>CM039731.1:26851092-28116436 GCA_022539455.1 Dendrobium nobile
TTTAGTCTATTTGAAACTTTTGTAACTTTGTCTTTTGTTTGGCTTTAGGATGAGGCTGATTTTTTATTGGGTGCGGAGTGCGGACGTAGCTCTGTGTATGCAAACAAGTAGTTTTTGCGCCACGTGGAGCCCACCTTTTATCCCACCGTAATGAAGAGTTCGTGTGCTCCGTTTACTCGATAACCCGTTAACACGAACCATCCGAACTACTTCAAAAAATGCGCGGTACCCATATGTTCGAGAACATCCGAAACGTCGCTTCCTTCTTTCTTTTTCAGGGCGATTTGCTAGATTACAGTCCATCTACCACAAGGAGAAGTTGCAGGTTGTATTTTTCGAACGAAGTAACTTCATCTTCTACGCTAAGCCTGCTGAGCTTCATCGTCGCAATGGAAAAGGTTTGTTTTTTCTTGAGCTTTTATGTATTTTTCGTTAATTTTGAGCTTTTAGGGTTTGGTTTGAATGATGTTGTGAATGCCATTTGCCCGTTAAGTAGTGTGACAAAATGTACCGCTCGGTACCGTTGGGTACCGGTGGGTACGTCTGCGTTATCCGATTGTGTACTTAGCGGTTCCTACCAGATTAAGCTGGGATATTTCTGTAAGCATTCTAAGTTCTACAAGTCATTGTATATCTAGGGTTTGTTGTTATAGTTTATTCTTTATTTTACCGCATTTCGTGTACTTAGCGGTACCCGAGTTGTATTGTAATCTTTTTCCTGGTTTCGCTTAGTACCACTCGGTACCTCTAGGTATTACTCGGTACCTCTCGGTACTAGTAGGTACCTCTAGGTACCGATTGGTATCCATAGGTACCGACCGGTTCGTAGATGTACCAAAATGGAATTAAAGTTTTCCTAATTTATAACGCAGGGTTATGTGCCGAAGATTAGTTTCCGTTGCAGAACATCAACCTTCAGAGAAGTTTGTGATCATTTAGTGGAAATATTTGGCGAGAACCTGGTTGAGAGTTTGAAGCAATATAATCTGCATCATTTTCTTTTTATACCACGTCTAGTGCAGAATGTGTCGTTGGTTTACAAGTTGTTGTCCTGCTTTCTCATTAAGGATCAGAAGTTACTATTCACTGCCGATGAAGTTGCTATGATTTTAGGATTACCAAACAGAGGCAACAATTTTGAAATTGGTAGTGCTAGAATTACTGGTAAATCAGCCAATGATATTAAGAAAGAGGTGATTAGTTTGGATGAATCTACGGCAATGCCTGATGTTTTGAAGAAATTCATAATTTTTTTGTTGTCAAACTTATTTTTTCCTCTGCACAACTATCGAACACCAGCTTCTATCATCAGTGTGGCTCGAAATGTTGAGAAATTTTTATCGTACAATTGGCCGGATTCAATCAGAGAATTCCTTGTTGCTGACTTTAACGCCATTGCAAAAAAGATAAAGAGAGGACAACCACTCGGTTACTTGAATGGATTTGTTCATATTATTATTGTGAGTGCATTGAATTTAAATTGTTTTGTATTAATTGATGATGTTGATTATTCATATATTCTTTGTTGATATTATTATGTATGAGTTCAGATATGGTTTCTTGAACATTATACACTCCACGAACCATTGAACTCGAAGTCAAGACCACGGTTTCTCCGCTGGGGATCCGATGTAGTTTACAACGACACAGATGCATCTAGTTTATTCGATGGTCTTGAAGTTGGTCATTTATTAACTTCTTTTGATGCTATAACAACTGAGGAGAGGGCTTTACTAGCAAATCCTCCCCCGCAGACCCCACAGACATCACCCGACAAAGTTCCTAACAAAGAGATTATCTTGCACACATCTCATGAACATCTTTCTACACCTCCAACACCACCTACACCCAAGAGTCCTCTAAGACAAAACACCCCGCCCCCAAGCCCAGTTCGGCCGCCCCCTAGCCCAATCAGCCCTGGTGGACCAAGCACTGAAACACCACATGTGTCACATAGCCAGCAGCAACAGCAACAACATACTCCCCCACCTGAAGGACAGCAGGATTATAGAGGTGAATATATACATAAGGTTTTAGATCAAAATAGATTTCTGAAAGGTAGGTTAATAACCTTGGAGACAACAATGGCTCTGAATGAACGAAGAATGGAGGCAGATGAACATTATATGTTTGAGCAGAGGGAAATGAATAAGAGAATGGAAGCAATGGAGAAGTTCTTATCTGAGAACTTCCCTTCATTCAACTCCTCGACTGCAGCAGTTCATGTTCAATCTTCATCCAGGACTATGAGTGATAAAATGAAGAAGGCAGAGTGTGCAGAGGTTATTGCCGAATGTATGTTTGAAGACACCCAGCCATTAAAGGATGTTCTTGCCAAACCTGAACCAAGCAGCTCAGGCATAGCCAAACGTGTGAGAGGTCGGGTTGACCGTAAAGCTAAAGAGGTTAAGACACCATACACCAAGGGTCAATATAAGAGGAAGGTGTTAAAAAAAGCTGCTGTTAGGCCCTCCCTAGCTAAGGTTGAACTTACAAATGCTCTGATTGAAGTTGAAAGTCAAAGATCACCTGGACCAAGGCCAGCTCCTACCAAACTAGATTATCCTGGTCGACAAATGATTAGTGATGATATGAGGATGTTTATCGACGCTTGCCTTGAGAAATATACTGATATGTAAGTATGTAACATTGAAAATTATCTGTAACGGCTTTCTGGTACCGATTTGTACTGGTAGGTACTGGTAGGTATCGTTCGGTATTGGTAGGTATCTTTAGGTACCGGTAGGTATCGTTCGGTACTGGTAGGTACCGATAGGTACTGATAGGTTCCAGCTGGGACCTGGTAGGTACACTTCATATTTTAACACTGTGCTTTTATTTTGCAGGTCAGATACAATTTATACTGCAGGAAACATCCAGATTTTTAGAAGCCAGATCGATGAACTATTAACAAACCAATATTTGGACGACAACCACATCGACGCCTTCGCTAGTTTGCTGGCTGAGAAAAATAAACTTCGTCCTGGCCTTTATCAACCATTTATTTATGTTTCGAGTCTGCATTGGGTAATGGTGTTATTTTTCTTGCTATAACTCAATATGTTTAAAAGTTCTCCTAACCCGAGTACACATACAGGCATCCAAGAAATATGAAATGGAAAGTAAGCAGTACGTGTCGCATATTAACAAAGATGCAGTTACCGCTTCTAACTTTCTGCTACTACCAGTAAATGATGATGAACATTGGACTCTTCTGGTTGCTTATTTGAAGAAGGCAACTTGGTATTTTTTTGATTCGTTACCTAACCCCCTCCATCGAGCTGTGCTTCCACTAGTGGTTAGTCGGCTGCTGTACTTTTTAAGTGTGTTGTACATATTCGTATTGTGAAATTAACGTTAATTTTACTTAACTATGATTACAGATTAATCACTTACAAGAGGAAACTCAGGGCTGCTTTCAAACTGATATCAGAACATGGAAAATTCTGGAAGCCGAGGGAGTTCCAACACAAACCAACGGTTATGACTGTGGGATGTTCGTTTGCAAATATATGGAAAATGTTATTCAAACTAACTCTGTTAAATGGGATTTACTAATGAACTGGCAAGCTGAAATGCCTAAGTTTAGAGCTGAACTTGCATTTATGATGTTATGTTCCACGTTGAAACGATAGTCTTGCTACAGTTATAAAATGTAAATAGATAGAACATTTTTAATTGGTAAATATGTCAGTACATTTTAGTTGTTTTACTTCTTAACTAGACAGCGGACATGTTGTTGGAGTTGCGTTAGTGTAGGACAACATCCAAATTCTGTCAGTAACTCAAATTGTAAATCTTGCCAGTCTTTAATATCCAAAAACAGCTTCCTTTTGCGACCATGAATACGTTCATTCTTTAATTGCTGATACAAATCAATTAAAAAACTATCTTCAGCTCGATTCCACGGGTGATAAAGAATTACATTCTCAACATCAGAAGCTAGCCTGACCACATAATCAGAGGTTGTTAACTTTCCTTTACAAGTCAGCTCATGATAACGCTGCTGCAGGAAATGAACACTTGCTAGGTGATGATGATTTGCAAAAATATTCTTTTGGACAGCTTTCCAACCCGTAGAATTTAAGAACCGACCTGATCGATTTTCCTCGAAAGCAATCTCCTCCCTCCATGCCACTTTAAGCAAACTATCACACCGATCATGCCATGTATGAACACAGCATCTAGATATTTCATTCCGTCTTGCTTGCTGTTCAAGTTCACATTCTGCAGCAACTTCCACACAGTAATGCATTCTAATTGTGGAAATCTCGACAAATTCCTTGATCGGCAAGCCGAGATGCAGTTTGGCATCCGGCCACCGAAGTTTATAAACCATGATAGAACTATTTAAAAAACCATGGACTTCCTAAGTTTATATATCTTTAAAATTCAACTACCACAGTTAATAACACAACCACCCATCTTAAATACCTGCAACAGTACAACTGCCCAATTTAATTTCAACAAACATAGTAAATATCAACCCAAAACAATGACGTTAAGTTCAATCACCAACAAATCTGCGGTATCGATCGGTACCACTACTTAAAAGTACCTACCGATACCGAACGGTACCGAGCGTTACCGAGAGGTACCGAGCGGTACCGAGAGGTACCGAGAGAAACTTAGAAGATCGGTACTTATAAAAGAACGCCGAAGTTTCTAGAATAAGATATCAATTACAATAATGACAGAAATCAAATAAAAATAAATTCGAAATTATGAATATTCATCCAAGCCTTTCAGCATCAATAAATCCATTCATCATGTTTAAATATTCAGGGTTGGGCTGACTGGTTGGTCGACGAAGAAGCCACTCATCGGTGGAGCATTCCGGTATGTTCGAAAAGGGAACTTGACTAAAACGTTCCACATGTGTTTGCTGATGAGTTGAAGCAAAATAATCTGGAATGTTTGCAAAAGAAACTTGGCTACTAGGTTCCGCTAGTGTAGGCTGTTGAGTTGAAGCGTAGTATTCTGGTATATTTACAAAAGAAACTTGACTACTATGTTCCACTGGTGTAGGCTGATGAGTTGAAGGTGTAGGTTGTTCCTCAGCTTTTTTTCTCTTCGGCTTTCTTTTTTCCCAATGACTCTTCAACCTTGCATTTGAAACTCCTTTGGGTCTGCGCTTTATAGGGTCTTTTATTTTAGTTCGCATGCTTGAGTTCGTATCTAAGTTTGAGTCCTTGCTGGCATTTAATATGAGATCCACATTCTCAGCAATCTCAGACATTGCATCAATCATGTACTGTTCTGCTTCAGTATTCCCTTCCCCTCTAGTGCTAATTTAATATGCAAATCTAGTAAAATAATTTCTGAAAATCATACTTCTTATGCCATCCGAGGGGCTTCCGGTAGCTACCATAGATGACAACGGCCTGTCAGAGTAAAGATCCTTTTTTGCTCGGCCTGACCATCTCTTGAGTAGATATTTCAGAGGTATATTTATTATATCAATCTGCCTTATCACTCTCAAGCAGTGAGAACATAGTATCCCCATCATACCGAATTTCCCACAGCTGCATTCGATGCTACCTTCTGCATCATCAAAATTAACTGTCCAGTGGCGAGGCTGATCAATGTTCTCAACAGTTTTGACAAAAAATATAGAAGTCAGTTGAGGCTTGAGCTATGCACATTCCACCAACACCTTGTAAAAACTCCTCCTCAAAGAAAGAATATAATTTACGCGAATAAAAACGTGCGGCCTGCCTAAGAATTGGACTACTCTTTACTAAAGGAACAACATCGGACTGACTACATTTGAAGTCTTCATCCTTTTCATTCCGACGCCATGTCTTCATCACCTTCTCTAGTCCCAAAAAACACTCAGTGATTGTGCTAGTAGGCTTAGAGATGCCGTGGCACACATTGTTAGTGGATTCACTGCGCTGTGTTGAAAGAAGACCAAGGTTAAAACATGTCTTGTTGTAGGCTGTGGACCACTTGTGCCTTATTTTGTGGAGCTCTTTCAACCACACATGGCTATGAAGGTCCCCTTCATTCAGCATTTCAGTCCAAGTGCTTTCAAACTCTACCTCTGAATCACACTTGCTGAAACATTTATAAATCAACCCTCTAACCTTGTTGTTGCTGTTGTAACAATGCACCTTGGATGGAAGCTTCTTCATGATGTGCCATTGGCAAAGCCTATGGCGTGTTTGCGGAAATGCAATTTGTATTGCCCGAGACATTGCCTGATCCTGATCAGTAAAAATTGTAATGGGATGTTTACCACCCATTACTCTCAAGAATGTTCTAAATAACCATGTAAATGATTCTACTGTTTCTTCAGACAGAAATGCTACCCCCAAAGAACATTCTGCCAATGGTTATTAACTCCAACAAAAGGTGCACAAGCTAGATTGTATTTGTTCAGTCTATAGCTGGTATCAAAAATTATAACATCTCCAAAGCAGTCGTAGTCAATCCTTCCCACACCATCAGCCCAGAAAAAATTCATCAACCTATCCTCCTCATCATATTGGACTTCCCACATAAACATGTTATCATTGTTTGCTCGGTTTTTTAAAAATTTCTATTAGGGAATTGGTATCCCCAGTCTCAATCTTGCATCTTCTGTTTCTCTGAACAAAGTTATATGCATCTCTTCTTAAAAAACCAACATACTCCCTCCCACCAACTTCATCAGCTAAGTATGTGAATGCATCAATGGTTCTAATCCCAGCATCAGTCATAGATTTAAGAACAAATGCTCTCTCTTCGGTAATATTCCTGCATGATCTCAATAAATGTTGATCTTCAGGACTTGCCAACTCATGATTGTGGTTCTCAACACATTTAGTAACCTTCCATTCCCCATCTTGATCAACTGAAAATCTAATCATCGCGGGACACCCAGTCCTAGTATTGGCTTTCCTGTATTTCGATTTGGCATTCAGGTTAAGGCCCTTCTTAAAACCAGCTTTCGAACATACAAAATCTTTCATCCGTATCTTCCTCGAATTAGGCCAGTAACAGTGATGCTCTTTGCGAACACTAAAACCAACACTATGCGCGTATCGACAGTAAGTATCATAAGCCTCTTTCTCACTATTACAAACAACCTACGAACAACAACCAAGTAGAGTTTAATATTGGAAACAGACACACAATCTCAAAATATCTTCTGTACCAATCGGTTCCTACCAGTACCGACCGATACCTACCGATACCTACCAATACCTAGCGGTACCGAACATTTAAAAAGGATTCTAAACGGTACCGCCAACCCACCAATACATATATTCTCACCAATACAAATTTTTTAAAACACTAAACAAGTCACGGCTTTCATATCATATTTACCGATAATATATCAAAGTTTGCTTGGGTATTCTGTTGCAAACCAT
Source organism: Dendrobium nobile (assembly GCA_022539455.1). NCBI lineage: Eukaryota > Viridiplantae > Streptophyta > Magnoliopsida > Asparagales > Orchidaceae > Dendrobium > Dendrobium nobile. The sequence continues at coordinate 26,858,451 of CM039731.1, forward strand.
CTCCACCTCTAAGCTCTGACTCTTGCGTAAAACCATCCATCCCCGACCAGTCGTTCATCTCTTCCGGCACAGTTTCCATCTTCAGACCTTACGCCTCGAACCTCAGACCTTACGCTCTTCTCGTGCTATCTGAGGTTTCAAGTGTTACGAGAAAAAAAACTTTTAACTGAGGTAAAAAAACCGCGCCAGCAAATATAACCCTATCTTTTACCGCGCATTTTTTGAAGTAGTTCGGATGGTTCGTGTTAACGGGTTATCGGATAAACGGAGCACACGAACTCTTCATTACGGTGGGATAAAGGTGGACTCCACGTGGCGCAAAACTACTTGTTTACATACACAGAGCTACGTCCGCACTCCGCACCCAATAAAAGCTCCTTCTAAAGGGTCGCGGGCTGAAAGTAAGAACTGCGAAGAACGAGCAACGTATACGGCGAAAGGGAAGTAGGGGGGAGTGGGTAAACTATGGCGAAGACCGGTCTGGGCTGCGAGCCTGCAATAGGTTCGTTGACGCCGTCGAAGAAGAGGGAGTACCGAGTCAGCAACCGACTCCACGAGGGCAAGCGCCCCCTTTACGCCATCGCCTTCAACTTCGTCGACGCACGATACTACGACGTCTTCGCCACCGTCGGCGGTAATCGAGTAGGCATTACCATCTCCATAAATCTTAATCCATCCCCTAAAATCTTTAGCTCGTTCTTGAAATATTAAATAATGATAGATCAAAAGAATCAAAAGATGAGATTTTGTTGATTTTCAAGGGATTCCTCGTTACGAAACATACAAATTGTGCTATTTTGGGTTTATGTTGAAGATCTTTACATTAGGGTGTGGTCGCTATTACGTAAATGCGTCTACTTTTGCTCGAGATTTTTTGTTTTGCTGAATGTGGTTTCCTGCAGGTAACTGTTTATCGATGCCTTGAAGGGGGACTTATCGCTGTGCTGCAAGCTTACATTGATGAAGATGTATGTGAGAAATTTGGTTTCTGTTGTCTTTCTGATTTGTCCATGCTGCTGTGCTTATAAGGCCTTATTTCGTTGCTTGAAGTAAGAAAACACATCTTGAAAAGTGATAAAATTGCCCATCATTTGGTTATGTGTAATTAGAAATCCAATTGATTTTGAACTCCACAAATTCTCTCAAAATTCCCTCAAATATAGTGATTTCAATTTCACACATTATTTAAGTAAGAACGAAATCATGATATTCTATCTGATTTTCTTATCTAATAGCATCCAAATGAACCCTAAAATGTGTAGGGGCCTTCAGATTTTAGTAATATTTTTTCAGAAATCACATCTAGTGTTTCAAATGCTTGAAATCTAGCTTCCTAGCATTTGAAATGTCTATAGGAGCATTCCTCTTTGAAAATGAAGCTGTGCAAGTAGTTTTTAGTATAAAACAGAGACAAAAGACAGTAATTTTACCAAAAGTGGGGGGATTATCCATTAGACTGTCACCATATGTTTAACTAGTGATGATCAATGCCACTATCATGAGATTGATTTATCATACTACTTTATTGATTTAATTAGTTAAGCTTTATCCATATTATTATTGTCTTCATCAGCATCATTATTGCTATCAGCATTGTTTCAATACCTTCTTAAAACTTTTATCGGATAGTTAATGATATTCACAATATTCACTTTTCTTTTCTTGTGTTTATTTGAAATTCGCAGACAAATATTTGTGATATATCTGACAGAAAATAATGCATATTTGTAGTTGCAGAGCTTTTGTTTTAATTCACCAAGTAAATCTGTTGTTGATGAAATATAATACAAAGATATATTACTATTCTCCTATATGGATGATTTATTTTTTGAAGGAGATTTATTTTCGATTAATTTTTGTTATTGCAGCTTATAATTGATAAATCAAGACCATTCATCATAATTTACATAATATAATATAGTAGTATGCGAAATTCATGAAATTTCAAGATGTGAATGTGCTTGTTTCATTTGAAAGAATAGTAGACTTGGAGTTCCTTGTTCTTGTTGGGCACAGGAAGTGCCTGTTTTGTGATAATTTTTCATAGAATTTATGTTTTGATATTTGCTGCATAATTGGTTTGCCTATTAGATGTGCTTTTTTTGGATTAAATTGGTCTTTTAAGCATATGGATTATATATGCTCTAATGATTTTTATGTTGTATTCGACAGAAGGATGAGTCATTCTACACTTTGAGTTGGGCATGTGATACTGATGGAACTCCATTATTAGTGGCGGGTGGATGCAATGGAATTATCCGCATCATAAATGCTGGTACAGAGAAGATACATAAGGTAATATTTGTATGAGGTGATTATTATCCTCATCATTTTATTGTAATTAGCATAAAATCCCTATATGGTTTAACTATTTATAATTAACTTCCATATGCTTCTCACTAAAATGTTACTGTTATTTTTTCTATAGTTGTTAACAAAAGAAGTGAAAAAAACATTCTTTCTTTTGTTTAGTTTCCTCAAAATTCTTACCACATCACTACTATTTTACCTCAATACTACCACCCCGAACACAAATGCGTCCATGCTCTGTTACATCTATGTCACCATTGTTCAAGCCCATGACCTTCTCCCTGCTATTACCATATATGTGCCGGAGCAGTTCATTTCCAAGGCCTAGTTTGAGAACCAAATTCTCAAGGTGTAGTTATCATCGAATAGGAGCCTGAGCTTAGTTTAGAACAAGGAAATGTTTTCATTATCATAGAGCTGTTCGAGGGAAGCTCTCGTTAATGTTGGAGGACTAAGGTTTCATTTGGGACAGCTTCCTTACTACTTCTTAAAGCATCTTTCTAGTACAAAAATTAAAATTTTTATGCTAAAAAGCTGCTTTAAGAAGCAAGAAGAAAGCCGTCCCAAACGTTTTACCCCAGTTAAGGATATAATCTTTGACCACCTTGTCATTTTGCTCACCATTTCACCACCATTAAAAAGCAGCTTGATTGCCAACCCCTCCACTCCAGCTAGTTCTACTTCAAGCTGTACAAGTTGATGGTGCCAGAGTTGTAGTTAAAGAGCATGCTTACATGAGTCATGAGCATGGGGAGATTCATGGGATGTTAGAGTTGGTTGTTGTCATGATGGCCAAGGACATGGCAGGTCCAATAATCTGTAGCTAACCTCTATGTTATTGTGAAGCTTAAGATGTGATGCTAGTACTGATCCTAAAAGGTTTTAGAAATTTTCCTAAAAGCTTACTTATTGATCTGCTAGTCAAAAGTATGTTGAGTGTTCTTTCATGCTGTAGATTGATCATTTTTTCTATTTTGGCCTCATCAGTGCTATGGACAACAAGTTCCCTCTCCATGTTTTAATTTTCTTCTGCTGGACAGCAAGCCAACGCTGCAAACAACCAACAGGACGCCTATAGCTATAAACAACACCCCAAAACAAGCTTACAACAGAATACATCAGCCAATAGCAGAAAGAAACAGCCATTTGAACTAGCAGCAAGCTGTTTCAAAGGAAAAAAGCTAAGGTAACCAGGAACATGCACAATAGCAGTACAAATATGAATCACAGGATAGCAAGCAAATAGCGGCCTAGACCACAGGAAATGGGGAAGGGACTCAACAATCAGCTACAGGAACATAATCGAGGGAATCCGGTAGAGTAGGACAGGAATTAAGGAATGAAAAGAAAGAACTTTTAGAGAGGTTTTCCTTTTTCCTTGTTGCTGTGCCTTTGATTAAACAAGTTGCTGTAGGGATTGATCTAATCCATTCTTAAACCAACTCCTAAAAAACATAAAATCTTGTTTATAATTATTTGATAAATTTAACTGTATTATAATTCTTGCAGCAATTATTTGATTTGAATTTAAATTCAAATTCTCAAATTTGAATTTAAATCCATATACAAATATAATGAAATAAGGTTAAAATATTCAATTCATCCTTATCCTTTGTAATATGAAATTAATCCAATAGTCCAACTTTTGGGACTTCGATTTCTCTTTTTATGTTCTCTTGATGATTCGATAGCACCAATGTACTATAGACAACATCTTGTTCAATCTCGGCACTGTGATCCTAGAATTGCCATCATCAACATTCAACATCAAGAAAATTAGGTCATTAAAATTAAAAAAAAAATGATCATTTAAATCCTTTCACAATTAGATGCCCAAATCATGAGGATAACTTCGTCTTATGGACTTCTTTGAGGTAAATGGTCAGATTGACTATCCTCATAGTGACATGATCCTAAGATATTTCAATTTATAATTTTAAGGTCTGTTTGATGACAGCGGCAATGTTAACATTGGTGACATTGTGGAGGTTGTTTCTAGCATTAAAGATGAGGACAAAGTCTTGACCTGTGATGTTTTTAGAAGATTGGTCAATATGGGCTTCTTGGGAAAGAATATTTAATTTGTGGAGTGAAAGGGGAAAGAGAATACAATAAGCTCACCCTTAAATATATTTGGTAGGAGTAGTGCTTATCTTCATTAACATGGTGAGGAAAGGTTGGAGGTATTGATTGAAGATAACGTGTTTGAAAATAGACATAGATGAATTGAATATCTACAAACAAGTTGATAAAACTGGTATCTCCGAGGGCTTTGATGGAAAATGGGTAGGCCAAGGATTTTAAAATGATTTATGAAGCAGGGGCGGATCCAGCCTTATTTTTTAGGGTGAGAAGACTTATTATATAAAAATTTAAATACTAAAAATTATATATATATATATATATATATATATATATATATATATATATATATATATATATACCTAAAATTCTAAGCAAAATCTTATATTTCATTCTCTGTTTAAAATTGCGCAACAAGAGGCGCGCCTCTGTGCAATTCTCCTCAAAAATGCCTCGAGGCTTACGCAATTTTCATCCTGGTAGAGGCGTACGCCTCACCTTGCTTGAGGCGCGCCTCAATTGCGCAATTTTAGGTGAAGCGTACGCCTCATCCAATTGGCCCCACCTACTTAAAATGACCCATATTCCCATTCGGTTCCAGGTTATTCCCGAAAAATCACCTCCCGCAAGCCTCTGTTCGCGAAACCGAGAGGATCCCGCACGGTCGGCCTCCCTTCCCGCCGCCTCTCTCGCCAGCGCCGCCTCTCTCCGGCAAACTTGAAGTGTCTAGCCGCCTTCTTGGAGAAGTCCACAATGGATTTTAGGTTTTTTTTTTTAGTTTTTGGTTAGATTTTTCAAGTGAAAAAAAATCTAGATTTTTTGAATTATTTTGTGTGTTTTTGTATTCTTACATTAGGGAACATGGTTAGAGGCAAGCAAAAGACGAATACGTCATTGCAGAGGGACTCTTCTTGGAAATATAGTGTACAAGTTGACATAGGCGGCGGAGAGAAGAGTTATGTTTATTTGAAATGCAATTTTTGCAAAAAAGTGGTGAAGGGAGGAGTTTTTTTTTTAGAATGTTGTTGACCTCATTATTCGAGGTCAATTTCCCCGAATTCAATTCTAGCATCTAGGTTCTCGTAGCCTAGAATAGACATCACCCGCAGGATTTCCCTTAGGTGGACGCCCACTGACATAGCATCGACTCGAGCCTATCACTCAATTCGAATCAAAATCAATTCAACCCAATTTCAATTCAACTCCAAAATGAACTCAAATCAAGCTCGATTTATGATTCGTCGAGGTTGATCGACTCAATCTAATTCATTTTCGATCAAATTGATACATCATTGGACTCGAATCAACTCGTCTTAAACCCACTACTTTAAGTTTAACTTTATGGAATAAATTTACTGTTAAATCACATCTTTAATTAATAACCTAAACTAAATAATCTTAACACCTTAAACTAATTAAATAAGAGTTTAAAATCCTATCCCAACTCCCCATGCATTGCAGTTCGCGAAACTGCCCTCCCGCTCCCTCTCTGATTCGCACTGATAGAACGAACTCCCCTCTCCTCTCTACAGTTCGTACTACCCAGCACGTCGCACCTTGTATTCGCACGAAGCCCGATCTCTCCTCTTCATTCGCACAAAACTCCCTGGCTTCGGCTCCTCTCACTCTCTGATTCACTAAAAACTCAGCCCCATTCGAAAACCGCCAACCACTCTCTACTCTCTCACAGTTCGCACGAAGCTTCTTCTCCTACTCCAGTTCGCCCCTTGCTCTCTGCTTCGCACGACCCCAAGTTCGTGAACCCCGCTCCTCTCCATCTCCCTCTCCTCTCCGTTCGAAAATTCCAGGCGGAAGAAACCCATCCCGTCGGCCTCTTCGTCTCTCGTCGCTCCCTGGATTTGCCAAGCTCTCACTTCCTCTGCCCTAGCCGATCCATCCATTCCATATTTAGGTATATCTCTTCCATCTTCCTCTTCTTCCCTTATCTTTGATTGATTCCATTCACTTAAATCAAAGATTGAAAATTATAATGTGAAGTTTGTTTGACAAATCTGATACAAATTTATTTTGTTTTTTCCTTCTCTATGGGTAATCGGAGAAGTGATGAAGAGTTGTAGCATTACTCTTGCTTAATCTCTTTTTCTTCAAACTTTCAAGATTAAACATTAAGGGTTTAAGTATCGATATTCTTAATTAAAATCTAAAACAAAATCTGTCAATATTTCTTTCTTTTGGTAAGCATTGGCAGTAAGAGAAATAATGAAAATTTTCATTAGAATGTATATATAAAATTAATTATTTTTTATAGGACGAACGCTTTCATCCATTTTATTTTTCATGGTTGCATTGTTATTGTTATTCTTGAGTGGTTTTGAGTTTTCATTTTTGGGAACAATGTAACAATAAGAAACAAAATACTCAACTCTTGTTGATAATTTGGTCGATCCTTACAAAATTTGAGAAAATTTCTTAAATTCATTTGTTTAAACTTCATTAATGATTTGTTCTAATAAATAGTCAATAAAAGTGTTATATTTCTTTCTCTTCAACGTGATCTTAATAATGAAATAAAACAAGTTCTTATAGGCTATTTATATTCTCATCTCAATATAATCAAGTGGTTTTGTAGGAATGGTTGTATATATGTGTTCTTGAAATTTACAAAGTTTGTTGGAAATATAATATACTTTATGTTAGAAAACTTCATTAGTTTTGGAAAGTAAGAAAGTTAGTTTTAATTCTTTTTTTGAATTGCATTCGGCATAAGTATTAAATTAGAAGGTGGAAATGTTGAGTTTGTGTAAATATAAAAATCGTATATGTTTTGGAAGGATGAAAATTGTGTATCTCTTGAAAAAGTGGAAATGTGTTAGAACTCGTGTGTAGAAATTGTGTATTTTGAAAAACAAAAGTAAATTCTTCATTTTATAAAAGTGCTTGTGTTAAGAGAGAGGTATATGCTACTTTGAAAGGTCAATTGTAAGAATTTTTTTTTAAGAATGAGAATTTTGTTTATTTTGGAGAGGTGAAAATTTTATATTGTGGAAAAGTAATGTGTGTTTTTTTTTAAAGGTAGAAATGTATTTGGGAAGTGAGATATTTTGAAAATTATATACTAGAAAGTGTATGGATTTTAAAAGATTGAGATGTATAAAGGTTGAAGGATAAAAGTATATGTTAGAGAGGTTTTGTGTAAGAAATGTGAAACTTATGTGTTCTAAAAAAAAAAAAAAGTAGAATTGTGTATAAGAAGTAAAGTGTATATATGTATTTCTCAAAAAAAATGTGGGTGATGTGTTTGAAAAGTGATTCGTGCGTGCGCTTTAAAATATGATTGTGTGATCTTTGGAAAAGTGAAATGTGTATTGTCTTAAGGATGAAAGTGTGTGAGGTTTGGAAAAGGAAGCGTATGTTTTGAAGGGTGTTGGAGAGTGAGTGCTTTGAATAATCATTGGGAATTGAAGTTTATTTGGTCTAAAGGTGGAAGTATATATATTAAAAGCATTTTGTGTGAGTTTGGAAGAATAAAATGTTTGTTTTTGTGAAAAGTGTGTGTGTTGAAAAGTGTAGAGTATGATTTTGGGTTGGGAGAAGTGTATAAGTATGAGAAGTAAAGTGTTTATTTTTGTGAAAATTGTATAAGTTTGAAAGAGTGGAAGTAAATGTTGGAAAGATATAAAGTATATTTCAAAAAGGGAAAGGTTTCAAAAAGCCAAGTCAACACAACCAGTGATCAAGCCCGAAGAAAAGTACGTCTTTATTTTCAGTAAATTTCAATTATTTTATTATTAATTGTTAAAAGTGCTTCTAATCCCTGCTTCCTTGTTTTCTTCTCTTTCTTTGCATGAACTACGAGGAACGGTACTGATCGAGTGGACAAAAGTACAAGGAGCTAATGACGTCAGTCGCCTCTATCCAGCCGGATAGAGGTGCTACGGGCGGAACCACCGGGTCGTAGCCCCCGGTGACTGTGAGTATTCTAAACTTAGAAAATCTTTAGGGGCCCCTTGATGTGGTTTGTGCGAACCTTTCCTTTTTAGGTCCCTGTAGTAACTTCAATTTTATTAGGTTTTATTTTATTTCATTTTAGATCCTTAAACCTCTTTTACACGCACGAAATGTCCTAAGGGTTAGTGATAACTAAATTTTTACCCTATATAACATTAGTGACACTCAAGGACAATAATTAAGGATCGAGTCTTAGAAAATCTAGACTTAGGATGCATGCACACTTTAGGATAGAAACATAAAACATAGAAAACTTAGTGACACCTCACCTTAGGATTAGTGAATATATTTAAACTAAAATTCAACAAATTAGAAAACTTTAGTCAATAACCTACATAGGACATATCCAAACCACACAACCTACTACACATACTTAGATCTGTTTGCTAGGGCAACCGACTTTAGTTTTAGGTTAGGCCGTGTTTATTTTCTTACTGTTGTGTGACGGGCTTTCTCGATTTTCATTACATGTTGGTTGTAAAATCGTTGGTGTGTTTGTTTACTTATTTTTACTGCACTCTGTGATGTGATTTGGTTGACGATTAGATTACCCGTAGGTTAGGAGCGATCTGGTTGTTAACAAGATTTTCTGCAGGTGGCCACACTCATGTAGGGCAGTAAAAAGGGGGCTAATTAATTAATAATAAAGAAATGCTATAGGTGCTTCAGCTGTTTAGCCCCCAAATGAAGAAGAGTGTGGCCAAGTGTGGCTTAATAATTTAAATTCAATTGCATATATATATATATAACTGCGTGAGATGATTTTTATTATAAATTGCTTAGGATAACCCTGCAGGTGGACTAGATTTTTCTTCCCTTTCTGTGAAATGAAATGTAATGTAAATATAATTTATCAAGAGTCAAAATTGTGAAAGTGATTTTGAAAATGGGATATCACATTCAATTTGGAATCCGAAGAAAAGAGAATTTACCTTAAAAGATTATTCTCTTTTATTTGGAAAGCCAAATTAGGATGATTCAATATCCAAATAGAAAAGAAAATACCCCTCTTAGGGATGAGTTTCTTTTCATTTGGATATTCAGAACCCGGCGGACCCGAGAAGCTCGTAGAAGAAGAAAAGACAGAACGAGAAGATTGAAGAAAGAAGACGAAGAAATAAAGATTCAAGGAACAGTATATCCCAGTTCAAAAATCACTTGCGTCATTCTTAGGATTAGAATCCGGGTTTGTTGTCTGTGGTGCCCGGCCACTTTACTTTTCTGCAAATTCTGGGTGTAATATGGACATTGGACATTGGATATTATAATTTTGGATTATTTAATTTGTTTGTTTACATTGTTTGTGCAGTAGCTTTTTTTAGGGCCCTTTCATGACGTGTTTTGTTTTAGCCTAGATTCGAATCGGAGAGATTTTTTTTGTAAGGGTACGTATAAAATTTTTCTATTTGTAATTGTAATAAAATTTTTAGGCTCACATAGTAACTCTAACGACCTAAGAAGTAAGCTCGGGATCGCCGAGAGTCAGCATAAGCATATTATTACTTTCTCTTCCTTGTTAGGCACCTCCCCGCCTGCGGGTTCTGGCAGACCACTTGACCTATGAGGGTGCAGTTCTGTCAAGGGGAAGTTGTGCAATCTCTATGGAAAAACTTATTTTCTAAGCCTAATTTTTAAACTGCTTCATATTCATTTTATGCATTCGAGTTAATTAGCATGCATTGCATTAGATACAAATTAAAAAGAGTTTAAAATATTAATTGCATTTTATTTCTAGGCATAACTCACCCTACATAAGTTAAGGGGCCAATTAGGAACTTTCTTAGATGTCGGCCCCCAATTCATTAAAACTTAAGCAATGTCCCTACCCATCTTTCATAAGAGACTGTACACATGGTTTTAAAGCGCCTAGGTGGTTAGCTGGCTCCCCAATCCAGGCCGGGATAAGTCCAGATTTGCACTTCATTAGTTAGGTTCGGGTCACTATTTTATAGTACCCAAATTAGATTTAGGTTCTGAGGCAGATTCTTTTTAGATCTTAAGTCTTCACCCTCCGAGAATATAATCCCAAATTTCTAATAAAATGCCAACTTAAACATAAAATTTCTTTCTTAAAATATAAAGCCCAACATAGGATAGACTGAGGTTGCCTCTGAGCTTCTCAGAATCCGGCTCCTCCTACTTTTCCTCCTTTGACTCGCTAATAAATGTTCAACATTGAGCTTTCTCCTTGGAAAATCCTTACTTCTGTTCCTTGTCTTCTACTTTGTAGTCAAAAGGGTATGAAATCACTGTTTTAATCGAGAGTTTTCTTAGGAGCATTCCTCTTAGGATGTAATTAACTATAGGAGCTTGCTCCTATATGGATTTGAGAACCCCAGACTAAAATAAACCTTGTTTTATTCATATAAAACAAGGGAAGAATCTTTGGGAATGTAGATGTCTTTAAAAACTTTATTTCTAAAATTGAATATTGTTAACAACCAGATCGCTCCTAACCTACGGATAATCTAATCGTCAACCAAATCACATCACAGAGTGCAGTAAAAGTAAACAAACACACCAACGATTTTACAACCAACATGCAATGAAAATCGAGAAAGCCCGTCACACAACAGTAAGAAAATAAACACGGCCTAACCTAAAACTAAAGTCGGTTGCCCTTACAAACAGATCTAAGTATGTGTAGTAGGTTGTGTGGTTTGGATATGTCCTATGTAGGTTATTGACTAAAGTTTTCTAATTGGTTGAATTTTAGTTTAAATATATTCACTAATCCTAAGGTGAGGTGTCACTAAGTTTTCTATGTTTTATGTTTCTATCCTAAAGTGTGCATGCATCCTAAGTCTAGGTTTTCTAAGACTCGGTCCTTAATTATTGTCCTTGAGTGTCACTAATATTATATAGGGTAAAAATTTAGTTATCACTAACCCTTAGGACATTTCGTGCGTGTAAAAGAGGTTTAAGGATCTAAAATGAAATAAAAATAAAACCTAATAAAATTGAAGTTACTACAGGGACCTAAAAAGGAAAGGTTCGCACAAACCACATCAAGGGGCCCCTAAAAGTTTTCTAAGTTTAGAATACTCACAGTCACCGGGGGCTACGACCCGGTGGTTCCGCCCGTAGCACCTCTATCCGGCTGGATAGAGGCGACTGACGTCATTAGCTCCTTGTACTTTTGTCCACTCGATCAGTACCGTTCCTTGTAGTTCATGCAAAGAAAGAGAAGAAAACAAGGAAGCAGGGATTAGAAGCACTTTTAACAATTAATAATAAAATAATTGAAATTTACTGAAAATAAAGACGTACCTTTCTTCGGGCTTGATCACTGGTTGTGTTGACTTGGCTTTTTGAAACCTTTCACTTTTTGAACTATACTTTATATCTTTCCAACATTTACTTCCACTCTTCCAAACTTATACAATTTTCACAAAAATAAACACTTTACTTCTCATACTTATACACTTCTCCCAACCCAAAATCATACTCTACACTTTTCAACACACACACTTTTCACAAAAACAAACATTTTATTCTTCCAAACTCACACAAAATGCTTTTAATATATATACTTCCACCTTTAGACCAAATAAACTTCAATTCCCAATGATTATTCAAAGCACTCACTCTCCAACACCCTTCAAAATATACGCTTCCTTTTCCAAACCTCACACACTTTCATCCTTAAGACAATACACATTTCACTTTTCCAAAGATCACACAATCATATTTTAAAGTGCACGCACGAATCACTTTTCAAACACATCACCCACATTTTTTTTGAGAAATACATATATACACTTTACTTCTTACACACAATTCTACTTTTTTTTTTTTTAGAACACATAAGTTTCACATTTCTTACACAAAACCTCTCTAACATATACTTCTATCCTTCAACCTTTACACATCTCAATCTTTTAAAATCCATACACTTTCTAGTATACAATTTTCAAAATATCTCACTTCCCAAATACATTTATACCTTTAAAAAAAACACAGTTTACTTTTCCACAATATAAAATTTTCACCTCTCCAAAATAAACAAAATTCTCATTCTTAAAAAAAAATTCTTACAATTGACCTTTCAAAGTAGCATATACCTCTCTCTTAACACAAGCACTTTTATAAAATGAAGAATTTACTTTTGTTTTTCAAAATACACAATTTCTACACACGAGTTCTAACACATTTCCACTTTTTCAAGAGATACACAATTTTCATCCTTCCAAAACATATACGATTTTTATATTTACACAAACTCAACATTTTCACCTTCTAATTTAATACTTATGCCGAATGCAATTCAAAGAAAGAATTAAAACTAACTTTCTTACTTTCCAAAACTAATGAAGTTTTCTAACATAAAGTATATTATATTTCCAACAAACTTTGTAAATTTCAAGAACACATATATACAACCATTCCTTCAAAACCACTTGATTATATTGAGATGAGAATATAAATAGCCTATAAGAACTTGTTTTATTTCATTATTAAGATCACATTGAAGAGAAAGAAATATAACACTTTTATTGACTATTTATTAGAACAAATCATTAATGAAGTTTAAACAAATGAATTTAAGAAATTTTCTCAAATTTTGTAAGGATCGACCAAATTATCAACAAGAGTTGAGTATTTTGTTTCTTATTGTTACATTGTTCCCAAAAATGAAAACTCAAAACCACTCAAGAATAACAATAACAATGCAACCATGAAAAATAAAATGGATGAAAGCGTTCGTCCTTTAGGATAAAAAAAAATAATTTTATATATGCATTCTAATGAAAATTTTCATTATTTCTCTTACTGCCAATGCTTACCAAAAGAAAGAAATATTGACAGATTTTGTTTTAGATTTTAATTAAGAATATCGATACTTAAACCCTTAATGTTTAATCTTGAAAGTTTGAAGAAAAGGAGATTAAGCAAGAGTAATGCTACAACTCTTCATCACTTCTCCGATTACCCATAGAGAAGGAAAAAACAAAATAAATTTGTATCAGATTTGTCAAACAAACTTCACATTATAATTTTCAATCTTTGATTTAAGTGAATGGAATCAATCAAAGATAAGGGAAGAAGAGGAAGATGGAAGAGATATACCTAAATATGGAATGGATGGATCGGCTAGGGCAGAGGAAGTGAGAGCTTGGCAAATCCAGGGAGCGACGAGAGACGAAGAGGCCGACGGGATGGGGTTTCTTCCGCCTGGAATTTTCGAACGGAGAGGAGAGGGAGATGGAGAGGAGCGGGGTTCACGAACTTGGGGTCGTGCGAAGCAGAGAGCAAGGGGCGAACTGGAGTAGGAGAAGAAGCTTCGTGCGAACTGTGAGAGAGTAGAGAGTGGTTGGCGGTTTTCGAATGGGGCTGAGTTTTTAGTGAATCAGAGAGTGAGAGGAGCCGAAGCCAGGGAGTTTTGTGCGAATGAAGAGGAGAGATCGGGCTTCGTGCGAATACAAGGTGCGACGTGCTGGGTAGTACGAACTGTAGAGAGGAGAGGGGAGTTCGTTCTATCAGTGCGAATCAGAGAGGGAGCGGAGGGCAGTTTCGCGAACTGCAATGCATGGGGAGTTGGGATAGGATTTTAAACTCTTATTTAATTAGTTTAAGGTGTTAAGATTATTTAGTTTAGGTTATTAATTAAAGATGTGATTTAACAATAAATTTATTCCATAAAGTTAAATTTAAAGTAGTGGGTTTAAGACGAGTTGATTCGAGTCCAATGATGTATCAATTTGATCGAAAATGAATTAGATTGAGTCGATCGACCTCGACGAATCATAAATCGAGCTTGATTTGAGTTCATTTTGGAGTTGAATTGAAATTGGGTTGAATTGATTTTGATTCGAATTGAGTGATAGGCTCGAGTCGATGCTATGTCAGTGGGCGTCCACCTAAGGGAAATCCTGCGGGTGATGTCTATTCTAGGCTACGAGAACCTAGATGCTAGAATTGAATTCGGGGAAATTGACCTCGAATAATGAGGTCAACAAATGTCATACCATTTAATGTTGCTACGTTGCCTGCCTACTTCAATATGCTGCGGTCTGTAGGGTTGTATGGGAGAGGGTTGAAGGCACCTTCCATGTACGAGTTGCGAACTTGGATTTTGAAGGAGGAGCTGCAGAACACAGAGCGGAGCATTGATGAGATTAAATGAACTTGGATTGAGACTGGTGTTACCATTATGTCAGATGGATGATCTAACATGAAGAGCAGGAGCTTGATTAACATCTTTGTCAACAATCCCTACGGCATGGTGTTTTTACGATCAGTTGAAGCTTCAGATGAGGTGAAAAATGCTGCATTAATTTTCAATTTACTAGATGGAGTTTTGCTGTAAGAGTATTGGGCCTCACTTGTTCTTCTTCTAGGTGTGAGTGAAACTGGAGTACATATAATCAAATGCAAACAAAGAGAAGAAATTGGCTATCAACACTCAGAATGAACTCCCTCGTATGTATTATGCACAACAAGATGTTAAGAGATAGGAGATTGAGGAATAAGGGGTTGAAGGATGATGAGGACCCGTTGGTGTGTGATGATGTATCATCTAATAATGAGTGGTTCATAGATGATGAGACAGATTTGCCATTATCAGACTTACAACTAGAGGATCTAAGTGTGGTTGTCTTGAGGGGCGAAGTAGATCAAGTGGGCACATCCACTAGTACCACACCACACACATCCACTAGCTCTGCAGCACAACAATCAAGTAAAGGTATTCCACAACTTTTTATATGCTATTGCATTATATTTATATCAAGTGAGCAATTAACATGATAATGTTCTTTTTTCTTATTGAACAGGAAAGAGAAAAGTGAGTCATATTGAAGATGATGATTATATGACATTCATAGATACAATTGAAGAAGAAGATTTCCTTGAAGACCCATTTAGTGATGGGATATGATTGCATTTTATATGTTTTTTGTACTTTGGGAGTTTTGTTAAACTAATATTTTGTGATTTGTACTTTGGGACATGATTTTATTGCATCTATTTTCTTAATTTTCACTATTTTCATATATCATTTAGATGTTTTAATTGTATGATAGAATCTAGCTATTATCTACCTGCTAAAACCCTTAAATTCTCATTTATGCAATTCTGCGTCCGTGAGGCTTACGCCTCACACCGCCTCGAGGCTTACGCCTCGCCTCACTGACGAAAACCGCATCGAAGCTTAATTACGCAATTTTAAACCTTGATTTCATTATAATTTATGAATTTAAAAAAATAGCATATAAAATTTCATCATATGCATTCATTATATAATTTATATTATTTGGAAATGAATCTACATAAAATTGATGTTTTTTCTCTACCAACTAGTCTAAATCATCATGTTCAATGAAAATAACCTTAGTGAATTAAGGCTTAACCAAGGTAAGGCATTAACAAAACTAGTCATTGGAGAAATCATTGTGCGTAAATTACATCGTTGTTGTTTTACTCATCAATGTGATGTAGGTGCATGTGAATTTAATACAGAAACTCAGAGAAGTAATAATTGAAAATTAAGGCTGATTTGGTTCTTTGAAGTTTCATATTTTATATGGAAAAAAATAAAATTTACAAGAAGTTATGCGAAAAGAAATCACTTCAAATAAATGGAAGAAAGCTAGTTACTTTCTCGTAAGACGCAAAACATGGAAGGCCCACGACAAGGGGAAACTTGGCTTCGAAGAGAGAAGAAAAGGCTAGAGCAAAGATGAGTGGGTTTTAATGCAGATTCTAAAAACTTGAAAAATCAATAGTAAAAGTGAAGGTGTTCGAGAAGTACCTCTCGACATCTCTTCGCTTGGGCTAGAAGCATGACTTAAGCAATTGTTAACAAAATGACAACACAGAGATAAGATAGTTTACGAAAATGACATAAGCAGTAAACGAATACATAGTTATGTGCATGGAAAAGGAAGGAGAGAAAAGTGAGGGAGTATACTTGCTTGTCGAGAGGAAAGAGAAAAAGGGGTCGACCGCCGATGAAGCATTGGAGCTGCTATGTTTGGCTTGAATCGCACAAGCCGCGGGAGGTCGGAATTGGAGTTCGGCGAGACCTATAGGCTGGCTCGGCTAGGGCAGGAGGTCGTGTCCTGTAGATAGCCGCAAGGCAGGAGTCGGAGGGAGGAGGCGTTTCACAAATAGAGAAGGGAGCTCCGGTCCTCCGGAGCTTTGAATTTGGTGGGAAAATGAGTAAGAGAGGGGAATCAGAAGAGGGAGAACAAATCATAGGCTTCGCCCTCTCTGCTTGCCGAGACGTGAGGCTTCGACCACTGCAAGAACGACGACCTCTACAATGCCGAAGGCTGCGCGCGATTCACCAATGCTGAAGACGAAAAGTTTGGAATTTCTGATGGATGGGCAAACAACGTGAGATGGATCATATTAGGGCAAAATATTATTTTCAGTGAAGGGGGCAGAATTCCAAAATTACTCTTGTACATTAAATTTTTTTTTTTTTTCTTTTAGGGTGAGCATTTGCCCAACCTGAATTGAGTGGGCATCTGCCCATGAATAGGTTCAGCACATCATATAACACTCAACAAGATTGATTGAAAATGTTAATTCATAATGCGGACCCCAAAATAATTGGGATTAAGCTTATGATGATAATGATGGAATAGTACTTTATCTGTCAACTTGTATAAAAAAAATAATGGTGACACTTTAGTTAGACAAGTTGACCACATTTTGTTAAGTCATATTGGGTTTATGCGCTCATTGCGGTAAAGTGATGAGAGTTAAGTGTAAATAATTCTTATTTGTTTATTTATATTTTACTCAATTTACTTGGATTGAAAATCTCTTTTTGAAAAAAAAAAAATCATATCAAAGTTAGTTTTTCCTCTCTTAGAATTATCTTCTTTTGAACTAAAACGGGCCTATTAGTGCATGCTTTAGGAGGGAATGCTATCAACAATATTTACCATGTATTAATGATAATTGTTTTTATGATTTGAATCCATGACCTTCCGGCTACAATGGAGGCAACCCAACGATTATTATAGTCCGGCCCTCATTCTTTTATCTAAAATGCTTAGAAATATTCTCAAGGTTGCATCTGAAACGTATGGCTGTTTGGTTTGATTCTTGATTATAGTTCAAAAAGCAATTTCAGTACAATACTGATGCTATCAAGTTTGTTGCTTAAACCTATAACTATTTTAAACTTTGAAGGTAGATAGCCAACGTTGAAAGCATTTGCTTGCATGTTGCAGAGTTTTGTTGGTCACGGGGATTCAGTAAATGAAATAAGGACTCAATCACTGAAACCTTCACTTGTGGTATCTGCTAGCAAGGTAGCTCAAACTATTTATTGGTCATGATGGCTCCCCTGTATGCATTATCAGTTTTCGAGGCTTATTTAAATTTTTCACAGGATGAATCAGTGCGATTGTGGAATATACACACTGGGATTTGCATTCTTATTTTTGCAGGGGCTGGTGGCCACCGAAATGAAGTTCTAAGTGTTGTAAGTTCTATGAAATTTCTCTTAGCTAACCCAAAATTTCCAACATTTGGAATGGTAGATATATTGTTTTTCTTTTTCATTTCAGGATTTCCATCCATCTGATATTTACCGCATTGCAAGTTGTGGCATGGACAACACTGTTAAAATTTGGTCAATGAAAGGTAAAATAATTGTTTGAATTTATGATACAATGGTTTTTAGCTCAACTACCTGCTTTGTGACATTTGGCTGGCATGCGCAGAGTTCTGGCAGTATGTTGAAAGGTCCTTTACATGGACTGATCTCCCATCGAAATTTCCTACAAAATATGTGCAGTTTCCTGTGAGCATCAAATAAAAGATGTACAGCTTACATATTTTTTCCATTTTGTATATTTAGTCAGCTTCTGCTCTTCTTAGGTGTTTATAGCCTCAGTTCACTCCAACTATGTTGATTGCAATAGATGGCTTGGTGATTTTATACTATCTAAGGTGAATCAATAACTTGTTTCAATGGGGTCTATTCATAGTTGATTCTCTCTGCTGGGCTGGTCATTGGGCTGCTTGTCTTGGTGGTTCCAGCTTTTGCTACATTTGTTTTGTTACATGTCTATGTATGATAATAATACATATTGGTATACCTATTGATTTGTTCCGCTTCTCAACGTTGCAGAGTGTCGACAACGAAATTGTCCTTTGGGAGCCCAAAATTAAGGAACAGAGCCCTGGGGAGGTGACTTCTGCTGAACACTTCTAGTGTCCACTTACATTCCAGTAATATGATGCGTACATAGAACTTTTCAAAATGCAGTATTGTTGCCTTATTTTTGTTAGTGGCTATATGATGAGTTGTACAAAATGATATCTGACCATTGAGTTTGGCTAAATCTTATGGTACGTTTTGTATGCAGTTTTTTTCCTGTCGCAAGACTCTAATAACTTGTTTTTTATCTGAAGTAGGGAGCTGTTGATATTCTACAGAAGTACCCTGTGCCGGAATGTGATATCTGGTTCATCAAGTTCTCATGTGACTTCCATTACAATGCTGCTGCAATAGGTATTCCCTTGCAATTTTGTAGCTTAAGGCTTCGTTTGTGATGGCTTTCTTATTATTTCTTAAAATAATTTTCTAGCACAAAAGTTTTAATTTTTGTACTAAAAAGTTTCTTCATGAAGTACTAAGAAAGCCGTCTCAAATGAAGCCTAAATGTTTAATGGATTCTATTGCAGGGCTTTTTTTTTAGACTTGTTTCACATAATTCAACAAGGAAAGTTTTATTTTCTTTGGATTGGTACCTCTGTTGATGATTCAAGTTCAAATAAAATGACTGATGGAGCCACATGCATTCAACTATTTTTTGTGTTTATCGACTACCTCATCTAAATAGAATATAGGAAAACTTAATCCTAGTTCTCATGGGATATTTTTTGTCAGCCCAATCAAGATAGGTTTGAATTTTCATAGATTTCCTATCGGTTGACCTGAACATAACCCAAAACTTACCCCCCTTTGCTTCGACCGTTAGCCTAATCGACATGATTTAGGATGCCTGATAGAAGCCGTGTTCCTGCACGCCAAAGTTTTACAATGATTTCATGAGGTCTACAAAATCTTGCTGTGTTCTAATTTCTCGCTTTTTATTCAAACTAGGGAATAGGGAAGGAAAGATTTTCTTATGGGAGCTACAATCCAGCCCACCTGTTCTCATTGCAAGGTAGACTTTCAATTCAAATCTTTCTCAGCTTTTCTTTTTCTGTTCCTTCTTTCATGTCTTGACTGGACAATTGGTACTCTTGATATTATGGATGATTATTCTGTTTCAGGCTTTCACATGTTCACTGTAAATCTCCAATCAGACAGACTGCTGTGTCTTTTGATGGAAGGTATTGAGGACATGCTCAGTCCAAATTATTTATTGCTACTGCTATCATAAAATTCCTTTGCCTATATACATTGATGGCATTTGTTTTTGTTTTTTTTTTTCTCAAATTGATACATTTAATGTCAATTTTACAGCACCATTCTAAGTTGTTGTGAGGATGGCTCGGTCTGGCGTTGGGATGCAGTACAATGAAGACAAATGTTGGTAAAATTTTGATAGAGGGTACTTTTGTTCAGTTATTTTTAAGAAAACTGTCCTCTATGTGCGTTCCCAATTGATGTTTCGTTTGGGATGATTTTTTTATTGCTTCTCAAAATATTTTTTTTTATACAAAAAATTTCTTTTTTACTAAAAAAACTGCTTTAAGAAACCGCAAAAAAGCTGTTCGAGTTATTCCTTTTTGGTAAACATGTATTGTTTGAAGACTGGTTTCTTAATCTTGTCTAACCTTTTTTTTTTTTTTGAATCTTGTCTAACTATAATGCATTGGTAAGACTTTTTTAGTGGTTTTTTTTTTTTCTTTAATGGCTAATTTTTACTCTTGGTTTATGATTTTTCTTGTTATTTAAGTTACAGTTAAAAAAGGCTTTTGTCAAGTTTTTTAGAAGAGGGATTTGTATGTGGAATTAATTTAAAACTATCAAAATATATTATATAATATTAATTTAAATTAATTATTAAACATATTTTAATTTAAAACGAGCTTTCGAGCTAAGCCAACTTGAGCTCATTCAATGTAAGAGCTCGAGTTTAGGCTCGAGCTCGAACTCATGGATTGATAAGCTCAACTCGCAAGCTCAATAATGAGTTGAGCTCGAGCTCGAGCTGGCTTGGCTTACTTACACCCCTACATGCGACCTAGTATAATTATATTTATATAACATTTGAAATTTTATATTTATTAGATTTTTTTAGCTTATGATTTTTAAATTGTTAATATCTTATTTAAGAAAAGAAATGAGAATTTCAGCTCTTATAAAAATTGATATAGTAAAATTCATATTGATTATTTTTTTATAAGAAAATTAGATCGTTTACATTACAAAGATTGTAAAGTTATTTTGAATGAAAATTTATGTATTTAATATTGATTATTAATTTTGGACTTTAAGATAAAGAGTCAGAAAAGAAAAAAAGTAAAGTAAAATGATATTTTAGAATTAGATGTGGCATATAAAAAATATTAACAAAAATATTTTTGATAGTAAGATTTTAGATATTAAGATTTTGTCTATGCATGAGAATGTTAATGTTATGTGAGAAAAAGTGGTTAATGATATTAAAAATATTATAAAAGATGTGCTTGGAGTATTAAAGGGAAAAACTCATAATAGTAAAAATAGTTGGTGGTAGAATATAAATATATAAAAAGATTAGTTATAAAATTTAGTTTGGATGTAAAAATTCTGATAATTGAAAAAGATATAAAGAAGTACATAAGAAATTTAAGAAAGCAACATGCGACGCAAAGATCTTAACTTTAATAATTTATATAATAAATTAGATGCTATGGAGGGAAAAAGATATATGTATAAGTTAGACAAATAAAGATATAGGAATAGTAAATATTCAGTTCAAATGAAGTGTATTAAGAATGAAGATCAAAAAGTATTTTTTTTAAAAGATGATATTTAACAAAGGTAAATGAGACATTTTGTTTAACTTTTTTAATGAAGAATATGAAAATATGATAGACTTTAGTGATCTTAGCATCCTAAATAAAAATAAAGATTTTTGTCGACGTATTAGTAAAACTAAAGTTAGAGAAGCTTTAAAGAAAATGAAGTGTGGAAATGCTATTGGTCTTGATGATATTTCAATAAAGGTGTGGAAATGCTTAGGAAATGAAGGAATTTTTTGGCTTACTAAACTTTTTAATACTATTTTGGAGATTAAAAATATATCAAATGAGTAGAGAATTAGTGTGTTAATTCATATTTTTAAGAGTAAAAGGGATTCACAAGATTGTGCGAATTATAGAGGAATTAAGTTAATATGTCATACTTTAAAACTATGCTAGCAAGTTATGGAGCGTAGGTTGCGACGTGATACTAATGTTTCTCAAAATTCATTTGGATTCATGTCGGGTAGGTCTACTATGGAAGCCATTCTTTTGTTGAGAGGTTTGATGGAGAGATATAGGGAGAATAAGGAGGATCTACATATAATATTTATCGATTTAAAGAAAGCATATGATAAAGTTTCAAGAGAAGTGTTATGAAGTATTCATAAAAAGAAAGGAGTTAATAACACTTATATTCAAATCATTAAAGATATGTATGTATGAGCTATTACTTGTGTTCAAATACAGGGTAGTTTAACCAAGTATTTTTCTATTTCGGTTGGATTAGATCAAGGATCAGCCTTAAGCCCATATCATTTTGCTTTAGTCATGGTTGTTCTCACTAAACATTTGCAAGAGGATATATCTTGATGTATGCTTTTTGCTGATGATATTCTTCTTATTGATAAGACTAAAGAGGGAGTTGAAGATAAACTTGAATTATGGAGGTCAACCTTAGAGTCGAAAGGTTTTCACTTGAGCATATCTAAAACTGAATATATGGAGTATAATTTTAGTAGTAATAGACCTAGTGAGGGAATTGTGACTTTGGGAGATCAAGTCATTAATAAGAGTACACGTTTTAGATATCTTGGTTCTATTGTTCAGAGTGATGGTAAAATAGATGGGGATATTATCAGTAGAATTCAAGTTGGATGGTTGAAGTGGAGGAATGCATCGAGCATGTTGTGTGATAGAAAAGTCTCCCTCAAACTTAAGGGAAAATTCTATAATATGGTGCTGAGACGTGCAATGCTTTATGGTGCTGAATGTTGGACATTAAAAGAGAAGCATAATACTAAGTTAAGTGTTGCAGAGATGAGGACGCCAAGTGGATGAGTGGTTTTACTCTTTAGAGATAGGATATGAAATGAGCATATTCGTGAAAAGGTTGGTGTAGCTCCAGTGGAAGATAAGATTAGAGAGAATTGCCTTAGATGATTTGGTCACATAAAATGGCAGCCTTCTGATGACCCGGTTAGGAAAGTATAGGTATTAGATTTGACTTGTGTTAAGAAAGGTAGAGGTAGACTTAAAAAAACTTGGTTAGAGAATTTTAGAAATGATCATTCCTTATTAGATTTAAATGAGAATTTGACTTTTAACAAGACAGTGAAGAAAAAAGATTCATGTAGCTGACCCTACATAGTGGGACAAAGATATCATCCAAGTTTTTCCAACGTATTAAATATGCCATTCAGTAACATTTTTAACCTAATATGTTCTCCCTACATGAATTCCTCTATCAACTGTTACATTTGACGTAGAGAACAAAGCTCAACAAACATAGTGCCTTGTAGGCAGGAATGATTAGGCTTAACGAGCAAGGACTGCAACCTCCATACTAGGTGATAAAGTAAATGACAATGAGGGCATGGAGGTGGGAGGTGGGAGGTATGGAGGGGGATTTGATGAAGGGTTTACACTACAAGAAAGGAGAGCTAATGTTTCAACTTGAGATGAGAGAGACACCAAGTTCGTAAAAGAGGCTCGAGCAGGGGTGTAAATAAATTAAGTTGAGCTTGAGTCATGCCTAACTCGAGTTCAACTCGCCTGCCAAATCAGGAGCTCAAACTCAAGCTCGAGTCAAGTTCAAAGGGTACGCTCAAGTTCAACTCATATAATAAAAAAAAGCTCGCTAGCCAGCTCATGAGCTCATTGTAAAATAACCGGTCAACAACTGGAAAAACTATTACGTCCGGCGCACGGATTCATCCGGAGGCTAATCCGGACGCACCACGTCACCCGGACCCCGGTGCATTCGGGTGGGTCCGGATGACATGGTGCGTCCGGATTCACTTCTGACAATTCGGACGCTGGACATAATAATTCGCCTAATGCTGCAATCATAGCCGGAGAAGAAGGCCTTCCTTTTCGCGCGGAGCGTCAACCATATCACAGCCAAAGGCGTCTTGCGTTTTATCCTTATGGAGAAATAGGTTGAACTAATTAAATTGAATAATTTTTTTCCTTGGGAATATATCCCAAAGTTTTATATATTTCTTATAGAAGTTGCTGCAGCTCTATTTATTATTATTGCAGACTTTATTAGGCTGTAACTTTAGTCATCTTTTTTTTTTTACATTTAAATTTCATGAAAATAATAATTGTTGTATTTAAGAAAATCCCAGCAATCCGTTATCAGTTGAGCCACCTCGTAGGCTCGTGAGTCAAGTCACGTCAAGCTCGAATTTGAGCTCGTTGAATAGACGAGCTCCAGTTTAAGCTCGAGCTCAAGCTCGCGGCTCGAAATGCTCGGCTCATGAGTTTGTTATCAAGTCAAGTTCAAATCAGCTCACTTAAACTCCTAGGCTAAAGCATGAGTTTTTGACGAAGGAATCGGCAAATATGTAACTAAGTGGTATATTAATAGTATTGAGTATAAGAAGATATTTAGAATCTATTTCGATAACTTTTCCACTGTTTTAGTTTTTAGATAATAATCATAATTTTATTTGACTTTTTTTTTAATTACTTTCTTATTATTTTTCAGAAATTATATGATTAATTTTTTTTTTCTACAATCAAAATAATTAAGTTATTTTCCTCATAATATTATGAAATATTTTATAAAAAGTTATTGTTGTCCCATAAGCCTCCAAATAGGCTTAGTCATCAGACAAATATACACAGTTTTAGACCTTGGATAGGTAAATATTAGAGTACTAAGTGGCATGCATGTAAATCCTCCTGAAAATTAAACAGTTAGGAGAGCACAAATGTTCTAGCAATTGTAATTTATTCCTATCTATAAAGCACTGATTATCTATTTGTCCAGGTGTAAGCTTCAGCTTGATTTGTTGCTTATGGAGTCTGTATTATTTTTATGAAGTGTTTTTATAAGTTGTGAAAATTGAATTGGACAATAGACAAAGGAGAGGTTACAGTTTAATGGTTCAATCAGAGTTGAACGTATTCAAAATAATCTTTTACTTGGGCTTCATTTGTGATAACGTTTTTATTAGAAATAATTTTTAATATCAAAATTTACTGAACTAAAAATTTTTATACTAAAATTTTATTTTAGAAAATAGTAAGAAAACAGCTCCAACCAAAATCTTAATCATCTCTATGAATTGAGTATGCCTATCGAGTGACTTTGGAGAGTTCATTATGACAACTTTGAAACATCCACACTCTCAATTTAAAGCAAAATAGTGTTACTCATCCCAAAAGAATTTGAACATACAACCACAATTTTTTTTTTAAATGTGCATTTTGCATTACTCAAAAAACAAAAAGGCAACAAAATGCAGCTATGTATAATGAATCACTATCTTCCCTCAGTAAGTCAAAAAAGAAGAATGTTACAATCATTCATATCTTTCCATACAAAATTACTAGTAGCAAGAGAAGCACAAAAATTTACAAATAGTAGCAAAAAGAAGAGGGAATGTTACAATCATTCACATCTTTCTACACAAAATAACAAGTAGTAGCAAAAGAAGCACAAAGATGGGGGCTTGTTACTTTCCTGAGGGGTGTAATGAAATAGAAACTGCTGCAAGAAGAGTCAGGAAAGAGAGGTCATAATCAACTCCTAGGTGGTCATTCTTTTTTGCTTCCATCCATAGAAAGTTGGAGCCAGTTAATTACATCAATGTTGTCCCTTTCAAAGATCACACATTTCACATCAAACATCCAATTTTCACTTATGTCCTTAATAGCCACAATTGCAAGGAACTATCCCTATATTTGTTAGACCGGTCCACACAGGACCGGCCCAGGTGGAAAACAGGCGAAAGAATCCGCCTCCACAAATGCCTGATCGGACCGCAGAATCCAATGGAGCTTTTTGGGAAAAAATTTTGAGGGATGTGGGAGTTAAATTTGAATGTAGGGACTATTTAGAGATTTCCTTTTGAATTGTATGCATTAAATAATTTGTTTTCCTATGGTTAGAGCATCTTAAATTTGGGCTGAATTTGAGATCTCTTAAGTTTAGATTTAGATTTTGGGCTCTAGCGGCATTTAGATATTTGGGAGAGATAGATCCTCCTCTCAAATAGAGGATCAATTGTATCTTGTATTTTCTTCCATTAGTTTTTGTCCTTGCAATAAAATTTTTGTTTTTCTCTAATTTCCCATTGTATTTGTGGAGATTTCTCGCTGCTTTTCTGAGATTAATAATTTTTTTTTGAGTTCAAGTGCTTCCTATCAATATCCCAATGCTCAAAAGTCATAATCAGTAGACCTTTGTCATTCCTAATAACCGCACCAAGACCAGCACAGTTGGATGGGAATAAGGCAACATCGATATTCATTTTTATCCAATTGGCATCAAAGTTCATGAATGAGCAGCTCAGAAGGCTCGTTGATGTCTTACAAAAAAAGAAAAAAAAGCAGCAGCCATTGGTCATATTTGTGTCAACACATTTTCACATAAAACAGTACAAACTAACAAATTTACATTAATTATAAACAAATCTTTTACAGGCACAGATTGTTCAAGCTTCTAGATCAGAAAACAGGGGGATGAGTTAACCCCATGATCGCTACAGTACAAAGCAAATAAATTACCTAGTTAAGAGAACTAGGTGAACCCCAGTTAGCTTAACATTCAGCACAAATTGCCGCTAGTCAAACACTTGGTTGAAATGAGATTAAATTACGCAAAGATCCAAATCAATTAGTTGGTACAGACGTCATGAGTTGAGAAAATAAGATACCTTTGGAGATAACTTATTCAAGCAACAGGAGGGCGAGATTCGGCATCCTGGGAGGTATCAACATCAGAGGGCTGCATGAACTGCCACATAGGGTACCCAGGATAGCTTATTATAGGCATCATCAACTTCTGGCCAGGTTTATTTCCCTGTGCAGCAAAGGCAGTTGGAATCACAGGAGCGTGAGGTATGAAGCTCGGCCTTGCATTGAGGAACTTGATCTGCTGCTCTAGGCTCTCTTTCTCTGCCTTCAGCCGCTGCTTCTCATCACGTAGTTCGTTCTTTTCAACCTGCATGGCAGGTTTTCAACTTTGTTCACTGTTTAATACTGCTCAGAGTAGCCATACTATTTTGCAAATATAAGAAGGAACAACATTATATTCTGTCCCCACTCCATCTTATAAAACCAACAGGGAAGGAAGACTATAAATCCAATAATCTTTAATATTTGCAATTTTTGGCACAAAACCTCCTTCCGTGACACAACATTCCACAATATGATCCGGCCAAAATCAGCCTTGTTACCAGAAAGATGAGGCAAAGAAAGAAGTTCATGTAATTCTTACTGAAAGCTAATGACAATTAATATGGAATGTTGTTTTGGAAGGCATTAACGGAAGAAATATATCATTTAGAAGTCGTAAAAGACAGCGTGAAGCAGTCAAAGGATGCTTGCAGTCGTGCGGAATGAAAGTCGTCTTTTCCCAAAAAGAAAAGATGAGAACACTAGAGAGAGAAGCATTAGAGATTTGTGGCAAAAGTCTTCTCACAAACTCTATAGGAGGAAGTCTCAACTGTTGGGATTTGTGGAAGGGGTTTCCTGCAAACCAAAAAAAAAAGATTTTTTGGCTACACTAAATTTTTCTCTTTATAGGGGGTAGAGGGCATATCATGTATCCCTAAGAAATTGGTTGTAATTCTCCACAATCAGAGTAAAATCTATAGTAATAACAATATGATATAGACATCAATTAGGTGAACATAAATAAAATTCTTGTCTAATTTTATATGTTGAACTTCTTGTGTTTTTTTTTTCACTATTTATGTTTGCATAAATTTCACCTACTTCTCAACATCCAAGTCATGAAATTAAAAGAATAAAGAATAAGCTGGTTCACCCAATCATATAACTCAGTAAATGGAACATGAAAAAGTGCGTTTCAAACTGCAAAAGAGCACAAATAATTTGGGACATGTTCTTCCGTTAGAAGGATTTGATTATATCCATCATGAAAAAAAAGCTATGTGGAAGCCTGAAAGATCAATGAAAACTAATATGTAAAGAGAAAAAATAAGAAAGTAATTTTGCAAACCTTCAACTCTTTGATTTTCTCTTGAAGACTTTCATTCAAATCTTTCAGTTTCTGAGCTTCACCGCGCAGCTGATTCACCATACGGGTGGCATCCTTGAGAATAGATACTTTGTCTACTTTAGGTGGCTTTCCAGGTTCCAAGATGGACCCCAATTCAAGAAACCTTCGTGTCAAAAAGAGTTACAAAGAATATAATGAATTATGAATAATAAAGTATGAAGAATATACATGTAACCATACTTGTCATTCAATCTATCTCTCCTCATTTTCTCCCTGCAAGCTTTAGATCCGGGTTGAGTGGAAGACTCAGACCTGACACTGCAACTCAGAAAATGATTGACACTTAAACACCAGAAGAAGTACAAAAGGAGATCAATTAAACTACAAAGCTAACACAAAGAGAGAGAGAGAGAGAGAGAGAGAGAGAGAGAGAGAGATTTTTAAACCGTTTACGAGATCCTTGTTCCTTGAAGGCATCAGTTTCTATGAAAGAGCCATCCAGAGCTACACTGAAACAGTAACGAAGGGGTTAAATTACTAAATTAGTTTCATATGAGGAAAAAAGAAAATTTCTGCATATGATCATGATAAACAACGGCCAACCAAAGATGGTGAACACAATAAAGAGGTTATTCTTCTGATGTGAGAAGTAACAACCAACTCAAATTGCTAATGAATAACTGCGCTGTTCAATATAGGGAGAGTTAAAAGTAATAGCTAATCCAAGTCCCTAGAAACATGCAGATACCTACAACAAAATACTACAACAGCATAGAAAAAAACAAATTGGCGAGAAACCGAATAAAATGAACTACAATATCATCGTTGTCACTGCCTACTCATTTTAATTAGAACAAGAAAAAACAATCTTCCTCAAAACTCAAGCTCATATGCACATTCCATTCTGGCAGGGAACTGTATTCAGAGCCCATTGCCATTTCTCAATGACCGTGAAGAAATCAAAATTAACAATCTAATGGCTCAAATTTTTAATTAGTTTGATATATAATAACAAGCTCTTTTAGCAAGTAGAATACACAAAGCTCATGCTCATGAAGTTATAAATAAAGAACAATCTACACACTTAAGGGACTGTTAAGGATAATTTTTATTTTTTTAATTTTATTTTTAGTTTTGTTTTTGTTTTTGAAAAGATGCAGTTTAGTGCAGTTTCCATGTATTTTTCTTTTTTTAAAAAAATAAAGTTATTTTAAAAACATTCAAAGCAACTTTAGGTGTTTTGAGTATTTTTAAAAATAATTATCACTGCAATCGTCTAGGTTGAACTCGACTTTTATACATGGTCATCATTCATGATTAAAAAGAGGATAACAGATAGATAAACACTGTATAGCCACTTGAGAATGAATATGATCGTGAATAGCACCATTGGATCAGCAAGCCTTCACATCTATCACTGTAGTTTACTTCCATTGTGTAGTAATGCACGGAACTATGGTAGTATCAACCATCAATCATGTTAGTTGTCACCAGCATCATGAAAAAAAGGAAAGTTTTGAATCATTCTCTTCTGCTAAAGTGTTAAAATATTGTTCAGAAATCCATGCTCATGTAATTCATCTTCTTGTGATCTGAAACTCCCATTGGTAAACTTCTCGAATCCAATGAATAAAAGTATCGACCACAATGGGATTTGAATGTAGAAGGGTTGCAAGAAATGATGACAAAGGTATATCCGTCAAGAGTCACTTGTCTTCATTATGTGATAGAAATAGTCTCATTGATTTTATTAACGGATTAAATTTTAAAATAATCCATCAATTATTCATATATGGTCATTTTCTCTGTTTAAAATTGCGCAATGAGAGGCGCGCCTTGAGGCAATTCTTCCCAAAGGCGCCTCGAGGCGCACGCAATTTGGAGCTTGGATGAGGCGTACGCCTCACCCTGTGTGAGGTGCGCCTCAATGGCGCAATTGCGCAATAATGGGTGAGGTGTACGCCTCACCCGTTGGCCCCACCCTACTTAAAATGACTCATTTTTTTCCCTACACTCGTTCGGCCCAGGCTTTTCCCGATAAAGCTCCGCCCGCAAGCTCCTGTTCGTGAAACAGAGCCCCTCCCGCACGGTTGGCCACCCTTCCCGCCGCCTCTCCCGCCGGCGCCGCCTCTCTCCGGTGAACTTGAAGTGTCCAGCCGCCTTGTAGGAGAAGTCCACAAACGATTTTAGATATTTTTTTTTTAGTTTTTGGTTAGATTTTTGAAGTGAAAGAAATTCCTGCTAAAACCCTTATTTTTTCATTTACGCAATTCTGTGTCCGTGAGGCTTACGCCTCAGACCGCCTCGAGGCTTACGCCTCGCCTCACGGACGAAAACCGCCTCGAGGCTTATTTACGCAATTTTAAACCTAGGTCATTTTAATCCCAGAGTATGATTTTGTTCCAATTTAGTCTCTCGACTATACAAAACTGATCCAAAATGGTCCCTTGGGACTAAATTGGGAATACTTTTATAAAGTTGAGAGATTAAATTGGGATTAATTTTATATCGCAATCACACCATGAGGAACTATTTTTAATTTTATATAGTCGGGGGCACTAAATTGGAGCAATGCGATACTCAAAGACTAAATTGGTCATACAAAAATAGTATGAAAACTATTTGAGATTTTTCTGTTTTATTACCTATAGGTGGAGTAATAAGAAGTATTTGATATTGAACTCCTCTACACGTCCTCCTATTGCAATGGTTATTCTATGGCTATCTTAAGGAGGGCAAAGTGGATGAAAATGTGAAGGATCTAGGCAATATGCTAAAAAGCGTAAAGGAGGGACATATGACTGCCCAAAAGGGACAATGATGGTGGAATTTATCATGTCAATCGAAGTTGTTGGAGAGAGTCAATAAGATGACATCATTAGTGATTGATGTGTCCTTACACAAAAGAGCGAAAATTAGATTGACGACGAAGATGAAGTCGATGGCGATGGCGATCAACTCGAAAAGGAAGGTGCAAACAATGTTTGATTAGATGACATCCTTGATCTGTCGTACGTAATATCAATGGTAATATGGCTTTATTGTCTTCATATCTAAGTGTTAACAGTAATTCTAGTTAGAATTCTCAACAAAAAACTTTTAATTAGCCTTCTACCTCTCCTGTTAGAAAAGGATTGTAGGAATAAAAATAAATTATTTTCCCCCATAAATAAGGTAATAGCTACAAAAAGCCCTCCATTCATCAATAAAGCATTGCTTGATTATAAGATATGATATAGGAAAAGAGAGAAAGAAGAATCATGTCGCATTATCAGAATTCTCCCTTCTTAAAGGTTAAATAAAGGTTAAAAATAGCTAATGAATAAACTTCCTCAATGTTTCCTCCATTTAAAGCTCTTACTACATTTTTAACAGACCCAATGGTTACACCCTTTTTCAAAATTTTTTAAGAAAAATCCAAAATTGGCTTTTTTTTCTTTTTATTTTTTTCAAGGTATAGATGATAAGATTGAATTAGTTAATTAGAGCTTTTAAACTCGTTTGAGAATTTAATGAGAGATACAAGAAAAATCCTACAAAGTAAAGGCAAAAGGTTTCATAGATTGACTTCGAATCAATTGGGCTATTGGTTCCTAAGCATGGTCAAAGACCAATGACCCAAGCATATGAGAAAATTAAGACGAACATCCTTCATATGGCTAACCTGGCTACATTGTCCCAAAAGGAGATGAAGCGTGTGGGAATGACAACAAAATAAGGTCTTCATTGTCAACATCTGACAAGAAAGAAATTTTTTCCCTTCCCATTAAGATAAGTGCTTAGATTTAATTTTTATGGACTATTTCAATATTTAAAATGAAGCTCCAGAGGATTGCCATGTTATGGCATCATCCCCTTCACAAGGATATCTCCATTTTAAAAAAGGAGTCAAATTCCTGATGCTCCCATTACCACATGCCTAACTTAACTTGAACATGGCCTAGTGCTTACACTATATTTTCCAACCGATGGGATAATGCCTCATATAGAAAATGATGATGATTTGAGCTCCAAACTTTCCCATAAATAGGGGCCAATGTCGACTCTCCATTAGAAGGGAGAAGGAAAAATATGAAGAGCAAAAAATATAGAAAAAACCTAGAGAGATAAAGTGCTAAAAATTTCAAACAAATTAGAAAAATTAAAGAAATCCCAATCCCCTTTGTTTCATGAAAATATGACTTGGACAATCACTTTAGGTAGGTGATTATTCCTCCCTATTTAATATTATTATATTCATAAAAAATTAGCAAAATTAAATATTTAAGCATATCTTACGTTTTGTATCTACTATTAACGTCACTCATTTTGCATAATTAGCACAGTTTTTTTTTATTATTTTAGTTGTTCACCAAAAACATCATTAAAACATACTAGGAAAAAAGAATAACGTTCATGAAAAAACTAAATAGACACATTGATTATATAACCGATAATGATGATGATAGTGAAGTGTTAAGAAACTCCCTGGCCTAACTTCTAGTTCAAGAAAAATCCTAGATATAGTGACAATATCAAGCTCAAACAAGGAAATGGAAGAATTTAGTGAAGAGGGTGACGATCAAGAGTCACTATGCAAAAAAAAAAAATCATAGTGATGAATAAGCTTATATTTTCAGCGAATGGTGAACTTAGAATTTTTATCTATGTAACTTTGTATCAATTCTACCTTTCCTCATAACATAAGCATGTATGTCTCTTAAAAGTTAATCAAAAGATAGAAACTTGTTCTTTTTCATAAAAAGTTTCCAAATGTGATAAAAGAGTTTTCCTTCAGCACATTCACGACTATTAATAAAATCCTTGTTTTAATTTAACAATCATATCAACTAGTGGATCACCAATTTATGAAAGCGAAATGTTAAGACAATCATCAGGGATGTCAAAACAGGTCTGTGAGTCGGGTTGGATTGACCCAAGTCTAAATGGGTTGACCCTAACCAGACCCGTTTTTGCAAACGGGCCAGGAAATCCACCCCGGACCCAACCCATGCAGGTTACCGGGTTGACCCGATTTGACCTGTGAAAACGGAGACTAATTGTGCGTGTGTGCGGACTGCAAACGTCGGAGGATCTGTGAGGGCGGATGGGAGCCAAGACGTGCTCGCCATACACAATAGAGGCTTTAGCTGCGAGCCTGCACTTGGACCTGGTAGATGGCGGAAGCAACAGAACTAGATGGCGGATTTGGAGGGTAGATGCGGCCATCCCGAGTGGATTCTAAACGGGTCAATCGAGTTGCGGAAGCTTGAGAACAGGCCGCGGCTTGGTACACGATCGTGGAAGCCTCGGCCTGGCAGATGGCCGCGGAAGCTCGGGAATAGTCCAAAGTGCCAAACCGCGGAAGTCTGAACAAACCCTAAGCCCGATTTCTAAACGGGTCAACGGGTTATTTTCGAGTTCCCGAGTCAACCTGAAACTGACCCGATTTTTTAAACGGGTTGATTTATTGAACTAGAACCCGACCCATATGTCAAATAGGTTGACCCGAACCCAAAATTTTCCGGGTCGGGTTTCGGGTTGTGTCAAATATTGACAACCTTAACCATCATCCCCCACTTTCATAAAGATAGGCTAAAGAAATGTAGCAAATATAAGACATAAGGGTATCTCCAACCGAAAAACTCAATTTTTACTCCAAAATATAGTAATACATCAAAATGCAAAAACTCATCTCCAATTTAACTCTATTTTCTAACACCAATAAAAGAATATTCATAGTATATTCTTTCCCATACTTTATTTTATATATTTTTAATCATATATTTATATTTAAAAAAACATATAGCATGCGAACAGTGCGATGCCAATATTGGCGTTGCACTGTTCACCCGCAAGCAAATAACGAAAAGTTTGGCATTCGACTGAAGTGACTGAATGATGACATACACATGTTTGACGTTCGACTGGAGAAGGCCTAACAAGCCTACTTAAGTCCCTGTAAACGATTGATAAGCAATGAAAGGAAAAAAGTTTTAATGATTAACATATCAAGCTAACAGTACAGACGCCTGTACAGTAAAACATTAGACGGGCAGTGTTTTGAAATCAATCAAGGAAGTCTTTACCAAGACCATGCAAGATTCAAGACTAATTATATTCAAGGCTAATTATGTCCATGAACATCTAACCATGAATTTCATGGAATGGTTCGAGATGCTATCAAACTAAAAAATAATCTCCGATTTCACCCCAAGTTTCCAATTATTACCATGACTTTTAAAATTTTGATACATGCCCCTGATATCAAAGTATAAGAGGATCTCATGCACAAATCCTAGCTATCAATAGATCAAATTTACCAATTATATATGGATTGTCAAGTAAGACGGAATAAAAATAGCATTGATGTGTAGATTTTAAGAGCAGAGTCTCAGATTGGGATATAGATGAGCAAATGAGAAGGATCTTTATGAAGACTGGTTATGAAAAGCAAGTTATCACTCTTGTAATAAAAGGGCGAGTTCTGTGTGCTACGTCTATAATGTGTCAAGATACATCAGTGTTATACTTATGTCAATAAAACAACACTCTTAAACTCATTCAAAAAAATAAAGACCCAACAACTTGAGGCTCTAATGAGACAGCGAACAACTAGGGAGCTTTGCAAGTGTAATCCTTTGAAATTCAAATTTGAGATATAATCATAATTGAAAATTGAAACCTACAACTAAAAAAACCTTGAATGTTAATCAACTCCCAAAAAAAATCTAAACACAAGTAGAATATACCTTTTGTAGAATTCACGCATAGCTATGATAAGCATTTATAGGGTTGCAAGCAAACCAAGCACTTGATGAGCTACTCATTGCTCAGTTCGATTAAAGCTTGCTTGTGATCATTTAATTAACTGAACAATATTTTAAATACTTGATCCTTAAATAAACAAACTTGAACACTAATGTGTTCGGCTCATTTATGTTCATGAACAACATCATTTGAAGCTCGTGAACAAGCTTGACATTAAGCTCGACTCGTGTTCGATTCAAAACTTGTGAATAAGTTCGATAAAGCCTCAATTAATATTTGATTATAAAATTGATAAATATACATAATATAATATTTTATATTTTATAACATAATGATATAATTATTGTTAAATAATATTTGCTAGATTATTTGTTTAAAATGTTTATGAACAAATATAAGATTAATCATAGATCGCTTGTCTGTGAACGAGCTCATTTGATAGCTCGAAAAAACTAGTTA
Source organism: Dendrobium nobile (assembly GCA_022539455.1). NCBI lineage: Eukaryota > Viridiplantae > Streptophyta > Magnoliopsida > Asparagales > Orchidaceae > Dendrobium > Dendrobium nobile. Next base: position 26,893,366 of record CM039731.1, read on the forward strand.
TATATGATAATGAACTTGCTCATTTGATAGCTCAAGAATACTCATTAGATATGTTTATGAACGTGCTTGTTTGATAGTTTAAAAAAATTCGCTAAATATGTTCACTAGCATGCTTGATGTAATTTTTTGTGAGGAGGCTAGATAAAAATTGTTTGTTAAGTTAATGAACATCTAGAATTAGAGCTTGTTTATATCTCGATAAGCACTAAATGAACCGAACATGAACACCCATTAATTTAAACGAACCAAAAATAAACACAAACAATAAAGCTCGAATCAAGCAAAAACCAAACTTCAACAAATTGATAATAAATGAACTCAAACATGAACCCTCACATACTCGGCTCAGCTCAGTTCGTTTGCAACCCTACGTATTTCCCCAAACATTACCATGACAAGAACTAAAAAAGAAAAAGGGATAAACTTCTTTACTAAAGAAAGGAAATATCTTCAAATTAAAATAAGATGCCAAATTCAAGAAATTATCACTCTTCATCCTAAAGCTATACAAAAGACAAAGTTAAAAAAGTTCAAATAGGACTAAAGAATAGCACCGATCACTGAATAGAAAACTACTTGAAGAATACTAAGTTGACATGTCAATATATACCCTAGTTCCAATATCACAATCTTTGCAATGATGAGCAAGGAAGCATAAAATTCCAATATTACATTGACAAGTATGATATTGATTCTCAAAACTCTAGTTCAAACTATTTTTATTCTTAATCAACATACTCATACATATTGACAGAATAACACAAGAAATCAATTTAAGTTACAAACTATTTGAATTATGATGTAATTATTATTTCACATAATCTAGCAGCAAACCTATTACCCACACATGAAAAACAATGATGTTATTCTTGAGATGGTTTATTATCATTTTAGAATACAACCATTAACTGATATGAAAAGAAAAAGAGTTAGTTCTATAGTACCAATAAAAATCCCTTCTTCATTCAATGGGACAAAATAAAATAGCAAGTCTAGTAGTGTAGGAGTTTCAAGACATGTTCCCAAAAAATCAACTTGTGCCACCACCAGAAGGCAAGTGGATTTGCCAGTATTTTAGTACATGGAACCTCACTCGACTCTGAAGCACCATATTATATGACTATCCTTGAGCTTCAACAATTAAAAAAGCAAACTACAAGAGCAGTTATAGCTGGGACTCCGGTCATGCATATCACCTAGGAGCGCCTGATTTCTTTCTGAAAAGAATAGGATGGTTCTCTCCATTTGGATAGTGACCATTGAGAGTTATATCAAATAACTATCAATAATATACACCATTTGCTAAAAAAAAATGATTTACTGATCATTTATAGGGTGCAAAGGTATATATATATATATATATATATATATATATATATATATATATATATATATATATATATATATATATGATTTTGGTATCATAAAAAAAGAATTCAAAAAGGAAAATGTCGAGGACAACTTTTCATGCAAGATACTGCCAAAATGAATTCAAAATTATCTCATTTGAATTATTAAATGCTTTAATAGTCATCATGGACTTAATGCATAGAATAGTCCAACGATACATGACTCTATTCATTATAAATTTTATACTTTCATAAGCTATTTTATCATCATTATTAGCCTTATTTCAACTATTTGGGGCAAGCTTTATAAATCTGCATTTTTATTTATTACTTCTAAGTTTTTTTTTTTTTTTTTTTGAGATATTGAAAATATTTTTCATAAATCATCTTGAATAACTTTCCATAGAAACATAATTCTATTTCTTCTCCTTCCTAATCATCACAAATTAATTATATCAACTTTGTCTAATGCAATTTTTATCCTTCATTATATATGTCTAATCCACCTCAGTCCATTTTCAATTGCCTTTTTTTTCAATAGATATCACCGCAATCTTTCCTGCAATAGAATCATTCCTAAATTTATATTTTCTTGTTTTTTCCACACATGCATTTTAACATTTTATTTTCATTGTGCTCATCATAGCTATCAATAGCATTTTTATTGTCCAATACTCATATCCATATGATATTGCTAATCTAAGCATAATTTTATAAAAGAGAAAATAATCAAAATGGTCCCTTAACTCTTTATGAAAGATCAAAATAGTCTCCAATTATATTAAAGAATCATTTTGGTTCCTCAACTTCTTAAAAAGGAACCAAAATAGTGGGACTATTTTGATTCATTTTTAAAGACTTGAGAGACCAAGATAATCTTTTAATATAGTTAGGGACCATTTTGAAAAGTATAAAATCAACTTTATTCTCTATAGACATTTCTAGCATAAAATCAACTTGATTCTCCAAAATCATAAAATCAACTTGATTCTTGATAGATATTTCTAGAATAAAATCAACTTGATTCTCGATAGATATTTCTAACATAAAATCAACTTGATTCTCCAAAACCATATCCATTTATTCGTTGATCGATTAATTCTAAGTTGCTTATTTGCTAAACATTTTTCTCATGGTTCTTCGTATAAAATCAACTTAATCCTCTGTAGATATTTCTAGCATAAAATCAATTTGATTCTCCAAAACCATAAAATTAACTTGAGTCTTGATAGATATTTCTAGCATAAAATCAACTTGATTCTCTAAAATCATATCCACTTACTCGTTAATCTATTAATTCTAAGTTGCTTATCTTCTAAACATTTTTCTCATGGTTCTTTGTATGTATTCCCTTACTAATTATAACTAGGTCATTTACCTAAAAAAATATACACCAAGGCACATCATTATGATTCATTTTTAAACATCTTCATAACTAATAAAAAAATGGACTCAATGTTGACACCTGATGTAATACTAATGTGATTGAAAACTCTTTAGCCACTCAACAACTACTTCTAAGACTATTTAATGTCCCATTATATATATCTTAAATAACTTCAACATACCTTTAACGCGTAACTCTCTTCCTTCATGAACACCAAATTAACTCTCATGATACACGATCAAATACCTTCATAAAATCAATAAAACTTTGTAAATATCATTTATATGTTGCCTTGACATTTTCATTAAAAATCATTTCCGATAGATATTTATAGCATAAAATCAACTTGATTCTCGAAAACTAAAGAATTTTTCAAAGTCTATATATCATTACCCCTAGTTTCATTGTGTAACTCAAATTGGCTCATTTATAATTAAAACAATCTTGAAAATTTCCTTTGTTCATAAATATTGGTACCGAAATGTCTCTTTTCTAATCTATAGCATCCTCTTAAGTCTTTAAAATTCTATCAAAAAGAATTGCTAACCAATCGATTGCAATGTCTCCTATAACATTTCAAATTTCAATATTTACCTAATTTAGATTTAAAGTTCTATTGTTATGCATCTTCTTTAGAACCAACTCCACTTCACTTTTATTATCAATTTATAATATACCTTAACTAGCATTACCATTGACCAATTTTATGAAAGATAGTAATAAAATTCAATGGAGCAAATAATGTGAGAAAATTTTCAATGAGTTCAAGCAAAGAATGGCTGTGAGACCAATTAGTTAGTTTCATAGGGAACAAGATTTTGTAATTTATACAGTAAATAAACGAAAAAGCTTAGGTTGTCTTTTATAGCAATATGAAAGGGAAATAACCTATAACCAATATAATTGTACAAGTATAACTAAAACTACAAATATGCATTTGAGCTATCTGTTGTAGCTTGCAGATTAAAAATATGATAGCATTATTTGTATGGGGTGAAATGTGACATCTAGACTAATTATTAAAGTCTAAAATATATTTTCATTCAAAAGAAATAAAATACAAGACAAATAAGGTAGCTAGAATTAATGAAAAATTATGACATATATCCACCATCATCAAAGACTAATGTAGTATCTAAAATTCTATATAGGAAATCAACCTTTAATTCAATATGTTAGATAACCAATCAAAAAGATCTATGAAAGAGGAACAAATGAAAATTGGATCCATAAGTTGATATTTAGCCACCAATTTATAAAGGCGGCACACCCTTTAAAGATTAAAAAAAGCTCAATGTTAAGATGTTGAAATTACAAAGAATCATAAATATTAAAAAAATTTACTTTATGATTAATAAAAAAAGATTATTAACAACTACAAATAGATGGAGTTCCTGACCATCAATAAATCAAGGATGGGATATTAAAAGAGGTTCATACAGTAGAATATTATACATATCCATATGGGATAAAAAAGTAACAAGAGTTTAAAGCAATTTTTTTTGTTGCATATAAGATGATAGGGAAAATAACAAAATATCTAGCCTTTTTTTAAAGATAAAAATGTATACAATAAAGTTTAATTAATGATAAGGTGGGTACAAAGCTAGTTAATGATAAGTTGGTACAAGGCTAATTACAAATGTTATGGGAATAGGGCTAGTTATAAATTTTAAACTCATATAAATAGCGAGAGAAATACTTCATATAGCAAACCCAAACACATGCCCCAAAAATCAAAGAGTGTACCACCTGAATCTAGATACTTTGTAATATGGTCAAATATTTAACATGTGAAATGATTAAAATCACATCAAAGACTTGAAAAATTAATCTTTAGAGATTTAATAATAGAAACGAGAACCTTCCATTCAAAATTTATTATCCCTTTAATGAAATCATAAGGCTGAAAAAGGTAGTGTATAATTTATCAATAGTTTAGAATTTTAGCTTAATTACTCATGCCAAATACTGTAGTTCTCTTACTAATAGTGGTAGCAACAAGGAGGACGTTAGTTTAGTATCGAAGTATTATAATTAGTTTTATATCAACCTCATAATAAATAGAATTTTTTTATTTACTGTGAAAAAAAGGGTGCAAAGTGGATGTGGGGCTTGCGTAGATTAATAAGATTGATTCTATCTGAGCTTAGCTAGATGTGACATGCAAGATTTAAATATGATTAAGTTTTCTTTAATATGTCAATAATTGAAGCCCACTTAAATATACACAAGCATACGTGCCGAATCAAGTAATAAAGTGATGAAATAGAGTGATGGCCAACGAGGAAGAGTTATGCTTACTTGCAATAAAACAATTATTGTTTACTTTAATTGCATAAATTATCTTACTGAAATAAAAATAATGTTTTTGAATTCCTACAATTGAATAAGAATAAGTGAATTAATTGATACAATACTAATAAAATGTTTTCTATTGATGCATGTAAATATCATATTCTTCTAATGATACACTTGATTTTAGATGTGGATCATAGCTTATGCATCCCTAAATCTCTGTCGAGCTTGTAGGGAAAAAAATGATATCTGATGACCTCTTATAGTTTTAATATCTCTATTGAATCTATAGAATATTCAAACATCCTATATCTAGGCATGCCAACATTCTATTTCAATACTCCTTATTGTTTTTGTATTCTTCCATCAAGGCAATACATCACACCAAGTTTTAACAACACATGACTATTGTATGCATTAAATAAAGAATGGGATATATTGAAAATATCCATAAATTCTTTAGAGTACAAGAGTCTACATTAGGGGTGCAAGTGAGCCTAGCCAGCTCAAGCTCGACTCGTTTATGGGCTCGCGAGCCGAGCTTATCGAGCTCACGAGCCGGCTCGAATAAATATTAATATTTTTCAAATAATTTAATTTTATTTCTTAAATTTAAATATTAAAAAAAATTAATAAAACCCACCTAAGCTTTATTTAAATGTTAAACATTTCATAATTATTTTCTAAATTTTGATAAAGTTTTAAAAATCACACTTAAGTTTTAAATCCCGCCTAAATTTTAAAAATCTCGCTTAGACTCTACATTAGTACTTAATATAATATTTACATCATCAATTCAAAACAAGAGATCTAGTCAGACATAGAAGAAATAATAAGCAAATTCAATTTCATTATATTCATACAAGAATCAAAGTACAAGAAGTACTGGAATTTTATCACTAGTAAGGTTCAAAGTATCTTCTCTACACTCCTTCCTCCACTTATAGAGTTGCATATACAAACACATGCTAAACTCCCCTTCTCTTAGATTTTACTCTAGGAGGGTACTAGAAAAGTACACTAGAGATGTACTAAATTTTACTCAAGTGACTGAACCCCTTTACAAACAAAACTAAACATCTATTTATAGGAAAACATAGAAGCGGCCTCGAGCGCCGCACTGCTTGATAAGATGGCAACACAGCACTTAAAGTTGAACTAGCGACTCGGCGTTGACATATTGCACCACTACAACGCTTGATGATGTGAAATGGTTACTAATTGAACAGATGCGTCCTTTCTCTATGTCGTTCGTGGCTCTAAGAAGTTGTAACTACTACGCAGCGGCACTCCTGAAATCTGAGCATTACGACGCCCGTGTGGAGTTTCCAACACCTAGGCATTTGAATTGTAGCACTACGACATTCATTTTCTCGAGAACCTTGCACTACCAAGCTGAATGTTTGACACAACAACACTCTTAATGCAGAGGCGCTGACTGTGATGCCGCTGCAGTGCTCGCAAACAGAGAGGATAGCGCTGTAATTTCCAAAATTGGTACTTCTGCAGAGTTGATTTCAACGCTGCGGTATAGTTTCATCCGCTGCCACGGTGCTATGTGATACTTTGTATTTTTCACCATTTCCGGGTATTTCTTGTAGGAAAATAACTAAAATAACATATTTTCACTGAAATTCAAATGTAATGCACAATATATAATTTATACTTAACAAAATTCTCACTAACTTAAACTTTTGCATGTCATCAAGCAATAAAAAAAATCTTCAATTTTGATTAATTTAATAAACAAAGTTAAATTTGATAATTTAAAAATTACTAAAATATAATATCATACATCACAATTTAGAAATGATTTGGAATGAACAAATTATAATTCTATTTTTAAAAGTCCTTAACAATTATCCTAAGTAGTCACCCTTGCTATTGTTTGTTTTGAATTTATATTCTATGAATATAATATTGATTATTGAATGTTGAAATGAATAAAGTAACTTAAATATTATATGTATTTGTAGTTAAAATAAAAATTTTCTTACTTCACCATCACTTATATTAGTTTTTTTACTTTATCATTTATAACTTTAAGTATAAGATTGCAATTGGACTTTAAGTTTTTAACTGACTCTAATTTTTTAATGTACTCTTCTTCTTTTTCTTTATCTAAATATTTATTTTAGAAATCTTTTTCTTTTCTTTTATTCTCATGGAGTATATAATTAATGATTTTGAATATAAATTTTGCTTATATCCTCTTGCACTCTTAATTATTTAATGTAAGAATTTAATAAGATCAATAATTTCAATTTTAAATTATCATGATTTCTAATTTTAAGCTACCCATATATATATTCTTTAGCCTTAAATATTCATCTTTCAATTCAAAAGTCACTGTATTAATGTATAACTTATAAATTCAATACAAGTCAATAGCTTAAATGATCTAAATTAGTTCATTATTAAATTTTTTAAACTATGAATTATAATGTAGTGTTCATTCAAACTATAATTTAAGGTTTTATTATTATCTTAATTTTATATAATTTTTAATTATCATTTTTATTTTAGCTAAATAAATAATTAAAAAGTGCATATGTTAATAGAAGACAATGTAAGAAGTTTAAAACATAAGGAGAATAAAATCAAATGTAAATATTAAACACATGATAACTATAGTGAATAGCGCATGCTATAATAAAAAGGCCAATAATATGTGATATACTAATAACAAGATAACTAGTTCTTAATGCACCACTCTACTACTATGAATGACTATGGACACAAATGGATTGCCTCTAATAAGCGCTAAGTTTATAGTCTTCAACCAAACTTGCCTAGATTTATCAAATTAGCTGGGGTACATCACTGCCACTTAAGTAATTTTTACTAGGATCTTTTCCTTTCTCCTTAGGATTAACTTCAATATTACTAAGCAATGATCCAAGAGATTTATTACTAAATGAGATTGCAAGCTGTCTTAATTGAATTTTCAAATTTTTAATAGAAACATCTTGACTTTGTAATTGAGTTCCTAATTGAATCACTACCTCTTCCAAAGGTGACTTTCTAATTCGAATTAATTGCTTTGATTAAATCCCAGAGGATAAGAAGGTAAGAAGGTTTAGAATTAATAACAGGTTGCTGAGGATTGTTTCAATTTCCACCTTGATTATTTTTACAAAAATTCTATTGATTGTTACCACCAATATTATTATTGGACTTGTTGAACTTAAGATGATTCCTCCAACCTGACTTATAGGTATTGAAGTATGGATTATTTTGTCTTCCAATTAAATTTATACTTTCAATCCCTTGCACACTATCTTTATTATAATTTAAATCTATCCTAAATTTACTCCTACTGTATTCAATTTCTTGAAAATTGCTACAACTTGTGCAATTAGAATTAACAAAGCATCTTATTCATAGATTCTGACTATTCTCTTAGAATTTATCCTATTAACAAGCCACTAAAAATTATTAGTAGTCATTTACTCTATTAGTACTGCTTCATCAAATAACTTCAATATTAGAGATCCTATTAATACATTGTAAAAGTTATAAATAACCAACCAATTGGATAAGGCATAGTGAGGGTATTTTCTAAGCATTTTCTTAAATCTCTCTCAAATTTCATAAATTGATTCTCCTTCAAACTAGGCAAAAAATGTGATATCATTTTTAAGTATAATAGTTTTTGAAGATGGGAAATACTTAGTTAGAAATTTGTGAGCCAGCACATTCCAAGTGGTTATAGAGCTTGAGAGTAAAGAATTCAACTACATGTTAGTCTTGTCCCTTAGAGAAAATGAAAATAATCTAAGCCTAATAACATAATTATTGATACCATTATACTTAAATATTGCACACATTTTTAAGAAATTGACTAAGTATAAATTGAGATCTTTAACAGGAGTTCCCCAAAACTAGGAATTTTGAATAATTAGAATTATGGAAGGTTTTTATCAAAATTATTAGTATGGATATTAAGTCTATTAATATTCAGATGGATTCCGTCTACTACAGGGTTAGCATGCTTCCTAAGAGGTACAAAATAATATTGGTTTAGCACTTGGTCAAACATCTTTAAATTCTTTTTGTTTTTTTTTTTTTTGCATTTTTGAAAGGGTCATTCAGAATCAAATAACAAAGGTTCATTTATATGCCTACAAAGCATACAACAATAAGTAAACAACAACAAACAAAACATGAGAAAAACATGATACATAATACAAATAGGTCTAAGTATGTACATATTTCAACAATAAAGTTAAAATTGCAATATGCAAATTACTTTCCCGATAACGGTGCCAAAAACTTGATGTGGCGGGGCTTGTGTAGATTGTCGACATTGATTCTATCTGATATTAGCTAGATGTGACATGCAAGATTAAAATATAATTAGATTTTCTTTGATATGTCAATAATTACAGTCTATTTAAATATATGCAAGTATACGTGTCAAATCAAATAATAGAGTGATGAAGTAGAGTGACGAACCCACGAGAAAGAGTAATGTTAACTTTCAATACAACTACTACTATTTACTCTAATTATATAAATTATCCTACTCAAATAAAAATGATGTTTTTGAGTTTCTACCACTGAATAAAAATAAGTAAATTAGTTTATATAATTTTAATAAAATATTTTGGATTGATACATGTAAATATCATTTTTTTCTAAAGATACACTTAATTTTAGATGTGGATCAGAGCATATGTATCCATAGATCTCTGTCGAGCTTGTAGGGGTGAAAATAATATATGCTGATCTCCTACATTTTAATATCTCCAGAGAACCTAAAACATTAAAATATCCTATGTCTAGGCATGCCAATATTCAATATCAATACTATTGATTGTTCTTGCATTCCTAGATCTACTGACCTCCTACAATTTTAATATTTCCAAAGAACCTAGAATATTAAAATATCATATGTTTATGCATGCCAATATTCTATCTCAATAATATTGATTGTTCTTGCATTCCTCTGCCGAGGCTATACATTACACAAAGTTCTAACAACACATATGGTCATTATATGCATTAAATATAAAAACATTCATAAATTTTTTTAAGTACTAGATTATATATTATTACTTAATATGCTATTTACATTATCAATCCAAAACGAGAGATCTAGTTAGACATAGAAGAAATAACAAAACTCATTTTCATTATATTCATAGAAGAGTTAAAGTACAAGAAAAATAGTGATAATCATCATAAAGGATCAAAGTATCTTCTCTACACTCCTTCCTTCACTTACAGAGTTGCTTGTACAAACACATGCCAAACTCTCTCATAGATTGTATCTAATACTTTTCTAGCCTCTCTTAGATTTTATTCTAACAGGGTACTAGAGTACACTGGAGATGTATTAAATTTTACTTCAATTACTGAATTCCTTCACAAACAAAATTGAAAATCTATGTAAAGGGAAACACAAAAACAGCCTCAAGCGTCGTGGCGCCACCTTCGCTTGACAAGGTGGCGCCGCAGCACTTAAAGTTGAACTAACACCATAGCGCTAACAGAATTGCTCTACTGTGGAACTTGATGACATGGAATAGTTACTAATTAAACAGAAGCATTCTTTTGCTATGTCTGTTGTAGCTTTAGGAAGTTGTAATTGCCACACAGTGACACTCTGGAAATCTAAGCGTTGCGACTCCCGTGTGGATTTTCCAATGCTGAAGCATTTAAATAATAGCACTTTGGCACTCATTTTCTCGAGAAGCGCTGCGACTCCCGTGTGGATTTTCCAATGCTGAAGCATTTAAATAATAGCACTTTGGCACTCATTTTCTCGAGAATCCGGCGTTGCCGAGCAGAATGTTCAATGCAGCGACGCTGACTGTGGTGTCGCTGCAGCCCTCGTAAACAAAGAGCATGTCACACCCCAGCTTGACTCACCCTCTACCACGAACTGGAGTATAACAGAGAAAGATTTCAATATATCAAACTCCACACTTAACAATAGGAAGCATGTAATATACCTTATTGAACCTCAACATAATTAAAACAAATACAGAGCTCTACTAAAACTTTTAAAATTCATTCACATACCCAAAAGTCTTTACATCTAGCATTCAAATCTCGCTTTAGATCTCTTACACCCCAAAACGTACTTACATCAAAAGAACGGTCACCTCTTTTTATTATCCCAAGGGCTCCTTCCCCTTTCCTATAATACAATCACTGCTAATGAGCTTGGCTCAATAAAATACGCAAGCAAGTTATAAGAAATAATAATGAACCATTAAGAAATACCATAAATATGCTAATATAATTAAAACACATATTGAAATGTCATATTGAGCCTGAAAGTGCCTAGCAGTATTATTTATCTTACCAAAACTATTCCACATCTTTAAATAAGTTATAGAATGGCTATAAGCTTTTGCACCATTCAACTTTCCAATTCAAGGTTGGGTCTAATTTGCAAACTTTTAGAATGGAAGTTGTTCTCTCATTCAGGATTGAGTCAAATTTCTCAACTTCTAGAATTAAGAGTATAGGCTTACCTCATCAGATCTTTCGCATTTACTTGTGCGGGCCTATCCCCCATATATAACTTATTTCACTTTTCATATAGTCATCCTTTTTAGAGCTAATGACATATGCTTTTGATGATATAGTTGCGCTTTAGCTGCTCTTCAGTTACCCTTTAGCTTCCCTTTAGGTGCCCTTTAACTGCCATTTAGTTGCCCTTTAGGTGCGCTTTAGGTGCCCTTCAGGTGCCCTTTAAGTGCGCTTTAGGTGCCCTTTACGTGAGCTTTAGTTGCGTTTTACTTGCGCTTTATGAATATTTACCCTTCCATGCTTACTAAATCATTTACATTACTAAAGATTATCCTTTACATAAACAAATTCATACATAAACAACTATATTCATTCAAATAACCAAAATAAACTATAATACATGTGATCATAAACATAATGAAAATGGAGTGCGATAATAAAATATTTATTAATTCTTATAATCTTGTTTGGGTATCTCACCTCGGTATCCCGATTCTTTCTTCTTTTCCTTTTGTAAACAACCTTCACTAAACTTCCTCATTCAACACAACACCTTTACTTCTCTTTCTGTAGTACATTTAGCAAACCAATTTCAACAACCCCTTTATTTCAGCAAATCGCAGCAGTAACTATTACTTACTTTCAGCAAACAACAATACCCTTACATGCATTTAGCTTTTCCTCTATTATCCTTACTAATTTCCACATTCAGCATTCAAAAAGAGTAACAGAAATCCACAATTTATGCATTCTTGAACTGCAGCTTCTCCAACACTAATCGTAGATTCAGCACTTGGTTTCTTCAACTTCCAGCAGCCGAATCCTCTACTATTACTCAGCTTGCTTGCCCGCTGCTTCAATTCCAGGTGATGGGCAAATGAAAGTAATGAAGGGGACTTATAGGTCTACTAGTGCTTTACTGTAATATATAATATTATTATAAGATAGTGCATTCTCCACTACAATTCCACTAACATTCTAGCCGTCTGATCTCCATCCAGTCCATGCATGTCAAGATTAGTGGAGACTATAGTAACAATTAATAAATTGTTGTCAATTAATTGCTATTCATTAACTATAATACTAAACAGTTATTTAAAAGATACCTATTCATAGACATTTAAGATATATTGATACCAAAATTACTCGAAATTCAATATCAAATTTGATGAAAATATTTTTGATACTTTCTATATGTGAGAGAATATAGGGGAAATTTGTATGTTTACCTTTTTGGACCAAAATTTTGGGTATTATAGAGCATGGTGCTTTGCACTGCCCAAAATGGCACCACAATGTCCAAAATGGTGCTTCAGTGAAGTTTACTTTATATTTTTTGCCATTTCTGAGTATTTCCTATACAAAAATAACTAAAACAACATTTTTTTCATTGAAATTAAAATGTAATATACAATACATAATTTTCACTTAACAATAGTATACAAAGTCCATCATTTTCAATAAAGACACAATATTTATGTCAATATTTTGGATTAAATTTCAAGATAACCTAGAAATTAAGGTGAAGTTTAGAATATCTTTCACCCACAAATGGATGGTATTTTAAGCACGCTATTCAAACCCTTAACTATATATTGAGATCTTGTCAATTCAATTACAATATGAATTGAGATGAATAACTAACACTAGCAAAATTTACAAATAGAAAACTTCCAAATAATCCATTAACTATTCATATATAGCCAATTTAGTTACAAAGTATTACGTCGTTCTAATCAAGTAAACAAAATTGATCTAAAATGATCCCTTTGAAACTAAATTGAGATCAATTTTTTGTATTTGAGAGTATAAATTGTGATCAATTTTACATGACAATCACAACATAAGAGAATATTTTGGATCAATTTTATACAACCACGGGATGAAATAGGAGCAATATGATATTCGGAACTAAATTGGCCACATACGAGTAGTCTGGGGATTATTTTGATTTTTTTCTATATTGCTATCATATAAGTATTACCTAATAAAGGCATGGATGAAAACGTAACTATCTCACAAAAAGATTTTGAGTAAAAGAAGAATAATAAGACCTCAAATTAACTAAATAATATAGAAAAAAAAACGAAAAGAAAATTCAAAGATGAATTATTATAACTTATAGTTGATTAAAAGTTTATAATGATATGAAATAAAATGATAAGTAAAAAACAATAAAGGAAATCAAAGTCATTTTATGATGTTGATCGAAAAGAGCAATTCCTGAGAAGACATGGAACGCATATTATAAATCTCTCTTAAGAAACAGAAAAAATAGAAGAGATAAAATGAGAACTAGAAGTAACAAAGAATAAATACCAATTTATTTAAGTAAAAAATTAGAATATCTAGAGAATAATTTTTTGAAGGGATGGATGTAACATCTTGTATGTATTAAATGAAACATCACCTATTTTTTAAGTTTAAATACTATTATGATGCAAAGTATGCATTAAAAGAAAAGTTGATTGTTTTCCAACTTCACAAAACTTGAAGGGTTTAAAGAAGATAAAAGATGATAAAATAAATAGTATAAATCTCAAAATAAAGCATACCCTCCAAAAATTTCTAACCTTAAAAATCTTACAGAAAATAAAAATTAATCTAAAAATTAAATTTTAGAAAAAGATGAGGCACAAAGAAAAAAAAAACTTGCAAAATGAAAAAGGCTTTATGAGATAACCAGCCTAGTGCCACCCAACACAACCAACCAACTCGAGGGCACACTTGGCATGAACATAATAATAATAACTTTAAAACTTCACTGTTCACATACTTATATTGAAAGAATTGGGGCAAGTGGTGATGAAGGAAAAAGTTCATTGCCACCTACCAAGGGGGATAAATTAGGGGGATAAATAAAAAATCTCATCCCGTTGCCAAAAAGAGAGTTGCATTTCAAGCTTAGATATAGGTTTTTTCAAGATCAAATTAAGCAATATTGGATGGACTCATAGGACCTATCATCCTTTTCCTAAGGAGCTCTCAAACCATCAAAGAGTTGACTAAAAATCATAGCTCACTCATTGCATAAACCTCACCTAAGTTTGTCATCGCCTTAGAAAGGTTTTCTAACAAATAGAAAAATTTCTCATGAAGAAGATGAAATTGCTTTGAGTTCAAATATATCTATAAATAAGTGAGGATTACTGTTCTTTAAGAAAATAAGGTGTAAAGCATTAACACTAAAGGTAAAGTGAAAGGGGGAAGTTTTAGGAATTAAAGTTTAGTACGGAGGGAGGGAGGGAGGGAGGGAGAAAGAGAAGGCAAAAAATCCTTAAGATTAACAGCTCAAAACGAGGGCAGACCTGCACTTCCATGGACAAAAAAGGAAAGCAAACAAACAAATATATTGTGGTGAATCCACCAATGCGAAGAACAACCACAACAAATACAGGAATGCTACAAAGCAAAACTCAGCATAGATTCAAATAGGCAAAGGAAGCAAAAAGATGAGGCAATGAAACTTCCAATGACTAGCTAGAAAGATAGTTTTAGAAATAAGATTTACTTGCGTAAATTGACCATTAAGCATTAGAAGTAAATGCAAAAATAATCCTTCGGTAACCACAAAAGCAACATAAGTATATATAAAACTAAACCAGATTGAAACAAGCAAAACCCAAATTACAACAAGGATGACAATAGACAGATAGCTACCAACCTATAAGATGGCTCAAATGCCAAACCTCATTAAGTTCAGTACACAACTATCAAAAAGAACCATAAGAGAAAATAGCAAAACCAACCAAGATTGAACCACAAAACTAAAAAGGACAAAAAACATGGGACCACCCCCTTGGAAAATTTAGGAACCATCTAATTACTAAAATCATAAACCATGCATGTAAAAAGCTTGAAATTAATAAACACCAACTATTAGTCCTGATGCATCACAAGAATAACCGACACCAATGACCATAAAAACACAAGCTATGAAATGATCCGAAAACGTAGCAATGAAAATACCAACACCAACAAAGAAAGATGAAGCCACAAGGATGAAAACAACAAAATCAGACATTAAATAATCGAGTGCATTGAAAATGTGCCACAAAAATAAAAATAAAGGAGCCACTATAAGTTGGAAAGTAAAAAAATTAACCAACTAACACCACAAACAAACATATTATTCTCATATTCTAAAAGTGATATTAATTCGAGATTGACAATGCCTTAAAGTTCTCCATCGGAAGGTGACCTTGATCTATCTTTACAATTAAAACATAAGTTCGCAAAAAAAAATCTACATCTTCATTAGTTTCATGATTCATAGATACACATCATTTTATAGTCGAATATGTGAAGAAGTTGATTAATCTTGCATTAAATACTAAAAATGTCCCACTTGCAAGGAGTTTTATTGGTAGTATATTGAATTATGACGCCAACATCAATCTCAATGAGAATTTTCAAAATACTGGCAATATTACAATACTTTAAACTTAGACAGAGGCCCATAAGCTCAACATTTGAGGATACATGACTCAACTACTTATAGAAAGACAAAGTATCATTTCCCATATAGCCACTTAGGAAACCACCACAAGATACCTCTAAGAGACATTTGGGACAACTATTAGTGCTATGTTTAAAATAGTCAACTGAAGGATTAACCCATGTAACGATTTTAATGATGCACTGCTTAACAGAAATCAAAGAAAAGATAGTATCATACTTATAATTTGAATCGTTGATGCAAGCTAATAGGGTTATCAAATGATTGGTATATGGATCATGAAATACTGTGTAATCGTATCTCTACTAAATAACTATGAGTTATAAAACCATCCTTTGAACAATAAAAGTTTGTTTCTTTGAGCATCACAACAATAGCAGTGATGTAAACAATCAGCTAAAAAGAACAATGAAGTGAATACCTCATATTCTTAAATTATAAAGCAATAAAATATACAACGAAGTAAAATTGAGCATCCCTTTAGAATCTTTTATGATTTCATATTATTTAATATAAAATAAGATTAAATCCCAAAATAATCCCCGACTACTCATATGTGGCATATTTAATCCCACAGTATCACATTTTTCTAATTTAGCCCCTTGACTATACAAACGATTTAAAATGATCTCCAACATAAAATTTGTGATACAATATTGATATTAATTTAGTCCATCGACTATAGAAACTTAGTCATAAGTTAGTCTTTGAGGAACCATAATGGATCTATTTTATATTATCATGGAACTAAATTTGAGAAATATTATATTCTAAGAAAAATGACAGCATTCAAGTCGAGGAAATATTTTGGAGTTTAGCACTACATAATAGTGATCAATGCTATATGTATTTGAAAAGCAAAAAGATATGGATGTTAGATATAATGACAACAGAGGGTATTGCATGAGTCCTCCCTTAAATCTCAAGAAAATTGCATCAATATTTGTTTACAAAACTGAATATATGGAGTGTAATTTTGGTAGCAAAAGACCGAGTGAGGGGATTGTGACTTTGGGCAATCAAGTCATTAATAAGAGTACACGTTTTAGATATCTTGGATCTATTGTCCAGAGTGATGGTGAAATAGATGGGGATATTATCCACAGAATTCAAGTTGGATGGTTGAAGTGGAGCAATGCATCGAGCTTGTTGTGCGATAGAAAAGTACCCCTCAAACTTAAGGAAAAATTCTATAAGATGGTGGTGAGACCTGTAATGTTTTATGGTGCCGAATGTTGGCCATTAAAAGAGAAGCATAATACTAAGTTAAGTGTTGCAGAGATGACGATGCTTAGGTGGATGAGTAGCTTTACACTTGAGATATGATACGAAATGAGCAAATACGTGAAAAGGTTGGAGTAGCTCTAGTGGAAGATAAAATTAGAAAGAGTCGCCTTAGATGGTTTGGCCACATTAAATAAAGGCCTTCCGATGACCCGGTTAGAAAAATTGAGGTATTAGAGTTGACTTAAGTTAAGAAAGGTAGAGACATACCTAAAAAGAGTTGGTTAGAAAATATTAGAAATGATCTTTTTTTATTAGATTTAAATGAGAATTTGACTTTTATCAGAACACAATGGCGAAAAAGGATTCATGCAGCCGCCCCACGTAGTGGGACAAAGGCTTGATGTTGTTGTTGTTGTTGTTGTTGTTGTTGTTGTTGTATTTGTTTACAAATCCCCACATGGTTGCACCAACTTGAAAGTGCATATTCAAGCTCATTGCTTATTCCTACTTTCAAGTATGCTGCAGCTTTAGGCAATATAAACAAGAAAGAAATACTTGAGCATTAATAGGTGGAGCTAAAGCACTAATCTTTTCAAAAAAATTAATTTGTTAACAACATATTTATCTCACTTATGATCAACTAATATTGTTAGAATATCAGGTGGTGATGACGCAATGTCATAATTTAGTATATTGATCTATTAAACAAAACAAAGGGCATAATGTTAAAACTGGGAAGTGTTCCAAAAATACTATGTGATAAGATAATCTTATGGTGGCTTAAAATGTAAATTATAAAACATCAATTAGACCGGCTATGTTATATGACTAAAAGTGTTGGGTATAAAAAAATTAATAGATACTTAAGTTAAGAGCGATAGGGATGACAATGTTAAGATGTATATGAAGTAATTCTAGGAAAAAACAATTATATTAGAGAAATTCTGGGACTATAAACTATGGAATAAAAGGTGGTGAAAAATAGACTTAGATGATTTGGACCTGTACAATAAAGGGTTGAAGATGAATTAATATATTAGGTAGTTAAAGTTAATGTGGAACGATTAGGAAGGAAAAAGTGGCAGGGAAAAAAAGTAATATGACAATATGTTAAAAAGATTTAAGCAAAATATAATTAATACGCATGTAGCACTAAATAGAAATAAATTGAGAATAATGATTCATAAAGCTAACCACAAAAAGATTGGATAAGCTAATGCTAATGATATCTTAATCATTTTTATGCTATTGTGGCTTTATCCAAAGGAGTTTGTATCTAGAGAAAGCAATAATTGGTAGGCAAGGAACTCTTTAGCAAAGATAGAACTCACTAGGAAAAGATGCCAGTGGTATTTCCCCTATAGGCCTTAAAGACTCTCATAAAGAACTTCATGCATCTTATGATGGTCTTCATTCTTCAAAAGGGGTTAGTTCTATCCATCTTAAAGCAAAAACTAACCAAAGATAAAAAGGATAATGGCTTTTATGCAAATTACAATGTTGATGAAAAAATAGTAACAAGATTCCCACTTTTCTACCTATCTTCATTACAGAACAAGCAGCTCTCACATATTATTATTTGTCATGTTTTTGGTACAACAATAAGCATCATTTGAAGACTACATTCCATTGACAAAAAGATAACGGACCCCCATTTCATGCATCATGCATACAAATTCTACAATATCCGACAGCTCCAAAAACATTGGCCTTATTTTCTTCACTAAAATATGAATTCTATTGCCCAAGCGTTGTCAGTTTGATATCTCATTTTTGGAAAACTTAAGCAGTGGAGGGGCTAAGCTAAAAGCCTGAGGCCCCTTATTTCAGCTCTCTCCTACTTGCCACTATGGAGCTCTTTCCACTTATTGGATTACCTATAACCGAAACACTTCCAATATTCATGGAATCTCTATTCAAGCCTATCAGTATCCATTGTTGATCCGCAATTTGACCACAATACTCTCCAATCACATGAGCAATGTATCAAAAGTCCGCAACAAAGCAATAATGCCTTTTGTCAAACTAGTTATCAATCAGGTCACCTATGGACTATTTTCTAGAATGCTCCTATAAGGCTTTCCTGTGATTAGCATATTAAACTAAAAGTTTGTTTGGAATGCTTGCGGCTTTTTGTAAAAGTGATTGTAAAGTTGTTCTGGGAAAGTAAATTTTTTTATGTTGTTGTAAAAAGTAGTTCCCTAACACAAAAATTTCTTGAAAATAACAAAAAAGCAAAACCAAATAGAAACTATAGTAGCGATATGAACAGCAAAGCAATAAGAAAGTTGTCCAAAACATACCCTATGACTGATGCCATGGTGTAAACATGAGAATATATCATGAACCAAGCATAAATTTGTATTTTCATCAGACTAATAGATGTTCTCTAGCACCTTAGCTAAAGCTTAACACTGGATCTTTAACATTCTGCCTCATATCATTTAAAACAAATGTGCAAAACCATAACACAACTAAACAAACTTTTTGGAAACAAGCATAAATTTGGCCAAGCAGTGTATCATTCTTCGTGTCATGATTATTCGATAAGTTTTATGCAAGCTATCAACTGCCTAACGACAATGAAGAAAAAAGCTAACCCCACTAGCTATCAACTGCCTAACGACAATGAAGAAAAAAGCTAACCCCACATAGTGGGATAAAAGCTTGTTGTTGTTGTTGTTGTACAGCATCATTCTTCGTGAGGGAAAATAAAGTAAATGGATTTTGCGCTTTGCGGGTAAAAAATTCATAGTCTCAAAATATTTGCTCAACAGATTGCACATACTAGAATTTCAATTACAAACAAGCTATATCACTCAGTTTGTGATGCGAAAAGTCCAGCCGAAGCGGTGATATAAAATTAAAAACTATATTCAACAATTAACCACCCAAAGAATAGGTAAAGATTTTGCAATGGCCTATTAGTGCTCGTAAAGCTGTTATTTTTCTAGCAACGCTAAGGTGCAATAATTAAAAAAACAAAAAAAAAAACTAACAGAACTTGCAATTCTCACATTTTGCAAGCAAACCTAAAAGAGCAAAGAAGACGAGACAGGTGCAATCAATGATAGAGAAAGAAAAAATTACACGGAACAAACCTCGCAAATAAAATTAGTAAGCTAGTGAGATAATAGACGAATCTACTGGAAAGTACACAGCAAACGCAAGGAAAACAAACGCCTACCAAACTGAAAGATTGCTTAACTATAATACTGATTAACACTGCAGGAATGCCAAATGGTGTCACAAAATTTAAACAAGACAATGGTTTTCACTACAATATCACAAAAAGAAAATCAATCGAAATACAGAATCAAAATAAGAGAGCAAAAATCAAGCATCAAGACCAAGGCACCAAAATCCCCCGAAAAAAAAAAAATGACGAAGTTCTTCAACAAAAAAGGCTTGAAAGCAATCAGGAGCCAGACGAGCCCTAGAACACGACCGATGTTTGAATCATGGGACCTATTAAACTCTCCCATCATCAACGCACCTGCCATTAGACAACGCGTCGTTGAATCGCTGCGGCGTCCAAATGAACTCGTTCTCCGGCGGCACCGTGAAATCCTCGATCATGGGGCATTCAAGTAGCCAATTAGGGTTTCCCGGCGAAGCCATCCGTATTCCGCCTAGAGTCGCCGGAGATCAACCCTTCAACTTGCGCCCGCCGCGGAAATTGGAAGAAGTTTATCTGCAGGGGCCGAAGATGGAATGTGACAGCATCAGCGTCCCGAATGTGCGCGTCTTAAAGTGGCCGTTTACAAGAAAGGTTTCGAACAGCAAACATTGTTATTATCCAATTAAAAGTTTGAAATGTTGTGTCTTACGCACGGTTCATCTTTTGATTGGTTGTGATACATACCCTTGTTTCGATGTGTGATAAACATGTGAATCTTATGGAAAGGTAAACGGACAGAAATAAATAAATAAGTTTTTGTAGCTAAATATCAACCACTGATTTTTTTTTTCCATTTTAGCAAATTTGTTTGATTATTATCTAATTTTCTCATCTTCAAAATATTTAGAATTTTAAGTGAAATTTTGACTAACACTTCACTTTGAATAGCACTTTGGATGTATATTAAGATTTTATTTGGGATAATTTTTTTATTATTTTTAAAATATTTTTTAATAAAAATTTTAAAATCTTATTTTAAAAAATAATGAAAAAATTGATCCAAACGAAGCCTAAAATATATAAAAAAAATAGATTTTGACTTTTATATACATTGAAAAAACTCATCTAATCAAATATGAATTTTAATAAAGTTTTAAATCACAAAGACCCGAAGCATTTAAAAAAAAAGTAAAGAATTCATTATGTGGCGATCCAAATTTTGTTTCTGGCACTTTTGATGGTTAAGAAAATGTAATTTGATGAGAAAAACCAACCAAGCTGAAATTTTGAATTCTAAGTGTTTTTTGGTGAAAAAGAATCTAATGAGTCCATTATAGCTCTTATGAGTTCATAAAATGCTATAAAAATAACTTAAATCTAAAGAGATATATTCATATGTGTCGCAAAGTGTTCAAAATTTTGTCATATATGCATAGGTTGCCCTTGCAAAATCTATAAATATGGTATATTCATGCACATTTTATGTTTTTTTGGTGCAAAAAATTCACAAATATATATAATTTCAAAGTTACTACCATCATATGAATTTCTATCTAACTGTCTTTGGGATTTTGTATGTCAAAACTTTTTCGGCATGTTTCATAGTCGCCTACTTATACCTCTAAATTGGAGTAGCATAGTGTTGACCATCTTTAAGCACCTTAACTTCTTGCCCTTGTATTCCCCATCAACATCAACAAATGCTAACGATCAATATTATTCATTCTCCAATAATCACTATCACCCATCTTATACTTACACTAACAACTATCATAACTCAACTTATGATTCTTATAATCACTCGCTCTTTGAAATCAATGACCATCACCATCATTAACCAACATGAGCATGCATGTAATGTCCCATGATCTAAGTGAAAGAATATATTTTTGATTCTCTATTTTTTTTAATCAGATCAATATAGATATCCATAGTTGATTTATTGTATTAAAGAATGCAAATCAAATATGAAAAACATAATTCACATTACTACAGTTAATAATTATAATTTACGGATAGCATCCAAAAGAATATATATAATAGTCACACTAGCTACAAAAATGCATGAACCAAAAGCTAGCATAAAAACTATACTAGCATCAATATAAAGCTTCATGCAACAGGCTCTTTACCTGAAATTATTTAAAATCACATATAATGAGCTTAAACAACTCAGCAGGTCACCAAAATCTATAACTGAATTCAAAGTACAATAAAAAAACAATATACATATTAAGGATCAATTCATAGGAGTAACAATTATAAGAACATTGAATGTGTGCAAGAATAATAAAACCCAAATGCAATAGCAGTAGAATCTATAAACAATAAAATACTACTAAGGAAAGCCAGAAAAGCAGTAAACTAGTATGAATGTCAAATCTATAAAGCAATCGTCGAATCTGTAATACTAATCAGTACATAATCGTATAAAGTATCAAATCAAAGCATAAATAAAGACAATTGAAATCAAATCAATGTAGTAAAATCATATAGAAATGTACATACGCTATCCAAGCATTCTATATCACGTGCTCAGTGTATCACATACTTAATATCAGTACAGTGAATCAGTATCTATATCAATAACAATCCAGTGGCATGAGCAATAAAAAATGCAATAACAGTAAATTCGTGCAGTACTAATAAACCCATACAATAATAAGAAAAATGTTTTAAAATATGCATTTCAATAGTCACAATAAATAAATAAGAAGTCTTGGCTATCACAGTATTTTCAGTGTTAGTAAACCGTTAGCTTAGTAAATAGAGTCGTCACTCTTTGCTCGTCTGCATAGTAATGATCTCCTTATAACTTCCAATCAATGTATCACTTAAATTAGTAGGAGATAACATTAAATCACAATATTTAAATAAAAAGCTCGTCGGCCTACCATCCTGTACTGGTCAATCAGTCTCCAACCATCGTGTCAACTATTTTTTACTTGTTTGTTTCACATGCATATATTATTATCACAATAGTATAACAGTAATAACAACTAGCTATTACGCAAGTACATATACACATCCATTTTCAATACATTGCACTAAATAATGCATAATTGAGCTTAATTTAGAAAATACCAAAAATGTCATAACGGTGTGCAACAAAGAATCCTATTAGACAAAAATGCATATTTTTATCAAATTATTAAATTACCAGGGATTGTATAAAATGACATTTTAAGATTTCTACTACACTGTTTTTCTAGAGATCAAAATAAATTTTGGAGTAGACAAAAATCAATATATTTTCAAAATCACCTCATGAAAAATTTCAAATAAATATTCAAAATATTCATAATCATGATCTCTATAACATACAAAAAGTTACGTGATGAAAGTTTTATAAATACAAAGTTATTCACGTTTTTTAATAACAGAAATATAAATTTGAGCGGAAAAATATCAAAAATACAAAAGCTTTAAAACCAGAAATAGGATATGAATTCCTTACTGTGAGATGAGCAAATCTCCTAACTGCGTTAACAAACAAAAATCGCTTCGCGACCTCCAAATTCTAAATCTTCTTTCTCTCTCTTCTCTTTCTTTCACATTTCTCTGAAACCTTCTCTTTGTTTGCCATTAGCTAAAAGAGGAAATGGATTTTTATAAAATAAATAAAGTGGGTTATGATATTTTAGAATATAATAATAATATAATATTATATAATTTAATTAATCAATTTCTTTAGTATAAAAAATCAAATCAATTATTTTTAGACTCATAAAATTACAAAAAAAACTATTTATAAAATAAATCATGTTATTTAAAAAGTATTTGTGAAACCAATTTGTAAAATGAACACTTGAAGGTCCTGAAATCCTCACTTATACAGATAGGTACAAATTTCTTAAGGATTTTCGCTGGTGTCCAAAAATTACGAAAAGATTCGTGTAAGTAAAATAATTCGATCAAAATAATATGGCAAAGACAGATTATTATTTGGAGTTATTATGACTCGAGAAAAAATTTTACAAAGCCAAAATATGGGCTATTATAATGCATCAATGTCCATCGTCTACTTATCAATGTCAATGCTTCTCAAAATCAACCACCAACGTTATAAAAGATAACCCATACAATTTAAGTCGTACAATCTGTCACGCCTCAGGATCTAAAGTGAAAGTATTTCTTTTCTTTTTCTCTTTTCATTTCTCTATTCATGCCTTATATTTTCCTTTAACAACCAATAGTAATATCCAATTAGATCAATTTAATATCCAAATTGATGATTAATTTCATTACATATATATAAACAATAGAAAGTATCATTCACATTACTTTTGATATTTCATCAAAAAATTATATTGATTGGGCATGAATCTTGATGCAAACATGAATTAGAAACTTCTAGAATTAAATCTAAAACCATCCAAACTTTGATTTTAGCAAACTGATAGTCAAACTGAATGTCTCAAAGAGTCTACCCCAATTACACTAAAATTGGCCTAATCTGAATCCAAATGGATCCAAATTGAGGGCTTAAAGCTTATTTGGAAGCTTCAGATCATTAATTGATAATCAAATGATATCCAAATATGACATGTTTATAGTAAAATCAAGAGGCTCAACGAGACAAGTCCAACAAGCCAAAGATCATTAAATTATAACATCATTAAAACACTCAAACTCTTGATAAATAATCTATGATCAAGGGAATTAATATCGACTATCCATTTGAAACACTTATGGCATGCCCTTGATTTTCTGCCTATTTACTGACCATGACACTCTAAAAAAAATATAAATAAATCATCATTCTTCACTAAAGGGGGATGTGGGGCAAGAAAAAGAAGAGAATAGAGGAAAGGAAATTTAAGGGCTATCTTTCAAACAGTCTCCTCCTCGATCACCTTTTAGCATCGACTGTCGTTGGACTTTCACCTAACCATTGAACTTCATCAAACTTTTTTCTCAGTCATCAATCATCACCCGACTATAGTCCCTCTGACCATCATCACCTAATTATGGTCCTTTCGACCACAATCATCTGCCAACTATGGCCCACTCCGACCACCATCGTCCACCGACTACGGTCCACTTTGACCACCATTATAAGCTGACTAAGGTCCACTCCGACCATCATCATTTATTGACTACTGTCCATTTTGACCACCATATTCCTTTAATTATGGTCTTTCTAACCATCATCGCCCATCGACTATGGTCAACTCCAACCACCATCGACCATCTACTACGGTCCATTCTAACTATTGTCACATGTCGACTACTGTCCTTCCAACCACCATTATCTACTGATTATGATTCCTCCTACCACTATCATCAACTAACAATGATCCACTCTAACCTCTATCTCTCGTCAACTATAATCTTTTCAACCTCGGTCACCCAAATACAATCCTACTGACCAAACAGACATATCAACACTCTTTTAGAACAACTGTCGTGTAAAGAGCTCTATAAAATATGTATTTTCTACATAAATCTTTCCCCCCAAGGAAAGGCCCCATAATTTTTTCCCTTTTTAAGATTTTTCACATAAAAATCTTAGTGTCTCTCTTATGAATGCTACACCCTTACTCTCTTATCTATTTGTATGCTGGATCTCTACATAAAGCTAAGACGCTAAACTATATGTCTATCTACCATCATGAATTTTTAGGATGCAACAACTATAATAGTCAATATTTATATTTTAGTTATTTTAGTCTTTATAGGCTTAAAATATATATACATAAACTAGATGAACTAAAAACTAAACTAGAAATGCATTAAAAAAAATTATGCATGTCATTCAGTATCACATGCCACAGGATCCTTACTCTTTCCTATAAATATATAAAAATCACATAATGAGCCTAAAAAGCTAATAAATAACTAAAATCTTACAACTGAAATTAATGCAAGACAAAAGAGAAATAATATATTACAAATCCCATAAGAAGGTCAATGCATCAATATATGCAATCTATACAATACATATGTGCCAATCATTTTCATTCTAATACAGCCTTTAATTATTCTGGTTAGGCTATCATTTATGTAGCTATACAACATTACCAGTAACCTTATTCAATAACATTAAGTAATAATAGAACTCAATGTCACGGTATTAGTGTCCATACAATATTAATATATAGTAATTAACACCAATTATCAGAAGTCAATAATCAACATAAGTAATAATTTTAATCAATAATTAGTAGCTAGTATTCACTATATAAGATATTCAATTGAGAGTACTTATACTTCCTATCTGTCACCCATTATGACTCCCAATAAGTGTATTCCTTATAACTCTTATTGAATTATATGGATCAATCACCTTGACTCATTATAACTCCTCATTATAACTCCTAATCAGTCTCCATTATGATTCCCATTAGTGAATCAATGTATCTTGAGATTATTACGTTGGGTTATCATATATATATATATATATATATATATTAATTGCTATATCATTTTTTATAAGAACATTATCATTACAATATATCATTTCAGTTAGATCAATATCATATTCTACTACATATTAATCTTACCCATCATTTCTCAGCACATATTATATTTCAGTATTATCATATCAACTCACATTTTTAGTATATATTTTCCCTTCTCATTTCACCCAAAAATTGTTATGCGTATATTTAAATGGTGAAAATATAATAAAATAATATCATATTATTCAAAATGATCAAATTTATAACATAATAAAAGTTGTACAATGAAAGCTTATAAAATTAGAAGATAATATATTTTTAGTAGATTTATGGGAGATGAAATTCATAGAATCTAAATCATCAGTAAAAAAATCAAGAGGATGATTACTTACAATGCTTAGAATAACTTTCATAAAGGTGTCATAGACTAAAAGGCTCCAGAGAGCTTTCTCCCTCTTCTTCTCTCTCCTCTTTCTTACCTTTTCTCTTTCTCTCCTCCAATTTCTTCTCGGGCAAGGCAATAAGGGATGGAGTGAGGGAGGCTGTGACAGAGATATGTAATATATATAATTATATATACCATTAATGACCTAGCACTGTAGTGCTCAGACCCAACATCGTAGCGCTCAAACCCAGTGCCGCAACGCTCATACCTAGTGTCACAGTACAACATGTCGAATCCAAAATTATTGTAGAACGTAGACTTAAATGTTGTATTGGCATTTTTCAGTGCCATTGTACTCTTATCCCTAGCGCCGCAACACTCACAAGAAAAAAGTTGAAGCGCTCTAGTTCCAAAAGAAATTTAAAGATTCATACAATAGAATACTTTTTATTTTTGGGTCATTACATAATCTCTCATCTTATGGCAACAAAGAAGGGTTACTTATTATCTTTTTTAACCTAAATAGTGAAATTATTTTGACTATGCTATACCCTCATTATTTTTTACTTTTAGAATTTCCATGTAAAAAGGTTGTCTCAAATGTGCCACTCTTAACTTATTGGCGTGTATGCTAAATTTTCTTGCACCTTAAGATATTAAGCTCCTTTTTCTAACATCATTAATACTCTAGCACTTAATATCATAATGCCATCTGCGAGAAACCAAATCCCATCTTTTATTTTTATTTTATTTTATCATAAATGACACCTTAATAGTAAATACGCATATTATGTTCAATTCCATTGGGTCTTGGTCCAACTCACATCATTAGAACCCATATGTATACTAAGGCTAGCTTCATTTAGGACAGTTTTCTTACTACTTTCCATAGCAATTTTTTCATCATTTTTTTAAATAACAAATAAAAGTAGTAGCCAAAAGCTATCCCAAATGAATCCTCAGTTCAAAGTTTCACATTCCACTTCCTAATAGAAGGAATTTTATTAGTGTATGTGTAAGAAACACATCTTTAATTAGGTGACCATATTCATATATCAAGGACTCCTAAGGTGAGATCGTCGATCTTCTACACTAATCCCATTAATTAGGATTAATATTGAATAAATGAAAATTATATATATAATTTTAGAATATTTTGAGAGGTTAAATTTTATGAAAATGTTAGGAGAGTTCAAAATTTATGAAAAAATTATCAAGTGAATTTTTATTAATTATTAGATTTATTATTATGAGAACTATTATACATTATTACAAATTATTTATGACAGTATTATTAATATCAATGGCATGTTCGAAATGAAATTCATTAATTATCATACCACCTCATCATAGACAACAAAGGGAAGTTCAAGAGGCTATTTGCATTGTAAAATTTTATTTATTTTATTTTTAAAGTTTTCATGTAGAATATTTAAAGGCCTTTCTAAAAAATTGCAAGTTGACAACAATTTTATATTCAATATAAGGTGGTTGGACCAAAAAAAAGACCAATACTCCAAGTAAGCTAGTTACAATTTTTGAAGCATGGTTGAATTGCCAAGGATGAGAATACAAGTTCCAAGGAAGGAAATTTTATGACCAATTTATGAGAATACAAATTCAAATTCAAATGATAACTTTTTTCATAATTTTCATACTCTCAAATTAATCTAAAAGTTTTAATATTAATTAAGGTAGCATGATAATTAATAGATTTCATTTCAAATATGCCATAATTATTAATAATACTTTCATAAACAATTTATAGTAATATATAAAGAGTTATCATAATAATAATTTGAATAATTAATAAAAACTCACACAATAAATTTTTTCATTATTTGCAAACTCTCACAATGTTTTCATAAATTTTAAATTAACAAATTAATCTAAATAATTTTATTAATTTTTTTTTCTACATCAAGGACCCCTACATCAAAATTTTATTGGATTCAATATTCATCTATCCTTGATTAAAGATCATCAACTCAATCACTTCTAAGTAATTGTCTCTTGTTATTAGGATTAGTCAATTAATTAACTTGATGATGTATGGACAAGTCAAGATGACATCAAAGCTGAGAAGAGGAACCTTAAGAGAATTTATAAGATTATTAAGAGGAACTTAAATAGATTAGCATACTATAATTAACCTCCATTTTGTGTTTGGTTGTAGGTAGATTCACCATTATGAAGTTGCATAATGTAATACTTTGGGTCTCCCTTTTAACACTTCTTGTCAGTGCCTGATTAGTGAATTAATAGGTCTTATTGTCACATTTTTTCAAGTTGATGCATCCTTCATGACTTACACATTCTTGTTCTTAATTGTGTGTTTCTTATAAGTTCCTTAACTAACTTCTTCTTGGTCTAATGACCAATACCTATGGTGTAACAACCCAAACTCTTAATTATTGAGATATTATCCATTTTTGTCCTAAGGGCCTTATAGTTTTGTCTTGTTGGTGTAGCTTCCCAAGAGGTCACCCATCCGAGGATTTCTTTGAGATGAAAATGCTTAATTATAGAGTTTCTTAAAGAAAATTTAACCATTACACCAAAATGTGTCTTGATATTTAAGATTTAGCTTCTTTTTTACGTAAGCAATTTTATAATCTCCCTCACTTAAGTAACTAATATCCTCGTTAGTATCTTTATCCCAAAATCATCCACAAGGTAGATAGAATTTTATAGGTAATTCAAGTGGTGACTCCTATTTTGTAGCACTTTGTCCTATATATGGTTCAAGAGGTGGCTTGCATAGCATAACACTTTGTCTTATATGGACTTATTTCTCATCTTTTAACTAGTGTATTGCTTTGTTATTATTTATAATAGCATGATCTCCTTACTATCAAGATATTGCATCTTTTGGCATAAGGGCCTCACAATTTTTTCCTGTTGGTGTAACCTCCTAGGAGGTCACCCATCCTAGAATTTCTTTAAGATGAGCATGCTTAACTGTAAAGTTTCTTAATAAAATTATAATCATTACACCAAAATGTGCCTCGATGTTTAAAAGTTTAGCTTCTTTTTATTTAAGGGGCTTCACATATGGTTGCCCCATTGATGCATATTTGCCTTTATGGCTAACTCACCCCTTTCCTTCTCAATGATTTATATCAATATTCTTTACAAAGTCATCCCCATAAGCCAACTTCAAGTCACCTTACCTAGAGTTAGACTTTAAGTAGATCTTTATCAATGTATTATTATCTTATGAATGTATGTCACCCTTGACTTATTATGAACACCCTCTAGCAGATGTCTTCTTGGCACCTTCCTAAGACCTGTTGCTAGCTCTCCTTCACCCCTTTGACCAATTTGAGATAATACTAGTTGGTCCAATTTTATTGGAACACTTTTCTTTTCTTTGCTTATTGAATCTCCTATTTGAAAAGGTAATATCATATTAACATCTTTTTCTTTCCAACACCTATTATGATTCAAACTGAAAGATATGACTATATAAGTAAACAAGTCTATGTAACTGCCCATATTTTGAATCAATCAAATAATTTCTTAGGAGTCATTATAAGTCTAATTTGTAAACCATCTTCACTATAATATTTATATTGTATAGTTTTAATTATAATAAATTTCTCCTAATTTTATGTAGAGTGTACAAAATTGACACATGTGAGTACAAGTAGAGATTTTGAAACCGTTAAGTATCCATTTTGCAAACTGATTTCACCAGAGTTCTTTAAACATGCTAGATTATTTATAAATATTTTTTTATAATTTTAAGAGCCCCAAATTTGAATATATTAAAGAATTTATAAGAATTTTACACAAAAATTTGAGCAAATAGAATAATTACATTTATGTCTTCAATTATTTTATTATAAATATCTTAAAGCACTTACAAGATTTAATAAAAACTTCATTTAGATTATAATTCATTTAATTAAGAACATAAACAAAAATTTAAGGGAAAAGAGAGGGTAAGGAGAGAAAATATAGGGTTTGGAGGTTTTAGAGCGATTTTTACCATTTCATCCTTTTAGAAAAGTTGCTTGTCTCATCTAAGCAACCATTACCTTATCTCTAATTTCAATAATTTTATGTATTTTGTGTTTAATGAATTTAAATTTGATTAAAACTTATAAAATTTATGATACCTTAATTTTTAGGAAACTTTGACTACATAACTTTTGGTATATGATAGATGCGTCATCAATATAACATTTTGAATAAAAACATATTAAATTCTTATTGGGTAAATTGGAAGGTTTGATTTTTTTAAAAATAAATATATTGTTTACAAATTAAATAGATTTCCCTATATTTTATGAATTACTACATTTCATATATCATATTGACTTATATTACATAGAAAATGATAGTATTTGCTAGTAAGCAAAGAAGACTAGTTGTTAATACTATAATTAATATGAGTTAGCTCTTAAAGTATAAAACCCTGTATATGAGGGGGCCGACGAGCTTTCCTTTAAATAAAAGGTTGGTGGTATAATCCTAGTTGTAACATATATGTAATCGATTGATTAAATTACACCGACGGGTAAAGGGTGATGACTCTTAAATGATTAATAATTGAAAGTCACTTGAGAAAATAAATGATTAATAGAAATAAATGAAAGCTAAGATGTGATTTATATATGGATAGATATGACATATAATAAATTTAAGGATGAAAAAACAACATTAAAGTAAGATATCTTACCTTGCTTTTCATAATTATATTGATGATTATATCTAAATTATAGAAAAAAAAATATTTACATTATAGTATATTAAACTGATTCATAGATATAATTGAAATTATACTAGTATTAATATTGATACAATATAATATATCATACTTACTTGGCTCATTGGGTTATATTCTTCTTTAGTAAATTTTCTTATAATTTTATAGACCTCTTTTGACCTTACTCATCATATTAATTTTTACTATTAATTGTATAGATTATTTATCATTCATTTTGATAGCTTATTGATTAATATTGATTACAACTAGAACAAGCATATTAAATCTTCTGCCTTGAATTGAAGGCATTGGTAAGTTTTGGTTACTTGTATGACTTTTATGCTCATTATATGATTTTATATAATTTCAAATAAAGATAAGGAACCTACAGCATGGGGCTAGAGAGTGATGATCATTTTAGTTTTATTTAAGTTCTCTAGCTTATTTATTCTTTTATAACTAATGGTGGTTATTCTATATATGTTTTTGAGTTTTAAAGGTTGTAATAGAATGTAAATATTGACAGTAGTATATAATTATATTTTTTGTTGTTAATTTATTTATTTTAATGTAATTAATCAGCTCTATATGTCAAGTTGATCTAGTTGTAAATGAATGAAAATTAGTTTGTAATGAAAATTAAAAAAGAGAAAGAGAATAGAAATAAATTCTTCCATTTTAGATCATGAGGTGTTACAATCTACTCAGTATCCACTAAATTCAAGCATTCTTTTATGGTCCAAATAGTAGTAAAAATATGGGAGCTCATAATTTTTAAGTACATACGGTTCACTCAAAATACTAAAATATTTAAATTTTAAATATGCTCTAAACATATAGGAATATTTGATAGGAGATTTAAGTGATGTAACCAATAAAAAACTATTTAATAAGTTTAAATGATCAGGTGAATACCTTAATATACACCAAAAAAATCAATAGTAATGTTGGCAACTCCCCCAGTTATGACAAATACTTAAAGAGAGCCAAATAGGAGGTAAAGAGTGCAACAATAATAAAGAGTGAAGAAGCTACTAAGGCTCCTCTATTCATGTAGGAGAATACTGCAAAGAGGGCATTTGATGTAGAGTCTATATGATCTTTATGGTGAAGATAATAACTTTATTGGAGTCCCCATAAGGTGGTGGTTTTGGGTTATGGTAAAATAAATATTTAGTTGTTAGAAATATTTGGTGCTAAGTTTTCTAAGCTATAAAATGGCAAGTTTTTTCTTTGAATAAAATGGGAAAGAACTTTAGATCAAATATTTAAGAAGTTAAGGAGCTAATGGTGTTAATTTTATAGATTTTAAGCTAGTGATAATATTTTTAAATATGTTGCATACAATGACAATTTATCTAAGAATTTGTCTCTGTATATTGAGCTTTTAGCTAGGGTATCTTTAGGCTATTAGGAAGTTGAGACCTTGGGAGATTATGAGAGATGTGGGAAAATATTTGAGAATATTTTAAAGAAGTTGAATATTTTTGGGGTTAAGGTAAGGTAGCCTTGATGTTAAATAGAGGAGATGAGATGTATGTTGAGAAAGACGATGAATAAATATGAGAAAATATAATTTATGATTCAACGAACCATTAGGGAATCAACCACCAAGCTTCATTAGAGAGTAGGGTAGGCGCCAAACCTTTTTAGATGAAATTTGTATAAGCAAAAACAATTTTTGATGAATTTTAATTAAAAAGTATAAATTAAGGCTTATTTATAGATTTTCAAGCCTGCACAACTTTGAAAATTCTTAGGAGCTAATAAAATATTATTACATTAATTGATGACCTATCCTAATCTACAAAATGAAAATAATATAGGTAAAAAAAAATTAAAGATGAAAAAAAAGATGGGCCAAATAAGGCAAGTAGAGTGGTATGAAAATCACGTAATTTATGATGATTTTTTACTTCCTTAACATCTATGGCCCACTTACCTATTAAGGCACCTTAAATTAAGCCGCTTGATTATTCCCATAACTTTAAAGAGATTATGGGTCATTAATGAGCTTATATGGAGAGTTGTACATGATGAGCAGCTTAAATCTTAATACACAATTTTAATTTGTCACATTATCATTAGCCATTGTCTTAGTGTTATATCAACTCCAATGATCCTAAAAAGGATTTACTTTGCTTAGTTAAAGTTTAAGTATTAAGCAATAAAATCTAGGATAAGCTTCTATATGCCTTTTTTGGTCACCACAATCCTCAAAAGGAGACTAGTTTTTCCATCTAATTAAGAATATGGGTGATTTGTTTGTTGGTGGGGAGAGTTTTTTTTTTTTTTTTTTTTGAAATGATGTCATCAATATTACGATTTAAGAAATTTGCAAAATTGGGTTTGCATCTTTTATTATCCAAGTGATCTTGTAAATCTTTAGGATTAATAATTTCTTGATAAAGCAATATATCTTAAATATTAAGAATAGAACTTATGTACATGTTAAAAGGTAATTCAAGGAAATAAGTACTTGAATCAAGTTTCTTAAGAATGTTGAAGGGGCCACAAGCCCTAGCATAAGGCTAACAACATTTAGTAGGATAACTCTTCAGGATAATTTGCATTAAGACATGATCACATTCGTCATATTTCTTTAAAAAAACTAAGTAGAATTTATTGTATTTGCATCTTTATTATTAATAAATTAACTTTTCCACTTTATGTCATACCCTAGATCATATAAATCAGTAGTAAAAACCGTCAAAATCATAATACAAGGTTGGTATATCTCATAATTGGTGACAGTGGATCAGTAACTAGTAAAATATTAGCAAATCAATATCAGAATCAGTGATTCAGTGACAATATCATCGATGATAGTAATAGTAGAGCAATATAATAATAGTAAATCTGTAGAGTGATAATAAATTAGTGCAGTAATAGTAAATTCATATAGTAATAATGAATAAATAACATGCATGTGGGCTTTGAAAGACACACCATGAAGGAAAAGAGGTAATATATGTACCATCTGGTGCATCAGCAAGCACTACCTATTGCAATGTGAGTGTGAATTTATCACAAGAGAGTTATTGAACTATCCATTATAACTCCTTATAGGATGACAGTTCTTAGTGCCAATGGTAAAGCAGATGATCGGATGTACAGGGCTACTACTAGCAGCCTGAGCTGGGAGCAATAGATAGCGAGGAAGATAGCCAATGATGAGGCTAGCTAGTGCGTGGGGAGAAGGGAAGGTTGGTGCTGCACGCAGCATCAAATACCATGCAGGAAGCTTCTTTGGTTGGAGTTGAGTCGTGTGAGAGTGAAAGACTATGAGATTGAGATAGAGAGCTCAAAAGTTTTGTTGGAGAGTCCTCGGGACGGAAAAGGTGTTAGCACTTTGCATGAGTGAGAATAGGAGATTCTGGGAGTGCCGTTGGGCTCAAAAGAATAGACTTATGCTTGCCTCTTATATTAAAGAAGGAAAATAAAAAATTTTATCTACATTAAATGAAAGAAAAGACCATGTTAAGAGAATCTTTTTTTAAATAAAAGATTGCTTTAGGATATCAAATGGTAAATTTGGTCAACACTTTTTTAAAATATAAGAGAGAGAGAGAGAGAGGAAATGAGAGAGAAAAAGATATTTTTAATATAATATTATATAATTACTTAAACAATTATATAAATTAATAACACGTATATATTACAATTAATATATACATATAAATAATTTTTTATAAATAAACAAGAAACTATTTATATACTATTAAAAAATAATCAACTCAAATTCTTGACATATGCCAAACGAAGCCTAATTCAATTTCGAATGGGCTCATTTGAAAGTTCTCGACGATCCAAATATACTCTCGCAGTCCATTTTTCAAACCAAGGTCTTAATATTAAATTTTCATGTGGGCAAAAATTTATACAAATGAAATTTTACATGCACAAAACTACATGAAAACATTGACAAATCACTGTCACACTCATCGCACTCCTCAAATATAATGACAAACGCATTGTGACTCACAAAATCCAATTATGAGCATTAAGATTAATCAATGTGATATACGTGACTCAAACTATTATAACACGAAGTTATAGCAAAGGCTCATAAATCAAACTCGATCGATAGCTCCTAAGGCCAATGATGGTCATGATTGAGAAAGAAATACCCCATTAGCTATAAAGATAGGCTCAAGAAGATGTGTGCTAAAAATGAGGTCAACAAATGGACCCCCAACAACTGTGGTGAACAACAAGAGAACCACACGTGTTGGCATTGAACATCTTATCATCTTGGAAGAATAAACTTGCCATGGGCAAAATGAAGAAGATAATTCAAATATTCACTTGACTAGATAAAAAGGGTGAAGGACAATGACTCATCACTCTCCCAACTGAATTTATATAGTGAAATTAAATGTCAAAGAGTTTTGCTATACTTATTATGATGTATCGGGCATGTATACCAACGATCAACTATCATCTTATGTTTGAGAGAAACAAACTAAGAGGCTTATTTATCTAGGGCAGAAAACTCTATTTTTATAATAGATGGTTCACTCCTTTGACCAATAACTCTATTCCTATGATGCACAAATATACTCTTATGGTAGATAGCTATATCTCTATGATAAGTAAATCTACTCCTATGGAAGATGACTCTATTCCTATGATAGATAAATCTACTCCTACATTAGATAATTATATTCTTATGATAGACAAATATATTAGATGATTCTACTCCTATGGAAAATGAATCTACTCCTTCAAACAGTTATATTCCTATGATAAATAAATGCATTCCTATGATAGAAGAATCTACTCCTATGGCAGATGATTATATTCATATGATAAACAAATTTATTCCTATGATAGATAAATCTACTCATATTACATATAATTATATTCTTATGATAGATAAATATATTCATATAATAGATGAATATATTCCTATGATAGATAAATCTACTCATATGGCGAAGGAATACACTATTATGAAAGATGATTCAATTCCTATGATAGATAAATCTACTCATTTGGCAGAGGAACTGACTCCTATGGTAGATGAATTTTCTCCTACAATAGACAATTATATTCCTATAATAGATAACTCTATTTCTATGATAGATGGCTCTACTCCTATGGCAGACAATTATATTCCTACGATACATAAATATATTCCTATGATAGATGAATATATTCTTATGATAGATAAATTTACTCATATGTCAAAGGAATCCACTCCTATGGAAGATGATTTTATTCCTATGACAGATAAATCTACTCTTATGGCAGAGGAATCCACTCCTATGGAAGATGAATCTACTCCTATAATGGACAATTCTATTCCTATGATATATAACTCTATTTCTATGACAGATGAATTTATTCCTATGACAGATGATTATATTCCCATGATAGATAAATCTACTCCTTTGGCAGATGATTCTATTTCTATGATAGATAAATATGCTCCTATGGAAGATGATTCTATTCATATGATAGATGAAACATTAATTTGTTGCAAAACAATAATTGGTGAAATTGTTTTGAGATTCCTTATAAATACATGTATTCTAAATAATATCTCCCCTTGATCATAAAGGACTAGAGCTAGTTTAAATACACTAAACCTTTTGAGGGAATAAGGAGATCATCCTCTGATTTGTTCCAAAGAGTATAAATGAGGCTTGTCCATACAAGACAACTAGAAGAGAGTATGTAGAAGGCATGTGTTACAAATTCTATAAAGAAGCCAACTTAAGGGTTTCACTTGAAATAATAATAGCATTGGTAACATCGAGAAGTTCTTGCTAAAAAATGAAGCAAGGAAAAGGTAATACAAAGGGGCTCATCATAAACAAACCCTCAAATGATGATACAAAATGAGTAATTCTAGATTAAAATTAAAATTAAACCAGTCCATGGATTAGGGTGATCTAAACTATTGTATGTGAAAAGCATGAGGCAAAAAGAACTCAACCATATGGAATTCTAAAGCAAACATTGCACAAGCGGGTAATAAACATTATTACTAATTCAACAATCATGAAGATATACATGATACTTACCCTTTTATGAAGGGGCCTCAATCAAAACAACTCATGCATAATACTTCTTAAAATAATGACCATTAATAGGCATCATAGGTCATTAGACATCAAGATCCACCAATTGGTATGAACCACCTTCTAGGCATTTTTTACCACAATGGGTCCCTCTAATGTGGGCTCAAACTTGCCACCCATCTTACGATGGGCTAGAATCAGACATCGCAACACTAGGGCCAAGTCTCTAGCCTGCAAGCTCCTAGGACGTTTTATGTTAACTATCATAACACCAGCTGCATATGGGCATATGCTGATTCAGCATGAGGGGTGACACATATGTTAATAATATTCTTCAATTAAATATTTTGTGTAGGTTTTATCCATTAAAGCAACCCATACACAAGATGTGATATATCATATGGAGTAGGTTTGATGCTCCATATGTCTCTTGGAAGAAAATCCTGAAGGGAGTACGCAACATGTGGTTTAGGGATTTTGATGTTGATAAGTTACAATATTATTAACATCTCGTCATGTTTTATTACACTAATAATGAATATTTTTTTATAATTTGTTGTATACAATGAGATTTCTATAGGTTATTTGAGCATGGTACTTGAATCTGAACAAATTTTATGAAATATAGAGCAACTCTTCTGCGAGACATTTTCACTCGCATTAGGCGAACATGCGAGTAATCGCTTTGGATTCCATAGAGTGTATGGGCAGAGCTTAATAGTTCTTGGGGAAAACAAGATTTTATAGTGAGTAGGGAGCAAAAAAGATAAAATCGAGATTCTAACATTAGGGGCCTAGATAGTTCCCTCCAAGTTAGGGGCTCAATTCCACAAACTAAGCATAGATGATGATTAGTAAGAATTTATTAAATTTTAATAATTTTTTTTAGTTTTGTATGCTAATTGAAGTATATTATGGAAGGAGATGCTTGGTAGAGAACCCATTATATTTGAGTTATAAAGTCACACTCATAAGCACTAGGAGGACTAGTAGTGGGTGGATGAGCGAGCTAGGAGGGCATATGTAAGTATATGAGATATTATACTTACAAAAATATTATAAGTGATGATTATACAATAATTAATCTTATGTTATATTTTATAGGATGAGTATACACGACTTTGAGATTGCTA
Organism: Dendrobium nobile; assembly: GCA_022539455.1. NCBI lineage: Eukaryota > Viridiplantae > Streptophyta > Magnoliopsida > Asparagales > Orchidaceae > Dendrobium > Dendrobium nobile. Next base: position 26,932,358 of record CM039731.1, read on the forward strand.
GGTTTCAGCAGGTGAGGGTTCCTCTGGGGGATATGCAGATGTTTCAAACTATCAAACTTGGTCATAAATATTATATGGTATGAAGGATGGGTTAATATATTAGGCTCAAAATCCAATGCAAATAAGAGACATGCCTCTTCTGCTACCAACTATTCCATAGGTAGCTAATAGAGTTTATATGACAACATGTGGCTAACTTGACAACGGAGTTAGAAATGTCCAAAAAAATATAGGTGAACATGAACATTCAGATACTAAATGAGCATAGGAAATTGAGAGAGCATATTGGTAGATATCAACTTGCGCCTACATCAGCTGAGCATAAGAGTGAGGATACATATTTTGCCTAGAGTGACTGTAAAATATTTTTGAGGCATTTTATTTCTTTTGATATACAAGCTATTGAAATTTTAATAGTGTTATAATAATTGAAGAATTTTATGGAATATAGTTGTTTATTTGAGCTATTAGAATGTTAATGTTGGATTATTATTACTTTTTACTACTATATTTGATTATTGCTTTTAAATTATTTGGATTTATACTGCTGAAAAGCTCAATAGCAGGAACTATTTTTTATTATTATAGTATTTTAACTGATTTGCGATGGAATTTCTATTACAAATGTTCATACAAAGATCTAGTATCACTATTTGTGGTGATAATATCCATCATAAATGGTGGCTATTTTGCAAAAAAATTTCATCATAATGAATGATAGATATTCTACAATAATTTGTGATGGAGTTTCCATTGTACATCATCGGCAAATCTGCTACAAAATATTTGTGACGGGTTTATTCCATCGTAAATACTTTTAAGATGCGAGTTTTAACGGTGGAATCAATTCAATTGCAAATCCACCGCAAACTAAGATTTGCTATGAATTTCTCTTATTTTGTGGTGGATTATTCTGTCGTAAAAAGATAAATTTCCTATGGTGATTACACCCCATTTCTTGGATTAATTTGAGCTAAATAATTCTCTTAGTGCGTAGATGCATTTGCCTTAGGTCATTAAATTATCAACCTTAGGGTTAAAGCCAATTTTAGCGGGCATGAATTATAGGTCCTGCTGGAACTATGTTTCAAGTTTCATTTAGTCCATCATTTAATAATCCCGAATTTCACTTAATCAACTTCATTTCTTAATTAATTCAAATAAAATTATAAAAATACAAACTAAGGATCAAATTGTTCAAAATTAAATTCCCAATCAAAGAAAATTAGAAGCCCCATCACCAATTTTTAGAATTAACAATAATTCAAATATAAAGGAAAACTATTAATTAATTAAATAAAATAATTAAAAAAATACCAAAATGATCCTAAATACTTGAAATCAACCCTAAGAGTCATTATTAACTTTTATAAGAGATTTCAAGAGGTTTGAAATTGATTTAAAACAAAAATTATAAAATCCCTCTAATTAAGCAATTAAATAAATAAATTAATAGGTCCAATTAATAAAAATCATAACTAATTTAAGAAAAATCCAATTCACTCAAACTCAATTACATTTAATTCAAAATAAAATGTAGTATTTATTAAAAATATAAAACTTCAAAAGTCTATAACAAATTAAAAGGTCAACTCAAAGTCAAACATACACAAGGATAGTAATTAGAAGAACTTAATAAATTCAATAGTCTCAAACATACAAAAGAATCAATCAACTTAATTAATTAAAATCAATTAATTAATATTTAAAATATAATAAAATTAATCCTAAAGCTAAGTAATTACTAGGTTAGTCAGCCCCAAGAAGGGTGAAATAAACCTATGACCTTGGTGTAAATAAAAGCAGTCATTACTCAACTTAAATAATTAATAATAGTTCCCAAACGAATGGGAGTATTCATGCCTTATATTAGATTCCATTTGGATAGCATTAGTATATTAAAATTTTCAGGCTTTAAGGATCAAATGATTAATTAAAATATGATAGTTTAGGGACTAAAATGTTAATAAAATTTAATTTAACAAAAAAAATCATCTAATAATAAGTATTAAAACATTAAGATTTAAACTTAAAAGTAAACATCCCTTGGCCTTGAACATATGAAATCTAAATGTTAGATGAATCAAACTTTTATCAAGCTTAAGAAATATCAAAACCACACAACCCCCTTTCATAAACTATATAATGCTTGAAAGGATAACCAACTTGAGTTATAAATTAGGTTGTTGCTCTTTTATGACTCTTAGCTTGAATATGGTATGGAATTTTGGTTTTGATGAATGCATGTTGTATTTTTTTTCTTTTTTATCATGCTTTCATCTTATATGCTTTAAAGTGATTTTGTTGTGATTAGTGATGGGTGTTAACTTTTCGTAGGTTAGGAATAATGTGAATGTTAATATTTTTTTTGTAAGTGGCCATGCTTATTCAGGGATATAAAAGGACCTTACTAAATGTGATTTACAAAATTTCTACATGTTCTTTTTATTGCCTAGCCCCCTTAAAAAAATTAAAAGCATGGCGAAGTGAATGTGCTTGCTCAAAAGTGGGTAACTGATTATCTATAAATGCTTGGGATCTTTTATAATTTTATATAAAATGCTTTAGATAACATGCAAATTATATAATCGTTTAATTTTTCCTAAACTAAAAACTTAAAAAGAATTATGAAATTCACTAAAGGAAAGGCATTATTTTAATAATTTAAAATCCAAAAGAGGAAATAATCATCCCTAGTGAGAGTTCTTTTCATTCGAATGATCAATTTTTTAAAAGTATAGGAAGCTTGAAGGAAGGAAAGAAAGCCAAGAACAATATTAAGAGAAATGTTTCTTTAAGATGAACTTACATCATACTATAGGATTAGAATCTGGGTTGCTGTCAATGGAGCCCGACTACTTTTAATTTCAATAAACCCTGGTTTATATATTAGGTGGCACTTGTCACATGGCCTTTCATTTTATTATTTGATTCACACTTTATAAGTTTTTCTTTATGTTACTTATGTCTTATAAATTTCCTATTTCCTAGGTTTATTATTTACATGTGATATTTGTTTTAGCATGAATATGATTAGGCTCTTAAGGATGATAGAATTCTTATACATGCAACTAAATAAAATAAACCAGGCTCCTATTGAAAGATAAATGTTCCCAAAAAGTAATACCGGGCTCACCAAATATTTTTCACACATACATATCTTTTCTCCTTGTTAGGCACCTGTCTCTTGTGGGTAGTGGAAAACCACTTGACCTACTAAGGCACAGATTAGTCTTGGGGAAGTTTTACTCTCTAGGGAAAAACTTATTTTTAAGCCTTTTTAAAAGTTCACAACCTATTACTTTTTCATAAAAAGTTAATTTGCAAATTTTGCATTAGAAATAAATTAGGTTTAATTAAAATTTAATTGTATCAAGCATAGCCATACCACTCATAAGTAAAGGAGCCACTTAAGAAATTCTCTAGATGTCAGTTCCAAATGTTAAAACTTGTTAATTATGAATTAGGTTGTTAGATTTAAGTTAATGTCCCTGTGGCTAACTAAGAGGGGGGTGAATTGATAATTTAAAATTTTACCTCTTTTAAAACCGATTAAAAACTTTAATGAAATTTTGAAAATGATTTTTCAACCACAAATCAACAGAAATAGTAAAGTATAAAGCAGCGGAAAATAAAAGACACAAGATTTATAGTGGTTCGGTTAAACACGATCTACATCCACTCCTTGAAGTCTCTCACTTCATGTATTGCACTATTATCACAAGTGTCTCTCCTTTTTTCCCCACAGCTAGGCGAAGAAGCCTTCACAAAAACTCTCTTCCACCACTATCAAGTGCGGCAGAGAACATTTGTCCTTTAACACCCTCTAAGTGTTGGCAGAGAATCATCATCCTTTTACACCCTCCAAGTGTTGGCAGAGAACCATCCGCTGTTCACACTCTCCAAGTGTAGGCAGAGAACCTTCATCCTTTCATACTTCTCTAAGTGTAGGCAGAGAACCCTTCGTCTATTCACACTCCTCGAGTGTCGGCAGAGAACCAGATCACCTTGAAAGATCTTCTCATGAGAATTCTAGAAGGACAAGAGAAAAGAGTGAAGAAACCATAATTTTACAAATGAAGATTCTTACCTTTGAGTACCCAAGTGAATCCTTCATGCTCCAGTAGTAAGAACTCTCCTCCAAATGCTCTCTCTCACTCTCTCCTTCCATCTCCCTTTAGTATGCACGAAGACCAATAAATAAAAAGATTTCATGATAGTCTTAAGTGGACATTTTATAAGAAAGACATAAAAAATTATCCAAAAACTATAATATTCAAATCTGTGCGTTCATGATCGTCCAGTACGATCCAATTTCGTACGTATGAATAGTGTAAAAAATGTTGCGTACGATCTCAATGTATATGGGTATGAACTGCCTTCGTACCCGATCATCGTCTTGTACGATCATAATTCATCCTGTACGAATAATTATTTCCAAAGTTTGTTGGGACGAAAAAGCAGGATGGATCACAAGTTCAAAGAACAGAGAACATCATCCAGGGATGAAGGGGTCAATTCTTCTTGACAAACAGTTCAAATTAAAAATCCAGAGGAGATCGTCCATGAACGAGTGAAATATTTCATCTAGACGAATAGTTCAAACGAAAATCCAGAGGAGATCTTTCAGAGATAAACATGGGAAATCGTCTAGACGAACAATTCAAAATAAAAGTCCAGAAGACATCATCTAGGGACGAATAGGGAAATCGTCTGGACGAACAGTTCAAAATGAAAGTTCGGAGGACATCATCCAGGGACGAACAGAGAAATCTTCTGGATGAATAGTTCAAAATGAAAGTCCAAAGGACATCGTCTAGGGACGAACAAGGAAATCGTCTGGATGAATATGACTTAGAAAATTTTTACTCAGTCTCTGTTCATTCCATTTGCTCTGGAGGAGTATAATTGATCTGATCGTCCCGTACGAACATAGTTCGTCCTGTACGATCAGTATTAAAAATTGTGAATTTTAAAGCTCTCCCCGGTGTGTGTGTGTGTTGAGTTACTTAATTACAATCACACTCTCTCAGATTTAAGCAAAGGTAAAATACAGACTCCAAGTTATAAAATATTATAAGCAGATCTTAATTTGAAGTCTTCAATAATCTGGAGTATGATTTTCCTGAAATGTTAGTACACACAAGAGCCAATTTTTTTTTTAAAAAATATGTTAGTTGAAAATAATAATCAAAATAATAATATTTGAAATCATCAAAATATATAAGTTGCAAGAATGTAAAGCATGGAAGGCTAAGTAGCAACTCTCTAAACACCAAAATTCTAAAAACTTAAACAACAGGCTTGCCTATCTTTCATGAGACTGTAATCATGGTTTTAAAGTACCTTTGTGGTTTAATTGTCTTTCCAATCCAGGATGATGTAAGTCGAAAGAGCATTACTTAGGTTCAGGTCGTTTTCGTGTAATGATCCAACTTAGATTTAAGCTCCAGATAGACCATAAATCTTAAGTCCTAAATATCTGGAATTTAATATCAAATTTCTAATAAAATATCAACTCAAACTAATTTTCATCTCTTCTAAATTTTAAAGCCCAATATAGGATAGATTAAAGCATTTTAAATTATTTCAGGATCTCAAAATACCTCATACTTATCATCCTTTGGCTTCCAAGATAAGTGCTCAAATTTTAATCTAATCCCATTTAAAAAATCCAACATCCCTTATTTCATATCACATCTAAAAAAATCTAAATTAAGTTACTATCACTATTCTAATCAAGAGTATTTATAGGAAGCCTAACTTGCCTATGATATAATTAACCAAAAGGGCTAGCCCTTATAGTAGATTTAAGGCCGCAGATAAGATAAACCCTATTATTTTTAGCTCCTAAATAGAATGAGAAAAACTGTTCTCTTGTAAAAAATTAAAATAAAAGACAATCATTATCATCATATTCAAATGATTAATAATAAATGATATTTTTTCTTTGGAAAGATATATTATTTATCAACATACACTCAATCAAACTTCATCCTACCCTACAATCATCCCTTAACCTACATCCAATCAAACTTTAATAAATAAAAAATCATTATCTACACTCACCTTTTAAAATATACAATCACTGAACTGTAATCAACAGATAAATTAATAACCTTTATGCAGTCAATTGATCCAATGCACAACCTCACATAGTGCAACAACTCCTTGACCTCAACCATGTTCATGTTCAAACCACTTTCTTAGGAGTTCTACATTGCAAGCCATCTACCATTATTTTGCTAAATCAATGGTTGACCCAATTGGGCTAGCTCAAGCTTGACCCAATTAGGCTAGCTCAAGCTAGCCTAATTGGTCTTATACTCCAATCACCTCCAATCAAATTCCAAAGAAACTTTGATTATCATGAAGTTGTTCTAAACATCACTCTAAGTGAAACACACATGACTAGTCACCTTGACTAAGCCATCAATTAACTTAGTCAATTGAGCCCATGTTTAGTTAAATTGAACCCTTTTGGATCAACCTATTATATACAACTGAATTAAGCTATCCAAGCTCCATCAAGGTTCTAATCTCATTCCATTGTATGGCTCAAACATCTCTAAACTCACTATGAGTCAAACTATCAAAAGTGGTCAAATCCTTGCATTTATTTAGTCTTTCACTCAAACTCTAATAAGGTTGCTCCAAACTTCCTCCAAGCCACCTCACTAGTACCTAGACACTCCCTAAGTTGACCTCAGTAGTTGTTGACAAATTTGATTGGTCAAATAGTCAACATACAAATGCTTGAATAAGTCTCCCGTTTAGTCAAATCTTCTCCCAATAGTGTTTCCCTCCAAAACTGCTTCTTTAATCTATTCAAATGAACCCTAATACATACTTAAATACTAGCCTAACAAACCAAGCTTAAAATAGCAAGAGTGATCCCCTCCCATGTGAGACAAAGCCGTGTTATGATTACATATGCAACCCACTTCCCTGGCTTCTGACCACTTGGGATAGCTGTTAGGCATCCAAGGGCGAGGTCTGAGCAATCTCGATTGTCCAAGCAAGGGTATTGAATGGTCAAAAGCCTTCACAACACTCATTCAAACAGATATCATTCCCTAAGCCTCCTCAGTTGTAGCCTTCTTTTCTTTTGCCTCAAGAGGGGTGTCATTTCACTTCCCAAGGAAAACCTAATCGATCCATGGAGTTTGGTGGTAAGATTATGGACACCCCTTGCTTGAACTTGATCCATCTCAAATATCCTTCGATACATAGCTTTTTAGGTCGTAACTTCTTATGGGGATTGTTTTAGACATCTCAATAAGCAAAATAAGCTATCATACGACTTCTAAGACCCATCCTTTGGAGGTAATGAGATAACCCTAGCTTAAAATACATAGGGTTAAATAGATTTATGTAAAGCACTTTGGTATAGTGCAATACCTAAAAAAGAAGTCTTCAGGAAGTAGATGTAGGTCTAGTTGGACCGAACCACTATAAAATTCTGTGTTCTTTTGTCTTTATTTTTTAAGCATTTTTATTTTATCATTGTAGTAAAAATTTTTAAATTGATTTTCTAAATTACCAATAGATTTTTAAATAATCAATTCCCCTCCCCCCCCCCCCCCCTCTTGGTTAGTCTTGGGACAATTATTTTAGGTCTAACAACCTATTCGTACTTTCAAAAACTAAATAATCCAAGTCATGTTAACAATTAATTCATTTAAATAATTCATTAAAAACTTAATTTAAAACATAATTAAATAAATATAATGTGTAAAAATTAAATATACATAACAAATTTAAATAAAATAAAATAAAATAAAATATAGATATTAATAATTCAATCTATATAAATTTTTTGAATAAAATTTAATTAAAATTCATTAATAATTAATTAAAATTCATAAAAATTTAATAATTGATTAAAAATTCCAATAATTTAATAAAATCAGAAAAATTCAATAAAATTTTAAAACATAAAAAAATAATATGATAATTTATATGATTAAAATTTATTTTAATCAAATAAATTGGATAATTAATTTTAATTATATAATAAAGACCTTTCATACTTAATTTTTAATTCTTTTTGGAAGGCATTTTAGCATTAATTTTCAAGGTCTAATTTTAAGATGCATTAAAATTTCATCAAGAGATTCTAAATTTCTTCCTGATTTGATAGAAGTTGTTCATTTTATTTTGAAATTCTTCAAATTCAAATTGATCTATATTAGAAACTTTAGGAGGCATGATGATATACATGATGTAATAATTTTACTTTTAATAATGAGTAAGAGAAATGTAGGAGGAACAAAATTTTTTGAGGGAGAGAGAGAGAGAGAGAGAGAGAGAGAGAGAGAGAGAGAGAGAGAGAGAGAGAGAGAGAGAGAGAGAGCGAATAGATGTATGTAATCAAATTGAAATTGAGGTTAAAAGAATGTTTACAAGGCGAGGGGGTAGACAACCTCTTAAGTCTCCCCCCCCCACACACACACACCAAAAAAAAAAAAATTTTATTGATACCTAACATACATTAAATTATGATTTTAAGCAGTTATTAATCCTTTCGGTCTTACTCAGCAATTATATAACACATATTTATGTGAAAGCAAGGATGAAGTTGGGCCGACCCTAAAAAAATTTCTGGCTCCGCCAGTGCTTAGACATGTTAGGCTTTTTCTAACAAAGTTATATTTAGCCTTCGACAATAGCAACTAGTTTTTTTAAATATAGTTCTATTCGAAGATCTTGATTTTTTTAATGAAATTTGAATATATTAAAATTAAAATTCACAAATGCAAATCCATATATATATATATATATATATATATATATATATATATATATATATATATATATATTTCAAATCTTTTTAAAAAATTAAGAGATGGAATCCTATCTTAAATAGCAATAACAAACAAAACAAATTTTCTTCTAAAAGCCATCTAATTTAAGATTTGCTTTCAAAAATTACCTATGCTAATTGGATGGCCAAAGTCATCCGACCTTTTAAACTCATTTTGAACGGTCAGGATCTAATACTTTAAAAAGAAAATAAGTTTGAAAAAAACCTCCGCCCTTCATGGCAAGGTTGTTTTACTTATCATCTTACTGTCCATTGCTAACAAAACGAGCGGCCCATGATAGCGATCCGTGTGCGCTGCATTTTCGTTCATCGACCTCACGCATCCTCACCTATAAATATACGAGCGGTGGAGACTTGCCTCCGGTGAAATAGGTCGAGCGTTCCTTCTATTGAATTCCTAAACCTAGATTTCTTACCGATGGCCGGAAGAGGGAAAGTGATAGGTGCGGCGGCATCGAAGAAGGTTACTTCAAGGAGCAGCAAGGCAGGGCTTCAGTTTCCTGTTGGTAGGATTGCTCGATTCCTCAAGACCGGAAAGTATTCCGAGCGTGTTGGTGCTGGTGCGCCGGTTTACATGGCCGCTGTCTTGGAATATCTTGCTGCTGAGGTATGAATCTGAATTGCTTCCTTTCTTCCTGAACTTGTGTTGTTTTGTTCAATGTATTGAATTTCTGGCCAGGAACTGCTGTATTTTTGTTCTTTATTGATGTAGTTGAGGCAGTGGCATGCAGAGAATTTTTAAATTTCTTTATTTTTCTTGGATTGCTTCTGTCGTGTCAAGTTAATGTAATTAGATATATTTCCTTTACGTTTGTTATGTCCTCTACGATTTGCCTGATTTTTGGATTTTCTGAATATATTCAATGTACGTGAGAGAATTTTTTTTTAATTGAATTGATCTTCCTTTCGATTCTTAGGTTCTAGAGCTTGCCGGGAACGCTGCCCGGGACAACAAGAAGACGAGGATAGTTCCAAGGCACATTCAGCTTGCTGTGAGAAACGATGAGGAACTTTCAAAGCTCCTTGGTTCTGTAACCATTGCTAATGGCGGTGTGATGCCCAACATTCACAGCCTTCTCCTTCCAAAGAAGTCCGGATCTTCAAAGGCCGGTGCTGATGCCGACAACTAGATTGTGCATTTTCTCATTCATTGTTCTTTCCGTTTAGAAATCTCGGGATTTGTATATGAGTAACCTTCTGATGTAGTCCATCAACTTGGAACTATTATTGCTAACGTTGTTTGTTTTCTTGTCCAAGTGTTACAGAAATTGTAGGTCGTCTTGTCTGACTATTTCATGGTGTTTGGTTCTGTGATTACAGTGATCTTTTTAATTAAATTGTTAATTTGTTAATATATTTTTGGAGGATTATAATCATGTTGGGTTCATATTTTATTACATTTATTTAAAATGAAATATAGGTAATTTTTTTTTACTTTGTATAAAATAAATATAATATAAAGTTAAATAAAAGTGTTGTTGGTGGCGATTATAGTTAGGGCACTTCAATCAAAATTTTTTTTTTCATCTGTATACTAATTTATCTCTAATTAAACTTTATTTTTAATATTAAAAAGAATTTTTTGTATATATTCTTTCTTATCTTTATTTTTATATTTATTTTTAATCAAATCTTTATATTTTTTAAATAAAAGATTGTGTTTTTGAATAGTGTGATGCTAATATTGTCATCTCATTATTTATAATTGAGATTAAATATATAAAAATGTATTTCCATTTGTTATTTTGGTTGATGCTCGTTGGATTTTCAAACAATTTTTTTCTAATTAAAATTTTTTTGTTATTAAGAGTAGGTTCTTTAATATTAATTTTTAAAATTTAATAATTTCATCAAATCTTATTAGGATGGTGATTTTTCAATAATTATATACTCTTTTTGATATTTATCCAGTTGGAATAGAAGCATGGTTGTAGAGTTGAGATTCAATTTTATGTGGCCAACATAATATTATACCAAAATTGCGGTTGGTATCATAATATATCACTTATATATTTACTAACCAAGAGCTTTTGATTAATGTAGACATTAAAATTAAAAAAAAATATGAATAACAAGAAAAAAATTAGTTAGTCTTTTAGATTTCATATGTTGATTCAATAGAAGAATAAATGTAATAAAAGTGCTAATTAAAGATAGAGAAGAAAAAATAGAAACCATGCAATAAAACTCTAATTAAAGATAGAAGAAAATAATAATTAAAGATGTGTTATTGGGATTGGGATTTGGAGTAAATGCAATTAAAATTTAATTAAGGATACAATGATATCAATTATTATGCAATTTTTTTAGAATTATTGCATGTATTTTAATTTTAGGTTGAGAAGGATTATTAGGGGTGTCAAAAAATGATCTGACTCATGAACTTGACATGTGAAATTTGGATTATGGTTGACCTGTTTAATAAACGGGTTGGGTTTGAGTCCGAAATTTCGACTCTTTATTAAACAAGTCGAGTTCGTGTTGACTGATCAACCCAATTTTGATCTGAAATGACCCATTTAAATTATTTTTTCTTAATTTTTTTATTTTTTATTAATTAATTTCGATGGTTGAACTCGAACCCAACCCATTTTAACACCCCTAGACATTATGAAGCAGATTTTATGCATGATTATTGTTGCGTCCTGGAGTATTCGCGGCGGTAGAAAAATATATGGTTTAACGTCTTAGCATTATACGAAGATCCAGCACACAAACAGATAAGAGAAGGGGTGAAACATTCATAAGAGACACCAGAGTTTTTACGTGGAAAACCCCTGAAAAGGAGGAAAAACCACGGGGCCTGGCCCAGTTTGAGTGAATCCACTAGTATTTGCAGTCGATTACAAATGAGGCCCTTCCTTTGGAGAAGGCCTTGTATTGATGTAGCAACTATACATCATATAGATTGCATTACATGTTAGGAGTTACATATACATGTTTGTTCAGTCGGAAGGACCGTAGTCGGCAGGAGACCGGGGTCAGAAAGACCGTTGTCTGTTGATGGAGGTCGAATGGACCGTAGTAGGCGACAGAGGTCAGAAGGATCGTAGGCGGTAGGAGACAAGGAGTCAGGTGTTAGACCCAATGTCACTTGGAAGATCGGGTGTTGATCGTCTGGCCTTGAGAAGAATGTCGGGCCTTTAGCAGAAGGCAGGGCCTGAATGTTGAGCCTGAACGTCGGGCCTGAATGTCGGGCCTGAACGTCGGGCCTGAATGTCGGGCCTGAACGTCGGGCCTGAACATCGGGCCTGAACTTCGGGCCTGAATGTCGGGCCTTGAGGTGGTGGTCCGGCGAGGTTCCGGTGGTGGTCCGGCGAGGCCAGGCGGTGGTCCGGCGAGGCTCCGGTGGTGGTCCGGCGAGGCTCCTGCGGTGGTCCGGCGAGGTTCCGGCGGTGGTCGAGGAGGAGCTTCTTCCTTGGCCCCTTCTCCTCTTGCTTCTTACTTGGCCCCCTCTTTGTGAAGAATGAGGGCTCTATTTATAGATTTTCTGGAGTGCCATGGCTTGTAAATAGGTGTGAGATCACGGGCGAATAGAGAGTGGTTTGAATGGACGGTCGATATTGAATCCCATGATCGTGTACCGTTCGTTGGTCATTTGAATGCCTTAGTGATGTCGGAATTCCGTGATCTTGAGCTCGTTGGATTTGTCTCGTCGAGCCGTTCGATTCGAGTATAAGCTCGTCAAAATCGGAGTTCATTTGGTAACTCAAATTGTGGTTTGAACCTTCCAACAGCGCTTCGGGTCCATGATTTGGACCCATTTGGGCTCGGATTGGGTCGAACTTGGTGTCGTTGGGTTCGTATTTCTGAGACGCTCAGTTTGACTGTAAGCTCGCTGAAATCGGAGTTTAGATGATCCCATATTGAATTTTTGAAGTTTCCAACATGTTTTTTGCCTCGAGATTCGTGCCTGATTAAGATAATTTTTGTGTGACGTATCAGTTGCCCCCATATTTTCGGACGTCGAAGCTCCAGGAGTCCGAAAATATATGTGTCGACAATTTGCATTGGCCAAAACGCCAAAAAATATGTTCTGAAAATTAATAGCTTGCTCGAACTTCATCATAGAGGTCCCGTTGAGCTCCGAAAATGTCAAAATTGAGTCCGGAACGTCGAAAAACGGTCCCGGGGACCCCAAAAACGTCGAATTTGGACTTTTCAGGGCGAAAAACGGACTCGGGGCAAGCTGGTCAGCCGAACCGGCCGGCCGGCAGGCCGCCGCCGCTGCCGCAGGAGGCTCGGAACCGCGTATGCGCCCGCACGCTGTGACCGCCCTCGCGCCCGTGCTGGACCGAGCCTGGGTCCGCGCGTGAGCCGGACCGCACCCGCACACGGGCTGGACCGCCCGCGCCTGGGCTGGACCGTCCGCGCTTGAGCGGGACTGAGTTCGCGCGTGAGCGGGACTGCACCCGCGCGGCAATGCCGCGGCTGCCGCTGCCGCCGGCGAAGCCGGCCGCTGGCCACGTGCGGCCAGCCACGATCCGCGCGCCACGCCCGCGGATTGATGCGCTGGTCGCGTCGCTTCGTGTGGTCGGTTGGCTGCACCGACCTAGTGGGCCCCACACACGTTACAAAATAGCATTTTTTCTATTTTTGGGTCCAAAAAATTCTAAAAAATTCTTAAAAATCCGAATTTTTTTAGAAAATTATAGAATTTCGAAAATGGCTGTAACTCCTCCTCATTCTCTCAAAAACCTATAAATAGGGCCTTAGAACCTTAAGAAATCTTGCCAATCTTCTTCTTCTCCTCTTTTCTTCTCTTTTTCTCCCTCTGTCCTTCTGATTGAGGTGTTTCCTAGGTCTTCCAAGGCCCCTCTCTCTGCAAGGAAGTCCAGAGATTCTTTCTTCTCCCTCTTCTCCCTCTGTCCTTCTGATTGAGGTGTTTCCTTGGTCTTCCAAGGCCTCTCTCTCTGCAAGGAAGTCCGGAGATTCTTTCTTCTCCCTCTTCTCCCTCTATCCTTCTGATTGAGGTGTTTCCTTGGTCTTCCAAGGCCCCTCTGTCTGCAAGGAAGTTCGGAGATTCTTTCTTCTTCCTCTTCTCCCTCTGTCCTTCTGATTGAGGTGTTTCCTTGGTCTTCCAAGGCCCCTCTATCTGCAAGGAAGTCCGGAGATTCTTTCTTCTTCCTCTTCTCCCTCTGTCCCTCTGATTGAGATGTTTCCTTGGTCTTCCAAGGCCCCTCTCTCTGTAAGGAAGTTCGGAGATTCTTTCTTCTCCCTCTTCTCCCTATCTACTTTGAGAGATCATGTGGAGTTTCGATGTTTAGTGGTTAGTGATGGAGGTCGGATAGATCGTTGTAAGGAGGGAGGTTAAAATGACGGGTATACTTCCAGCGTCGGGGAGAAGTATGATTGCAGGTAGGAATTCAACGTCGGGTAGTCATACAGCATCGGGCAGAAGACCAATGAAAGTCTATTAACTGGTAGAAGTCCGACATCCGGTAGAAGTACGAAGTCGGGTAGAGGTGCAGCGTTGGGTAGAAGACCGACAAAGGTTTATCGACGGGCAGAAGTCCGACGACGAGTAGAAGTCCGCTGACGAGCAGAAGTCCGACGACAGGGAGAAGTCCGACATCGTGTAGAAGTACGGCCTGGGGCAGAAGACCGATGAAAGTTTGTCGACGGGGAGAAGTCCGATGACGAGTAGAAGTCCGCTGACGAGCAGAAGTTCGACGACAAGGAGAAGTCCGACGTCGTGTAGAAGTACGGCCTCGAGTAGAAGACCGATGAATGTTTGTCGACGAGGAGAAGTTTGATGATGATAGAAGTCCGTTGACGAGCAGAAGTTCGACGACAAGGAAAAGTCCGACGTCGTGTAGAAGTACGACCTCGGGCAGAAGACCGATGAAACTTTGTCGACGAGCTGAAGTCCGACGATGAGTAGAAGTCTGCTAACGAGCAGAAGTCCGACGACAAGCAAAAGTCTGACGTCGGGTAAAAGTACGACCTCGGGCAAAAGACCGATGAAAGTTCGTCGACGAGCGAAAGTCTGACGACGAATAGAAGTCTGCTAACGAGCAGATTTCCGATGGCGGGGAGAAGTTCGACGTCGGGTAGAAGTATGGCCTCGGGCAGAAGACCGATGAGAGTTTATCGACGGGCAGAAGTCCGACGACGAGTAGAAGTCCGCTGACGAGCAGAAGTTCGACGACAAGGAAAAGTCCGACGTCGTGTAGAAGTACGGCCTCGGGCAGAAGACCGATGAAACTTCGTCGACGGGCTGAAGTCCGACGACGAGTAGAAGTCTGCTAACGAGCAGAAGTCTGGCGTCGTGTTGAAGTACTTCCTCAGGCAGAAGATCGATGAAACTTCGTCGACGGGCTGAAGTCCGACGACGAGTAGAAGTCTACTAACGAGCAGAAGTCTGGCGTCGTGTTGAAGTACGGCCTCGGGCAGAAGACCGATGAAACTTCGTCGACGGGCTGAAGTCCAACGATGAGTAGAAGTCCAACGAAGGGTATTAGTCTGACGACAGGAAGAATTCTGACGTCGGGTATTAGTCCGTGGAAAGTCCTGCAAGGCAAATGTTCAGCGACAGGAGGAAATTTAAAATCGTGTAGAAATTTAACTTTGTGCAGAAGTCCATTGATGACATTCTGATGATGTTAACCAAGGATGTATAATCTATCTGAGGTTGTTTGTCAGAGCCTTTGCTCTATGATGTTAATCGATATTGGATCCGCCAATGATGTAAGACCTATCCGAGGTTGTATGTCGGAGACTTTGCTCGACGACGTTAACCTGTGTGGAAGAGGTCGGGAGAATCCACCAAGGATGTATGACCTTTCCGAGGTTGTATGTCGGAGTCTTTGCTCGACGACGTTAACCTGTGTGGAAGAGGCTGGGAGAATCCACCAAGGATGTAGGACCTTTCCGAGGTTGTATGTCGGAGCCTTTGCTCGATGACGTTAACCTGTGTGGAAGAGGTCGGGAGAATCCACCAAGGATGTAGGACCTTTCCGAGGTTGTATGTCGGAGCCTTTGCTCGACGACGTTAACCTGGGTGGAAGAGGTCGGGAGAATCCACCAAGGATGTATGACCTTTCCGAGGTTATATGTCGGAGTCTTTGCTCGACGACGTTAACCTGTGTGGAAGAGGCTGGGAGAATCCACCAAGGATATAGGACCTTTCCGAGGCTGTATGTCGGAGCCTTTGCTCGACGACGTTAACCTGTGTGGAAGAGGTCGCGAGAATCCACCAAGGATGTAAGACCTATTCGAGGTTGTATGTCGGGGCATTTGCTCGATGACGTTAACCTGTGTGGAAGAGGTCGAATCGGATCCCCCTGGGATCGATTTTGCCTTGATTGGGAGAGGGCGTATGCCACGTGTATCCCGAATAAAAGGTTAAGAAGGGTCTATCTTTAGACCATTACTGCATTTTTGATGTTGAGATCAAGACCTTGCCCATGGAGTAGAAGTCCAGTAAGGGACTGTATATGGCTTTCAGAAGTATCCTTGCTTTTGCCAGGAGTTCCTTGAAGTATCATATTGATATTGAAAGCATTAAAGGGATCTTCTTGATCATATTGGGAGTCAAAGTTGCCCCCCAGTCTAGATCTAATTTCCATGAAATTGATGAAGCAATGACTGATGACAAAAAGTTGTCATGAACGTCCTTTTGAGATTGGAGCAAAATTGTGCCCCCCAGTCGGGAACTAGTTTCCCACAGACGGCGCCAAACTGTTGCGTCCTGGAGTATTCGCGGCGGTAGAAAAATATATGGTTTAACGTCTTAGCATTATACGAAGATCCAGCACACAAATAGATAAGAGAAGGGGTGAAACATTCATAAGAGACACCAGAGTTTTTACGTGGAAAACCCCTGAAAAGGAGGAAAAACCACGGGGCCTGGCCCAGTTTGAGTGAATCCACTAGTATTTGCAGTCGATTACAAATAAGGCCCTTCCTTTGGAGAAGGCCTTGTATTGATGTAGCAACTATACATCATATAGATTGCATTACATGTTAGGAGTTACATATACATGTTTGTTCAGTCGGAAGGACCGTAGTCGGCAGGAGACCGGGGTCAGAAAGACCGTTGTCTGTTGATGGAGGTCGAATGGACCGTAGTAGGCGACAGAGGTCAGAAGGATCGTAGGCGATAGGAGACAAGGAGTCAGGTGTTAGACCCAATGTCACTTGGAAGATCGGGTGTTGATCGTCTGTCCTTGAGAAGAATGTCGGGCCTTTAGCAGAAGGCAGGGCCTGAATGTCGAGCCTGAACGTCGGGCCTAAATGTCGGGCCTGAACGTCGGGCCTTCAGCAGAACGTTGGGCCTTCAGCAGAAGGTCGGGCCTGAATGTCGGGCCTGAACGTCGGGCCTGAACATCGGGCCTGAACTTCGGGCCTGAATGTCGGGCCTTGAGGTGGTGGTCCGGCGAGGTTTCGGGGGTGGTCCGGCGAGGCCAGGCGGTGGTCCGGCGAGGCTCCGGTGGTGGTCCGGCGAGGCTCCTGCGGTGGTCCGGCGAGGTTCCGGCGGTGGTCGAGGAGGAGCTTCTTCCTTGGCCCCTTCTCCTCTTGCTTCTTACTTGGCCCCCTCTTTGTGAAGAATGAGAGCTCTATTTATAGATTTTTTGGAGTGCCATGGCTTGTAAATAGGTGTGAGATCACGGGCGAATAGGGAGTGGTTTGAATGGACGGCCGATATTGAATCCCATGATCGTGTACCGTTCGTTGGTCATTTGAATGCCTTAGTGATGTCGGAATTCCGTGATCTTGGGCTGGTTGGATTTGTCTCGTCGAGCCGTTCGATTCGAGTATAAGCTCGTCAAAATCGGAGTTCGTTTGGTAACTCAAATTGTGGTTTGAACCTTCCAACAGCGCTTCGGGTCCATGATTTGGACCCATTTGGGCTCGGATTGGGTCGAACTTGGTGTCGTTGGGTTCATATTTCTGAGACGCTCAGTTTGACTGTAAGCTCGCTGAAATCGGAGTTTAGATGATCCCATATTGAATTTTTGAAGTTTCCAACATGTTGTTTGCCTCGAGATTCGTGCCTGATTAAGATAATTTTTGTGTGACGTATCAATTATAAATTATTATCCTATTCAATTTTATGTAAAGATGGAGTTGAATTATTTATATTTACAACGGATGAAAACAAAAGATTAACATTGAAATTATAAATAAAATTGAATTATTAAAAAATTAAAAATAAATAAATAAAATTGAATTGTAAAAGATTGTAAATAAAAACTATATATACATGAAATAGAATAAGATAAAACATAATAGATATTAATTGTTTGATGACCACAAAATATAAAATTAATTTGAAACTTATTTAACTATGTAAAATTTTATGATGAAAAAATTGTAAGATTTCACATTTGAATATAAATTACCTCTCATTTGAGGTTAAAATAATTAAATTATCAACTATGAATAAAATATTGAAATATAAGATAAGTGACTCACATTAATGATACGTATGAAAAAAGTAATAATACAAATATAACAACTCTACTATAAAAATAAAACAATTTTCTAGCACAAAGCTAATAAAAAATTTGTGTCATTATAAGTTCAAAGTTAAAAGCTTGAGATTTTCATAAAAAATAGAAGAAGAAAAAAAAATCATTTAATAGATATATAAAAAAAGTCAATTGAGAATAAAATCTGTTGCATGCTAGAATATACGCGGCGGTAAAGTTTGTAAATTTGCGTCCAAGCGTTGTACGAGTATTCAGCACACAAACAGAAAAGAGAATACGAACACCAGAATTTTTATGTGGAAAACCCAAAAAGAGAAAAAACCACGGGGCCTCGCTCAGTTGAAAAATTCCACTAGTGTTTTACAAATTACAAATGGCTGATTCGTCTCACAAGTCGGGGCAATCAGATTACCATTCGTTTCTTCAAGCAAGTTTACAAAGTTTTGCAAATTCCCGGCATTTCCCTAAAATCCGGCAGAGTTCCAGCGTCTTCAGGCGGCGGGAAGAGCTCCGGCAGAGGTCGAGGAGGAGCTTCTTCCTTCTCCTCCTCTTCTTCTTCTCCTCCTTCTCTTCTTCTTCTCTCTCTTTCCTTCAGTCCCCCTTTGTGAAGAATGAGGGCTCTATTTATAGTTTTTCTGGACTGGCGTGGCTAGTAAATAGGTGTGAAATCATGGGCGAATAGGGAGTGGTTTGAATGGATGGCTGATATTGAACCCTTCGATCGTGCACCGTTCGTTGGACATTTAGAAACCTTAATGATATCGGAATTCAGTGATCTTGGGGTCGTTGGATTCGTCTCGTCGAACCGCTCGATTCCAGTATAAGCTCGTTAAAATCGGAGACCATTTGGTAACTCAAATTGCGGTTTGAACCTTCCAACAGTGCTTCGGGTCCTTGATTCGGACTCATTTGGACTCGGATTGAGTTGAATTTGGTGTCGTTGGGTTCGTATTTTCGAGACGCTCAGTTTGACTATAAGCTCGCTGAAATCGGAGTTCGGGTGCTCCCAAAATTAAATTTTGAAGTTTCCAACTAGCTTTTGCCTCGAGATTCATGCCCGATCAAGCTAATTTTGTGATGCCGTAACAAAATCAAATGATTTTTTACTATATAAATTATCGATATTTGATGAATAAAATTTTTATACTCTATCGAATTAGTTGAATCTCCAGAGAGTTATAGAATTGAATCAAAGAAAGAATTATGTGTAAATTTTTAACCTCCACAGAAACATATGCAAAAGAATTAAATCTTCATAATTTATAAATTGCATGTTTTTCTTCTCAAAAAAGTTAGGACTTAATTGTATGGAAAAATTATCTCATATAAGAGCAAGAGAGCAAATAAGAAAGGAATTTATGATTAAAAATTTTTTCTCATATAAGAAAGGAATATTATGGAAGAGGAGAAAATATAACTATTTTTTAGCAAAACCACCAAGGAATTTGTATCCAAAATATTTTTCCATCAAATACTTTTTGGAATTGAACCGAGAAGCTTTGAACAAGCCTGACAATGGAAGATGAGAATAAGAATATTCAGAGTAAGAGTAAGACTTCGTTTGGGACGGCTTTTTTATTGCTTTTTGAAGCAGTTTTTTAGTATAAAAATTAAAATTTTTGCACTGAAAAGCTGCTTCAAGAAGCAGTAAAAAAGCCGTCCCAAACGGAGCCTAAAAGTGTTATTTATAGGTTAATTGAGAAGAAAAAAGTGCATATTTGAAAGTCTTTTTCACTCAATGATATTAATTAATTCTAATATTTTTGCCCTTGAAAATTAAATAAAATAGAAATTCAATATTTTGTTAAACTGCAATGAAGATGATTAATTTTTGTGCTTAAGAAAGGATATTAAGAAAATTTAAAAAAAAAATACATTTCAAAATTGATTAAATGCAGCTAAAATTGTCTAAATTCAAATGAATATAAATGCAATTAAAATCTTTGGGACTTGCTTAAATGCAATAATCAGCGTAAATGAACTTAAAAATATGTAATGCAAATAAATTAATAAATTAAATATATTTTAATAAAAACATACATGTAATTATAATATGTGTTTCAAAATTTATTAAATGAAATTAATATTATTTAAATTAAAATTAGTTTATATAAATGTAAATAAAACTTTTGGGAGTTTCTAATAGCCAACTCTTACTTAAATGCAATTAACATAGGAGAAATTAAAAAAAAAAAAACTTAATACATTTAAATAGATAAATTAAGTTTATTTTAATTTAAATTATTGCAATTAATTTTTTTTGTGATTATATAAGAGCTGGCTCCTAATTAAATGCAATTATTTTAAATACAATTAAAAAATAATAATGCAATTAAATAAAAAACATATATACAAAATGAATGGTTGGGAGTTTCCAATTATATATATATATATATATATATATATATATATATATATATATATATATATATATATATATATATAATATATATATTATATATATATATATATTTAATTTAAATTCAAATTAGTATAAATGCAATTAAAATCTTTGGGAGTTTTTAACACCCAGCCCTTAATTGCAATTAGCACAAGTGAAATTAAAAAAAAACGTAATGCATTTAAATAGATAAATTAAGCGTACTTGATTATAAACTTAACGCAATTAATATCTTTGAGATTCTGTAAGAGCTAGCTCTTAATAAAATGCAATTAATACAAATAAAATTAAAAAAATCTAATGCAATTTAATAAAAAGGTATATATAAAATTTATGTTTGGGATTTATCTTTGATAAATAAAATGAAATGCTAGAATTATGTTTGAGAAGAAACTTAGACAACTTTTATAATAGTAGCTTAGATTTTTCCAGTTGGAATGCAAGCATGCATGGTTCCTTTACCAAGGCATATTTATTATTTAGAAAGGTTTGGAGTGTAATTAATTTTAGGTGCTGCATTCATTTTGAGAGATTGATGAGCACATTATCTTTGATCTTAATTTTTAAAATTTAAAATTAATAATATAATTTTTATGAGTATTTTATACGAGTTGAGATAAGACTTACTGGTCCAACATCACTGGACCTCTCTTTTTATCTTTCCTTATAAACTCATTAGCATCTCATGAAAAATATTAGAAATGTTGCAGAGTAGAATATACGCGGCGATAGAGTTAGAAAGTTTCCGTCTCAGCGTTGTATGAATATTTAACACACAAACATGAGAGAAATAAAAACACCAGAATTTTTACGTGGAAAACCCAGTAAAGGGAAAAACCACGTGGCCACGCCCAGTTGAAATAATTTCACTAGTGTTTACTTGAGATACAATAGACTGAATCGTCCTTAAAATTTAGGACGATTAGATTATAATAATTCACTTCCAGATTGAAATCCAGTTACAAGCAAGTTGTGTATTCGAGCTGAATTCTGACGTCACTTGGGCGTCGGGCAGAATTTCGGTGTCACTTGGGCATTGAGCAGAATTCTGGCGTTACATGGGTAGAATTCCGGCGTCACTTGGGAGTCAGGCAAAATTTCGACGTCACTTGGACATAATTCCGACATCACTTGGGCGTCGGGCAGAATTCTAGCGCTGGTCAATGAGGAGTTTCTTTCCACCTATCCGTCTTCTTTTCTCTTCTCCTTCTTCTCTTCTTCTTCTTGCTTAGGTCCCCTATCAAGAGAAATGAGGGGCTATTTATAGTTTTTTGAGGATGACATGATCCGTAAATAGGAGGAGGATCAAGGGAAAATATGGAGTGGTTCGGATGGACGGACGATATTGAATCTTTTGATCGTGGACCGTTTATCAGACATTTGAAGGTCTTAATGATATCATAATTCGACGATCTTGGGCTCGTTGGATTTGTCTCGTCGAGCCGCATGATTCGACTATAAGCACGTCATGTTCTAAAACCGTTTAGTAATCCAAATTATGGTTTGAACCTTCCAACAACGCTTCAGGTCTTCAATTCAGACTCATTTGGGCTCAGATCGAGTTGAATTTGCTGTTGTTAAGTTCGTATTTCTGAGACGCTCAATTTGATTGTAAGTTTACTGAAATCAGAGTTCGGGTGATCCAGGATTTTATTTTTGAAGTTTTCAGCTTGATTTTGCTTTGAGATTTATGCCCGATCAAGATAATTTTTTGATGATATATCAAGAAAAATCCCGCACTTTTGGGATATCATGTAAAAATTCAGATTCGATGCTAATGTCCCGAACAAATGCTAGAAATAAAATACAACCTTTTTTTCATAATTTAATCACCTGTATGGACGATATCATACATAACAGAAGTCCTTTTAACTTCCTGAAATAAACAGATCTCATTATCCAGAAATAATATAATCTTTTTCTTCAGACAGGTAATCCAAACTCAGTACCGACTCAACTAATCAATTTCTAGAATGACATCAAACTCAAAAATAAGAGACAATTAATGTAAGACCATATCTTCATTTTTTACCAGATATTTCTAAATGATAGAAGCGCACTCTACTGGCTACCATATCATCCCCAGTCAACAGAAGAATATGCAAAGATGAAGGAAACAATTTGGAAGGTAAACATAGCAAGTCAAAGTATCTCTGTGAAATGAACGAATGATCGACTCTTGAGTAAAAAATAAAAAAAAAAGATAAAGCATATCAAAAACGTAAGTCATACGTGCTATGACAACCCAACCGAATATTAGCTAAAGACAAAACATGTCATATCATGTTGAATAGTGACACACTAAGTCCAAGATTTATGTTTTGGAGAAGTTTCAATTTTTCTTAATTTAAAATAGATGACAGAGATACTAAAGAACATTCAATACATAACAAATACACCCATCCATAAATTTTTCTATCTCATTCATATATATATATATATATATATATTGTTGCGGGCTAGAATATACGCGGCGATAGAGTTTTAATCGTTCGTCTTAGCTTTATATGAAGATTTAGCTCACACATAGAGAACACAAGATTTTTTATGTGGAAAACCCTTGAAAAGGGGAAAAACCACGGGGCCTGGCCCAGTTGAAAAGATTTCACTAGAACTTGAGTTGGTTACAATGAGCTGACTCGTCTCTAAGGATGATCAGATTACAAGTAGTAATTGTACAATAGAAATCCGGGTGTCAAGAGATGATCTGACAAAGCTTCGGACCTCAGAGGATGGTCTGATAGAAATTCGGGCCTTAGATGAGGACCCGACGAAGATGAGAATCTCGGGTAGAGGTCTGATGAAGTGAGGGCTTCTGATGACGATCTGACAAAAGTGAAGGCCTAAGTGGTGGTCCGGCGGAACAACGACGTTAGACGGTGAATCGGCGGAGCACAGGGCGTCAGGTGGTGGTTCAGCGAAGCACAGAGCGTCAGGTGGTGGTCCGGTGGAGCGACGGCGTTCGGAGGTGGTCCGGCGGAGCACAGGGCGTCAGGTGGTGGTCTGGTGGAGCGACGGCGTTCGGAGGTGGTCCGGTGGAGCACAAGGCGTCAGTGGTGGTCCGGTGGAGCAACGGCGTTCGGAAGTAGTCCGACGGAGCACAGGGCGTCAGGTGGTGGTTCGGCGGAGCAACGGCGTTCGGAGGTGGTACGGCGGAGCATAGGGCGTCAGTGGTGGTCCGGCGGAGCAACGGCGTTAGGCGGTGATTTGGCGGAGCACAGGGCGTCAGGTGGTGGTCCAACGGAACAACGGAGTTAGACGGTGATCTTGCGGACGTCCGGCGTTGGTGGAGCAATGGTGGTTCATCGGAACTCCGGCGGTGGTCCGGCGAAACTCCGGCTGTGGTCGAGGAGGCTAGGAAGCAAGAGCGATCTCCGATCTCTCTCTTTTTTTCTTAGGCTCTGGGGTCCCTTTTCAAGAGGAGAGGGGGCTCTATTTATAGATTTTGGGAATGTCATGGATCGTAAATAGGTGGAGGATCAAGGGTTAGTTGGGAGTGGTTGGATGGACGGCCGATCTTGAATCCCTTGATCATGAACTGTTCGATGGATGTTTGAATGTCGTAGTGATGTCAGAATTCAGTGATCTTGGGCTCGTTGGATTCGTCTCGTCGAGCCGCTCGATTTGACTATAAGTTTGTTATGTTTGGAATCCGTTTGGTAATCCAAATTGTGGTTTGAACCTTCCAATAGCGCTTCGGGTCCTTGATTTGGACCCATTTGAGCTCAGATTGGGTCGAATTTGGTGTCGTTGGTTCGTATTTCCGAGATGCTCAGTTTGACTATAAGTTTGCTAAAATCGGAGATCGAATGCTCTTGATTTTAATTCTGAAAGTTTCTAACTTGATTTTGCTTTGAGATTCGTGCTCGATCAAGATAATTTTCGGATGATGTATATATATATAATCAATCTATAGACTACAATATATGGCTACATATTCAAAATAAAATAGAATAGATAATAGCCATGATTGTGCAAAACTAGAAAACTAGAAAATATACCTAACCAAACTAAGAAGATCAGCTCCTAGACCTCCAACTACTCCACTGGCTCCTTACCTTTTCTATGGCCCAAAATATAATGAATAATAATTCAAAGCTAACATAGCTCAGCAGGTTATACATACCAATCTAAATGTTTTATAATGATCGCATTTTAAATGTAAATGAATTTAAAAGTAGTTATTTACATCGATTGTACATAACAAAAAAATGCTTATAACTAACTGAAATTTAGCAATCTTGAATTGAACTACAAAAAAAAAAAAAAAACATCATATACTAAAACAAAAAGTAACAAATATTTTTTTTCAGGCCATTATACCTCTCATCAGAAATAGATATAAGAATTTAGTCACTTATGACTTCTTATGCTAGTATATCAAAAAATAAAAAAATAGATCCTTATGAATCTTAAATGCTTAAAATATCATATATTCAAAAATTTAACTCCTATTGCATTAAGCACAATAAAACTTCCTTCAACATCAAATCTCCTAAGAATCACACATGTCAAACTGATAAATACATATATAATTGCATTGTAATAAAATTAATAAAAATAAATCAATTTACAGAAATTTACAGAGTGCTTTATCGGTAAGTAACAATTTGAACCAATGAACAAAATTATAGGATTTTCAAAATTTCATCAAATTACTAGGAATTGTTCAAAACTATATTTTTAAGCTTTAAATATTTTACAATATTATTTTTTTAGATCGTAATTAATTTCTAATTGGTCAAAAAATATCTCACATTTTGATTAAACCGATAAATATTTTCCAAAAAAAATATTAAAATATTTAGAAGGATTGTATATAAACATACATAAAGTTACATGGTCAATGTTTAACATATATATGAAATTATCCCATTTCTATGCTACAAAATTATAATTTTAATAAGAAAATCTAAATTTTCTCTATTTTTGAAAACTAAAATTGACATAATATAATCTATCTGAACTCGGATTACTTCTTGAATTGAGCCGATAGCGAAAAATTGACCAAAGCCACCCAAATCTCACTTTATCTCTTAAAAACTCTATCCCTCCCCCCTCTGTCTACCCGACTACCTCACTTAGGGGGGGATAAATTTTAGCAAATTGAAAATTGCTATTTTTTATTAAATTTTGACCTAGCACCATGATGCTCAACCCCATGCAATGTGGCATCGCTCTCAACAGAGAGCATGATGCCATAATGCACAACCCAATGTCGCAACTTTCACAAAAATTCTCAAAAAGACAGATAGCTCAATGACACAGCGCTAGCAACCCCATCGATGCGATGCTTCCATGGGAAAAAATTTAGATTTCCTATCCATACACATAGACCACTTGGACTTCATTAAAACGAGATTCATATATTCACATGCATATAAAATATTGACAGACACAACAAAAGATAGAGATGCAAAATTTTTATTACATTACTTTTATTAGATCGAGGTAGAATAGGTGCAACTTCACACTACTTTCTTGGGCATTACACCTATGATGACATTTGGAGCATCTCTAGATGCTGAGTCAAATAATATGCACATGCATGAACTGGAATTGGAGAAACTAAACCACGTGCTTCCATATGATAGAACCATTAGCTCTGCTAGAAGATCCCTCAATAAACACACGTGATGAAATAATCCTTAGTGCCCTTGTCTATTGAAAAGAACCCTCAGACCTTGGCTTAGAACATTGGTTAGGTCCTACATATAGACACTTAGCCACATTGTGCCTAATATACCCACATCAAAAGCACTGACCTATCATCCAATAACACTGACCCAAGTGTCTACTACCACAACTCTTGCACATTGATGCCCCACTCAGAAAGCCTTCATAATAAGAAACATCACCATCTTTAGGAACTGACATGGTTGATCCACCTCTCCTAGAGTCTTCAAGCTCAAACTTGCTCCTCTTCTTAAAAATTCCACTACTAGAAGCGCCACCACCAAACCTCTTCCTACTAGCAGCCCACCATTGTTGAATAATTACCAAGTCATTTTGATTAGATATACTCTTTATACTAGCTCAAAAAAATAAAAATATGAAATAGAACCAACAATTGTCTTAAACTTTTTTGGAGTCCTCTTAGAAATCAATAACACTTCTCCTTGGAAGTGCTAACCAACTATGGAGTGTATCTAGCTAGGGAAGTAAAATTTGCTATCTATTACATAGGGTTGTCAAAATCGGGTCACGGGTCGGGTTCAGATTCAACTCGAAACTGACACTACAATGTTCGACCCGACCTGTTTTAGCAAATGGGTCAATTTTTCGGACCCAAACCCGACTCGCTTTGGGTCTGGTTCAACCCGAACCCGACCCACTTTGGATATGTTTTACTAAATTTTTTTATTTAATTCAATTTATTTAAACTTAAATTAAATTAAGGTAAAATTTACTTCAATTAATTTAAAATAAATCAAACTTAAATCAATTTGGGCAACATTATTTATTATTTTTTGGAAATAATATTTATTTATTTCATAGCAATCTTTTAATTAAAAACGGATCAAATCGGATTGATTTTGGGTTTTGGGTCAGCTCAAACCCGACCTGATTTTACAAATGAGTCAAAGTTCCTAAAATTTTTTGGTCGAGTTTGGGCCAATTTTTGGTTAATGTCAAATATTGACACCCCTACTATTACATCAGTTACCTGCTCCCTTGAACTAATCTCAAACCTCATAAGCTTCAACCTCAAATAAATATATTATTGTTTGTCCATATTATTAGACATCACATAAGAAATTGTACTCCAAGCTTCACCCATTAACTATGTTACTAAGCTAATAAACTGAGATATCAAATCAGACTGATAGTAAGAGAAATACTCACAAAGACTAACTGACACTTGTGAGAAATATTTTTAACTCTTTAACTTTATTTTAAAAAAATAATTCTAGATAGAAAATATTTCATTTTCTTTTAATTATTTAATTTTAAAAATACTTTTAGAAAATATCTAGTTTACTTTTAAATATTTATATTTAAAAATACTTTTGAAAATATTTAATTTACTTTTAAATATTTAAGTTAAAAAATGCTTTTAAGGATATTTGGATTTACTTTTAAATATTTGAATTAAAAAAAATATTTTATATTTCTCACACGATTCACATTATTTATATTTAAAACATCCTCTTCCGATTAAATTCACATAGTCGGATATTATACCGCCCAAAGGACGGACTAATATCATTCTATTAATTTTAATAGAAGAGACGTACAGTTCATTCTTCTAATCAGGTAAAATATAAGGAATATTCAAATCATCCTAAAGGGATGGTAGGTACATTCCCTAATTAACTTGATTAGATTAATGAATTATGACTTTATTTCTATAATTAAATATAGAAGATATTTGATCTGCTTATGAGAGCAAATCAAATATCTATCTATTCTTTAATTATAGAAATAACTCTCCAGATATGAATAAAGCTTAATCTACGTCCACAGATCTTTCCCCTACCCTAGAAAGGAACTAAGGTAGGGTTTAGATTATTCTGAGATCTAGACTCCTTATAGGGGCAAGCCCCTATAGTTAATTACATCTCCTAAGAGAATACTCTTGATTTAAATGAAGACTAATTAATTTCAAAATTATATATAAATTTAATTAAATATTTGGGCTAATTAAATTTTCACGATCAGGCTTTAGATTATAGAATTGAATTTAGAAGAGTTAGAATTGATTAGAAGGAGGAATGTGTAGAGAGAGAGTATACATTCTGGACTTATCACCTGCATAGAGTGGGCTGCCAGCTAACAGTCCTAATCATAATAATTCACCGATGATGTAAGAGTTAAGATAGCTCTATCCTAGGAATAAAGGAATTGACTACAGAATCTAAAATAAATGTAATCGAATATGCTTACAAAAAATCAAAAATCTACTCATATGCGAATGATGTATGAAACAATTATATATAAAAGAGCTGATTTTATTAATATTGAATTTATCGGTTACATCCCAGAAGTTTGCAGTAAAGTAATGGTGGCCAGGTCCCACCGACAACAAGCCTGGATTTTAAGCCTACGGAAAAGTAGAACTAAATACAACTGCTTATGATCTTCAGGCTCCGGGTCTTCTATGGAATTCCAAAAAGAAACATCCTCCTAAGGGAGGATTTTACTTTTTGGAGCCCCATTTGTATGTATATAAGCATATGTTTTTAATTCTTTTACAAACTCCAGATGCTGTACAGACTCAATCTATATATAACGAATCTAAGAAAAGAAAGCTTTACATTTTCATTTATATCAGTACATCAGATCCTAGGAACATTCTATTTTTGCAGTAATATAAAAGGCAGGAAATAAAGCAGTTATATAATTATGCATATTATGAGTGCGTTGTGTACAATTATAAATGCAGGAAAGTAAAAACAGAAAAGTAAAATACACGGCCCTCGCTTTATTCACTCCGCGCTCTAGTGTACAGACAGAAAAGTAGATATGCATGCTTATGTAGTACAGAAAAATAATCAATCACACATAGGTGCCCTCTAGGCAAGACGCCCGCAACAAACCACAACAAACCACCGGCCTAGCCTAGGCTAAGGTTGGTAGTTCTAGCAAGCATCTAAGTGTGTGAAAGAGGTCGTGTGGCTTAGATAGGTCCTGTAGGAATTATTGTTTGAATTTCATGTATTATTAGGGTTTATTTATTAAAAGCTAAAAGGGAATTTAATTAGAATTTAAGTAGAATGTATTTGAAATTTTGAATTATTCCAATTTTAGAAGTTAAAATTGTTTTATTTAGTTATAAAGAACTTATAGATTGATAATTCCCTAAGTGCATGAAATTATCAATTTATAAGTCCTAGGACTTCCACAACGAACACCCATCTTATATGGAAGACATGTAATTATTCTGAGAGTCCCTAAAGTTTTATCAGAGAAAGAGAAAGGGACCTTATGAATGCAATACCACGTGCCCTCCCGAAGGAATCTAGCATGTCATATAAGGTCGGTGTATTATTATAGTTGTTTGAAGATCTCCAAATCCAAATGAATTAGAGCCCTCCTAAAAGGAATCGTGCACAACACATAGGAAATCTTTTGGTTATTTAAATGTATTAAAGGTCTTTGGAAATCAAAATGCCTAAAGCCTCCAAAAAAGAATCAAGCTTTAGGCATAAAAGACCTTAATTTATTTAATCTAAATTAATTATCAAATTTGATTGATTAAGATGAATATTAATCAATCAGATTATCAAACTAATTTAGTTTAAATAAATTAGAATTTAATTTAAAATTTAATGAATTTTATTATAATATTTAGAATTTTGATTATTTATTGAATTGTTAATGATTTGAAATTGATTTAGAGATTGATTTTAATTGTTGGTTGAATACCACCTTTGTTTCTCACCGAGGCCGTGAAGTTTTTCATCTTCCTTGGGGCTAAGCTAATAGCCTCGTAGGCCTGTGTTACCCGGTGATACCCGGTATAATTAAGTAGCTTAAGTTGATTAAAGCTTGAAAGTTATTGTATTTTATTCAAAAGAAGTTTGATTGTTGATTTTAAGAGTTGGTTAAGCATTTTTGGAGTTTTAAAACAATTTTGAATTTTTAGGAATTTTCGGAATATTTTAATCATTTAATTAAGGGGTTGAAAATTGACTTTTTATTTACGGGTGTTTTCTGGAAAGTTAGCATTTTATTAAAATATTAGACCTTAATAAAATCAATTAAAAGGTAAGTTTGCTGAAATTGGATTTTTCTGGATTTAGTTATGAAGGTTTGAAGTTTTGAACTAATTTTGACCTACAGTTGACCATTTTGTTGACTTTTCAGATTTGATGATTTTCTGGAATTTTTACATTTTTAATAACTATTAGGCCTTATCATGAGTTGAATACAACTGAGTTTGATTGATTTGGATTTTTCTTGAATTAGTTGTGAATTTTTGAAGTTTGAGCTATTTATTGAAATTTTGAAATTTATTTAATTAAAGGACCTTTTTATGGTTTTGCTCCAAATGAGTTCCCAACTCCTTGAAATTAGCTCCAAAGGCCAGGAATGACCTAAAGAGAGATTTCCAAGTGTTTGGGAATTTATTGGAATTTTTAATAATTATTAATTAATTAAATCAATTAAATATTGAATTTTATTTAAAATTAAATTAAGCTTTAACTTGCTGTCAAATCAAATTGGTTTTATTTTTCATTGGTTAAGGATTTAAATTTAGTCAATTAGAGTGGTTATTTGTATTTTTTGGGTTTAAATTTGATTTGTTACATTTTTTTTAGAAGTTTTGAGGGTTAATTAAGGGTTTAATTTAGCTTAATGAGATTTGATGAAATTTGAATTTGTATTTTGATTTTGAAAGGTTGAACATATGTTTTAGAGTTAGTTAGAGTGATTTGAGATTTATTTTAGATTTTTATGTATTTTATTTAATTTATTTGGATTTATTGAAGATTAAACATCTAAAGAGGGATCACTTAAATCTACTAGTTGTTTGAAGATCAATTAATGTCCAATCAAGGTATTTTTGATCAAAAGGTATATGACATAAGTTTTCTAAGTTTGAGTTTCATCCCAAAAGGGATGTATGAAGTATATCCTAAATTGTTCTAAGTTTACTAAGACACACCTTAATTATTGTCCTTAAATGTCGCTAAGTTGTAGGATAGCAATCAAGTTTTTCTAACCCTTTAAATACACATATTGCAATCAAACCAATCATGAACAAGTGTACTAAATCTAAGAAGGAATGAATGCAATGAATTAATGGAGATTATATCTAAAACTTGCTTTGATTTTGTTTAAAGATCTATCAAATAAGCAATCATATCCTTGGGTTAACTCAATGATATTATGATGTATGAGGGATACAAGATAGCATCATTTGAGTTTTTATGAAATCAAGTCATTTAGGATTTAGAAGACAATGAAGAAGAAATATAAAATTTGATTAGGATAAATGTCCTCTAAATACACAATGAAGATTACATGCACTTGAATATAATCACTTAATGATATCCTAAAGAGCATGCATAGAATAATTGGAGAATCATTTAATTAGTAGTAAATTCTCTCTTAAATTATTTGAGTTAAATCATAATCTATTTAAAAGAGAATTCAAATAGGAATTCAATGAAGTTCCAAATGATCTTACACAAGGACTCTTGAGATGCATTTAAATCTCTTCACCATGCCATTTAAAACTGAATTAAGCCATTTAAAACCCTTGATTTGACTGGATTTTTAATTGAAATATAATTAAAAGAAATTAAAATTAAAGAAACTTAGGATTTAAAATATAACTTTTTAAAATATTGAAAATCAGGCTCTGATTTTATTTTTAGAAAATAGGAAATTTTATTCCAAGAAAAAAGAGTGGTTGTGTGCAAATTTTGGCTTTATATTTTATTTTATATCATTTTTTGAAGTTTTGGCATTAAATATAATTAATATAAACCTTAAAACGGGATTTACACGCGGCGGCGGCTGATTGGTCCAGGCGGAAGGCAGCGGTCAAGTGGGCCAACTCACTTAAATGAGTCAGCGCCATTTGTGAGTCGTTCGATCCTGCGGCTTCTGATCCAATGGACGGGATCAGATCCCGTGGTTTGATCTTATTTAAGAGATCGGACGGCTACAGAGACTTCCGTGGTTCGCAATGGACGGATCAGATGCAGCCGGACGGGATCAGGTCATCCCTCGGTTACCAGAGATCGGAGCCGAGCATTCATCTGGATGAGATCCTGGCCGTCCGTGATAAACAGAGAAGACGGACGGCCCTGATTTTGTCACTGAGCTCAGGAACCCAAAAACCCTAAATTCAAAAATTGTTTTAAACTCCATTTTCAGGGGATTAAATGGCTTGATCTTTGAGATTTAGATGACAGTAAGTTAGATCAAGAATGGGGAATGGTTTTCAAGATTTCAAATATCTTATGTGAATGCCTATTTAGAAACCTAGATAAGAACCTAGGGTTTATGATTTACCACTGTATAATGGATGGATTGGGTTGTTTCAAACACGGTTGAACTTGTAGACTGTCCACGTGTTGATTTCCTTCAGGCTTCGAGCTCGGAGGAAGCTTCTATAAGGAGTAAGGATGGTTTGGACGGAGCTAGGTTCGGTCCTTCCTTCTTCCCGCCGCCGGCAGTGTCCAATCGATCGAAAAAGATCAGGGAAAGATGGAGGAAGCTCTAGGATTTCAAAACGAATTGACAAAAGCTCTGGAGATGGACTGTGAAGAGAGATAGCTCGAAATGAGTCCATCCGTGCCTCCTTGCCCTATTCTTCTGTTGGAGCCAAAAGGAGCGGCTGGGATGCATCAGAGACAAGGCTTGGATGGTTACCAGCTATCTCTGGCCGTTAGGGAGCAGAGGGGAGTGGATGCCTCAGGTGAAAATGACCTAGAGTCCTTTTCAAGTGGAGGAGACCATCCGAGCTGGCTGGGGTTTATTGGATCGAACCCAATTGGGTTGAACCTAGGGAAGCTTCTAGGGTTGAGTATATGGGCTGGACTGGCCTGGTTCGGGCTGAGTGATTTGGGTTGAATGTATAAGCACATTTTAAGTCCCATTGACCGTTTGACCGGTCAACGACGGTAAAGGGGGGCTGAGGTGGCACTTAGGAAGTTTTAATGAACTGATTAGGTGACATGCTATGGGTCTTAAGGAATGATCTTGAGTTTCAATTGTATGAGCCTATATAAGCAAAGATTTGACAAAGTTATTATGAGTTGACTTGGTCAACGCAACTATAGCTTGACTCAAGATAGGTTTAGGGATAGTTAAGGTATCAAATGGAGCAAGTCAAAGATCTTTATGATATTGATTTGATTATATAGAACGATTTGAGCCAAATAGGTCGAGTTTGATCAATCTTGGGTTCAGTTGACCAAGTCAACTATTGATTGGGTTGAGACGATTAGCCGGGTCCTTTTCACTAGAAAGAGTGTTTGAAGAAGTTTGGTAAAGTTTAGAATCCATCTGGTAATGGATTGAAGAAAAATTAATGTTTGATGATCGATTGAGCTAGCCTGAGTTAGCTCAATTGATCATCTTGATCAATCATTGATTGAAGAGATTAATGATATGTGATTTGATGTATAAAGCTCCTAATGAAATGAGCTGGACCCTGGTTGAACTCAGGGGGTCAATGCACTATGTAAAATAGTACACTAAGGTGCCTGCTTATAGAGTGCAAGACTATATGTGATTGATTGAAGACTTGATAAATGTAGGCTGATTGACCAGGAACTGGATGATTGAAGTGATTCTGAAGATTGAATAACTATTTGAAGACTTGATTATTGAAACTCTTAATTGAATGATTTGCTAGATGGTTGACAGGTGGTAGGATATGGACCAATAGATGTGTAATCAGGAGTTCGAAAGGTTCTGATGACCTCATATAAAAATGAGGTCAACAACACTCATCCCATTAGTCATAACTGAATCAGATGATCCCGACACTTAAACATTCACACAAAATACACACTATTGAACAAAACATACGCATAAAAAAAAAAAAAATGAATGCCCAATATTATATAGAACTATCTATCTTAATTATAAATATATTCCTATAGCTTTGTTTACAATTAGTTATCTAAAACACTACTTTGATATCAAAAAGGGATTGTCACAACCTAACTAAATTTACCACATAGATAGAACGAGCCATATCATGTTGGATGGTGATAAACAGAGCCCCAAGTTATATTTCTGAATTTAGTTTTTTTTTTCAAATATTAACAGACAATTGAGCTACTAATTAACTTTCGAGGAACAAAAATAAACTCATTCATAGATTTTTTTTCCTTTTTTATTCATCTTCAAAATGTATTTACAATAAAATCCCTACACTGCACTACATGACTAGCTACATACTAGAATATAACAAAGCAGAGCATAGCCATAACTACATAAAATTAGAAAATTGAAAAAAAAAATCTACATAGACTAAAATGATTAAAACATACAATCTCATCTACTCAACTGACTTCTTACCCTTCCCCTAACATAAAATAGAATTTAGAATAGGAGTAAGCCAATACAGGTCATCAGTCACACTCACCAGTCTAAAATTTTAATACTCCATCTAATGTGCATTTATTTATTCAAAAGTAGTTAATTACATGTTATTATACTAATTAGAGTAATGCAAGTATATAGCATAAATTAAACAAACTTTGCACTGAAAGTAAATAAATAAGTACTTCATATATCATAGCAAAAAGTAATAAAGTTCTCTCAGGCACTTAAACCTCCTTTTAGAAATAGATATTAGACTTCATACCCTTATGACTCCCTAAACCAGCATATCATAAATAGGCCTTTATAACTCCCAAATACTTAACACATTAAATATTCAAAAACTACAGCTCTTATAGCTCTCAATACATTCAACATAATAAAACTTCCTCTAATATTAAAACTCTCCAAAATCACACATTTCAAATAGATAAACTAACATGCCCCAAAATCTAAATGGGAAAGAATTGTATCTTTTATCTTTTAATAATAACAATTAGAGCTATCTAATTTCTTTCAATAATAAAATACATGTGTAATAAATATCTTAATCGGAGCATCAAAAAACATTTATATCATTTCTCTAAAAATTATATATAATAATCAAAACTCATATAAATACAATATATTGTCTGTGCACTTCTAACTATAAAAAAAAAACTAAAACATAAAACAACAATAAAACCTTATGAATCATGTATCTCATCAATTTCACACTCATAATCCTCTTTTTAGTCCTGAAATCATTAAACCACATATAATGAACTTAAAAATCTCAATGTCATCAAAATCCTATTACTAAACTCAAAACACATAAATGAAACAATATGCCCTTAATCATTCGATTCATAATAGTAGCAATCAATATGATTATAAATCTGTGTAAAAATAATAAAATATATACTGAAATAATAAACTTAATAAAATTGTATAATATAAATGTTAAAGCAGTAAATAATTATTTTAAAATCATACATCATAGCAACACTGGCCAAATATTAAGAAAATTATATAAACCAGTAATGTAAAAGTATTGAGAAAAACTATCAAAATTTAAAGCAATATAATATAATACTATCAAGTAATCATGTAAGAGTGTAAACATAATGCACAATTATACCAATATTAGTATTATCTTCTTATATAACATATTCAAAAGAAATTACGGCTAGTGTGATATTTTTCTAGTAATAAATTAATAGAGTAACATTAAATATGTACAGAACTAGTAAATCTATACATTAATAATAAATTAGTTCATTAAATCAGTATCTTATATGTACACTAAATAAGTAAAGAATTATGGCTAGTGTGATATTTTTCTAGTAATCAGTAAATCAGTAATCACTGGCTAAATTAATAAAGTTAGCACTTTGTCCGCAATATAATAATTTACAACGACTCTCAATTAGTGAATCAATAGAGGATAACACCACAAATCACAATATTTAAAAGAAAGCTCGTCATGTCACTATCATGTACATGTATAAATCAGTCTCCAACAAACATTAATGAATAATGAGCCTTTCTTATTGTTACATATATGATATTATAAAAGTAATAATGGCCAGCGATTAATTATTCACATGCTCATATTCATTCATAATGTCTGCATTAATAATATAATTATATTAAAATATAAAAAAAATTCCTATTCAAATAGTACATTGTGCAATAAATTTTATTTTAACTAGTGAAATACGAAATCAACCATTCAAAATGATCAAAATAATAAGTATTATATTATACCAAAGTAATGCGGGGAAGTTCACTCAATAGGAGAAAATAAAATAAAATTAATTTAGGAAAAATCAAACTGTAGAAATCAAAATCTTTCAAAGTAAAATATGATAGAAGTCACCGCAACAATCAAAAAAAATTTCGTAAAAGCGACGAAACAAACTGGCAGCCAAAACCTCAATTTCTCTTTCTTCTCACCTCCATCCCTTCTCCCCCTTCTTCCTTTCCTTCCACGACAACCCGATGAGAGAGTGATGTATGGAGAGAATATATATATAAACTCATTTTAATGCATAACGTTATAATACCCAAGTTACCCAACACTATTCTTCCTCATGTGATTCCAAAGTTATTATAAAATACAAAGTTATGACATTATAAGGAACCACTCTCTAGCGCTTCTTTGCGCGGTAGCGCAACATGCAACTTTTTTTAAAAAATTGAAAATACATATTATTCAAACTTAGAATAATTATATAAACACATGTAAAATTGCATGTCCATGACATAAATGAAAATAACTAATTTGACGATATTCACAGAATGCTATATCGGTGGCACACAATTTCAACAACTAAGTAGAATTTCAAAATTTTAGAATTTCGCAATATTATCAAGAATTGTTGACAAGATTATTTTGAAGCTTTAAATGTTTTACAATATAATTTTTAGATGTCAAAAATATTTTCTAATTTGGTAAAAATATCACAATTTTAAATTTACTCAGAATTTTTTAAAGAAAATACTAAAATGTCTGAAATACTCATGCCTACAACATAAAAAATTGTTACATGGTAAACATATAACAAATATGAAGTTATCCCCATTTTTCATAACAAATTTATAATTTAAATAAAAAAAAATCTCAAAATTTTTATATTATTAAAATCTGAAAATAGGCAAAGTGTAACTTATCTCGATCTAGATAACTTTTTGAGTTAGGCCAACAATAGAAAAATCACCCAAACTAGTTTTCTCTCTATAGAATCTCTCCCTCTCTCTAGGCCTCAACTCAAAGGGGGAGAGTTTTGGCCTAAAAATGATTTTAAAGTGGAATGTGATTTTTTTTATAAAAAATGACCTAGCTTTTTGGTGCTTGAAGACCCAACATTGCAGCGCTCTCAATAGAGAGCACTACACTACAAATCCCCAACCAATGACACAACATCACCTCAAATAATTTTGAAAGATGGAGAGCTCAAAGTGTGGTGCTTCCAACCCCAACATCGTGACACTCCCAAGGAAAAAATCTAATTTTGAGTTTCAAGCTCAAATACCCCTCTGACCCACCTTAAAAAAAAATTTATGGATTTATAAACTCACAAATACTCAGAAACTCATAAAAATTGGAAAAATGTAAAAGTTTCAATACACCATTCTTACTAGATCGTGTCATAACACTGTTGCAGTAGATATTACACGTAGTTAGGTGATGATGGTCAAATGATCGTAATCAAGCAATGGTGTCAGAGGATCATAGTTAAACGATGATAGTCAAAGGACCATTATTGGGCAATGATGGTTATGGCAATACAATTAGGAGACATTAATTAAAAGGATTATATTTAAGGAAGATGGTTATGGGATTGTAGTCGATGAAAGTGGATGGAAGATTGTAGTCTAACGAAGGTGATCAAAGGATTATATTCGGGTAAATATGGTCAAACGGAGAGCTGCAAACGAACTGAGCCGAGTCGAGTATGTGCGATGTTCATTTTAAGTTTGTTTATTTTAGTATTGTTCAAGTTCGGTTCAAGTTTGATTTGAGTTCTTTTGTTTGTGTTCAAGTTTGGTTCGTTTAAATTAATGATGTTCATATTTGGTTCATGTTCGATTCATTTCGTATTTATCAATTTTTAAACAAACCAACCTTATCAATATATAAACAAGCTCTACTTCTAAATGTTTATTAACTTTACAAACGAGCCTTGTCGAGCCTTTTAATAAAAAAATTACATCAAGTTTATTTGTGAACATATCTAGCGATTTTTTTAAACTATCAAACAAGCTCGTTCACCAATTATCTAATGGGTATTCTTGAGCTATCAAATGTGCCTGTTTATGAACATATCTAACTAGTATTTTTAAGCTACCAAATGAGCTTGTTCACGAACAAACGATCTATGATTTATCTTATATTTGTTTAAAGAGAAGGTTTTTAGTGATTTTAGACGGATGAGAGAAGTAAAAATGAATTATTAAATGATTTGAAAAGGGATTAGTAAAAATAAATTATTAAATTTAACAATATATCTTTTTAAAAACTCTATCATAGTTCTAATCGAGCTTCTTAGTCAATCTCTAATTGAGCTTCTTAATGAGCTTATTCACGAGCATTAAACAATATTATTCATGAACATAAACGAACGAACGCTAAGTTGCTTAAGCTCGATTATTTAGCTATCGAGTATTTATCAAAAGCGTTCAATCTCGTTCGTTTATCTTATCAAACAAACATGAAGAGGTTGTTATCAAGTTGAGCCACAAGTAATTCATTGAAAGCTCGATTCATTTGCAGCCCTAGTCAAAGGACCATGATAAGATGATGAGGGTTAGAGGACCGTAGTGGAGCGATAATGGTCAGAGGATCATTGTTGAGTGATATTGATTGAATGACCACAGTTAGGTGACAGAGGTCAGATGATCATAGTTGGGAGATAATGATAGCCGGTAATATAGTTAGGCAACGATCCTCGAAGGATCATAATAGAGTGATAGTGGTAAGAGGTCCTGGTCTTAAAGGTCCAATGTTGGTGGGCTGATGCTAATGGTCACATAATGGTGATTTGAAGATTATGGTCAAATGGTAATGATTCGATGATAGTGACCCGAAGACAATGATCTAATGGTAATGGTCTAATGATGATAGTTTGATGGTGGTGTTCCATTGGGGATTGTTTTTTGGCGGTCCTCCAATGACAGTAATAGGACGATGGTGGTTAGATAATATGAGTTGAACAATTTTGATCTTGGAGGAGCTTCATGATTTTATTAGCCTCTAAGTTCCTCATTGTCACGACCCAACCCGACCGGAACGAATCCTTTCGTGTCGGGTCGCGACGGATAGAAATCCAGGATCTAGTTTTGGAATTTGCTTCAAAACTTTCTTTCAAATATCAAAACATACAGAAAACACAGAGCTACTAAAAACATCCAAAGATATACAGAAATTCATCCCCTATTTTCTTCTTTCTTTCATCAAAATAATCATGTACAATATAGTGCATAGCTACAGACAGAAAGAACAGAACAGAAAAGTCATGACTGTACAAAATCAAAGTACAAAAATATCTAATCACTGATCAGACACTGAACGGCTAGTCCAAGACTTACTTCCCTTTCCCAAAACCTGAAAATCAAGCAGAAAACAAGGATGAGCTAACAACTCAGCAAGACTACACTCACCAAACAAAATCTCCAGAAATTCACATCAGAAATAGTTATTCAAATAGCCGTATAGAATTCAAACAGTCGTACAGAAATCGTATAACAGACAGAACAGATACTTGATCAAATAGAAATCAAATCACAGATACATGAATTCAAATCAGAGTGCAGAACAGATCTTATAAAACTTTCAAATCACAGAACGGATCGAATCGTACAAATCAGAATTCAAATTAGATAAAATCACATTTCAGATATCACATTTCACATATCATATATCCCTGACCCTGACAGATTAATCTCGACAGATTCTGGCCCCTTATGCCTCCCTTCCCTGACACTGACAGAATCTCAGATTCTGGCCCCTTATGTCTCCCTTTGTGCTTATAGCATCAGAACAGAACAGATATACAGAATTTTCAGAACAGAACTTGTTTTCAGATTTCTCAGATTTCCCTAACACAGATAGAATCTTAAAGGATTCTGACCCCTTATAACTCCCTTCTGATAGCACATCAATCAGGACATTCAATTCGGAAAATCAGATTTCGTCAGAAAATCGTCAGCGGCATAATGGCAGTATACGAAATTTACACAAAATTCACAGATTCAGAAATTTACCAAATTACCACAGATAATGCAAAACATTATTGTAATACTTTCATTGTACTGAAGCAACATTTTTTAACATCCAGATAAATCGTAGTTCAACTAAAACACCGCCGAATTCAAAATACCTGGTAAACATTTTCTAGAAAATACTCAAAACTTGCACAAATATCAACTCAGAAACATACCAAAAGTTACGCGGTAAAAAGTTCATCAGTACAAAACAAAATCAATTATTCGCGAACGGAAACAAAATCCGAAACAGAAAAGTCGTCAAAATCCTCATTTCTGAAAATTGAGAAAGGCAGAATGTGTTTTACCTCAAGTCGGTCAACTTTCTCAACTGCAGCTACGGACAGAAGTCCCCCAAAAATTACTTTTCTTCCTTCTTCCTTCAGTTTTTTTCTCTCATGAGTTTTTCTCTCTCTTCAAAAAGATCTCAATCCATATATACCCATGCAGATATCGTTCTGGACGATCCAAAATCATCCCGGGATGATTTGCCCTCTAGACAAAATTCGTTCAGACGAGAACAATTTTTGTCCCTAGACGGCTTGCTCTCTGGACAAATTTTGTACGGACGAACCTCATTTCTTCCTGGGATGAACTTCTCTATCCAGAATTTCCTCTACAACCTGTACCGATCGTCCCCGGATGATCCAACTTCGTCCGGACGAACCTGGAAGGAAAACAGCTTTCACAATATCCCCAACTTCAGAAAAATGTCGTCCTCGACATTTCCATAACAAAACTGAGTCAGAACAGATACGGATATAACTGTCTCATATCCGACTCCTTCTCCCAAGTCGCCTCTCGTGCTGTTCTGTGTTTCCACTAAACTTTAACCATCGGAATCTATTTATTTCTTAACTTGCGAACAACATAAGCTAAAATCTTTTCAGGCTCTTCCTTGTACTGTAGATTCTCCTAAATCTCCACATCATCAGCAGACAGTTTCTTTTCAGAATCAGATATCCACTTTCTCAAAGAAAATACATGAAAAACATTATGTATATCGCACATTTGATCAGACAATAATAATCTATAAGCAGACTTTCTAATCCTTTCAATAATTTCAAAAGGTCCGACATACCTTGGACTGGGCTTGCTCATTCTTTCAAATCTGCTAACACCTTTCATCGGACTAACTTTGACATACACAAAGTTACCAATTTGAAATTCAACAAACATGTGCTTCTAAATTAATACTTCTGTTGTCGATCTTGTGCAGCTTTCAATCTTTCTTTAATCAGATTGATTTTCAAAACAGTTTCATCTATAAAAGTTGTACCCATTTCTTGTCTATCTCCCACCTCAGTCAGAGTCAAATGTGTTCTACACTTTCTGCCGTACAGAGCTTCATAAGGTGCCATATCAATACTAAACTAATAACTGTTATTATAAGTAAATTCAATCAAAGGGATATGATCTTCCCAACTGCCTCCAAAATCCAAAATATATAATCTCAGAAGATCTTCTAGTACCTGAATAGTTCTCTCAGACTGTCCATTAGTCTGCGGATGAAAAAAAAGTATTAAAATGCAACTTTGTACCCAAGCCTTGCTGAATACTCTTCCAAAGTTTGGAAGTAAACCGTCCATCTCGTTCAAATACAATCACTTTTAGCACACCATGCAATCTGACAATTTCTTTCACATATACCTGAGCTAACTTATCCACACCGGATCCGTCTGTCTAATCAGAAGAAAATGTGCAGACTTCGTCAGTCGATCAACAATCACCCAAATAACATCATGTCCTTGCCTTGATCAAGGAAAACCCATAGCAAAATCCATCGTTACCTCCTCCCACTTCCACTCAGGGATAGGCAACGACTGCAAAAGACCTCCTGGTCGCTGATGCTCTGCCTTCACCAACTGACAGGCTTCACATTTCGAAACAAACTTCGCTATATCCTTTTTCATTCCAGGCCACTAAAATAAACTTTTTATATCTCTATGCATCTTACCATTTCCTGGATGAATGGTATAGCCTGAATAGTGAGATTCATACAGAATCTCTTTCCTCAGATCTCTAAACATAGGAATCCACAGCCTGTTCTTACAGAAAATGATACCATAATCAGAAATTTGTAGCTCAGGTTTCTTACCAGATTCAATCTGAACAATCAGCTTCGAATAGTCAGCATCTGACTTCTGGGCTCCATAGATCCTTTCTTCCAAAGATGACTGAATGTCCATCTGAGTCAACACACCAGAATACGGACCAGTAGAGGAAATCACCTCCATCTGTAATCTTTCCATATATCGTATCAGATACTTATCAGAAGTAAGGTGAATACCTGATAATCCAGAAGACTTCTTGCTCAGAGCATCTGTTACCACATTAGCCTTACCAGGCTGATACTGAATCGTTAAATCATAATACTTGATCAACTCAAGCTATCTTCTTTGCCTCAAATTCAGATCCTTCTGAGTAAAGATGTACTTCAAACTCTTATGATCTATAAAGATCTCACACCTGACGCCATATAAGTAGTGACGTCAAATCTTCAAAGCAAATACAACTGCAGTCAATTTCAAATCATGTGTCAGGTAATTCTTTTCATGTGGTTTCAACTGCCTTGAAGCATAAGTGATTACTCGACCATGCTGCATCAGAACACAGCTCAAACCTTTCAATAAAGCATCACTAAACACCTGAAATCCTTCAGTACCTAACGGAAGTGCTAACACTAGAGATGAAGTCAAATAATCCTTCAATCTCTGAAAACTAGCTTCACACTCCGGTGTCCAAACAAAAGCTACTGACTTCTGAGTTAGTCTCGTCAGAGGTGCAGAAATCTGAGAAAATCCCTTCACAAACTTTCTATAATAACCAGTCATGCCCAAGAAACTACGTACCTCAAATACCGTAGTAGGCCTTGACCAATTAGCAACTGCTTGAATTTTTTGGGGATCAACAGAAATACCTTCGCCGCTCACTACATGCCCCAGAAAAGAAATGCTCTTCAGCCAGAATTCACATTTGGAGAATTTAGCAAACAAGTGGTGCTACCTCAAAGTCTCCAACACAATTCTCAAATGTCTGGCATGATCTTTCTCAGAAGTAGAATATGTCAGAATATCGTCTATGAATATGATCACAAACTGATCCAGATACTCCTTGAACACTCTATTCATCAGATCCATAAAAATAGCAGATGCATTGGTTACCCCAAAAGGCATAACCAAAAACTCGTAGTGCTCATACCGAGTATGAAAGCTGTCTTCATTACATCAGCTTCCTTTACCTTCACTTGATAGTACCCAGGTCTCAAATCAATCTTTGAGAACACAGAAGATCCAGCCAGCTAATCAAATAAATCATCAATTCATGGCAACGGATACTTATTCTTGATTGTAACCTTATTCAGATCTCTGTAGTCCACACACATTCACATTGTCCTGTCCTTCTTCTTCACAAATAGAACAGGTGCTCCCCAAAGAGAAACACTAGGACGAACAAATCCTCTATCCACCAACTCCTGGAGTTGAGCTTTCAACTCCATAAGTTCTTTCGGTGCCATCCTATACGGAGCCTTAGATATCGGAGCTGTACCCGGAAATACATCAATACAGAACTCAACATCTATATCCGGAGGCAAACCAACCAACTCCTTAGGAAATACATCTGAAAACTCTCGTACAACCGGGATATCAGAAATAGAACTCACATCTATATTCATGTCCCATACTAAGGCCAAAAACACCGTACAACCCTTCTTCCACAATCTTCTGACTTCTAACACAGAAATTAGATAAGATAAAACTCTTCTTAACCCTTGGAATACACATCTTTCACCATCTACAAATAAGCTAACTTGTTTCTTCACACAGTCAATCTGAGCCTCATACAGACTCAGCCAATCCATGCCCAAAATCACATCATACGAAGAAATCGGTAATAAAATCAAACACGATTTCCACTTCTTTCCATAAGTAACAATCTCACAAAAATAAAACTTTCGAACAATCAAATTATTCCCAGCCGATAAAAAACAGAAAGAGAAACCGGTAACGTCACAGAATCCAGATGCAAAGCATCAAAATAACGCTCGGACAAAAACGAGTGACTGGCTCCAAAATCAAATAAATCATAATAAGGATGATCAGAAATGTAAACCGTACCTGTCACCACATCCGGAGCATCTCAAGCCTCTTGCTGATTCAAGCTATACACACGTGGTTGAACTGGAACTGGAGCTACAGAACTACCAGACTCCCTCTGATCACCACTAGGTGGTCTCCTTGCCACAGAACCTGAACCACCACCTCTACCAGTGGATCCTTCAGAAACAGTACGTGGAGGAACTGTCCTCGGCCTTCCTGCTGATCTGGCAAAACTATCA
The DNA here is from genome assembly GCA_022539455.1 of Dendrobium nobile. NCBI lineage: Eukaryota > Viridiplantae > Streptophyta > Magnoliopsida > Asparagales > Orchidaceae > Dendrobium > Dendrobium nobile. The sequence goes on from CM039731.1 coordinate 26,977,123, forward strand.
GATCTGGACTCAGATCGTCGATCAGATCCAGCTTGTGGACACTCTGCAATACGATGTCCTGGCTGACCACATCTGAAACACTGACCAGTCATCCTGTAGCACTGGCCAAAATATCTTCTTTCATAAGTTTGGCATACAGGTGCCCCACTGATTGATCCAAAACTAGCAGTTGTTGACCTCATTTTTATCCCGATTTACCCTCGAGCACATTTGATCGAGTTGATCGGGCCTTGTCGGGCTCGATTCAATTCGAATTGGCGTTGATTTGAGTTGGTGAATTAATTTGGTTGAGTCGAGTTATGCTTGATTCGAATCTGCTGGAACCCAAATCAACCTAAGTCGAGTCAAATTGAATTTAATTTGAACTCAAATTTAAACTGAATTAGCCCAATGTAATCCTAATTAAACTCCAATCTACTTTTGCTGAATTTTGAATTTAATTCCATATCAAGATATTTGATCTAACGACTATAATTGAGCCCGCGGCGAGATATTAGCGATCTTCTTCAGCAGCATAGCAGAGATCTGGAGCAGCAAGCAGGCCTTATTCGGGCATTTTGAAACCTGAACAGGGACGACACAAATAGGCGGGCTTCCTCTTTCGGCAAGGAGATGAGCGTTACCCAAGATGAAGGCTCTCGGCTCCAGGACTCTCTGGGGGGATTCTCTCTATTCGCACAGCTCCAAGAACCGAAGCCTCCTCCCTCTGGATTTTTCTCTCGGTTCTCACTGCGCGTCGGCAAAATAGGAGAGGGCCGAAGCCCCTATCTTCCTCCCGCCCTCTTAGTTTCTCGTCGGTGAAGTTAAAAAAGGGCCGAAGCCTTCACCTTTCCTCCGCTTGGACCGATCCTGAAGGCCGAAGCTCTTTCTTACTTATATGAGCTAAAGCCCACTGACTTGCCCTAGCCGAAACTTCTACCTCCCATTCCTTGTTTGTTCCGCCTCAGGAAATTCCATCGTCGGTCATGGTTGCAGCTCCGACAAAGCCAAGACGTTCTTTCTCTTCCTCTACGCTAGCTTATCTGGTCCACTTGACCTCCGCCGCAGCAATCTCCCAACTACAGGTATAAAAGCTAAAGTTAGAGTTGATTATTTGAATACCATTTTAATAGAATCATGAACTGTTTTCCTTGCTCGAAATTTATGTTTATTAAAGTAATATTGGTATTCATTATCGGGTTCATCACTACATAAAGAAGCATGCTCATGTCCTTCTTCGCATGCATTCTGCTTAGTTTTGCATGAGTAAAGAAATATCCTATGTAAACAAATAAGCATGAGTTGTAATATCATTTTTTTTTAAATCATTTAGTTGTGTCAGAATCTTGCATGATCTCGCATAAGGAATCGTACCCGTGATGGAGATATTTATGGTTATTATGAAAATCATGGTCTTTAAACTTGCATATGTTGTATTGCTTTTAAATTAATCATCACCTGTATGTTTAATTTAAGATTTGAGATTGAATTGGGGTTTTATAAGATGAAGTTTAAAAAAAAAAAAAACATAGTGTTGAGCAGAAATTAATTAGACCGTTTGCTTGCTTTCTCTAAAAAAAAAAGAGGTCTCATTTTAGTTTTCTGTCACATACATTTGAAGGTGATAATATCTTGCATTATTTCTTAGATTCTGCTGCTTCAAAATCAGTTGCCATTATTCTTCTTTTTCCTTGAGATTAGTGAATCGAATGTAGTTTCCAAGATAATTAGAATGAGGTTAGAAAACCTTATTTTGTTGTTATTTTATTATGATATTTCTTTTGTGAATTGTTATCGAGATTATTTAGAAAACACATTTTTGCAAGAGATGTTATTTTTCAGAAAATGTTATAGGTCTTTATCAAATTAGAAAATTCATACCTATGTTTTCGTTCCGATACAGTGTGCAGCTTTAGCATCGATGAATGGTGGTAATTTATTTTCTTTCCTCTATTTATCTATTTCATTCTTTGCGATATTGTATAATGCATATCTTAACTTTAACGGTGGAATTGCAAATGATTTGCATGGAAATAAATTAGTGATATCTGTCGCAATCAATTAATGTTAAAGTATTATAGAGAACATGAAATATCATGAGTCTTTCCTTCGCTCCATTGATTTATAGTTGCTAGTTGAGTTCCAGATTTATGATTGCTGGTTGAGTTCAATACAAAGCATGCAATAAAATTTAAACTTCATCCTATAAATCTGCACTCATTTCTCTTGAAAAATCAATTTTTTTTTATTTATATAAATTTCTCTATGGTGAATTGCCTTTTATGCCTCTTTTTGATGCATTATATATATAACTGAGCTTATAGAAAGGATTAAGGATGTGATGTTTCATTTGAGAGAAATTTGATTTTTTTTTTTAAAAAATTGCTTCTGCCAACATTTATTTATTTTTATCAATACATTATTGCTTCATGAGGAGTGGTTCGGAAGCGTATTTGATATCATATGATGACTGGGTTGGAGATCAGTTTAACATTGTAAGATTACAGTTGGTGGTGGGATGCTTATGTAGACTTTTGAATCTTAAAATTCTTTTACTCATTGAGGTGGGGAAGTTTCAGGAATTGCTTTATATGTGAAAGTTTTATTTGAGAATCAAATTCGGTTTGATGTAGGATTTGCGTGCTTTATGCTAGAAGATCTCTTAAACACTATGGAAGAGGATCAAATTGGCATTAAATTCTCGCTTATGATTGCATCTTTTAGTAGAAAGCATTGAGTTTAAACTTTGAAGGTGTTTCTTGTTGATCACTCGTTATAAAGGTTATTCTAATTCTCATTCTCACATGTGTATGGTTTGGAAGATGTTATGTGTGTGATTTGAAGAAGTAAATTCGTGTATTTTTGGAAAATTACATGCATTTGTGAAAGGTGTTTGTGAAGCTTCATGTTGGACTTTTTTTTTTGAGTTGGAATGAGCTCTTATCAAAATTTCTCGTCTCCTACTCGCATTTAGCTTCCGAATTGGAATGAAAGCTCTCTTGAAACATTTGACGATGCATAACATGAAGGTTGTTGGAGAGTTTATCACTTTATGTTTCAAATATGAATTTTATTTTATATAATTGGTTCAAGGATACATTGGGGTTTTGGGTTATTCTCTTGAGCTTTGGCAAATTGTTTAGTCGATTATACTGTTGTAGCATTTTATTGGAGGTTGGAAAGGGTGAAATGGCATCAAAACTATTCTCTTCTTATTTGTATTTGGCTCAAGTGTGATTGAAATGAAATGGTGAGATTTCCTTGTGCTCTCTTGGATATTTGGTGGCAAGCAATATAGAGAATAAAGAATTTGCTAAGGGGTCTTATGAATCATTTTATGACTTGAAGGCTTTTATGATTTATTTTATATAAGAAGATTTCATGGTTTGGCTTATGACTAGAGAGATCTACGAGCTATTTTATGATTGAAAAGTTTCATGAATGATTGTGTCTGAAAAATTTTATGAATGTTTTATAACGAAGGACTTTGCGAAGTCTTCTTATTGGAGGTTTCATATGTTCTTCTTATGCACCCCACACTAAATATAAGAGCAATCGATTGTTTTTTTTTTGTGTTGAAATGAGTTTTAGTGGATTGTTTGTGTAGGGATTTTATGTGTCGTTTGATTTGTAAGCTTTTTCATAAGTTGTTTTGGGATCGAAAATTTTGTAAATGGCTTTATGTAGGAGGTTTCTTTATATCGTCTTTGAAACAAGATTATATTTTGTGGGTGAGTTGCCTTTCTTTTGTTTGTATTGTCTTCAAAGAGTTGAGTTTGGAAGAATATGATGGGTAGAAAGAGGTGATGTTTTAGGTCTAGTTTGTTTTCTTCTTGGAACTTGAGCTTCCCTTGTTTGCCTTGAGTTTGGTAGGGAATAGTTTGTGTAGTCGAGCCGGGTTCTAATCTTGGGAAACCATTTCCCTTATGTTATTTTGAATTTTATTTAGAGGGTAGTTAAGTTGTTTGAGTTGAGTCTTATTCAAATGCTTGATTTGGAGTGTGGGGACAGTAAAATGGCGTCAAAACGTCTTCTCTCCTATTCATATTACATTGAATAGGAATGAGGAGAGCTTTAGAGACATGCTTGGCTTCAAAGAAGCATGTCCAATAACAAAATGCCCACATTCCTTTATTGTTTTGTCTTCTCACTTCTCTCTTTCTTTCTGGTATTTTATAATTGTTGTTCTTCTTGCATTTCCACTACTTTCCTACTTATGGTCTTATTTCATTCATGGATCCCCAAACCCATTAATACATGTATGAATGTCTAGAAGAGTTAGAAAAACATCTCCTTTCGTTTCCTATAACACTAGTGACAACTAAGGACAAAAAATTAAGGATCGAGTCTTAGATAACATAGACTTAGGATGCATGTTCCTTATAGGATAGAGATATCAAAACTTAAACTTAGTGACACTTTTTCCTAGGTTTAGTGTTCTTTAATTCATTAATAATCAACCAACAAGTTAATCATAATCTAACTCCTAAAAGGCATTAGAATACTTAATTCCTAATTAAACCATAATCAATATATATAATCATTAAATTGCAAATCTAAACCATACACTTGAATCAGGTCTAATTAATTTATTAATCATTCTCTAATACACTTAAATCTTAAAAGATATAGATTAAATTAGAAGAGTAAACCTAAACTAAAATTGGCCCAACATAAAAGACTTATAAAAATTAAAGCTTTAATCAAACTCACTTATTATTAATAACACACTTAGTCTAAAACACCTCTAATATTAAATCGAGTGAATTGAAACATAACATAAACTAAATGAGTCATAAAGAATTCATCAAGAGATTTCATTTTAACCCAAAGCCTTCTAACTCATCTAAAACTCAATAAAACCTTAAACTAATCTTTTAAAATCAGTCAACAAACCCCTTAATATATAACAATCACTCCAAAGATGAAGTTTATTGGATGGACTACTCCGAGCTGCAGGGCTAAGTGTCCTAAGGAGGCCTGGTTCCTCGAGCATGGTGGCACAACGCCACGAATGGATTCGATGGAGTGACAAAACTTTAAACTTAATTGATTATTAATAATTTGAATCAAACATCAATTGATAATAAACCACCTAATTCATCTTTCTTTCTAATTTATAACCAATTAAAATAATTCAATCAAATCCTAAAATAAAAATCTCTAAAATCAATCCTAAAGTACTAATATTTAGACTTAAACCAAAATCCTCCTTCTGCCCTTCAACAAATCAAATGAAAGCAACTATAATTAAACTCCCCTACATAGGACATATCCAAAACTATATACTGTTACATATACCTAGGCTGGTTTAGTTAAGACACTACTTTTAGCTCTAGGTTAGGCTCACATTTCCTCCTGTTATTCAATGTTTGCTATATACACATGTTCTATAAATGCAATTATTAAATTTCCTGTTAGCTGTATTTAATTTCCCTATTAGTTATATTTTTATTAGTTACCTGCACTTCTTTTCTGAATGGCATCTACGCTCATATATATGTTTCTCTGTTATCTTTTCTTGCAAGGTACACTGGCGCTTAATGATTGGGAACTAAATGAGGCCGCTGGTTTATAAGCTTTTAAGTGGCAGCGCCACATATAGTCAGGTATAATCTCTGCAATTTGTAAAGTAGATTTTTAATTATATATCGAAACTGCTACACATCACACACAATTTGTTAATAAGTATTCTAGCATGTTTAGGTAGCCAGCCTTAGGTTAGTTCACTGACGAAGCTTTGACCCTATAGGTCTAAGCTTGACCCCCTTCTGTGAGCCCTAGAGACCATTAGGGTCATTTAGGCCTGTAAAGTAGGCCACCTATTATGCCGGTTGGCATCGTTGTTTTCCCACACGAAGTGGGCATCGCTAGGATTTTGACCTTTTTCGGTTTCGGGTACGATATCCCCTCCCTTTTTCTTTTCTTTTCTGTGAGCCTTAGAGACCATTAGGGTCATTTAGGCCTGTAGAGTAGGCCACCTATTTATGCCATTGGGCATCGTTGTTTTCCCACACGAAGTGGGCATGACTATGATGATTTTCTCTGTGGGTACCTTACCTGGAGGGTACCCTTAGGGTGTGTTTATTTATTTATTTATTTTTTTTTGTACTCTGGATGTCATTCATGCATTTGTTTTTACACACCTTACCTAACATTATGCTTCACTTACATACATGCATCACATCAATAGATCTAGGGATATTTCGTATCTGTTTCATGCATCATACATGGCGCTAGATACATTCTTTTGCATATTGTAGAGTCCCTGATTAAAATCTTTCAAACTACAAACCCTTGATTTCCTAGGATAGAGCCTTCCTATCTTGTATACATGTAGGGCGATTGATTGTGTTTAGGATGTTAGCTGGCAGCTCACTCCAGGCAAGCATAAGCCCAGGTTGTACACCCCTCAGTGTGTCTCCTTTCTTCTGGTGTGTTTTGAATCCGTCTTTTCTCTTAGGATAGTAATTCGACCTTTGATCTTCTAAACTCAAAATTCTAATCATATCTTTATCCATTCAAAAATGTCTAATCATCACTAAGGGTAAATAGAAGAGACTATTTGGAATAGAACTTAGGAACTTTATCTATGCACCAAATCAAGAAGTGAATAATCTAACACCCTTAATCGAGAGTTTTCCTAAGTCAAGGCTTAGGATGTAATTAACTATGGGGGCTTGCGCCCGTAGGAAACCGATCCCCACAATCAAATAAACCCTATTCGAGCTGATGTATCGAATAGGGGAAATCTCGTGAACTTTTGGGTTATGGATATTATTATCCATCGAGGTTGGTAGGTGAAAGCCGCTACCCTCCATGACTAATCGTATCTATAACTCCATCTGCTCTTCCATCGGCCTGCTTGTGTCGATTGTAAAGGTCTACGACCATTTTGTCCTACGGGATAGTGTGATCGTACTCTTTGCATTCGAACAACACGAGCGGAATCCTTTCGGAGACCCACAGCAGTACTGCCACTACCAGAAACTGTAGTGGATACAGACTGTCCACTCCTCTTGGGATCTCCAGATACAAATCTCTTCTTTCCAGAAAACCCACTACCATAAGCATCACCACTGAACCTCTTCCTACTAGCAGTCCACTACTGCTGAGTAGCCATCAGATTATTCTCTATCAGACGAGGTCTCTCCACAAGCTCAGAGAAATCAGAAATGTGAAATGGTACCAGGGGCTGCCTCAAACTATCTCGTAGTCCCCTAAGAAATCTATAGCACTTCTCAGCAGAAGTACTCACCAGCTGTGGAGCATATCTGGCCAAAGCAGTAAACTCTACCTCGTACTGCATAACCATCATGCTCCCCTGAACCAATCGTAGAAAAGTCTCCTGCATTTGTTGTCTTGCAGAAGGAGGTACAAACCACAATCGAAATACCTCAAAAACTTCTTCCCAAGTAATCAGAGAGTTCAATTTACCTTGGAACTACTCCTCCTGTTGGCCCATCCACCAGCGCTCAGCTTCACCATCTAACAGAAAAATAGCTAACAGCACCTTCCTGTTTGGAGGACACTGCATACCGTCAAATGTCTTTTTCAATCTCCTCAACTAATCCTCAACTGCTCTGGGCTCAATAGTGCCCTCAAACCTCAGAGGTTTCAATCTCAAAAACATCAGTAGATGTCTATCTACATCTTCAGATCGAACAGTAGAGGCTCTACTCTGTGTCTCGCTCATCATCTGAGCAACCAATGTAGCAAACTGAGAAACTGTATCATAACCAACTACTAGGACAGTAGTATTCACAGGAGCTGCCTGACTAGCACTCTGCCCATCAGTCATATCTGGGTCTGACAGATCCAGAATCACACAGAAAATTATACACAAAAATAATATAATAAAAATCCAGATAAACCAGAACTACGCCCGACAGACTTACAGATCAATTTCTATAGCTCTATCTTACAATCCAAATTCCAAAATCATTGCTCTCATACCACTAAAATTGTCACGACCCAACCCGACCGAAACAAATCCTTTCGCGTCGGGTCGCGATGGATAGAAATCCAGGATCTAGTTTTGGAATTTGCTTCAGAACTTTCTTCTAAATATCAAAACATACAGAAAATACAGAGCTACTAAAAACAACCAAAGATATACAGAAATTCATCCACTATTTTCTTCTTTTTTTCATCAAAATAATCATGTACAATACAGTGCATGGCTACAGACAGAAAGAACAGAACAGAAAAGCTATGACTGTACAAAATCAAAGTACAAAAATACTTAATCACTGATCAGACACTGAACGGCTAGTCCAAGACTTTCTTCCATTTCCCAGAACTTGAAAATCACGCAGAAAATAAGGATGAGCTAACAACTAAGCAAGACTACACTCACCAGTCAAAATCTCCAGAAATTCACATTAGAAAACACATCAGAAATAGTTATTCAAATAGCTGTACAGAATTCAAACAGTCGTACAAAAATCGTATAACAGAAAGAATAGATACTTGATCAAATAAAATCAAATCACATATACATGAATTCAAATCAGAGTGCAGAACAGATCTTATAAAACTTTCAAATCACATAATGGATTGGACCGTACAAATCAGAATTCAAATCAAATAAAATCACATTTCAGATATCACATATCCCTGACCCTGACAGAATCTTGACGGATTCTGGCCCCTTGGGCCTCCCTTCCCTGACACTGACAGAATCTCAGATTCTGACCCCTTATGTCTCCCTTTGTGTTTATAGCACCATAACAGAACATATATACAGAATTTTCAGAACAGAATTTGTTTTCAGATTTCTTAAATTTTCCTGACGCAGACAGAATCTCAAAGGATTCTGACCCCTTATAACTCCCTTCTGATAGCACATCACATCAGGACATTCAATTCAGAAAATCAGATTTCGTTAGAAAATTGTCAGCGGTATAACAGCAGTATACAGAATTTACACAAAATTCACAGATTCAGAAATTTATCAAATAACCACAGATAGTGCAAAACATCATTGTAAGACTTTAATTGTACTAAAGCAACATTTTTCAACATCCAGATAAATCGTAGTTCAACTAAAACACCGCCGAATTCAAAATACCTGGTAAACATTTTCCAAAAAATACTCAAAACGTGCACAAATATCAACTCAGAAACATACCAAAAGTTATACGGTAAAAAGTTCATCAGTAAAAAACGGAATCAATTATTCACGAACGGAAATAAAATCCAAAACAAAAAAGTCGTCAAAATCCTCGTTTCTGAAAATTGAGAAAGGTGGAATGTGTCTTACCTCGAGTCAGTCAACTTTCTCAACTGCAGCACGGACGGAAACGGATAGAAGTCACCCAAAAATTACTTTTCTTCCTTCAATTTTCTCTCTCCTGGGCTTTTCTCTCTCTTCAAAAAGATCTCAATCCATATATACCCACGCAGATCATCCTGGACGATCCAAAATCATCCCGGGACGATTTGCCCTCTAGACAAAATTCATTCAGACGTGAACAATTTTCGTCCCTGGACGGCTTGCTCTCTAAACAAATTTCATACGGACGAACCTCATTTCATCCTGGGACGAACTTCTCTGTCCAGAATTTCCTCTACAACCTGTACCGATCGTCCCCGTACGATCCAACTTCGTCTGGACGAACCTGGAAGAAAATCAGCTATCACACTCATAACTCAAGTCAAGGGTATAAACTTCACATTATGTAGAGAGTATGACCTATTAATAGAATTTTGAGAGTGACAGTTCTCATAAATATAACCAAAGATTGGAACACTTTATTAGATGACAAATATTGATTCTCTCAATCCTAGATTGTTCTTTCAACATTCAAATACATGATTTGAACTCATTTGAAGTTAAATTATATTACTTTTGGTTTTGATCGACTCTTCACACTAAGAAGTTTAATTTGACTAGTCGAGATGATTCTAAATTTAGTTCTAATAACTTTTAATTCAAATATACATAAAGATTTGTTCCTAATCGAACTGACTTTTTATGACATATCAACATACATATCATATGAATTTACAGTTTTTATATATCTAATAATTAAAAGTTTATATATATATATATATATATATATGTCTTAGAGTATTCGCGACGGTAGAGAAATTCATAGTTTAACGTTTTAACATTGTAAGAAGATCAAGCACACAATCAGATAAGTGAGAGGGTGTAGCATTCATAAGAGACACCAGAGTTTTTACGTGGAAACCCCTGAAAAAGGGGGAAAAACCACGGAGCCTAACCCAGTTTGAATGAATTCACTAGTATTTGTAGTCAATTACAAATGAGGCCCTTCCTTGGGAGAAGGCCTTGGCTTGATGGTACAAATGTACATCATATAGAGTGCATTACAGGTTGTAGTTACAATAATATACATGTTTGTTTGGTTGGAAAGGCCATAGTTGGCACGAGATGGGGGTCCGAAAGATCGTAGTTGGTAGGAGATTGGGGTCAGGAAGACCATTGTCCATTTTCTGGCGATGTAGGTCGGAAGGACCTTAGTAGGCGACAGAGGTCGTGAGGACCGTAGTCGGCAGGAGATCGGGGTCTGAAAGACCGTTGTCTGGTGATGGAAGTTAGAAGGACCGTAGTAGGCGACGGAGGACGGGAGGACCGTAGTCGGCATGAGATAGGAGTCTGGAAGACCGTAGTTGGCAGGAGACCGGGGTCTGAAAGACCATTGTTTGGTGATGGAGGTCGGAGTGACCATAGTAGGCGACTGAGGTCGGGAGGACCGTAGTCGGCAGGAGATAGGAGTCTAAAAGATCGTTGTCTGGTGATGGAGGTCGGAGTGACCATAGTAGGAGACGGAGGTCGGGAGGACCGTAGTCGGTAGGAGATAGGAATCTGGAAGACTGTAGTTGGCAGGAGACCGGGGTCTGAAAGACAGTTGTCTGGTGATGGAGGTCGGAAGGACCGTAGCACGTGACGGAGGTCGGGAGGACCGTAGTCGGCAGGAGATAGAAGTCTGAAAGATCGTAGTAGAAGGATGGTACTTCGGTAGAACTCCGGGCTTCAAGTGATGGCCTGGTGGATCTCGGGGCCTCAAGTGACAGTCTGATGGAAGTCTGAGCTTCAGGTAGTGTCCTGGTGGAGTATAGAGTCTCAAGTGGTGGTACGACGGAAGTCCGGGCCTCAGATGGTGGTCCGACAGAAGTCCGGGCCTAAGGTGGTGTCTGGCGGAGCAACGACGTCAAGCGGTTGTCCGGTGGAGCCGAGGGCCTTAAGTGATGGTTCGGCTGAGCAAGGGCGTCATGCAGTGGTCCGGTGGAGGTGAGGGCCTGAAGTGGTGGTTCAGCTGAGCAACGACGTCAGGCGGTGGTCCGGCGGAGGTGAGGGCCTCAAGTGGTGGTTCGGCGGAGCAACGACGTCAGGCGATGGTCCGACGGAGGTGAGGGCCTCAAGTGGTGGTCCGACGGAACTCCGACGGTGGTCGAGGAGGCAAGGAAGCAAGAGCGATCTCCGATCTCTCTCTTTTTTCCTTAGGCTCCGGGGGGTCCTCTTTCAAGAGGAGAGGGGGCTCTATTTATAGATTTCTGGAGTGGCATGGCCCGTAAATATGTGAGAGATCAAGGGTAAATGTGGAGTGGTCGGATGAACGGCCGATGTTGAATCCCTTGATCATGCACCATTCGTCAGACATTTGAAGTCCTTAATGATGTCCGAATTCAGCGATCTTAGGCTCGTTGGATTCGTCTCGTCGATTCGCTCGATTTGAGTATAAGATTTTTATGTTTGGAAACTGTTTGATAATCCAAATTGTGGTTTGAACCTTCCAATAGCGCTTTGGGTCTTTGATTTGGACCCATTTGGGCTCGGATTGAGTCGGATTTGGTGTCTTTGGGTTCGTATTTCCGAGACGCTCAGTTCGATGTAAGTTTACTGAAATCGGAGTTCGGATGGTCTCCGAATTAATTTTTTAAGTTTAAAATTTGATTTTGCATCGAGATTCGCATCCGATTAAGATAATTTTTGACGAAGTATCTATATATATATATATATATATATATATATATATATAACAAAGTTATGGTAAGTTTGTAAATTCCCTTATCAAATTTCGTCCAGGAATTCAGCTGAGTCGCATTATTCTTGAATTGAAGTCTTTATCATTCAACTAAGCAAAGTCGATGAAAATAAGAATTGGACTACAAGAAGCAAGATTTAAAAGAAAGCACATCAAGAGAGTTCACGCAGTTTTTAACGACGACCCGTTGCCGAGAAGACACAGAGAAGAGAATGGCATCTCTTTACGGTCGGCCATGGCGAGCTCTTCCTCTCCTAATCTCATCCTCATAAACCAACTTCTTCCCATACTTAAAAAACCTCGAAAGCTCTCCCAAATCCTCCAAATCCATGCCCAATCCATCACCAACTCCCTGCTGCTGCAGCGGTCCTTTGCAAGTCGACTCCTTTTTGCTTTGTCCCAACTTCCTAGCCCTTCATCATCGAAATCTACAGCTTCCTATGCAGAGCTCATCTTCTTACAAATCCAATGCCCCAACTCCTTTCTATGGAATACCATCATTAAGATTCACGCACAGAGCTCAAAACCTTGCAAAGCGATCCATTTCTTCATCCAAATGCGGCGAAATGGCGTCGATTTTGATGAGTATACATACCCTTTTGTTCTCAGTGCCTGCAGCTCGATCCCTGGGCTCGAGCAAGGTATTGCCATTCATGGAGAATTGCTGAAAAGAGGAGTTGAGGCGGATTTGTTTGTGAGGAACTGTTTAATTACTTTGTATTGCAGGAACGGTGAGATCTCCCTGGCTCGAAAAGCTTTCGATGGATTCGAAGCTAAGGATTTGGTCTCCTGGAACTCAATGATGGCTGGATATGCAGGTTGCGGTCAAATGATTGAAGCACAGAAACTGTTTGATGAAATGCCTGACAGGGACAATTTCTCTTGGGCCATCTTGATTGATGGATACGGCAAGAGGATTGGAAACGTTGAGCGTGCTCAGCTGCTGTTCGACGAACTTCATTCAAAGGATATAGTCATCTGGAATTCAATAATCAACTGTTATGCTAGTGCAGGAAACTTGAGCATGGCTCGAGAACTGTTCGATAAAATGCCAAAAAGGAATGTGATTTCATGGAGTATCCTAATTGATAGTCATGTTCGACATGGTGATCCAAAGGAAGCCCTGAGCCTCTTTCAGCAAATGCTCCGGCACGGCACGAAGCCTGATAGAGTTGCAGCGCTCGGCGCGATCGCATCATGCGCTCAATTGGGTGCACTTGATCAGGGATGCTGGGTCCATTCCTATCTGAAAAAGAACAATTTTTTTCTCGATGACATCATCCTAACAGCCTTGATTGATATGTACATGAAATGTGGGAGCTTGGAAGTGGCAAGAAGGCTTTTTGAGAAGCTGAATAATGTAAGTGTTGTGGCTTGGAATGTGATGATAGTAGGACTTGGGATTAATGGTCATGAAATTGAGGCTGTTGAGGTTTATCACAGAATGGAAAGAGAAGGTGCATTCATGGATGACTTAACATTCCTTGGTGTTCTAACAGCCTGCAGCCATGGCGGCTTGGTCAGTGAAGCAATGAGGATATTTAGCAGAATGAAGAATGATTTCATGATTGAGCCTAAACTGGAACATTATGGTTGCTTGGTTGATCTCCTTGGCCGTGCAGGGAGATTAAGTGAAGCTTTCGGTGTTATAAAGATCATGCCCATGGAACCCACTTCGACCTTTTGGGGCTCACTTCTTGCAGCTTGTCGAACGCATCGGTGTGTGGAGTTGGCAGAGCTTTCTATGAAAAAGCTTGTCAGTCTTGGAGCGGATGATTGTGGCGTTTATGTGCTGATGTCTAATGTATATGCAGATAAAGGTATGTGGGATGATGTGTGGAGGATGAGAAGGTTGATCAGTGAAAGAGGGATGAATAAGGAGATTGGAAGGAGTGTGGTGGAGGTTGATGGGATTGTTCAGGAGTTTGTGAGCGGGGATTGCTCCCATCTTAGAGAGAGAATTTATGAAGTCGTATGGAGTTTGTCTCTTGCATTAGATTGGAGTAGTTAGCCATCCACTTTGCTATTAGGTTTAAGTAAATAGTATTTGCCTGTTAAATGTATTTTAAATTCTTCAAGGTCCCATCAATTTGGACTTGGAAAAATTTTTAGACTAAGCATAATTAATACTTGTATTAAGCATTTAAGATTGTTTAAAAAAATTAAAGTAAGAAAAGTCGTCATTTAAACGAGCGACTTATGATGATTAGGCGCTGCTAAATCAGCTAGTCGTTACCATAAGAAAATTAGGTTTAATATAAGTCGCCGAAGTGTGACTTATGTTAGTCGTCCATTCAACATGTTACTTACATTATGAATTTAAAAAAAAAAAAGAAATTGTTATGTGATGACATTGAATACTGAAGTAGTAGTTGTGACAGGTATGATTTAAGACATGTGATTTGAGTTGTAAAGATTTGTTCCATCGGTTAATCTTGTCAATGTCATCTTTATTATTTTAAATATATATATATATATATATATATATATATATATATATATATATATATATATATATATATGACTTTTTGTTAGTTTTTTATTTTTTATTTTTAAATTTAACTTCTCTTACTCAACAATGTTTCATTTGAGTATAAATATGTAGTGTAATGCTCCCCCAGGCTTAATTTAGTTTGAAAAAATTCTGCAATTTCTTACATGGTACTTCGCAATATATTCACCGATTATGGAGTTGATTTGGACAACTCCCACGAAGAACATGATTCAAGAGGGTATTTGAAAGAAAGTTTGGTGCTGCCTACTAATAACATCCTTAAAGCGAAGGCCAAACTAACTAGAATGCCTACTAGTACTAAAATAAATAGATCCAAAATACACATCACTCCATTATAGAAAATTATATTTAATCTTTATGCTTCTCTAATAACCAAAAAAAAAAAGAAAGATTTTTTCCTCCATTTGTTCCAATGCATCACAACATTTTTATAAGATAAACTATATCATTATAATAAATAAATAAAAAAAAATTCTAATAAAACTTTCTAACATAACTCTAAGCTTACAAATTTTGTTCCAACATTAACCCTAACGACAATATAACATACAATCATAAAAAATCTCACAAATATTAAACAAGATATTTTCTTCCTAACTAGATCTAGAAAATATTATGAAAAATCTAGCACAACCCAAAGACTAATCTAGCACAAAAAATTTACAACCACTATAACTTGGTTTCTCTCTAAAGTTTCAACTCCTCTAAAAAATACATATGCATTTACAACAAATAATAAACATCAAACAACAAAAAAACTAAAATTTCTACTTACCCAATGTGTCCAAACAGTTGGCCAAACGCGAATAGCAAGCTAGGGCACGGACGAACTTCGACGACATGATAATGAGAAGAAGCTGTAAGGATCGGGGGATTCTAACAAGGCATAATTATGCATGTCCAGTCACCATGCCACGTCGTCCATTGAACACGTGACTCGGGTTAAAGTCGCCCAATAAACATGCTACTTTGCCTACTTTAAAATTTTATTAATGATGTTCTTAATCACTTAATACAACTTTAATTATACTCATTTTAAAATTTTTTCCTATCAAAACCATTGGTTGCAGATCTATGATTCCATCTTAATATTTTGCCGGATGAGCATGAGGAGCTCTTGTTTGTTATGATTAAGAGAATGAAGTGCCCAAAGTTCACTGCAATATTTTACATATCAAAAAATTTCAAAATGGTCCCCAAATTATTTGTGCATGACTCATTTAGTTGCAGAGTATCACGTTATACCAATTCGGTTTATGAATTACATAAAACTGGTCCATCTCATGTCATAATTGTAATATAAAATTAGTCCCAACTGAATTTCTTTATTTTACAAAATTGATCCCAATTTTGTCTCATAGGACCTTTTAGATCAATTTTATATAGTTAGGTGGCTAAATTGGTGCACTATAATATTTGGGACTAAAATAATCATATACAAATAATCAAGACTATTTTGAAATTTAATCTTTATATAAAAAAAAGAGAGAGAGAGAGAGAGAGAGAGAGAGAGAGAGAGAGAGAGAGAGAGAGAGAGAGAGAGAGAGAGAGAGAGAGAGAGAGAGTTTGTCTTAATAGAACTATGAAAATATGGGTGAAATCATATAATAATAGATACACATTAATAAAAAGAAAAGCATGATTAGGTAACATCCAAGGCCTAACAAAATTGAAAGCTTAGCTCACAGCTTAAATTTTCCCATCTCCATCTATTGCCCGTTCTTCTCCGGGAACAATTATTAGGTTAGGTGACCTGATGTAGCTCTACGTTCATACGCCAATAATATTTCGTCACGTCTTCTTACTTTTTACTGCGCGGCCCGACGACCCGACTCGGACAGGAACCTGAAATTGCTATATTCGCGTATTGCTTGGAAAAAACGAGAAATACCGCTTTGTGAAGATCAATACCGAGAAAAACTCGGTATTGCAAGGTATTGCTCGATATTGGTCTTCACAGAATGGTATTTCTTGTTATTGCCGAGCAAAATCGACCAATACCAATACCTAGCAATACCAACCAATACGCGAACATCATAATCCCGGGTCCGTTCCGGGTCAGGTTGTCGGGCCGCGCGGTAAAGGGTAAGAACACGTGACACTATTTTAGGTGACCAGACCAAATAAAAGGTCCTTCTCCGGTCATCAGTTGAGTATTACTAGGTCAAAACGTACCTTTGTTTAATAATTATTATAAATTATAAGCCAGCATATTTGCCAACAAGTCAGGATGGCCGAGTGGTCTAAGGCGCCAGACTCAAGTTCTGGTCCTCGAGAGAGGGCGTGGGTTCAAATCCCACTTCTGACATAAAGTTTTACTAGTTTCTTTTAATCCCATTTGGTAGTGGACAAATATTATGTCATAATTTCTCTTTTTGGAGTTTTATTGAGCATTATGTGAAATAAAATTTGGAATCTTTTTTCATTTAAATATTTTGAAGTGAATTAAAAATGAAATCTATAAATATTTTATGAAGCTCTTTCTTTTATCGTCTAATTTAAATTTAATTTATCTTAAAAAATTTTGAGATTTATAATATAATTCTTTAATTCATGGATCTTAGATGTTCCACTCTTCTACTAAATTTTCAATCTTATATAAATTATTACATTTTCACTGATAATAAAATATGATGCACATTTAAGATTTATTTTAGTCGATCTAATCATTGAATTTTTTATCTATCATTTTTATTGTACAGGCGGTGTTGAGAGATTAGAGATGCACCCTTTTCTATCCAATCATAGATATAAACATCAGCCGAACCGAGTGCAACACCTCCCCCAATAAGTAGGCCACTTGTTTCAAACACGTCAATCAAATTGGATTAGGAGCGAGATTAGCCTATCATTTGTTTGATCAAATGAAGTTCCGATATGATGCATCCATTGTATTGACCTCATGAGCTTAAATGACTCAAATATTACTTATTATTATTTAAATATCCTATTGGGAAACTATTTTGAAATTCAAATCTTTTAGATTTTAAGATTAAATTTTAAATATCAAAACTCTAACTTAACAATTTTTTTTCTTGAGAGAGCTTTTGTAATAAATCTTGATTGGCACTTGTTTTAGCATTTAATATGCTCTTGTTATTAGATCAATCAAGATTTATTACATTTAGTTGGGCTTCTTAGAAGAAATCACAGATGGAGCTTCATCTTTGTTTTGACATGCACTGTTTACCTACCGAATTTTGGCATACAATTTAGCATTCAAATGGAGCGAATGGCAGACGACATACCATCATATTCAATTCGGTTGGAGATGGTCTAAGTCACCATAAGAAATTAAATTAGAAAACTAGAGGCATATCACATAATGCAGGATCGTAAATGTGCCATGAATAAGGTCAAGAATAACACTTCTCATATTAGTTAAGGATGGATTCACCAAATAAGATCAAACTGAAAAAGAGGATATGCTTAGTTAACATTTCACATATGACTTGTGAATGAAGTCAGCGACGAATTTCCTCATATGGGTTAATGACTCATCAAAAGAGAGCAAACAAAAAAATTACGAGAAATTATTGTGTGCGCTCACTAGATTATCTGGAGGCTATTTAGAACGTGCCACATCACCCGATACGTAACAGTACACAGTAATGATATGGTGCATCCTGATTAGCCTCTGAACAGTATCAGCTGACCGTATGTAATAATTTTGCAAATACTACATCAAAAGTGACAACACGCTAAGCTATCCCAAAGCTAGAAATTTCAAGCCTAAGGAGTATGCCATCCTATAAAAACGCTAGAATAAAAACTAGAAATGCCAAGCCTGGTGAGTATGAAGGATTAAAAATGTTAGGCTTGGAGAGTATGCCAAGCTAGACAGCCAAAAACAGGGTTAGAAATGTGAAGCTCTGTACGCACGGAAAGCTAGACAAAGCTTGAAGGACTTTGAACTGTAAAAGCAGATGAGTATGCCAAACTAGACAGAAGAAGGAATATATGAAATGCCAAGCTAGAGAAAGCTTCAATAAAGACTGGAAATTTTATTTGAATGAATATAATCACAAAAAAATATATTTAATTTATATGACCTCTTAAATTTTAAGGTTTAAAGTTATAAATATTTATGATTTTTACAATAATCAATTTCTACACCATGTCATTCTTTTACTGTACCACGGCTCGATACCGAGGCTCGGTATTGCGGCATCTAGACATAGAGCTACATTGGGTGTCTGCACATAATAATCTCTCCTCATAAAGACCCTTAAACTGTAACAGCCCATATGTTGACAACAGTCATTATAAATCTAATTTGCAAAATATATTTACCATAATATAGATATTAGTGAAATCTCAATTGATATAATGTCAATTGCTACATAACAAAAAAGCAATTGATGCGTCCACTTTTCAAATCACTAAATTTCTTCTTTCTTTTTTTGCAAATATGCAATTTTCTAAATAAATAAATAAATAAAGAGAGTATTTTACTCAATAATTTGACATTAAACTTAAGAAATAAAATAGTTCATATCATATCGGCTTTGCACATAAGTTCATGTAGCTACAATCATTCACAAGCAGCTGAGAGAAAAATACTATGTTAAGCTATGAATAACCAACCTCAGTACAAGATGCAATACTCTGCTCTACAATTTCTTTGATGCTGTGCTTAAACTGGAAGCCCAAGTTAGTAAGCTTCTTAGAAGAGATCACAAATGGAGCTCTACTATGCAATTCCTTTTCGTACCTGCAAGCATCAATTTAGTCGTACCAAAATTGATCAGCAGATGTTATAAGAAGTCAAAATGATCATTTTGAATAAAATTTGTGAAGTCAATATATTAAAGTAGACAAGTTAGATAATCTGAGATTAAAAAAATCTAAGGGCCAATTTAACGCTTTTCTCCTCTCCTTAAACTAAATAATTTAAGCAAATGCAGCTCACTTTGATCTATTGGTCGAAGTTTTGGCTACTAATCAAGAGGTCTTGGATTTGATACGCAAGATGTGTGAGTTTCTCTTAATGGCTCAAATGTTCCGGAAAAAAAAAACAGTAAAACACTTGCCTTTTAGGACTGAAAGAAGGGCAACTCTCAGAGAAAAGTTTTTCCAGTTGAGGAATGGTGGAGCTGCTGGCAGAGCAGATATACTGCCCTTCAGCTGCATTATTCTCCATAAGGAATATCTGTGCATTGCATATGTCTTCAATATGGACTAATGGGATTGATCCCAGTCTGGATTGCACTGTGACTAGTATTGGATGGAGATTTGGATCACCTGGCATGTAGAGATAGGGATTCAATTTGATGATCAATGACTGAAATTTTGAAAAACAGAAAAAAAAAAAATAATAAATGTAGGATTTCTTTAAGATGGTTTGCTTGTGTCAACTGATGGAAGTTCTCTTGTTTCATGCAAATAGCAAAAAGTTGAATCCTCACTTTCTGTCCGTTGATGTAAGTATAGAAGTTGAATCCATATGTATTAATGCAATTTCTGTTTTGCAATTTTTTTTACCTCCCATTAAGTCCCCAGCCAATATCAGAATATCTAGCATAGAATCTAGTACAAAATAATTTATCCTTTTTCTCTCTTGAAACAGTGGCAGAAGTAATTTACATGAACCCCAAGCTACCATGTCATGACCATTCATAATAATGAAACTTATCATGTTGAGCATGCACAACACACATGCACTCCCAACACGCGTCGATCTTACCTTGTACGTGTTCGATTAAAAATGAAAAATTAATAAACGCGTATCTCTGACATGTGTCTTTAATAATAAGTTTTAAATTTAAAAATATATTACATAAATAACTTAAATCAAGCCCTCTAATCTCTTTATTTTAAAATATACTACTTAAATAACTTCACAATTACTTAACTTATTCTGCTTTATTTTCTTATATTTTTTAATAATATTTATTTTCTATTTACAAACGATTCAATTTTTTCAACTTCAAGCTAACAATCAGTAATATCATGTAAGTATTTTTTGCTTCAATTGAGTTTGAGATATTGAATAAATTTAAATATATTTCATATTTACTTAATTTGTGTAATTACTATATATATTTTTAATTTATAAGATATAATATTATAACATCATGCCGGGTAGGTCGACTATGGAAGCCATACATTTATTAAGAGGTTTGATGGAGAATTATAGAGAAAATAAGGAAGATCTACATATGATATTTATTTATTTAGAAAAAGCATATGATAAAGTTCCAAGAGAAGTGCTATGGAGAGTTCTTGAAAAGAAAAGAGTCAATAATGCTTATATTCAAATCATTAAAGATATGTATGCAGGAGCTATTACTTGTGTTCAAACACAAGGTGGTTTGACCAAGTTTTTCCCTATTTCGGTTGGGTTACATCAAGGATCAGCCTTAAGCCTATATCTTTTTGCTTTAGTCATGGATGTTCTCACTAGACATTTGCAAGAGGATGTACCTTAGTGTATGCTTTTTGCTGATGATATTCTTCTTGTTGATAAGACTAGAAAGGGAGTTGAAGGTAAACTTGAACTATGGAGGTCAACCTTAGAGTCTAAAGGTTTTCGCTTGAGTAGATCTAAAACGGAATATATGGAGTGTAATTTTAGTGGTAATAGACCTAGTGAGGGGATTGTGACTTTGGGTGATCAAGTCATTAATAAGAGTACACGTTTTAGATATCTTGAATCTATTGTTCAGAGTGATGGTGAAATAGATAGGGATATTATCAGCAGAATTCAAGTTGGATGGTTGAAGTGGAGGAATGCATCGGGCTTGTTATGTGATAGAAATGTACCCCTCAAGCTTAAGGAAAAATTCTATAAGATGGTAGTGAGGCCTGCAATGCTTTATGGTGCCGAATGTTGGCCATTAAAAGAGAAGCATAATATTAAGTTAAGTGTGGCAGAGATGAGGATGCTTAGGTGGATGAGTGGCTTTACCCTTAGAGATAGGATACGAAATGAGCATATACGTGAAAAGGTTGTAGTAGCTCCAGTAGAAGATAAGATTAGAGAGAGTCGCCTTAGATGGTTTGGTCACATAAAACGGCGGCCTTCTGATGACCCGGTTAGGAGAGTAGAGGTATTAAATTTGACTTGTGTTAAGAAAGGTTGGGGTAGACCTAAAAAGACTTGGTTAGAAAATATTAGGAATGACCTTTCTTTATTAGATTTAAACGAGAATTTGACTTTTAATAGGACACAATGGAGAAAAAGGATTCATGTAGCCGACCCCACGTAGTGGGATAAAGGCTTGATGTTGTTGTTGTTGTAATATTATAACATCATATCCAAAGCGTGTTCGAATTCTATATTTTTAATAATAGATGAATCTCATATCCGTATCATAATATGTGTATCTCCATATCCATATTGATCTATCATAGCCCTCAAGCAACTTAAAGACTCACAAGACAAGGAGTAGTAGATCAATTCAGCACTCAAATGATGAAAATATTAGACGCTAATTCTAGTTCTGTAATTATCTGTGTTATATTTACATATTTACCTGTATTCTTTCTTTAAATACCGCACTGTATTACTGTTCCGGCAGAGATAATAATATACATTTTCTTTCTCCTTTACTCTCTGGCTCCCGTTCTCTTTCGGTCTCCCTGCTCCTTCTCCTTCTCTCATGGTATCAGAGCCAATGGGAGATCTAGACGCCGCTGAAGCCTTCCCTACCTCCTCCTCCTCCTCTGATCAAACTACCGACTCCTCCACCGCCAGTCATATTCCACAACCCCTGAAGTTTCTTGTCTCTAATATCAAGAATCTTGCCCCTCATCCATTAACAACGGACAATTACTCCATTTAGCGGGTTCAACTCCTCCAGCAATTCACCGCAAATGGATATGCAGGGCATCTCACTGGTACCATTCATGCCCCTACCGACACCACCTCCGCTGCCTACGCCACATTGCATCTTGTTGACAGCAACCTGCTATCCGCACTGTTCTCTATAGTCTCGCAATCCATTCTTCCGTATATCATCACCGCCTCCTCTGCCAATGAAGCTTGGACGGTTCTTGAACGCCGTCTTCAACCCATCAGTCATTCACGGGTGATTCAGCTCAAGAACGAGCTATACCGGGTTCAAATGAAAGATCTGCCAATGCAGCAGTACCTCATTCGAATCAAAACGATTGTGGATAACATATCCGC
Source organism: Dendrobium nobile (assembly GCA_022539455.1). Taxonomy (NCBI): domain Eukaryota; kingdom Viridiplantae; phylum Streptophyta; class Magnoliopsida; order Asparagales; family Orchidaceae; genus Dendrobium; species Dendrobium nobile. Next base: position 26,999,768 of record CM039731.1, read on the forward strand.
ATCTGGCTCGAAAATCGACCCTAAGGATGTGATGCTTCATATATTGAACGGCCTTCCTCCCACCTTCAATTCTTTTAAATCCACGATCTGTAACTCTCTTCTTCCTATTGATTGATACATTCTACTCTCTCTTGTGCAATGAAGAAATTCACTTGCAACAAGAACCACTTCAAGATAATGCTACCAATTATGTGGCCACGGCTCTCTATGCCACTCCATCGAATTATCGCGGTCGTAATAACACTAAGCAATTTGGCAAACCCAAGAACACGCATACCATGCCGCCCACCAACTCCAACTCGTTCATTCCGCCCGCCACACTGAACAACACCCGCCCAACCTGTCAGATTTGTGGCAAACTCGGTCACGTTGCGCTGAACTGCTAGCACAGGTGCAACTTTAAATATGCACCAACCGACACTAGACAACCTCACGCTCTTCTTGCAACTCCTACCACCGCTGCTAGTCAAGATTGGGTCCTCGACACAGGCGCTTCAGCTCATCTCACTCCGGACGCTTCTCAACTATACTACCCGCAAGGATACGAAGGCTCGGATACTGTTTCTACCGCAAATGGATCCATGCTCCCGATCCATCACACCGGACAAGGCATTCTCCCGCTCCTGGACACGTCTCGTAAGCTACTTCTTCGCAAGATCTTACATGTTCTGTCGCTAACTCATAATCTCCTCTCTGTTTCTAAACTCACTACTGAAAATTCTATTTCGATTACCTTTGATGCTAACGGGTTTCTTGTGAAGGATCTTCGGGACCAACAACCCCTTCTACATGGTCAACTTCGTAACGGCTTGTACAGCATAAGCATCACTCCGGGCATCAGCCACACTGCCCTCACCACTACCACCAACTCCCCGCACGCTTGGCACTCACGCCTCGGTCACCCGAACAAGGATACCCTCTCCATTCTTGCTAGCAATTTTCCAGAAATTTCTAATGTACCCTTTGCGATTCTTGTAATCAGGCGAAAAGCCACAAATTAGTTTTTAATAAAAGTACTTCGTTTACTAAGGCTCCATTTGAATTAATTCATACTGATGTCTGGGGTCCGGTCTCACAACCCTCCCTCGACGGCTATCGCTACTACATTACCTTCATTGACGATTACACCCGGTTCACCTGGATCTATTTTCTTTACACTAAACAAGAAGCACTCTTTAAATTCAAAAATCTTTGTAATCTTGCTCGCACTCAGCATCACACCACTCCTCGCATTCTTCGTTCAGACGGCGGAGGCGAATTCACCAGCCACGCGTTCAAGAATTTTCTCCAGGATAATGGCATCATTCAGCAGCTGTCTTGCCTACACACACCGGAGCAAAATGGCCTCGCCGAACGTAAACACCGACACCTTCTTGATCTCACCCGTGCACTTCTTCACGAATCTTGTCTTCCGCACAAGTTCTGGGCTGAGGCAACCTCCACCGCGAACTACTTAATTAACCAGCTCCCGTCAAAAGCCATTTCAAACCAAATTCCCCATCAACGACTGCATAGAACTCAACCGAACTACACACATCTTCGCACCTTTTGCTGCCTCTGCTACCCTTGGCTCAGGCCCTACGCACCGGACAAATTGTCTCCACGTTCGCACGCCTGTGCCTTCATTGGCTACTCGCCCACGCACAAAGGTTACAGATGCTATGACGTCAATTCCGGCAAAATCTACATCTCTCGGCATGTAGTTTTTCATGAATAGCAGTTTCCCTTCAAGAACAATGAACCAAGGGACCCTCATACAGTAAGTTCTCAGTCTCACATCATGCCTCCATCCCTTCTCATTCCCACCTCCACCTTATCTCAACCAAATACTCACAGCACTGCTCGTCCCACTCTCACAAACTCTGCCGACATCAACACTACGAGTTGCCAAGCCATTCCCGTGACTCAAGATCCCGTTCCAGACACAATTCAATACACATCTTCACCGCCCAATGTTCCTGACCTGAGACCCAGTCACCACATGACCACTCGATTAAAATCGGGCATCAGCAAACCTCGCCAAATTCTTAATCTTCTCACCCATACCACTCCTCCTGACACACCCTCTACGTACAATCAAGCTCTCAAATCTGAACACTGGCGTCAATCCATGGTCGTTGAATTCGACGCTCTCAAACGACAAGCAACGTGGTCTCTCGTCACACCGCCCCCCAACAAACTTGTCCTCGGCTGCAAATGGACGTTTAAAACCAAATTGCTTCCCACCGGTCAAGTGGAACGCTATAAGGCAAGGTTAGTAGCTCTCGGGTATGATCAACAATTCGGCATTAATTACACGGAGACTTTTAGCCCCGTCGCCATCGCCAAAATGCCCACGATTCGCCTACTACTCACCCTTGCTCTCCACCGTCAATGGCCGATGTACCAATTAGACATCTCCAATGCATTCTTACATGGCGATCTACCCGATGACATATACATGCGGCAGCCCCCCGGGTTCGTCGATCAACAAAATCCAACTGCAGTCTGCAAGCTACACAAATCCCTCTATGGACTAAAGCAGGCGCCTCGGCAATGGTTTCAAAAGCTTACAAGTTTTCTTCAAACCCAGGGATTCAATTTCAGCCGATCGTACCCCTCCCTCCTCATCCTTAACAATGACCGAACTCAACTTTTTATTCTTATTTATGTGGATGATTTCTTAGTCACAGGGAATGACACCGAAGCCATAAAACGACTACTCCAACAGCTACAAAATCAATTCGCTCTCAAACAGCTAGGCAACATCTCTCTCTTCCTTGGCATCCAGGTACTTCAATCCACAACCGGCTACTTTTTATCCCAAGAACATTACGCTACTAAACTCCTTAATGATGCAGGCTTCAAGAATTGCAAACCAGCTCCTACGCCAGTCACGCCATCCTGCAAAGTTCAATCTGTAGTCAGCCCTCTGTTTCCCGATCCATCTCTTTATCGCCGGTTAGCCGGCTCGCTACAATACTTGTCGATAACAAGGCCGGACATCGCCTATGCGACAAACCGTGTGTGTCAACATATGCAAAAACCTACTGAACAAGACTTCAAAGCTCTCAAGCGTCTTCTAATGTACATCAACGGCACACTCTCCTACGGCCTGCCCATCACCACCAGCAACTTGAACCTTCACTCCTACTCGGATGCAGACTGGGCATCCGACGCTTCAGACCGAAAATCCATCTCAGGATTTTGTACCTTTCTCGGTCCAAATCTCATATCCTGGACTGTGAAAAAGCAAGCCACGGTAGCCAAGTCCTCCACCGAAGCCGAATATCGATCGCTCTCCGCCGCCGCTTCAGAAGTCATCTAGCTTCGTCGACTTGCTCAGGAGCTTCACCTACCTCAACCGCACCCCACTACCATCCATTGCGATAACACGTCCGCCATCGCTATCACCAAAAATCCCGTCTTCCATGCGAGGACAAAACACATTGAGATCGACTACCATTTCATCCGTCAACAAATCAGCTCCGGAGAGATAAAGCTCGCGCACATCTCCTCTAAAGATCAAGTGGCAGATATTCTCACAAAATCCTTCTCCATATCCCGGTTCAATGAACTCAGAAGCAAATTAACCATTCGATCAGTGAATGATTAATTTGAGGGACGCTAATTCTAGTTCTGTAATTATCTGTGTTATATTTACATATTCACATGTATTCTTTCTTTAAATACCGCACTGTATTACTGTTCCGGCTAAGATAATAATATACATTGTCTTTCTCCTTTACCCTCTGGCTCCCGTTCTCTTTCGGTCTCCCTGCTCCGCCTTCTCCTTCTCTCAGAAAATAGACTATAGTTTGCTCAATGTTTCAGCCAAGAACTACAACAAGCTTTCAAGCACCAATGCAGAGATTAGAATGTCTGCCGACAGATTAGAAGGCCAGCAGGAACTCTCAAAATCAGGACAGAACATTCAAATTCTGGAATCAAAAAGAAAATGCAGGGTAATTGCCCGATTTCAAGTTGAAAAATACCTGTGAGAGGTGATAATAGAACTTTGATACTGACAGGCACCGAGGAAGTTAGGAATGGACCAGCCACTGTAGGTGGGATGACCGACACTAGATCGATAGCATTTTCCTTAGCAAGTTGAAATGCCTTCTGCTCTGTAATAAGTTTCGATGCAACATAGATCTGCATCTCAGAAAATGTTAAGTGGTATTATCACTTAGACTTGCTGCCATCTCGCCACCCCCACCTCCATAACCGCCCGTATAAATCAACTAATGCAATTTTAAATAAAAATAAAAAAATAATTCATATTTAAAAGATATTTAATAAATTTTAATTTTTCATTAAAAAAAAGCAAAACAAAAAAATAAATAAATAAAAAATTATAAATTATTTCTAAGTATTTCAAATGGAATAAATAATCAACTTATAACCAGAATAATCAAGTTGTTTAAAACGAATTAGGGTTTTCAATACTATTATCATGTTTTATTAGTAATTAATTATGATAATTAAGAAAACAAAACAAAAAAAAAGTAATGAATAATGCATTCGATTAGATAGAAGACCCTTCACTAATGCTGGTCAATCTTTCCGGCAAAAGCCTGGAAACTGTTAGGACGTTTTGGTGACGAAGGTAACCATGGTACCTGTTTGTTTATGAATGAATTCTATCGTAGTCTCTTACTCATTCTAACTCAATCAGTATCAACAACATGTCATGACCATAATGGTTAGGCTGGGTTTACTTTTCGGATTAAAAAAAGTAAAAGATTCACGTATGCTTAGGTACAACCAATCATACTGCAATAACAAACACCATTGCCAAGAATCTCAACGTTTCAGGCCTGGTTTGGATGTGATTTTCTTCTCTTTGAGTGAGAGGAGGGGTCGTTCGTCCCTCCCCAATCTAAAAGGTTGTGTTCTATTGGGCCCTCCGATGGTTTCTTGTCATTTTCCACTACTCAGTGTGGTATTGGTGGAACATTAAGATCCATGAAGACTCCTCATTCAATGAAGTGGCCCTTGTTTGAAACACTCCTTTTTTTTGGTCCTGAGGAACTCGATAAAAGATTCATTCTATGCGGAAGCCAACAGATGATCCCCATATTCCCCAGATACAATTCGATCCTTCTATGGCCAAATCTCAATTTGTGGAAAGCCTTCGATGGCTTCCTTATGAAAACATCCATTTTTCTATGGGTATAGACGGTCTTTCATTATTCTTCGTAATATTGACCACATTTCTTATCCCTATTTGCATTTCAGTGGGTTGGTTCTATAATATTGACCACATCCTTTTTTTTTTTTTGAGAGAAAAAGAGACGTGATGAATATTTGGAACGTGAAACATGTGGGTTTGTCATAGCTTGCGAGCTATCCTCTTCTACCTTCATTTTTATATTTAGTCTCAGACTTCTATCTATTCTTCTCTCCACGGTTCTCATTTCACTAGTATATTTCTTCTCTAAAAATATTGTAAGTTTTAAGTTGTGTCGTGTCTCGTTCTATTATAAGTAGTAAGTGGTGTTAGTACTACTTTATTGTAGTGTTTATTTGTGTTATTTAAAGTTAATGTGAATGAAAAAGGAAGCGTATTTTTATTTGCATTCCTAGAGTAAAGTTTGTTTTTAGATTACATCAATATCAGTGTCTAAAACTAAATCAGTTTTGTCAAGATTGTTAAAAATAGGTAAAATAGAGTGATGAAAAGCATTAGAAGTATTTGTAAAGCGAACAAGGAAAGTATACAATAATAGTATATTTGTATTAGGGATAAACATTAAGGTTTCATTTGGGATGACATTTTTACTGCTTCTTAAAGCAGCTTTCTAGTACAAAAATTTTACTAGAAAGCTACTTTAAAAAGCAATAAGAAAGCCATCCCAAATGAAGCCTAAGTATGCATTTTTAGCATTGATTATGATAAGGTGAAAAAGTTGGAATTCCATAAAAAAAAGATCAAAATATAAGACCTTAGGGTTAGTTGAACAAAAGTTTGGCAATTGATATGTTAGACAATATGCAATTTTAGAAGTTAATTAAACTGAAAATTATCACTAATTTTGTTTGAAAAATCAAGTGATATACACTTAAGTGTGATAAGATAAAGTATCTAGATCCTAAACCCTAAACTAAGAATATATACAAAGACATAACTTCTAGAGCTAGAGCCATATTTTTCAAAATAAAAATTGTCTCGACAAAAATTTAAGTTATAGAGAATATGGTTGAGACCAAAAGATGAATTATATAAAATTTTGATTAGAGTGGTTATCTATGATGCACCGACACTTCTCCTCAAAGAGGCGTGCGGTGTCCGACACCGTGTCCGACACGACACTCGTCCGACACTCCTCCGACACGTGTCGGACACGCCAAAAACGTGTCCGATTAAAAAATGTTAAAAATAAATTGGACACGCGTGTCCGACACGCGTATCTTAAATATTTTGTATTTTTTTTTAAATATAATTTCTTATATTTGGTGAGATTTAAACTAAATTTCTTATTTTCAATCCACAACACAAAATCAACGTCTGCATTTAATACTCATTCATCGAATATTCTCATTTTCATTTCTCTTTGGCAGTGAAGTTATTTTCATCTCCTCTCTTTTTCACAATTACAAATCTTTCTCTTGTTGAACCAGAGTTGAAAGCAATGATATTCAATGATGATGATATTGAAGGCCAAAAACAAACCTCTAAAGCTAATCATAGTAGTTGAAGCTTGAATGTTTGATGTTGTAGGTAAGTGATTATTTGCTTATATTTTTGTGGTTGTACTAGATATTTTGTACTAAATATTTTATATTATAAGCTAGCCAAGTTATCATGTCATTCATTTATTATTATTTGTCATTTTTAATATGATATTACATTAATATATATATATATATATATATACAGGGGCGGATCCAGCTTCTTTTTTTAGGGTGGGCAAAAAAAATTTTTTTTGTAGGGGATGGGCAAAAATGATTAGGATTGATAAAATTATGGCAAAAAAAATTTTTGAGAGGGGGCAAAATGCCCAAAATACCCAAAATATTCCAAAAAACACCCTCTAAAAAAAAAAAAAAAAAATTTGAGGGTGGGCATTTGCCCCCCCCCCTCACTTATATGGGGATCCGCCCATGTATATATACATATATATATACATATATACATATACATATGTATGTATATATATGTATACATATGTATGTATGTATATATATGTATACATATGTATGTATGTATATATATGTATACATATGTATGTATGTATATATATGTATACATATGTATGTATGTATATATATGTATACATATGTATGTATGTATATATATGTATACATATGTATGTATGTATATATATGTATACATATGTATGTATGTATATATATGTATACATATGTATGTATGTATATATATATATATATATATATATATATATATATACTATATGAAAAAATGTATTGTCGTGTCCGCGCTGTACCCGTGTCCTATATTTTCAAAAAAAGTCGTGTCCCGTGTCCGTGTCGTGTCGTGTCGTGTCCGTGTCGTGCATCATAGGTGGTTATGGATAATATTAATTCAAGAATTTGCTAAGAAAAAAATTTCTATTACAAGTTGTTGTAATAAAATGAGAACACTAAAATATATACATGATTAAAAAAATATGAAGAATAGAGCAAGATATTATATTAAAAGAGAGTTAAAATAACACTTCTTGAATGTAAAATAGTGAAAAATAACCTCAGTTGCTTTGGGCATGTTCAACGGTGCACAAAAGATGCATTAACAAGGAGGGTAGATAGAAATTAATATGAAAGGATTACTAAAGCAAGTGGGTAGATCATAGATAGCTAGGTATCACCTCATTTAGCATCCCAAACAAGAATAAATGGAGGAAGATTGATGAAGCCAACCTCAAATAGTTATGATAAAGAAATTTATGATCATGATGAAGCTAATGAGCAGTTCTTTTTAATTAAAAGTTTACAATGTCTTTTAGAATAACCAAGATGTTTTATTCTTCTTTCTACTCTTATATATCTTGGATTAACCTCAAATTTTAAAAGGTAAAACCTTATCAAAGAACCAAAACAGTGATGACTGCCACCAAAAAAAAAAAAAAAAAACACACCCAACGAATCAACAAATCAAAAGCATCCAAGTTCATTGAGACAATTGGAGGGCTTAATCATCTTACCAGACAAAATAAAGGTACTCACCCATCCATACGGCTTAGTCTTCAAAACTACATCAATCGGGTTAACTGATGATTCATCAACTAATGATCTCCCTCCTCCTCCCTCTTTTTTTTGCAGAGATTGTGCTAATGGAAGAAGTGAAAACCACCTTCTTCACAGACTTGGACCTTAAACAAGCTTGTAGGACATTGATTGTTCCTTTCACTGCTGCCTCCATCATCATTTCAGTCACATATTCCTCTTCATACAAAAAAAGTTCATTCACACCTTTCGTAATCAGCTAATTCAACAAATATATACAAAACCAAAGAAAGAAAATAGAGTACCATTAGCTTCATCATGCTCTACGCTGAACTCCATAGACGCAGCGACATGGAATACACCAACGCAGCCCTTCACGGCCTCATCGAAGCTTCCTTCTTCGCTGAGATCCGCTTTGAAGATTTTTAGCCGGCGAGCATCGTTCGGGAGTGATAGAAGAAAGGATGCCTTGCCTTTTATCATTCTATTTAGATTAATCAGTCATGTAATATGATGTTTTCGAGAGAGAAAAGAGAGCCAGCGACCGACCGGTATCTCTAGCTGTAGCATGAACGGAGTACCCTCGCCACAGGAGGGAACGGACGAGCCAGGAGCCGATGTAGCCGGTAGCACCGGTCACACAGACGGTAAAGTTCGCCGGAGTTACATCGCAGCCGTCCATGCTCGCTTTAGCCCCTGCTTCCTGCCTAAGAATACAGAGACAGAGAGACAGACAGAGAGAGACGATTGATTTGAATTGGCAGTAAGAAAAAGGAAAACGTTCGGTTCGGCAATTGGTTGTGACCATTGAGCTGGAGGTTTTATTTGGAACCTGATCTAATTAAATCAGCCCTAAAATATAAAAAAAATAAAATTAAATCTACTTAATTTGAAATCAAACCGACCAATTATATATTGGGGTCATTTGGTTTGCTGGAAAAAAAAAAATCTAGGATAAAATTGAATGTAATATTATTGCGTGTTAGAAAATTTTATTCGGTAGAATATATTTTTTACATATTAATGTTGTACAAAAATTCAACACGCACAGATAAAGAAGTAAAATCAAATATTTTTTACATGAAAAATTCAAAATGGAAAAAAATTATGAGGCTTAACCCAGTTGAAAAATCTATTATGTAGTAGTTGATATAAGGATCATCCTTTCTTCACAGGCTAAAAATTATGATGACATATTTATAGATTTTTTAGAATTGCATGTTCAGTAAATATGGAGAAGATCTAGAGCAAATTCAAAATGCTCGATTAAATGGTCCATATTGATTACCTCTATCATAGAGCATTCATTAAGAATTTAAGTGTCTTGATGATGTCAGAATTAAGTGATATTAGGCTCGCTGGATTGGTATCGTCGAGCCGCTCGATTCAATTATAAGCATGTCTAAATTGGAGATCATTTCATCATCCAATTAATGCTCTAAATTTTCTAAATATGATTTAAGCTCTTGATTTGAGCCCATTTAAACTCGAATTGGACCGATTTTGGTGTTGTCATATTTGCCTTGCCAAGACGTTCGGTTTGACTATAAGTTTGCTGAAATCGGAATTCGAATGGTCCCAATTATAATTTTTAAAATTTTCCATTCAAATATATCTTGAGATTCATGCCTGATCAAGGTTATTTTTTGTGACATATTGAGTATAAAAGGAATTTTATGCATTTGAAATATTTTGATTTATTTGAATGAGTACAAAATAAATGCACATAATTATTATTATTTTTGTTTGAGTTGAAATAAAATAAATACACTATAAAGTCTAATGAAAAACAATAAATGGTGATTGAAAATGACGATAGTGGAGACAACCGACTACATATGTGGGCTATGGTTGATGGTAGTGATGGTCGACATTGGGCTTGCAACCACTAGCGATAAGTGGCAAGCAATGGTTGACCGTGTCGTAGGCCAATGGTGGGCGATGATGACCAGTGAAAGTAGTGGGTTGTGATCGACCAAAGCAGGCATCGACGATAGCGATGGTGGGCAGCGACAATGACAAATAATAGAGTAATTAAAAATTGGTCAAATATGAAGTTCTCATTGATCTTTTGGTTGGGAACATTGGCTACCAACCAACAGGTCATGAATTTGAAGCTTGCGGATGTAATGTGTTTGTGAGTTTGTCTTAATTAGCTTAAATACCCCAAAAAGATATTTTTGTTTAAATCTAAAGATTTTCAAATACGAAAAAATTGAATCAAATGATTATGACTGCAAATGAACCAAACCAAACCTAGTCGAATATGTAAGTGTTCATGTTTGAGTTCGTTTATTATTAACTTGTTCAAGATTGATTCATGTTTGATTCGAGCTTTATTACTTGTGTTCATGTTTGATTCATTTAAATTAATGGTGTTATGCTTGGTTCATGTTTGATTCGTTTAGTGCTTATCAAACTTTAAACAAATAAGTCTCAACGAGCTATATTCTTGACACATTTAACAATTTTTTAAAAACTATCAAACAAGCACTTTCATAAAAAAAATCTAACGAGTATTCTTGAGCCATCAAATGATAAAGATCATGAATTATATATATATATATATATATATATATATATATATATATATATATATGTGTGTGTGTGTAACTAGTATTTTTGAGCTACCAAATGAGCTCGTTTATGAACAAACGATCTATGATTCATCTTATGTTTATTCATGAACATATTAAACAAACAATATAGTAAATATGGACAAATATGAAAAAAAAAAAAAAACTTAATAGCAAAACTGCAAAGCCACCCGTTTAAACTTCATACAATCTTATATGAGATCACTAAGAAGCTCTGTGAGTGATATAGCCATCAAGATGCACTAAATAAATGGTTGAAATCAGAAGAAAAGCAAGGGTTTTTGTTGATCCAACGAGGAAGATAAATCTGTGAGAGGGTTCAGGATGCTGCGCTGGGAGAACGAACAAGAAAGACGCTTGAGCGGCCAGTCGGGGCTTGAGCGGCGTTCGAGAGTCGGCCAATCGGCCGTTCGGGCAGAAATATGAAGAATTCACGTTTGGGGAGATAGATTAGGGTAGAAATACTTAGGAGGAAGGGTTTCGCGTTTGCCGCCAATGCCACCTTTCACGTATTCACTTTCCTACTATTCATATGTTTTAATTTCTCTAAAATATTAAAATAAAAATAATTATATTTAAATAATATATAATATCAATTTAATAAATATGTGAAATTTAATTTAGTTAACATATATTGTAATATTTAATTATTTTAAAATTTATTAATTAAAAATAATTATATCATTATTTTATATTAAATTTAAACATTTATATTATTTATATTTATAAATTTTATAATTAAATATTAATCAAGTTTTTAATGAACTTATTCACGAATTCTGAATCAAACTTTTATCGAGCTTCTTATCGAGCTTATTTGTGACATTCAAATGATGTTGTTTGTGAACATAAATAAACCGAACACATTACTGTTCAAACTTGTTTATTTAAGAATCGAATATTTAAAATTTTGTTCAAGCCTATTTGTTTAGTTAATTAAACGATTACAAACGGGCTTTACTAAAATAGAGGAACAAGTAGCTCATCAAATGCTCGATTCACTTACAGCTCTACAAATGATGAATTCAAATAGTTCAAATTTTTTGTTTAACATTTTTTTACTTCAAATTAAGCAACAATATTTTTAAAACCCCTCCATCTCAAATATTTTACACTCTTTTTTCCTTCAAACCAAAAAGCCCCTTTAGTTTGATTGGAATTGTTCAGCTCTGTTCTATTTAATTTTTTTTTGTTCAATTTTGAGATAAATTTAAAAATCAAATGTAGCTTTACAAGTTATAGATTTTAAGATAATTCTTTATTCCAATTTGCTGAATATATATATGCATTTAAACTATTTTGTTTTATAATATATTTTATAAAAGAAATTTGAATTATTATCCATCGTAATACGCAACTTTGAACTAATATCTCCATCATATTTATATTTAGCTAAATATCCCTAAAATGACCAATATCCCCAAAATAACAATAGATGTTATATATATATATATATAATGCTTGATGCCTTCAACAATAAGATTCCAAAGGCCTATAGATCTAAAACTCTTCGTCTCCTATTCCATGAATATAAAAATAAACAAAATTTCACATGATATATGTTAACAAACAAATTTTTCTGAGTCTTGTTGAGGAAGAAAAATGATTACGAGGGGACTCCGAATGTCGTCTGAACTCCAATCACGTGAAGACACCTTAATTTTTTCTTTCACCTATACATAGATTATGCACAATAGAGAGAAAATCAAAGTGTCTTCACCTGATTGAAATTCAGATGAAAAGTTGTGTCCGGATCCGAACTCTGCACGTAATAATCTCATCTTGTTGAGACGAGATGGTACATTTCAGTTTAAATCATTGTACCAAACACATGCAACAAGAAAACTTTTTCATCCACAAGGATTTGTAACTCTTTCAATCAATGAAGTAGATCTTTATGATGAACATGCTAAGACTTTTATGGCTTCAGCAAGGGTTCGATGAGGAGAGTTTCTTTGATCAAGAGTCACCTCCTAGGGCTCTGATAAGAGGCGGATCTTTCCGAATAGCGGGACAACAAGGAGGAAATTTTGTAGTGGTAGTGGTGGGTGGCCAACCACTATATGAAGCATTTTGGGCAAGGGGAGTAGGTGACTGGAGGTGGAGGGGGTCGAGCAAAACAATGGTAATCGGGTCATGCAAGAAGGATGGAAAAAAGGTGGGACTCCCACACTCGATAAATTTGTGTGTGTGTGTGTGGGGGGGGGGTGGTAGGGAGAGGAAGTTGGAGTGGAGTTGCTAGGATGAGAAAGTTGAAAATGTCGATATTTGAAGGGGAGGATACCCATGAGTGGGTGTACCGGGTGGAGAGGTAGTTCACGATGAATGGGTTAAATGAAGAGGAGAAGCTTACGACCATAGGGCTATATTTGAAGGGGAAAGCCCTACCTTGGTTCTAGTGGAGGGAGGCCAGATATCCAATCCTCTATTGGGAGGAGTTTAAGGATTGCTTGTTGGAGCATTTTCGAGCAATTCAGAAAGGAAAACTACACGAGCAATTCTTTGCATTGACTCAAGGGGGGCCATCATATAGTATAGAGAAAGATTAAAGTTGCTGTTGGGATGGTTGAGGGGGATTTCAGAGGCGATTTCGAAGGGGAATTTCATGAAGAGCCAAAAGCCTAACATACATGCAGACCTCCAATTATTGAGGTTAAGGGGTTGAGAGAGACGATAGAGCGAGCCCGGATGTTGGAGGATCAGATATATATGGAGAAGACTAAGAGGAACGGAGTCATGGGAGGCTCCAACAGGAATGCCTCGACTTCACTATTACCGAGGACCCAGACAGTGTCATTTTAGCGGGAGGTACCATGAGAGAAGAGTGTGGAGTTCACCCTGGGGCCAACTTCAACAGCCTCACACTTCAACTCCTTACGATTTGTGATGAGGAGACCAAAAGTGAGGAGTTGGTGAAGGAAACATAAGCGGGAGGAGAACACCTAAACCTTGATGTGGCGGAACTGTCCCTTAACTCAATGGTGGGATTTACTCCAAATCACACCAATAAGGTGAGGGGGCAGATCAGGAGCACCTGTTGGTGGTAATGGTGGATAACGGGGCTACTCATAACTTCATCTCAAATCAGGTCTTGGATCAATTGGAATTGAAGTTGGTGGATGCAGGGAGCTTTGGAGTCATGATAGGGGTCGGAGGATTTGCATGAGGTTGGTGCTGACACTCCAGGGCCTACAAATAATGGAGGATTTTCTTCCCTTGGATTTTGGGAGCATTGATATGATCCTAAGGATGAAGTGGTTACAGACGATTGGGAAGACGAAGGTGGATTGAAAATCTTTGACTATGGAGATTCAAGTGGAGGGGAAAAAGAGTAATACTGTGAGGAGATGCCAGCATGTGGAGAACCATGGTTTCACTCAAAGTCGTTGTTAAGGCGATACATGGAGCAAGGTTGGGCTACTTGGTAAAGCTACAGAGCTTGGAGGAGGTCCAAGATTTGGAGCAGGTCAAGGTCCCTGAGTGTGTAAATCATCTTTTGCAATAATTTCCTGAGATTTTTCAATAGCCTAGCAGATTATCGCCACTCAGGGAGCATGAACACGCCTCTCCTTGAAGGAGGGAGCTTCTCCTATTAGTGTCCAACTGCACCGATGCCAGCCAATTCGAATGGATGAGATAAAGAGGCTCATAAGAGATATGCTTGAGGCAGAGATTATTAGGCTTAGAATGATCTCCTTTTCCCACCCAATTTTACTGGTGAAAAAGAGCACAGTTGGAGATTTTGCGTGAACTATAGGGCCCTAAATAAGGAAACTGTGCTAGATAAGTTTCCTATTCTCGTAATTGATGAGCTGCTGGATAAACTGTTTGGGGCGGTCATCTTCTCAAATATTGACTTGAATTCAGGGCATTACCATATCATAATGAAGTCGGGAAATGTGCACAAGACAGTTTTCAAGACCAAGAGGGTCATTATGAGTTTTTTGTAATACCTTGCGGCCTTACAAATGCTCCAGCCATTTTTTCGTCCCTTATGAATCAGATTTTTCAACCCTACCTTAGGAAGTTCATCTTGGTATTTTTTGACGACATCTTGATCTTCATTCATATGAAGACAGAGCATATGAGTCACGTGAGGATTGTACTGGAGACTTTGAGTGAGCACAAGATATATGCCGACCTGAAGAAATGTTCCTTTGCATAGCCATAGGTGAAGTACCTAGGATATGTGGTGAGCAGAGCAGGGGTAGCAAACTAGTCCATGATTGAGGCTATTTTTTATTGGCATTTACCTAAGAACATGAAGGAGTAGAGAGGATTCTTAAATCTCATTGGGTGCTACCAGAAGTTTGTGAAGAGGTATGACACGATAACATGGTCACTAATTGGACAGTTGAAAAAGGATAGCATTAATTGGGGGGAAGCATCAATACAGGCCTTCGAGCATCAAAAGAAATTTATGACCAGCATGTAAATATTAACATTTTCGAACTTTAACAAATCATTTTTTGTGGATACAGATGCATCAAAATATGAACTAGGGGTAGTACTTATGTAGGAACATCAGTCCATTAGTTATTTCATAGGTGCTTACGAACAGGGTGAGGCTCAAGTCCGTATACGAGCAAGAGTTGCTGATGATTGTCTTAGCCGTCCAAAAATGACGATCTTATTTTTTGGGCGATACTATATTTTTAAGACAAACCAAAAGAGTCTAAAGTTTATGCTGGAGAAGAGGATGGTGACTGAGGAGCATCTAAAGTGATTATCTAGCAAACAACTGCTTGGCCATGACACCATGAGGTTTACTACAACCTAGCTCTATCAGATAGGGTATGGGAGGACGTGCAAATGGACTTTATCAAAGGATGGCCACGTTCAGAGGAATTTTCTGTGATACTAGTAGTAGTGGATCATCTGAGCAAGTATGCACATATCATCCCTCTAAAGCACCTTTACATTGCAGTCTCTATGGCTACTGCATTCATACGTGAGGTGGTGCACTTACATGAATTTTCATAATACATCGTGTCATATAAAGAAAAGTTGTTCCTTGGTCATTTCTAGGAGTTGTTCCGTTTACAGGAGACAATCCTGAAGAGGAGCACAACATACCATCCCCAGACCCATAGCCAGAATGAGGTGATCATAGAAGCGTGGAGAACTATTTGCGATGTTTTGTATCAAAAATGTTGAAGAATTAGGCAAAATGAATTGTTTAGGCTGAGTATAGGTACAATACTTCCTACCATTCAACGACACATACCCCCTTTTAGTATTCTCTATGGGATAGATCTATCTTATTTGATACATTATGGGCATAACACTACATTAGTATCTAGTGTAGATCAGTACTTAAAGGAGAGAGATATGTTATTAACAGAGCTCAAGGGATATATGTTGAGGGCCCAATAGATCATGAAGAGGAAAGCTCATGAGCACAAGAGGGAAGTACATTTCGAGTCAGGAGACATGATTTACTTGAAGTTGAGACCCTACTAAGTACTAATAGAAGAAACTAGCTGGGAAGAGGAATAAGAAATTTCCCTTATGAGATTTTGTAGCGCATTGGAGCAATGGCCTATCGATTGTGATCACCACCTTAGTCGATATTGCCTCCAATGTTTCATATCTCACATCTAAGGCGCACGATAGGAAATCACACACCGTCTTCACTACCCTCGACTTTGACATAAGATATGGAGGTCATTTTAGAACCCCTGAAAGTAGAAAGTGTGTGCAAAGTGAAACATGAGCTCAAAAGATATAAATTAAGTGAAAGGATTTACCGGAGTACGAAATCATATGAAAGCCATATGAGATGATCAAGAGGAAGTTTTAATCCTTCTACCTTGAGAACAATGAGCATCTTTAAGGGTGGAGTATTGATATGCTCGACTTAAACCAGCCCAGTTAGGCGAACCAGTCATGTGGTTGGGCTGAACTAGGGGCAACAAGAGGGAGAAGTTTGACCGCACTTGTGGGGCCCAGAAGAGTTATTATTCATTATGTAAGGAGAAATCAATTAGGAGCTATTTAAGAAGGTTTTTATTTACGAAATGAGAACTAATTTGAATTAGGAAATATTTTATTTAATTAAAAAGGGTTGATTTGAATTCAAATTTAAAAGGAAAGTAGGAAGGATTATATATTATGGTTAATTGAGTTGTTTTACTTTTATTATAAGATTGTGTTTGATGTAGTTCTTTTTTTGAAGTTGTTTCAAGCAACATTTAGAATTTGTAGGAGAGTTGATCTACCTCTCGAATAATAAATCAATTACATCTTTCATTATTATTGGAGTAATAAAAAATCAGCCCCCAATACTTGTGGTCCTACAATTTCTTCTTATCTAATTTGCTATTTGTGCTTCCAAGTAGCATCACAAATTTGATTCAAAGTCAAAAAGTTTTGTCATTGGCCTACCTTTATCATTTGGAAGCATCGACTTCAACAGTCAAAATTTTATTATACTTAATGTCAATTGAAGAAATTGTTGATCAGTATCAAACTCTTCATTGGATGTAACAGATGAGAATCAGCACTACTTTCTTCTAGACTGATTGTTCAACAATTTCTAACAAGCAATTGATCTGCAACATAATAATTCTCGAGGAACATTATAATGCTTCAGTAATCAGTTGAAAAACTAAATACTTGTAATTTTGGACAATTATAAAATTAAAAAACTTTAATATAAATTTGCAATATTTTCTCATCAATCCTCCCATGAGATATGTGTATGTGTACTTACATTACAGCCTGAATGAATCAAATCCCCAGATCTTCCAATATGCCTTACGCCCACTCTTTTATAAGCCCTGAAACCTTCAGCATCAATGGCTTCATTAGGTGTTGTCTGCTCTCCAAAATATCAAAACAGACAAAATTGTAAAGAAAGTAGCTTTATGGAATATTTGTTCTGCCTAATTCAACAAGCTCTGTAGGCAAGCTA
Source organism: Dendrobium nobile (assembly GCA_022539455.1). NCBI lineage: Eukaryota > Viridiplantae > Streptophyta > Magnoliopsida > Asparagales > Orchidaceae > Dendrobium > Dendrobium nobile. Next base: position 27,017,450 of record CM039731.1, read on the forward strand.
GCATCTTCAGCTTCAAGCTCTTGCATGGTCCCCTGTGAATGGCTTAAGGCATTAGAAGGGATGTTGATGCCCACAAATCCCACCATAATAGAAGCAGCTCCCATGCACTCAGCAAGATGAGGGGGATGGCCAGTCAGTGAATCTACAATAGCAGCGAGGGGGACCTGAACTGAAAGACCAGCAGTTGCCACTGTGGTTGAAGTCAACTGAGTGGCCTTCACCTGTAAGTAATCGCTGAGCACATTATCGAGCAGACCTGTTAAGGAGATAGCAATTCACCATCAAGTTTTAGAGGTAATGGCAGAAAAGGGATTTTTATTTACTTCAGCAATATGGGGAACTAATAAGGTTATCCAAACATATAACAAGCGAGATAACTAAGTTTAACTACTTTCAGTAAACTATAAATGTCATTTCATGTTTTTTTTTTCTTTTTTTTTTCCGTAAAAGGTATACAATTCAGAGATCATTCTTATAATTTGATCTTAACGCATCAAAAGAAAGGATGGTTGTAGAGCCATATTCATTACTAATGGAGTTTGCAATACAACTTGCCAAGTAACTGAGTAAGGTATTAAAGAATGGTTGCAACCATATGCAACCACCTAAATAGCATTTTTAGGATGTTTGGTGAATTCTATTTTTACATGAAATTTTCTAACTGACTCAATAACACATCATTAATCATTTTATAATGTTATCTAAACTGAAATTTGTGAAATTAAAAAAAAAAAAATAGAGGTCATAGACATAAGATATATATTAGTAAATAGAAGCAGCAGATTGATAGGATTTTCATTTAGCATAATATATAAGTGTTTGTATGAGGAAATTGAAATATAAATGAAGATTGCATTCCTTTCACCAACTCAGCAAGCTAAACAAGGCAACTTAGGCTTCATTTGGGTTGGCTTTTTAAGCAGCTTTTTAGTACAAAAATTTATAAAAATTTTAATTATTTACTAGAAAGTTGCTTTAAGAAGCAGCAAAAAAGCCATCCCAAACAAAGCCTTACTTTGGTCCAACAGTCTAAATAAGCAAGCATAAAAAACAAGGGGATAAGCTCTCAACTCAACAAAGACGACCTATTCACATAGAATACAGGTTACAACATAAGTAGTTTACTTCCCAAATCAAGAATGCATAGAGATTTAGATCATCTAGTCCATATTTTCGAAATGACTATTAAGAAATTGCAAAAAAAAAACTAAAATCTACATATAATGACGGCTACTAACCTTTGCCAACAATAAGACCAAGTTGCTTCCAGGTAAGCACGTGGAAGGGCTCTAGCTTGGAAAAATCCAGCAAAATTGCAACTGGAAGAAAGATCAGAAAATTAAAGAGCCCCAAATTACCAAGAAACTGAGCTGTGCTTGCTTGTACCTTCCCATCAACCTCATCAGGCAGTTTTGCCCGAATCAGAGTGATGTAAACAGCATATAAGCTTGCAGAAACAAGGGCAAGAATGTCCCCAAAGACAGGATTTGTAGCAACAGCATTTGAATTGGCACTTGAATCAGTAAGACTTACTATTAGTGTTCCTCCCATACAGAGAAGTACGCTAATTAGCTTAACCCATGTAAACTTTTCTCCTAAGAATGCTAAGGAGACGAAGAAAGTGAAAAGGCTAGAGGCGCTGCTTAAGATTGTATTAGACTGCAGATAGGCATAAAGATCATAGCCATGTCACTACAAATAAGTTGGTGAAATACACTGCTTGAAAGGAAAAGAAGAACCTTCTTACAAGGATACTTACTGTCACAGTGGTATACTTGAGAGAAAAATTGAAGGCTAGCTGACCAAAAAACCAAAAAGGACAAATTAACAAGCTGATTTTAGCTACACGAAATCTCGTCCACTGCCCTTTCTCATCAATTTGATTACTTGAATCTTCGTTGACAGCAAAACTGTGTTCTCCATCTTCGAAATTGGAAGGTTTTGCAGATGAGTTATTCTTGTCACTTTGACTAGCTACAGAAGTTGGTTCAGAATTGTGGTTGATGTCGTGGAGGAGGTTTATATTCTCCAAACTACCATCACCATCACCACGAAAGCCAAGATCTTGGCGATCTATTATTCGATAACTAGACTTTTTAGCTGAATCCTCAAAGAATCGGGCGACTTCAACAATAGGAATATAAATAAAAAAAAGTGAGTTGCAGATGTAGGTCACTAGGAAGGGAGAAACTCCAGCATCCTCAACTGATTGAACAATATAGCTAGCAGCAATCCAAATCATTGCCACAGCAAAAATGTATGAAAGACCTAAAAGCCAGCGCCATGCGTCTCTGCTCATTGAACGACAAAAAGCCATTACAAAGCAGTGCAGTCTATGTTCTTTTACTGTTAAATTAAAAAATCAAAACCATTTTAAAACTTATCAAATTAAACAGAAGAAGAAAGAAATATGTATTTAGGTAAAATCATCGGACTATATTTCATGAAAAAATCTGAATCTTCTAGATTCAGTCAAAACGAGCATCGCAAGCAAAGTTAAAGATAGGGAAAAACCTGTTAAAAAAGAAGGATATGTTACGAAGCTCCGCAAGTTCGATGAGAGAAGACGCCTGATTTCTTCATCGGGAATTCGGATAAAGAAACAGAGAAAACGGGCACTCACGATTCACAGAAATGCCGGAGCGACGAGGGAGAGAAGACGAAGAAAATGAAGTCGTATTCGGGAATCAGGATCCGCCCGTCCCGTTATAGGATCCAAAGTTCGAGAAGGTCGAGTGAACCAGCATCAAATCAGCGTCGACCTAACTATTCCGAATCTGGTCCTCTTATTTCTGGATTGGGATCTGCTTTATAAAGCTGTTTTCTAGTATAAAAGTTTATTGAAGCTCTTTTAAAAATCAATAAAAAATCTATCTCAAACAAAATCAAAGACTTCGTTTGAGAAGACTTTTTTATTGTTTTTTAAAATAAATTTTTAGTAAAAAATTAAAATTTTTGTACTAAAAAATTGTTTTGATAAATAGTAAAAACCCATCAAAGCCTAAGACTTTGTTTGGGATGACATTTTCATTGTTTTTTTTAAAATAGAGGGCTTTATTTTGGACAGCTTTTTTAATGTTTCTAAAAACAGCTTTCTAAAATAGTCTCTTATGCTTCGTTTCGGACGTCTTTCTTGTTGTTTCTTAAAGCAGCTTTCTAGTTCAAAAATTAAATTTTTTGCATTAGGAAACAGTTTTAAGAAGCAACAAGAAAACCGTCTCAAATGAAACATTTTTTTTTATTTTTTTTTATTTTATTTTTTTCTCGTCTCAACGAAACCTAAGGCTTTGTTTGGTTGTACTTTATTATTGCTTTGTAAAGCCAATTTTTAGTTAAAAAATCTCTTGAAAACAGAGAAAAATAGTTATCAAACTATCCCAAATCAGTTCTTAGGCTTTGTTTGGATAGTTTTATTATTGCTTTCTAAAGGAGCTTTTTAATAGGAAAATATCTTAAATTAAAAAAATCTTATACTAAAAATTTATTTTATAAAATAGTAAGAAAGTTATCTCAAACGAAACCTAAATATGTACTATCAAATACAGATTAAATTCAAGAGAGTGAAGACTAGAAAAGCTCAAAAGAATTTTTAGTAATTATTATAAAAAAGTTTATATGTGCTTTGAGCTAATAAGAATATATTTGGTCAAGATTTGACAGTATATGAATGATTATATTTGAGAAACTCAAATAAAATTATATAATCTTAATAATGTTTGTTATAAGAAATATGAAAGTCTTTCGAATGTGTTTTGTCAAAAAACTTAACTTATGGAGTCATAATGCAAATGACAAAATCTTTTGGCGAACTCACTGGCAAGTTCTATAGCATGAGATTAGAGAAGAGTTCTCTAGCAAGTTCATTCTGAGAAGGTGAGTTCTTTAACAAGGTCATTTCAAGTGAGTGAATAGTCTTAAGGCGACGTGATCTGAATTCTGGTAGGTTACTCAGATGATTATACAATCTACATTGAAAGAAAGGATTCTGAAATCTCAAAAATCTGACAAAGAATATCCCAAGTTTGTTGATCAAATTTAATTTGGTAAGAAATCAAAACTACGAATATGATTCTGGTGTGATTGTCTGCAAGAATATATTATGGCAGTAGTGCAAATTTGTGAAAGCGTAACAAGAAAGGGAAAGAGGACGAACAGCAAGAGCGAATAGAATACAGGAAAGTGATGTTATTAAATCTATATGTATTGTCTAAATGTACAGCGGTATTTATAACAGAGTTACAGTAAAGTTGTAAATAACGGAAACGATAAGGCTAGTAGAAGTATAAGGTGTAACTGCTTCTTTACATCCTCCCTCAAATTAAGCATTCTTTTGTCGAATGGTTAATTTGCGACGAAGTTCATGAAAGCGAGCAGGATTGAATTGCTTGGTTAAAATATCAGCTATCTGTTCGGTGGAAGATATGTGGTGAATCGAGATTTCGCCGGAGGCTATGTGTTGCCGGATGAAGTGATAGTCTATCTCGATGTGCTTGGTCCTAGCGTGAAAGACCGGTTCTTAGCTAGAGCGATCGCGGAGGTATTGTCACAGTGTATGAGTGTTGGGGTCGTCTGAGGAAGATCAAATTCTTCCGCTAGGCGCCTGAGCCATATTACGTCCGATGTGGCGGCGGATAGGGACCTATATTCGGCTTCGGTGGAAGACTTCGCGACCGTCACCTGCTTTTTGACTGTCCAGGAGATGAGGTTTGGTCCTAAAAAAGTACAGAATCCTGAAATTGATTTTCGATCGGAGGAATCCGATGCCCAGTCCGCGTCCGTATATGTCTGCAAGATTAGTTCACCGGAAGTCAGGGGAAGACCGAAAGAGGTTGTACCTTTTATATACCTGAGTAGCCGTTTTAAGGATTGGAAATCTTGAACTGTTGGCTGATGCATGTGTTGACATACTTGATTGGTCGCAAAAGCTATGTCTGGGCGGGTAATAGAAAGGTACTGTAAAGATCCAGCTAGACGGCGATATAACGTTGGATCGGAGAAGGGTTCCGATTGTGTGCTGCAGCTGTTGGTCTTTGGAGAGAATGGGGTTGGAGATTGATTGCAATCCTCCAAGCCAGATTCTTTGATTAGTTGCTCTGCGTAGTGCTGCTGCGTGAGGAAGATTCCGGACGGCTGGCGTATGACTTGAATTCCCAAGAAGAGGGAGATGTTCCCTAACTGCTTTAAAGCGAACTCGGATTGCAATTTGGAGAGGAGTGCTTGAATGGTGGAGGCGTCATTTCCTGTAAGAAGAAAGTCGTCGACATAAATGAGGAGAAACATTTGAATATGATTGTGGGAGAAAATTAATAGTGACGGGTCGGAACGACTAAACCTGAACCCTTGATTTTGTAGAAAGCTCGTGAGTTTCTCGAACCATTTCCGGGGAGCTTGTTTCAATCCGTATAAGGATTTGTGCAGCTTACATACCGAGGTAGGTGCTTTAGGATCCACAAATCCAATTGGTTGACGCATATAAATGTCTTCGGATAGATCTCCGTGCAAGAACGCATTTGAAACGTCTAACTGAAGGATTTGCCAGTTCCGATGAATTGCAACAGTGAGGAGAATGCGAAGAGTTGGCATCTTCGCTACCGGACTAAAGGTCTCGGTGTAATTTATACCGAATTGTTGGTCATATCCTTGAGCGACGAGACGAGCTTTATACCTGTCAATCTTACCATTTGGGAGAACTTTTGTTTTGAAAGTCCATTTGCACCCTAGGATAGGCTTGTTCGGCGGTGCAGGAACCAAAGTCCAAGTGCTTTGTTTCTGAAGGGCTGCAAATTCGTCTTCCATAGCCCGACACCAGTGCTTGTGTTTATGTGCCTGGGCGTAAGTTGCTGGTGTTGGCATCGGGTTGGTAGAGCTCAGAAGCGAGAGAATGCGTTTAGGCTTTGAAATCCCAGATTTAAGACGGGTCTGCATTGGATGGGAAGGTAGAATTGGAGAGCTGAGTGATGTCTCCATGGTGTTGACGGGATTGTGCTGGGTTAAATCCATGCTGGGTTGTTGTATAGCGGGTAGAGTGATCGAGTTTTGCGGAACAGTGGGGCTGGGTGTAGAGTTTGGAATTGAGTGTGTTTGTCCTGTGAAGTGAGGTGTTAGTAGTAGAGGATTCGTGTAATGCGTAGGCCTGGAGGAAGGCGTAGAGGTCCTATTCTTTGCGTGTGGATAAGGAAAGAAATTTTCATTGAAGGTCACGTGACGTGAGATGTGTAATTTGTTAGTCGCAAGGTCAAGACATTTGTAACCGCGATGAATCGGTGAATAGCCGATAAAGACGCATTCTTGAGAACGAGGAGCAAGTTTGTTTGCGGCGTAAGGTTTAAGCCACGGAAAACATTGGCAGCCAAACGTGCGAAGATGATCGTACCTGGGGTGGCGATTGTGAAGACGATAGAAAGGTGTGTGGAAGGAAATAGCCGACGAAGGCAGTCTATTGACAAGATAAGTAGCAGTGGACAGAGCTTCGGCCCACAGAGTGTGAGGGAGGTTGGACGCGTGAAGTAGTGTACGAGTGAGTTCGAGCAGGTGACGATGCTTTCTCTCCGCGATGCCGTTCTGCTCGGGTGTGTGTGGGCAAGATAACTGACGTTGGATTCCCTGATGGTGTAAGAACATAGTGAAGTCGTGGCTTGTGAATTCGCCGCCGCCGTCTGAGCGGAAGACCTTTGGGATGGTGTTGAATTGAGTTTGAATAAATTTGCAAAGTAATTTGAATTTAGATAAGACTTCATTTTTAGAATTCATTAAGTACACCCAAGAGAATCGTGTGAAGTCATCGATGAAAATTACATAGTACCGAAATCCTTCCGTAGATTGCACGGGGGAAGGTCCCCAAACGTCCGAAAGGATGAGATCGAAGGGATGAGACGTTACAGACGTAGTTTTATTAAAAGAAAGCTTATGGCATTTTGCCATCGTACAAGATGTACAAGAAACGGAAGAAGATACATTTTTAATTTCTGGAATTTTGTTAGCTAAAATGGTGAGCAGCCGGTTGTGCGGATGACCCAGACGGGCATGCCAGAGTTGTGCGGAGCGGAGATTTGTGTGAAAGGCTGAGGTGTTCGAAGATCCCGATCGACGGAGGTGATACAGGCCGTTACGAAGATGTCCACGATGAAGCGGATGGTGGTCCTTGAGATCCTTTATTTCAAAACCGTTAGCATCAAAACTTATCGAAACAGGATTGTCAGTGGTTAATTGAGAAACAGATAAAAGATTGTGAGACAATTTTGGAACGTGTAAGAGATTTCGTAGATGTAGCTTACGAGGGGTGTCCGGAAGGGGAAGAAGTCCTTGTCCGGAATGATGGACCGGAAGCTGAGTTCCATTTGCTATTGAGACGCCTTCTTGGCCTTGAAAAGTATTGGGATATTGAAGGTTACCGAGATCAGGTGTGAGGTGATTGGAAGCGCCGGAGTCGATTATCCAGTCCTGAGATTGCGAGCTGTTCGGTTGCGCGAACAGGGCTGACATCGAGCGGGAATTGGTGGGAGCGAATCTTGGATTGTTCCTATGCCAACAGTTGAGGGCTATGTGCCCCTGCTTATTGCAGATTTGGCAAGTTGATCGGCCTGTGTTGTAGTTGATCGGCGTGGGTACAGTTGGAGAGGACGCCGGTGTAGGTGTGTTGGCCATCAGATTCTTCAAATTGGAAATTAGAAACTTCAGAGGTGCGGGTATGTGCAGTTCACCGGTGGTGAGAAGGTTGCCGGAGAGCGTCGAAGCGGAGGGAGGGAGGGAGTTCGCCGAATCTTGATCCCCTTGGCTCTGATACCATGAAAGCGTAACAAGAAAGGGAAAGAGGACGAACAGCAAGAGCGAATAGAATACAGGAAAGTGATGTTATTAAATCTATATGTATTGTCTAAATGTACAGCGGTATTTATAACAGAGTTACAGTAAAGTTGTAAATAACGGAAACGATAAGGCTAGTAGAAGTATAAGGTGTAACTGCTTCTTTACAATTTGTACGAAGCACATTATTCTAGATACACTATTCACCCCGAGAGCAATAAGATGTACAATGATTTGAAACAATTATTCTAGCAGCTAGGACTAAAAAGGGAAGTAGCTGCCTTTGTATCTAAGTGTAAAGCTTGTCAATTGGTAGAGGCAAAATATCATCGACCTTATGGTCTACTGCAGTTGTTGCCCATTCCTGAGAAGAAGTAACAATGGACTTTGTTATGGCTTTTCCCAGTTTGTGGCAAGAGCATGAAGCTATCTAGATTTTGATAGACTATTTGACGAAATCTACTCATTTGATTCTGATCTAATAGACAGGCTCTAAAGATAAATTGGCACCGATATATGTGTGTGAGATTGTCAAACTATATGAGATACCCAAGGAAATCATTTCTGACCAGAACAACATATTCACTTTTAAATTGTGGAGAAATATTCAAGAAAGTCTGAATACAAAACTACGTTACAATACTGCTTTTCATCCACAGACAGATGATCGGTTTGAAAGAATTATTCATGCACTGAAAGATCTTCTAAGACTTTATGATTTAAATTTTGGTGGTACCTAAAAAGATCACATTCCTCTTATTAAATTTGCATATAATAATAATTTTTAATCTAATATTGATATGACTCCCTATGAAGCTCTTTATGATCGAAAATATAAGACATATTTGTTTTGGATAGAGGTAGGAGAAAGAAATTTATTAGGGTCAACTTTTTTATATGATGCTACTGAAAAGATTCGCATAATCCAAGATAGATTAAAATCTATGAGGATAAGCAAAATAAATATTATGATTCAAAGTATCGTTCTGTAGATTTTCAAGTTGTAGACTCTGTGTATCCGAATGTAAGTCTGATTAAAAGGGTAAAAAAGTTTGGCAAGGAAGAAAGCTATGTCAACGATATATTGTACCATCTAAAGTTATTAAAAAGACTAAAAAGTCTGCTTTTCATTTGTTACTACCTGAGCATATGTCTGGAGCTCATAATGCATTTTGTGTTTCTTGAGAAAATGAATTTCTGATCTAGCGAGCAGAGTTTCTGAAAGTGAGGTTAAAGGATCTGATATACAAAGAAAAAATTGTAAAGATTTTGGCATGTGATGTTAAGAAGTAAATAGATTTTTGATTGTTAAAGTATTGTGAAAAACACCGATCTGACAGAGAAGCCACCTAGGATAAGGAATCTAGAATGAGACTATTATGTCATGATATGTTTGACCGATATGTGTATTGAAATATCGAGGATGATAATTTTTGAGGGGAAATAGTAACATCTAATGATAGTGTTTTGAACTAGTTAGAACACAATCTGATAGGTCCTGTGTGTTTAAATTTTTTCACATTTTCATTATGCAGGTTCTTGTGAATGCCCTGTATATGTGTGAATGCATGAATTCTGTTTTGGAGCATGTCTCAAGGGTTTGTGTATGAAAAATCTTAATTTTGAATTTTTTTTCTTGGTAGCGATGCGGTGCTAGGTGCGGCACAACATTGAGATCTTTGTCTTTCAGATATTTATTTAGAACGTTGTGGTCTTGAGTGGTTTAACGTTGAGACGCTAGCTCTAATCTAAAATGTTGTTGCGTCGTGCTCTCTGTTTGGTTGGGCTCTAAATGGAGTGTATTAGTGTTGGATCCTTGAGCGCCACAGGATTGGCATCAATTTTTTATAAATATCAAAATCCACTTAAATTCCAATTACCATTTCATTTTCTCCCCTTAGGCAGCTAGCTAGATAGAGAGAGGAAAAGTATCTAAAGAGAGAAAGTCCGTTTCGAGCAGCTTTGGATCATTTTCGTCCTTCAAGGCAGTTCGAAAAATTATTCGGGTCAAGGTAGATTACGGTTTGCATATCTCAATTTTTAATAATCCAAAGTTTCCAATTTTGTTGATATTCTAGTTAAAATTTTGACACAAAACTAGGTTATTCATCCTCTGATAGATTTTCATTGTGTAACTTTTGATATGTTGTAGTTGATAAAATTCTATATATTATGATATTTTATTTACGAATTTTTACAAGATAATTTTGAAAATACATAATTTTAATGATTTGGAAAAAAAATTCTAACACATATAAATAATGGAGTACAATAAAAGGCTCAAAGTGCAACTTTGAACAATATATGAAAATTTGATAAATTTCTGAAAAATACGATATTTTGTGTACGGGCTTTTCCCACATTTTCTACATATTTGTTATCTATAGGATAATCTAAGAAATTTGTGTGATCATTCTGATGTTAGTTAATATATATGAAATTACAACTATTTATGTACTTTTATGCTTATATAATTGAAATATGTGAATTAGCGTGCTTCTGAAAATTGGTTGGAGATTATATTGTGTTGTGCAAAGGAGTTAAAAGAGCCTGAAATTTTGAATCGAGAAAAAAGGATCAAAATGGTCCCTCAACTATTTATATGGAACCAAAATGATCCTCAACTCTTTTGAGGGACCAATTTAGTCATTCAACTCTTTAAAATGAGACATTTTTTTTATCTTAACATTCAATATTGGAGTTAATGGTGTTAAATATATAAATATTTTTTAATTAAACATTTATTAAATATAATTTTCAAGTAATTATAAATTTTTAAAAAAAAATTATTAAATGCTTCTTTAATAAAAAAATTAATAATAATTTTATATTTAATTTTAAATATTTTAGTCATATTTTATAAAATATGATTGGTAAAAATGTGTGACTAAATTGAAAATAACATCTATTTGAATTTGATTTCTCTAAATCAATAAATATCATATTTTATATAATGACTAAATTTTTTTAAATTAAAACTAAAATTATTATTATTTTTTTTAGAAAAATATGTAATAATTTTTTTTAGATAAATTATAATTAATTGAAATTTATATTTAATAAATATTTAATTAAAAAATGACCAAAATACCCATACATTTAACATAATTAACTCCAACATTAGATGTTATGACAAAAAAGATTCCATTTTAAAGCTTTGAAGGACATTGATCCCTCAAAAGAGTTGGAGACTATTTTGATCCCTCACAAAGAGAGACCATTTTGATCATTTTCTCATTTCTAATATAGATTGGAGTTATAGGGGTTTGCATTTAATATACTAGCACAAGGAGTCATGAATGTTTGAATTTTAACTTCTAATATTTGTTGGGAGGTATAAAGGTTTGAGAGAAATCTATATGTTCAGATAAAGGAAAGAGTTATGTTTATTGTTTCTTGTTGTCATACATCTCTACTACTCTCCTACTTATGATTGGTGTGTTAGAATTTCTATTTTTTATTTTGTTCTTTTTTGGTTCTATAGATATATGTTTACTCTGAGCAATATGGTTGGATTTTTGTACGGATGAATTTGTTTCACTATTTTACTTTATTATTATTAGTTTTTTATTATTAAATATTTGGGTATATATGTTGGATGTGAACTATTGTGATGTGGTTGTTAGTGTTTTCTTCTGCATATTTTTCATGTCAGGATAAGGGGAAAAGGTAGGCTGAGTAGAGGAAGGATGCAAGTTCTAAGATACGAGTATTTATAGGCATATTGGATGGTTTAACAATCATACTTTTTCTTTATACTTTGTGTTGTATGTGCTATTTACTATTTATAGCTAATTATTTTGATTGTAAACACTTTTGCGATGAATGAAAAGAAATTATGGTAATGAGGTATTATGTTTAATTGAAATTTTAGTTGTTTTGTAGTCTAAAAATTATTTAGAATTTCAACAATTCTTTTCAATTAGGTCTTGGAATTTCTTACCTACCACGATTTAACACAATACAACATGTTCTGTCTGTGGAACATATTGGGTCGAGTTGTGATAAAATAAGATGCTAATTTCAAAGTGTTTCTTTTTCATCTTATATGGATATTTGCTTAAAAGTGAGCACACGTGCATTCCTAAGATCTCCCTTAAGAATTTTCTAACGATAGAGAAGTAACAAAGCATATATATATATGTAGAGACAAGATTATTAGTTTGATATTCTCTTAGGCATCTATAAAGCATGATTTTTATAAGATTGTCACCTTATATTATACTTGCAAATAAGCTAAAGCAACTAAGTAAAGATCTAGAAGATATGATGTCTTTTCCTTATAGGTCCTGGGAGGAAATTTCAATAGATTTTGTTTTATTTTAAATAAGACACTTGGAGAGATATGGAGCATTTTGTTGTACTTGAAAGATCCTCCAAAATAAAACACTTTCTAAAATCAATAATGCATTACATATTGCAATATTTTTTGTAGAAAGAGATTGATAGATCATATGGATTTCCCAAGGTCATAGTTTGTGATATGGATGTTAAATTTATTGAAAACCCTAGGGAAACTAATTGATGCTACACTTCAATTCTCTTCAGCTTTTCACCCACAAGATAGGCAAATAGAGACAGTATATAGGTCATTAGGGAACCTATTATGATGCTTTTCGGGAGATCCTAGGTAATCAGGATATATATATTTAATCACGTCTAAATTTACCTATAATAACACTAATTTTAAAACTCAATGTATTAAAAGATTCATGTCATGATTATTCGACAAATTTTATACTGGTTGTCAACTACCTAACGCAACCCTCTAATTTTCTCATCCACCACTTGGGACCTGGCAACTATAGTGTTAAAATTAGCCGACCCCACGTAGCGGGATAAATACTTGATGTTGTTGTTGTAGCACCAAATTTAAAACTAAAACTATCAAGTCAACTCCATTTGAAGTAGACTATGATTACAACCTAAAATGCCCATTGACATTACTAATGTTCTATTTCATATATTTTTAAACTCTGCATTTACATTTGTTAAAAATTTTAAGGCCTTCATTAAAATATAATAAAATAAATTAAACAAAATAATACAAAATAGAGGCTATAAATAAACCTTAAAATGCAAAATAGTATAAATAGAGTAAATATATGATGCTAAAAAAAAAAAGAGTAAATATATGATGATAAGGACCAACCTTGAAATGAATATCTCCAAATATAAGAAGCTCCATACAAGGGTTTGTGAGTCTTTCAAGATTCTTATAGAAATTGGACTAAATGCATGCTTCTTAGAATTGTCAAATGACATGCATATAATTTTTATATTTAATGTTGAAGACAATTTATCATTACCAGGAGTCCAGGATATATTTTTTACATAGAAATTTTGAGACTAACTCTTTTGCATGTAACCAAAGCAACCAAATATAGATGGACACCAAGTCTAATGTTTTTTTTAGGTGGAGAACATTATTTCAAATGAGGTGTTACATGAAGGGACGGGAGAGAAAAAGGTTCAAATTATGTGAAAAAAGAAACCACCATATGAATATATGGCTTACATGGGAAAAATTGGCCAAAGCATACCCCAAATCTACATTTAAGAACTTTCTCATATGTTTAGATTGTTTATCAAGCTGTTTGGCCATGTGATATAGAAATTGCATAAATATGATTATATAATTCCAAAGTAAGATGAAGTATAGCCAATGGACATTTGAGGGTTCATAGTACACTCCAAATTAGCTTCACAAATAGCACATGCCTATTACTAGACCAAAGGCAAGCAAATAATTTTCATAATCTTCTTTTAAATGCTTATGTGTGTATGCGTTGTAACAATATAACGTGTTGTGTAAATTTATTTATTGTATGATTATACTATTCTATATACTAGAAGTTGCACAAGAATCTAAGGTTTAATATGCCATGCATCGAAGAATCACAACAATATTACAGCAAGTAAGAAGCCAAGTTGAGAAGAAGACAACATACAAAAGCAAACCTAATCGATTGGGACGACCATGCAATTGAAGTTTGACTTGCAAAGAGTAAAGGTATATGTTGACCTCATTTTTCGAGGTCAATTTCCCCGAATTCAATTCTAGCACCTAGGTCTTCCTAACCTAGAATAGACGTCACCCATAGGATTTCCCTTAGGTGGACGCCCATTGACATAGCATCGACTCGAACCTATCACTCAATTCGAATCAAAATCAATTCAATCCAATTTTAATTCAACTCCAAACGAACTCAAATCAAGCCCGCTTTATGATTCGTCGATGTCAATCGACTCAATTTAATATAATCTAATTCGATTTTGATCAAATTGATACATCATTGGACTCAAATCAACTCACCAATCAAATCAAATTAACTCAAATTAAATTCGATTTCAATGGCTCCGATTAACCCGTTTTGACTCATCACAAGTATATATATAATAATAATTGATACGTCGTTAAAAATTATCTTAATCGGGCACGAATCTCGATGCAAAATCAAGTTTGGAAACTTCAAAAATTAATTCGGAGACCATCCGAACTCCGATTTCAGCAAACTTACAGTCGAACTGAGCGTCTCAGGAATACAAACCCAACGACACCAAAATCAACCCAATCCGAGCCCAAATGAGTCCGAATCAAGGGCTCAAAGCGCTGTTGGAAGGTTCAAACCGCAATTTGAGTTACCAAACGGTCTCCGATTTTGACGAGCTTATACTCAAATCGAACGTCTTGACGAGACGAATCCAATGAGCCCAAGATCACCGAATTCCAAAATCATTAATGCCTTCAAATGTCCAACGAACGGTCCACGGTCAAAGGGTTCAGCAACAACCAATAACCACCCACTCTCCCTCTCCCTCAACCCATAACCACCCACTCTCTTCTCCCTCAACCGACCTCCTCTCATCTCCCTCTCTAAAAAAAAAAAATTTCTGAACTCCTCCTTCCCATTCGCAAGGAACCCCAACACCCACTCTCCTCTCCTCTTCAAGTTACACGAAATCAGCCTCCTCTCCACACGAAGCCCCCTCCGTCGCTCCTACAGCAGTTGCACGCCGGCAATCTTCTAAATCTTGGGTATATCCTCTACATATTCATCTTCTTTCTTTTCCTTTTAACAATTTTAATGATGAAAAAGTGATTTGAGAAAGTTTAATACTATCATTTTTTAAAAGGAGAAGAAAGTTTGTTAGATTAAAAATGTGAGAATTTTTCTTTTTGTTTTCTCTTATAGCAAAGAGAAGAATTTTCTTCTGTTTATTTAACTCAATCTTGTTTGGATTTTCAATGATTCATGAATGTATAAGCTATTAAATTGGAATGCATGCTTATTTCTTATTACATTTAGATGAAGACTAAATGCATTTCTTAAAAGATATTATGAAAAGAAATCTAAAAGAATCTGGTTAAAATTCATGGGTTTTCCTTTTCATTCAAAAGAGGATATTTGAGATAAAAATATGATGAGTTCATTTGGTTATAGTAATCGTAATTTATGTTTGGAAAGGTTTCTTTGATTGAAAATATTTTTTTTAGAGATTAGAAGATGCATCGTTTGCTGTATATCTTTTATTCCTAACATCTAGTTAGTAATCTTATCTTGAGATTAGAAAAGAATAAAAGATATCAGTTCATATGTGAAATTTTGTTGGAAACTATGCATATGCTTCGTGATTAAATTATGAGAATAATATATTTCAAATGTAAGATTGTAGGCTTTATGTTGGCAAGCTTTGTGATTTTTAGAGAAAATGAAATTATCTAATTCCTCTTTCTTTTAATGTCAATTAGCACAATTGTTAAGATGAAATGAGTAAATGAAATGGTGTTTGGTGGTTATAAGAAATGTTTTCTTCTTCATATGATCGTGTCATTTATTGTCAAAATTCTTTGTATTTGTTGTATTAGCTTTAAAGAGAAAGTTCAATGATTGCATTGGTAGTATACTTTGAGTTTTGAAAAGAATTTTGTTGGAATTGTTTTCTTTTATTAAACTTTGTATAGATATTTAAGTTGAGACATAGTCTAAGCAATTTGCATATTCTCATACAATGATTTGAAAAAGAGAATTTTTCTTTTGTTTATGAAAATAAAGTGTTTGATGAATTTATGTATGTTAAGAAAGGCGAAATATGTAAAGGTGAAAACAAGTGGTTTGATTTTGAAAAATATTTTATATGTTTTAAAGAGTAGGTAAGTGTATGCATGTGTATGTTTGAAAGATGAGATATTTTGATAAGTGTATTTTCGGAAAGGTGAATTGTATGGTTCTTTGGAAAAATGACACATATATGTTTTGAAAGGTGAATCATGTATAAGTTGAAAAGTGAAATGTATATATAAGTTTAAAAGTGAGAGTAAAGCTTTTTTTTTTTTTTTTTGAATGTGTGTGTTTTTTGAAAAATGTGTGTTTGGTTTGAAAAGTGAATTTTGTGTTTTTTTTTTGGAAAATGAAAAGTATTATTTTGAAAATAATAAATGTATGTGTTGAAACTTGAAATATGTAGAAAGGTTTTTGAATATTGAAATTTATAAAAGTGTTTTGAAAAGGGAAATGTAGAGTATGATTTTGGTAAAAGAGAAGTGTACAAGTGTGAGAGGTAAATTGTTTATTTTGTGAAAATTGTATAAGTTTAGAAGAGTGGAAGTAAATATTGGAAAGGTATACAATATGCTTACAAAGTAAAGGTTCCAAAAGTGCAATCAACAAAGCCAGTGTTCAAGCCCGAAGAAAGGTACGTCTTTATTTTCAGTAAATTTCAATTATTTCATTATTAAATATTAAATATTAAATATTAAATGTGCTTTCTAATCCCTATTTTACTTGTTTTCTTTTCTTTATTGGCATGAACTACGAGGAACGATACTGATCGAGTGAACAAAAGAACAAGGAGCTAATGATGTCAGTTGCCTCTATCCAGCCGGGTAGAGGTGCTACGGGCGAAACCACCGAGTCGTAGCCCCCGGTGACTGTGAGTATTCTAAACTTAGAAAACCTTTAGAGGCCCTCTTGATGTGGTTTGTGCGAACCCTTCCTTTAGGTTCTTGTAGCAACTTTAATTTTATTAGGATTACTTTTGTTTTATTTTAGATCCTTAAACTTTTATACGTACACAAAGTCCTAAAGGTTAGTAATAACAAATTTTTTAACCTATATAACAGTAGTGACACTTAAGGATAAAAATTAAGGACCGGGTCTTAGAAAACTTAGACTTAGGATGCATGTACACTTTATGGTAGAGACATATAACATAAAAAACTTAGTGGCATTCATTTATTATTATTATTATTATTATTTTATTTTTACTTATTTATTTAACAAATTAAATTTAATTAATTAAAAATTTTTCTTTTAAATAATAATTGATTTAGGATATATCAAAACCACACTTTCTAATACACACACTTAGAATTGTTTGCTAGGATAACCGACTCTAGTTTTAGGTTAGGCCGGTGTTTATTTCCTTACTGCATTGTGACGGGCTTTCTCGGTTTTCACTGCATGTTGGTTGTAAAATTGTTTGTGTTTGTTTACTTACTTTTACTACGCTCTGTGTTATAATTTGACTGACGATTATATTACCCATAGGTTAGGAGCGATCTGGGTTGTTAACAAGATTTCCTGCAGGTGGCTACACTCATGCAGGGCAGAAAAAGGGGGCTAATTAATAAATAATTTTATATATGCTACAAGTGCTTCAACTGCTTAGCCCCCAAATAAAAAGGAGTGTGGCCAAGTGCGACTGGTGAATTTAATTCCAAATGCAAATATATAACTGCGTGGGATGATTTTTATTATAAATTGCTTAGGATAACCCTGCAGGTGGACTAGATTTTTCTTCTCTTTCTGAGAAATAAAATGTAATATATCAAGAGTCAAAATTGTGAAAGTGATTTTGAAAATGGGAGATCACATTCAATTTGGAATCTGAAGAAAAGAGAATATACCTTAAAGGATTATTCTCTTTTATTTAGAAAGCCAAATTAGAATGATTCAATATCCAAATAGAAAAGAAAATACCCCTCTTAGGGATGAGTTTCTTTTCATTTGGATATCCAGAATCCGGTGGACCCGAGAAGCTCGTAGAAGAAGAAAAGACAGAACGAGAAGATTGAAGAAGGAAGATGAAGAAATAAAGATTCAAGAAACAGTATATCCCAGTTCAAAAATCACTTGCGTCATTCTTAGGATTAGAATCCGGGTTTGTTGTCAGTGGTGCCCGGCCACTTTACTTTTCTGCAAATTCTGGGTGTAATTATTTGGACATTGGACATTGAATATTATATTTTGGATTATTTAAAATTGATTGTTTACATTGTTTGTGCAGTCGCTTTTTTTAGGACCTTGCATGTCGTGTTTTGTTTTAGCCTGGATACGAATCGGAGTGCTTTTTTTCGTAAGGGTACGCTCAAAATTCTTTATTTGAAATTATAATAAAATTTTTAGGCTCACATAGTAACTCTAACAATCTAAGAAGTAAGCTCGGGACCGCCGAGAGTCAGCATAAGCATATTAATACTTTCTCTTCCTTGTTAGGCACCTCCCCGCCTGCGGGTTCTGGCAGACCACTTGACCTATGAGGGTGTAGTTCTGTCAAGGGGAAGTTGTGCAATCTCTAGGAAAAAACCTATTTTCTAAGCCTAATTTTTAAACTGCTTCATATTCATTTTATGCATTCGAGTCAATTAGCATGCATTGCATTAGATACAAATTAAAAAGAGTCTAAAATATTAATTGCATTTCTAAACATTTTTCACCCTACATAAGTTGAGGGGCCAATTAGGATCTGTCTTAGATGTCGGCCCCCAATTCATTAAAACTTAAACAACGTTCCTACCCATCTTTCATAAGAGACTGGACACATGGTTTTAAAGCGCCTAGGTGGTTAGCTGGCTCTCCAATCCAGGCCGGGATAAGTCCAGATTTTCATTCCATTAGTTAGGTTCGGGTCACTATTTTATAGTACCCAAATTAGATTTAGGTTCTGAGACAGATTCTTTTTAGATCTTAAGTCCTCGCCCTCCGGGAATATAATCCCAAATTTCTAATAAAATGTTAACTTAAACATAAAATTTCTCTCTTAAAATATAAAGCCCAACATATGATAGACTGAGGTTGCCTCTGAGCTTCTCAGAATCCGGCTCCTCCTACGTTTTCTCCTTTGACTCACTAATAAATGTTCAACATTGAGCTTTCTCCTTAAAAAATCCTTACTTCTGTTCCTTGTCTTCTACTTTGTAGTCAAAAGGGTATGAAATCACTACTTTAATCGAGAGTTTTCTTAGGAGCATTCCTCCTAAGATGTAATTAACTATAGGAGCTTGCTCCTATAGGGATTTGAGAACCCCAGACTAAAATAAACCTTATTTTATTCGTATAAAACAAGGGAAGAATCTTTGGGAACGTAGATATTTTTAAAACCTCATTTCTAATTTTGAATAGACTTGTAGAATGTTATTATTATCTTTTCAGATAATATGATATTATACTTGTTATATTCAACTTTAGAAATGATGAATTTTATAAAACTCATTCTCGCTTTTGGATATCTTAAAGAATATTATGTTCGTCTTTTAAGATGATATAATATTCTTCTTGTCATATCTAAATAAAAGAATAAATAAACTTTTTCAAAAAACGTATTTCTATCTTTAAACATATTCTATAGAATTTCATGTTCATCTTTTGAGATGATATATTATTCTTTGAACTATGTTTGATTATAGAAATATCAATTTTCAAAACCCTATTTTGATATTGAATCCATTGTAGAATTTTGTGTCAATCTTTCAAGATTATATTTTATTCTCAATGCAGTATTCGATTACAAAATAGGAGAAATCAAAATCTGTGTTGTTGACCTGTAAACAAGAGCCAAAAAAAAAAAAAATTTCTCGTACCTGTTCGGCGCCGAACTCCGCACGTCGTCGCTGTTCAAATCCCGTAAATCTAGCGACGCGTCATTTCTCCCACGACCCTGTGTCGTTAAAATGAAAAGAAAAGGAGGCAGAAAGCTCTCCCTCTCCGATCACTCTCTCCCTGTGTGCTATTCGACTTCGCCAATTCGACGACTTTTCCTTCTGTCGGATCGAAACAAGAGGAGAGCTCGCTTGCTGTCGAGGAAACTTTCTCCCCTTCGTGCGACTTCTCCAGCTCCGCCCGCGGCTAAACGACTTTGCACCTTCGACGATTCTTTCTTCCAGCAGGATCGGAAGTCACGACATTCCGATCGAGATCGACGACGGGAGCTCGTCACTCCTTCGGCTCCTTCGTGGCAGTTCGGGTTTGCTCCTTCGGCGGATTTCCCTTCCCGTTCGGCCGGAAGTCACGACATTGCAATCGGAAGCAACAACGGGTGCTTGCCGACTGTGAAGATAACTTTCTATCTTTCGTAGCTTCTTCGGCTCTTACCTGGCTGTTCGGCTTCGCTCCTTTGACGATTCCCTGCTTGCCGGACCGGAAGTTCAACATTTTGATCGGAACAACAACAGGAACCCGCCGGCTGTGAGGGTAACTTTCTCCCTTTGCGTTCTTCTCCGGCCAAATCCCGTAGATCTGCCGAATTGCCGAGAGAGGTAGAGGGAGAGATGAGTTAGTTTTTAATTAAAATTAATTTTAATTATAATTGTTTTAATTAATTTTGGTTAATTCTAGTTATTATTTTTAATTAATTATAGTCATTATAATTAATTACATTTAGTTCTAATTAAATTATTATAATTAATTTAATTAGGATTAACTTAATTAATTATAATCTATAAAATTAATTATCATTAATTAATTTCAATTAATTATAATTTATTAAAATTTAATTAATATTAATTAATTATAATTAATAATAGATTAATTATAATTAATGATATTAATTAATTTTAATAAACTTTAATTAATTATATTAATTCATTATAATTAATTATAAGTAGTTAATTAAAAAATAATTTCTTAATTAATTTTAATTAATTAATGTTAATTATAGTTAATTCAAAAAAAAATGCCTTCTCCCGCCTCGACTTCCGTGCCCACCACCGCCGGCCAACTAAGGTACAATTTTTAGGACCTAATCTCGTTTTCTTACCTCGTCCTGTGTGTCGAGCCGGCGGTCTGCCTATACACGCTCTCGTAGCGTGGTGGGAGGGGCAACCGGCGCGACACCTACGACAAGGTAGGCAAGTGACCCTCGGTTCCAAATCTTGTCCTCAAGCCTCTTCCACCTCCGTCGGACTTCAAGATATAAATTTCTAACTCTACCCCGTCCTCGACGTTTGCAGCGGACCGGGGAACCACCTATACGCGCTCTTGTAGCACGGTAGGAGGGAGCCCGGTGCGAAGCATATGACGAGGCGGGTAAGCCCTATACACGCTCTTGTAGCGTGGTGGGGACGGTCCTCGGCCTCGACCACGACACCGACACCGCCGACACTGCTACGAAAGGTACGATGTTCCAAAATCTCATTCTCGACGTTTGCAGCGGACCGTAGAACCACCTATACGCGCTCTTGTAGCACAGTAGGAGGGAGCCCGGTGCGATGCATACGACGAGGTGGGAGAGCCCTATACACGCTCTTGTAGCGTGGTGGGGAGTCACTGCTGTTCTGGGAGTCACTGCTGTTCTGTTGTACGGGTACTGCTGAAGGCCCCATACACGCTCTTGTAGCGTGGTGGGATGAAATTTTGTACGGCCGCGGTGTCTAAGGACACCTACCATACACGCTCTAGTAGCGTGGTGGGAAGGCCCAACTCCCCTATTTTCCCCCAAACGGGGGATATGCCGGGGTGCTGCCGAAATTTTCACTGAAATGTACAAAGACTTGAACAATTTGAAGACCTTCTTGGGCAACAATGCAAAAGACCTGTACTTGAACAGAAATGTACAGAACTTGAACTAAAATGAGCAGAGGACTTGTACGAAAAAACAGTGAACTTGTGGACCAGAACCTGAACTCAAATGATTAATAAAGATCAAATCAAACGAAATAAAATCAAACTGGAACTGAACTCAAATCAAACTTGGATAAATGCAATTGAAACTCAAAACCAATTCAATATGAATTTGAAATTGAACTTGCAAAGACTTCAGAAGACTCTGAACAAGCACTTGAAATTATTCTTGGAACTTGAATTGTGCAACATCAGGGGACCCGAACATAGAACTCAAACTCAAATGAACTCCAACATGAATTGAATAAGATCTCTCAAGCTCACTACTTCAACTCAAACTGGAACAAGATGTGGAGAGTAGGGAACTTAAATTGAACTCAAGTTGGATCCAAATTTGACACGAGCAATAAAGAACTTGAAATTTCAAGAACAACACACAAAACTCAAGCATGAGTTGAACCTTGAACTTGGGTTCAATGGAATACATAGAACTGGGCTTTGGATGAATGAATAAATCAAGATCTAAGTGCACAGTCGTCCAAGCTAACAACAAGTTGTAAGTAGGAGATGAAATCTCGATGCACACGAATGATGAATGCAACGAACTCATACGACAATCCCTACAATGTCCATTGATTGAGATGGCGATACGGGAGACCAAAGATGGAGGATCCGCCTTCCTACAAACAAATGCAACCCAACAAACCCACCTGAGATTGGTGAAAGGTGGTTTCAATGCAAAAGCGAGGGCTCTCCTACGAAAACTACTAGGAGGTCGTAGCGGATACAACGGTCCCTTGCAGATGATTATAAATGACTTGTGGATAACAACAGTGTGTACATCGTAAGCATGAAGAACCACTGTGGACACAGGTACGAATATCACCTACGACAACGGTGATCAAGATCTTCAAGTATTTCAAGTACAATGGCAACCCGATGTACGAAAAACTCTACTACACTAAAGATCTTGAACGGAGATATTCTCAAAGCAAAGTGACAATCAGTGAACTTCAAAGTTCAAAAGAACTCCTTCCCCGGTGAATGAGAAAGGGGGAGTCAATATCAAGTCCAATACTCCAAAGTTCAAAAAGAATCCCCTCCCCGGTGAATGAGAAAAGGGGAATCAACATTAAGATGCCACGCCACCGGATCTGCGACACTCATGCAAGCAGACAGAAGGCGTCTACAACCTACAATGCAACGCCACCGGATCCGCAACACTCGTATTAGCGGACAGAAGGCGTGTACAAGCCCTCAAATGAAAAGTTGTGCGCACTCAAATGGCTGTTACCTGCATAACTACAAAATATTTCAAAGTAACCCCACACAAGTACACTGTAGTATTGTATACACATAGGTACACAACGGGGTACGTCTAAATCAATATAAAAATCATCCGCATGGGCCCCGGCGAGCGTGTTATTGGTACACACGTGACGCCTAGGGATACTGCACGGGTCGATAAGTGAATTTTAGTTCGAACCCGATCCTTCTATTTGGATCAATAGAAGTCGACAGGGTTCGAACCTTTAAACGAATACACGGTTGTAGTGACCGGTGTATTTGTTTAAATACATTCTTTTTAGGCATTCGATGCCTAAAATCAAGAAAATTCATAAACAAAGGCACAAAGCATACGAGAAACCCGATCCCCTATCGATAAGTTGATAGGGTCGACAAGGTTCAATCAACAAATGGAAATAACCCCAAACACCCCGATGATGGCCGTGTTGAATGCAGATCTCAACCGGAGGGGTTCCCAAATATTTTCAAATGACTCCCAAACATCCAAAAATCCAAAGCTCCACCCAAAATCCCAGAAAATTTCAAAAATCTCAAAAATATTTAAAATTGAAATAAAACCATCAATATCTTAAAGCAAAATCCATCCACCCTCCGCAACAGTTTGGCGGGGCGGATAAATTAAAGTTTACTTCAGCTCACAAAAGAGCCAAATGCCTAGTCGAAAATATCACTAGGATTCATTCTCAAACAAATCTCCTGCCAGTAAGGACGTGGTACGTGTCCTCTGACCGGCGGTTCGCCGTCAAATGGCGCCGCAGGATAAACGGTTACGACGACTCGGGGCCCTCTGAACCGAGTGGTTTCGCCGCTAAATGGCATCACGATATACCGGTTATGGCTAGAGCCAATACGCTCCTTATTGGCATCAAATCCTTGAGATATGAATCAATAGGATATGATCGATAGGGCACAAAGCCCTCTGTCAGCTAAGGTGGATTCAAATTTGTCCCCTTAGACAAATACCCACCCCAGGTCTACAAGGTCCCCTTGGACGAAGCAACCCATGGCTGCCGACAAGGATCCTTCTGTCAGGTTGGGTCGACTACCTCCTCTGACTAAGTAGACCAGGGACCACGATGGCCCGGGACGACGGAACCATGGGATCTTGATCGGGCCCATCATCCATTCCCCCACCATCCGCTCTAAGTGCAAGATGGTGCAATTTTAATTTTAAATATTAAATCTTTCAAAACCTATAAATTTCCAAGCTTCCAAACATTTCAAATCCTCAAATTTTCAAATTCTCAAACCCATTGCTGCTACTATATGCCAGATAACACGTATTCCTACGTATCTGATCGACGACTAGCCTTAATCGAAAGTTCTCTCTCGTGATCGAGAGGGGTAATTAACTATAGGGGCTTGCGCCTATAGGAAACCAGAACTCAGATTACAAAGTCCTCACAAAATGAGGGCGAAATCTCTGGGTAGTGTCTTATCTACAAACCCATCTGCCTTCCAAAATTTACCCCGGAACCTATCCGTTAAAACTCCCCTCGCAAAAACAAAAAAAAAAAAAAAAAAGGAAATCGCGTGGCGGGGAGGCCGGGGCCGAATTTTCGGAGCCCACAGATTTCTGGCGACTCCGCTAGGGAATGGTTTCTCTTTCCATCTCTGGCTAGTCACTTATATGCTATAGTAGCAGCTAAGAAAAGTAATGATCATATTGAGATCTATACGGTGAACATCAGGATGTGACATTTGGTTCTTATGTCCAAAGATCCATCACTGAAAGGTCCCGAAAATGAATCTTTTAAATAAGATCAATGGAAATTTGTTTAGCAGGGTTTTAAATTCCATGCTAATTTTCCTGCTATCATTCGTTCTGCGTTATTCTTGTTTCATGAAAATGTGGGGTGATGTATCAATTCTGATCACTAACCCCTGCCTTTCATTTTTACAGAATGGAATGCAGGACACACCGATGACCGTCCAACTGGGACGAGGAGCCAGAATTCAACTGGCGAATGCTGTCATAGAAACTGGAAATACTGGAGCCACCATCCACTTTGGTGGGCTCGAATTCTCAGCAGCTACTGCAAGGGCTGCAGCCGTCCCTGTGTACGGCATAAATTCTGAAGAGTTTTCTGAAAGATCCTATTCTGCAAGAACTGCTGCTAGAGGTGCTACTCAAAGAAGAGTTTCTGTCTTTGAAAGGTTGTCCCAACCTGAAACCCTTACTGCAAAGAGGGTTGTTGATGGAAGGAAAGTTTCTGTGGTGACTGCCAACACCACTAACCTGCCCAGAGAGACTGTTGCATCTGGAAGGTATGATGCTGAGGCTTCCTCATCTGGAGGAAGACTTACTAGAAGGCAAAGGAGGAAGAGAAATGCAGAGCTGCGAGCTCAGCAATTACCTGTACCAGTCCACCCCTCCAATTTGCCAGCACAAGACCCAGAAGTCAATATTCCCACTCATAACAGGTTTTCTAACTTGAAGTGGATCAAAAGAAATAGCTCTTCTGCTGAGCTCAAGAAATCATTCTGGGAGCGTCAACCTGAAGCTCCAGCTCTTCAGAAGACAAGAGAGCCCGAACGTCTATCTGCTCGAGTCCACCGAGTTTTGAAGACAGTTAAGGAGAAGGGCCTGATGAAAAAGAAGTTCCAAAGGCCACTGATTGTTGAGGCCCGAAGAACCCCTCCCAGAGAGAGGCTATCATCTGCTACGATAACAGAAAAAAGAGGTTATCGACGACAAGCTCCGCAGGAAGCACATCGGGGCGTGACACTTGGACCCCGTGTCCAAGAATCCGTCGTCGAAAGGGCCCAGCGGAAAGGCAAACAAGTTTGGAGGCCGAAGCCTCGAAAGGAAAAGATCTTTGAAGAAAAAGATAGATCATGCGTGACATCCGGAGCAGTCTCCCGGAGATCCGCCTCTGCTAACAAAACTCGTCAGAAATGGGTCCAAAAGAAGGCCCATAATGACAACAATTATATTGACGGTCGACATCCTGTAGAGTCTTCCAGGAGATCCCGTCATTCTCCTACCTCAACTAAAGAGGAAGTTCACTTCGATCGTAGCCCGCGAATCGAAGAAATAGTCATCCCAAATCAAGAACCTGAAATTCAGTGGCGCCGTCGCTCAGAAATTCAGGTGCAAAAAGATGAAGAAGAATATGTTGATGATGATACTATGGAGCTCGAAGTGGTTCATATGGTCAGCCACGTTAATGTTGAAGATGATGATGGTGATGAAGAAGACCAACAATCACAGCCGCGCGTACGTGTTTATCGACGTCGCCACAGGGCTAGATCTATTGCCAGCCAAAGTGCTCGCTCTTCAGAAGAAGGAGAGGAGGAAGAAGAAGAGGTCGGAGAAAATCCCTTCGGTGGTGAAGACATCACACTCGCTGAAATGAGAAATCAAATGAGGCGACAAATGCGAAGGAAAGACAGAAATCTCTCAGTTAAATGATAAAATGACTGAGATGATGACTCAAATGACGGCCATGATGGAAATGATGCAGAAGACCACTTCTGTGGGTCCTGCACCAGTTCAGCCCATCAACCAAGCCGCTAATTCTCAAAATCCTCAAGCGCCTCAAGCCTCAGGAGTGAAAGGTGTACCTGAAGGCGGCGATAAGAATGATGATCCTACCCGCCAGCGTACCCCACAAAATGTGACAAGTGCTTCTGAACCTGTAACTGCATCACAGCTGGAAGGCTTAATTAGTGAAAAGATCAAAGCCATTATAGCAGCAGAACAGGCAGAGAAGCTAGTAGGAAAAGGTCGCCCGTATCCAGCAGAGTACGATCAGGTGCCATATCCAAAGGGATATTCTGTACCGAAGTTCAACATCTTCGATGGAAATAAGAATCCCAGACAACACCTGGCGCAGTTCAAAGCAACCTGTGGAAATACAGGAGGTAATGATGCTCTGTTATTCAGGCAATTCGTGAGCAGCTTGAGTGAAACTGCTTTCGAATGGTATGCCGAACTGCCAAATGATTCACTGAAGACCTTTGCGGAGCTGGAGGCCTTGTTCGTGAAAAGATTTGCCAGCGCAACAGAGAAGACTACCATTGCTGATCTCGCCCTTGACAAAAGGAGGAAAGATGAATCAGTAACGAGGTACATAACACGCTGGCGCAATCTCAGTATGAAGTGCGAGCAGCAACTAGAAGAAGAACATGCAGTCCAATTGTTGATGGGGAATATTGATGAAAAAATGCAACCTTTCTTATGCATGGCTTCTATCACGACCTTCCAAGATCTGCTGGACAGGGTGGCTAAGTTTGAAAAGTTGAATTTGTCAAAGTCAGAAAATATCGCTGACAGACCCAAGAAGGCTAAAGCTCCTGATGCTAGGAGGAACGAAGTTTACTCCGCAATCCCTCCCAGACCTGATAAAGGTAAACGGGTAGTGTATAATGTAGACAAAGGAAAGCAGCCTATGCAATACGAAGAAAAGCCAAAGCAGGCTTACAATCCTAATCCTCAACCAAAACTAGTACTTGGAGGAAATGAAAAACCTCGAGCCTTTCCTGGTGGAGGAGAGCGCCAGAGGCAGACTGCAGGAGCTGGTGATAAAACATTCCCCTCCCTCAAGGAGAAAATGAATAAAGAATATTCGTTCAAGAGAGAAAGTGTCGCCAAGCTGTTCCGACAAGCACTCAAGAACGGTCTGGAGTTGCCAGAATGCAAAAGACCTGAAGAGTCCAAGCACAGTGGCGACCCAAACTACTGCCCATATCATCGGGTAGTTAGCCACCCGATCGAAGATTGTTATGTCTTCAAAGATTGGCTAGAAAAGATGTACAAGATGGGAGAATTAACATTATCAGATAATGTGTTGGTTCGTCCCAGAAAGGAATCCACCCGGGTAGTCACGTCCTCTTCCGTACTCCGGCTTAAAGAAAAAATGAAAGAACCTATTCAAGATAAACAATGGGAGACTATGGTCTCCAAGAAGACAACAAAAATGCTGAAACAGCTTGAAGGAGTTCCGGGTGTCAAGTGGAAGTCTCCTACTGAGCCAGTATTGAACTTAAAATGGTTGCCTCTGTCACAAGCATCCACCTCTAAACAGCAACCTGGCCAGGCTAGCTCATCAAAATCTGGAAAGTCAAAGTCAAAGTCTTCTAAGAAGAAAGCCAAGTTGAAGAAGCCTATGACGAAGAAGACTGCAACTCAAAAGGCTATTGATAGTTTGGGCGAATATTACCAGACTGTCAGGAGGCCTATTAAGCTCGGTGATTTTATGAAAGAGCTTAAAATAGATGAAAAGAAAGAAGAAGCTGAGGCCGAATCTCTTCCTACGGAGATATGCCGAGTCATCTCAACAACATCAGAGATATCAGATAGGGAGAAATACGCTGAAGAAGCAGCCCCTGAGTTCTGTTTAATGATATCATCGATGGAATTCAGTTCAGATGAGTTGTGTTTTCCAGATGATGAAGATTCAGACCCAAGCATAGAATCACAAATGAAACAAGTGAAGTTGGGAGACGATTCCGAGTCTACAGATGAATCTCCAGACACAACAATGGCTGACTCTGAAGAGAATGCTTCATCAAATAAGTCTGAATCAGATGAGGTGGCCCAAGTACAGTTGAGAAGTGGCAAGGTACTACCGCCTCCACCAAAGAAAGGGATCCCTAATAAAGATAAGGGAAAAGAGATAGTTATCAGTGAAGATATTATCCCTAAAGATCCCAAGAAAAATGATACTTCTGCTAAGGGGATAGATTACAATATCTTATCCCATTTGAGGAAGATCCCAGCACAACTCAGTATATATGATGCCTTACTAATGTCTAAAGACCTTCGGGAGACTTTGATCCAAGCTCTCAAGGACCCTGAAAGATATGAGGCATATTTTGCTGAACGCAATTTGACGGAAGTCTTACAAGCTCGGAATGAGCCCCTCATCACCTTTGCTGAGGATGATATGATGCTTGGAACAGCAGATCACAATCGCCCTTTGTATGTTACGGCAGAGAGCGACGATATGATGATCAGTCGAATTTTGATCGATCATGGATCTTCTGTGAACCTCATGAGTCTTAAAGCACTGAGATCACTGTGCCTCGATGTGGAACATCTTGGGCAAGACAAATTGATGGTACACGGCTTCAACGAGAAGGGGCAGAAAACTCTTGGTTCGTTTATGCTTCCTCTTGTATTTGGGGAACTCCATACGGAAGCCAAATTCCATGTAATCGATGCGGACACTTCGTTCAAGGCATTATTGGGTCGCCCCTGGCTGCATGAATACGGCGTTGTCCCTTCAACATTACACCAGTGCATGAAATATCTGAAGGAAGGAGAAGAATTCAAAATTTCTGGTGATATTCAACCCTTTGCAGTACATGAAGTAACAGTTTATGAAGATGCTAAGTACTTCATGCCAAAGAAGCAAAAGTCGTCAAGTTCTCTTGAGGCTAGAGCATCAAATTCTAATGCTGCAAAGAAACCCAAGCAAGAAGATGAGAAAAAGCGTGTAGGAAGAAAGAAAGCGACGCCAACTCTTCCTAAAGCATCAATCATTCCTAAAGAGAAGAAATATGTACCTCATCTTGGGAGTGACACGGATGAAGATGATGTTACTCCTGTCAAATCTAGAAAAATATGCCAGTCCACGGATGAATGGAGTAGGCTGGTTGAATTTTCAAATGATGATTATGACTACGACTCAATCTACATGAACTCAGTGCATAGTGTGTTCTCCAGAAGAATAAACAGTCTGTCAATTTCAGATAGCGTACTCGTAGTCACACGTGTTCCCTTGCAACACTTCAAAGAAATCATTTCACGCGATATGCATAAAGTTGAAGAACTTTTCACTCTTTATCTGCCTCCTCTAAAGAAGGGGACTGCACATGAAAATGTATTGTATTCCACGGGAACACGCGAAGAGGAGAATCATGACTGGGATTGCATGCTCCTCGACTCCGAGGAATTATTTCCTACGAGACTACCCAAGTTCAATACCAAAAATATTCAAAGAATGCTACGAAAACAAGTCAATATTCCTACCACCAAGCGACAACTTCGTACAAGTTTGGGCCTCTGGTATGGGAGAAGTCCACGTCCATTACGACGAAAGGATATAGACGCATATAAAGGCATCGGGTTCATCAAACGAAAATTCCTCCAGAAAGAGACTTGTCGAGTAATCACGTGCGGAGAAATCAAATCTGATGATGATTATGATGAAATATGCGAAGCTGAAGATTATGATGATAAACCCGTAGAAGCTGAGCCTGCACCAGAAGAACTGGAAGACGGTGGACAGGCTGCTACGATGGACGAGCTCAAAGAAGTCAATTTGGGAACTGAGGAAGACCCTCGCCCAACCTTCATTAGCTCTCTACTACCAGAAGATCAAGTAGAAGAAATAAAAGAGCTCCTCTGTGAATTCAGGGACTACTTTGCCTGGACATATGCTGAGATGCCCGGTTTATCCCCTGAAGTAGCAGTTCACAGATTAGCAATCAAATCCGATGCAGCGCCTATCAAACAAGCTCCAAGGAGAATGAGATTGGAGATTGAAGAACAGGTGATTGCAGAAACGAAGAAGCTTATAGAAGCAGGCTTCATCCGAGAAGAAAAATATGCTGACTGGATTGCCAATATCGTCCCTGTAAAGAAGAAGAATGGTCAGATTCGTATCTGTATCGACTTCAGGGATCTCAACAAGGCATGCCCGAAAGATGACTTTCCACTCTCAGTATCAGAACTTCTCGTTGACAATACTTCCAACTACGACATGTTCTCATTTATGGACGGATCGTCAGGCTACAATCAAATCAAAATGGCACCTGAAGATGAAAGACATACATCATTCAGAACACCCATAGGCATATTCTGCTTCACAGTTATGTCATTCGGTCTGAAGAATGCTGGTGCTACTTATCAACGGGCGATGACTCGTATATTTGATGATTTGATTCATCAAAAGGTTGAATGCTATGTAGATGACTTGGTCATTAAAAGCACGAACCGAAAAGACCATCTTGATGACTTGAGGATTGTGTTCGAAAGAATCAGAAAATACGATCTGAAGATGAACCCTCTCAAGTGTGCATTTGGGGTATCCTCAGGAAAATTCCTGGGGTACGTTGTTCGACATCGAGGAATTGAAGTCGACCCCAACAAGATCAAGGCGATCATGGAGATGCCACCCCCAAAGAACCTTCGTCAACTCCGTTCTTTATAAGGACAACTGGCTTTCATTCGGAGATTCATATCAAATCTGTCGGGTAGGTGCCAGCCATTTTCAAAACTGATGAAGAAAGATGTCCGCTTCAAATGGGACGAAGAGTGCCAAGAAGCGTTTGACAGCATTAAAAGATATCTGTTGAATCCTCCCATTCTTGCGGCGCCAATCCCCGGGAAGCCTCTTATACTGTATACGGCAGCACTAGAAGAGTCCCTCGGAGCACTATTGGCCCAGCATAATGAAGAAGGCAAAGAGAATGCACTATACTACATCAGTCGTAGATTGATAGGAGCAGAAATCCGCTACTCTCCAATTGAAAAGCATTGTTTGGCCTTGATTTTCGTAGTTCAGAAGCTCCGCCATTATATGCTATCTCACGAAATCACTTTGATATCAAAGATCGATCCGCTGAAGTTCTTGATGACAAGACCAGCGTTGACAGGTCGTTTGGCAAGGTGGGCAGTTATTTTACTACAGTTTGATATCACATATGTCCCTCAAAAGGCAGTGAAAGGGCAGGTGTTGACAGATTTTCTTGCAGCACATCCTATCCCTGCAGATTCACCGCTCAACGATAATCTACCTGACGAGCAGATCATGAATGTCAAAGAGGAGGAGATGCTACGAGTATGGGAAATGTACTTTGATGGAGCATCATCAATTAAACGTGCTCGGCCTCCAAATCTAGAAAAAGCTCAAGCCGGAATTGGACTCATTTTCGTGGCGCCCGAGGGAGGCATAATGAGATTCTCTTTCAGCTTGACTGAACCTCGGACAAACAATGAAGTCGAATATGAAGCTTTAATAGCAGGATTGGAGATTGCAATCGATGTACGAATTCAAAATCTTCAAATCTTCGATGATTCTCAACTTGTTGTAAATCAAGTACTTGGAGTTTACAAAATCACCAAGTTCGAGTTGGCCTGTTATCACCGACGAGTTCTTAAGCTTATGAAACAAATTCCAATTGTCAAGTTAACTCAAGTTCCCCGAGGTCAAAATGGCAAAGCTGATTCTCTGGCAAAATTGGCTAAAGAAATGGCGAATATGGATGATGAATGGTCCATCATAATTATGGTACACAATCGTCGGATCCTAGAGCCAGCATTATTACAATTCCCGCAGGCAGAGGGAATACCAAATTCAAGCCAGCAGGATGCAACTCCGGTTGATCCTCAATCTCCCCAACCAGTTGATCTCGAAGATCAACGTGAAGAAAATCAAGTTCATAAGAAAAGACGCAAGGCCAGTCAAACTTCAGAATCATGGTGGCATTGCCTAGATGTCGAGGAAGAAGATGACTGGAGATTACCTTTCATTGACTACTTTAAAGAAAGTAAGCTACCAATAGACAAATCACTAGCTGCTCAAATCAGGAAGAGAGCGCTACGATATGCATTGGTCAACAACACATTGTATCGGCGTGCTTTCGATCAAATGTGGCTAAGGTGCCTAGGGACTCGAGAAGCTGATAAAGTGGTAGCAGAAGTTCACGAAGGACTTTGTGGAGCACACCAATCAGGTCCCAAGATGGCAGTCAAAATTAAAAGAATGGGCTACTATTGGCCGACCATGGTCAGAGATTGTATCAATCATGCTAAGAGGTGCCACGAGTGCCAGATTCACGGTGATATTATACATCAACCGCCAAATCCACTGCACCCTACAATAGCATCCTGGCCATTTGAATGTTGGGGTACAGATGTTATCGGACCGATAGATCCGCCGTCATCAGCAGGACACCGCTTCATCTTGGCAGCAACCGACTACTTCTCAAAGAGGGCAGAAGCGGCCCCATTCAAAGAAGTTACGTCTGAGCACGTGATTAACTTCTTCACCCACAATGTTGTTTACAGATTCGGTGTGCCACGCCGTATAATCTCAGACAACGGAACTGCTTTCAAAAGTACAAAAATCTACAAGTTCGTTGATCGGCACAAAATCGATTGGCGATATTCCTCCATATACTATCCAAGAGCAAATGGCCTAGCAGAAGCCTTCAACAAAACACTGGTGAAATTATTAAAGAAAATCCTTTCCAAAAACAAAAGAGAGTGGCATACGAAGATGGCAGAAGCGTTGTAGGCGTATCATACGACCTACAAAACACCGACCAAAGCCACTCCTTATTCTCTGGTGTTCGGAGTTGAAGCTGTACTGCCACTAGAAGTTGAACTACCGTCACTTCGGATTGCTATCCAGAATGAGCTGACTCAAGAACAAAATGCTCGTCTAAGAATGGAGGAGCTCGATGCACTCGATGAAATCAGGTTACAAGCTCAGCAAAACCTGGAGATCTACCGAGCAAGGATGACAAAATCTTTTGATCGAATGGTGCGTCCTCGATCGTTTCAAGAAGGGGAATTGGTCCTGGTGCAGAGAAGGCCAATCATCCCACATAGAAAAATCGGCGGCAAATTTGTTTCCAACTGGGAAGGACCTTTCGTCATCGAGAAGGTATTTCAAGGAGGAGCTTATCAACTGATCGATCTGAATGGTCAAAGGCCCATGCCGCCGATCAATGGCAGATACCTGAAGAAATACTACGCATGAAATATTGTGCTTAATGTATTGTGTTTTCATACATTATTATTAGCACATATATTTCACACTTTGAAATTCTGCTCTGTCATGAGAACACATTTCAAAATCCCCCATCAGACTGGGGGCATTTTAAATATTTGTTCGGGTCGACATCGCGCTGCGTGCCGAGATCCCCAAACAAATATTTAAAAATCTCAAAACTCCAATTCTATTCTGCTCTAAAATGTCCCTGCAAGACAGGGGACATTTTAAATATTTATTCGGGTCGACATCGCGCATCGCGCCGAGATCCCCGAATAAATATTTAAAAAAAATTATTATCAATTCAAATGCTATTTTGTGCTAAAGAATACAAAAATTTCTTCTTCAAAGTCTATGCAGGTGATCTTTTAAAAGATCGAGACCACCTTCTCCAACAAACCAAGACTCAAAGGTCAAGAAAGAGACTTTTGAAACTACACACTCCTACAAAATTGAGCCGGAAAAGCTTGAAGTCTTTCGACAGCCTGAAGCTTAAGGTTCGAATGGGTGTAAAAGGTCGGATCCAACAAGCCCAAATATGGCCGGATCGCTGGCAGCTCCGTCTACTCAACAAGCCATAAGAACGGCCGTAGTAGCGGAACCCCCACTTCGTCAACCCGTCAGTAGGGATTGTAGGAAGTACAAAAACAAATTTGACTCGACCAGTTCAAGTGATCGTAGTCTGCAAAATTCTCCAAAATGACTGGAGAATCAAAGTTCCAGTGGAAGAATGAGTCTCGAGCAACTACTGAATGTTCGTAGGCTCCAAAATCTAAAACCACGAAGGATGACTCCAAATCTGTCAACTTCAGCAAAATCAGCATTGGGAAGCACAATTCCCATAGCTCAAGTCTGAAGCCTGAATGGGTGTATGAGGTCGGATCCAACAAGCCCAAATATGGCCGGATCGCTGGCAGCTTCGTCTACTCAACAAGCCATAAGAAAGGCCGCAGTAGAGGAACCCCCATTTCAGCAACCAGAGGACGAAGAGCTGTCAAATCCCAGCTCTCCCGATCTGATGAACTCAAGTGATTCAGATTAAAGTCTTCTCAAATGGTTAAAGATCAAGATACTACCTACATTCGGTATTATCAACTGAATCTGAAACCTGCAAGTCCTTCAACAAATCCGTAAAGCACAAAGCGAGGATCGAAGGAATTTTCTTCAACAAGTCCGTCAAAGCACCAAGCAAAGGACCGAAGGAAACTATCCCAAAGTTCATGAAAAGTCTATGACTGAACTAAGAGGATTCCGTTATCAACAAGTCCGCTATGCACAAAGCTCTGGACCGATGACTTTTCGCCATCGACCTAATAAAAACCTAAGGGTTTTGGTCACCGGCATTTACTCCTTTATCAAGCCCGCCAAAGCTAAAAGCAAAGGGCAGGAGGAATATAAATCATCTGACAAGTCAGTAGAGACAAATCAGACAACCCTTCACCAAGTCCGTAGCACAAAGCACAGGACAGAAGGAAACAAAATCTCGGGGCTCTAGCAAAAGCTGCAGAATGAGCACCCTGGATGACATCTACAAATGCCCCTAAAGACTGGGGGCATTTTAAACATTTATTTGGGTCGACATCGCGTTGCGTGCCAAGATCACCAAATAAATATTTAAAATTTTAACAAGATATCAACCATCTATGGATACATTCAAGAGAGCAGTTGAGAAAGAAAGTTAGTGTGACATCAAAACAAAATTTTGGAGATCCACTAAAAGAAAGTAGTGTGACATCCAAATGAAATTTTGGAGATCCACTAAAAGAAAATTCCAGTGTGACATCCAAACGAATTCTTGGAGATCCACTAAATGGAAACCCTAGTGTGACATCTAGAACAGATATCTAGAGATCCGCAGGGTCAATCAGCATACAACAAACGTGGCCCGCTCCAGACGCCTACCACATTTGTTGGGGGGCATTTGTTGACCTGTATACAAGAGCCAAAAAAAAAGAAAAAAAATTCTCGTACCTGTTCGGCGCCGAACTCCGCACGTCGTCGCTGTTCAAATCCCGTAAATCTAGCGACGCGTCATTTCTCCCACGACCCTGTGTCGTTAAAATGAAAAGAAAAGGAGGCAGAAAGCTTTCCCTCTCCGATCACTCTCTCCGTGTGCTATTTGACTTCGCCAATTCGACGACTTTTCCTTCTGTCGGATCGAAACAAGAGGAGAGCTCGCTTGCTGTCGAGGAAACTTTCTCCCCTTCGTGCGACTTCTCCAGCTCCGCCCGCGGCTAAACGACTTTGCACCTTCGACGATTCTTTCTTCCAGCAGGATCGGAAGTCACGACATTCCGATCGGGATCGACGACGGGAGCTCGTCACTCCTTCGGCTCCTTCGTGGCAGTTCGGGTTTGCTCCTTCGGCGGATTTCCCTTCCCGTTCGGCCGGAAGTCACGACATTGCAATCGAAAGCAACAACGGGTGCTTGCCGACTGTGAAGATAACTTTCTATCTTCCGTAGCTTCTTCGGCTCTTACCTGGCTGTTCGGCTTCGCTCCTTTGACGATTCCCTGCTTGCCGGACCGGAAGTTCAGCATTTTGATCGGAACAACAACAGGAACCCGCCGGCTGTGAGGGTAACTTTCTCCCTTTGCGTTCTTCTCCGGCCAAATCCCGTAGATCTGCCGAATTACCGAGAGAGGTAGAGGGAGAGATGAGTTAGTTTTTAATTAAAATTAATTTTAATTATAATTGTTTTAATTAATTTTGGTTAATTCTAGTTATTATTTTTAATTAATTATAGTCATTATAATTAATTACATTTAGTTCTAATTAAATTATTATAATTAATTTAATTAGGATTAACTTAATTAATTATAATCTATAAAATTAATTATCATTAATTAATTTCAATTAATTATAATTTATTAAAATTTAGTTAATATTAATTAATTATAATTAATTATAGATTAATTATAATTAATGATATTAATTAATTTTAATAAACTTTAATTAATTATATTAATTCATTATAATTAATTATAAGTAGTTAATTAAAAAATAATTTCTTAATTAATTATAATTAATTAATGTTAATTATAGTTAATTCAAAAAAAAGAAGAAAATGCCTTCTCCCGCCTCGACTTTCGTGCCCACCACCGCCGGCCAACTAAGGTACAATTTTTGGGACCTAATCTCATTTTCTTACCTCGTCCTGTGTGTCGAGCCGGCGGTCTGCCTATACACGCTCTCGTAGCATGGTGGGAGGGGCAACCGGCGCGACACCTACGACAAGGTAGGCAAGTGACCCTCGGTTCCAAATCTTGTCCTCAAGCCTCTTCCACCTCCACCGGACTTCAAGGTATAAATTTCTAACTCTACCCCGTCCTCGACGTTTGCAGCGGACCGGGGAACCACCTATACGCGCTCTTGTAGCACGGTAGGAGGGAGCCCGGTGCGAAGCATACGACGAGGCGGGTAAGCCCTATACATACTCTTGTAGCGTGGTGGGGACGGTCCTCGGCCTCGACCTCGACACCGACACCGCCGACACTGCTACGAAAGGTACGATGTTCCAAAATCTCATTCTCGACGTTTGCAACGTACCGTAGAACCACCTATACGCGCTCTTGTAGCACGGTAGGAGGGAGCCCGGTGCGATGCATACGACGAGGTGGGAGAGCCCTATACACGCTCTTGTAGCGTGGTGGGGAGTCACTGCTGTTCTGGGAGTCACTGCTGTTCTGTTGTACGGGTACTGCTGAAGGCCCCATACACGCTCTTGTAGCGTGGTGGGATGAAATTTTGTACGGCCGCGGTGTCTAAGGACACCTACCATACACGCTCTAGTAGCGTGGTGGGAAGGCCCAACTCCCCTATTTTCCCCCAAACGGGGGATATGCCGGGGTGCTGCCGAAATTTTCACTGAAATGTACAAAGACTTGAACAATTTGAAGACCTTCTTGGGCAACAATGCAAAAGACCTGTACTTGAACAGAAATGTACAGAACTTGAACTAAAATGAGCAGAGGACTTGTACGAAGAAACAGTGAACTTGTGGACCAGAACCTGAACTCAAATGATTAATAAAGATCAAATCAAACGAAATAAAATCAAACTGGAACTGAACTCAAATCAAACTTGGATAAATGCAATTGAAACTCAAAACCAATTCAATATGAATTTGAAATTGAACTTGCAAAGACTTCAGAAGACTCTGAACAAGCACTTGAAATTGTTCTTGGAACTTGAATTGTGCAACATCAGGGGACCCGAACATAGAACTCAAACTCAAATGAACTCCAACATGAATTGAATAAGATCTCTCAAGCTCACTACTTCAACTCAAACTGGAACAAGATGTGGAGAGTAGGGAACTTAAATTGAACTCAAGTTGGATCCAAATTTGACATGAGCAATAAAGAACTTGAAATTTCAAGAACAACACACAAAACTCAAGCATGAGTTGAACCTTGAACTTGGGTTCAATGGAATACATAGAACTGGGCTTTGGATGAATGAATAAATCAAGATCTAAGTGCACAGTCGTCCAAGCTAACAACAAGTTGTAAGTAGGAGATGAAATCTCGATGCACACGAATGATGAATGCAACGAACTCATACGACAATCCCTACAATGTCCATTGATTGAGATGGCGATACGGGAGACCAAAGATGGAGGATCCGCCTTCCTACAAACAAATGCAACCCAACAAACCCACCTGAGATTGGTGAAAGGTGGTTTCAATGCAAAAGCGAGGGCTCTCCTACGAAAACTACTAGGAGGTCGTAGCGGATACAACGGTCCCTTGCAGATGATTATAAATGACTTGTGGATAACAACAGTGTGTACATCGTAAGCATGACGAACCACTGTGGACACAGGTACGAATATCACCTACGACAACGGTGATCAAGATCTTCAAGTATTTCAAGTACAATGGCAACCCGATGTACGAAAAACTCTACTACACTAAAGATCTTGAACGGAGATATTCTCAAAGCAAAGTGACAATCAGTGAACTTCAAAGTTCAAAAGAACTCCTTCCCCGGTGAATGAGAAAGGGGGAGTCAATATCAAGTCCAATACTCCAAAGTTCAGAAAGAATCCCCTCCCCGGTGAATGAGAAAAGGGGAATCAACATTAAGATGCCACGCCACCGGATCTGCGACACTCATGCAAGCAGACAGAAGGCGTCTACAACCTACAATGTAACGCCACCGGATCCGCAACACTCGTATTAGCGGACAGAAGGCGTGTACAAGCCCTCAAATGAAAAGTTGTGCGCACTCAAATGGCTGTTACCTGCATAACTACAAAATATTTCAAAGTACCCCCACACAAGTGCACTGTAGTATTGTATACACATAGGTACACAACGGGGTACGTCTAAATCAATATAAAAATCATCCGCATGGGCCCCGACGAGCGTGTTATTGGTACACACGTGACGCCTAGGGATACTGCGCGGGTCGATAAGTGAATTTTAGTTCGAACCCGATCCTTCTATATGGATCAATAGAAGTCGACAGGGTTCGAACCTTTAAACGAATACACGGTTGTAGTGACCGGTGTATTTGTTTAAATACATTTCTTTTTAGGCATTCGATGCCTAAAATCAAGAAAATTCATAAACAAAGGCACAAAGCATACGAGAAACCCGATCCCCTATCGATAAGTTGATAGGGTCGACAAGGTTCAATCAACAAATGGAAATAACCCCAAACACCCCGATGATGGTCGTGTTGAATGCAGATCTCAACCGGAGGGGTTCCCAAATATTTTCAAATGACTCCCAAACATCCAAAAATCCAAAGCTCCACCCAAAATCCCAGAAAATTCCAAAATTCTCAAAAATCTCAAAAATATTTAAAATTGAAATAAAACCATCAATATCTTAAAGCAAAATCCATCCACCCTCCGCAACAGTTTGGCGGGGCGGATAAATTAAAGTTTACTTCAGCTCACAAAAGAGCCAAATGCCTAGTCGAAAATATCACTAGGATTCATTCTCAAACAAATCTCCTGCCAGTAAGGACGTGGTACGTGTCCTCTGACCGGCGGTTCGCCGTCAAATGGCGCCGCAGGATAAACGGTTACGACGACTCGGGGCCCTCTGAACCGAGTGGTTTCGCCGCTAAATGGCATCACGATATACCGGTTATGGCTAGAGCCAATACGCTCCTTATTGGCATCAAATCCTTGAGATATGAATCAATAGGATATGATCGATAGGGCACAAAGCCCTCTGTCAGCTAAGGTGGATTCAAATTTGTCCCCTTAGACAAATACCCACCCCAGGTCTACAAGGTCCCCTTGGACGAAGCAACCCATGGCTGCCGACAAGGATCCTTCTGTCAGGTTGGGTCGACTACCTCCTCTGACTAAGTAGACCAGGGACCACGATGGCCCGGGACGACGGAACCATGGGATCTTGATCGGGCCCATCATCCATTCCCCCACCATCCGCTCTAAGTGCAAGATGGTGCAATTTTAATTTTAAATATTAAATCTTTCAAAACCTATAAATTTCCAAGCTTCCAAACATTTCAAATCCTCAAATTTTCAAATTCCCAAACCCATTGCTGCTACTATATGCCAGATAACACGTATTCCTACGTATCTGATCGACGACTAGCCTTAATCGAAAGTTCTCTCTTGTGATCGAGAGGGGTAATTAACTATAGGGGCTTGCGCCTATAGGAAACCAGAACTCAGATTATAAAGTCCTCACAAAATGAGGGCGAAATCTCTGGGTAGTGTCTTATCTACAAACCCATCTTCCTTCCAAAATTTACCCCGGAACCTATCCGTTAAAACTCCCCTCGCAAAAAAAAAAAAGGGAAATCGCGCGGCGGGGAGGCCGGGGCCGAATTTTTGGAGCCCACATGTGTGGTGACACAAATTTTTCCCACCAGTATAAAAATATATTTAAATGTTATAAGGAAATTTGAATGTGCATTTGAATGAAATTGGAAATGTTTGGCAAAACAACTTCAACTTCATGGAGCTGAGTGCCAAGAAACTTCTTGGAGAGGGATTTTTTACAATCTTTGCTTTCATAAGTTTTGAATAATCTCATCACTATGCTTCTCCTACATCCCTTAAAACTTTTCATGACCGAATCACACCTCCTCTGCAAATTTTGGAAGAAACACCAAGTTAAATGCAATTAACTAA
Organism: Dendrobium nobile; assembly: GCA_022539455.1. Taxonomy (NCBI): domain Eukaryota; kingdom Viridiplantae; phylum Streptophyta; class Magnoliopsida; order Asparagales; family Orchidaceae; genus Dendrobium; species Dendrobium nobile. The sequence continues at coordinate 27,058,255 of CM039731.1, forward strand.
AATTAGATCAACATGACCTAGTTCAGGTTTTGCACTCATTTGCCCAACCAATAATTCATGAAAAATTAAACCAACCTCGATATCACTCGTTTAGAAATTCCTAAATCATCTTTAAGTGAATTCAAGTCTACAAGCTATTCCATTTGTAAACCCTAATTGCCCAAAAGTATTATTACTCCATGCTCCCAGACATGGTGTAGTTTTCATGGCTTGGCCGAATCTAGCCACTCCAATACCTATCCAAATCTCACCAAATGCCATCCTAGGGTTCCTGAGAAATATTATAACTCCTATAATAACTACAAGGTCCTTCAAAGGATAAATCAAAAAAATCCCTCAGATTTGCTTGAAGGTGATAACTGTAACAATCTCCTCAAACGTTTTTTTTTACATTGCTTCCAAATCTCTCGGAGAGCATCACTTTACTGATCAGTAAAGGCGGTTCCTTCTTGTGGCACAATATTGCCATCATCAATAACTTCTCAAATATTTATTTGGATTCTCTCATTGTCATAATGGGTATTGATGAGACAAGGAAATGATGGTTGTATAAGCTAGTTGTTAGCCATAGCTATACTTCGATACCGCTTTGATAAAAATTAAGAGAAAAAATGGCTAAAACAATGGGACAAGAAAATATAAATGAAACTTAATAGCAAATAGTTTTTTTTTTCTTGTCATTCCAAAATATTCTCATGAAATCAATAGGTTCTATCTACATTTCTAGATGCAATACAACTTTAATTGAGTAGTTAAAAAACATTTATTCAACAGTCAAATTCCAAAATCAGGTTTCTCTTAATATATTCATACTTGTTTGTATATTTCGCGCATGCAAGATTTGTTTTTAATATATTCATAAATGAAACATATAGTCGAAATTAGAAATCTATGCAAACCTTATAATTCTCAAATCACAAATAGTTGAACCTAATTTCCAAAAAAGCAATGTTACCTTTCATGGGAGGATATGGAAAGAGCAAGGTGCTAAAACATGATGCCTTGATAGTGATTTTTAATAGGAGGATTTACATACATACCACTATATACTACTCTATTTATATATCTAACACCTTGATTACTACAAGAATGTTTACGATTGTCACTTAACGGAAAGTCAGATAACCGAAACCGTCTAAATATTGCTTTATTTTATTCAAAGCAAAAGAACAACAAGCTGTGTTGTTAGAGCAGCAATACATGTCACCTGATGAATCTATACTATGTATTCTATAACTCTGTTTAATTAATCAAAGCATTCATTCTCTCTCCCTCTCTCTCTTCCTCTCGGCATGGCCGAGATCCTCTTCCTGGTCTTGGTTCTCTATCATGGTATCAGAGCCACTACGCTCTGCCGCGAAGATCAAGAATGGTCGATCAAAGCTTTGCAATCTCTGCCCCGCCCAACACATCCCTCTCGGCTTCGAACGCTGAATTCACCATTCCCTCTCATCTCAAGTTTCTTATATCAAATCTTAAAAACCTCATGCCTACTCTCCTCACCAGCGAAAATTACTCAATATGGCAATTAAAAATCAATCAACATTTCGCTGCAAATGGCTTCAACGAACAGCTTTCGGGTACCTTTTCTTGCCCACCGGATACTTCTTTATCCGAACACAATTTTTGGAAACTCATTGATCAAAATCTCATTTTTGCGCTTTTCTTTATCGTTTCCCCATCCGTTCTTCCATACGTCATCACCCTCAAAACCTCGCACGAGGTTTGGACCACCCTTGAACGAAGGCTTCAACCCACAAATCAATCTTGTGTTATTCAGCTCAAGAACGAACTACATCAAATACAAATGAAAGATCGTAATATGCAACAGTATCTTGCACAAATCAAGATACTCATCGACAACATAGCCACTGCCGGATCGACGGTCGACACGGAAGATATCATATTATACATCTTGAACGGCCTTCCCTCTACCTACAACGCGTTCAAAACCGCCATCCGAACCTCTCTTAGTCCAATTAGTTTGGACGTTCTTTACTCTCTTTTATGCAGCGAGGAGATCAATCTCCATCAAGAACAAGTCAAAGAATCTCAACATCAACCTGATTTAGTTGCTCTTCTGTCAAACCGAACCTCCTACAGTCGAGGACGTTACAACAGGACTCGGGGATGCGGTTCAAACTCACGCCCAGCATCCAACTCGAATTCTTCATCTCAAGGTCAATCTTCATCGCACAGACAGACCTGTCAAATTTGTGGCAAGAATGGGCACTCCGCACTAAACTTCTGACACCGGTGTAATCTTAATTACGCTCCGCCATCTAATCCCAAGGCTCTCACGGATCAACAGCAGCACTCGTCCACAGCGGACTGGGTCTTAGACTCGGGAGCTTCATCACACCTAACGTCTGACCTTGCCAACCTCAACCATGCAACTCCTTACACTGGTGTCGACTCCGTCTTCATAGCAAACGGTAACACTCTTCCCATTCAAAATTCGGGACAAGGCATATTGCCTCTACCGGACTTGATGCGTAAGTTACATCTCTGAAACATCTTACATGTGTCGTCTATATCTCACAATTTATTATCCATATCCAAATTAACTGCTGACAATAATGATGTTTGTTTCGATGCTAACAATTTTTCTACTAAGGATCGCAAGGACAATCAACTTCTTCTCCAAGGTCGCAATTGCATTGGTCTTTGCCACATCAGAACTTCTCCAAGTCACAATTCTTCTCTTACCGCCTTGAAAGCCTAGGACCAGTCTACCTCTCTATGGCATGCTAGGCTTGGACATCCGCATCTTCGGGTTCTTCAATCCTTAGTCAAACACATTCAGGGTCTCTGTACTATGTCAAATTCTTCTCTTACCTGCATCTCCTGTAACGTGGACAAGAGACACAAATTACTGTTTTCTTCTAGCATTTCCACTTGCAATAAACCCTTTCAATTGATTCATTTTGACGTTTGAGGACCATCCCCTCAGCCATCTCTAAACAGATTTAAGTACTACATAGTTTTTATTAATGATTTTACGTGATTCTTGTGGCTCTATTTGATGCATTCCAAAAATGAAACTTTCGCAAAATTTCAACACCTCCACAATCTAATTAAAAATAACTTTAATAGTTCTATCCAAAACTTCATATCAGATGGAGGCGGCGAGTTTGTGAATAACGTTTTCAAATCATATATTCTGAACAATGGCATTAATCATCAAATCAACTGCCCGTATACTCCTGAGCAAAATGGCCTAGCCGAACGCAAGCACCGTCATCTCCTAGACCTCATGTGAACTTTTCTTCATGCCTCTAATCTTCCGCATTCTTTCTAGGCCGAAGCAATTTCCACAGCTAACTATCTAATAAATAGACTTCCCTCTTCAGCCATTTCCAATCAGACTCCGTACTATAAACTTCATGGTAAACCCGTAACCTACACTCATTTATGTACATTCGGTTGTTTGTGCTTTCCGTGGCTAAAACCTTTGACTCAAAACAAATTTTCCCCTCGGTCACAGGAATGCATCTTCCTCGGTTACCCATCTCAACACAAAGGTTATCGTTGCCTAAATTTAGTAACCAAACACATCCACATATCAAGACACGTTATCTTTCATGAACATCTATTTCTCTTTCAACCAAAATCACCTCAGCCCTCTTCTGCACCTTCGGACAGTAATCTTTCACCCTTGCTGCTCGTCCCTTCATCCACAATTTCACAAACTACTCAGTGTACTTCTATGTCCACTCCGTCCTCAAGATCTATGCCTCATTCTGCAAATTCCTTTCCCACATCTTCCACTAGCTGCTCTATCCATGATATACAATCTAATCCCGAGCCCCCAGCCCCAAATGCTAAATCCCATCCAATGCAAACTCGTCTAAAATCTAGCATAACTAGACCCAAGAAAATATTTGACTTATCCATCACCTCCCCTTTAGATCCTACTCACAAACCAGTAAACATGCTCATTGGAGATTAGCCATGTCCTTTGAATTTCTTGACCTTCAAAAGCAAGGAACATGGGCTCTTGTTCTGCCTCCGCTCAATAATCCTATACTTGGCTGCAAATGGACATTCAAGACAAAACTTCATCCCAACGGTCAAGTTGCAAGATACAAGGCTCATCTCATTGCACAAGGTTGCTCCCCGGAATACGGCATCAACTATACCGAAACGTTCAGTCCAGCTGCCAAAATGGTTACCATTTGCATGCTACTTACCATTGCTCTACACAATCAATGGACCGTCACTCAATTAGACGTCTCAAACGCCTTCTTGCACGGTGCAGCTTTACTGAAAGTGAATCCGAGAGATTTTAGAACGTTTGTGAATTGCTGGAACCATTGTCGAGGTGATTGTTTCAAACCATATTATATAGATTTGCGCAATCGACATACATGGTGCGATGTTGGGCGTCGATGAACTCAAAGACGAAGTATATATGAAACAACCTACAGGTTTCATCGACGCCCAACATCCCACCATGTATGTCAATTGCGCAAATCTATATATGGTTTGAAACAATCACCTTGACAATGGTTCCAGCAATTCACAAACGTTCTACAATCTCTCAGATTCACTTTCAGTAAAGCTGATTCGTCTCTACTTCTTTTTAATCATAAAAATACTCACATTTTCATTCTTGTCTATGTAGACGACATACTTATTACTGGAAACGATTCCTCCAGAATCCAAATCATTCTTCAACAGCTTCACTCCCAATTTAGCATAAAGAAACTCGGCGAAGTATCTCTCTTTTTAGGCATCCAGGTTCTTCAAACTCCGGGAGGATACTTCCTGCATCAACAACACAACGCTCAAGAACTCATACATACAACCGGCTTCTCCAACTGTAAACTGTGCATGACACCCATCGATACAAAATGCTACAATTGAACCAATGAAGATCTGCCATTTCAAGATCCTCGCACGTTCCGCAAGCTGGCCGGTTCCTTCCAGTACCTGTCGGTCACTAGACCCGACATCGCATTTGCCACAAACCTCATATGTCAACACATGCATCAACCAAGTACATCCGACTATCAAGCTCTAAAATGTTTGCTCTAGTACATAAAAAGTACGATCAACTATGGTCTTCCAATCAAAACCGACGATCTTCAACTCTGCACCTACACAGATGTCGATTGGGCATCCGACTCGTCCGACTGCAAATCAATCTTTGGCTTTTGCATCTTCTTGGGCCATACTCTTATCTCATGGTCCGTTAAGAAACAATCAACGGTGGCAAAATCCTCTACTGAAGCCAAGTACAGGTCTCTCTCATCCGCCACTTCAGATGTTCTATGGATGCGCCGACTAGCTGAAGAATTTCACATACCACAAACATCTCCGACAAAAATATTCTGCGACAACTCCTCCGCCATTACTCTCGCCAACAACCCAGTCTTTCACACCCGGACCAAACACATCGAAATTGACTATCACTTCATTAGTGAACGCATCAATCAACACAAGGTAACCATTCATCACATCAGCATGACAGATCAAATCGGCGATATTCTCATCAAACCCCTCTACGCATCATGCTTCTGCGATCTACATTCCAAATTAACCATTCGTCCGCCATAATGATTAATTTGAGGGGGGGTGTTAGAGCAGCAATACACGTCACTTGATGACTCATCAAGATCTGTACGGGCAAATCAAGATTGCCTTTTCCTGCACTTACTTTCTATATATACTATGTATTATATAACTCTGTTTAATTAATCAAAGCATTCATTCTCTCTCCCTCTCTCTCTTCCTCTCGGCTTGGCCGAGATCCTCTTCCTAGACTTGGTTCTCTGTCACAAACTATGCAGTCCAACGTAAACAATGTATGATAAGCCGAGCTTCAAGGCGCAAAAAATTGAGGTCATATAGGAATTAAATAAATCATTCTTACAGAAAGATTCGAAGTAGTTTTCGCGAGTACAATAGAACAATATGCACATGTTAGGGAAGAAGGTAGGGGAAAAGCATACCAGGAACTGTTATCTCTTCAACCAATTGTTGCATGCAGTGAGAAGAGAATCTGCCCTGTAACTTTCTGACGCATGAGAACAAACAATGAAGCATTGAGTCCATGACTTCTCAGAATCATACCCTCAAGGTGAGATTTTATAACAACACATGCCTAGGAAGGTCAATAGAACTGCAGCCTGCATCTTTCTGACTTGATTTTTGTTGCATTAATTTTCTTGTCCTCCATGCATTTTCCCACAAACTAGCTGTCGCATATATATTTGCAAGGACAACATAGTTTACTGATTTTTGAGGATATAAGGTTAGAAGATTACCTGCAGCAACTTCTCCAAGAGATCTATTGTCATGTATCCCACAAGCCCCCAACATAGCACCCCAAATTGATATGTTGGGTTTAAAATTCATTTTCCTCACAAAATTATAAGCTTCATTAATGAGACCTTGGCGTCCAAGAAGATCAACAACACAAGAATAATGTTCAGATCTAGGTTGGATAGCATATTTGTTGACCATCAAATCAAAGAAATTCATTCCTTTTCTAGTGAGACCAGAATGACTACATGCAGAGATAAGGGAAAGAAATGTAATATCATTTGGTTTCACCCGGTTATCCTCCATCTTCTTGAAGAGTGTCACTGCATCTGCACCCTGGCCATGTTTACCATAACCAGTAATCAAAGAAGTCCATGAAATCACATTTTTACTTTTCATCTCATCAAAAGCAAGATGGGCGTCTTTGAGCTCTCCAGATTTGGCATACATGTCAACAAGAGCATTTTGCAAAGCTACATCGTGTTTAGATTGATTTTTCACTGCACGGGCATGAATCTGCTTTCCGAGGTCCAGCGAAGCTTCATTGGCACTAACATTAAGCATGGAGCATAGGATTACATTATCGATTTTCATGCCAGTTTGATTAATTTTGCAGTAAAGTTTCAGTGCATCCCTGCAATAACTTCTATCTTGTGAATATCCACTGATCAAGGTAGTGCAGGAGACAAGGTCCTGTTCAGGCAAAGAGTCGTAGAGCAATCTGGCACTAGTTATTCTCCTGCATTTTACATATGCATCAATAAGTGATCCAGCCACAGCATAATGATTTGCAAATCCAGATTTCATAACGAAGGAATGCATCTTATCAGCATTTAAGAAATCCTTTACTAAACCACATGCCCTCAGGATGCTTGCAAATGTGAAATGGTCCGGTATCTTACCTGCATAAATCATTTATTAATTTTTGAAAACAGAAGCATTAAGCAAATTACAGTAATCATATGGTTTTACTTTTGAGCTCATTTGTTTTCTTGAAATTAGAAAACTTGTTCTGAAAAATGATGACTTTTTTAAAGCCAGTTATTTGGTTGGATGTAATTAGAAATTAACATGAATTTTCAACTCTTCAAAAACCCTCAAAATCCCTCAAAAGTGAGAATTTCATCTTCACAATCAAATGATTGAAAACAAAAATCCTCACTTTCAAAAACATAATTTTCATCTACAACCAAATGAGCCTTTAGAAATAACTTACATATCCCATATCATTCATAATATAACTCAGGCTCCTCTGTTTGCCATGCATCCTTATGGATCTCAATATTCTTACTTTTATCACTTTAACTGAAACCCAAAAGTCCTATTTGTTCATGTTTTATTCTTATTTCCAGGATTAACACGTCTCCTGCTTAGTTCATATGTACAATAAATTTGTTGATCAAGAAGAACAAAGCTTCAAAACCCTTTATCTGTCTACTGAAATTAAAGTAGCAATATTATTAACTCGTTAAGAAAATAACAAAAGAATATGCTAGTAAGAAAGAGATACAATTGGGGAGCCATGAACACAATCTACAAAGAGAAATTACATGGCATGACAAACATATGATGACATAATGAACGACATATAAATCAATCTTTACCACTAGGATGGCAAACCATAAACATACAAGTTCTGAGTGTGAAATTATAATTCTAAATGATTACCTTCTTTCAACATTGAGAAAAACAATCTGAATGACTCATAAGCCAAACCGCGAACTGCAAGCCCTCCAATCATGGAATTCCACAATACAACATCTCTGTCATCCATTCTCCAAAACAAACTCCGAGCATCCTCAAGCACTCCGCATTTCAAGTGAAAATCCACAAGAGCACTATTCACATACAAATTTTGTCTAAATCTGCTCTTCTCAATGCAACCTTGAATCTGCAACCCGCTTCTAATACAACCGGTTCCAGTGCATGCCTTAAGAACACTCGCATAAGTAAACTGATTGGCCTTATTACACCCCCGATGCATCAAATAAAATATGTCAAGAGTCTCTTCCAAGAACCCATTTTGCGAGTATCCCGACATCAATGCAGTCCAAGAGACGACATTTTTTTCAGGCATTTGATCAAACACCTTTCGAGCAGAAACCAAATCTCCAGCTTTAGCAAAAAATATGATAAATTTGGTGTTCAGGTGAAGATTTGGACAATATCCACGAGCCAAAATACTCTCATGGAGGATTTTTCCTTCATCTATGGCGCATGTATCGACACAAAGCTGGAGGAGATGCGAGTAGGTGGAAGGAGATAGTGGGCTCTGGTAGGAGCAAAAGGCTTCAAGTGCTTCTCTGAGGCGGCCGAGATTGCACAGGGCAACCACTTTGGATTCGGCTACATGCCTCAAATTCGGCCGAGAGGAAATTGATCTTCTCCCGACCAAGTTCATGGAAACATGATGCAACGGCACGGAATGAGTTCATAAGGATTCCAAGAGAAAGGGAGTTTGAAGCAATTAAGCGACTAAAGTTGACTATTTTTTGCGGGAACTAAAAAAGAGTGCTTTGGTGGTGGTTGAGGAAGATCATCGGCAGTTACTAGGCAGGGTTCGTGCACTTTAGCTGGGGCGTACATTGGAGGCAAAATTTGGAGTTAAATTGAAGATTTTTTTAAGTAAACATGGCATCATTAAAATAAATTTAAAAATTAATAAATACATAAAATTATTTACGCTTTCTAAGAATTCACATTTTATTATGTTGGGTTGGCAATAAAGTGAATATGAAAAAATCAAATATGTGGGTTTTAACTTTTTTATGATTTGATTTATTACGGAGTAAACTAAAATAAAATCCAAATGTATTCCGAACTTTCTGTTGCAGTTCATTTTGTGAACGGTTAAAGTAAAACCACCTAAATTCAAGCTAAAAAAGGAATTCATGGGACGTGAGCAGGACAAAGATGTATTTACAGCGACTCCTTATTGTTCGACTTCGCCCCTTTGACGATGTTCCCTTCTTGTCCACTTTGCTCCAGTTGCTTCGTGTGAAGTAGAGTTGGCTCCTTATTATTGTTTGACTTCACCTCTTTGATGATATTCCCTTCCTATCGCTTGAGGTAAAGTTTTGCTCGAATCGCTTCTTCGACGGCTCATTTTTTATGTTTGAATTCGCCCCTTCAATGAAAACACTCTCCTTTGACTATGGGAGCTCGCACACTATGAAATGTAACTATCTTTCTCCCATTCACTCACTTCTTTAGCCAAATCATGTCAATCCATAAAATTTTTTAGAATAAGATAAAGGTTCGACTCCCATCTACATGTGTTGGTGATATGGTGATGACCACCGTTAAGAATGGGAAGCCTGGTCTAAGGAAAAAGGTCATGCCTGTTGTTATCGTTAGGCAGACCAAGGATTTATTCCGTCGTTAGGTTTAGGACCATCTATCCGATGACTTTGCATAATTCTTGCTAAAAATTAGCAAATAATGCTCACAATTTATAAAGCTTAGCAGGTGTAACAAAGAATTTTTATAGCTTAGTAGGTTGTAACAGTACTTTTACTCTACTCTACATACACCCAACCAAATAAAAGGAATAGTTTCCCTGTATTTACATTACAAATAACCAAATTGTTGCGTCATGGAATATTCGCGGCAGTAGAGAAATATATAGTTTAATGTCTTAGCTTTGTATGAAGATCCAGCACACAATCAGATAAAATAGAGAGTGTAGCATTTATAAGAAACCGCGATTTTTACGTGGAAAATCTTAAATAGGGGAGAAACCACGGGGCCAGATCCAGTTTGAATGAATTAACTAATATTTGTAGTTGATTACAAATGAGGCCCTTCCTTCAGGGGAAGGCCCTGGCTTGATGTAACAAATCTACATCATATGGAGTGCATTACATGGTGAGAATAGGAAGAATCACTATTGATGTGTTTGTTTGATCGGAAGGACCATAATCGGTGGGCAATGGTGGTTGGAGGGGCCGTAGTTGGTGGGTGACAGTGGTCAGAAAGATTGTTGTCTGGCGACAGAGGTCAAAATGATCATAGTCTGCGGGCGATAGTAGTCAGAAAGACTGTAGTCTAGTGACAAAGGTCAAAAGGATCGTAGTCGGCTGACAACGGAGGTCGAAAGTCTGGCATCCAGCAGAAGTCTGATGATGGTCGAAAGTCTAGAGTCAGATAGAGGACTGACAAAAATCCGATAATGAGCGGAAGTCCAGTGAAAGTCCGACAATGGACAAACGTCTGGCGTCAAGCAGAAGCCTGACAAAAAGTCAGGCAATGGGCAGAGTCTGACAATTGATGGACGTGTCGCGACAGGCAGAAGTCCAACGTCAGATCAATGTTAGATGAAAGTCGGTGACGAGCAGAAGTCTGGCAACGATCATAAGTCTAGAGAAAACCGCAAGTCTGACAATGGACATAAGTCTGGCCTTGGGCAGAAGTCTGACAAAAGGTAGACATCCGACGTCATGTATAAGTCCGACGACGGGAAGAAGTCTAGTAAAGAGTGGAAGTCCAACGATAGACAGAAGTCCAGCGTTAGTCGGCAATTGGGCAGAAATTTGACATCATTCGACTGTGGGTGGAAGTCCGACGGTAGTCGAGGAGAAGTCTGGTGGCAAGAGAACTCAAGTTTATATTCTTCTTTCTCTTCCTTGTCTTCCTTAATTCTTTTCTTGTGTCACTTCCTTATCTTCCTCGCTTCTCTTCTTTCTTGGGTCTCCCCTCTATCAAAAATGAGGGATCTATTTATAATTTTATGAGAGTGGCACAGCCACTAAATAAGGAGAAGATAATGTTCATATTGGGAGTGGTTTGAATTGACGGCTAATATCAATTTCTTTGATCATAGATCATTTATTGAGTATTTACGTGCTTTAGTGATATCAAAATTTGGCGATGTTGGGCTCATTGGATTCGTATCACCGAGCCGCTCAATTCGACTATAAGCATGTTACAGTTTAAACTTGTTTGGTAATCCAAAGTATTGTTTGAATCTTCTAAAGACTTTGAGTCTTCGATTTGGGCCTATTTGGGCTTGGATTAAGTCAAATTTGGTGTCGTTGGGTTCATCTTTCCGAGAGGTTCAGTTAGATTGTAAGTTTACTGAAATTTGAGTTCATATGGTCTAGGATTTAATTTTTGAAGTTTCCAACTTGATTTTGCTTCAAGATTTGTGCCCGGTCAAGATACATTTTTGATGATACATCACAAATAATCTAAAGTATTTACTTTACACTATATTAAATCAAACAACCCCTTAGGGGTGTCAATATTTGACTCAACCCAAAAATCTGACTAGAACCTGACTCAAAAATTTCGGGTCGGGTTCGGGTTATGGATTTTGACCCGTTTGAAAAACTGGGTCGGGTTCGGGTTGATCCGGAAACCCAAAATCAACCCTGTTTGACCCATTTTTAATTAATTTAGGAGGATTTTAAAAGATTATTATGAGATAAGTAAATGATATTTCTAAAAAATAAAAACATTATTGCCCAATATATTAAGTTTGATTTATTTTAAATAGATTAAAGTAAAACATATCTTAATTTGATTTAGGTTTAATTAAATCGAATTAAATAAAAAAATTAGTAAAACATACCTGAAGCGGGTCGATTCGGATTCGGAAAATCGACCCATTTGCAAAAATGGGTCGGGTCGAACAGTGTCGGGACCATCCGAAATCAAATTGGAAACTTTTGAAATTAAAATTGGGACCATCCGAACTCTGATTTCAGCAAATTTATAGTCGAATTGAATGTCTCGAAAATACAAACCCAACGACACTAAATTCGACTCAATACGAGCCCAAATGAGTCCAAATCAAGGACCCGAAGCGCCGTTGGAAGGTTTAAACCACAATTTGGGTTACCAAAAGGTTTTCAAACATGATGTGCTTATAGTCGAATAGAATGGCTCGACGAACAAATCCAACGAGCCCAAGATCGCTGAATTCCGACATCACTAAGACCTTCAAATGTTTGACAAAGAGTTCATGATCAAGTGATTCAATCCATCCAACCACTCCCCATTTACCCATGATCTCTCACATATTTAAGGGTTATGCCACTCTAAAAATCTATAAATAGACCCCTTCTTTTTCTTAAAAGAGGGGGCTCCAAGCAAGAAGAGAAGAAGAGAAGAGAAGGAAGAAGCTCCTCCTCGACCACTGCCTGAGCTCCGCCGGACCACCACTTGAGGCCCTCACCTCTGCCAAACCACAGCTTGATGTCGTTGCTCCAGCGGACCACCACCTGAGGCCCTATGCTCTGCCGGATCACAACTTGAGGCCCTGAGCTCCGCCGGACCACCACTTGAGGCCCCGAGCTTCATCAGACTACCACTTGAGGCCCTCACCTCCACCAGATCACCGCTTGATGTTGTTGCTCCACTGGACCACCACCTGAGGCCCTGAGCTCCACCGGACCACCAATTGAGGCTCTGAGCTCCACCGAACGACCACTTGAGGCCATGAGCTCTACCAGACCACCACTTAAGGCCCTCTCCTCCGCTGGACCACCGTCTGATGTCATTGCCCCATTGGACCACCACTTAAAGCCATCTTCTCCTCCAGACCATCGCCTGACATCGTTGCTCCGCTAGACCATCACCTAAGGCCCGGACTTCTATCGGACCATCACCTGAGGCCCAGACTTCTTTCAAACCACTACTTGAGGCCCTATGCTCCACCAGACCAACACCTGACGCCCGAACTTCTATCGGACCACCACTTGAGGCCCGGACTTCCATCGGACCACCACTTTAGGCCTTGTGCTTCACCAGGCCACCACCTAACACCCAGACATCTTTCGGGCCACCACTTGACGCCCAGAGTTCTCTCAAAGTATTGCCCTTCTACTACAGTCTTTCGGACCCATGTCTTCTGTCGACTATGGTGCTTCCGACCTCTATCATTAGACAATAATCTTTCTAACCTCAGTCTCATGACAACTACGATCCTTCCGACTCCTGTCTCGTGCCGACTATGGCCCTTCCAACCAAACAAACGTGTTTATGTTGATTATTGTAACTCCCACAATATAATGCGCTATGTATGACGTACAGTTGTGATATCAAGCCAAGGCCTTCTCCTTAAGAAGGGCCTCATTTGTAATCAACTACCAATACTAGAGGATTCATTCAAACTAGGCCAGACCCCATGATTTTCCCCCCTTTCTAGGGGTTTCCATGTAAAAACTCTGGTGTCTCTTATGAATGTTACATCCTCTATCTTATCTGCTTGTGTGCTGGATCTTCGTACAATGCTAAGACGCTAAACTTTATATTTATCTACCTCGGCGGATATTTCAGGATGCAACAATACTCTAATTTAATAATTATGTATATGCGATTTTAATTAACATTAGATAAATAAAAATAAAACTATAGTTTTTTTAAATTATTATAAAAAAACTTAAAATATATATTTTTAATAAAATGTAAATTATTATTTTAACTTAATGGAAAAATAATAATAATATATATATATATATATATATATATATATATATATATATATATATATATATATATATATATATATATAAAATAGAATAAAATAATATAAAATAAAATAAATAAAAATATCGTTAATTATACAATAACAACAAGCCTTTGTCCCACTACGTGGGGTTGGCTACATGAATTCTTTTTCGCCATTGTGTCCGGTTAAAAGTCAAATTTTCATTTAAATCTAATAAATAAAGATCCTTTCTAATATTTTCTAATCAAGTCTTTTTAGGTCTACCTCTACCTTTTTTAACATAAGTCAAATCTAATACCTCAACTTTCCTAACCGGGTCATCGAAAGGCCTCCGTTTAATGTGACCAAACCATCTAAGGCGACTCTCTCTAATCTTATCTTCCAATGGAGCTACTCCAACCTTTTCACGTATATGCTCATTTCGTATCCTATCTCTAAGAGTCAAGCCACTCATCCACCTAAGCATCCTCATCTCTGCAACACTTAACTTAGTATTATGCTTCTCTTTTAATGGCCAACATTCGAGACCATAAAGCATTGCAGGTCTCACCACCATCTTATAGAATTTTCCCTTAAGTTTGAGGGGGACATTTATATCACCCAATAAACTCGATGCATTCCTCCACTTCAACCATCCAACTAGAATTCTGCTGATAATATCCCCATCAATTTCACCATCACTTTGAACAATATATCCAAGATATCTAAAACGTGTACTCTTATTAATGACTTGATCGCCCAAAGTCACAATCCCCTCACTTGGTCTATTGCTACTAAAATTACACTCCATATATTCAGTTTTAGATCTACTCAAACGAAATTCTTTAGACTCTAAAGTTGACCTCCATAATTTAAGTTTACCTTCAACTCCCTCTCTAGTCTTATCAACAAGAAGAATATCATCAGCAAAAAGCTTACACCAAGGTACATCTTCTTGCAAATGTCTAGTGAGAACATCCATGTCTAAAGCAAAAATATATGAACTTAAGGCTGATCCTTGATGTAATCCAACCGAAATAGGAAAATACTTGGTCAAACCACCTTGTGTTGGAACACAAGCAATAGCTCATGCATAGAAATCTTTAATGATTTAAATATAAGAATTATTAACTCCTTTCTTTTCAAGAACTCTCCAAAGCACTTCTCTTGGATCTTTATCATATGTTTTCTCTAAATCAATAAATAGCATATGTAGATCCTCCTTATTCTCTCTATATTTCTCAATCAAACCTCTCAATAAATGTATGGCTACCCGGCATGAATCCAAATTGATTTTGAGAAACATTAGTATCACGCCGCAACCTACGCTCCATAACTCGCTCCCATAGTTTTAAAGTATAACACATTAACTTAATTCTCCTATAATTCGCACACTCTATGGATCACCTTTATTCTTAAAAATAGGAATTAACACACTCATTCTCCACTGATTTGACATCTTTTTAGTCTTCAAAATAATATTAAAAAGTTTAGTAAGCCAAGAAATTCCTTCATCTCCTAAGCATTTCCACATCTCTATTGGAATATCATCATGTCCAATAGCTTTTCCACACTTCATTTTCTTTAAAGCCTCTCTAACTTTGGTTTTACTTATACGTCAATAAAAATAAAAATCTTTCTTTTCATTTAGAGTGATAAAGTCACTAAATTCAATCGTATTTTCACATTCTTCATTAAAAAGTTTAGATAAATACCTCATCCACCTTTGTTGAATATCATCTTCTAGGAAAAATACTTTTTGATCTTCATCCTTAATACACTTCACAAAAAAATATCCTTAATTATGAGAGTAAATAATATTAATGATGAATATAAATTTAAATTAAAAATATTTAATACATATTGTAATATTTATACAATAAAAATTAATTTTATAACTGCTAAAAAAATAACTACTTGGTCTCGGAATTTTTATTAGGTCCGATGTCCGGACGTAGCTCTACCTCCGGATGCCAATAAAATGGCGCCACGTAGCAATCTGATGACCCATCCCAGACTTATTGTATTATGTAGATTTTGCACATGTTTTAATTAAATCAGGTCGGCCCGACATAGTAAATATGAATTGGGCGTGAAAAGTTAAAATCCCCACCTTATTTAGAAATCGAATATCCTTTTGTCAGATTATTCTACAGACGTTATACATGATTTAGGGTTTAAAGAATGTAGAGAAAGGTTTTGCAAATGGTTCGAAGAGATCAAAGAAACAAAAATTGATCTCTCTTTGGAAGACATTGATGATTTCGAGGAGATTGTAGGGACGTTTTCTGTTGATGAAGATTTTTCTGATTTATTACAAGTAATTTACTATCTATATACAGGCTTTTTTTTTGCTTGATTACCGATATATCTCGGTTTCCACTAATATGATATATTATCATAAGTTCAATATGTATTGTACGTTGAAATCGAGCAATACCTCTATTATATACTACCATGTACCGAGCTTATTCACGAGTATTGATCTTTGTACCGAGACTAAAGTATCGCGTCAACTCTGTACTGATCAGTATTGATCGGTACTTATATGGTATCGCTCGGTATAAACTCATTGTGTAGAGGTTCCCAGCTTTAAGATCATAGTGCATAGTACCGATCTTTGTACTGAGGCTAGTAGACATTTCGACTGATCGGTATTGCTCGATATTTATACTCGGTATCTCGATATTTATTCTCGGTGTAGTATATTCCGGTACTGACACCAGTTATACATGTAGTTTTTCACACGTAGTTTTTTACTACCTAGTATGTATAAGAATTTGATTTTTTTATAGGGTGTTTACAACTCTAAGAAGGATGCATATGAAAAATATTATCATTATGCGTATTCACATGATTTTAGTGCTTAGAATGAGCATCATTCATTCTGGCCAAATTCAAGGAGAATTAAATCAAAGGATTTTGTGTATTCGAAAACTGGATTCAAGAAGGAAATTGATATAAATAGAAAGACTAAATTTTGAAAATCAATCACAAGAACCAGATGTCTAACTATGATAAGATTTGTGGTTACTAAAGATGGAATTTGGATGGTGAGTAAATCGATAGAGAGTCACAATCACGAATTGGCTAGGCTGGAGGATCAGCATTTACTCATATCATTTAGGCATATTAGTGATGACAATGCATCTGTATTGAAATCTATATCAGAAGTTGGGATAAGAATAGTTAATGCATTTATATATCTATCCGATAAAGTGGAAGGTATAGAAAATTTGGGATTCATAAAGAGGGATACGTACAATTACATTCAAAAAGAGAGGAGGGCCAAGATTAAGAATGGAGACACCAATTTACTAATCCAATTGTTTAAAGAATGGGTAGCTGCTGACAACATGTTTATATGGGATGTCCAAACTGATGAAGAGGACAGGTTTTTGAATTTTTTTAGATTGAGTTGGGGAGAATTGATTATGACTGCTTTGGGGATGCGATTATTTTTTATACAAGTTATCATCTTAATAAATATAATTTATCATGTGCCCCAATTGTTGGAGTGAATAATCATTGGCAAAACGTTCTATTAGGTGTGGCATTTTTATCTAAGATGACAATTGAGTCTTTTACATGGCTATTTAGAATTTTTTTAAGAATTATGGATAACAAACATCCCATAACTATATTTATCGGTTAAGACCAAGCAATAGCTAGGGAAATAGAAATAACATTACCTAATACATGATATAGGTTGTGCCAATGACATATTTAGAAGAAGACTCCTTCCAAAATCTGGTGCTTTAACAGTAACAACAAATTAAAAGGACTATTTTATCATTATCTCAGCAAGTGTGATTATGTGAAGGAATTTGAGAGAAAGTGGAATGAAATGGTCGCAGAAGGGAACCTCCAGAGCCATCAATGATTGAAAGATCTGTACAAAATTAGGAAAAAGTGGTATACAGCATTTAACAAAGATTATTTTAACATTGTCATTTTATTTACACAATGTATATAGTGAGTCCACCAATAATATATGCCATGAAATTTCCAAGCCAACAAGTTCTATCAATGACTGTTTATTGGGCTTGCAAAAGGTGATAAAGACTTGGCGAAGGAATGAATAAGATGAAGATTTTAGATGTAGTCAAACTGAGATACAATCTTATATGAAAAGTTGCTCAATATTAAAGCAAGCTGCCCAATTTTATTCAAGAAAGCTATACTTATTTTTTGAAGAGGAGTTCTTATATGGTGTAGGTGGACTATGCATTAATAATTCTTTGCCAAACCTATCTACGTTTTTTGTCAAGAATATAGACAACTCTTCTGAGTCGCTCAAGTGGATTGTTATATTTAATTCTTTTGAAAAAATCATAAAATGTAGCTGTGCAAAGTTCGAGATGATGTGTATATTATATTCTCATTACATGAGAGTAACGAGGCAGTTAGATATTATTAATATCTCTATAAAATATTTGCTGCCAAGATGGTCAACCAGAGCACAGAAAGATTTATATTCTGGAGTGAAGATCCCATATATAGGAAACAATGCGTTGCAGTCGATTGGCGGGTCCAGTAACATGATGTTTAGAAATTATATTTGCCAATTTGCATATCAAGTTAGCACAGAAGCACAGGGTAATGAGGAGGCAGAATAATGTATGATCGAAGCGTATATTTGGGGGAGGCTATAAAACTATTAAAGATCCTGTGAAGTGCCGTCCAAATGGCATCTTTAATGCTAGATTGAAGGAACACTACGAAAAGAGGAAGAGGAAAAAATTGAAACTCACAGAGAGGAATTCTCCTACAAGCATATAGTTTACACCTGGAGAAAGTGGAAGCCAGTCATCATTTATGTTACTGCTCATTGTGTATGTAAAATTTATAATCATTGGTTCAATTTTAAGATGTCTGTATAACTCGGTATTGCACTTTATTGCTCGGTATTACTCGGTTTTTAAGATTTTTGTATTACTCGGTATAACTAGGTATTGCACTGTATTGATCGATATTACTCATTTTTTGTATTTTATATGAAATATTTTTCTATAAAGTTCAATTTAATGTTGGAGTCCTAATGGTGTATGCAAATTTTACAATGTATGGTTAAATTTTGAGATTTTTATATTACTCGATATAACTCAGTATTAAACTGTACTTGCTCGGTATTATTCGGTTTTACTATATTTGTATTACTCAGTATAACTAGGTATTGCACTGTATTGGTCGGTATTCCTCGATTTTTATCTTTTATATGAAATATTTTCCTATAAAGTTCAATTTAATGTTGGAGTCCTGATGGTGAATGCATATTTTACAATGTATCGTTCAATTTTGAGATGTTTGTATTACTCGGTATTGCACTGTACTTACTCGGTATTATTCAGTTCTACTATTTTATACTTTAAATATTTTTCTATAAAGTTCAATTTAATGTTGGAGTCCTAATGGTGTATGTTCGGTATTCTTAGGCATATAAGCAACGATTAGCATATTATACCGACCAGTACCGAGTTTGTTTATTATAGTCGATACAACTAGGTATTATAAGTTACTACTCGGTACTCGTCCATATAAGTTGTTACTACTCAGTACAAGGCCTCTATAGAGCTGTACCGAGTTACATTTGTCGGTATTGTTCGATACAATAACCAAATAAATGATGTACAAAGTATCGTCCCTAGATTATTCAAATAATATTAATTAGAATAAAAGAATACACATATAAAGTTCAATAAAATGAATGTTTATCGTTGTATGGTATATGAAATGAAACACAAAATTTTATTAAAAATGCATTTCGCCATACATTCCAAAGTCTGTTTAATATTAGTACATAAAAGAGCATATACAAATTCAACCCTGAATATAGGCATACTAGATTGCCAGTTTTTATGAACATTCCATTGAATTGGTTCATGCTGGATCGCAGTTTTCATATATTTACAAACAAACATGCCATAGTCAACGCTGTTATCTTGTGTTGTCAAGTTTGAAATTATTTCGATAGGCCACTTCCGTATGTCATCGTCATAAGCATTTTGCATTTCCTCGTACAAATGAGATATCTAAAAATATATAATTATAGTTAACATTTAATATTGTAACTCCTAAGATAAAAGTCAAATTTAAGTAGCACTTACAACATTTGGGAGTACGGCCTTGTGAGTGGCTTTGAGTAATGAATCAAAAAATTCCCATAATTTCTTCCTTAAATTTCCAACTATAAGTGTCCACTGTTTTCGTTTATTATGGGAACAAGGATCAAATTTACACTCATAACAACTGTTATGTTTATATGCGAGACAAATGCAGTCGTGTTCGTCTTATTTGAGACCGAGTAGTAACCCTGGAATAAATAGAATTGGTGATAAGTTGCAATATGTTTAAAACAACAAATAAAAATTAGTAATGGTTACTGACCCAATGGAAACTAGGAATAAAGATAAAAGGTTGATTGAGGCCTGGGCAAAGTTCATTCTTTAGGGCTAATAAATAAGCAAATGCATCAACATGGTTATTATCAAGCTCATCTGATAGTAATAACTCGTCCAATTGGCTTCTATAAATAATTATATTCCCAAACTCAAAAATAGTATCGCCCTTGAATTATTCAAATAATGTTAATTAGAACTGAAGAATACACATAAAGGTTTACAAGAACCGATTAGCATATTATACCGACCAGTATCGAGTTTGTTTCTTATAGTCGGTACAACTCGGTATTATAAGTTACTACTAGGTAATCATCCATATAAGCTGTTACTACTCGGTACAAGGCCTGTATAGAGCAGTACCGAGTTACATTTGTCGGTATTGCTCGGTACTGTTCGGTACAATAACAAAATAAATAAATTATAAAGCATAGCCCCTGGATTATTCAATTAATATTAAGTAGAATAGAAGAATACACATAAAGGCGTACAATCACCTCTTAACGTAATATACACTATTTTAATACTCTATGTATGTTCAGACCAAGTTATACCGATAAATAACGATCAGTACCAATCAGTACGAAGAAATACCAATCTGTAATGACCACAACTGCAAAGTACCGACCACAAAGCTATTATTAATTAGATATTTTTTTCACAGCAGGCATTGAAACTTTAACAGCATCAATCAAGCGTTTGTAAGTAAACCCTAACCCTAAACATTTGCCATGAGAACTACATCCGAACAGTTTATCCGAGAAATATTTGGTTCGGATGAAATGCTAACATGGGGCATTGTTTGTCTGCAGTTAATCCACCTAAATTTATAATCGGAATGACTGAAGATGCTTCTGAATACAATCAATATCAACAGTTGAAGAGGAAACACTTCATCTTCGAATCTCTTAAAGTGACGTGAATATCAACAGTCGCCATTGTTTTTTATTTAAAAAACAGCAGCATTTTTTCCGGGTCGGGCCGTCGTCAATTTTAAAACGCACGTGTTATATACCCATTTTTTGTTGGGTCGGGTCCACGGTAATGTTGCAGATATGTGGCGCCATTTTACTGGCATCCGGAGGTAGAGCTATGTACGAACACCGGACCTAATAAAAATTCCTGATCTCGCCAGTTCCTGCTTAAAAATACTAATTAACATCATTTTATGTACTATAAATATTAAGACTTCATTAGGAATAAAATAACTTTTTAGTTAAAATTTAAAAATTCTACAATAAAAATTTATGTTTAAAAGCAATAAGAAAACCGCATGAAAAAAACGTCTTAAAATTACATTAGTAATCATAATAACTTTTCGAACTTTCAAAACTTCGAATTTGTTTAATTGGTGGAGCAGTCTATAAAAAAAGTTGTAGTAAACATAAATATTTTAAAATTTATTTAATAATATTTTTATTTTAAAAAAAAGTTGAATAATACTTTATTTATCATAAAAAAATATTTTATATGATTTTTTTAATAATAAAAAAATAATCTTACGCAAATATTATACCCATTTGAACATACAAAATTACAAGTAACTTACCTAAAAGGGTCGCCAGATTTTCAGCATCAAACTCTTCATAAAATTTCAATTTTAAGGCCTTTGTCTTTTAATGAAATTCAATATATGTTTTAACTTTAGTTTTCTTTTTACAATGAAAAGTTATTGAAGATAGATAAAAATAATAATAATGATAAATCACTTAATATAGAAAAATAAAAACTATTTTATAAAAAAATGTTTAATAACCTTTTACTTACAAATCCTGAATGTTATTATATTTTTATGTAGATTTTTTATTAATATTATTTAAACAAGTCAAATCGATTCGGGTCAAGTTCATAATTGACTTATTAGCTTATTGAGCTTAGCTCAAACTATCTACCGAGTCGAGCTCGAGAAACCATGAGCCAGCTTGGCTTACACCCCTACAATTGATTCCAATAAGAAAAATCTTCCTTTTCCACCTCAGAAGAAGCAGCAAAGGTGTGGCAGAGATTTTTTTTTTTTTTTTCTTTTTTTCTTTTTCAACCTGATGCAGAGACTTAAAAGGACCACAGGCCTGGTTTAAGCACAATACACAATCATCCAGCTCGGATCAGATCATCACAAATCACAGAACTCGCAAAAATTAAAAACCAAAAGAGTTCATCATGATTGATACTCAAGACATTGCCATCACTCACAGAGTAAATAAATTAAAATTCTATATGAAGTTATTAACTACAAATCTGAACAATATTCTCAGCAGAGCTTCATAAAGCAATTCATTTATAATAACAATTTAAGTTTACCAGAGAATTACAAGAACTTGAGACTCAGTAACAGCAGGTTTTTAATCCATTCTCAATCCCAAAGGTTGAGGCTTCGGAGCCAAATGCTTCATAAAACTTTGTATTTCAACCTGTATCAATATACCAAACAACAAGAAAACAAGGCAGAGATTGGCAGCAAAATGGAGAGAGAGAGAGAGAGAGAGAGAGAGAGAGAGCCGAACGAAGTAAGAAAAGTTGAAAAAAAGAACCATCATATAATTCCTTGAGAGCACAACATTCTACTAATAAAGACTGGTGAGAATATTTAGCTTCTATAATACAACTTTACAAGTACAAACATTTGAAATGGAGCAGATGAATCAGAGACAAGATATTTTTTTTCTTAAGAAAGAAGTGCATACCTATGGATAGATGGATGCTCCAAGTAATATACAAATTTCTTTAAACCTAATCCCGCTGATGACCATCTCTCAACAGCTCTGAAAAAGCCAAAAGCGACCAAAATGTCACTTTTGGGGCGAGAGAGAGGGAGAAACTATGCTAGCAATATTCTCAATGCCTGCAGCAATACAATCCATCGAGTACTGAGCATGTAAATAGATTGATTCAGAAAATAAACTATATTTGGAAACACAGTTCACAAACTAGCAGAGATTATTTTAGGTTTTCGCTTTGGACAGCTTTCTTATTGTTTTATAAAGCAACTTTTTAGCATAAAAATTGCTTTAAAAAGCACTAAAAAAATCATCCCAAATGAAACCTTAGTTAGAGCAATGGAAAGTCATCCAACAGAAATATTTGTGAAGCTGTGCTGTGAATGTGCGCTAATACATAGAGGAGAGGAAGATGGTTTTCTAATATTTCCAGAATAATTTTTGTCCTGCCATATATTTTCGATTATTTAGCACCGAATTGAACTACAAGAGAAATGAAGCCCAAAAAACTGAATGACCTCAAGATTAACAAAATAATCAAACAAGAACGTAAAGTTAAATCCCATTGTATGATCCAAAAGTACAACTGATGTTACATAAACATAAAAGAAACTTATATGTTGCTCTTTGTGCCTTTGAAAACAACACGATACATTTCACAAGCAAAAGTACTATGAGTTCAGTCTCAATTTTAAAGCATGCCAAAACCCCATTATCTGATTCAAGAACCTATACAAGTCAAAGGTCAACACTAGTTTTAGTTGAACTTGAGCGTGTTTATCTCTACAAATGGCATACCCGCATATTAGTTCTATGTCCTACTTGAAGAAAGTAAATGGGAAACTTGAGGGCTCAGTGACAAATGAGAAGCAACCTTACTCCTTTTTTTTCTTTTAATTTTGGAATAAAAGAGGGGACCTAGTGCCAAAACAAAGTGTGAAATGTTGGAAGGTCATTTTCTATAATAGCATTTTTTCCTTAAACATCACTTTCACTAGCTTCCCAAGATAAATACGATAATATAATGATGTTTATAAATGTTTTATATATAGATGAGAACAAAGCATGTGACGCACTGAAAACTAGATAGATTACAGGCTTTCATCCCAAGTGTGCAAGTTCGCAAGTTTAATCCTCTCAGCAAGTGTAGAACAGTCTTATAAAACCTAAGTTTAGCCATCTGTTTATGATTGGAAGGTTGTGCTTCTCTTCAAGGTTGCATCCATCATAACCCATAATGATTTCCAAAAGCCACCAAGGAAGCGTAATTTTTTTTGTTTGAGATGATTAGCTTAAGAAAGTGAAATACACCCAAACATCTCGAAAAAAAAAAAGAAGAAGATGAGTTTCTTCTCTCATAATGCTTCGTTTATACGCCATCAAAATTATCATCTTCGAAAACCTATTAATCATAACAAAAACATAATTATGATCACTGCAGGTCCAATGGAGATACTCTCTAATGGCAAAAGTTGGGGGATGTATAATCATTACTTCCAAATCAAAGACTTTGAAGTACAATAGAGTACACATTCCTTCAAAATAAATTTCCACATCAAAGAGCATTATCAATTAATCTACACATCTCTTCAGTTTTTGAAGCATCATCGTCACCTCAAGTGCTTGGCCACCTACATATATGTTTCTTCATTTCACTTCACCTGAAAGTCATCTTTAGGGATATAAAGTTTATTCCCCAAATAGAGAAGTCTTCTGATGGTATATCCAAGCTCTTAGGCTTCTAGATATCAATGTGCTCATTGCGCCGAGAAGGTTGCATCCACATTATCACTGACAAAATCACCAGGGACTGTTCAAGCATATACGCCACTTATTCAAAACACTATTCATAGACCAAGACCAACTGGAATTGCAACAAATATGTAATCACGGTAGATGATCATAAAATCCTCCATGAATAATTTCAGAATATCAATCATAAAAAGCATAGACAACACTGACACATTGCAGACTTGCAGTGACATAATAGCACCATCATCCACTCAAACAATCCATATTTTGTCTTCCTCATGCTCTTCCACGTATCTCCATATACTGAGATTTCATGGTAGCTCAACTTCTAATACAGCTTTGTGAAGACTAGGCATACTTCAGCTAGTCTAGCAAGTCATCCGCTTAGGGAAGAGTTCTAACACCTTGGTCATATTTAGTGTCAGGTAGTCTATGCACATTTATAGGCCATCATTTTTCTTTGGCAGCATCATAATTGACAATGCATATGGTGAGCTTCTTGTTCAATGAATCCTTGGTCGATCACCTAAGTCACTGACTTCTTAATCTCTTTATTCTTCACCATCAAGATTCTAAGCACCCCAACATTTTTAAAAGTAGTCTGACAGAAAATTAATCTCATGCTCCACTATTCATTGTAAATGAAACCCTCTTGGCTCTCCAAAAACCTCTAGCTAGTTGCTACAAGCTACTAAAGCATCGGCCATCATTCATTGTGTACCAAGGT
Organism: Dendrobium nobile; assembly: GCA_022539455.1. Classification (NCBI taxonomy): domain Eukaryota; kingdom Viridiplantae; phylum Streptophyta; class Magnoliopsida; order Asparagales; family Orchidaceae; genus Dendrobium; species Dendrobium nobile. The sequence goes on from CM039731.1 coordinate 27,083,551, forward strand.
CAACGTCATTTTCTTCATTTGGATTTTTTTATCCATCTCGAGAAAAGGCCTAAGCATTCTCATCCAGCTTCTCCTTTTGGGCAAAGAGTAAGATGAATCTCGGTGCGAATTTATTGTCCTCTTCACGTGTCCATCTGACACCATATCCAAAGCCAAAAAACCAATAATCTTGATGAAAACCACACCTGCCATCCTTACAAAACAATTTCGCTATAATCTTATATAGAATATATAACCTTGGAACCATGAATATAAGATCTGAAGATGATTTATAGATATCGAGAGGGGGCCCTTCATGCAAAATATCATCGATATACACCTGAATGATAGTAAAATGAACACAATATTGTTGGTCTATATATACATCTTTAAGCCCTTCTAAATCCACCCAAGTGCATATGAATGTGGTTAAAAGTAATGAAGATGTTTAGTCTTACTCCTTACTAGCCGAAAGCAAATTCTTCTCACTCCCTAAGTTGAAAATGGCATTGAATACTTCCTACTTCACATAGATCTAAAAGGTGAAAAGCTACTCGCACAAATTAGGGTAAGATGTTGCATTCGTCTCTTTCCCATTAAACAATGCCTTTAAGGAAAGGCTTAATGCTAGTCAATTCACCAAATTTAACGTTTGATCTTGAACCGTTACAATAGTCACCTTCTTCTTAAAGCTATATATGAACAAGTACATTAGATGAATAACATGAAACTTATTTAGATTTATGTTTGCTTATTTATATGATCGAACAAGCTTGAATAAAATTTTAAAGCTAGTCATATAAAAGAACAACTTTGAAATCTTACTAACTTGTTCATTAATATTTATATGCAAGCTCCTTTGTTGTTTAATAAATAATTTATAAAGAACTCGATAAATTACTCATTTAATTGTGACTTAATTACTTATTTGATGACTTATTGTATGCTATTATATCAATTTTTATATATCTCAAACATTTTTAAACTGCATGTTATTAAAGGTATAAGTGTGACGAAATTATCAAATAAAGAGCTACATAGGTAGATTTTAACATTTTCTTATTAATATTTAAAACCTTACCAAATAAATTAAATAACATCTAATGAATTATATTAATTTTGATTAAAATCAATAAATTTAATTATGTTCAACAATTAGGTAATATGTTTAATTCATTAGTATAAAATATATAATTACTTATATTTGTGTTACGCCGGTTCACATAGAGCCAGTCAAGGGGCCGGCTCAATTTCATTACATGAGGCGGAACAGAGTCGCCCCCCTCTCTGGTTCTGCCAAACTTGATGGGTCCCGCCCATCTATGTGATGTTCAAATTTGAATAGAGGGGGAGAGGCTAGTGTTTTGGGAGGGAAATTAGTTTAGGAAAGTGTTCGTATTAAAGTGCATGAGGGGATTAGGGAGAGGTTATGTTTTGATTGATTGGGAATTAGGGTTTCTTGGTGCTTGGGCTCTAGACTCTCTTGTCTAGAGATTTGGGAGAGACGATCCTCCTCTCAAATTGGGGATCACTTGTATCTTGCTTTTGTGTGTGTTTTATTTTATTTCGTTGATTGCAATCTATCATTTTGGAGCTGATTTTGCCAAGATTTTGTGCTATTCTCGCTGTTTTCTTCCAATTAGTGATAGGTTTGCTTGCAAACTCAAGTATTCCCCCTTAGGGTTATTTGCGAACTCAAGGATTTCCTATCAAATTGGTATCAGAGCGAGTCTTGGGACCGGTGGAGGGCTGTTTTCGACGAATTCCAGAAATAGTTTTTTGCCCCAAAAAGGAAGAAGTTGCTGTTTTTTTACTCCAAAATCCTGTTTTTGTGAATCTACAAAAGCCGGGTTGCGATGGCGGCCCAAAAAAATGGATGCATTGGAGTAAAGACTTGAAGGGGAGATGAATCAAATCAAAACGATGGAGAAAATGATTTCTTCCATGGAAGGACAAATCGACGCCCTCCAAGATATGATTTAAAAAATGTTAGAGATTCAAAATCAAACAACAGCTTCAATGGCAAAAGGGGTGGAAGGAAAAAATAAGAATTCTGAAAACCGTAGAGAGGAAGATGAGGTGGAGATCATGGAAGGGGAAGGAAGAAGACCCCATCTAGAGCCTGTCCAGAGGGAAGAAATAGGAGGTTATGGGGAACGCCAGGACGGATACTATGGCCATCGTGGTGCTGATTTGGAAGACAGAAGGGGGGATTTCGAATGGAGTTTGGGCTATGGTAGAGCAAAGGAAGAGCGGGACACATGGGGTGGACCGAGCACTTGGGAAAGGGGAAGTTGTGGAAGAATCGGGGGAAATAGTGGTGAGCAGAATGTGAGAAAGTTGAGGATGCCCATCTTTGAAGGAAAAGATGCGTATGGATGGATTTACAAGGTAGAGCGGTACTTTGCCGTCAATGGGTTGACGGAGGAGGAGAAGCTGACAGCAGTGGGTTTGTGCTTGGTAGGGAAAGCCCTATCGTGGTTTCAGTGGAGAGACCAACGGAGGCCGATCAGGAACTGGAGGGAATTTAAAGACTGCATAATAGAGCGTTTCCAAACCGATCGGGGAGGAGACTTCTATAAGCAGTTATTTGCTTTGACTCAAGAGGGATCAGTAGAAGATTACCGGGAGCAGTTTGAGCACCTAGCTAGCAGGGTGGAGCGACTTTCAAATACAGTGTTGGAGGGGAATTTCATGAAAGGGTTGAAGGAAAAGATTCGAGCAACAGTGAAAGTGTTGATTGCCCCGTGACTTGGGGGAGGCCATAAAGTTGGCCCAACTGGTGGAAAATCAGAGGAATTTGGAGAAGGGAGCCAGGAGTAGTAGCACCGGGGGTACGTACAGGATGATGACTACTCATCTCGCACCTAAAGGTCCTGTAACAAGAGGGAATCGAGAGGCAACCAAGGAGAAGACAGGAGGAAATGGGGGGAAACTTCAAGCGGCTAACAGAGAAAGAGATGCAGGAGAAGAGGGCTAAGGGGTTATGCTTCCGATGCGATGAAAAGTATACACCAGGACATCGGTGCAAGGACCGAACTCTTCAGATTCTCACCGTCTGCGATGACGAGGAAGCTGAGGAGGGAGGTGAGGAGGAGACAAAGGAGGAGATGGATGAGAAGCTACACTTGGATCTGGCTGAGGTCTCCCTGAACTCAGTTGTAAGATTCACTACGAATCACACTATAAAGGTGAAGGGAGAGATAGAGGACCGGAAGGTTGTGGTGCTGATTGATAGTGAGGCTACTCACAATTTCATTTTCACCCAGGTCGTCGACCAATTGGGACTGAGATTGGTGGACACTGACTGTTACGGAGTGATGATGGGTACAGGGAAGGTGAAGAAAGGCCAGGAGATTTGCAGAGGAGTGCGACTGATGATCCAGGGGATACAGGTGAGGGAAGACTTTCTTCCACTAGAGCTTTGGAGCATAGACGTCATCCTGGGGATGAAATGACTGCAAACTTTGGGAGACACCAAAGTGAATTGGGGAGCACCCACGATGGAGTTGATGGTGGATAGAAGGAAGGTAGTGATTAAGGGAGATGCGGGGCTTTCCAAATCCTTGGTTTCTCTTAAAACGATGGTGAGGGACATTCAGTTGGCAAGCGGAGGGTATTTGGTGGAGCTACATAGTTTGGAGGGAGCGAGATTGGAGATGGGAGGAGACATACCCCTTTCGATTCAGCCGTTGATTCAACAGTTCCAAGAGGTGTTTCAGCCACCTCAGGGATTTCCACTGCAGAGTGAGCAGGAGCATGCCATCATACTGAATGATGGAGTCTCACCCCTTCAGTGTACGGCCTTATCGCTACCCTCAGTTCAAGAAGGATGAAATAGAAAGGTTGATTAGAGAGATGCTAGAAGTAGAGATCATCATACCCAGCATCAGTCCCTTTTCTAGCCCCGTTCTGTTGGTGAAAAAGAGGGATGGCAGCTGGCGTTTTTGTGTGGACTACAGAGCACTCAACAAGGAAACTGTACCTGACAAATTTTCTATACCAGTCATTGACGAGCTACTAGATGAATTGAGAGGGACCGTGATCTTCAGCAAGACAGACTTGAAATCGAGTTAGCATTAGATCCAAATGAAGGAGGATGTATCCAAAATGGCCTTTAGAACTCATAAAGGACATTATGAGTTCTTGGTGATGTCATGGACCTCACCAATGCTCCAGCTACTTTCCAGGCCCTTATGAATAAGGTTTTCAAACCTTATCTAAGACGATTTGTACTGGTATTCTTTGACGACATCCTGGTCTACAACAGGATAGAAGAGCACTAGGAGCATTTGAAGAGGGTGTTAGATGTACTGCAGGAGCACCAGCTGAGAGCTAATTTGAAAAAAATGTTGCTTTGCACAAACCAGTGTATAGTACTTGAGCCATGTGGTGTCAAAAGAGGGAGTTGCAACAAATCAGTCCAAAATTGAAGCAATAATAAGGTGGCCAGGGCCGAAAAATCTAAAGAAATTGAGGGGATTCTTAGGACTGATGGGTTACTACAGGAGGTTTGTGAAGAGGTACAGCTCTATAGCATGGCCGCTCTCTGAACAGTTGAACAAGGATGGATTCCTATGAGGGGAGGCGGCCACATCAACATTTGAGAGCTTGAAGAAGGCGATGACTACGGTGCCGGTCCTAGCCTTGCCAGATTTCACTCAGACCTTCATTGTGGAGACGGATGCGTCCGGATACGAGCTTGGTGCAGTGCTGATACAAAATCGTAGTCCCATTGCCTATTTCAGTCAAGTTTTGACTGCTATAGCCAGGCTGAAGTCAGTCTATGAGAGAGAATTAATGGCCATCATTTTGGCCATCCAAAAGTGATGACTCTACTTGGGAGACATTTTGTTGTCAAGACAGATCAACACAGTTTGAAATATCTGTTGGAACAACGAATGGTGACAGTGGAACATCAAAGGTGGCTGTCCAAGTTGCTCAGGTACGACTTTGAGATTCAGTATAGGCCAGGAGTGGAGAACAAGGTAGCAGATGCCTTATCCAGATGCATGGAGGAGCTGCAAGCCGTGGCACTATCTGTTCCTCTGATGCTTGATTGAGAGGCCATCAGAGAGGAAAGTGCTAGAGATGAAGGTTTGGAAAAGATCAAGATAGAGTTACTGAAAGAAGGGGGTAGCCGACCATGATACTCAATGGAGGGAGACAAACTGCTATACCAAGGGGGATTTGTGATGCCCCGTACCTCGATCCACATCCCAAACTTACTCCAGGAGTTTCATGGAAGCACAGTGGGGGGACATTCAGGCGTACAGAAGACATACAAGAGGCTAGCAGCAGAACTGTAATGGAAAGGGATGCGTAAAGATGTAGAGGAGATGGTAGCTGGATGTGAGATATGCCAACTGAATAAGTACCTGGCTATGTCACCAGGAGGATTACTACAGCCGTTAGCTCTACCAGGAAGAGTGTGGGAGGAGATCTCCATGGACTTTATAGATGGGTTGCCCCATTCAAAAGGGTTTACAGTGATCTTAGTGGTGGTGGACAGGTTGAGCAAGTATGCGCACTTCATTCCCCTCCGACACCTACACAGTAGTGACAGTGGCTTCAGCCTTCATCACAGAGGTGGTCAGGTTACATAGAGTACCCGAGGTGATCGTATTAGACAAAGACAAGGTATTCCTCAGCCATTTTTGGAGAGAGTTGTTCAGACTGCAGGGGACAATTCTGAAGAGGAGTACAACTTATCACCCACAGACGGATGGCCAGACGGAGGTAGTCAACAGGAGCTTGGAGACGTACCTGAGATGCTTTGTGTCAGAGACACACAAGCTATGAGCTAAATGGCTATCATGGGCGGAGTACTGGTATAACACATCCTTTTATACTGCTTTACAGATGACCCCATTCAAGATGTTGTACGAGCGCGATCCCCCACACTTGGTTCATTTTGGGAGCAGCAGTACTCTCGTGTCTTCAGTAGAGGAATACTTGGAGGAGAGGGATCGAGTGCTAGAGAAGTTGAAGAGGCATTTACTGAGAGCTCAGCAAATTATGAAGAAACAAGCGGATGGGCATAGGAAGGACATCCAGTTTGAAGTATGGGAGAATGTGTTTTTGAAGCTCCAACCATATAGGCAGAAGATAATTGCTAACAGGAATGAAAAGCTGGCTCCAATGTACTATGGGCTTATGGAGTGCTGGAGAAAATCGGTGCAATGGCATATCGACTGAAATTATCACCATTAGCGATGATACACCCGGTTTTTCATATCTCACAATTGAGGAAGGCCATTGGTGACTACACTGCCAACCCCGAGCTACCTGCGACACTCACTGAGGATTTAGAGGTGGTTATGGAACCCTTAGAGCTGATGGGAGTTCACCAAAAAGAAGACGAAATTAAGGAAGTGTTAATCCAGTGGAAGAACCTACCAGACTACGAGGCCACGTGGGAGCCATACGAGAGGATGAAACAACAGTTTCCGGATTTTCACCTTAAGCACAAGATGACTCTTTGGGAGGACGGTATTGTTACGCCAGTTCACATAGAACCAGCTCAGCCGGCCAAGGGGCCGGCTCAATTTCATTACAGGAGGTGGAACAGCGCCGCCCCCCTCTCTGGTTCCGCCAAACAAGATGGGGCCCGCCCATCTATGTGATGTTCAAATTTGAATAGAGGGGGAGAGGCTAGTGCTTTGGGAGGGAAATTAGTTTAGGAAAGTGTTTGTATTAAAGTGCATAAGGGGATTAGGGAGAGGTTATGTTTTGATTGATTGGAAATTTGGGTTTCTTGGTGCTTGGGTTCTAGACTCTCTTGTCTAGAGATTTGGGAGAGATGATCCTCCTCTCGAATTGGGGATCACTTGTATCTTGCTTTCGTGTGTGTTTTACTTTATTTCGTGATTGCAATCTATCATTTTCGGGCTGATTTCGCCCAGATTTTGTGCTATTCTCTCTGTTTTCTTCCAATTAGTGATAGGTTTGCTTGCGAACTCAAGTATTTCCTATCAATTTGATTAAGGCCCGACGAACGTTCAAACTCAATAAAAAAACTAACATAAAAGCTTGTACTTTAAATCTTAAATTATATTCAAGCTCAACTCAAACTCGATAAAATAAACAAATAAACGACCTTGAATAGATATTACTCAACTCGACTCATTAATAACCCTACCTATTTCCCTTGGCATCCTTCTTGAATTTCTCTCAGAAGAGTTGAGAACAAAGTTTCCAACCTTTTGCTTTATCATCTCCCGATTTGGAAAAAATCATGACAATGGTTATTTTTAGAATAAGTTGCAATGCAATTACCTTTGTTAGATCTCTGGAAATCTTCAATTTCACTTCCTTATTTATAAACAGTTTATGCCTAAATTTTCATTCTTTTTTTCCTATTACCATGGCAAGTTTTCTTACGTGATCGAGATCATTCATGGGGGACAGCTTGAGTTCATTGGAGAAGTTGTAATGCAGCCCTATCGTGTACTTTATCAACACAGTGACATCTTCCAGCAACACGCCACTCACCAATCCATCTCTCTTAAAGCATGTCGTGTAATATTATATGATTTGATCTTCTCAATGTCATAACCTGAGTCATTAATCTTTCTGCTTTGTACCTCGTAGGATAGAATTCTTGGCTGACCAATTTTTTGAATTGCCTTTAGGAGATGTCCTGTTGTCCATGTCAAAGATGAGCGTTCCACCAAGTCAATGCAGGCATAGTGAGTTTGAGGCAAGCACATGATGCCGTCTCTTGGAAAGTATAACCATAGAGACTACAATAGGTTTTGAACTACTCTATCCAGGTATCTACATTTTTGCATTAATAAAACCATAAAAAGTAGGATTATAGATTGTATTCAACCTCCACATGTTGATTCCATGCTCCCAAAAAAAATTTAAAAAAGCCTCAAAATCCTCATCTTTTGAGTCGTCTTCTTGTATGTCAAAAAAAAAAAATCTTCTTGTATGTCAAGACTTTCAAAGTGTTCTGGTTGTTGTGAGGACAAGATCCTTTTTTGGAACCGATCTTCCCAATATTCTAGTTCTTAATTGGCCACTAGGATCAACTTACTCAACATCTCCATCAATACAATCATCTAATATTGAAGGAATGTCACTTGATTGGCAAAGTAATCAAAAGTTTTGATGAATCAGCTGAGTTGGTGCAGCCAATCAACCCGGCCCCGACAAGAGGCAGAATAAAAAAGATGTTAGAGTTTCAAGCTAAGACGACATCATCGGAGGCTAGGGCACCATTGACAAGACAACGAAGTGGGGAAAACCCTAATATAAGGATGATGAGGGAGGATCAGGAGGTGAAATTTTTTGGGGAAGAAGTGGAGATGCCACCTTTAGAGCCACTTCCAAGGAGGGGAATGTGTGAAGGGTAGGGGTGTAAGTGAGCCGAGCCGGCTCGTGCGCCTCAAGCTTTGCTCATTTATGGGCTCGCGAGCCGATCTTATTGAGCTCACGAGTCGAGCTCGAGCATGATGAGACTCAGCTCGTGAGCTCACGAGCTGACTTGAATAATTTTTTGATTTTTTAAATTATAAATCATTACTATTTTTATTAAATTTAAATCATATATATATATGCATTAAACAACAGGTGTCTGAATGCGACAAGGTTGTTGTCAAATCTCAATGCATTAAATGCTTTATACAAGAGAAAAAGCAAAGAAGAGCTCGTTTATCCAAGGGAAAAAGCAGCGCTAGACTCGGATCGTTGGCCACTTGGCGTCGACCATGTGGACACCTTTTATCCAAGGGAAAAAGCAACAGACCACGTGGACACTTTCTTGCTGGTCAAAAAATCAGGCGGGAAATTGCGAATGGCGGGCGGGAAACCGAAATCGAGCGGCTCGACAAGCAGCTCGAAGAGCTCATTTCTGTGTCGCGAGTCGAGCTTGACTCGAGTTCGAGCTCGGTATTTGATTCGCAAGTCAAGCTCGATCGCCCCCTGACTCAAGCTCAACTCGACTAGTTTACACCCCTAGTGAAGGATATGGTTAGCAAAGAAATTAGGATGGTGAAGATCGGAGAGCTAATTTGGGGGAGAGGGAAACATGGAGGGATCACAACACCAGCTACACTAGAGGAGGAAGAAGCAATTGGAGAGATGAAGATCCTAGGATGACAAAGTTGAATATGTCAATTTTTAGAGAAGTGTTCACGGGAGGATTTATCAGGTGGATCGATATTTTGTTGTAAATTGATTGACAAAAGATGAAAAAACTCACCGCAGTAGCTCTATGTCTAAGGGGAAGGCTCTGCCCTAGTACCAGTTGAGAGACTTGCAAGATCCGATCTAATCCGATCATGGAGGAAATCAAAGGCTGTCTACTAGAACATTTCTGAACCACTTGGGAAGGAGAATTCTATGAACAGTTCTTTGCTCTGGTGCAAGAGAGGATGGTGATAGAGTACTAAGAGAAGTTTGAGTGCTCAACCCGACAGAGAAGGTTGTCAAAGACTGTGCTAGAGGAGAACTTTATGAAAGGGCTCAAGTCTGATATTCGAGCAGTTGTTCGAATACTAAGACTATGTGGCTTAGGGAAGGCTATGGAGTTAGCCCAACTTGTGGAGGATAAGAACTCATTGGAAAGGAGTGCCGTAGCAGCAGTCCGGCAGTCTCCTACTGCATTACCACTCTAATTTTAACACCAAAGGTGCAGATGGTGCATATTCAGAAGGAAGTCCCGAGGGATAAAGGCCAGGGAGTACAACCAAGGGGAAACTTCAAAAGGTTTACTGAGTTAAAAAATTAGGAGAAAAGGGGAAGGGATTTATGATTTAGGTGTGATGAGAAGTTTTCTCCATGACAACTTTGTAAGACCTTTCATTATGAGTCCTAACAGACTACGATGAGGAGGAAAATCCTGCAGAGGAGAAGTAGATGAAGATGATCACCTGCACTTAGATGTTGCAGAGGTACACTTAACTTAGTGGTCAAGTTCACACCGAACCACCATAAAAGTTAAGAGGAAGATCATACATTAGGAGATGGTAATACTGGTGGATAGTAGAGCTACCAACAACTTCATTACCAACAGGATAGTGGATCAGTTGGGACTATAATTAGTGGACATTGAGGGCTTTGGGCTTATACTAGGACCAAGAAAGTAGAGAGGAGTAGAGAAATTTGCAAAGGGGTGATCCTAATACTTCCAGGGGTTCAAGTATTGACAAACTTTCTATCATTGGATTTGGGGAGCACAAATTTGATACTGAGAATGAATTGGCTAGAAATGTTGGGGAAGAACAAGATTGATTGAAAGACTTTAAGAATGGAGTTCAAGGTTGAGGGGAGAAGAGTGGTTATCAAAGGGGATCCTAGCCTATCCAAAACTATGATTTCACTCAAAACTATGGTGAGGGCAATCCAAGGTGAAGCAGTGGGATTTTTGATGAGTTGGAGAGTTTAGAAGGAGAAGAGGATGGGGAGAAGATATAAACATCAGACATGCTTCAACAACTCCTACAACAGTATCGAGAGGTGTTCCAGCCAGTTCAAGTGTTGCCTCATCCATAGGAACACGAGCATGCAATCAATCATCTTGAAGGTGCCTCATTTATTAGTGCTCGTCCATACCGTTATCCCCAAATCAAGTATAATGAGATCGAGAGATTAATTAAAGAGATGCTAGAGGCAGGGATTATTTGACGCAGTGTCTGACCATTTTCTAGCTCAATGCTATTAGTGAAAAAGAAAGATGGCAGAGGTTTTGCGTGAACTATCGGGCGTTGAACAAGGAGACTGTGCTAGACTAGTTTCATATTCCAATGATTGATGAGTTATTGGATTAGCTTTATAGAGTGATGCTTTTCTCGAAGATTGATCTGAAGTCAAGGTACCATCAGATCCGAATGAGGTTCGAGGATGTACCCAAGACAACATTTAGGATTCACGAGGGACACTATGAGTTTTTATTTATGCCTTTTGGCCTCACTAATGCTCTCCCTGATGAATAGGGTATTCTAGTCATATCTGCGGAGGTTTGTTTCAGGTCTTATTTGATGATATTTTGATTTACAACAAGACTGAGGAGGAACACTTAGGATTGGTGTTATCCACTCTGTGCAGGACCACCATTTGTTTGGCAATCTGAAGAAGTGCTCATTCGCACAACCTAGAGTGGAGTATTTGGGGCACGTGATATAACAGGAAGAGTAGCAGTTGACCAAAGCAAAAAAGAGGCCATGCTGAGGCGGCCCATACCCAAAAGCTTGAGGGAGTTGAGAGAGTTCTTGGGGCTTACAAGCTACTACAAAAAGTTCTTGAAGGGATACAGTTCAATAGCCTGGCCTTTGACCGAATAACTAAAGAATGATAATTTCAATTGGGGTGAAACTGCTACCAAGGCCTTTGAGGAGTTCAAGAAGGCGATGAGTAGCGTGCCAGTGTTAGCCCAACCCGACTTTAGCCAGCTTTTTGCGGTGGAGACGATGCTTCAAGGTATGGGCTAGGAAATGTACTTATGTAGGACCACAGACCAGTGGCTTATTTCAGTCAAGTGTTGACAGTCAAGCGAGACACAGGTCAATCAATGAGAGAGAGTTGATGGCGATTGTGTTGGCCATCCAGAAGTGGCGACCCTAATTATTGAAGCAACACTTTATTATAACAACTGATCAAAGAAGCTTAAAGTTTATTCTGGAGCAAAGGATGGTTACAAAGGAGCATTATAGGTGGCTTTCCAAACTATGATTTCGAGATCCAGTATCCATCAGGGACATACAACAAGGCTGCAGATGGGTTATCCAGGTGTATGTGGGATCCCCACATGATGGCATTGTTTGTTCCCTTAGTTTTGGATTGAGAGCCATCGAGAAGCGAAAGTCAGCAAGATGAAGGATTGGAGAAAATCATGAGAGATGTATTGGGGAATAAGGTTAGCCATCCAGTCTATACCTTAGTTGATCAGAGACTATTATATCATGGGCGAATGGTGATACTAAGGACCGCCATATGTATCATACTTGTTGCGGGAGTTTCACGATAATGCCATAGGAGGACATTCAGGGGTACAAAAGACCTATCGTGGGCTGGAAGCAAAATTGTATTGGGTTGGAATGCAAAAAGATGCGAAGGAGATGGTGGCAAGCTGCGATACCTGTCAGAGGCATAATTATAAGTCAATGGCTCTAGGAAAACTTCTGCAACCTCTAGCTCTACCCGAGAAGGTGTGGGAAGAAATAAATATGGATTTCATTGAAAGTCTGTCAAAATCAGAGAGGCTTTCGGTGATTTTGATAATAGTGGATAAGCTAAACAAATATGTTCAATTCATTTGCATACGACACCCATACACGGTGGTTTCAGTGGCAGCAGCATTTATTCGAGAGGTGGTCCACCTACATGGAATTCCGGAGTTCATTGTTTCATATAGAGATAAGGTGTTCCTAAGCCACTTCTAGAGAGAGCTGTTCAGGATGCAGGGGACCGTTCTGAAGAGAAGTACAACATACCATCCGCAGACTAATAAGCAGACCGAGTTGGTGAACGAGGGTGTGGAGAATTATTTAAGATGCTTTGTATCAGAAACATTCAAGACCTAGATGAAGTAGTTACCTTGGGCCGAGTAGTGGTAAAATACATTATACCATAGTGCCGCATAGACTACATCTTTCAAAATCCTTTATGGCAAACCCTCCTCACTTGGTATGCTATGAGACCAAAAGCACTCCAATTTCATTCGTGGAACAAAAGTTGGAAGAAAGAGTTAGGATATTGGTAGAGCTAAAGGGGGGCCTACTGATGGCAAAATAAATTATGAAGAAGCAGACTGACGTGGATAGAAGGGATGTGCAATTCGAGGTGGATGATAAGGCGTATATGAAGATTCGACACTACTGACAAAAAATCTTAGCTCAAAGAAGAATGAAAGTTATCTCCACAGTACTATGAGCCATATGAGGTTATGGAGAGGATTAGTGTCATGGTATATCGTTTGCAGCTACCCCCTACTTCCACCATACATCGAATATTTGATGTCTCTCGGTTGAAGAATGTTATTAGCGACCACAATCCATCACCGACGTATTTGATGACCTTGACAAAAGAAATAGTGGTGATCCTAGAACAATTGAGGTGATAGAAGTTCGCGCAACAACCAGAAGTGCTGATCAAGTAGAAGGATATGCCCAACTATGAAGCAACATGGGAACAACACCAGATGATTTAGCAACAATTTTTCTTCATTCCACCTTAAGGATAAGGTGGCTCTTTGGGAGGGGAGTATTCATGGACCGGTTGAACCAGTCCAACCAATCAACCTGGCCCCAGCAAGGGTGGTCGGTCTAGCTCGGGCAGAAGAGACCTGTGGGCCCAACTAGTGTGGGTGACGAGCAAGGAAAGAGGGGGGCTCAAAGGAAATTAATAATACCTTTAATTACTTGACATAGAAAACCAAAATTAAGAGAAAATTAGGAAGGTTTATTTAGGAAAAGAACTCTGATTTAAATTAAAATTTGGGTGGAAATTTGAAAGGTTTATTTAAGAAAATATGGCTAATTTGAATTCAGATTTGGGAGGAATTAAGAAGGTTTATTTAAGATTAATTAGGTTATTTTTTATTTTCATTATGTGATTTTGTGTTTTGCCATAATTTTCTTTGGATTTATTCCCAGCGACGGCTAGGATTTATGGAGAGCAATCTACCTCTCAAATATTAGATTAGCTTGAATCATGATTTGTTGTGCCGATATCAATAAAATTAGCCCATAATCTCATTCTTTCCTGCTGATTTCTATTATGCTTTCTCTTCGTTATTGATGTTTTTTGGCTGTAGAGATTGAATTTCTATCAGGTTTCTCCTGGTGATGTCGACATCTAGGCTTTAACTTATCTTCTTCTTGAAGGATCTAGAGTAAAAAATGTTCATATGATCTTCTTGTGGTCATTTTTCATCAACACCATGCACTAGTGCTCTTTTTGAACCTAGAACTCTAATACCAAAAAATCTTAATTTGTAGCAACCAACAAGTCATTATAATAGGATATGTCCAACACATCAAGCAGATGGTCATAGATTGGAGGTTGTTAATTTGAATTCTTATTTCTTAAGTAATAAATAATCAAGTTTAATTAACATGCAGAACTAGGCAAACTAGGTGGAAGATGATGCTTCCTTGAATCACCTCTCTTTAACTCATACTCAACAAACCTCCCAGAAGAATAGAAACGCTCTCCTTCCAAGCCCGAACTCTCTAGAACCCCAGGATTCAAAACAATAATCAAAGAAAAAGCTCTACTTAATTCCCCTAATTCAATCCCCTCATAAAAGCAGGGAAAGCTAGATAAAATATAAAAAGAAAGAAAAAAAACACATTAATTATAGGAAATCATAACTTACAATGCTGAAGTTACAAAGATATGGCATGGATAGTCGAGCTGACTTTTTGGACTATTAGAGCCATGTTAGCATCATAATTGCTCGATGATAGGTACCACTTGAATATTTCAAGAGATTCATATCGAATCTAAGCCAAATCACAAGTATCCCGCTGTTTTCTATGGGAAAACAGCCACCGAACACAAAAACAGCGAACAAACGTGAAGAAACTGAGAGAAATTGACGAAAATTGTTGTAGATTGCAAAAAATAACGAACCGATACAATGATCCTCTATTCGAGAGGAGGATCCACTCTCCCGACGCTCTCTAGATGAAAATCTAGAGCCCCACGACCTTCCCCCCTAGCAAATCTCAAGCAAACAAGCAATAATCAAGATAAAAACTAAAACCTAGGTTAATTCCCTCTTAATACAATCTAATTCAAAACAAAAGCAAAAGGACATCTCTACCCTTCATTCTCCCTCCAAAATCACTTAAATTTTGTTTGAATTGCTAGTGGACCCCACCCCCAAATCTCCCTGCTTCTTCCGCCTGATGTGCCCGCTTCCGCCTGGAGAAGACCCGGACCGGCTGGGCCGGTCCAGGTTGGACCGGCCTAACATTACCCCCCCCCCCCCAAGTACCACCTTGTCCTCAAGGTGGAAAGCAGGAAACTGCTCTGCAATCATCTCCTGTGGCTCCCAAGTGGCCTCATAGTCTGGGAGGCCGCTCCACCTAATCTTCACCTCCTTTTCCCCCTTCTACCGCTAGAGGCTCCAATGTCACTTCCATGTCCTCCCTCAATGTGCTGGGCAGCTCTGGGCTCACTACATGCTCCCCCACCACTCTCCTCAACTGTGAGACATGAAAAATAGGGTGTATTCTGACTGTTGAAGGAAGCATCAATCTATAGGCCACCTCTCCAATTCTCCTCCACTTCAAAAGGGTCAAAATACCTTGCTACAAGCTTCTCATTTCTCCTTTGGGCCACAGTCCTCTGCCGGTATGGTCGGAGCTTCAAGTAGACCTTGTCCCCAACTGCAAACTGTATATCTCTCCTTTTGCCGTCCGCCTGCTTCTTCATAAGTTGCTAGACTCTAAGTAAATGCCTCTTGAGCTCTTCCAACACCTGATCTCTTTCCTTCAAATGCTGATCCACTGCAGATACTTGAGTACTACTATGGCTGTAGTGTACCAAATGTGGGGGGTCCCTCCCATATAACACCTTAAAAGGTGTCATCTTGGTAGCCGAGTGAAAGGAGGTATTGTACCAGTATTATGCCCAAGCTAGCCATTTGGCCCACTGCTTTGGTGTTTCAGACACAAAACACCTCAAGTATGTCTCCAAGCTCCTATTCACCACCTCCGTCTGCCCATCAGTTTGTGGATGGTAGGTTGTGCTCCTCTTCAGTACTGTTTCCTGCATCCTAAATAGCTCCCTCCAAAAATGGCTCAGGAACACCTTGTCCCTATCAGAAACAATGGACTCTGGTACACCATGCAGGCGGACTATCTCCCTCACAAATGCTGCTGCTACAGACACCGCTGTGTACGGGTGTCTCAAGGGAATGAAATGAGCATATTTGCTCAGCCTGTCGACCACTACAAGTATAACTGTGTAGCCTTCTGATTTTGGGAGCCCATCAATGAAATCCATAGCAATCTCCTCCCAAACCTTCTCTGGTAGGGCCAGAGGCTGTAGTAATCCCCCTGGTGCCATCGTCAGGTACTTGCTCCGCTGGCAGATATCACACTTCGCCACCATCTCCTCTACATCTTTCCTCATCCCCTTCCAGTACAATTCAGCAGCTAATCGGTTATAAGTTTTTTGCACTCCTGAATGCCCTCCTATGGCACTCCCATGAAACTCCTGTAGCAGCTGGGGAATGTGGATGGAAGACCTTGGAATCACACTCCTTCCCTGATAGTACAGTCTTTCTCCCACAATTGAGTAGTCTGGGTGGCTGTTCCCATCTGATAACACATCTTCTTTGATTTTCCTTAGCTCCTCATTCTGAATGCTCTCCTCTTTGATGGCTCCCCAATCTATCAGTACTGGTACTGATACAGCAATCCCCTGGAGCTCCCCCATACACCGTGATAATGCATCCGCTGCCTTATTCTCTAGTCCCGGCCGATAGTGGATCTCAAAATCATATCCCAGCAGCTTGGACAACCACCTCTGATGCTCCTCTGTGACCATCCTCTGCTCTAACAAGTACTTCAGGCTCCTCTGATCAGTCCTGACAATAAAGTGTCTGCCCAATAAGTAAGGTCTCCACTTCTGAATGGCCAGTACAATAGCCATTAGCTCTCTCTCGTAGACAGACTTCAGCCTAGCCCGGGACGACAGTACCTGACTGAAGTAAGCTATGGGCCAGTGGTTCTGCATCAACACTGCTCCCAATCCATAGCCTGAAGCATCTGTCTCCAACACAAACACCTGATTGAAGTCTGGCAGAGCCAGTACTGGCACCGTCGTCATGGCCTTCTTCAGCTTCTCAAAAGCCTCTGAAGCTGATTCCCCCCATAAGAAGTTGTCCTTCTTCAACTGCTCTGTCAGTGGCCACGCTATGGTGCTGTATCCCCTCACGAACCTCCTGTAGTAGCCTGTCAGTCCCAAGAATCCTCTGAGCCCCTTCAAGGTCTTGGGTTGAGGCCATGCCAGCATCGCCTCTATCTTGGACTGATCTGCAGCAACTCCCTCCTGGGATATCACGTGCCCTAGGTACTCCACCCGTGCCTGAGCGAAGTCACACTTCTTGAAGTTGGCCTTCAGCTGATGCTCCCTCAGCACACCCAACACCACTCTCAGGTGCTCTAGGTGTTCCTCCTCAGTCCTGCTATAGATTAGAATGTCATCAAAAAATACCAACACAAACCTGCGGAGGTGTGGCTTGAAGATCAGGTTCATTAAGGCCTGGAATGTGGCAGGTGCGTTGGTGAGGCCAAAAGGCATCACCAGAAACTCGCCCTCATGAGTCCTGAAGGCCGTCTTCTGCACATCTTCCTTCCTCATCCTGATCTGGTGGTAGCCTGACTTCAGATCGACCTTGGTGAACAAGGCTGCTCCATGTAGCTCATCCATCAACTCGTCAATCACAGGGATAGGAAACTTATCAGGCACAGTCTCCTTGTTGAGAGCTCTATAATCAACATAGAACCTCCAACTCCCATCCTTCTTTTTCACCAGCAAAACTGGACTAGAGAAGGGACTCACACTGGGCTGAATAATCCCTCCTTCTAGCATTTCTCCCACCAACTTCTCAATCTCATCCTTCTGCACCTAAGGGTATCTGTAAGGCCTCACACTGATAGGGGATACTCCCTCTTTCAGGATAATCTGGTGCTCCTGCTCTCTGTCAGGTGGTAGTTCCACCGGAGGTTGGAACACATCCTCAAATTCCTGCAGAAGAGGCTAAACCAACGCGGGAATGGGCTTTTCCTCTCCCTCCTCCTGCTCCTTCAGGCTCTGCAACTCCACAAGGAATCCTCCTCCTTCCTCATGGATGATTTTCACCATTGATCAGAGTGACACTCCAGCTCTGGACAATCCTAGTTCCCCTTTCAGCTTCACCCTCTTCCCCTCTACCGTCAGCTTCATCACCATGGTCCCCCAGTTCACCTTGGTCTCACCCAAGGTCTGTAGCTACTTCATGCTCAAAATGACATCAGTGCTACCCAACTTCAGGGGTAGGAAGTCCTCTACCACCCAGATCTCCTGTAACCTCATCTCCACCCCCTTGCAGATCCCGGTGCTAGACTCAATCTTCCCTGTCTCCATCATCACCCCATAACTGTCTGTCTCAGTAGGCTCCATCCCCAGCTCCTCCGCCACCTGGGTGGATATGAAATTGTGAGTTGCCCTACTGTCAATCAGAACCACTACCTCCCTCACAAGGATCTTCCCCTTCACCTTCATCATATGGCTAGGAGTAAATCTCATCACAGAATTGAGGGAGACCTCGGCTACCTCCAACTGCGGATCAATCTGCTCCTCATCAGATTCATCACCCTCTTCAGGCGCCTCGTCTATATAGACGGTGAGAGCCCGAAGGGCGCGATCCTTGCACCTGTGCCCTGGAACAAACTTCCCCTCACATCTGAAACAAAAGCCCTTGGCCCTCTTCTCCTGCATCTCCTCCTCAGTCAATTTCTTGAAGCTTCCAGCAGATCTGGTCACCCCGCTCTTCTCCTTTCCACTCTCTCTAAGGACACTAGGGCTTGGCCCTTTTGGGGCCAAGTAAGTGGTAGTTGTCCTGGTGGGACCTCCTGAATAGTTGTTCCTCCAATTTCGGGCGTTGGTTTTCTGGTTCTCCACCAACTGAGCCAACTCCATCGCCTCCCTCAGGTCTCTTGGTCTCATGACCTTCACTGCATCTCTAATTTCCGGCTTGAGGCCCTTCATAAAGTTTCCCCCCAAAGTACTGTTTGATAAGCCCTCCATGTCTCCCACCAAACTCTCAAACTTCTTCATGTATTCTTCCACTGTTCCCTCTTGAGTGAGGGCATAGAACTGTTTTGATATCTCCCATGGGCTGCCCCCCCCCCTAAATCTCTCCCTGATAGCCTCCTTGAATTCCCTCGAGGTCCTCACCGGTTCCCACTTATCCATGTACTTGAACCAGGCAAATGCCGCCCCTTCCAAGCACATACTAGCAGCCATCAATCTCTCCTCCTCCATTAGGTCATTCACTGCAAACTATCTCTCCACCTTGTGGATCCACTCATCCACATTTCCCTCCTCAAATACTGGCATTTTCAGCTTTCTGGCCCTCGTGTCCACCCCGTATGCCCTATTCCCCCCATGGCCTCCTCTGTCCCAAGCTATGGGGTCTTCCCAAGTTCCTCTCACTCTCCATATCGGGGCTCATCCTCCCTCCTTGGCCGCCGGTAGCCATCTTCCCCTCGTGCCTCTCCATGGTGGTTATAGATCCCCCATGGCCGGTCCAATTAGTCAGGCCTCCGACGTCGCCAATCATCTTCTCTTCCTTCCTTGAAGTCTCTCCTTCTGTCATGTTCATCCCGCCTGATGGACTCCCGAGGTGGCATCTTTCCGTTGCTGTCAAGCAGTTCCACCTCCTCTTCCTTTTCCTCTTCTGGATTCACCTTCTCCTTACCCTTGCTCCCACTACCTTCTCCTCTTTCCTCCGCTGGCACAGCCCTTGCTTGCCCTTCCTAACAATTTTTTCATCATCTCCTCCAAGGCCATGAATTTCCCTTCCACATTCTCACTCAATGTCGCCATCTTCTCCTCCAGATCGGCTTTAAATTGACCCATCTCGGTCTCCAAGACTTCTACCCGCTTAGATGCCATGGGAACCAAAGAGATGCCTCCGGAACGCAAGGAAACTCTTCCGGACAGCAAGAATCTCCCTCCAAACAGTCAAAACCTGCTGTTTTACTCAACTACTGCTCTCAAAAACCCTAAAAACTGCTGTTTTCAGGGGAAAACAGCCTCCGACAACCCAAAATCTGTGAAAATCTGCAGCGAAACAGTGGAAAAAACAGCCCTCCACCGCCCGGATCTCGCTCTGATACCAATTTGATAGGTACCACTTGAATATTTCAAGTGATTCCTATCGAATCTAAGCCAAATCACAAGTATCCCGCTGTTTTCTATGGAAAAACAGCCACCGAACACAAAAACAGCGAACAAACGTGAAGAAACTGAGAGAAATTGACGGAAATTGTTGTAGATTGCAAAAAATAACGAACCGATACAATGATCCTCTATTCGAGAGGAGGATCCACTCTCCCGACGCTCTCTAGATGAAAATCTAGAGCCCCACGACCTTCCCCCCTAGCAAATCTCAAGCAAACAAGCAATAATCAAGATAAAAACTAAAACCTAGGTTAATTCCCTCTTAATACAATCTAATTCAAAACAAAAGCAAAAGGACATCTCTACCCTTCATTCTCCCTCCAAAATCACTTAAATTTTGTTTGAATTGCTAGTGGACCCCACCCCCAAACCTCCCTGCTTCTTCCGCCTGCTGTGCTCGCTTCCGCCTGGAGAAAACCCGGACCGGCTAGGCCGGTCCAGGTTGGACCGGCCTAACACTCGACAACGATTTTCTCAATCATAAAGCCACTCAATTCTAAAGCATTTCCCTGAGACCTCTAATAAGTTCCTCGTAACCTTTACTTCTACCATTAACATCCCGGTCTTCCCACAGTTCCTCTTAGCAACATAATAATCCGCTTAGAAGTCTCATTCTCAGCTTCCTTGTCTTCATGACTTATTCTACATGCCTTCTCAAATCATTGATCTCCTAATCAAAAGCCTATCTAATGTAAGGCCCTCACATGCACAAAGTAAATTAAAAATTCATCACTTGACCTTATCATGAATGATTTTGGATCAAATCATCAACAAAGCCTAGAGCAAGAATGTAATCCTAGAAAGGCACTCAGCCTACGGAAGTAAGAATCATCTTTCAGTCGATTAATCATAGAATTCTATAGATAAAAAAGATATAAGTTCTATGGAAATTAAACATGCACGCTTCAAATGGAAATGATATATTTCTTAATTATGGAAACCCTAAGTACAAATCCAAGAAGATTTAATATCTAATGAATTGCAATCATCCAAACGAGAAATATAACGCACGTTTGCTGCATAAGTCATAACAGCACCAAAAATCATTCCCCATGCCTTTGTGCAAAAATTAAAAGTTAGAAAAATCATATCAACAGGAAATGGGACAATGGAAAAAAACACTGATGGCACATCCAATGCACAAGACGCTCCCACTATGGAGCTTGGGGAAGGTTTGATGAGCATAGTCTTGCCCAGCTTTAAGAGAGATGGTTTCCGTATTCAAAATGTGACAGACAAGCCATAATGTGGCAATCTAAACATTGCTCTCCGGCCATCTTCAGGTAGAAAAATATATCTATATATATATAAATAAAAGCAAAAATATCTGAAGAAGAAAGTAAGGGCAGCTAACCTATTCACATCAGGCTTGTCCAGAACCTTCAGCAGACTCTGATCTACACTTGATATGGACAATAGGACCCAATTGTGAACGATCTAAACCTTCTTTGTCCCCATTTGGAGCATTCATGTATACTGCCCCCCTATACATCCACTCTTCAGTCTCATCGCTATAAAAATCCTCAAAAGGTTCCCCACATAATGCACAGACTGTCTGATTCTCATCTGCAGGAACAGCCATTTCCGTGTCTTCTTTTTTCTCTGGGACTACCTCTGTGGGCAAAAAACCAGGAACCGCGTCAGCTCCAAGCGTTTCTGCACCACAAAGCCATTCCTTAGCACTAACAAACCATTTCCGTGATGGCTTTTGCTTACGATTCTTGGATATTCGGTTTTTAGTTACATGCCAATCCATATGGCTACTATGATCCTCTTGGCATGTAAAACGTAAGCCACATGTAGTACATTGTCTTGGAAGATCAGTATACATAGCATTTATTGCAGATTCATGACGTATCTTAAGAAGTTCAGCATTAAACTCAAGGCCCATAGTATTCTGAAACATACACTAACAAGCTGAGAATTAAAAATACACTTTTTCAAACTAATGAAAATAAATCACAAACTGACGTACCTGAGACTGAGCTTGAGGTGTCAACGAAATCAAACCTTGGGCCATAAGCGAACTTATCAATCCTGAAAATCCGCTTACTGAAGATTGTGATGCTGCTGTACTGTTCTGGGATGTAGGTAGTGACTGTGATGACAATGGCGGTGGTCCTGGTGGTAAAGGAGGCATGCCTGCACGTCCATGTAAGGAGATATCAAGCATATTCTTCACTGAAGAAATAGGCATTCCAGGGATGGGTTTTGGCAAAATAGAATCCAAAACACTACTTTGACCACGAGATTGTACACCACTTAGGGGTTGGTTTAGTACTGGTGGAATAAAGCTTCCATGATTCTCCTGCAAAAGAACTCGCATGAGTGAATTACGTTTCCAACTATGTAAATTCACGAATTTCTACAGATAGCTGAAAATGTACCTGGAATGCCTGCCCTAATAGTTGTCTTCCATTTGCATCAAATTGCTGCTGTGGCAATGGAACAGAGAAATTGGGTTGCTGATTGCCTATTGGCTTGTTATTATCCGTCTGTAGGTTAGCAATGGGAAGTAACTGTAAAGGCTGAGATATATAAGCTGGGGGCCATGGCACAGGAGCAATAGGAGGATGGTGTGCTTTTTGTGCAGCTGAAGTTGACATCTCGTGATTTGTAGTGTCAGAGGAAGCACTAGATAAATTCAAAAATGGCATTTCAGCATTGTGAGAGTTATCATAGAAACTATGCCGTTTGTGATTTACAGAAGGTGTTACACCACCAACCAAGTAAGGCAACTGAAATGGCCTTCCCTGAGACTTTGGGCTAATATTATCTGGTGTGGGGCGGTGGAATACATGAGGCAAACTCCCATGCTCCTGAACATGTTGAGTACTCTCATGATGCCGAAATTGTTGGATGGTGCTTCCTGTATCATCGAGATACATCTTATTCATCGGTCCAAGACCATACTGCAAAAAAAAATCATTAATGAAAGAAATTACTGAAGAATTAGCTCAATGAAGTACTTCCTCCAAAAATGAGTTATTACTAATACTGGCCAAGCTCAACAGCCGCAATATGTAAAATATTGAAAATACAGCTAAGAAAAATGTACACAATTATTATACGTAAATATAAAAAAATTTGGTGCAAGCTTATGACAAAATCTATAAAGCATGTCGCAGAATATAACTCGGACAAGAAGAATTGAAAGAAAAATTATGTCGCTCAATAATCAGGTAAACAGTAGAATACTGAACTACAGACATCCATACCCTGGTACAAAACCAAAAATCAAATGCAACCGATTACCTACAAAATGATTTTCTTATATCAAACCAAGACCTCACTTTACAAACAAAGAGTATTTACTGCAAAATTATAAAGGAAAATGTCTACGAGTAAGACGAGCCATACATGTCGAATACCAATTCTGTCATCAATTGTAGTTGTTGAATCTTTGAGAGGAGGAACAGGCCAACTGCGCCTTCTAAAATCAGATTTCTGTGCTATGATACCTGCTCTACTAGAATTCTCTCTTAATCCTAAGCTATCAGTACTCTGTTCGGATTGCATCTTGCTCCTTTTGTTTGGATCAACATGAGTCGGGCTCATATCCTCCCACACATATTCCTCTTCCTCAGAATTCTGCCAATCCATTTTTCCTGCTTTACCCTTTATGCCATTTACATCAAGACGCTGAATCTTTGGAAGACTCTCATGAAGGAAGTCTTTACCTCTATAATTTCCGTAGGCATCAATGAGCTCTCTTTGGCGCTGCCTTCCATATTTATTGTATGTTGTCAGAGCAACAGATTGCTGAACACCATCATCTATTGCCAAGTTTCTTCCAAACCAACCATTACTCTCACTTGCTCTGTGAGATTGAGAGTCAAGTCCAGAATGAGATCGTGAAGTTGCTTCAATCACCCGTCCAGGAGAACTCATTTGGAACCTATGGCCTTGTGGAGATGTGGACCTCCTAAGTCCAATCCTTGTAGGAGATACCCGTGATGCCACCTTTCTCTGTGAACTTAAGAATGGCCCTTCCTGTCCTTCCATGGATGATCCATGTAGTGTTAGAGTCAGTGGAGAACTTTCTCTTACCATTTTTAGGCTTGAAGGTTGAAAACCAAAGTGATCCAAATCATGATCATTATATTTAGTAAATGATCTATGTCCAGAAACTTGTATTCCAGAAGAAACTTCCCTTGAATGCCGAATATCCTACAGGAAGGAAAAAAATCAATTCTGGGAGGGGAGCATTTAAAATGCATTCAGCCTCGGGAAAGAATAAAACATACTAGCACAAACAATAGCAGCATGTGAAAAAAGGTCAAAGAATTGCCTGCTAAAGTAGTAAGAATTTAGAAAAAGAACATTTGCATCAAGAATTCTACCAAGTATAGATAAGTACAAAAGTACAAGACAACATAGTAATTGCTTCAAAATATTTTAAAGATACATACAGTACACTAATTCCCAAAACATCAACTAACGTTACATAGAAAGTCAGAAGAAAAGTAAAATGTGTGATTCCTATTCTTCAAAATTTCCAGATTTAAGATAGAGGAGCAAGACTTCTCATTTACATATACTAGATAGATGCTGCTAATAGACAGCAAATATCAGAAGAGTACTTCACCTTCTCATCTGCTTGAAGACCAATATAAGGCCATCATAACAATATTTAATTAGCTTCAGTCTGTGTTTTAGAATCAAACCGACAATTTTTAAAGATTAGAAGAATATCAACTAGTGCTTAAGCAATGATTTTACGAGAATGCTTAACCTTGGCAAAAAACATTGAACAACAATACCATTGGCTTCCATCTGCAGGGTATAACGGCTTTCATACCCTTCCATGTCCATGCCAGAAAAAAAAAATATTAAAAAAAGAAATTGATGCTCACTGCCTCAGGGGTTTCAAACTGGCGTCGTGCCTCCAAGTATTTTGGATTAACATGAATTCCATGAGATGGTTGAGAAGTTTCTGAAGTTCGCATACTCGCCAAGCCAATTAGCCTCTGGTTTTCAGGTGTAGAAAACTTTAATTCATCCTCAATTTTGCGTAATGTTGAATGGGGGAATACTTGTGACCAAGTCTGAAACAGGTGGCGCATGGCAGGATGAAGGCTGGAATGGACATCATTATATGCCTGGCAAAACGTCTTGTGATAGCCACATGCAAAAGGATAGCATTAAATAAGTACAATTTCTGAGGAAAACACTAATCAAACAAATTACTCAGAGACAAAACTGCACTTTCTGAAAGCAGTGCAATGAAGAGAAGCAAATAGGATCAAGCAGAATGCAATCTTACAAGAAAACGTAGCTTAGGCATAATTTCCAAACTATTTGGATTAAGCCTAAATTTGCAATGTTCAAACCTCAGAAGACAGGCCTAAATCAGATATACAAATTAGTTCACATTATTACATTCTTTTGCAGCTAGGTCCTAACTCTTAAGCACAGTAACAAACCTGAATGATACTCTGCTGAAACTGTTACAATATTAGAGAACACAATACAAATCAGGCCAGTTCAATTGCAAGCAAGGAACGGAATGAAATGCACCTGATCAAGCTAGCCCATTCAGGAATCATATATTAGGCCCAAATCAAACAATACAATTTCATATTCAATTTAACAATAGATGTCTTGTCTTAATAATAAAAAATGAGGCCAGGCTTCAATGTTGAAGACAAAAAGTTTGGTATACATATACATATATATATAATGCTTCATCTATCTCTGTTTTTTATAAAATTTAAATGAGATTTTGACTCTTATTAAAACACAATGGAGAAAAAGAAGATCTATGTAGCCAACCCCACAAAGTGGGATGAAGGCTTGTTGTTATTGTTGCTGCTGCTTGATGATTTACCTTTCACAGCCAATGAAATTTAGTTCAGTGATCCAGCTACAAGGCCACTACACAGTTAAACCAAACTGAAAGAAATACTACACAATACGAGTGCAGTGTTGAAATCTCGTCATGCTTCAGAGATATTGGCCAAGTTATTTCCAAACTAGGTTGTTCTCATAGCGAAAAGCAAGTGAAACAAGCTTACAAGCAAACGTGATTATCCAAAGCTGCGCAGTATACATTTAACAAGATTACTTATTTGACCAACTAAATAGCATGTTTTTAAACGATTGAGAGAAACCATCTTAATCATGGGCAGCACATGCGTGTGGTGAAGGGGTCAGTAGCATTGCAAGCCAATGTCACACAAAACTATCAGCTTACGAATGGTAACAAGAGGGTATTATTAATGGTGAAAATAGGAAACACGAGGACAAGAAAAGCACATTATCAGAATGTTCCCATTCCTGCTTATCCATAACAAAGTTGATGGTCTCAAAAACAACCAAAAATAAAATTCTCTTTACTAAGCTAAAACACCTATCATTTGAATGCAACTTGCCTCCTTTCTTTCTTCACCATTTCCCTCTCTCCAAAACAACAATTATTATCCCCACGAATAAGCCAACTTATTCTCTTCTCAAGAAGCAAAACAATGCATGACATCAGTGCCAGTCATAAAAGTAGCAGGACACAACACCCCCAAGTAGGCCTTGTACTAGGTTGCCAATTCTTATTGGTTTTAAATTGGTAAGACAAAGGTTTTTAGTATAGCTGGCATCAAAAGAAACCATCTAGTGATGCTAATAATGGAAAGTAGAAATTGGAATGGAATAGGGGATCCTATGAGAATGCAAGCTCAGAACCAAGAACTGGCTACTTGAATTACCTCTATTCACTTTCCAATATCCAAGCCCAAACAGCCAGAAAAGTCAAATCATGGTTCATGCCCTAATGCTATTGTTTAAGTTCAGAAGGCTTGCAAAGCTTTCAACTTCGTTTGATAATATTGTGTTATTGATGTGTGTCTAGAATAGTAAGAAGTGAAGTCACTACTAATCTCAACAAGATAGACAATCTACTTTGTGAGTTTGTTCCCTCAATTGTGAACTATGATGCACCGACACTTCTCAAAGAGCCATGCAGTGTCCGACGTTCGACACTATTACAACACATGTCGGACATGCCGAAAACATGTCCGATAAAAAAAATATTAAATATAAATTGTACACACATATATCTGACACATGTATCTTAAATATTTTATGAATTTCAATATTATTTCTTGTATTTAAATTTTTTACCTATTTAAAATATAAAACTAAATTTCTTATTTGCTATCCACAATACCAAATCAATCGCCCACACTTAATATCCCCATTCATCAAATATTTTCTTTTTCATTTCTCTTTGGAGGGTTACAACTTTAATTTCACAACAACGTTCGATGTCATCTCAACATCGACGTCTGACGTCGTTACAATATCAAAATTTCAAAATGATCTCCATATCAAAGTTTGACAGTGTCTTTACATTGATGCTCGATGCAAGCAATTTCTACACCCACAACTTAACATCTCATCTTTGTTCAACGCCTTCTCAACATCGACAACCAACGTCATCTCAAAATCGACGATAAACGCCCTCCTAACATTGATGCCAATATTTATTATATAACATCAATGCTCCACTCTTAATTGCATTATCATCTCCTCTTTCAATGAAAGATAAACGACACCGATGCCTAGCTCTTGACATAATAATATTAATCATTTTAAGCGCAAATTCTAGTTAAATGGCTTATTATTTCTAAATTATTTTTAAAATTATATTATTTTAATTTTATACACTATTTTTAAAATATAAAACTATAATACCGTGTCCAACCCGTGTCTGTTTCCTATATTTTCAAGACGTGTCTCATGTCCGTGCCGTATCGTATCCATGTCGCCGTGTCCGCGCATCATAGATTGTGAAGCATTGGAGAAGGTTCACTGCAATATATTGCATATTCCACACATGTATAAAGTTTCACGAGGCGTGGTCCTTTGTTGAACATGTTGTAGCAGCTTATAAGTTTGTTTTGGAAATTAAAGATTTCTCCGAAGGGTCTGAATTCTGATCTCAATTAGAGCTGACACTTTTCAGGTGGGCCCTTTAATTTTGCATCCAAAGGTAGTTAATTGTGCATTGTTTCAATGCAGACTACTGTCAAATGATAATGAGGCCTTGAAGGCTCAAAGAGAAAATTCTATGATCCAATCAAATAGTTTAGTGCGCATGCAAAACTATTCTCAAGGAGTGGTCATCGTACTAAACCATAGAAAGTTGAAATGAAAAAAATATATCACACAAACTTACTTGAAAATATTAAGAGAGACATTCTCATGAGAAAAACATAGAAGGCGCATTGTCCCATTCAACCCTCGCTGATTCTCCATTACAAGGTGATGCTGTTGAAGACAATTTTTTTTCCCATCAAATTACGCCAAAGATAAGCTATTTATAATTCGGTTCATTCTAATGCAACCAGCCTCCCCTCTCTTGTCATCATTCTCATGTCTCTGAGCCAATAATCACAATCCAAATTATTCTCTTCTCATGATGCAAAAGAATTCATAGCATTCACGCAAGTTGCATAAGTAGTATGAAATAACACCTCAACGTAGGCACTGCCTAGCTTGCTAAGTCTTGCAGGTTTTAACTTCATACAGAAAAGATTGACAAAGGATTATTTTGTGTAATGATTACATCAAAATTGGAACTTAAGTCTAATGAAGATTGAAAAAATGAAATATGAGACATTTAGGCGCCACCAAGGAAAGGTATCACTGATGAGGCTGAAGATGGAAAAAGAAGAATTGGCAAGGGATCATATCAAAATGCAAGCTCAGAACCAAGGAGATCTGGCAGCTAGAATTACATCTATTCTCCTTCCTAAATCTAAGCTTCAAGCCAATTTAAGTAGGCTCATTGCTAAAGCTATGGTCCAAGTCAAGCAGGTTTAAAGAGCTTTAGTTGAGGTAAGTTGGGATTGGAAATAAAAGGTCTTTCTGTAGGACGCATATTTTGGTTGTTGCTTGGTTTCAACACATTTCTACCCAGAGCATTTCTACCCATAATTTTGATTTGGGCATCCAGCATTATCAAAAAATTATTGTGATGCATGCTTATTTCAAAATATTAAACAAGGTCCAAGTGAACAAGTGAATTCATTTTCATATCAAAGATTTTCAAATGAATAGGAGTGGCAGTGGCAAAGTTTTTGAAAGTTCACATTATTCTTCAGCAAAGTTCCATCATTAGTCATGGTAAACTATGAGTTCCACAGGAGAAGAATTTTGCAGCTATCCTTTAATTATTTTGATCCAAGGGAGTTACCCCACCCATATGGTGAATTGAAATAAATTTAGATGAATCATTAGTGTCGATACTGGAGTAAGCATTGATGCACCTTGTATGGGGTTATTGTTATCACTTTATTTGTGCTTACACAATAGTATTGATGCTTCCTCCATGAGAAAGGAATTATGAACAGTAAGAAGGATTTGATATCGAAAAATATTGATAAATCCTTGCACGATATGAGAAGATTATGATTTGAACATGATTTGGTATCATTGTTTGTTGTATTAATTTAGTTGTTTTAGATGTAGCTAAAGAACATTCAATCTATGGAATCACAGTGAACAGGGAGAAGCAAATGGAGAGAGGTGTAGGGATGGGTAGAAGGATTATGGCCGAATATTGCAAGAAGAGGAAAAATGCCGGGTTTCATCAAAACTCAGTCAAACATCATTCATGTGAAACTCTAAAAGGAGATCAGAGTCCATTATATACATTAGGGTTGACAATACCTACATCAAATTTGGAACGACTAGTAAGGAAATAATATGTAATTATTAAATGGAATAAAATATTGAACAAATATTCATATTAAATAGACAGATGCTTCAAACATAATAATGAGGGTATTTACAACCATGCTTTGCCCTGCATAAATTTGCTCGTTCCAAAAGAAACTCTTATCCGAAGATTTGGAAAGAGTCTCATGTTGGTGGTGATGGAATTAGTTCGTGCATAGTTCTGAAATCAACAAGTAACTTCCTAAGAGCGAGAAAGTCATTTGGAGATTTTGATGGAGCTTATGGAAAAATATCCATCCCTACAATGAAAGCAAACGTTTTCACCCATGTCATATTATAAGGTAATACAAACACAATGTAGGACTGAGTAGGGAGAAAAACAGAGAACTAAGACAAGAACAATCAGTTGAGAAGATCCCCTAAACTAGAATGAAAGATATAATCTTAAGACAGCGCATTGGTGGTGGAAACACAAAGGAAACACAAACTCTTTATCAATGAATGACATTGAAGATGAAAGTTTTGATCAGACAAGTAGCTTAAATAGAAGTAATCAAAGTGTTAAGAGCATGATTACATATTTATCACCTAATCACAGCTACTATTAAATAACAATTACAGCATATTAGTTATATCAATAACTAACAAATCTTATTGCTTCAAATTAATAGTTGATTTAACTTTTTATTCATTTCTCCTTCCTTTCATGGCAGGGTTATGGGAGTATTAGACATATCTACATTAGCCCAGACATCTAGGCACGTTATTTCAATATTTTTTCCCAAACTAACAATTTAAAAGGCCAAGCTTATTACTTGCTATGGCCCTCCATTCACCAATAACTAACTCATTCTATAAATTTTTTAACCCTAAACCAACACTAGTAAAAGAAAACAAAAATACAGAAATTTATCTATGTTGCGTTCTAATGACTGAAAAGTCATGGACAATCTATTAATTCTTCCCCAATACTCATCTAAAAGGAAAGGGTTACCTAACTCATGAAGCTGCCGTCAACGCCGCATCCATAGAGAGCTCTATGTACCAATTTTACCCCTTAGGGAGATGCTATTTTCGTAACTTAGACCCTTGACCTCTGAGTACCAATTTGAGATCTCTTGCCATAAATAGATGCATATATATTTAACACAAAAGAAATTGAGACCATGTACATATGTTCATTGATTGATGAAACAAAGATAATGTGAAACACGCTTGTTATGCCACTAACGGAGTAGAAATGCATTTCTGCAAAAACAACTCTTAAGACCATAGCCATATAAGGAAGATTTCTTAAGACATCAGTCAGCTCAATCTACAAGATCTCACTCCATTTTTCTCAACTTCTCATCTGTCACCATCTAGCTTCCTCCTCTCTCCTATTCTAATACAATCTCTCCCTCACATAAGCTCTCTCAACTGCAACCTTATCAATTGGCCAATGAATTCAGCCAACTTTTAGGCACCTAAAATAATGGTAAAATGTGATGGATGAAAAGTCCAACCATGACCTCTTATAAGAGCTTAAACGGTATCAAAATTTAATTTGAAAGAATTTTGTCATCCTTTTTTCTTCCCTTGTCAAGCCAAGCTGTTAAGAAAATAAGAGATAGCCTTTTACCTGATGAACCTCATTTTGCTTCCAGCTTGAACTAGTAATGCCATCCATGACCCCAAAACATACCGCAATAAATCAATAAATTATAAAAAAAAAACTAATTATTTAAAAAAAAACAGCACAAGTGAGAAAAAAGGAAACAAACACAGGCAAGCACCGGATCAGCTAGCCACAGATTTATAAATAACATAAAAATGAACAGCAAACCTTTCACACATAATAAACTTTGGCACTGAAACGGTTTTTTTTGGTGATATGAACATAAAAAACAACCTAGACAGCACTGGAACTGTTTCCCAAAGTGATATAGTTTACATTTTTAGAATTGCGGCAAGTGACCATGATTTGTGGTGCAGAATATTTAAGAATAAAATTAGCTGCATAACAATCTGAATCGCAAGATATGGAAAAAGTCTCATGCCAGGTACAGAAGTTTCACTAAACGATATGACAACTGGACTGAATCACTGTGAAGTGTTTTGCAAAAACCAAATAAGAAAAGATAAAGAAAGCAAAACAAATTTAACAAGTTTCTTTGAAACGTTTTAAAAGTATGAAAGTGTGACCATGACAGAGACGCAGGGTTTCAGTATAACGAGTACGGAACTATAAGAAATTCAGAGCAAGGCAACAACTGAGATCAAGGACTTGCAGATTTATGTAGCCTGGGACTAACGGTATGACAAACTCAGCACAAGGCTGCCTCAGGAATCGGTAACACTACCCTGATGAGATTGATATAATCCACAAAAGGGTACAAATCAAAAGCACCCAGGTTTAAGCTTCATTTGGGATGACTTTCTTACTGCTTCATGAAGTAACTTTCTAGTAAAAAATTAAATTTTTTATTAGAAAGCTGCTTTAAGAAACAAAAAGAAAGTCGTCCCAAACGAAACCTTAATTCTATATGCAGAATGTTTTCTGCGCTCAAATACAATGAAGTCTCATATATCTGTTGAAACTTTTCAACGTATAATTAAGCAGTAAAGCTGCTTGAGGCTTTTTAAGGTATAATTAAGCAGTAAAGGAACGCAAAAAACATATAAAAGCAAAATTCGAGAGTCATCTGATAACAAGCACACACCTTAGGAAGCCTAGCAGCGAAAGTCCTCACATAATCATCACCAATGTTCTTCACTATACTATCCAGAAGATATAAGGCAGGTAATTTTTGATCTTGTGGGACCTGTGCAAAGCAATGCACGGCAACAGTTACAAATTGAATTAACAGAGTCGCGTGAACTCCATTAAAACAAAAGAAAGGATAATATCATAATTAGACACATATGGGACCATTTCGTTGCTTGAAGTGAGGAAATATGCTCTGAAAACAGTGAAATTTGTAGAATTCCGCTATTTTGTTTTATTGAATCAACAATAGACGTTCATACAAAATTCCACAAATCCCTTCAGAACTGTCTGTAATTCGATGATTTTATTTTCACATACAAAATGAGTGAAAATAAAATATATCTTTTTAAACACATTTACCATCTACATGCAACCAAATGAGCCCTAACCGAGAGAAGAAAGAATCTACGCTCAACAGAAATTAATCAATCGCATCAAAGAGCAACTTTTGCCACATTTTCAGGCGGCCTCGCCTAACACTAACGTTTGACCGTCGCGTAGAGAAGCCAAACTGCAGACGGTCCAAAACTTTAAACTAATTAGAGTAACTATTCACAGAAAATGACCAAATTTGGAACAAACCACATTTCGTGTATTTAATAAGAGTTTCTCAACGACGAATACCCAAAAAAAAAAAACTAAAACAGGTAAATTCCTTTGTTTTTATTTTTTCAGAGCGCTGTTTTGGTATCGAATCGGCCGGAGCATGTGACACATGATTGGGAGGCGCATTTCAGTTAGAGCAAGTAACCTCGCTGCCACTTAACTTCGCCGAGAATGGTGATACCACATAAGAGGAAAAGTTTGCCAAAATAAAATAGAGACGGAGTTTATTCATTTATCTTCTTTCAATCACAAACCAATACTTCAAAAAAAATTCCAAACAAATAAACTAAAAATCCTCATATATCCAGATCGCGAAACCAGCTGTCAGAAGCCCTAGAATGCCCGCTCAACAATCTCAGAGTATACTAGCCCCCACCTCGTCAATCCGGGCGCACACAGCCTCCGCGATCGACCTGGCATGTTCCCGCTGGTCTCCGGCAATGATGGTGAGTTCCGTGATAATTGGCTTCGAGTTAAAGGTGAGCTCGGTGAGAAGTTCCCCATACATCCGCACGATTTCGTTCCCGTCTGGTGGCGGCGGCGTCTCGTCCCTACAGCCCCTCAACTCCTCTTCCCGTTCGCGAAGCATCGCACGGAAGCGGTCCAAGATCGACGTCGTTGCGCGCTGAGCCGAATCCGTCGGCGGCCGGCCGAGGCGCTCCTGCGCAAACCCTAAGGGCCTAGGGTTTTCGCGGGCATCGGAGGCAGAGGAAATGAATCTCTCGCCATCCATCACCGAATTATAGCAATATAGATCTGTCTGAGAAAGCTCTTCCTATAGTTTATAGAGGACCGGGCCTGGATCGCGTGATGCCATGGAAAGAAGAGGAAGATAAGAGACGACACAGATTCTGCGGCCGAAACCGCTACGGTATTTTGCCGGATCGGATGTTCGTGGCTTCTTCCGCTCTCTCGTCGGATTAATTTATACCGAGCTGCATGGATGTATTTCAATTTTTAAAATAACAAATAACATTCTCCATTAACCAATCAATCACTAATCTCATCTTTTCACTCAATTCATTTCTCAAATAAAAAATGTAATATTTATTTTTTTTTCTATCAAAGTGGCATTCATTTATATCATATTTAGCAAGCATTTTATACTTTAACATAGAAATTGTACTTAATATGTCACCAAAAAATTATTCTTGATCGAGCCTTGATGCAAATCTGAATTAGAAATTTCCGGAATTAAATTGGGATCATCCAACTCTAATTTCAGCAAATTTATTATCAAATTGAATATCTCAACAATAAGAGCTCAATAATATCAAAATTGATCCAATATAAGTCCAAATGAGATCAAATCAAGGGCTTAACATATATTTGAATCTTTAAAGTATTAATTGGATGATCAAATGACTTCTGAATTAGTCATGTTTTCAATCGAATCAAGCAGCTCAATGAAATGAATCTAATGAGCCCAAGATTGTTGAATTCCAACACCATCAAGTCATATAAACGTTTAAAAAATGCTCAATAATCGAGGAAATTTATATCAACCGTCTAATGGAACACTCCAAATTTATCATAAATCTTCTTCATATTTATTGAACATGCTACTCCCAAAAAATTATAAATAGACTGCATTCTTCACATGAAATAGGGACGTGGAAGAAAAGAAGAGCTCTAAGACTTGAAGAATCTTGGAGCTCCACCTTGGCAGCATTGTCAACAAATCTGTGCCATGAGGCCACCGCTACTTTACCTCTACCTTACCATCGTCGTTGGACATCCATCTAGCAGTCAGTATCTGGCCTTCCTCCAATCACTATTGCTCGATGACTATTGTTCATCTGATTACCCTTGTCACCCAACAATAGTCCCTCTGATCACCGTCGTCAAACTATGATCCTTCCTGCCTTAGTCGCCAGCCGTCTATGCTCTATCCGACCACAAACACCCACCAATTATAGTCCCTTCAATCTCAGTTTCCCCCCAATTGTGGTCCCTCCGACCTATGTAGCCCGTCGACTATGATCCTAGTGACCTCTATCACACGTTCTGACCTCTGTCACCCTCCGACCTCCGTCATCTTCCAACCTCCATTGCCCTTCACCTATGATCTCTCCAACCTCTGTCACCCAACTTCGATCCTTCTGATCTTCGTCACTTGCCGACTATAGTCCCTCCGACCTTCGTCACCTAGATACAATCCTTCCAACTAAAATAAACACGCAAATACTTTTTTAGAACATCTCTCATGACATTGGATTATTCCAACCCCAATCATATTAAGTGCTTTATATGATGTATATGTGTTATATTGAGCCAACACCTTCCTTCAAGATAGGGCATCATTTGTAATTAACAAAAAATACTAATGGATTCATTCAAATTGGATAAGGCCCCATGATTTTTACCCTTTTCCAGAAGTTCTCAAATAAAAAATCTTGGTGTCTCCTGTTACTCTTGCATTTCTCTCTCTTATTTATCTGTGTTGGATCTTCTTACAAAGCTAAAATGCTAAATTTTATATCTATCTACCAATGGGAATGTTCCAGAACGCAACAATACTTATTATTATTATTATTATTTTGCATATCTTACATAAAATTGATCATCATTAATGCTAAAATAACATTTTATTTATAAATTTAAAATTACTATATATATAAAGATTTAATTTAGTTGTAATGAGACATTTCAAATGGTACTCAATTGTTAATCCACAAAACTAGTAAAAAAGTTAGTTTTACATAGCTTTATATAAAGATTCAACATACAATAGAAAAAGAATATAGAAAAGTAAAAACTTTTATATAAAAAGTCTGAAAATAGGAAAAAGCACGAGGTATTGCCTATTATAATAATATAATATGTAAGCAAGGCTACAAAATATCCTTTCTCTCAATTAAAGAGGATGGAGCAAAAAAATTTAGAACACTAACTTGGTCTCTTATAATTATAATAAAGATTGGAGGGGAAATAATGGACGGTTTCGTGCTATGATTGTTAGGTGACATCAATCATACATGATGATTGGATGATAAAACTTCAGCAAACATAATTAGACAACGATGACCATGTAAGAACAATTAGAGAACAACGGACAAATATTTGTGGTCAAACAATACTGGTTGCTACTAGTAATCGTCAGTGTTGATCATCAAGCAAGGTTTTAAAGCTCATCAAATCCTCTAAGCTCTCTCCAAATTCAACTCAAGGTTCTTGGTCCCTTCAGATGAAATAATGCATTGATATTTACAATTTTTTGGTGTGATCTTTTGATTCTTTTAGGCAAAATCCTCAAAACGCTCCATCGAATGACCTATATTGATTCCCCTGATTATACATTATTCTTTGGTCATATAATTACTTTAATGACCTTATAATTGAATGTTATTGGACTTCTTATATTACTAACATCATGAGACTCTTTTTGATTGAATGCACATGAGATTAGAAGATTGTTTGATCCTTCAACTAATATTACAAAATTGTCCTCTGTAATTGAACTCAAATATAAATATTTCTTGTTTGCCTCATTGAAATATTCAATTTGACTATAATTTATCTAAAATCAGAGTTTGGATGATTCTAAATTTAATTTTAAATTTTTTTATTGCCCCCGCCCCACATGCACAAATTTTTGGACGTTGAAATATATAACTAATGAGCAAGCATAAAAATGATCAAGGCTAATCATATTATACGAAAATGAATAGTAATGTATGATCACCCAAACTCAAAATTATTAAAATTATGATCGAATTCTATGATATATCATTATACTATATAATCAGCTTTAATTTTAAATTTATATCTAGATAATTTTATTTAGATTAGGTGATTTGATAATTAATGAAAATTAATTTTAATATTATATTATATGATGTGCATCCTACTATTACAATATCCATTGTACTATATGGGATATTTTATTTTGGTATAAAATAGGATTGGATTAATGAGTGTTAATTAAAATAACAAAAATTAAAATATTTATATTATATGATATAAATTATACTATATGATCAATATAAATTAAGATCATACATTACAAAAATAGTACTATAACATAAGCGTATTCTATTATCTGACCATTGTTGTTCAATGACATTCCTTTTAATCTATGGTAAGTTAGAATGATTAATTTTATTTAATATGCAGAATATCACATGTGAGCCTTAGGCTTCATTTGGGACAGCTTTCTTACTACTTAAAGTAGCTTTCTAGTAAGAAAGCTGTCTGACGCCTTAGTATTGCTTGATAATGCAATTTCAAACAAATTTGAAAATAAAAAAAGTGTTGATATTTCTTAATTAATGGATAAGAAAATAACGAGAGCTAGCTGGTCTAGTTGAATTTCAAATACTTAAATTATTATTATTTTTGTTCCTTAAAATATGACTATTATATATGCATTTCCGTGTATAAGACTCGTAAAAAATTTGTAAATAGATTATGTGTTACTTATAAAGGAATTAACGAAGCCAAACAATCATGTATACATTTTATCATGCATAATTATGAACGATTTTCTAGGCGACCTAGTGTGACTAATTCTAATATGTATACTAGGCTTACAAATATCATTACTTCATTGCATGCACTCAACAAAGAGTACTATAATGTTGAAAATGTTGAAAATGTTGATGGTATTCTTATATTACTTCATGAATTATGACATATGCAAGGGATACTTGAATTTTTGAAACTATGAACTTATCAACCTATTATATTGACCTATTGCATGGTTTTTTGATTGAATATGAGTAAAAGATTAGAGAAATAGAAGTAAATAGCTCTCAAAACTCAAGAGTTTGACAACAACATGGCACTAATTAATTACCAAAAAGTTCAAGTCTTTCCTCCAAAGAAAGATAAAGAAATTCAATGAAAAAAAAAGGTAAGGAGAAAGGTATATTAAATATAAAATCTAACAATAATATTATCTATTTTGAGTGAAAAAAGTCATACCATGTTAAATGGGGCTGTTTGAAAAATTAGGAAAATGAAAAGAAAAAAGTGATGCCAATACAAATAAAAAAAAACATCAAAGAACTTTTTAGATCAACTTTGACATGGACTCCTTTGCTAGCAAACCAAAATAGAAAAATCAACATTCCATTCTTAGGCTTCGTTTGTGACAGTTTTCTTGTAGTCTTCTGAGACAGCTTTTTAATATAAAATTTTGTATTAAAAAGCTACTTTAAAAAGCAGTAAAAAAATTATCCCAAACAAAAACGTAATGGCCTGGGATCAGTGGCGGAGCCAGAAAATATATCTAGGGGGGGCCTAAATTTTTTTTTAATTTTCCTTTAACTTTTTACATTCAGGCTTAAGACCAATATAATCAGTATTAAAAATGATAAAACTTTGATAGTAAATTAGTTTATTTTCTTTCTTCACAAAATGACTTCAATCATGAAATCACTTGATTTCTGCTAGAACATGTTTAATATATTAATTAAATATGTGATATTAAAAATCTCATTGCACAAAAAAAATCATAAAATCTACTTAAGATCGAATTAATTTAGGATTAAGATAATATCATTCAAGAAAAAATGTAAATAAATAGGAATTTAAATTGGGAGTGATTTGAATGGATGATCAATCTTAATCGTTGATTCGTCTTGGGCTCGTTGGATTCGTCTTGTCTAGCCGCTCAATTCGACTATAAGAATGTCATGTTTGGAAACCGTTTGGTAATACAAATTATGGTTTGAACCTTCCAAATATGCTTCAGGTCTTTGATTTGGAGTCATTTCGGTTCGGATTGAGTTGAATTTGGTGTTGTTAGGTTCGTATTTTCGAGACGTTCAGTTCGACTATAAGTTTATTGAAATCGGAGTTCATATGGTCTCTGATTTAATTCTTGAAGTTTCCAACTTGATTTTATATTGAAATTTAAAAAAAAAAAATCAATTTTTTTAGTGCCCCCCCTTGCCCCCCCCCCCCCCCCATCCGCCTATGCCTGGGATGAACAAGGATATTCAAATTTCGATTAGTTATGTGAATTTTCAGATGATAACTTGATTTTCATAGATGAAGAAATGCATTATAGCTTCCAAAACTTAGAAAGAAAGATTCATATTTTCAAAAAAGGGTCATATAAGTTTAGAAGTGAAGCATAATATTTTATTGCCTAAGCTAAATCTTGTTTAGAAAAAAACAATCGAGAGAAATATTCCTTGTATACTGAGTTTTAAAAGTAATACAATACATTAGCAAAAGGAACCCTTACCATTAGATATACAAATGCTTCATTTGGGATAGCTTTCTTACTATTTCTTAAAGCAGCTTTTTATCACAAAAATTTTAATTTTTTAACTAGAAAGCTGCTTTAAGAAGCACTAAGAAAGCCGTCCCAAATGATGCCTAAGCTTGATTTGCTTATAAGAATTAATTGACTAAACTAATGAAAATAATGGTCTTAGAAAAGGGTTAAAAAAGTTATTACATTTTACTTCTTGTACTATATCTCATGTGCATACACCTTATTAATCGGCTTCGTATATTTCATCTTCTCCCTAAAAGAACTTTATAACGAAAAATTAACTTTATGCTTGTTATGCCCACCATCACTTATCATTCTTATAGCTTAAATGGGTATTTATATTATATGTGCATTGATGTATTGATAAAAGTTTCAATGAGTTAGAAAACTTCAAAGAAAATATTCTTTCTAATTTGCACAAAATTAATGAAATATTTAAACTTGTGAATAACAAATCAATAAAAATTTGGCTTAACACAGCTAAAGGATTCTAAATATGATTGTCAACAAACACTTTACTAATACATGACAATCGTGACTCTTTATTCTATATAATTTTTTGGATCTAATTTCAACACATTTGCTTAAATTTGAGGCATAACCATCGAGCATATTTAAGAATTGCACCCATTCTTATATTGCTATTCTCCGACCTAATATGAGGAAATACTTTGCTTTTATAGTTACTGTCCTTCAATTGGTTGATTCCTATAGCTTTCAATCTCTTCTTCTATAGTACTCATTCAAATTCATTCTTCTTTCAAGTTATATGTATTTTTTTTTATGTCCATCATAAGTTGAATATATTGTCAGAATAATTATTTTCAATATACATAAGGTCCAAGCCATTTAACTATAAATACTCTAGTAAGGTAAATTCTAGAAAATACTCATCTTAGTCCAATTATGAATAACACAACAACTTGGTAGCCCGTTGTCTGCCATCGCAAGTGAGTCAACCATTTTTAATATTGTGATAAACCTTTAGTATATTTGATCTCCACTCAATCTTGGAGGAGGTATTGGTTTCTCAATTCTATCTTAAACATTCATCTTTAACATATCATTTGTTGGGAAATCTATAGATTCCCATAATAGTGATGCTTTCATCTAAAAATTTTTCTTTTCTTGAGATAGCGCATGTTTGAACACCTTTTTCACATAAAAGTTTTTACTCATCAATCAGATTCATAAGAGGATTAATATTCTATACATTCGAGAAATTAAATGGGTTAGAGAGAAGGCTAAGGAAAATGATAGTATTTTGTTTGGAATTGTACTAGAATGATATTGTTGTGATTATAGATACGAGTTTAAAGGATAATAATGTAAAAGTTAATAGAAATGAAGATATAATTATAGCTTTAAATATTATTGTTGATGCAAAGATTATTAATATTACAAGTATTTATGCTCCTCAAATAGGTTTGGATATGTGTTCAAAATAAAAATTTTGGAATTTAAAAAAATTAATACAAAAGATACATCTTAAAAAAAATAGTTTTTATTAGATGAGATTTAAATGGACATGTTTGTAGAGAAAAAGATGATTTTAAAAGCATTCATGGTGGCTATGAAATTGGAGTGACTAATAGGAGTGGTAAGACCATATTAGATTTTTCTATAGCTTATGATTTAGTAATTGCTAATATCTTATTTCAGAAGAGAGATGAAAATCTTATCACTTATAAGAATGGATATAGAAATACAAAGATTGATTATTTTCTTATAAGAAAAGTAGGTCATTTAGAGTATAAAGTTATTCCAAGTAAAAGTTTATGTACCAAATATCATTTATTAGTTTTAGACTTTAAGATAAAGAGGATGAAAATAAAATAAAATAAAAGCAAAATGTTATTTTAGGATTAGATGGGAGCATGTAAAGAATATTAAAAAAAAACTTTGACAGTAAGCATTACTGGAAAGTTAGCAGTTTGTTTATGACGGATTATTTTTTGTCAAAAGTGACGACGAATTTGTGACAAAAATTTTTGATATTTTTTTATGGCAGAGTTGCGACGGATTTGCGGTGGAATTTTTGCCACAAAATTTATGTTGGAATTTGTCGCCTCAAATTTGCGGCTGAATTACCATCATAAATTTTGTGCAATCTTATCTATAATATAAATAAAAAATGCTTTTTTATGTTGTTT
Source organism: Dendrobium nobile (assembly GCA_022539455.1). NCBI lineage: Eukaryota > Viridiplantae > Streptophyta > Magnoliopsida > Asparagales > Orchidaceae > Dendrobium > Dendrobium nobile. Next base: position 27,124,856 of record CM039731.1, read on the forward strand.
TGTCTATGCGGCCAAGTGGAGAAGGGCAATGGTTTTTGATTAATTAGTTGAGCCGGGTTCGAATCTCTAGCGGGTCAGTCAAGCGGGAGACAACGTGGGTAGTCCAATCAGGCGCTAGCAACTGGCTTGGTAGTCAGTCAGGCATGGATAACCGATCTGACATGGGCAGTGTGGTCAGGCCCGAGCAGTGTGGTCAGGCTCGGATAGTGTGGTCAGGCCCGGGTAGTTGGTAGTCTAATCAGGCTCAGGCTGCAGACACTTCGATCAGGCGCGGGCAGCCCACATAGTAGGGTAGAATTTGTGGTATTTTTAACTTTTTTGTCTTAAATTATGCTGTAAATTTGTTACAAATTCGTTGAAAATATTTGCGGCATATTTTTTTTCGCAAATAATTTTACAATGCCATTTTTTATAATAACTTATATTATACCACAAATCGTATTTTATAACAGATTTATCTTATTTTGCAGTGGATTTTTCTGTTGCAAAAGGGTCACTTTCCTATAGTACTTAGAGGAGAGGGATTTGGTGTTGGCTGAATTAAATGGCCTTTATTAGGGCTTAGCAAATCATGAAAAAATAAAGAGATGGCGTAAGAAGGACATGTAATTTGAGATAGATGATAGGTTATACTTGAAGCTTCATCCCTAACAATAAAAAGATAGCAGCTAATATGAGCAATGAGTAATCAACCCCGAGGTACTTTGGTCCCTATGAGATACAAAAGAGGATAGGAGTAGTGACTTATCAATTGAAGTTACCAATGACAGCTACTATACAACCAGTGTTCCATGTGTCACAATTGAGGAGAGCTATTGGTGATTATGAATCCAATTCAGAGTTACCCGTGGCATTGATAGAGGATTTCTTGGTGGTGTTGGAACCATTAGAAGTGGGAGGTGTTGCAACTCAGGCTCCCAAATTTATATTTTTGATGATAACAAATATTACTGATTACCTCTTAATTTCTCCTAGTATTTGTAGTGTATATATATTTTTTTTGTGTACAAATATTTCAGGTATATTATGCACGATTCAATGAAGAATTAGAATTTAAGACTGGGTAGAATAGGATGTGTTGAATGACTCTGTAATATTCATTTATTTATATATGATTTTTTGAGTCAAGTCATTTATGGGTATATACAAGCTTGGTGGCCGTGCACACACACTTACTTAAGGGAGTGAGATAGTGAGAAAATTAGAAGTTTAATTTTTCTAAATTAATCATATTATATGATTTATATAGTACTGTATGATTAACTATTTTGATAATTATAAAAATGACAAATTATGATAATTAAAGTCATTTGAACTAATCATACTCAATGATCTAGATTATACATGACGATCAGTTGAAATCAATATCTCAGCAGTCAATAATAATTTTCGTAATATTTTAAAATTAAAAAATTTCACTAATCATACCATATGATAGGTATTGTATTGTATGATATAATTAAATATTATAATTATTGAAAAGATTTTGGATTAATTGATCCGGCCAGATCGTACAAGATGATTGGAACCAATCATACTATACGACTCGATCTTTGCATAAGACGATATTTATTTATCACCAATCATACAGGATAATAATCCAAGTCATTTAAACTAGTCATTATGGATGATGCTTTATATCGCACTGGATGACCGTCTCAATTACTTGAAATGATCGTACAACACCTTACTCTTTGTATAGTACTAACAGGGTTATTCGAACTAATTTTATCGTACAATCTTTGATCATAATGTATGATTAGTGTCGACTGAATTAAATTTTTTAAGATTTTTTATGCCCTCTATTTAATCTTTACGAGACTTTGTAAGATTTTGTTTTTACATTTATATAGTTATTTTCTTCTAAAGAAAGCTTGAAGGGAGAGCCTAGAGCTTGGGAGTGAAAGTGTGGAGTTTGTGAGAGAGGGAGAAAATCCTTGTGGATTTTAAGGTAGTGTGAGAGGGAGTTCCACATGATTACTCCGATGAACTTACACCTGAGTTCCTCCATGTGTCAAGATTTATCTTGAGGGAAGCTTTAGAAAGAAGATCTCTTTAGTGTCAAAGGGCCCAACTGTTAACATTATTTTTATATGAGGCCACTATGACCTACATGGATTTATTTTGGAAACCTAATGATTAGCAAGTGCCCACTTGGAAATCATATAGCTCCCAATTAAATCCCAATCTAACTCTTAATAAAATTCGAGTCAATCCTCTAATATAACCTCCAATCCATTTTTTATAGTTCTAAGCTCCAATCTAGCCTTCAACCAACTTTCAATCAACCTTTAAATCATATCCAACCAATTTCGATCATTCATTTGATTATCATTTATGTGGATAATTTTAACTCAACCATTCATGTCCAAAATCCAATCCAAACTCAATATTCCAAACTAAATCATAGGGTTAAGGACCCAATTCCCAAAGCCCGTTTTGGGTGTTTTTTCTATCACCTTGAAACTCAGTCAAATAACATTTGAATTAAGGTCTATAAATTTCATATTGTTTAGATATGTCTCAAAAGACAAACCACCAAATTTGAGCTCATTTTGATGTCTCTAGCTTAAAAAACTGAATTGATTTCTAAAGGCTACAAAATCTTTAAATATTTACGGCCTATGCCATTTTCCATTCGATGGAATTAAACCTTGGGACTCTTTCTAAACCTTATTACCACACCCATGGCCCTTATCATGACTTGTTAGCCAGTAATCTACACCTTGATGGATCCAATTTGACCCAGGGTTGACCAGGGGTCAAAATGATCAAAATGTCATTTAAAGGGATTTTTGGTCTTTTCCCCAAAACTAAACATGGCCTACCCATATCAAACTTCAAAGCCTATTTTAATGGATCCTAAATATAATTAGGAACACATTGGATCCTGAAAGTTTGTTAGGGATGTTAAGCTCTTATGAATTAGCTTGAGGCTAACCAAGAGGGGGGGGGGAATTGGTGTTTTAAAAATTTTCAAACAAAATCATGATCTAAACCAAATAATCACCCACATAAAATAAATTGCAAAAATTAAATATGGAAATTCAATAAAAAAGAACACACCATATTTTATAGTGGTTTGGTCAACTTGACCTAAATCCACTCCTCGGAGCCTCTCCTCTGAATATTGCACTAAACTCAGTAACTTTCCTTTTGCTCCCACAGTAAGGTGGAGAAGACTTTACAAAGCTCTTTTCCACTAACTCCGGTGAGGCAGAGAACCTGATCTCCTTTCTCCTCCTCCTGAATTAGGCAGAGAATCTCGACCTCCTTTCACTTCCTCCTGAAGTAGGTAGAGAATCTCAATTGATCACTGAAGTAAACCTTTAAAGAACCTTCAAGGAGCCATGGACGATGACTGGAGAAGATGAATCAGATCCTTACTTGGAGAAACTTTTATGAATCCCTCACAAACTCCCCCTCATAATATCCTCTCTCTCTCTCTCTCTCTCTCTCTCTCTCTCTCTCTCTCTCTCTCTCTCTCTCTCTCTCTCTCTCTCTCTCTCTCCCCCCAAGCTCTCCCTCTCCTTCTCTTTGCTCTCTTAGGTCAAGACAATATCAAAGATATAATCTTGAGTAACCAAGATATCTTATATAGAAGGGCTTCAAATTTGCCCTAAATTGTAATTAACCGACAAAGATCGTCCAGGACAATCAGTTCATTTTTAGCTCATTTAGTCAGGACGATCCGGGAGGGGCTGAACAATTAGACGATTTATTTATTTTGATCATCCGGGATGATGGGCACATCATCCTATATGATTAGTTTAAAACATTAGGGATTGTTCTTAGAATCTCTTTATTCAGCTAGACTTTATATGTTAGATGATGAAAAAATAATTGATCGTCTTGGTCGATTATTAGATCATTTTATATGATTAGTTCAAATCAATAAATATCGTTCAGCACATCATTCTGTTCGTACAAAACGACTCAAGAAGAAATTAAAGTTTTTTTAACTAATCATCTAGGACAATCCTATGATCATCGAGGATGATATAATCGATCAATCAAACCTTAATTATTTTCCTTAATCATCATACTAATTTGAGTATAATTGTAATGCATCGTAGATAATGTCCTGTATGATGTCTAAAATAATAACATGCCTAAAATAGTTGGCGGATGATTCTTTCTAATTTGAGCATATTATCTAGGACATTGCTAATATCTTCAAGGATGATTTGCTTAATTCAGTTGCCATAATTAAGATACCCTAATTAGGGTTTCTATTTTTAAATGATCATCCATTATGATTATTGATCATCCCGAATGATATGATCAAAAATAAAAAACTCTAAAATAGATAGAATTTTTTCTCCTAAGTGTATGTGTGTAAGGTTACTTAGCATTATGATCCATTTTATTATATTTGTCTCAAGAAAAGATAAAAATACTTGAAGTATATTCACAGACTTACTCAGTTCTATTCTATCCAATCTTGAGCTTGCTTGATTTATAATTGACCTTGTAGACCTGAAACGTTAGTAGGTAGAGCAATAGTAGAAAAATAGAAATGCTAAAAATATTTGTTATCATCAAAATTATAATCCTTGAAAACAGATTTGCAATAATCTCCCCCTTTTTATGATAACAAATATTTGATAAGAAATTTAACTTAAGTAGATAAATGAAATATAAAGTAAATGTGAATAGTATGAACCAAGCAACTCAAATTTTACTGATATCAAGCAGGTGATACAAACACTAAACAACAATAATACTAAAACAAAAAACAAAATAATACGAACAAACTAACACTACCACTACTCCCCATTTTGACATCACAAAAAGGAGGAGTAAATAGAAAAGAAATATATAACAAAAAAGAAAATAGAAACTAACAACATCACAAAAAAAATATCACAAGAAAGATAGTCTATAAGTACGAAGGGCCCTGATCATTAGAAGGAGGTGGTGGTGGTGGCTGATAAAAATTGTGGATGGAAGCAAACTGCTCCCCAAACTAGGTTATATCCTGGTTATGGTGTTGCTGCTGGTGTGTCATATACGCTTCAAATCTATCAACATTTGCCACATATTCCTACTCTTACGCAGCAACATAAGAGTCAAAATAAGTCTCCCCCAGTCAAATCGCTCCACCAATTAATCTAGTTGTGAGTGTCGGCATATCAGAATAGGTGCAGGAGCAGCTTCCCCCTCAGCTCCCTCTACCTCCCTGTGCTTCGGATGGAGATGAGTGCTGTGAAGGACATGAAAGGAGCTATTGGTGTAGAAAATAGACTGAAAATCAGGTGGGACAGGATATTAAAGATTATATTTGATTTTTTAGATGTAAGCTATAAATTATAACAAGGTCAGGCTTTCTTCTGTGCCCTAGATCCCTAATACAAAATATAATTTAAATTTTAACGAATTTTATTAAAATATTTAGAATTTTCAAATCATTTGTTGAATTTTAATGAATTTAATTAAGAATGGATGATTTATTAATGAAATTAAATTAGAAAATTTATTACAAAATTTTATTAAAATAGGTATATTAATATATGTATTTTATTTGAATTAAATTGAATTTTAAACAATTTTTGGATTTATTAATGTTATTTAATTAATTATTAAAAGAAAATGGATTATTTAATGAATTATTAATGGATTAAAAATTAAAATTTATTTAAAAATTTTATATTAATTCAAGATATTATCCTCTAATTTTATTTGATTTTAATTGGTTTTTTAATGAATTTTAGAATTTATTTATTATACTTAATCAATTATTAATGAAATTATTTAATTAATGAAATCTTAATTAAATTTTTAATTAGAAAATTATTTAAAATAAAAATTAACATGTTTCTGACTTTTATTTAAATTTAATTGAATTTTTTTATATTTTTGATATTATTTGAATTTTTGAATTTTAATAAATTTATCTAATTAAGGGTTAACTAAGGTTGATTAAAGGTTTAATTACAATTTAATGAAGTTTAAATTTGTATTTTGATTTTGAATGATTCAATATTTGAAGTAATGTTGATTAGGAATAAATGAAGTTGATTTTAGATTTTTATGAATTTTATTTGACTTATTTGAATTTATTAAAATAAAAATAAGACCCTTAATGAAGGATCACCTAAATCTAATAATTGTTTGAAAGTTGATTAATGTTAAATCAATGTATATTTTATTAAGGGGTGTATAACACTAGTTTTCTAAGTTTGAGTTTCATCCCAAAAGGGACGTGCATAGTTCTTCTTAGATTGTCTAGATTAGCTAAGACACATCTTAATTATTATCCTTTTTGTCACTAGGTTATGGGACTGAAATGAAGTTCTACTAACCCTTTAAACACCATTTACAATCACATCACAATAATCATGAACAATAAAAAAATGCCCTAATACCCTATGGAATTGTTCTATAGTGAATTACTAGAGTTATAAATCACTAGGTGATTTATAATTTAAATAATTAACTACAAAGAATATAAACACTACAAATTGAATTGAAATGATTTAGGGATATAAATAAATATCTCCAAGTAAAGTTCAATTCGATTTGACACTAGAATCATGCAGAGTTTGATAACTATTCATCTAAAACAAAGTACTATTAAAAGTAAATATTGACTAGATTATGCATGATTATGATCTAAAGTTTTTTTTTTTAGTGAAAGAAGACCTCTAATTGATTCCATAGGATGCTAATATGCTTGAATAAGATTTAAATTGAATTTTTTATGAATTTCCAAGAATCTAAGTTAAATTTTGACATAGATTTTTATAAATTCATAAACTAAGTGAAAATTGCATCAAATAACCTTAAGACAATTAGGGTAGATCAGTTTTAGACCCTAGGATACCTCTGCCAAAATTCAAGTCAAAGTAATTTATATATTTTTATTTAAAATTGAAATATGTTTTTCTATATTTGTTAAATAACTAACATAATATTATGTAAAATATTTTTATTTTATTTTTTAAAAAATTAGAGGACAATATGACATAATGAGCCCAAGAACGCCAAAATCGAATTAAAAAAAAAATGAAATTTCGGTCAATTTTTGAAGTTTTGGGTAATTTTTGAATTAAATTAAGGTTTTGATAAGCCGGATCAAACGTCGGCGCTGACCCGGACACACATCGGCAGTGGGTTTGGCCAAGCGCACGGCGGCAGTCAGATGAGTAAGCTCACTCATCCAGCGCGGCAGCACTCTGAGCCGTCGGATCCATCATAGCGCGGATCCAACGGCTTAGATCAACCCGTGGTACCAAGTTCGATCTAGGAAGATCGAACAATCTATAGAATTCCTGCGGTTCAGATTAACAGTTTGGTTCTGACCGGATGAAGATCCGAACAGCCTGTGGATTTAAACATATCAATCAACCGCGGATACAACTTGATCAAAGCCGTTGGTCTAAAATGGCATAGATCTAGAGGGCAAGATCAAATCTGTGGGATTGATTTTTAGTCAAAGCAATCTATCGGTCAGGATCAATCCTGCGGTTTGAGAGAACGGCCCATATCTGGTTTAACAAAAATCTGGCTAAACCAAGGTTTTAACCTGTTGAACTGATTCGTATATCCGACGGAATCATGACCGTTCGATCCAAATAGAATTGATCGAACTGTCACGCACTCATCTTCAACCTTCCAATCATCTGAACCCCTAAAAATACTTTCATTTTCGTTCTCATGATTTCCCCAATGAAATAGTTTAAAAATTTAAACAGTGGTATAGTAGAGTCAAAGAAAAAGTTTGAAATAATTTTCTAAGCCTTTGATGTAATATTTAGGGATTTATTTTACAAATAGAAAATTGCCTAGGGATAGGATTTTACCACGATTAGATGGATGGATTTGGATGACTTTAATACGAATGAATTTGTATATTGTCCACGTGTTGTTTCCTTGATGAACTCGAGCTTGGAGAAGGCTTCCATAGAGAGTTGAGGGGGCTAGGGCGGAGTTAGGCTCAGTTCTTCATTCTTCTCACTCCTGGAAGTGTCCAAACGGTGGAAAATCAATGGGAGGATGAAGCGGAGTGACTAGGGATTCAAAACAAAATGCTGGAGCTTTGGGAGAGTGAGTCGAGGGAGATAAAGTTGAATAAAGGGTTTTATCCCTCTTTTACCCTATTCGTCTGTTGGAGCCAAAACGAATGGTTGGGATCATTCATAAAGGTTTTGTAGATGATAGACACCTGGCTCTGGCCTTTAGAGCGCCATAAAATGAGCTGCTCAGGTGTCAAGGATGGGTTGTCCTTCCCACATGCATGGGGGAACACTAGAGCAGTTGGGGCTCAAACCAGGACTTGGATTGGGTCGGGTTAGCTCCCAAGAAGGTTCTGAAAACCTTTAGGATAGCTAGATAAGTCTGGTTTAGGTTAGGTGAGTCAGAAGGATCGAGTTGATCGGGTGAGCTCATTTGAGTTGTTGGGTTGAGCTAAGGACCAAACAAATGGGTGAGTTGGGTTAGGCTAAGTCCTAAGAAGCTTCTAGAGTTCTTTAGAATAGTTAAATAGATCTGGTTTAGGTTGGGTTAGTTAATTTGAATGGGTTTGACCATGAAAGCTCTCTTGAGCTCTTGTTGATTGATCGACTAGTCAACGAGGATCAAGGTGGCTGAGGTGGCATGCAGGTGAGTATTAGGGACTGATAATATGATTTAAAAAAGCAATATCAAGGCATGGGGTAAGAGTTTGAGTGAAGGTTGACCATTTAAGTCTATTTCTCATGCTAGAGTTGACTGTTTGACCAATCAACTGGTCAAACAGCCAAGGTAAAATTGTGGGAATATGTTTGAATGCCTTTGAGGTTATTTCTGAAAGGATTTAAGGAATAAGGCCATTGCATGAGTAGGATTATGTATATGTAGAGAGGTTTGACCAAATATTTTAACTTGACCAAGTCAAAGTCATTAAAAATTAATTTATAGAGGACTTAGGAGTGGTCAAAGCATGTAATAGAGTGACATTAAAGGGTTAGGATGTTTGATTTGGGTGTATATAATGGGTTGGGTTGGATTGAGCTGGTTTGACTAAAATTGGATTTAGTTGACAAAGTCAACTGGTGACTGGGTTAAGATGACTGGTCAAGTCCAAATCACTCAGAGAAGTGCTTGAGGAAGTTTAGTGGAGTTCAGAAGTGATTTGGAATTGAATTTGAGATTAATGTTATATATGATTACTTGAGCTATCTCAACTGGATCATATTGATTAATCATTGGTTCATAGAATTTATGATGCAAGATTTGATAGATAAAGCTCCTAGTGAAATGGATCTGGATCTTGACATTAGGTCAAAGGTAGCCAGTGCACTATTATGGATAGTATACTAGGCTGGGTGATTATAGTGTGAGGCTGCAACAGCAGGTGATTGAAACTTGACTAAATATTGAATGTTTGAAGATGGAATATCAGGGTTGAAGGTTGATTTGAACTTTGATTGATTGATTTGATAACAGATTAAAAAATATTTGACAAGTTTATTGATTGATTATTTGAATGCAGGTTGATTGGACTTTGATTGAATGTTTATTGAATGCATACTATAAGGTTAAGTAAAGTTTGAATGATTGAGTATGAAATTGATTGATTGAGATTTAACTTGCACTTGATTGAAGGTGTGTGATTGATTTTAAGATTCTAGTGACCTCATGCAAAAATGAGGTCAACACTACTAGTTAAGAAAATGTAAGAGCTCTTGTCAATGTTGCCAATCTATTTTCATGATTTATGATTTTGATTATAACAAACACTCTTATTTCTTTATGACTGCCTTATCTACTGACATTTTAGGTCCACAAGATCAGACTGCAATTTGGAATCAGCTCAAGATTGGGTAAACTAGGTCTGAGTCAGTTTGTACCCTTTTTCCTTTCTTGAGTCTTTTGTAATTGGTGTGGCTCCTGATGCTAAGTAACTTTGCACACACGCACCATGAAAGATTTTCTGACTGTTCCCTAGAGTTTACTGTTTTTGGTAACATCGTCTGGGATGATATTATATCGGCCTGGACGATCGGTTCAAAAGCAGAAACCCTAATTAGGGCATCTTCATTAAGACAGTCGTCATTAAGCTGATCGGTCTGGACGATAGGCTCAAATCAGAAAGAATCAGCCGCCATGATCAATTTAGGTATTCTTTATTTTAAATTATCAGCCAGGATGATCTCCATATCGGCCCAGACGATGTAGCACAATTATGCCTAAATTAATCTGAAAATTATGGAAAGCAATTAAGGCTGACTGATACGATCACATCAGCCAGGCCGAACGCAGAATTGGCCGGGACGATATCCTGGACGATTGACATCGGCCAGCTTCTATTCCGGGCGATGTTCAGGATGATTATATTCGAATTTGAACTAATCAGCAAGGACGATATTGTATCGGCCTGGATGATGTAACTAATTTTCTTCTGATCGTCCCAGCTGATTGAGCTTATTTTGTACTAATCGGCCAGGACGATATGTATATCGGTTTGGACGATAAAGTCGGCAAGTTGCATTAATGAGCTTGTTTTGAGATCTTCTATTTAAACTTTTGACTATGCACTTTTGTAAGTGTCTTTGGCAGTCATTGTAGCTTCGTTCTTTTGGGGGATCTTGAAGAGAGAGCTTGAAAGGGAGTGAGGAACATGTGGAGTCTGAGAGAGGGAGAAGATCCTGTGAGGGGAGACTCAAGGGAGTGTAGAGGGGGATTCCAAGCGGTTGCTTCTGCAGGCTTGCACCTTAATACCATCAGATTCAAGGCTTGTCTTGAGGGAAGTTCACCAAAGAAAAAGTTCTCTTTGGTGTCAAAGGACCCGGCGACTCTGCCGCACCGGGAAAGGTGGAAGTGATTTTGTAAGGGCTTCTCTGCCTAGCTGTGGGGGCTAAAGGAGAGACACTTATCTTAGTGCAATACCCGGAGGGCACCTCCGGGGAGTGGACGCAGGTCAAGATTTGATTGAACCACTATAAATCTGGTATGTTCTTTACTTTATTACTTCCGCATTTAATTTTTGTACTTTGGTTTTCATTGTGGTGAATCTTGATCTTTATTTTAAGATTGTGTTCATTTTAAATACCGATTCACCTATCTCTTTTAATTAGCCTTGGGCTGGTTCATAGGGATTAACATCCCTAACGAACTTTCTAGTGCCATCAAAGCACATTCAATCAAATCATAACAACCCTTGCTCAAACTCTAATAACCTGCCCTCCAAGTAGTCACTAACCAAGCCAAATAGCTAGGACAGTTCAGCAAGTTAATACAGTTATTCTCTCATTATCAATAACAGTTCTAATGATTTGTGATTAGTTAGTACATATTGAGGATAGTGTCATTGGATAAGGCTCGAGTAGAGTCGATACATATTTCTAATCCCCATAGGATCTCCTCTCCTATGGGTCCATACATTGATGCCTCTTATCAGACCTTCAATAAGGTTTTGTTTGGAGAAGAGTCAGAGGATATACACATTCATTGTATATGTGTTATCACGAGGTGAGGTTTGTCGATTGAGCAAAGAGAGCTGGGTGATAGTATGGAGGAGCAAGGGGAGGCTGATGTACCTTCCACCTCAGTACAGGGTGGACCTCCCCGGTCTTTGAATATAGATGCAATAGTTTTGCAGTTGCAAGCTCAGATGGCTGAGATGGCTAGAACCATGACAGAGATGACCACTAATTGAAAGTGATTCGAGTTTCTCCGCTTTCACTATGAGGATGAAAAATGATTCCATGTTGTTTGCCTCACTAAGAGGGTGAAAATAATAAGGTTATTTGCCACACCAAATTGGTGGAAGAGATTTTGTAAGGGCCTCTCCACCTAGTTGCGAGGGATAAAGAAGAGACACTAAAGGTTTAGTGAAATACCTGGAGATGAGAACTCCAAGGAGTGGATGTAGGCCATGGTTTGACCAAACTACTATAAAATTTTTATGTGCTCATTCTAATTTTTATTTTCAGCACTTTACTTTTCTACGATTTATTTATGTGAAAAATCACATGTTAAAAATGTGTGGTTGATATTTCATTGTGTTGATTAAATTATCATCACCATTATTATAAGTTTATAACATTTGATTACTTTCTTAGCTTCCACACAGGTTAAAGTATTCCTTGCTTTTTAATTATAAAAAAATCTAAAAATATAAGTTGTGTTTTAAAGTTTGGTGTGCCTAGGGATAGTTTGCTTAATATCCTATATCAAAATTTTAATTACTATCATAGCCAGGTTCTCATAAGTAATTGTTGACCTCATTTTTATATGAGGTCACTATAACTAATCCAGACCATAGATCAATCCATACCTTAGGATCTAATCCTGACCATATGATCAAATCCATATTTTCAAACCCAAAATCCAAGGTTAAAGGCTCTATCTTGAAAGCCTTTTCCAAGGTTTTTCAAACCCTTCAAAATTTAATCAAGTAACCTCTGATTTAGAGTCTATCAATTGCATATTGATAGGACATGTCTCTAGATGAAACCCTCCAAATTTAAACTCATTTTCAGATTTCTAACCCCATAAATTGAATTGAAATCCAAAGGATGTAAAACCTTTAAATATTTATAGCCTATGCCACTGCACCTGCCACATAGTGGATCTTGACCTTGGAGCCTTCTCCAAACCTTCTAATCACACCCACACCCTTGATTATGATTTGTTAAGCCTTAAACTATACTTTGGAGGATCCATTTTGATCCTCAGTTGATCAGGGGTCAAAATGACCAAATACCCCTTAGGGATTTAAATAACCATTTCAAACCAAATGAACTCAAAATTGCTTGGAACCACTTTTAACAATTTTTGAATATCAAACCAAACCTGTTGAGCCCAAACCCAGGTTTTGGGTCAACCTGGTTGACCAAGTCAACCTAGGTTGACTCAAATACCCCTTAAGAGTTTAAATGGGTCATTCCAACCCATTTAACTATTTCAAATCATTCAAGTCCTCAAACCCACTTTAATTCATGATTCAAACATAATCAAATTTGTTTGGAGTCTAGCCATGGTCAATTTGACCAAGTCAATTCATTTTGACTTGAACAAACCCATAGAAAATCCCTCATATTCATTCAAGCTTCAACCCATGATTTTATACTTCCTCCAAACAACTCCAAGTAACTGGAATAGACACTTGGCTACCATATCAGCAGTCATCTTGACTGTTTAACTGGTCAAACAATAAAACCAAGTTTTAAATGGGTTAAATATGGTCAAATTAACCCCTTAAGCTAATCCACTCATGCTCAAATCATTCCAACTGATTAAATAGGCTCTAGAACCTTCCTAGAGTCTATTCTAAGCCTTTGATTTAAAAATCAAGTGGTTTAGATCACACCACATGTCCAAATGGGGACCAAGGGGCCTTTCCACCTCATGTGCCTCTTATCCTTTGATCCTCCTGCTCTCAACTGCTCCCTGGACAAGTGGAATGCATCTAGGAGCTCCCCCACCTAATCCCAGCCATTCATTTGGCTAGCGGACATTTGAATAGGGTAAATGGTGCAAATTACGCCTGATTGTTCAAACCCTATTCTATCTCAACTCAAGCTTTCCCATAGTATAATGTCTGCTCTTTTGAGCTCCAGGGAACCCTCTCTTCACTTTCCAAGTGAAATCCCATCACAAAGGCTTGCCGGCGATGATCTTCCGACGAACCTAAGCTCTAATCCATCAAAGGTCCATATCTTTCGATCCAAGGCGATTAAGATCCTATTTTCTTCTACAAAATAGAGTGTGAATAGTCTACAAATGCAACAAATCCTTAAACGGTTTAATCCATCCATAAATCGAGGTGAAAATTTAAACCCTAGTCAAGATTACACTAGTATAAGTAGCTTTTTATTAAGCTTATCTTAAGCCAAAAAAAACATTTCCCATTATTTCTATTCATCTAGGCTACCTAGGTTTAAAATTTTAATTTATTTCATTGAGAGAATCGAACAAACAGACAAATAAACGAGTTCTAGGGCATTTCGGTAGTCCGCAATAGGCGACATTTTTTGAGCCATTGATTTCAAGATCAACGGTTTCGATTTCAACATCCAGCGGTTCATCTGACCGTGTAATACCTCTAATAGCTCTGATCCTTGTTCGACTTGCTCTCGATCGTTCATCCAAATCCATGCGAGATTGAACGGTCGAGCGTCCGCGCTGACTCAACTTAAGTGAAACCGTGTTTGCGGTCGTTCAGTGTGTAATGATTGCTGGCGGCACAATGATTGCACCATTGGCAATAATTGCCCTGCGATTCTTTCCATCTAACCGAAACGTGCCATGTAGCATCGACGCAGCCGTGTTTTTTTTATCCACAAATTAGAGGATGTCACGCGTCCTACCTGCATCAAGAATTTAAAAAAATAATTAAAATTTGAAATTTTAATTAATTTTTAACCTCTTTTTTGTCAAAAAATCATAAAAATTATTTTTAAATCTAAAATAGATAAATTTTATATTGATATTTTAAAAAAATAATACTTTATTTTAAAATTATCATTATTTTAACATATTGAATATATATTTTGATTTGTTTTAAATATTAAATTTTGATTATTTTGAATTAAAATTTAATTTTAAATGATTAAAATATATTATAAAATTTCTATGATTTTATAATAAAATTAATTTTAAATATTAAAATAATTTTTAAGAGTTAATTTGATTTAATCTAAGAATTATTTTAAATACTAATTATTTTTAAATTATTTTAAATACTTTAATTAACATAAACTTTAAAAATTTAAATTAAATTCAAATTAATTCATAAAACTATAAATAATATATTAAACTTTTTAGAAATTTGAGAATTCTTATTTAAACTATTTTCAAAATTTAAAATTTAATTTATTTTGATTAATTTAAATTATTTGAATACCTTAATATTTAGATAAATATTATTTAAATTATTTTAAAATTTAAAAATTATTTTCAAATTTCTTTGAAAATTCATTGGATCTCTCCAAATATTTTAAATTATTTTTATTATATTTTCAATTATTTAATTTTAAAACTTATATATATACATTTATAGGTATATATGTATTTATATATTTTAAATTTATTTTAAAATTATATGTATTTAAATCTTTAAACCTTGAGAGATCCTATGAAATTTTAAGCATAGATTGAACTACTTGAATAAAAATCATGGGAAATGATTAGTGCATAGTTGTATTTCAACTATTCACTAATCAAGATTTTATCTAAGTTAATCATATTTAATCTTTGCATCCTTATGAAGCACACACCATCTAGTCTTAAGGCTCTCCTAGATTTAGGAGTTGATTGTTATTGTATGTTTATTTCATGCATGATCAAGGGCTAGAAATATTGATTCAAACCTAGTTAACTTAGTAACATCATTATGGACAATAATTAAGGACTTTGGTTAAAGAACTTAAAAAAGATCATAATGATAAGGATACACATTATTTTGATTTGAAATTTGAACCATTTTAGCTTAGTGACACATACAGCCCATAGAAAATTCTCACTGGTTTTAAAAATAATTAAGCTCCTTAATTAATTCACTTAAGCTTAAACCCTTAATTCAGTTTTAAAAATTCTAAAACTTCTAATAAATCAAATCTAAATCTAAAAAATACAAATGTTATCTCAAACTCTCTAGAATTTAAATATTAATCAATAAAAAATAAAGGCCATTTGATTTGATAGCAAATTTAAGCCTTATTTAATTTTAATTGAAAATTAATATTTAATTGATTTAATTAATTAAAATAATTAAAAATTTTAGAAAATTTCCAAACACTTGGGAATCTTTTCTTATGTCATTTTTGACCTTTGGAGTTGATTTTAAGGAGCTTGAAGTTTATTTGGAGCAAAACCATAAAAAAAGGCTTTTCATTAAAATAATTTAAAAATTTAATAAATGCATCAAACTTTAAAAAATCATAACTATGTGTAAAAAAATTCAAATATAGCATACTTACATTCTGACAACTCATCTTAAGGTATAACATTTTATAAAAATATTAACTTTTCATAAACCACTCTTAATTAAAAAGTTAATTTTTTGACCCATTAATAAAATGATTAAAATAATTCAGAAAATTCTTAAAACTTGAAAATCACTTTAAAATTTTAGAAATCTTTAATCAACTTTAAAATCAATAATCAACCAACTTTGATTAAAATTCATTAACTTTTAAATCTTAATGAAATCAAAACACTTAAATATACAGGTTACCACTAGGTAACTCAGGCCTACGAGGCTATTAAATTAGCTCCAAGGAAGGTATAATAAACTTTACGATCTCGATGAGCAACAAAGGTGGTATCCAACAAATAATTAAATAAATCTTAAAATTAATTTCAAATCATTAATACTTAAACTTTAATTAAAAATATTTCCCTTAAGTCTTTCAACCAATCAAATCTTAAGCAACTTCAATCAAATATCCTATATAGGATATATCCAAATCATACAACCTTTTACACATACTTTAGATGATTTGCTAGGATAACCAACTCTAGTTTTAGGCTAGATCGATATTTACTTTTCTATAGTTGTGTTTCGAGTTTTTCGTAGTTTTCGCTACATGATGTTTGTTAGCTTAGAATTGATGTGTTTGCTTACTTACTTCATGCATTCCATGATTAATTATACATTAGATCTACCCTTAGGTTAGAGGTGATCGATTTATACTAATTCAATCTTATGTATGCGACCATGCTCATACAGGGCATTTAAATTAAGGGGGGAAAATAAATAATTAAGCTTTAATATTAATTTTCACAGGTGCTCTAGAATACTAAGAACCCCTTTAAATTAAAAGAGCATGACCAAGTGTGACTGTGATTTGAGTATTTTCGAACTTAATATATTAGCAACTTAAGATGATTTGATTATAACTACTTAGGATAACCCTATAGGTTGAGTTTCAGTCTAGAATTTTATATTTTTAAATTTAATTTGATTTAAGCATTGAGTTGCAAATATTTAGGTGATTTGAGATGGAATATTTATATCCAACTTGGATTTCAAAGAGGTGAAGACATCCCTAAAGCGGAGAGTCTTCCTCCATTTGGAAAATCAAATTATGATATCTTTAAAATATCCAAAGAGAAATAATAACATCCCTTCCAAGGGGGAGTTTCTTTTCATTTGGATATCCGAAATTGACAGATCTAGAAGCTCGTGGGAAGACAAAGAAGTGAAAGTCAAGAAGAATCTCAATTCTCAAAGTTACTTCTCTTTTAGGAGTTAGAATCTAAGTTATTATCAGTGGTGCCCAGCCACTTTACTTTTCTATAATTTTGAGATATAATATTAAATGACACTTACCATATAGACATTCAATTTGAGTATTTAATTTAATTTATTTAATTAAATAATTAAGTAGTAGAATTACTTATTTTTCTAGTCTTTTTACTTGCATGTCATATTTTTTAGCTTGGAATCCGATCGTAGACTCATAAGGTCTCATTTAAAACTCTTCTACTTAAACAAAATTAAAACTTCTTAAATTCACATAGTAACTCTAACAATCTTAAGAAGTAAGTTCGGACTCGCTGAGGGTTTTTCATGCATCATATTATACCTTCTCCACCTTGTTAGGCACCTCCCCGCCTATGAGTTTTGACATACCATCTGACCAGTGATGGTGCATATCTGTCAATGAGATGTTGTGCAATCTCTAGAAAAAAACTTATTTTTTAAGCCAAATTTCTAAACTGCCTCATTCTGATTCATGTATTCAATCGAGTCAACTAGCATGCATCATATTAGTAACAAACTTAAAAGAGTCTAATCTTTAATTGTATTTACTTAGATATAAAAGATCCAACATAAGTCAAAGGGCCAATTAGGATCTACTCTAGATATCAACCTTATTCTCAAAAACTTTTCTTAAATAATGTCCCTACTACTCTACATTAATTGATCGGATATCTGGTTTTGAAGCACCTAGGTTGTTTAGCTGGCTCCCCAATCCAGGTTGGGATAAGTCCTTATTTGTATTTCAATAGCTAGGTTCGGGTCTCTGATTTTTAGTATCAACTTTAGACTTAGGTTCTAAGGCATGCTCATGCTATGAGCCCTCAACCTCCGAGAATTGAATCCCAACCTTCTAATAAAATTGATCATTCAAATTAAATATCTCTTTCAATTAAATTTAAGCCCAATACTTATGATAGACTAGGACACTTTCTAAATTATTTCAGAATCCCAAGTGCCTCCTACCCTTCTTCTTTTAACTCCAGAAATAAGTGCTCAATTTTGATCCAATCTCACTTGAAATTTCTAACCCTTACCTCCTTTGACATCCAGCTTTAAAATCTTAAATAAAATTTTTACCGCTATTTTAATCGAGAGTATTCATAGGGAACTCTAGTTTCCTACGATGTAATTAACTACGAAGGCTTGCACTCGTAGGAGATTTAGAAACCTAGATCTAAATTTTCAAAATCAAGTTTTCCAAAACCTTTAATTAATTCTCTTTGAGAAATTAAAAAAATAAATGGCGATCGTTATCGTCATATTCAAATAATCTATAATAGGCAATATCATCTTTCTTGAGGAAGATATATTGCTTTATTATCATTACTTTGATTTTAAAATTAATGATCTTTTATCCAGATTATTATAGTCAAACATTTGATTGAACATCATTTTGATCTTTCGAGATCATATATTGTCTTTCATGAGTTTGCCTACGATAATCAGGATATAATTCAAAGTTTTGAAATTTTAACCCATTAGGGAATGATATATTCGCCTCCCGTGGCAATATACTATTTATAATGATGTGTTTGATTTCAAAACTAAAATTCTAGAAATTAATCTTTCCTAAAGAAATTAATAGTTTTCAAAATAACATCTTTTTTAAATCAAACAATAAAATTTTAAAAACTTTGAGAAAAATGATCTATGATACATTTCAATAATAGAAACACCACGAACAATTATTATATAACTCGTCCACCATTTTTCAAAAATATTCTCATTAATTTTTATAATATCTCCATGTCTACCTTTCTGCAATCAATTGATTTTTTATTGTGGCATATGATTCAAATTGATTATTATATATTGTCATATATTGATAATGGAGTTAAAAACTAACTTTCATTTTACTAAATTGAGTTGAGACAAACAAGTCCTTACACAAGCAAATGTTAATGCGTAAATTGCTTTTTTTGTGAACTTAAGTCTGAAGATTATATGAGAGTTTTTACCTGTACCACTGTCAAAGACATTTGGAATAGACCATGTATTACATATGAAAGTACCAATGATATAAAATAATCTAGTTTGAACATCTTATTACATGATTATGAACTTTTTCGTATGAATTATAATTAGACTATCTCAAACATGTACAAAAGGTTTACTCAAATACTGACGTCATTGTATGCTTTAGATAGAGAACATTAAAACTCTGAGAAGTTCAATAAAATTCTATGTTGTCTGCCTTATAATTTTGATGCCAAAGTCATTGTTATATGTGAATCAAAAGACTTGAATGTTTATTCTTTTGATAATCTTCTTGTCTCACACATTGCCTGCGAGCAAAATAAGAGTCAAAGACTTTTGGATGCAGGTGATAAGAAAATAGAAAAGATTGTAGCTCTACAAGCCAAATACACATATAAAAATGGCTTAGTAGATGATGGGAGTGAGGATATTGCATTAATAACAAGCCAATTCAAAAGTCTCATGAAGTGCAAGCACAAGTGTCAACTAAAGTGGAGCAAAGGTAAAAATGATAAAAATATTAAATTTTCTTCTTACATTATTTTCTTTGGGTGTAGGAAACCTTGACATCTAAAGTACGAATGCCCTAATTTTAAGAACCATTCTGTGAAGGAAATGGGTGAGGATAAACCAAATATAAAAAAAGGAAATGAAAAGAACAAAAAAAAAAAATCTCCTGGACAGACTTAATCTCTAACTTATTAGAATAAGAGCAAGAAGACGAGTTAACAAACCTTTGCTTTGTGGCTAAGAATTCAATTGTTAACTCTAATCATGTATAAATAAGTTAAGGTTTATTTATGTGTTTGTTTATCTATTTTGTTTATTTTTTTATAATAGTTATGTTTTATACAAGATTATATATTGTAATTTTGGTTTGCATGTTTTCATTTTTTTCCTTATATGTTATGCGTCTTAGTTATTTTCTTTCTCTTCTTTAAAATTTCTTATTTCATATATGTAGTTCAATTAGTGTTACATTATCTCTCTTTTTTATGATGTTAAAAGGGGGAGTATATGTAATATCAAAAATCTGCTCCAGGATCGTCCAGGACGATCTGGATCGTCCTGGGACGATCAGTTGAAAATTTGTTCCAGAATTTGCCCAGTTTGCTCCAGGTGATTTTCTGTACATATCGTCCAGGCCGATTTAGGACATCGTCCAGGCCGATCGGCACTGTAGAAAATGTCGGCCTGAGAATAGTTCTGGGAACCGTCCAGGACGATCCAATTTGGTCTGATCGTCCTGGGACGATCTGGCGATCGGCCGGGCCGATCTGAGTTTTATAAAACTGATTTCAGCTCATTTGAAGAGAGAGAAAAAAAATAAAAATATCTGATTTTATCTGAGGAGAGAGAAAGTCGTGGGATTTTGGAGAAAAGTTCATTTTCGGACGACGCGGAGCCATTTTCGTCCGAGGAGACTGTTCGAGATATTGCTGTACGTAAGGTAAGGCACATTCCGCCTTTCTCAATTTTCAGAACCGTCGTGTTTGGTGGTATTTTCTGTCCGGATTTCGTTTCCGTTAATGATTTTTGTCAGTATCTGTTGATTGGCTCAGTTTTTACCGCGTAACTTTCTGTATGTTGTTGACGTGCCGGGTGTGCACATTTTGGTTATTTTCTGAAGATTTTTGTCCGGGTATTTTTGATTCGACGGTGTTTTTCGTCGACTAGATTTTTCTGTGTATTTTAAAATTATCTGTGCAGTAGAATAAATGTTCTGAAATGTGATTATCTACATTCTGTGCAAATTTGGTGAATTTTGATTTTCAGGAAAAATTGTGTAAATTCAGTATACTGCCGTTGTGCTGCCCGATTTTTGGGTAATTTCTGATTTGCCCGGATTTATTCTGAATTGAAATGCTATCCGTATAAGCTATAAAAAGGGGAGTTATAAGGGGCCTGGATCCTATGAGATTCAGTTAGTGTCCGGGGAAATCTTAGATGAGCTCAAGTTGGAGAAATATCTGTTCTTTTCCGGATCCGATGAATTCTATTGTTCTGGTGCCGTGAGCACACTTAGTTATTAATTACTCAGAGAATTTCTGGTGCCGTGAGCACATGGGAGACATAAGGGTCAGAATCCGTAGTGATTCTGTTTAGTTTAGTTTTAGCTATGAAATATTATCTGATATCTGATTCAATCTGATTCTGCTTTCCGTATCTGTTCTGTAAGCAATTATGATTCTGATACGATATGATCTGAAATTCTGATTTCTGATTCCGTTAATGTGATATGTCTGATCTGTTCTGTTTCTGTCTGATTTGATATCTGTTCCGATTCTGTTCTGTTCTGATATGATCTGAATTTCTGATTTCTGTACGATTCTGACTCTATTGATTTAATCCGTTCTGATTTGTACTCTGATGTGATCTGATCTGTACGACTCTGATTCTGATTTGATATATGTCCGTATAAGTTCTGATTTTGATTCTGTTCTGATTCGAGATACGATTTTGTTCCAATTTCTGATTGGATTTTGTCTGATGAGTTTAGTTTTGGATTCTGAGAGTTTTGATTGGAGGTTTGTTGCTTTGCTGAGCTGTTGAGCTCACTCTTGTTTTCTGGTGGTTTTCAGGTTCTGGGGAAGGGAAGGAAGTCCAGGAGTAGATTTCTGAGTTCTGATCAGTATAGGTATTGTTTGTACCTTTTGATTTTTGTACAGTCATGACTTTTCTGTTCTGTCTTTCTTTCTGTTCAAAAGCCATGTACTGTATTTGTAGATGATTGTTTTGAGGAAAAAGAAAAGATAGATGTTTTGTTCTGCTGTGTTTGATGATTAATAGTAGCTCTGTGTTTGTGTGTCTGTTGATTAAGAATATTTGGAAGATTCAGTTCCGAAACCAATCCCAAAACTAGATCCTGGTCAGTTCGTTCCGTTTCGTTTCCGTGTCGCGACCCGGTGCGATCGGGATCCGTCCCGGATCGGGTCGGGTCGTGACAGTATATATTTAATTATATTTATTTATTTTCTTAAATAAAAATAAATAAATATTTCCCTCTATTTTGTATATAGTTCTCTTAATGAGGGGGAGATTAGGATAAAATATTATTAGTTTGTAAATTCAACCAATAATGTTTTTCATCATAAACAAGGGAGAGATTATCACAACTCTTGCTCCTCTATTTATGTTTTTTATAATAAAAAAATATTTTTGAGTACCTCTTTATTTCTTTAAGTATTTATAGTGCAGATTTGTTTGTTTACTAACATTTCATATACATTATGCACCATTTAATGAAGATACAAAGCTCAAGACTGAGTAGAATAGGGTGTATTGAAAGAATCTGTAATATTCATTTATTTATTTATGATTTATTTAGTCAAGTCCTATAAGGGTGTATAGAAGCATGGTGACCATGCATGCACATACTCGAGGGAGTAAGATAGTGAGAAAATTAGAAGTGTAATTTTCCTGAACTAATAACACTATACAATCCATATTGTACTGTTCAATCAACTATTAGAAAAATCATTAAAATGATTAATTATGCTATTTAAAGCCATTTTAACTAATCATACAAGACGATCAGTTGAAATCAAGATCTTAGCCACCAATCTTAATTTAGATAATATTTTGAAATTCAAAATTTGCACTAATTGGATCATACGATAAGTATCGAACTGTACAATAAATTAAAATTTGTCTAAATTAATCTTATAATTAAAGGAATAATTTTTAATTAATTGATCGAGTCAGATCGCAAGATGATTGAAACTAAGTGTATTGTATGACCTAATATTTGCATGAGATGATATTTATTTGTCACCAATCATATGAGATGATAATCCAAGTCATTTGAACTAATCATACTGGATGATCAACTCATTTACCTAAATTGATCGTATAATGCCTTACTTTTCGTATAATACTAATATGGCTATTTAAACTAATTGTACTGTATGATCAGTATAGCTAGACTGAATTAAGTTTTTTGGATTTCTTGAACCCTCTATTTAAGCTTTCTCATAAGCCTTCGTAAGAGTCTTTTTTTACTTTTATTAAGTTACTTTCTTTTAAAAAAAGCTTGAAGATAGAACCTAGATCCTGGGAAGAAAAGGGTGGAGTTTAAAAGAGAGGGAGAAGATCCTTGTAGGTTTCAAAGAAGTGTGTGAGAGAGAGAGAGAGAGAGAGAGAGAGAGAGAGAGAGGGAGAGAGTTCCATATGTTTCTCTAGTGAACTTACACTTAAGTTCCTCCATGTGTCAAGATTTGTCTTGAGGGAAGCTTTGGGAAGGAGATCTCTTTGATCTCAAAGGACCCCGCTAATCTACTATAATAAGGAAGGTAAAAGTGATTTGAGGTTCTCTACCTTCACTTAGAGGGTGAAAAAGGAGTGTGATGTTCTCTGCCTTCACTAGGAGAAAGTAAAAAAGGATTGTGAGCTTCTTTGCCTTCACCTAGAGGATGAAAAATGAGTTGAGGTTCTCTGCCTTCACTAGGAGGGTAAAAAAGAGGTCAATGTTCTTTGCCGCTCTAGGTTGAGGAAAAGATCATAAGTGCTTCTTCGCCTATCTGTGGGGGCAAAAGGAGAGACATTAAATATTTAGTGCAATACTCGAAGAGGAGAACTTTAGGTGTGGACGTAAGTTATTGTTTGATTGAACCACTATAAAATTCTAGTGTACTCATTCTAGCTTTTATTTTTTGTTCTTTACTTTTCCTACGTTTTATTTATGTGATAATTGCTTGTTGAAAATCTATGATTAATATATCATTGTATTGATTAGATTATCATCAACACTATTTTAACCTATGAAAGTTTCTTAGTTTTCACTTCAGGTGAAAGTTTTACTTGTTTTTTTATTATAAAAAATCCCAAAATATAAGTTTTGTGTTTTAAAGTTTGTAGATAATTTTTAAAAACTACCAATTCACCCCCCTCTTGGTGTGCCTAAGAACAGTTCACTTAGGCTTAACATCCTTAACCAAACTTTTAAAATGAGTATGATAGGGAAAGGGAGGGATCAAGGAAGTACTGATAAAAATGGAAGAACATACCTAACTATGACACTAAATGGGAGTCATGTGAGAGGGTGAAGTAGTAGTTTCCATTTTTCTACCTTGAGTACAAGGTTAGTCTTTTGGAGGGCGTATTGTTACACCAGAGGAGAGCGGGAGCCAGCCAGATGGGCCAGACTAACCAAATCTAACAAAATCGCTAGGCCCACTAAAGGAGTAATATGGAGGGGTTTTCGGCCCCCTTATGGGGCCCATGAAAAGTTAATATTTACTATATAAGAAAGGAAAATAATTATGAAGCTTTTTATGTTGGTAATTGATTAAGAATGTTTCTTTTATTATGTTTAGGCTAATTATAAAGGGTTTAATTATTTAGGAAGATTTTCTAAATTATATTTATGTTGATTAGGAAGGTTTTATTTATATTGTTATGTTTTAAGGCTATTTAAGGGGGAGTTGCTAGGGTTTAGTTTGTTCTATTATTAATTTTATTTTCATATATTGTTGTGAGTTCCTAGAAGTGTCTAAGGTTTGTGGGATAGTTGATCTATCTCTCAAATGGCAGATCAATTGTATCCCACTTTATTAATGAAGGAATAATCCAAAAAAATTCATTCCTATCTTCGTGTTCCTACATTTTTCCTCTCTTTTACTTGTTATTTTTTTCTTCCACGACATATCAAACACTTAGAAAGTTAGTGTGCAATTCTACCCAATTTGATGCAAACAGATTCAAGGTAATACATTAAATTTTTATTTAGAACTTTTTTGTATGTATTTGTGAATATTTTGGGTGCATGTGAAAGTCTGTATGTATTCTAAAATAAGTTCCGGAGGTATATTTGCATGTTTAGAAAAGTATAAAATTTTCTCTTAGGCATCGTGATGTTAGGTTAGCAGTGCCCTAGTACTAAGCTCTTTAGAATTTTGAAAAAAAAAAGGTGCATTAGCGTTGGGGTGGCAATTCAGTGTTGTGGGCTCCCAAAGGAAGAGTATTGGCGGGCGCTCGGTCTGAATTCCTTATTTAAATATCAATTTCACTAATATGTGAATTCATTTATTCCTTAAGGCGGACGGGTAGTGATATAGATAGATTTCTAGAGAAAGCCGAATTTAGGCTGCTTTGGGTTAGTTTCGATTAATGGCTTAGTTTTGAAAGTTGTTCGGATTGAAGTAGGAGACATTTTGCCTATCTTAATTTTTAAAAATATATATATTTTAAAAAATTTTTGATTTAATTCATAAAATCGATAGTAAAAATGGGAACAACTTATTATCTACAAAACTTTCACCGCATAACCTTCGGTATGTTATAGAGGCATATTATGAATATTTAGGTTTTTTTTTTAATTTACACCAATAATTTTGGGAATTTTATCACTGTAATAAATTATGTGTTTATTTGATAAAATTGTGTGATTATGAGAATTTTTGGTATGGATGGAGGAAGTTCCGTTCTGGAGCTAAATGCACATTTTGATGCTAAGGGCACATTCTGATGCTTTTATACACATTTTGTTCATTAGGTGGCATAAGGGCCAGAATTCTAAGAATTTTGTTTATTGAGAGTAATAAGGGTTATAATTCTTTGAAATATATCTATAGAGAGGCATAAGGATTAGAATTATCTGAATTCTATCTGATATGAAGTACTTGTTTACTTATTTTCTCAGTATGCTTATTTGAATTTTCGATAAATGCAATTACTATTACGCTTAATACAATGATTTATTATATTACTTTTTACTCTCAATTCCTGATAAACGTGGTTTGGTGAGCTAGTTAGCCCACATTTATTTTACCTTCTATTTTCAAAGTTTAATAGAGAGAAGGGGATAGTTGAGTAGCATTGTCAGGATATGATCTGAATTTGTATATGTATTTCTTTTTCTATCTTAAATTTTGTACAGTTATGGTTAAGTATTTGATATGTGCTATCTAGTTTTCCAATATGCAGTCATGTAATGTAGTGTAATTATTGTATTTTTTATGATGAAATGAAAAAAATTGTGGGTTATTTTGTTTTTGATATCCTTTATGTTGTTAGCAGTTCTATAATTGTTATTTATTTTAAAGTTAAAATTGGATGAAAATTCTTAAATATGTTCAAAACTCAAATTTTAGGTTCAGCCTGTTGCTAATCAACACGATAGGACTTGACCTTTCCATGGTCCTTATCAAGTTGAGTTGTGATGTAAACGAGTCCTTGAGTTTGATTAATTAATCAAGTTCATCCTAGATTTTGAGCTTTATTTAATGACTTTGAGCCGGTGGACGAGTCAGCTTGTTTATTTAGAAGAGAGAAATTGATTATAATTTAAATAATTAGTATAAAATAGCATAAAGAATAAAAAATAAAAATAATAAACAATCATTTAATATTAAAAATACAAAATAACTTTTAAATATTTTAAATAATTTATTACTTATATTTTTTATGTATCATCAATTAATTATCTTGATCGGGCATGAATCTCGAGGCAAAATCGAGACGGAAACTTCAAAAATTAAATTCGAGATCACCTGAACTCTGATTTCAGTGAACTTATAATCAAACTGAGCGTCTTGGAAATTCAAACTCAACGACACCAAATTCGACTCAATCCGAGCCCAAATAGAGCACCCGAAATGTTGTTAGAAAGTTCAAACCATAATTTGAGTTACCAATTAGTTTTCAAATTTGACATTCTTATAGTCGAATCGAGCGGCTCGACTAGACAAATCCAACGAGCCCAATATCGCCAAATTCTGACATCATTAAGACCTTCAAATGCCTGGCAAACGGTCTATAATCAAAGGATTCAATATCAGCCATCCATCTGATCACTCCCTATTTAACCCTAATATCTCACCTATTTACAAGCCATGCCATTCTATAATATATATAAATAGACACCTCATTTCTCATGAGAGGGGACCTAAGCAAGAAGAAGTGAAGAAGAAGAAAAGAAGAAGTGAAGGATAGGAGGGAAGAACTCCTCCTCGACCACCGCCAGAGTTCTGCCCAACGCCGGAATTCTGCTGGACTTCCTAACAACACCGGAGTTCTACCCGACGCCGGAATTCTGCCGGGTTTTCGAATGACACCGGAGTTCTGCCCGATGCCAGAACTCTGCCTGACTTTCGAGCGATGCCGGAGTTCTGCCCGACGCTCAAGTGACGCTAGAGTTCTGCCCAACCCCAGAATTCTGTCCAACTTCCAAATGACGTCGGAATTCTACCCGACCTCCAAAGGATGCTAAAATTCCACCCAATCTTTAAGTGATGCCGGAACTTTGCTTGACATTGTAACAGATTTTTAATCTTGAAGAGATTCATTGTATTCTGATCGTTCTTAATATTAAGGACGAGTCAGCCTCTTATATTTCAAGCAAACACTAGTAGAACTATTTCAACTGGGCGTAGCCCCATGGTTTTTCCCCTTTTAGGGTTTTCCATGTAAAAATCCTAGTATTCTTTCATCTTATGTTTGTGTGCTGAATATCCGTACAACGCTGAGACAGAAATTTTCTAATTCTATCGCCGCGTATATTCTAGCCCATAATAGTTTGGCGTCGTCTGTGGGAAACATCATACCCCAACTTCAATTATTGCTACGATGGTCAACATGCGCAGTAGTCGTATCGTTGGAGCTTCTCACTCCAACTCCCACCAGTCTAAAAATCAGTCTATGAATCATAGACACCCGATGTCGGCCTCTTTTTACCCTGGGCAGCAAAATGTTGCTGGAGAAGGAACCTCAGGACCTTCCTTAGAAGAGAGAATCTGAAAGATGGATGAATCTCAGAATGAGATCCTTCGACTCCTATGAGAGACTTGGTAGCCAGTATTACCACAACAGGAGGAGGTTCTTCTCCCTCAAGTTCCACCACTAGCTGAAGATATTCAACTCGAACATCTTCAAGCAGAGATTCCTATTCCTACGCTAAGGAGGCATCTACAATCACACCAGGATAACATGCTTACCGATACATCAAGTTCTACACATCATTCGCCCACAACTCGGCAACCTCACATTCTTCTAAATCACCTAGAAGAAATAGCCCAACCATACGTTGATGAGCTCCTTCACAATGCCATACGTCGTGAACTACGAAGATTAGTACGGGAAGAGTTCCCCGGAGGAGATGTGAGGCAAATACTTTGACAGCAGAACTTCCATTAGTCATCACCTTTAATTGAAGCCATTCTTCAGTAACCCATTATGGTTGGCTTCAAACTACTGAGCATCAAGTCCTACGACGGGATATCTGACCCGTACAAGCACATCGACTACTATAGAACCATCATATATATTCAGTAAGCCTCACATGCACTCTTGTGTCAGGTTTTTCCTGCCACCCTTAAAGGATATGCTCGAATATAGTTCTATTCGCTTCCATCTGGAACGATCTCTTCATTTGTCAAATTGGCCAAAGTGTTTGTCAAACAGTTTGTAGCCAAACGAAGAATTGTTAAGGATTCTTCCCACATCTCCGGGATCCATCAAAATGAGAGAGAATCATTGAAGGAATATTTTCAACAATTTTCCATTGAGGCTCGACAGACTTCAGGAGTAGACCCTAAATTGCTCAGAGGAGTCTTTCTTGGAGGCCTTCATCCTAGCCCCTTCTATTCAGCACTCAGGCGCGACACTATTCATTCATATGTCGATCTGATCCATCATGTGGAGGTGCAAATTTTTATAAATGAAGCTATAAACACTCATAGAAAGTAGTTTGAGCAAACCAGCGGGAAGTGCAAGGATGCACCTGGATGGATAATTAATCCTCACATAGGTCTCTCAAGAGAAAACCTTCAGCCTGCTGCAGGTCATTTGTATGGATTTGATAATTGACCTATACGAGTATAAGATAATCAGTCTCCCAGTTATACTTAGAGAATTTCCTCGACAGACTACACACTCCATTAAGTTCATTATTGTAAAATCAGAATCAGCTTATAACACAATCTTTGGGAGGCCGCTCCAATGAATTTTTTGAATCATCGCCTCTATCCCTCACCTCAAGCTGAAGTTCCTTATTCCGACAGGAGTCAGTGTAGAATGAAGAGATCAACAAATAGCACAAACCTGCTATCTTAGGCAGGTTAAATCACATCCAACGTTTACCCTGAGCATCGAGGACTTTGATCTCAGGAGTGAGGATATCCCTCAGAGAGCTTCCCCTGTAGAAGACATTACTACTGTATATATATCTGAAGAACATCCTTCAAAGATTGTGTGGATTGGATCACTTCTCTTAGACAATGAGAAGAAAAAATTCATAGATTTTTTACGTGAAAATCATGATGTTTTAGCATGGAGTCTAGCATATATGCTTGGAATCGACCCCGAAGTGATCGTACACTCCCTCAAAGTCAATTCGATGTGCAAACTGATCATCTAAAAGAAATAAAATTTTTCACCAGATCATCAGCAAGAAATCGAGCAAGAAGTGGATAAGCTTCTAGAAGCTAGATTTATATAAGACGTACACTATCCTACTTGGTTGGCAAATATTGTCATGGTTCAGAAGGGGAGTGGAGTTTGGATAATGTGTATAGATTATACATATCTCAATAAAGTATGCCCGAAAGACACCTTTCTGCTTCCTTGTATTGACCAGTTAGTCAATACCATTTATAAACATCAGATATTGAGCTTTATGTATGCCTACTCTGGCTATAATTAAATAAAGATGAATCCGACTGATGAAGAAATAACAACTTTCAAACAGATAAAAGGTTATATTGCTATCAAGTGATATCCTTCAGGCTCAAAAATGCTGGAGCAACTTATCAGCGCCTTATTAATAAGGTTTTCAAAAACCTTATTGGGCGTACTATGGAGGTGTACGTGAATGATATATTGGTGAAAAGTCTTGAAAATTTTCAATATATCTCTGACCTAGAACAGTGCTTCCACTTATTGAGACATTACAATATGCTGGAGAAGGAACCTCCTGGAACAGTGCATCTAGAAAGTTTTTGGGGTTTATGGTAACCCACAGAGGGATTGAAGCTAATTCCGAAAAGATCAAGGCGCTAAGGGATATGGTACCACCGATGAATATCAAGGAGGTCCAAAGGCTAAATTGAAGAATTATAGTACTATCTCATTTCCTGGCAAGTTCATGGGACAAATATCTGCCCTTCTTCAATATACTTAGAAGTACTTGTAGCTCTAGATTCCAATGGGCAGATGAATGCCAAGAAGCCTTTGAACAGCTACGAAAATATTTGACATCCCCGCCACTACTTTCTAAACCGACACTAGGAGAGAAGTTATATTTGTATATGACTGTTTATGCCCAAGCCATTAGCTCGATCTTGGTACGAGAAGAAAATGTTGTATAGCGTCCCCATATATTATGTCAGTAAAATCTTATCTAAAATAGAGGGACATTATCCTTTTGTAGATAAGACAGCATTGGCATTAGTTTATTATGCCAGAAAACTACGCCCTTACTTTCAAGCCCATATAATTGTGGTTTATACAAATTTGCCGCTGAAAAGTATCATGCAAAATCAAAAAGCTTCGGGTATGCTCGTTAAGTGGTTTATAAAGCTGGGAGAATTTAACATCCACTACTTGCCTAGGCCTGATATTAAATCTCAAGCACTTACAGATTTCGTAGTCGAATGCACCGTCCCAGCATTCGATGTTCAACCAAGTGCTTGACCTTCTCCTCTATACTGGACATTGTATGTCAATAGAGCTTCTAGAAATTCTGGCGCCGGGGCCAGAATTCTATTAATCTCTCTATAGAAAGTTATCCTTGAGTATGGGCTCTGACTCAAGTTCTTGATAATAAACAACACAGTAGAATACGAGGCCGTTATTGTTGGATTGAGACTAATAATTGACTGTGACGTGCAGAACCTAGTAGTCCACACTTATTCATAATTAGTCACATCTCAAGTGGAGGGGGAGTTCAATATCCACAATCTGTAAAATGGCCCAGTATTACAGCTTTGCTCTTAACTCGTATAAAGAAGCATCAAATCATTCATATTCTTTGAAAGTAAAATGAGAGAGCAGATGCTTTTTCTAAACTTACTACATCAACGATGGAAGATGTTTATAAAAGAAAGTGTATTGAGGATATCCACTTTCAAAGTATTCAAGGTCTGTAGGTTATACAATCAATCGATGAACCAAGAATGGTGTCTTGGATCAATCACATCTTATCTTTTTTTATGGGATGGGGTACTACCTGAAGAGCCAATGGCTACAATATGACTTCGGAGACAAGCAGTAAATTTCACCATTTTTGGTGATGAGTTAAATAAACATGCCTTCACCGGACCGTATCTCAAATATCTCCCACCTTCAGAAGCTGATTAGGTGCTCTGAGAAGTTCATTCAGGAGTGTGTGGATAACATATGGGAGGAAAGTCGTTGGCTTATAAGATCATGAGATAGGAATTATATTGGCCTACAATGAAATAGGACGCACTTGAATTTACCTAAAAATGCGAAAACTTCTGATTGCATTCCAATCTCACTCATACACCCGCTCTAGAGCTTGCATCACTTCAGAGCTCTTGACCTTTTTCTCAATGGGGAATTGAAATAATGGGACCCTTCCCTATAGCCACTGGATAATAGAAATTCATTATCCTGACTGTAGATAACTTCACCAAATGGGTGGAGGCAGAACCCTTGGCAAAGATTACTAAAGTAAATGCCAAGCAGTTCTTGTGGAAGAATATAGCATGTTACTTTGACATTCCTGTAAGAGTCATCACTAACAAAAGGACACAGTTTACATGGAAATTTTTTATCTCATTTTGTAAAAATTTTGATATTCAGCTCATCCACACAGCCGTCGCCCATCCTCAAGTAAATGGGCAAATAGATGTTACTAATCGAACAATTCTGAAAGGGCTGAAGACACACCTAGGGAAGGCTGGAAGGTCAATGGGCTGAAGAACTCCCGAATGTCCTCTGGACTTGTCGGATCACTGCCAGAACTCCTATATGAGAGATCCCGTATAACCTCTATTTTTATACAGAAGCAGTCATACCAGTTGATATTGGAGTTCCAAGCAATAAAATTCAGACTTTTGACTTCAATAACAACGAGGAGAGACTCAGAGCAAATTTGGATCTCCTCAAAGAAGTAAGAGTGTAGCCTCACTCAGGAGCGCTGCATACCACTAAAGGATTGCTCATCACTACAATTAGAGGGTGAGATCTCGACCTATCTCTATTGGGGACTTAGTTCTGTAGAGCATCGAAGCTGCTGGAAAAGGCCCTTAGCGTAACAAACTCTCCCCCCTCTAAGAGGGCCATTATTTGGTGGTAGTTATGGTCAAGCCTAAAACCTTCAAACTAAAGGATGCTAGTGGAAAAAATGCTCTCCCAAACTTGGAATGTTGGCAACATTCGCAAGTACTATCAGTAGTAGTACACTATTTGTCTCGTGTTATATTATTGGTAGTATTGGTCTTGTGTTATAACCCCTCAAGTGGTTATGTTTTGTATCTTTCAAGTTTTATGTTGACTTTTTGTACACCCTTTGTAAGTTGAATGTGGGAGAACTCTTCCTCCGTATCTGTAAGTTATGCTAGAAAATTATTAAACTGTCTTAAATAATACAGTAATATGATGTTCATGTTGTTATATTATATTCTCTTATAAAAGATTAAAAAACTCCTCAAAATCTTTATCCGTGATTTATGAAATACATAATCTATATTGTATCTCAATCACCGGATGATCAATCCCAGGGAGATTTGATTCGACCTCTTCTATACAGGTTAAAAATCATCAAGCAAATACTTTGATTAACAACCTCAGATAGGTCAAGATATCCAAGGAGGATATCTCTTCCATTCCCTCAAGTCAAAAAAAAAAGACTACGTCAAAATATTTCTCATTGAAATAAAACTAAGTCAATTTCATATGCATGGAAAAAAAAGAGAAATAATGAAATATCAATAAATTTTTTATATATCACTCAATATCAAGTATATCATATCGAATCATCAATATCAAACACACATATAATCACTAAAAAGAAAACAAAGTGGTATAAAACAACATCAAAGCCATCTTATAAGATCTCAATATCATCCTCCTCGAGGGAAAATGCCTTCTGCAACTCACTCTCTAATTCTTCACCACCAGAGTCTGAAGATGGATCAACAGAAGCCTGATTAGGTGTCAACCCCTCGATCTCCGCTCCAGTCTTACGCTGCACTGCATGCACGCCCTTCATAAAACCTTTGATGAAGCCATCCTCCATGCACTATGCCTCTAAAGCCTTCACCTTCACATCATAGGTATGATTGCGAACTTCATGAACGTTATCCTCAATAATTATCTTGAAGGCATAAGATTTCTTGAACTCTTCTATGACTGCAGACATCAACTACTGGGCTTCTTTCTCTGACAGCATACTCTGGAGCCTCTTATTCTCAGTTTCAAGGATCTACTGATCTCTTATCTGCTGGTTGATCATCGCCTGTGCATCCACCAACTCTATATGTAGGCGATCCTGCTCATTCTGTGAGGAGGCTGAAGTTATCCAATTTGCCAGCTCTGCTCTACACTCTTCTAACTGCTCCTCCACCGCATGTAACTCCTTGACTTTGCCAACATATTTATTCTTGTATTCTCCCTAAAGGAATTTGACCTTTATAAATTCGTTATTCCAATCAATCAAAGTCTTGGTCATCTCAAGTTTGAAATTTGTTTGCTGCTCGAACTAAAGCAACAAAAATTTAATTATAAGAGACATATCTTTGAAATAAATACAAAAGGAGTGAAGGAAAGGTGAACTCACCAACTCCTTAGTCTATCGTCTGCCAACACACCGATGCTTCAAAACATCTTTTGGAATATATAACTTGGAGGGAGAGATACGAGGACCTTTACTAACGACCGCCAAAATTTTATCCATCTTCTTCTTCTTTGATGCCTGCAAATCTCCCTCACTCCCTGGTTGCTTAGAATCAATTTTTGAAGGTTGGAGAATTGCCTCTGGAACTTTCACAGACTTCTTTAATATTTGGGCATGCGATCTTCTTGTTTGAGTAGCTAATCCTACCTTGAACAAGTATTATTCGTCTATATATCTGCTCAAATAACGCTCCTCATAATGTAGGGCGTCAATGTCAGGAAGCTTGAGTATCTTCAATAAATATTCTGCTCCAATGTGTAGGGGAACGAGTAACTCTTTCAACTTTTCCCATTTCTCTTAAAGATTCCAATCATTTTACACATAAAAGAAGTCGCTAATCCAACCTTTCGACGGTCTCGAGTACGAACGTCCAACCACTTGGATCTGAAGGAGGTACGACCCTGCGTTTCACTAATGAGACGCCCCATTCGAGAAAGGCATTCTGAAGATAGCATCACTCCGCAATCTCTAAAAAGTACGACCAGCCACATTATAATCGACGTGGCTTTGTAGGAAAGTTGGGACAAACTTACTCCATAGATAGTCAAAATATCAATAAATTCAGGAGATGGTGGAAACCATAGCCCCGCTCGCATATTGAATTCGTACACCATCGCATATCCCGGGGGAGAAAAACAGGCACACTCATATCTTATCGGCACCTTCATCACCAGATCGTTAGGAAAATGAAATTTTTTTCTAAATGAGATGAAAGAATCATGGGTGATGGTGAAGATAACATCATCAGTCTTTGGCACATTGTGAGTCTTCTTCTAACCCTTAGATCGTGCGACAGAGCGATCTTCTTTAGCAGGAGGATTTCTGGTGGACGTGTGATCACCCATTTCAACTCCTTCACTAAAGAGGGGCACTAATCTGAGTAGGGAAAATCACCTACGAAAGATAGTAGAAAGTCTCTAAAGCAGGAAGAAAAACGGGCAAGAAAGAAAAAAAAAGGAGGGAAAATCTCCAACTTCTGTATAAGAGGAGGGGCACCGAGTCAAATAGGGAAAGTCACATACTGAAAAACAGTGGAAAGCCTCAAATGTCAGAAAGCTAGAGGAAGAAGAGGAGAAGGTGCAAGTTTTCTCTAGGCCCTAGAGGTCTATTTATAGTATTTTTGGGAGAAAAATAAAGTTTCTAAAAGTTTTTAGAATTTTAGAAAAATTTCAAAATTTTTTGAATTTTTAAAATTTTTTCTAGATTTTTATGACTTAAAAAAAATTCAAATTGGGCAGGAGGTTCGAGCAACCGCCAGCGGCGGGCCTGAACAGGCGCCTGGCCACCAAACGGCGATGGCCGACCACGAGGGTTCGGCGGGACGTGCGCGGGCCAGCGGTGGGCCGTGGAGCGGATCACGGGCGCGGTGATCGCTTGGGCCAGGCGGGCGCGAACGGGCTGCGGAGTAGGTCGCGGGCCAGTGGGTCTGGTGCGCGGTTAAGTGCCGACGGCGACGGCCGGCCTACCCGTTCGACTGCCCACTCAATTCCAGGACCGATTTTTGCCTCGAAAAGGCTAAATCAGACATTGTTTGGGTCCCCATGACCGTTTTTCGACGTTCTGTACTCAATTTTGATATTTTTAAAGTCAATTGGAGCTCATACATGCCAGATTGGATTTCAAATCACATAAATTTTTTTTGAAGTCTGTGACGCATATTTTCGGACTTCTGGAGCTTCGACGTTCATAAATAGGGGGGCAACTGATGTATTGTCAATTAATTATCTTGATCGGGCACGAATCTCGAGGTAAAATCGAGCCAGAAACTTCGAAAATTAAATTCGGGATCACCTGAACTCCAATTTCAGCAAACTTATAGTCAAATTGAGCATCTAAAAAATACGAACTCAACGACACCAAATTCGACTCAATCTGAGCCCAAATCAAGTACCTGAAGCACTATTGGAAAGTTCAAACCATAATTTGAGTTACCAAATAATTTCCAAATATGACTTTCTTATAATCGAATCTAGCGGCTCGACCAGACAAATCCAATGAGCCCAAGATCGCCAAATTCTGGCATCATTAAGACCTTCAAATGCCTGACGAACTGTCCATAATCAAAGGATTGAATATCGGCCGTCCATCCGATCACTCCCTATTTACCCCTGATCTCTCACCTATTTAGAAGACATGTCATTCAAGAATATGTATAAATAGACACCTCATTTCTCATGAGAGGGGACTCAAGCAAGAAGAAGAGAAGAATAGAAGGGAATAACTCCTCCTCGACCACCGCCAGAGTTCTGCCTGACGTTGGAATTCTACCGGACTTCCGAACGACGTCGGAGTTATGCCCGATGTCGGAATTCTGCCGGGCTTCCGAACGACACCGGAGTTCTGCCGGACGCCAGAATTCTGCATGACTTCAGAACGACGTCGGAGTTTCGCACGACACTCAAGTGACGCTAGAGTTCTGCCTGACACCGGAATTCTGTCCAACTTCCGAACGACGCTGGAATTCTACCCGACCTCCGAAGGATGCCAAAATTCTGCCCGATCTCCAAGTGACGCCGGAACTCTGCTCGATATTGTAACTGATTTTCAATCCTGAAGAGATTCATTGTATTCTGATCGTCCTGAATATTAAGGACAAGTCAGCCTCTTGTATTACAAGCAAACACTAGTGGACTTTTTTAACTGGACGTGGCCCCTTGGTTTTTCCTCTTTTAGGGTTTTCCACGTAAAAATTTTAGTGTTCTTTCATCTTTTATTTGTGTGCTGAATACCGTACAATGCTGAGACGAAAATTTTCTAATTCTATCACCAGGTATATTCAAACCCGTAACACTTTTAAATACTAATTATTTTATATTAATATTTGTATACAATCCAACCCGTGAGCTGTAGATACAGAACTGGCATAAATTTGTTTTTTGGGAATAAATTTTACTCATGAACTCATATCCTATCAAATGATTCATTGCAGCGCAACTCACGAGTCGGCTTGACTCACGTAGTTTTTTTGTTGGGGTTTTTACATACATGCCACTTTATACCTTATATTTTACATATCTAACACCTAAAACTTAAATATTACACAACAACAACTCAAACACAAACTTAACCTCATATATACCACTCCGTTCCAAATAGGGCTCACTCCGTTTCATCATCCCGTAATTTCCCGCGCTTGCCATGAAATGTCGCGCGAAAGCAGCGGAATCCCGAAGGCTGGAGAAAAACGAAAGGTTCGCGACGTGCTGTGACTGATTTTGCCTTCGTCTACTTTGTCGCAAAAAAGCTGTAGGTAAATCCCGTGCCTTCCTTTTCTTGGTAATGGTCTAGACAGCTCCTCATAGCTGTATTTGGTTCCAAAAAATGCACGGGATTCTTCCGTTTTGTCTTGTCGCAGAGCCGTATTTGGACAAGTTCCGTCCAGTGGAGCTGTATTTGGTCAAGTTCCGTCCAGTAGCTAATCTCCCTCTTTTTACTTTTTCCTTATTATTTCAGGTTACATTTGAAGAAGAAATTGCTAGTGGGTGGCATACTTTGTGTAGAATGGATTGTGATGATTTATGTGGAGAGAAAGAAGGGCATTTTTTTTTACAATTAAATATGGAGGATTTTGGGTTGATAGAAATGACAACTTTAGAAAAAAATATAATGGTGGCAAACAAAGGACTGTCAAAATTGAGAAAGGAAGTATGAATCTTTTTATGCTCAAAACAGAGATTCTTAAAATATGTCCATGGCTCAAAGGGTATAAATATAGTATGCATTATCACATTCACAAAACATCACCGAAGGAATACAAAATTATAAATACTGACGTAGACGTGGCAGAGATGGTTAAAGTTTCAAGTGAAAATTTTCGTGCTGAGTTAGTTATCTCAGTAGAAGAGGTAGATAGAGAGCAATCAAACACAAACCTCATGGGGGTTGTTGGTGCTGAATATATGGCAGAATGTTCTGTGATTCATAATGGTTGTATTTCAAGTGTTCATAATACAAGTGCTATAGATATAGGTATTGGCACCTTCTTCAACGATGCAAAAAGTTTCAAAAATGCTCTCCGATCAGTTGCCATAAAGGAGAACTTTGGGGTTCGGATAAAAGCCAGTGATAAGAAACGTGTGATTGCGACTTGTTCCTATCAAGGTTGTGAATGGAGAATTCGAGCTTCTTTATGTGAAGACACTCAATCTTTCCAAGTTAGGAGACTAGATGGAGTACACACATGTCCTGGTATAGATGGACAAAAAGTGCATGGACTTGTCTGGGAGGCCGCTAATGCTTACACAAATACAGAGTTCAATGAGAAGCTAGTAGAACTATGTCATTTGAGCCAAGCAGTTTACTCGTATCTTATTTCTTTACCGTATAAGTGGTCAAGGAGTCAGTTTATGATTGGGATATATCATTCTGCAAATACAAACAATTTCCACATTACCCGGAAAGGATCTTTGGCAAGTAGCAGAGAATACGGAACATGTTGGTGTACCTAGTACTTGTAGACCAAGAGGAAGACCTAGGAAAAAAAGATTGTTAAATTTCTTGGAGCAAGATAAGAGGTCACATAGGTGTGGCAGATGTGGTTTATGGGGCCATCATAGGAGTACTTGCAAAAATCCATTGCGAAATAATATTAACAAGGACAATTTGAGTACAAAAGTTGGACGAAGAAGCCGGACAAAGTTGCCAAGCAGACGGAATGGAGAGGATCATCAACTTGAAGATTTCGAGTTCTCATATGTGACTGGATTTTAGGATTGATAGCATTCACTGCTCTTTAAGAACTCCCTGTTTTGACTTTTTGAGCTAGTACATAGCAGCTGTAACTTTTTTGAGCTACTAGATAGCAGCTGTATTTTTTTGAGCTAGTAGATAGCAGTGATCATATCTGCACGTTAAATCTGCTAAATGGTTCGTTCAAAAAAATCTGCTAAATGGTTCGTTCAATTCATATCTGCTAAATGGTTCGTTCAATTCATATCTGCACGTTAAATTAACTTGAAAAATCTGCATGATCAATTCAACTCTGCACGTTCAATTCATATCTTCTCCCATTAAGCCATTATCTGCACGTTATTAACTGTTATGAATTGCCAGATTAAAGTTTGTCCGTTTTCAAATTAAAATCTGCACGTTATTGACTGCACGTTCAATTCATATATGCCAGATTAAAGTTTGTCTACACTCTTTTTGAGCTGCTTGACAATTTATACCAAATTCTGATATACAAAACTGATACAATTGTAATAAAACAGCTCAAAAAGGTTACAAAACTGATATACAGAATTCTGTCTATACAGAATTCTCTCCAGCATGAAGTCCGAAATTCTTTTTAGCATGAAGTAAACATTTCCTAGCTGCAGGTATTTTTGAGCTGAACAAAGAGCTGCTTGACAATGACAAACAGGAGAGAAAATTGCATAAATTTGATCAATAATTCAACATAACAACTTACAATACCCTTGACCAACACATCAATAAAAGGTTACAAAATTGAACATAACAAAAACAACCTTTTCTGCAGTCGACACAACACGTTACAAACACAAACGGATGATTACATCAACAACAACAATTACAATGAAGACTTTCATCAAGAACATCATCCATTCAAGCATATTAATAACCTTCGCCTCAAACACTTTGCGCTCATCGTCTATACCAAAAGATGCATCTTCAACTTCATCTATCCATCTGAAGTATCTGCAGTCGTCATCAGTTCGGTTATTCACGCACCTATAAAATTTTCTTCCATTATTAGGTCCACGGTGGAAAGTGTACAATACACAATTCAGGTGACAGTGACAATAAACTTCAGATCGTTGGCGTCTATCTCTCGCAGCGGACGAATTCGTAGAACTCATTTGAAATGTTTTGGAATAAAACCAACCTTTTCTGTAACAAAACAGAGAATTTTTAGGAAAAACAGAGAAGCTTGAACACTCCTGACATTCTGTATCAAAAAAAAAAAAAAAATAAAGTGGAAAAAACCATTTCGGTGGAACAACAGAGAAGCTTGAACAAATTGCATTCAAAAATGATAAAACATTCTGTAACCAAAAACGAAAGGAAAATCGCAGATCAAAACTCAGCCGCTATTCCTGTAGAAAAACGAAAGGAAAATCGCAGATCAAAACTCAGCCGCTATTCCTGTAGAAAAACGAAAGGAAAATCGCAGATCAAAACTCAGCCGCTATTCCTGTAGAAAAACGAAGGCAAAATCGCAGATCAAAACTCAGCCGATACCTGATTTTTATCAACAGAAGTATACATACGAATTTACAGAAAAATCAAACCTAAACTCAGCCGCTCCTCCTACATCGAGGAGATCTTGCTCTGCTGCCGGAAACACTCACGCTGGAGATGTAAAGCAGAAATAACGAATGAAACGGAGTGAGCCCTATTTGGAACGGAGTGGTATATATGAGGTTAAGTTTGTGTTTGAGTTGTTGTTGTGTAATATTTAAGTTTTAGGTGTTAGATATGTAAAATATAAGGTATAAAGTGGCATGTATGTAAAAACCCCTTTTTTGTTTTGCTATTCTCTGCCTCTCCTCCAATCCCCTAGCTTCGACATCTTCACCAGGTTTTACCTATCGGATCTCATCAGCGACGCCGTCTCACTTCTCTCATCTCAGCGAAGTCCTCCATAGCAAGCTCTTGATATAGTGTTCATGCGTTTTCACTGTGCTTTAATCGGGTAAGTTCATCTCTATGTTTTTTTGCCTCGTTCGTGACCAATCCTTTCTTCAGCGTATTCCCTATATAAGAAAAATATCGTGCTCTAGGGTTTATAGGTGTATTGGATTACTAGATAATTTTAGATTTTCTTTTTCTGCGGGAGTTCTGGAGGAAAATGATGCACTGGCTCATAGTTCAGTAGCCACTTCGTGGTTTCAAGGATTGGCTTTCTTTATCCATTCCCGTTCAAAAGTTTGGTCATCCTGAAAGGGTTGTCTGTTTGGCCCAAGAATGTAGTATTTCCTGCTGATGTTGCCTGTTGCTTATTAATGAACGTATATCAGGGATTTTGTTATCATTTTGAGTGAGTAGAATTTTGTGCTTTATTTTTGATGAATAGTTTCTTATGCAGGAAGATTGGACCCTCTGCTGAAAATGTCCCCTGCTGTGGAGCGCAGAGAGTACTCCAGGCAGCATTCACCAGACAGGTCAGATTCAGTGGTCAGAAGACGTCATTCCCCTCACAGAGGAAGTTCTCCAAGGGGTGAGCGATTTCCTCCTCCGGGAACTAGTTCTCCATATAGAAACAATTATTCAAAGAGAGGGAGATCGCCCATGAAAGAAAAGCTACCTGATCGCATTAGGTCACCAAAACAAACCAGGCAAAAGTCTCCTTCAAGTTCGCCTTCTCCTCGCACGAAAAGGCTAAGAAGAGTTCAAGCCGACAGGGAGACCAAAAATTTGGCGGAAAGAGAGCATGGTAAAAACTCTAGCAGGGAAGAACAAGACAAGGGGAGACACCGAGAACGTGGGGAGGGCAGGGATGGTCCAAGTGAGAGAAGGTCTGGGCAAGAAAGCCACGATGATGGATCTTCTAGATCTTCAAGGCGCGATGGTGCTGTCTTTACCGAGCGTAGCCACAGTAGAAGGCATAGTTCACGTTCCCCTCTCAGGGCGTCCAAGGCTGCTGTTCGTGATGAGGTTTATGGTGATATCCACTCCTTAGCCCTTTATTTGATGATGTGCTTTTGTTCAATCATAAATTTGGGCTTCATTTGGGACAACTTTCTTACTACTTTGTTTTTCATATCACAACAACTACTTTCATTAAAATTTTATACTAGGTAGTTACTTTCTACATCAACTTTAAAAACTTATTTTCTCTGCAACAATTTTATAAAGTAGTAAGAAAACTATCCTAAATGAAGCGTTAGCTGAGACATGGAATTTTTGCATAAATTTATTATTTGTTACTGTTGAATGAAATGATAGTATTTAATGAAAAGTTAATGGATTAGATAGCACAACATGATCAATTAAACATTCAACTCTCCTTCCTCAAGAAGCATACCGCTTTCCATTTTCTCCTTGCTTCTTATTCTTTCGTGTTACCTGATGTCTACTATGTTAATACCTGAGTTCTAAGAATCCATCTGCCCTTTGAAGACATTGGCTATGTTTACAGCTGCTGCCATTTGAACCATTATAAGCATTTGTTTAAATTATTTTTCTGTTTAGATTATCATAAATTTTTTGTTGCTTGCTTTGTATAACAAAAGAATTTTAGATCTTGGATAACCAGATATATAACTAGTAATTGCATGAAGTAGTGGAGCCCCTTGTAATGAATACAAAGCATTAATAATATGAAATTTTACTTTGCAATTAATAATCTTTAAGTATTTACTGACGTGGGGAATGTTAAAGAAGAGGGCTTACTAGCTATGCAAAGTGGGCACTCTATGTGCGCAGCGAGGAATGAGCTGGTGCTTCTCTGACATCTCATGATGGGATAATAAGTTTGAGCTCTTTCTCAAACTGTCGACCCACTCTCATCAACCATCATGGTGCCTTTTGGCATCATTAGTATTTTATTGGATTACATCCTAGTGCCCTGAGTCATTCTCCTTTGCTACTCTTTCAATGATCACTATAGTAATATACAGACTTGTTTTGTTTTATTTGATATCTACTTTTGTGCTTGATGATTTCAAAAAACTTAACTAAGTTTTGACATTCATGAGTTATTGGACATAATTTCTATAGTGATCTCTCTTCAAAGTCTGTACCATGTTAGCTAATGGTTGCCTTTTTTTTTTTTCAGGTATCAATGTCTAGAGCAATCGAGCAATATGGGTTAGTATCATTGCCTTCAGTGTTTTTTAATCTCTTTCAAATCCTTATGAATAATAGTGATTTTTTTTTAAATTGTCAAACTTAGATCATACTGACTCAATGGATGGAAAATTGATTATTGCAAGGGATTGTGGGGGTAGCACCTATTGAAAATAAGAACGTAGAAATGAAAATAAATTGCTTAGGCTTGTGAAATAAATGATAATTGATGCACTAATGAGACAAGTAGATAAAATGAGTGTGGAAGGATTATGACAATAATGGGTAGATTAAAGTATCATGAATAGAAGTTGTGCAAAAAAAAAAAAAGTGTAAATTAGATCTACTTCCTTAAATAGCACCCAACAAGAATGAATGAAGAAGGGAGTTTCATAAAATTGTCCCCAAATAGTTGTGATAAGGCGGATTATATTAATAAAGTTATATTTTGTTTAGTTGAATATGCTTAAATCCTATATTTTCTTGAATGCTACCTGTTTTATATTATTTTGAGGTCTTCTTGAAAAGGACGTTGATGGTTTTAAGAGTTTTTTATTGACTAGTTGTAGAGCACGTGTGAGTTGATTACCCTTCAAATTTATTTATGAAAATTACTCAGCAAATGTGTACTTAGTATGTAGTGTAGTTTTTATTCTTCTTTATCTTTTATTGATTCTCCTCAAATTGCACAATGAAAGTTATGTTTATATCAGAGGAGAATAATTGATTAGATGATTCTTAATAGCAGGTTAAATATGGATGTGCATTGCAAATTGAATATTGTTATAAAATTTAAAGAATACATGTTCACATAAGTTATGCTCTTCTAGTTTTTTTCCTTGTTGATTCACTTTGAAATGCATTATGAAGATTATGTTTTTATTAGTTGGAGAATGTTTAATTAGATTATTATTTTTTAATTAGAAAAAATATCAATCAACTTGTCAGAAAAGCAAGGATAAATGTACCACAACTTAAAGATTATGTCAAAGAAAATGCTTGGATGTCATGAATGAGTTTGAACAAATGAACTTATCTTGACTTTTATTGGGAGGGGAGGGGTGTGTGTGAATTTGCTTTAATCATTATTATTAGCTTCATAATCTTATCTGTTGCATTTGGGGTCAACTTAATAAATCATTCTTCACTCATTCTTGTGGATTACAAAATCAGTGTTTCTATATACAAGTCACTTGCATGATTTCAAGCCATGTTTGGTGTACCTATTTTTTTTTTTTTTCATTTAGCTTTCATTTTATCCTTTCTGTTCATGGGCCTATCTAAACATTCTCATTTCTCTTAGACATGATTCGTTTGTCATGACTTGTTTTGTTGCTAACACTTGAATACAAAGCATTGTTAGTGTAATTGCAATTTTACAAAATTCTTTATGATATCTTGTCATCACATAGAAATTGTGCTGCACCTCCATTTCACACACTCAATCTTAACTTTGGAAGTAACCTCTTCATCTATGAGAGAAGAATATGATTCAACACTTTTTTGATTAAAACCATCATTGAATCAAGGGTTCTCCACTTTTGTTATCCTTGCTCCTTCCTTGGATTCAAGTTTTCGAACAACACTTGTTCTCCAATTTGATCATCACTTTGTTCCTCTAGGACTTTT
Organism: Dendrobium nobile; assembly: GCA_022539455.1. Lineage (NCBI taxonomy): Eukaryota > Viridiplantae > Streptophyta > Magnoliopsida > Asparagales > Orchidaceae > Dendrobium > Dendrobium nobile. The sequence continues at coordinate 27,169,267 of CM039731.1, forward strand.
CTTGCAATTGAAGACAACAAGAAGGAACCTAAAACTTGCAACAATTATCTTGGCCTCCTATGGTTTCAAACCAAAAACAATGAATTAGAATGGCTGCAACAGATTCTCATGGTTCCAGCTTCAATATAGCTCATTGCTAAGAAGAAAGAGGGAGAGAGAAGAGGGAATGAAAAAGAGGAATTCTCATCAGAACTGAATTAAGAACTTTTGCTTACAGTTATGACATTATTGGATATGTATTATAATTCATACTTAAGGCTATACAACATGAAAATAATAATTGGAGATTTGGAGTAACTAACTTGCTACTATTATAGTTATAATTTATTGGGTTATTTGTGAAGACAAACAACAAGCAAACATTGACAGGTAGAGATATAAAACCATAGTAATCTCCGCCTTGGTTTTATATCAAATTTACTCAGTTTGGAACCAAATTCAAAATCTCCAAACAACAATGAGATTTATTTATAGGCAGAGCCGTTGTTCTGATGTTTGTAGGATTGTGATGTATTGAAAATTTCATGATCTTTACCAATTCTTTGATTACCACATCCTTAATAAAATATAATTTCACATCCATATGCTTTGTTCTTTCGCAATGAATGTGAATTTTTGAACTAACAAACAACACCTTGCTTGTGATCAAATAGTGGCTGCAGTTAAAGCATTTTAATTTTGTGTTTCACACATTATTCTCTTTATCCAAAGGATTTCCTTCAGAGCTTTGTGCATATCTATGTATGCTGATAATGTATTTGATAGAGCCACCACTTACTATGAAAATAATTTCTAACTGCTTGTTTCCAAAGGGGATTTAAATACAAAATAAATCAAAGATTTTCTAGTGTTCACATTTGTTGCAAAATCAAGTTCATTTTATATTGTCCATTGATATGCCTTAGAACACATTTCAATGCCTCCCATTGTTTTACTTGATTAGCCATATGCATCCTAACTACACATAACGCATGCCAAATTAAGTTTGCTTTAAACCATAACTATACATAATGCACATGATGCCAAAATTGCATTTTGGCATGATACTCGTAGCATGTGCATCCTCTCTTTATCATTTTTTGACAATTAATCTTTGATTAGCTTCATATGCTAAACCAAAGGTGTCAAACAACTTTTGAACTCTACATTTCAGACCTCTAAAGCATGCTTTTAAAGCATGAAGTTTTGAATATAAGTAGTTTTTTTAGAAAATCTGCTTTTGTTATCACCATCCCAAAAATCTTCTTCGTAGTGTCCAAGTCTTTCATTTCAAATTTGGCTAGAAACATTCTTTTAATTTTTGATATTTTCACCTTGCTTTCACTTGCAATAAGCATGTTATCAACAGACAAAAGGAGATAATTCTTTTTTTAAACTCCATTATTCTTGTAATAAATACATGAATCATAATCGCTTCTTATAAAATTAACCTTCAACATGCGCTCAAGCTTCATACATTAAATCCTTTATGATTGCTTAACCCCTTGTAAGGATCTTTTAAGAAGGAATATTTGATTTTTCAACTCACCCTTAAATGAAACCATTAGTTTGATTCAAGTATATAGTTTATTCTAACTCTCCATGAGGAGATGTCAGTCACATCCCTTTGCTCAAGACACATTTGAATTTAACTATGGCATCTTGATTGATGTGTACCTAACAATAGGAGAGAAAATATTTCATTTAGGTACACACCTTTTTCTTCTGAGAAGCACTTTTGCAACTAGTCTTGTTCTGAGTTTAATTCCCTTATATTCAGTTGAACCTTTCTTATTTGTGGATAACCACTTGCAACTAATTACCTTTTCGTGATTTGGTCTATCTACCAATCCCCAAATATATTTTTTGTTAAATGACAACATTTCTTCTTGCATAGCTTACTGCCATTGATTTCTTTCATTAGTCTCAGTGGCTTCTTTGAATGATTTTGGTTTATCTTCATTCATCAAATTTGTAACAACAGCAGATGCCATGCAATCAACATGCCCATACTTTTGTTGTTCTTGACAAGCCATAAATTCTTTGCTTTTTTCAATAGCTTACTATGTTGATTCTTCGAACACGCTTTAGTCAGTTCTCAAGCATTGGCATCATAATTTCTTGTCTTGGTTGCTCTAAATGAAGCTTTGTTTTCTCTTTAACATCAATTAACTTGTCTTGTGCTTTATTTGTTGAAATAATGTTATTTGCTGTTTATTGAATACAATATCCCTACTGATTTTACATTTTATCAATCCTAGATCCAAGCACCATAACTTATACTCTTTTACTTTTTTTTTAGGATAGTTGATAAATATGCATTTTATTCCATATTTCTCAAGCTTGTCATGCGTGATGCTAACTTAAGTTCTATTGATCAAATATATTATAGTGCTAACTGATTTAACTATAAAGCTTTTAGGCAACATTGCATTACTTCACATAATCTTTTCAAGAATGGTCCGATTGAAGCTCTTTGTTAGCCCATTTTATAGTGGAGCCATCCTCACTGTGTAATGCCTTGGTATCTTTTAGTCTTTGTAGAATTTTGTGAATTCATTTGCACAAAATTCAAGTTTATTGTCAGTCCTTATCTTCTTTACTTTTCTATAAGTTTGAGTTATAACAAGTTTCTATTCCTTGATTTTTTGGAATGATCATTCTCACATTTAAAAAATTATACCCATATATTTTTTTTTTGAATAATCATTAATTTAAAAAAAGAAAAAAAAAAAAATCGCGTAACCATATGAGCTTACCCGAGAAGGCCCCCATAGGACCGAATGGATTTAGTCAAGAACTGTATTTGTTAAGTGCACGACTAATGTAATTGTTTGTCTCTTTACCTTTCATATAACATAAAGTTCACAAAAGTCAAGATTCTCAATCTTGCCTCCCACATATAAAACCTTGCCTCTCATGCTGTCAGGCACCCCTCTTTGAATTATGGGGCAAAGTCTCCTGTGTCATAATTAAGTTGCATTTGTTGAGTTAATAATTATATTAGTCGATCCTCTAATGATTCTTCTTCCAATTAAGCAATATAATCTATTGTTCATTCTTTTCATGATGATAAATGGACCTTTGTATACCATTAAGTTCCCATATTCACTCTTGATGCACAACCAGAATTTTCTTAGATTCCTAGTGAATTTAAATTTCTCTTGAGGCCAGGCTCATATCCCACTTTTTTAGTTGTCATCTAATACAGTCCAACATCTTTATTTTTATCTTGCCAATATCCATGATTTTGCAAGTCTGATTTCCAAGTATCAGCATGTCTCCATCTAATACTGTCATGATTCAAACAAAAATTTGTTTGGGCACATGCACCTACAATCCTTGCATTTTTTAGCGTTACTTTGGAGATTCAGCAGTTGGCTGTTAGGCATTTTAATGGATTATATGAGTTAATAAATGTCTTGGGTTGGTCAATATGTCTTTATGATTCATTTATTTCATGGGTAGTTTTGGGCATTAAGTGCTTAAGAAGTCCTATAGATTCTTTTATTGCTATGCACCTCCCTTTGGAGTGCAGTAGGGAATAAATGAAGTGAACTAAGTTTCTGTTTACTATGAGTTCTTCTTCTTCCTTCTTGTTCTTTCAATCTTTTGCATTTTTTTTGAACCAACAAACTACAATTGCCATTTATCCCTCGATCTTTTGGGGTTGTAACAATTGGTGCTCTTGTTGCGCCTGTCTGTTGGGTTCTTGGCATCACCTTTTCATGTATATTTGCCACCACATCGCTTTCGATTGTTCAGGTACCTAAGCTCAATGTTTGACTTTTCTTAATCTCATCGAAAAAAATATTAACACCATTGTTGATCCGTTTTTCCTCACTACCAAATATTAATCCTATCTCCCACCTTCTCCCTAGAACCCATCGCAAACCTAGCTCTTATGATTCCCAAAATAAAAAACATATATTCATCTCAGCTTCCCATCACACACACCTCATCGTACAACAAACATTATCGTCTCATTGAGCCAATCTCCACATGTTTTGTGTGAATCTTTCTGTTAGACCGGTCCACTGGACCGGTCTAGCCGATCCAGGCAGGACCGGTTCACAAACAAAATCGCAAAATCGGCGGAATCCTGGCGGAGAACGAGCGGCCCGACCGCTCAAACAGAGCGTTTTAGGAAGGATTTTGGGGGGTTTCAGAGAGAAATTTGAATGTAGGGACTGTTTAGGGAATTCCTTTTGATTTGAATGCATTAAATAGATGTTTTTCCTAGGGTTTGGGCATCTTGAATTTGGCTGAAATTTGAGATCTCTTAGATTTAGGATTTCTTGGGCTCTAGCGGCGTCTAGAGATTTGGGAGAGATCGATCCTCCTCTCGAATTGAGGATCAATTGTATCTTTTCTATTCTGTTTCATCTATTAGTAAAAATACAAGTCTTTTCTCCACGGTTTTCTCTCCGATTTGCTATTTTTCCACTGTTTTGTGGCTGATTTCTGCTGTGGACAGCAGTTTTACATTGGACCTACTTGGTTTTGGTGAGAAACACTTGGAAATCCAAGTGTTTCCTATCACTTTCATATCTGCTCAAGTCCCGGCTCAGACTTGTGAGGCCCATCGACTTCGGCTCATCACATCTCGGCTTCATTGGCTCGGCACAAATCTCATATTTACTTAAGCTCTTTTCACTAACTTTCTTCTCTGATCTTTGTAGATCCGTGAGGATTTGCTGCAACACTCCAAATCCTACCTTTTAATAGCCTCTCACATATCACGATGTCGAGCCATCCAGATCTCCCTGTTACTTGATGTTACAGATTTTAGATCCCGAATAAGCAAGCCAGATTTGCTAAAATATTGCTGACCAACCACCAGATCAAATGCGTGAGACCTTCACACTCCCATTTGCCAATTCCTGTTCCAGCTGACTCTTGATCTTTTAGTCTTTTCTTCTAGATCCCATCTAGCCCATGAAACTTACCTAGTCACCATTTTCGCCTCGCCGCCTATTGAAGATTTTTTTCCCACTTTTGCTTGTTCAACATATACTATTTCAACCTTCTCAACATTGAATGCAATTGTCTTGGACGACCTCTTCTAGCAAACTTAAATATTTTCGCCACTCTAGCATAATATTATGTTGGCGTGTGCAAGCCACATCTAGTCATTTTCACCGCATTTCTAGTCACGCATTGTTACCTCCAATCCATGATGCCTCAAAACTGTTTGAAATGCGTGAACAATGATATCAATGTTGAGGTGCCTGTGCATCATGATAGTTGAAGAAAAACTTGGTGAACTTTGGGAAATTATATGGGACTTCAATCAATGACAGATCCAACTTGAAGTAAATTTTGTACAAGACTTGACTCCCACACCCAAGCTTGCCAAATAGAGCTGCAAAAAGTCAGTCACATTATACACATACAGGTTGTGGCGTATGATTTTTAAGTTTGTCGATTAATTGCGGGGGCTTTTCATTGAGGTCAAGCTCTTAACAAATATCAAGCACTTGCCTGAGCTCCCAATGTGAGTTAACTGGACATTGATACAACCTATCTTGCTCCACTGTTCTAAACACCACTCCAAGTATCAACATATGCTCAGCCCATGAAAATTTTCTTGCCTTCAATTTGTGTACGCAATGAATGGCAAGTACTTGCTCTATTTTCTTGCTTGATCAATTGGAAATCCAAACATCTTCTCCTACTTTGCCACTAGATTTTATATTTCCTACTTTTTGTAGAAGAGGCTCTTGGTCTGATCAAGATGACTCCAATTATATTGCAGTAGTTGCTGGGCACATAAGAACATGGGTATAAACGACTACCACCTCTATTATCATGAGAAGATCATCAAATGAATATGTGACATAACGGTTGCTCATCCCCTGCAGTTCCGTCAAAGTCTGAACCTACATGCCATGTCTCAAGATTTTGCATGGGCTCCCACATGAATTTATTATGTATGGAGTTATTTCTTTTTTATTTTGTACCTACCATGAGGGCAAGGTTAATTTTGGACGGGCCAATAATGCTAGGCATCTGTTGTGGATTATTTGGGTTAATAAAAATACTGGTTTTATTAATGGATCTTTGTGAGTCATTGAGTTCATAAATTTTTGTGATATCAAGTGCTTAATAGGTAGATTAAGGAGTCCTAGAGTGCCTTGTATTAAAAGGAAACTTAGATCATTTCATTAATTCCCTAATACACGCTAAAATAACTAAATATAGCATTACAAGGCACTCCGGGACTCCTTAAGTTATCTATTAAACACTTAATATCTATAACTATTTATGAACTCAATGCTCATAATGATATATTAATCTATCCAATACATTTATTAACCCATATAATTCATAACTCGCCTTCTCTCCAAAATTTCCATGAATGATCAGCAAGAATGTACAAAATCTTTTCATCATTAAGAACAACTGAAAACTTGGATTTGTAGGTAATAGATACGGTGGGGTTCGATCTTATTCTTATGAATGCATTACATACTTTCCTGGCAAGTAGATATAACTAACTTTTCTACATGTACTAGACTTACCATGCTGCCTTATTGTCCAGTGAGTCAAATTTACTATTGTACAAAATGTCCTTGAGGGCTGGGTTGACATAAACTATCGGAAGGAAGAGAGCAAAAAAGTATAGCATCTGACCGTCAATTCTACCCATTCCCATCCAAGTATCTGTTCAGAACTTATGACAAATAGGTTAAGCTAAAGAGTTCTTATAGAGCAGTAGAAACAATGGATGAATGCTTTCTTCGTAATATATATTTTTAATAATTTAGTATGTATTCTAACCTCACCGGAGCTGCTGAGGATCATTTGTTGAAACATCCATTTGCTTTCAATTTTTATGTATGGATACTTAGATGGAGGGATGTTAAAAATCTAAGCCGTTATTTAAAAAAAAATGGTTCAATGAAGAAATAACTTTAAAATGAAGGTATTCAATTTTATTTTTTTATAGTGAGTGAAAAACTTCTGTAGTTGGGTTTAGTTGAATATTATCCAATTAGTTTTCAGTCTTAATTCTTTTGGGGTAAGAGCATGTCCCGAAAACATTGACTAGTTTGGGATCTAATGCTGGTTACAAGATTTTACCAAATTTTTATTTTTATTTTTCTCAATAAGTTTTTTCTCGACCCCTCTTTGAAATGTTCTAATTATTTAAATCTATTAGAAAGTCATCCATTGTCATCTTCATTGTTAACCTCGTCTCAACTTGGGGTTTAAGTATGTCGAGTCAACTTGCCGGCTCGAACTCAACTCATTAAAGAGTTTGTGTGTTGAGTTTATTGAGTCGTGAGCCATGGGTTCCCATCCCTATTGGTCTTGTCAATGCCATCTCCTTTGAGATACCGTTTCTATCATCTTCCGTGAAATTTGTGATTTCTATTGATGCCATCTCTAACGAATTCCCATCGCGAGGGTTTTGAGATTTTGTTATTCCAGCTATTTGAGCTCAAGCTTGAGTTTAAGGCTGCCATTGGGTAGGCAAGCCAAGCTCAAGTGAGCTATGAATTGAGCTCGACTCAACTCGTTCAACGACTTTGGTAGGGTCCATGAATCTTGGTTCTCTATTAGCTTCAATAAAGCCCACTTGAGATGTTAATCTTATTTTGTGTAATTTTCTAAAATTTTATTCATTCTATCTTTATTTATCTTTTTCTTATTTATATTCTTCCATTTATATTTTAGTTACTCTCCTTTGTAAAGCCCAAATGACCTAAATCTATCTTTTTGTCTTATCTTCATCGGGGTTTAGTCTTTTCATCCTTCTCATGTAATTATTTCTTAATATATCATTTTTATTTTTACTACACATTTATCTTATCATTCTCAGCTTTACTTAGTTTAAATATTGACTACCTTATTTAACAACATTTTGAACCATATAAAATAACATGGCTATTTTGTAGATCTTTAGCACTTCAAAAGTAAATTTTCATTTTAACCACCTTCTAACTCAGTAAATTATCATTACTGTTCCATTCTTCTATATAATATATTTGAATCTTTTACACCGACTTATCACTTTATCTTAACAAACCTGAAAATTATTGTTGTTGATCATTGTTACTGCAATATATATCTTTTTTTTTTCCAGGACTTTGTAAATGGGCAAGCACAGACCAGTTTTATAAGAACAACTGTCAATTGATTTTGAATGCTGTTTACGTCTATTAAGTGGTTGCCCCAAGTTCATGAACAAGGCCATGTACTTTAATCATATAAATAAACAATGGCCAAAGAAAGCCATATAAATGAACCCTATTAATCCAATCAAAACATTGGTATGGGCATGATGATGAATAGTAATTAATCTAATGAAATAGGATCATTAACAAAGCATTATAGAAATTAGATTAATCAAAACCAAACAAGTTTTATGCATAATAACCTTAGCTAGGAAATTAGTTATTTGCTGGTACAAGATGTAACTGAAACAGTTAGCTACTGGAAAACATATGAATGATAGCCAAGTAAAGCCTAAGGTTTAATGCAGATAAACTAAAAGTAATGCGGGTAAAGTAAAAGAAAAATTACCTGACTTGAGTTATCGGTTAAAGACTCTGGCGGATGTAAGCAAGACCTTGGCATATCATATAGCAGCACTTTCGGATCTGGAAATCCTGAAAAGTTTACCTCTCTCCCTCATAGACTGGCAACGGTTGTTTGTTATAGTATTAAAAAATGCCACTAAAACATAAAGCTGGTTAAGATTGCATTCCTGTTTATATTAGAAATGACAGTAAAACATATGCCCTTTTCTAAAATAAACATAATAGAACAATCATCATAATCATCATTGACCTTCTGTGTTTTATAAATAAATATGGGTAAACAATCATTTTCATTATCATTATTCTTATGTATGAGATTATAAATCCTTATGCTCAATTCATTTTTGATGAATATTTTATGAGTTATTCAATCTATTTTGCCAACTTTTTCTCGCATATAAGAACAACATAACAAGAACATCAAGCCTTTATCTCACTACGTGGGGTAGGCTACATGAATCATTTTTCTCCATTGTCTTGTTAAGAGTCAGAAACTCTTTTACTTCTATTAAAAAGAAAGGTCATCGATAATACTTTCTCACCCGGACTTTTTAGGTTTATCTTTATCTTTCTTAGCATAGGCCAACATAATATTGTTGTGATTAATTTTAGATCTACATGTCTTTTTGGTGCATCTTCAACCCTTTTATTGTGCTTGACCATACCACGCTTTGTTTTGCAGTACTTTTTTTAATAGATTTTTGTCCGACCATCATTCTAATATAAATATTTCTCATTATATTCTCCCTAATCTTATAGGAAAATTAATGAAATTAATAGATATTATGATTCAAAGGAAGATAAATATTTTGTGTATTCAGGAAACTAAATGGGTTGGAGAGAAAGCTAAGAAGATTAATATTTTAGGATATAAATTATGGTATTCGGGTAGGAGTCGTACTAGAAATGGTGTAGGTGTGATTATATATAAGAGTTTGAAGGATAATATTATAAAAATTAACAGAATTGGAGATAGAATTATAGCTTTAAAGATTGTTGTTGATGCTAAGATTGTTAATATTAGAAGTGCTTATGCTCCTCAAATAGGTTTGGATATGAGTTCAAAATTAAAATTTTATAATAACTTAGAAGAATTAGTACAAAATATATCTCGTGAAGAAAAAGTTTTTATTGGAGGAGATTTAAATGGACATGTTGGTAGAGAGGTAGATGATTTTAAAAGCATCCATGGTGGCTATGGGTTTGGAACGATAAATGAAGGTGGTAAGATTATATTAGATTTTTCTTTAGCTTATAATTTTCTTAATAGCAAATACCTTATTTAAGAAAATAGACGAGCATCTTATCACTTATAAAAATGGATATAGTAAAATGCATATTTATTATTTTCTTATAAGAAAATTAGATCGTTTAGATTGCAAAGATTGTAAATTTATTCCAAGTGAAAATTTATGTACCCAACATCGATTATTAGTTTTGGACTTTAAGATAAATGAGCAAAAAATAAAAAATAAAGTAAAACGATTTTCTAGAATTAGATGGGGGTATTTAAAGAATATTAATAAAAATATTTTTGAGAGTAAGATTTTAGATCTTAAGATTCTGTCTGTGCATGAGGATGCCAATATTATGTGGGAAAAAGTGGCTTGTGATATTAAAAATATTGCAAAAGATGTGCTTGAAGTTTCAAAGGGTAAAACTCCTAATAGTAAAAATAGTTGGTGGTGGAATCCAAATGTGCAAGAAAAGATTAAAAATAAGACGATTTGTTATAAAAATTGGTTTAGATGTAAAAATTTTGATAATTGGGAAAGCTATAAAGAGGCTCGTAAGGAATCTAAGAAAGTTATTTGCGATGCAAAGAGTTTAGCTTTTAATGATTTATATAATAGATTATATACTAAGGAGGGAGAAAGATATATGTATAAGTTAGCCAAACAAAGAGATAAGAGTAGTAAGGATTTAGTTTAAGTGAAGTGTATTAAGGATGAAGATCAAAAAGTTCTTTTCTTAGAAGATGATATTCAACAAAGGTGGATGAGGTATTTTGCTAAACTTTTTAATGAAGAATGCGAAAATATGATTGACTTTAGTGACTTTATCATCCTAAATGAAAATAAAGATTTTTATTTTTATTGGCGTATAAGTAAAACCGAAGTTAGAGAGACTTTAAAGAAATGAAGTGTGGAAAAGCTGTTGGACTTGATGATATTCCAATAGAGATGTGGAAATGCTTAGGAGATGAAGGAATTTCTTGGCTTACTAAACTTTTTAATACTATTTTGAAGACTAAAAAGATGTCAGATCAGTGGAGAATGAGTTTGTTAATTCATATTTTTAAAAATAAAGGTGATGCACATGAGTGTGCGAATTATAGAGGAATTAAGTTAATGTGTCATACTTTAAAACTATGGGAGCGAGTTATGGAGCATAGGTTGAGGTGTGATACTAATGTTTCTCAAAATCAATTTGGATTCATGCCGGGTAGGTCTACTATGGAAGCCATACATTTATTTAGAGGTTTGATGGAGAAATATAGAGAGAATAGGAGGATCTATATATGATATTTATTGATTTAGAGAAAGCATATGATAAAGTTCCAAGAGAAATGTTATGGAGAGTTCTTGAAAAGAAAGGAGTTAATAATGCTTATATTCAAATCATTAAAATATGTATGCAGGAGCTATTAATTGTTTTCAAACACAAGGTGGTTTGATCAAGTATTTTCCTATTTCGATTGGATTACATCAAGGATCAACCTTAAGTTAATATCTTTTTGCTTTAGTCATGGATGTTCTCAGTAGACATTTGCAAGAGGATGTACCTTGGTGCATGTTTTTTGTTGATGATATTCTTCTTGTTGATAAGACTAGAGAGGGAGTTGAAGGTAAACTTGAATTATGGAGGTCAACTTTAGAGTCTAAAGGTTTTCGCTTGAGTTGATCTAAAACTGAATATATGGAGTATGATTTTAGTGGAAATAGACCTAGTGAGGGGATTGTGAGTTTGGGCGATCAAGTCATTAATAATAGTACACGTTTTAGATATCTTGGATCTATTGTTCATAGTGATGGTGAAATTGATGGGGATATTATCAGCAGAATTCAAGTTGGATGGTTGAAGTGGATGAATGCATCGAGCTTATTGTGCGTTAGAAAAGTCCCCCTCAAACTTAAGGGAAAATTCTATAAGATGGTGGTGAGACCTACAATTCTTTATGGTGCCGAATGTTGGCCATTGAAAGAGAAGTATAATACTAAGTTAAGTGTTGTAGAGATGAGGATGCTTAGGTGGATGAGTGGCTTGACCCTTAGAGATAGGATACGAAATGAGCATATAAGTGAAAAGGTTGGAGTAGCTCCAGTGGAAGATAAGATTAGAGAGAGTCGCCTTAGATGGTTTGGTCACATTAAACGGAGGCCTTCCAATGTCCCGGTTAGGAAAATGAGGTATTAGATTTTGCTTATTTTAAGAAAGGTAGAGGTAGAGCTAAAAAGACTTGGTTAGAAAATATTAGAAATGATATTTCTTTATTAGATTTAGATGGGAATTTGTCTTTTAACCGGACATAATGGCGAAAAAGGATTCATGTAGCCGACCCCACGTAGTGGGACAAATGCTTGATGTTGTTGTTGTTGTTGTATATTCTCTCTAATTTTATTACTTATTTGTCTTAAGTTATCATTTCTTCTTTGCCCAATTTAGCTATCAATGAAATTCTTTTTAGCTTTCAACACTTAAATCCATATGACATAGCATGCTTAGTTTCATTTTTATAATATCAGATGTTTAGTTTTCATGATATTCTCTTATCATATGTTATTCTCGAGGCACTTCTGTATTTTGATCACTCAACTTTAACTCTAGATGTTACTTTCATTTATATTCACATTTTTCTATGTAACAATTTCAAGATAACTAAACTTATCACATTTAGGTATCGTTTTTTCTAATTATTAATATCATACTCATTAAAGTTATGTATTATTTACGCAGCCTTTGTTCTTTGTAACTTTTCATTATTTCATTAGAAGTCTCTGGTTATGAGTATGTCTAGAAAAAATGCACCTATATATTTTATTTTGAGTATCCTTTATAAGCATCTACATAAACAATACAAAAATATTGGATTTATTGTTGATCCTTATTGTGTGCCAACTATGATGGGGAACTCTTTGTCAACTCAAACTACTTTTAATACTAGTGAATTCTCCATCATATATATTTTTTATAACCTGAACGTATCTTTGGCACAGTATTTTCTACTTATTCACATGCATTCTCTAGATCAATGAAAATATATGAAGATCCTTTCTTTGTTCTTTGTATTTTTTCTTCAATTTCTTTAACACTAGCACAAAATTCACTTTTATATCGAATCTTCTTGGCATAAAATGAAAATTGTTTCCCTTAAATGTCATTTTTTGATGTTATTTTTTTGTGCTCTCTCCCGTAATTTCAATGTTTAGCTCATTATTTGATTTTACAAAAGGAGTTAACCCAATAGTTTTTAAAGGAGATATATTTTGACCTGTAATTCGAGGTTATCTAATGCAATATTGATATTTGAGAAGCTTTAAACACTCACGTGTGAATTACACAGGGCTGCATGAATTATTATCTAGCATATTTTAAAACTGCATACAACCTTCATGTAATCTAAGATTCAATTACTAGAATGTTTAACTTTTTTGAAAGTTTTTTCATGTAATATTATCTTCATTGGTAGTTGCATCCCAATTATTTGTGACAAGTTCTATAGATCCCATCCATTTAGGGGTGTCAAAATCCGACCCGACCCTAAGTCAACGTATTTTTCATACGGTTCGGGTTCGTGATTCCGACTCGTTTGTAAAACCTAGTTGGGTTTGGGTTGACTCGAAAACCCAAAACCAACCTGTGTTGACCCGGGAACATCGCTAGTGACATCGTCTCGTCAACGTCGTCGCGTGACTCGGTGACCGCATCTAATGTCTTGTCAAGTCCAGAAACACCAAATCGTCTCGTCGAGTCCAGAAATACGTCGTCGTGTGCTGCTGCTACTGTCCTGCTCGCGTTGTAGCTGGAGTCTGGTCGAGTCTGAAAATGCGTTGTCGCCTGCTTGGTTGGTGCAGCTGATATCTGGTCGAGTTGTTGATGTCGTCCCATCCGCACTGCTGCTGGCCAGTTGCCAGTGGCCGCTGTCGCCATGCTGCTTTTCTGGAGTCAAGAGACCCAGACGGCCAATCAGCCAGACCCGCACTACCGGCGAATGGGATATGTGCTCCTAAGGTTCCTAAGTCCTCCCAGAAGGTGAGTCGAGTGGACCCATTGTGCCGCAACTAGCTCCTGTAGCGCGCACGAGCGAATGTGCATGATTTCCAACCCCCGCGGGTCGGGTCGGGTCAACCCGGTAACCCGCAGGGGTCGAGTCCAGGTTGACAATCTTGACCCGTTTGCAAAATCGGGTCGAGTTAGAGTCAAACCGTTTGTACCCGGGTCAACTCAGATTGGAGTTGAACTCGACCCATCGACCCGTTTTGACACCCCTACATCCATTCATTTTTGTTGTGTTACATGTGTTGAGACAATTTTTATGCAAAAATATTAGTAAATTTCTTGATTTTTTTCGTCAAATATTCTCTTTACATGTATTCATTTAACATTTGTAATCATAGTTCACTACTAAATTGTACTAATCAAGAAAATTGTCTTTTGATTTTTAGATTAGTTTTGAAGAACAAGTGTATTTATCCTCAATTTCTATATTTGTTTAGCTAGTAAAAATTTAATGTCAAATGGATTGTTGCATGAATGCATACGATATTTAGCATTACGGATACATGTAGTTCACCATCACCATTAACCTTATCCCAACTATTTAGTATAAGCATTTTGAATACTCATTTTTCATTCGTTCTTGTTGAGTGTTATTTGAGGCGGTATATTTATTCTTCACAAATTATTGTGAATAACTTTTATCCTTGTAACATTGGGTCTGCCAATTTTTCTTTTTTGTCCTTTAGCATTTATTTTATTAACTCGTATAATAGGTACCTCTTCTATCCTTCATTGTAAATATCCACTACTTTAGTTATTTTTTTCAATCAACATTCTTCATTGTCATTCCAAATTTTCTCTAATATAATCATTCATTTATTTGTTCTTCCCTTTACAACATATACATCTTAACATTGTCATTTTTTCCACACTTTACTTAGATATGTATAGCTTTTTTTTATGGCCCAATATTCATATCCATACATCATTGTCAGCCTAATTACAATTTTATAAAATGTACTTTTAAATCTCAATGATATCTTCTTATCATACAAAACTTTCAAGACCCTTCTTCATTTTAATCATTTAGCCTTAACTCTTAAATTATATCGTCATCTATACGTCCATTATTTTGTACAATAGATTGAAGTTATTTAAACCTATCACCTATAGTTATTATCTTGTCTTATATTATTGAATCATATTGTTAAGATAATACCTACTTATATTACATAACATATATAAAGTTTTTTTCTATTAATTATAAAACTCTGATCTTCTAAACATTTTCTCAATTGTTCAAATTGTTATTTTTTAAATGGATTTCTCACTAATTGGAATTATATCATTCGCAAAAAGCATACCAATGCAACTCAATTTGAATATCCTTTGGAAGCATCTCCTTAACTAATAAAAAGAAGATATGGACTCATGCTAATAATTGATGTAAACCTCTTGTAATTGAAAACTCTTGGATTACTCAATAACTAATTTAATGATGATTATTGCTGCATTATACAATTATTTAAGTATGTTACATAATTTTAACACATTTTTTTGCCTTAAGGCTCAACAAATCAGTTCCTATTGTACTTAATCATATGCCATCTCTAGTTCAACAAAATCATAGGAAGATGATTTCTTTGTTAACTGTACTTTATTTGAACCCAGTTCCTATTTTGGTGCTTAAAGAGATGTAGAAATACCATAGACTGAACCATAGACTGAATTGAGTGACCCTAATACCTTCATGGCTTACAATTGACTGGTTTAAATTTGCCATTTTTTTTATAGCTAGCTAACCTTTAAGCTAAGCTGTTATTTGGAAAATTTCTGTGAATTTTCACCATAAAAAAATTTAAGGACATTCATTGGAGAAGTTGATTATCTGTTAAGATTTTAACCACCATTTTGTGTTATGAAATTCTGTTTTTGACGTGATCTTAGTGGCCTTGTGATTTTTTCTAATGTTTAATATTTGAATGGTTTTCTATTTTTTGTTTTAGAATGTTTCGTATGAACAATTTAACCACCCAAAGGAAAAAAGTTTTTTTTTTGAAGGAAAACTTTTGATATTTACTTTTGGGAGCCATGTGTATGTATATTGATATGTTTCTTGCATGGGCATTCTTGGCTATTTTATTTCATGATTTATTAATGCTCTTCGTACCCTCATGATTGAGTGGTCTCCCACTAAGTTTTGACAAGCTTTCATATTAGATTGAATTTGCTGAACCACATTTACCCTCTAAATTAGGAAGTTAGGATAGGAATTGTCTTTATCTGCGCTGAAAATGTCCATCTGCTGTGATTTGGGATCCATATCTTGTCCCATGAAGAACATTCTGTTAGAGGTTACCTTAATTGAAATCTTCAACAAGTATTGCCTGCAATGGCTTTTCATTTGTTCTCAGCTTTCTCAATTTTCTGTACATAACAAGGCTCGGTTCCTTTTGCATTGCATATGCACTCAAATAATGCATTAGTTTCTCTGCACTTACTGTATTTTATTTCTTAGAAATGATGATTTTGACACTCTTTCCAAGATGAAGGCTACTGAGGATGCGTTGGAAGCAAAAGATAAGGATAAGGTATTGTATGACAGATTTCCTTTGGATTTTACCGGCTATGGAGAGTACTTCCTTTTTTAGCTTTTTAATTTGCATATTCTGGTGCTGGTAGCCTATTGCCACCATGCTTATTCTTTCATGCTTTGTACATATTGGATGCTATTTTGCAGCCATATGCTGTTACATCTTTATTGATATGTTGCTGCTTCATTTCATAATGCTTTCTTTTGCTCTACCTTTTTTGAACCTTGCATGTCACAATTATGATTTATGAGGGAAATGTGTAGCAAAAGCTTTTTTTGCACCTTCTCGATGACATCATAACATTGGGCAATGCACTTGCGAAGCAGCTTTTGCCCATCTCCTATAGAGCAGGACTATTTATACAGCGCATGATAACCTCAATACAACATTACCAACCAAAGTTTGATTGGCTTGGTAATGTACTAGTGCTTGAAAGCATAATTGGAAAGTTACTCTAGTATGTGCTTTAATTCTTTATGATTGCCATTGGATACTTACACAAATGACTGCTTTTGAAACAGAGTATAAACTGTTTTTCATGTTCATTTCTCAGCTATTCATTTTATTTGGTGCAGCAAAAACCATCTTTCGAGCTTTCTGGGAAGCTTGCTGAGGAAACTAATCGAGTACGAGGTAATTTTTTTGGCTAATTTATTGTATTGCTTCCTAACAATGTTGCTAACTTCACGTGGCCCATATCTTAGCATTTCATTAGAATCTACATTAGTTGTGTTACTGTTGTAAATATTAGATTACCATTTTGATCTCCATTTTTGAAGTGGCTTTTGCAATTGAACGCTAATTTTGTAAGTGTAAGTAATATTTTATCAATCCAACCTGTTGAGTTTGCATTAAGTTTACAGATAACTATCAAGTAGAATTCCTGTATCGTTAATGTATTGAATCTTTATATATGCTTTTATGTTGTTAGACTGACTACTGCTGCTATTTTAAACTGTTGTCTGTTGTCAGGGATAACTCTACTGTTCAATGAACCACCAGATGCTTGCAAGCCAGATATAAGATGGCGATTATATGTTTTCAAGGCCGGTGAAGTGCTTAATGGTAATCTTCTAGAATGCTTTTAAGAGCATTACTTGCTGTACTTGGGAAACTGAATTGTGAATTTCTAGTATTTGCTTATTTGAAGAAGCCCAATAAAGTTACCTGTAAATTACAGAATTAAGGATTCGTTTAATTGCAATTTTCTATTTATGTACCTTCATTTTATGTCGCGTTACTGCTGTGAATCTTTTTTTTTTTCTTTGCGCTTTTATGCTTATCGGTTGAGCTTGTAACTCTTCAAGGGTTTTCACTTTCTACTTCTTTTGTTTGGTTTTGGAAACCCATTGAGACCCACAGGATTCCCTTTACTGAAAATTGTGATGGTATGAATCAGGTTTTGTGTGATATACCATAAATCAAAATGCAATTTAGTTTTTTTATCAACTAGAAGTATGTGAATATAAAGGAATTTAAAAGTTACTTTGATGGTGTTTGTACTACTCTTTCTATAAAAATTAAAGTATATATTCATATATTAAAGAATAAAAAGCAGTATCCAGCTTCAAAAGACTGATAGAAAGAATAAAACGAAGAAATATTCCTTTGACCTTCTGCCACCAATCAATTGTTCCCTTTTTTTCATTCTTATTAATCTTCTCCTTCTCGTAGTTAGTTTATTTTGTGGAAACCATCATGAATTCAGTTGCGCCTTTCAACATTGTCATTTTTGGTGTATTCTCTGTCCAGGATGTTTTAGCATCGCATTTCAATCTATAATAGAACTTCTCATGCGATAGAGGCTATCATTGAAAGTAGTACCTTTGACATCAAAGTTGTATAACCATAGTGCCTTTGATGCATCTAAATTTTAGATTCTTAATGTTGAAGGTCTTACAATGAAATTGTGGTTCTAAAAGGTTTATATTTTGATAGAACCTTTATATGTGCACCGTCAAAGTTGTTACCTTTTTGGGAGAGAAAGGAGGGTTGCAGACATCCCTACTGACCATCCTTCTTGCAGCAAACAGCATGCTGTTCTTCAATACAGGTGTATTACTTTGACCCTTATTAATTGATAATTTAACACCTTTATTAATAATCGTGCTTTCTCTCTTCAGAAGCGTAGACAAAGAGCAAGCGGATGGGTTAATGTCAAAGCAAGTAAGGTAATGCATCAGATTTTTATTTAGGTCTTTATAACTGCTGATCAGTCTCTTTTTGTTGCTTATAATGTTGTCAGACGTCTTATTGAATCTCTAATGTTTTTCCTCTTTTTATTATGTTAGGCCTTATCTCATGGATCTTGGAAGCACTAACGGTACATTTATTAACGTAGGAATCTATGCCCAATCTCATTTATTTTTTTGTTTGCTTTTTAAAGTAGAAATCCTTTTATCATATTTTGTGCTGAATTTTGTCCATAATTCCCACCACTGATTAGATTTCCTATTTTGCAGGAGAATCGCATTGAACCACAACGTTATTATGAACTATTTGAGAAAGATACTATTAAGTTTGGTAATAGTAGGTATGATTTTGATAGTCATGCAACTCGTGGTCATAGCTCGCATCAAAATATCCTATTTTTTTCAATTTTTTCTTAATCTTGCTTTAGTTAATTTCCTGCCCTATTTTGTTTGTTGTTTACGCTTCTAAGATATATTTCCATTTATTGTTGATGCTCATTGTGGCATTGACATACTGCTGAATTACTGTTTCTGGTGCTTTGTTTTTTTTCCTTTTGCACTTGTATTTGATTTAATAAAAAAAAATGTTGATTGCTTGATATTCTTATTTTCGACATGTTCAGTGTTTTTTATTCTGAAAGATAACCGGAATTGTGATAAATGTCTTCGTTTTAAGTTAAATCTTTATGCGGCAATGAGGTTTCTCTAATCTATGTTATGGGCATGTTGACGTGAATTCTTACTGTTCCGTGACCAATTATGATGTTTATAGTTGTTGTTGAACTAAGATAGCTATTGGTGCTGTTTACAATCCATTTTATAATTTTCTCATGGAACTTTGCATTAATCCATGTTATTATTCTTAGTGTTGATTCCAAGATGAAGTTAGAGAGGAATATAGTAATAACTGGGTGTTTTTTTTCGGGAAAATTGTTTGTTACTGATAGTGCTAGAGCTGATGAATGAGTGGGCTCATTCGTTAGCTCTACTCTTTGGTTCACGTGGAACTAAACTGAATTGATGTGATATGTTTGTCACATCTCCATGATGATTATAATTTATTATCCAACTAATTTCTCTCCCATCATCCTCACCATAACAAGCATGCACACAAAATCCATGAAATTCCTCATGCTTTTCTCCTGTTAACTCCATTTTTCATAAAACATTCTATCCATTTCCTCTTTTATTATCTATATGGACTTTAGAATGATTTCCTCCATCATCCAATGTTAAAATGAATTATTAAATCCATCACCAATTATGATCACAGCTCATTATTGAATCTGGCATACTTCACATCAGGCATCTCCCTCCCTGTCGCCCTCTCTCCTCTACCCAAAACTAATGCACTCTCCTTAGGGTTGCTAACGATCAGATCTTTAGGTAAGCTAAACTCAACTCAAGATTGTGTCACAACCTTTTTTATCAGATCTAATATAGTATTGGCCTATGAATGACTTAATATAATCTTAATTTGACTAGGATCTAGTTTGTTGATATTGATTTGAGCTTGAATTGATCCATATTAATTCCATATCAACTTGAAGTTGACATCTTATCCCGTCATTACTTTATTTTCAAACATGCTACAGACATTCATGTGTATTTCTTGCATGAATGCATGCATATATGCCCACTTTTGCCTACATAGATAGGTAGATACATACACATGCATGTTGATCTCTAAAAGGTCTCCAAGGTAGGGGTGACTCTATCAAATTCGGGTTTAACTTATACTAATGTACCGAAAGAGGTCCTGTTGATTCCCCTAGTAGGGATGGTAGCCATGAGAAGTCTCAGAGTTTGTCCTAAGTCGCCTTCAATTCTCAATTTAAAGGATCAATAAATTTTCCCAGCTAGGGCTGCAAATGAACCAAGGTTTCAAAGGATGCTTCTTAATTTCAGTTCACATGGAGAAAGTTCATCAATCACACCCTATTTCTAGAAATAGGGATAAAATTCAAATTCAGAGCTAATCTCATTCAAATTGAAATTTATTCTGAAAAACTAATTTAAATTTAAACCCAAGATTATCCAAAATGATAATTCATCATAATTTAAATTTACATGAATCTTATTATAAGAAATGAAACTTACTTTCATTTTTTTTTAACTGCGCTTTTGTTGCACTTTAAATGAAACTTACTTTCATGAATTTTGGTTCAATATAGATATGGGTGTAGCTATAATTCTTTGATTTGGGCTTTGCTGTATCAATACCTTTTTTCAAAATGAACTTACCTCCAAAGAGTCAAATTGTGGCGATCTTCCTGTCGAATTTTTGCCATATTCATCACCTTGTCATCTTTGATACAAAAGCTTTCAATAATCGGTTGTTTGTTTTAGCAAATCAAATATTTTTGAACTCTAGAGGTATATGGGGTGATTTTATCAGTAATAATCTTGTATACTTTGCCAATCGGTGCAAGAATGACATATCTAAACTCAAATAAAACAAAAAAAGGATTTGTGAAAGTAGAACTGGTAGATAAAAAATGCTTGAAGGTGTCTCGGTAACTTACTAGATCTTCAATGTTAAACACTACTAAAATGAAAATTTTGAGACAAATTAACAAAATAAACTTTTGAATTTAATTTTCTTAGAATATTATATGGGCAAGAAGATATCGCATGAGGCCTTTTAATGTATAGGGTTGAAAGTGTGCATATCTAATTCTAACAAGTACAAAAATCACCTTCATTAAATTCTTGCTGTCTTCTATAAATATTAGCTTTCCTTATGTTTTCCATTTTACTTCTCAAACTGTAATTTAATATTAGTTTGAAGTTTATGCATATGCTGAATAAAATATACCCCTAATTTAATAATATTATGTTGCCATGGTAATGGGATCTGCCTGCTTTCTAGGATGCACATCATAAACAAGTTCAAAATTAGATTTTCATCGTAGTGTGGCGCTCATGATTACTTTAAGCAAACTAAGTGATAGGAAGCATTAGATCTTATCTGCCTAAATAATCACCAATCAATTATCGTGATAGATTGCCTAAATTTGATTAACCACCTATTTTTATCCATTAGATTGAATGCAGATGAAAATTTTAAAATAGTGTGAAGCATCTCATATAAATTTCTTCAGAAGTGGCTACACAAAATGTACAGCCTGATAAGAAATTATGAAATTAAATAATCTATGCAATCTGATAATTTCATTGAAATATAATTCTACTATGAATGAAGCATCAATGATTTTAGAGCAAAGAATTGAACAATTCATGAAAATTGATGTATGATACATGAAAATTAGTGGGGATTGGTTTCCAATAGGTTGAAGTCTATCAAGCATTTGGCAGGCAGCAGAGAGGGACTTGATCCTGTGGGAAAGATGGAAGGGAAAGGTGCTTTTGGCTACTACTTGGTGAAGCAATAGCAATGATGATAAGGAGGGAAGGAAGGATTTATATGGAAAAGTTTTAATTCTAATTACAAGACAAAGAAAAAAACATCTCTGTTAATTAAATCAAAATAAATCTAATAAATGAAATATAATTTATTTTTATGAACCAGATTTGTTTATTATAGATTTGAAAGTAATAATCAATTTATAGAATACGAATACAATTAAAATTCAAAACTAATTTTATCGAAATTGAAATCTAATCCTAATATCATACTTTAAAACTATGGGAGCGAGTTGTGGAGCGTAGGTTGTGTCGTGATACTAATGTTTCTCAAAATTAATTTGGATTCATGTCGGGTAGGTCTACTATGGAAGCCGATGGAGAAATATAGAGAGAATAAGGAGGATCTACGTATAATATTTATTGATTTAGAGAAAGCATATGATAAAGTTCCAAGAGAAGTGCTATGGAGAGTTCTTGAAAAGAAAGGAGTTAATAACGCTTATATTCAAATAATTAAAGATATTTATGCAGGAGCTATTACTTGTGTTCAAACACAAGGTGGTTTGACCAAGTATTTTCTTATTTCGGTTGGATTACATCAAGGATCAGCTTTAAGTCCATATCTTTTTGCTTTAATCATGGATGTTCTCACTAGACATTTGCAAGAGGATGTACCTTGGTGTATGCTTTTTGCTGATGATATTTTTTTTTATTGATAAGACTAAAGAGGGAGTTGAAGATAAACTTGAATTATGGAGGTCAACCTTAGAGTTAAAAGGTTTTCGCTTTTGTAGATCTAAAATTGAATATATGAAGTGTAATTTTAGTAGCAATAGATCTAGTGAGGGGATTGTGACTTTGGGCGATCAAGTCATTAATAAGAGCACACGTTTTAGATATCTTGGTTCTATTGTTCAGAGTGATGGTGGAATAGATGGGGATATTATCAGCAGAATTCAAGTTGGATGGTTGAAGTGGAGGAATGCATCGAGCTTATTGTGCGATAGAAAAGTCCCCCTTAAACTTAAGGGAAAATTTATAAGATGGCAGTGAGACCTGCAATGCTTTATGGTGCCAAATGTTGGCCATTAAAAGAGAAACATAATACTAGGTTAACTGTTGCAGAGATGAGGATGCTTGGATGGATGAGTGGCTTGACCCTTAGAGATAGGATACGAAATGAGCATATACATGAAAAGGTTTGAGTAGCTCCAGTGGAAGATAAGATTAGAGAGAATCGTCTTAGATGGTTTGGTCACATTAAATGGAGGCCTTCCGATGACCCGGTTAGGAAAGTTGATGTTTGACTTATGTTAAGAAAGGTAGAGGTAGACCTAAAATGACTTGATTAGAAAATATTAGAAATAATCTTTCTTTATTAGATTTAAATGAGAATTTGACTTTTAACCGGACACAATGGCGAAGAAGGATTCATGTAGCCGAGCCCACATAGTGGGAGAAAGGCTTGATGTTGTTGTTGTTGTTGTTGTTGTGAAATCTAATCCTAATAACTGATTGAAAGTTAAACTCGAAATTGTCCAATAGGATAATTCATCATAATTAAATCAAAATAATATAATAAATGAATAAAGTTCATTTTCAGGAACTGGTTTTGTTTAGTTTAATTTTTGATCTAATCATAATACTTAAATTGGATTCATGTGCCACATCAGTTCATCTTTTTATTGCCATCATTTTTAGCGTTCTTCATCACCTCTTTTTGTGTCATCGTCTAACAAATGCCTAACTTGATATAGATTATGCTATATTCTTTTTGTAGAATTAGTTTGAGTGAAATTAATTGACTATATAATTTATTTTTTCTTGGAGGATTGGAAAATAAAAATATTTATTTCATTGCAAGTCTCTGAGTTAAGCACCCACCAGTGAACTAATATCTTTCTTGAGAATATTACTTCAGTAGAAACAGATTGATGTGATGAGTGCATGTACACTTCTTTCTCTAAGCTCATATTTCCATGCATGATCTATTTGTCAGTTTTAGCTATAATTTGTCTTGTAATGGTTTCCAACACAGATTGATGTGCTCGTTTCTTGTTGTTATAAAACGTATTTCTTCTTAAGAATTTATTCCCCCAAATATTTTGAGCCATCTGAACTGTTAGGATTGCATATTCAATCTGAAAGACAATATATCTTTTTATTACTATTTCATTTTTCTTATTGCAGCCGGGAGTATGTTATGCTTCACGAGAACTCAGCTGGCTGAATGGCTCACGTTGGTTTTATTTACTCGAGCCTTAGCTCTCCTTTTGTTGAATTTTCTGCTCTGTGATGATGACTTTGGATGATTATAATTCCTTGTTGATTCGTTTCAAGTATTATCAGCATTTCTGTAGCATATTTTGTTTGAGATCCTCAGGACTCGCAATTTATTAGCCAGATGATGTTTGTGAGAATATGTCGTCGTTCTGCTCCTGTTTTTATCAAAGCTTCCATTGTGTTTGGAAATGTGGACTTCGTTGCTTTTCATTTTTTGGGCCATTGTGTGGGGGCAAGTATTAAGAGTTTTGGGGGCTTTCATATTGGGCAAATTATTACATCCGGTCACCGGACGTGCAGAATTGGTTCGGACATCCAATAAAAACATGCCACGTCACCTGCGCTTTTGATTGTGCTTTTGACTGCGCTTTGACTGCGCTTTTGATGCGCTTAATTCAAAATAATATTTTATTAATATCCGGACCTATCTCTGCTTCTCGTGACCGGATGTAATAATTTGCCTTCATATTGTGTATATATTTCAACTTTCTATGCCACTTGAATTATGGGTTGTCAGATGAACAATTAGCGCAAGACCTACGACATGATTTAGTACTGACAGGAGGTTGGCTATTATTGTTGAAGAAGATAGCATTAAGGGGCTGTTTCATTAACTACAAAGGGAGTGTGACCTATTTCAAGTATAGGTACTTTGAAAATATTGATATTTCTGAAAATATTGATATTTTTTTTTGAAGTAAAATAAATGCAATGTAAAATTTTGATGCATTTAGAATTCACCATCACGCTCATTTTTCGTGTATTTGAAATTCCTCTTGTTTAGGTTGAGTTTCAAATACACTGGAAATTGATCTGCTCGCTGCAGCCATGCGTCGATTGCTGACCATCGGTCCCAGCACTGGTAGCCCCCGATCACCAACTTCTCTGCTGCCAATGTAGGCAATTGATTATTATCTTTTTTTCATTTTAAATTGCATTCATTTTGCTTTAAATCAAATAAATATTATGCATTTCATTTATACTCATTCAAACTACTTATTCCATTTTAGGCCATTTTAGGCAATCAAACAGCCCCCAATAATAAATCTTTCTTTGGACCGACTTATTAGATGCATGAATAATTCTAAAATTATCACATATGTATTACTACATCTATATAGTCTAGTAAAAAAAATAATTTTTCTTTGAGTCGGTTATTTCCGCATAGACTTAATAGCATTATTCAATTAATTTTAAATTAAATAAATTTATTCAATAGATGTCACTTTGATGACATATTATTTTAATTTAATTTAATTTTAAATTAATAAATAATTATTTCATCTGAGAAGTTTTTAATTGATAAATATATTGAGCAAATAAATTAATTCATTTATTTATCAATATTTCTCTATTAGTTTACCTAATGCATAAAACAGATAATGTTAATGATATCATAAATTAAGGGTTTGTTTGGGGCGGCTTTTTATTGCTTTCTAAAATGAAGTTTTAGTACAAATTTTTTTATTTTTGTACTAAAATTCTGTTTTAGAAAGCAATAAAAAAATCGTTCCAAACGAAGCCTAAATAAAGTTAATTCATATGCTTGAATAATTATGAGCATAGCTAAGGCTATTAAAAACATTAAAGTCATAGAAGCAACTCGCTATTTTAAGCCCATTAACATTGCAGTAATATGCAATTGTTCACTGTAACCGAAATTTTATCAACCATTTCATCTTTTCGTATTCTCATACGAAATTTAATTGATTGGAAAAGAAATAGTGAATCCATTGTTCATGGAAGAAAATGAAAATAATAACAGTGAAGAAAATTCATATGCTCACTTTTAGTGTCCGCAGTTGCCGACTCGCACACTCGAGCCATTCTTGCGCAACGCCCGAATCCGGGTTGAGCGGGTCGGGTCGGGTCGGGTCGGGTCAACTGGGCAACCCTGTGGGTCGGGTATGGATTGACATTCCTGACCTGTTTGCAAAATCATGTTGGGATAGGGTTAACACATTTGGGCCCAAGATAATTTGGGTTGGGCCCGAACCCGACCCGTTGACCCATTTTGACACCTCTAATAACTATGCTTGGATACCAGTTATAAGGATACATTGGAGATGAAAATTTTTTTAACCCAAATTGCATGTCAAATCATCGAGAAAATAATTAGAAGCATACATAAATCTATTGAAATGCATAATCAAGGTTTTCGGTCTTCCACGCTAGAAGTGGCGTTATCCAAGAGAGCGAGAAACCCTTTATTTTCACTTAAGATGAGAAATGAGTGATATGAAAACATAACCACTTAAAAATTGGGGACCATAATCCTTTTATACTTCAAATATATTTATTTTATTTCAGTCCATAATTAAAATAAAATAAATACTTGATATCTACACAATATTTAATTTCATACAAATTTAATTGAGATACCACATAATTCAAATAATAATTTAATTCTTAAATAAATCATAGCAATTAATATATAATACTTAATTTATATGTATAAATATATAACACCAAATATAAAATTATCCAACAGAAAATATTTTTAAAAATAATTAATATGCTTCTCAAGTATTATTTATATGTCATCTATTTATCATTATTGATTAGATTGATTTCTACCCTCATCTTTCATAAATATATATTTGGGAAAAATAGTGGCAAACATGCCCAATTTCATTCCAAAAATTAAAAAGTTGCAATAGTGTACAAAATTTTGTAAGAAAAAACTTACAAATAAAAGAAAAAAAAGTGGAAGGAAATCCACCTAAAACATCTAAAGATAGCAAAAAAAAAAAAAAAAACTAAGTATCAAACACGTAGCGAACAACAAAAAAGAGTTCAAAAAGGAACTCAACAACTAACAGAAGAACATGCCCACCAACAAGCCTCCAAACCACATCGAAAAAACAACAATCAGAACAATAGAAAAAGAAGCTGCCATAGTTCTCCAAACCATCAACAAAGCCCAGCAACTGGATGAGCTACCCTGTAGAAATTGGCCATCCAAAACAAAGATAACCAAAAAATAATAACAGAGCCACCCAACAGAAGCAAGCCACCCTCCAGTAACTAGCCTTCCATTCGAAACAAAAAAATGGCACCAACAGCGAACCCAAAAAGAGCTCTAACAACAAACATCCAGCAACCCGCAATAAAATGTCATAGGAACAACAAACAGACCTAAAACACCAAAAAAGAAACATTTAAGAAGATAAAAATGAATCACATAAGAAGGAAAAGAGAACCAACCTATAAGAAAGAGCTAAGAGATTATCCATAAATAAATTTCTTGTCATCCAGGGTAAAGAGCTCAGTTGCAAAAATTCACTATAGAGAAACAAATTAGCTCTTAACCAGATAAATAACCCTTCAAGGAAGAAAAAGATTTCCAATTGGAAATCATAACAAAAATAGTTGAATCAATTAACCTACGTAAAGCTTCAGAATTAGAAAATTTATTCTCAAACTTTCTAGAATTTCTTTCTCTCCAAATAATGTAAATAGAACAACAAACAATAAAAAAGAAAAGATTCTTAACATTAGAATCATACTGAAGAAAAGAAATAAAATCTAATAATTGCTCAAGATTAGGTCTAAATAAAAGGAAGTTACTATTAGGCAAAAATTAGAAATAATACTAAAAGAATAATCATATTCAAAGAAAAGATGACTATGACTTTCATCTCCCTTCAAACAAAGGATACAGGTGCAAGAGATTAATATTTCTCTTAACAAGAATATCAGTCGTTTTTAACCCTTTCATCATAGCTAGATCTGTCAATATTGGACCCGACCCGAAAATTTCGGGTTTGGGTTGACCCGAACCTGAAGGGCTCGGGTTCGGGTCTTGAAAACCAACCCGTTTGAAAATCTGGGTCGGGTCCGTGTTGACCCGAGAACCCGGGAATAACCCAAAATGACCCGAAATGCACACAAACCCCTGCGCGGAATGACCCTGCCGGCTTCCCGGTTGCCCCGCTTGCCCGGACGCGTCACATAGAGTTGTGTCCCGAGGCCAAGTCACATCGCGTCTCGAGGCAGTCGCGTCCTGCGTCAGTTGCCGCCTCGCCGGCGTCCGCGGTAATTTCGCACTGAGTCCTGCGTCCGGCATCCGCGTCCGGCAATTCCGCGCCGCGTCAACGTTGGCGTTCGGCAGTTCCGCGTCGCCGGCATCCCCAGGCCATCTCGTGTCCGCGGCATCCGCGGGTTGGGTTCATGTCTAGAAAATCGTCCCGTTTGCAAAACCGGGTCGAGTCGACCCGAACCCAAATAGTATCGGGTCAGTTTCAGGTTCGACCCGAACCCGACCCATAACCCGAAATTGACACCCCTAATCATAGCCATCCAAGCATAACAAGAGTATATCAAAATATATCTTTTATGCCAAATAAATTTAAGCCAATTCACTTTATTAAAATTATCATAATAAGCATTATGAAAGATATTAAAGGAAGTAACAAGAACACCATTCCAAGGAAGTAGAGAATCAGAAAAATATACGCTCCAACAAAAATATCGGCACCTGCCTTGGTCGTCGCCACTCGCCAGTATCATCCGCCTGAAGTTGGACAATCCGAACACCGCGACCAATCGAGTAAAAAAGTTGAGTAATGCTCGCTTCCTGCGTCGCCGCCTCCATCTCGTCTGCATTAGTTTCTCGGTCGTTTTGGGCAGCGGGCCGGCGAACCCTATCGGCCCCCACATCTTCCGCTCTCCGAAACTGCCGCCGCCGCAGCAGGAAGAAGGACCACTGGTGGGCTCCAAAGGCAAAGATCGTTCTTCCCCGTGCCTCGGAAGCGAATGTCATTCCCACAGAAAGAAGAGCTTCGGCTGATGGGTACTAGCATAGATTTCTAACTGCTTTCTTTACACAGGCTTTTAGTCGTTCTAGCCTCCTGGGTTCCAATGCGTACTAGATTTGCTCCGTGCTGCTTTTTTGTTAGTTTATTTATAAAACTATGTGTTTCATTTTCAACATCGATGAATTTTTTGCATGCTGTTTTATGATTGATTTCTTCTTCATAGAATGAGTACTTGATATTAGACAAAGGGCACTTCGACGGATGTGCCGGTAAATCCCATAGCCACAATTTCCTCGTCAACGTCTGTTGTCCTTGTCGATGCCTTTCTTTACTAGCGAGCTCCCGCCATGACTTCCTAGCCACTTGTCATGTCAATGCCTTCTCCATCGAGCTGCTACCATGAGTTTCTTGCCATCAGTCTCTCCCCTAGCAAGCTCCTGCAGCAGCTTCCCAACTTCTTTGGGGAACAAAGAAGCTGTGCATTTATAGTTAGTCAGCATAGATACAAGTGTCCACACATGATTGGGATGGTAATTAGCCATCCGCAGGATGCTGCTATTTGGCGTAATATAAGAGTTGGTGATGTTTTGTAATCATGGGAAGGGTAGGATCAGGGTCGGAGCCAAAAAAATTTCTTAGTGGAGGCACAAAATAATTATTTTCAAATTAGTCTTGATCTGTACTTACAATTTTAATAAGTAAAATAGTTAGAAAAAATATATATAACTATGGACTGAACTTTTTTTAAAAAAAATTGAACTACTCCCCAAAATTCATTTTCTAGTGCTTCTCCCACCCTTCAATTGATTATATCTGATATGTGCATTTAATCACTCTCAATTCATACTACTTATAACATTAAAATCTACTGCTTAAAAGCACCTCATAATTTCACATTTACTAATTTAATTATAAAAGTCATGTGATAATTCGAAATTGTAATTAATTATCAATTTTATTGATGTTTGAAGTTATAGGTCTATAGTTCTCCGAGTCATCTCTAATTTATTTATTTGGACAATTAAAATTAATAATATTGATTTTGTTAACTTAAATCTCTCTCTCTCTCTCTCTCTCTCTCTCTCTCTCTCTCTATATATATATATATATATATATATATATATATATATATATATATATATATATATAGTTTTAAATAGGTTGTCACCATAAGTTACTTTATGGTGGATTCTATGGGTATTGGAGCATGAGGCTGCTCAATAACATGTCAAGTATTGTTTTTGCTTGACCTCCAACAACATGAGGTGAATCTAGATATCGTGAAGCATGCCATTGATGGCATCTAGTTGGTCCTCACTGATAGACTTCTAGTTGCTCCTTAGTGATAGTAAGTCTATCATTCGCATTTATTGTTGAAAAAGTATCTTCAGTCATAAAACTAGAGAGAAGGCATGGATATGGGGAGGAAAGTTTGGGAGTTGAGGGAAGGAGAACTAATGTTCGGACTTCGGAGTAGATGGCGTGATAGGGGAAATTTGTATAGCGACCAACAAAAGGTACAACAAGAGCATCAAATGATAGTAGATAAACAATAAATCGAGGGATGTGCTAGCAAATCCAAGAAAAATTGGTGAAAAGGAGAAAACAATTGAGGAAACAAGGAAGAAGAGAACTCAGAAAGAAAGAAGCTTTGCATTATATTTTTTTCATATGTTGATAGAAAATTTGTGGTCCTACCCTTCACATGATTACAAAACACACTAGCTCTATCTTATGCCAAATGGCTAACTACCCTCCAAATCATTAGTGTCCAAATATCTTTGCAAACAAAGTATAAGAAATTAAATGCACTGCTTATTTACCCATTAACACTCAAGCACTGTTCCCTTTCCTACTAGTAATCCGTGAGCCACATCAATGAATGGCTTGCGCAAGGAGGTCGTGCTCGGATTTGGTGCGCTAGATTTAGGTACCGTGGAGGTTCATATCAGTACTTCTAGGGTTTCTTGCTTCTTTTTTTGAAATCATGTAGTCATTGATATTTTAGGAGATTTTCTTGACGTTTATTTTAGCTGATTCTTATATTCCATTTAAATTTTTTATCACACAATTAATCTTGGTACTATTGCATGATCTTATGAGCATTGGGTGATGAAGATATTAAATATGCGAAATGCTTAATAAAATAGCAGAGTAGATAAGCTGAACTCACAACTGGATTTCAAAGACATTATTTTTTTCTGCTTCACTCATGTTCTCCACATGAATTTCAGCATTGGATTCGGATGTTCTCCGTATTCTTTAGCACTTAGTAAATAAAGGGTATTTATATATAAAAGTAAAAAAGAGATGATTTGTTGTATATATTTTTTTAAAAATGATATTTAATAAATGTTGAGGCTTCCATGAACAGCCGTTTACTTTCAGGTTTCACTATAAGAATTAGTTGGTTTAAAGAAATTCTCAATTTCAAAGGATAAAATATATTCGTGACTAGGCATGTTTTAAGAAGAATAATTTTTTTTTTTCAGATTCAGGACGTATCAAAGTTCAATAATATTATTCCTTAAAATGGTGGCGATCTCACAAGATCAGTAATTTTGACTGCGAAATGAATCTACCTGGTAATACTGGTATATCATTTGATATACATAATGCCATTTAAAAAGGACTGCAAACTAGATAGAAACTAAACAGATTGAGCGGTTATGTTTTGGATTCTTATGATTTTGTGTTTGGCTACTGTTTTCGTCTTCTGCTCATTACAATTTTATGTGGTACTCATACATTTCTTTTATTGAGATAGTATGAATACTTGTAGATCGCAAATATTTCTTTGCATATTAGAAAAGTATGCATTGCAAAATTTGTTGGGAGGAAGGTTTTATGCAGTTTATTTTGTCATTAGTAATATATTACCCTCCATGTCGATGAGATCATCCATTTTATTATTTCATTGCACAGGCATACAGAATACAGTCGTTTACTTCCATGTCCCTCACACAATATGGTACCTAGAATTGAGCACCTTGTAGTTTCTGAAGATGGAAATGTTCTTGATTATATCAGCAAAGCTTTGCGTCTCCCTTCTAAGTAAGCATGCATGTATATGTCTTATATTTGTTTGCTGTATTTTTCAAATCAATGACTATTTACATTTCTAATTTCATGCTATAAGTAACAACAGAAGCCATGTCTGCTACTCATTTCTGAATCAGCTTACAAACCGATGAGGATACTCTTTTGAAAAATTGAAGCATATAAGATTCTCCTTCTTTAAAAATGTTGCTAAATTTGGATTTCAATATATTGGTGTAATTTTCTCCTCTTTCTTCTATTGGTTATGTATCTCCAATGCTCCCTCCACACTACCACCCAACACCCGCATACTGACACACCCCACCAAAGAAAGATGTCTATCCTTTTGTTTTCTGTATTTAAGGTCCTTTTGCCAGAAAACGGAAATGCTTCAAAGTTGAAGATTAAGCGTTGAGATATGATCTCTCTTTGTTCATTGTTGTGGAATGAGCAAAGAAGAAGACCATTCAAATATGGATATTAATGAACAGAAATTCGTGCCAATTTGGGGGATTTTACTTTTTTTTAACTGTTTCCTATGTAATTAAATGTTTAATGTTATTTTTCAGAGTATTCAGTAACGTAGGACAACCATGTTATTTTGCAGGGTATTCAGACATAGTTGGTAACCTAGCCCAGCCAACTATTTTCCATAAGATGGCATGAAACTGTTTTGTGTTAAAAACTTTTTTCTCTAACATCTTGAATGATGACACTAAAGCAGGAATTCCAAAAAATGTCATCAATACTTTGTTTCAATTTTTGGTGTCTATTTATTTCCCTTTTTCATTGTGAAGTTCCCAATGAATATAGAGAATCATAGTTAAGCAGAGAATTTTATTGAATCCAGAATTGTTAGTAAATTACACCAACTATATTGAGATAATTTATGAAAGCTCTCATTTAGGAACATCTTAATGCAATTTACAGGATATTGAGGTATCTAAAAAGGTATTTAGGAAAAGTTTTTTTTTCTTCACAAAATGAATAGATAGCAGTATTGATATCTTCACTCATGCTAACTAGGCTGGATCTATAGCTAATCATAAATCGCAAAGCAGGCAATTATTGCTATAAGTAACGTTGAAGTTGAATTTAGGGCCATGATTAATGAAGTTTGTGGAGTATGCATCAATAGATTTTTAGAAGACCTAAATATCCACATTAAAGAATCATTGATAATGATATGTGATAACCAAGTTACAATTACCATTACTGAAGATCTTGTCCATCATGACAAGATTAAGCATGCCAAGATTGATAGATGCTTCATAAAAGGAGAAAATTGAACAAAATCTCTGGTGGTAGACATTCTCACTAAACCACTATTGGAAGGCAGCGTACACAATATTAATTACTTGCTGAGGACTTAAGCAACTGATTTCTTGCATTTTTTATTTTCATCCGGTATATGGCGCGTCTGTTTAAGAGCACATTGAAGTTTCCATATCTAATATTTTATGCATGAAGGTATGTTGCAGATTTAATTCAATTTGGGGCCATCCACTATGCTTTGGTTTGCCCAAAACCTCCTCCAACCGCTACTCCTGAGCAAGTTAAGATCTACAGGGAAGTCACGGAACCTTCAGTTCTGCAAAGGAGGTCTTCTCTCAAAGGGAAAACTGTAAGAGAAGCCCAGAAAACATATAGAATTGCAGATGCAAATGCGTTTGTTGAAGCCGGAACTTACCTTCGTGTTCATGTGCACCCAAAAAGATTCCCAAGGTAAACCATGGAAGCATGAAATATCCTGAAAAGCTTGTTCTACCAATATTGCCTTTGTTTTTGTCCATACTTCACTCTTATTTTTTCTTGACTCACATGAAGATTCAATTATTGGCGGGCCAACTAGGCCGGTCTGTAAGCTCGTTGGAAGTTGTTACTAAGGCCTTTGGTTTGAACGTATCTTATCCTATAACATATCATATCATGTGGACTTAGAGGAGGGAAAAAAAATAAACAGAGAAAGAAAAGGAGTTTCCATCGTGTTCATTTAAGTTTTTTGTTTTCTTATTTCTTACTGTGTTATAGACAGGTGCTATGAGATTGATTGGAAGTCTAGAATCATAGCTGTAACAGATTCCTATGTGGTTCTTGACAAACCAGCCGCAACTTCAGTATGTAATTCTGTTAATTGTACTTTTCCATAATCCCTAGTTTCCTAATTTGCAATTAATGTACATATCTGTTCATATAGAGGTTATAACCTTTTGTGCATTCTTTCCCAACCTTTATTTTGTTCTGTTCTTGAAATTTGCAGGTAGGAGGATCATCTGATAACATAGAAGAAACTTGTGCAACATTTGCTTCTCGTTTTCTAGGACTAGATACTCCTTTGAAGACCACTCATCAGATAGATAACTGCACAGAAGGCTGGTGGGTTTTGGTTTTTTCTTCTTATATAGTTATCTTTACCTCATAAATTAAATAAAAATCATTTGAGTCGTTCTTATTGCAGCCTTGTACTGGCAAAAACAAAGGAATTCTGTTCTGTTTTCCATGGGATGATTAGGGTATGCTCATCATTATTGATGTTTCATTTTATTTCATTTTTTCAGCATTGTTGTGTATTGTACCATATGATGCACTTTCTTCAATCTTCTACATGACTAAAAAACCATTCTTTTACCCAATTATTTCTTTCATGAAGTTTTCATCTTGAACTCAGGAAAAACAGGTGAAAAAGCTTTATCTTGCCCTTACTGCTGAACCAGTACCAACTGGATTAATATCTCATTACATGCGGCCAGTGAACCTTGCTCCCAGGCTTGTTTCACGAGGTAATAGTTCAGTTTTTATACTACAATATTATGATATCTACCACAAATGATTAGCTTTTAAATAGGCACCAATAACTGCCGCTCCTTGATTACACATATCAAATTGGTCATGTTAACGTATTTATTTCTAATTTTTTCTTCCAAATACCAGAGTGGTGGACCCTTTGTAATGATTTCGGAAGCTATAAAATTTTGTGTTATAATTTTTTTCAGTGACTACTTATAGGATACGAAATGAGCATATACGTGAAAATATTGGAGTAGCTCCAGTGGAAGATAAGATTAAAAAGAGTCACCTTAGATGGTTTGGTCACTTCCGATGACCCGGTTAGGAAAGTAGAGGTATTAGATATGACTTATGTTAAAAAAGATAGAGGTAGATCTAAAAAGACTTAATTAGAAAATATTAGAAATGTTCTTTCTTTATTAGATTTAAATTTAGAATTTGACTTTTAATAGGACACAATGAAGAA
This sequence comes from Dendrobium nobile, assembly GCA_022539455.1. Taxonomy (NCBI): domain Eukaryota; kingdom Viridiplantae; phylum Streptophyta; class Magnoliopsida; order Asparagales; family Orchidaceae; genus Dendrobium; species Dendrobium nobile. Next base: position 27,204,505 of record CM039731.1, read on the forward strand.
AAAATGATTTATGTAGCCGACCCCACATAGTGGGACAAAGGCTTGATGTTGTTGTTGTTGGTGGTGACTACTGATAATGAAAGCACCCAGTCGTCATTAAGGAAAGAAATATGTAGGTGTTTTGCGTAGCACAATTGAATGAATATAATTTAAAATCCAGAGCTAAGTTCTATACTTCTGTTACAAGAAACAAGAAAAGAAGCAAGTCTTAAAAGTTGACCACATAGTTTTTATGGTTCATCGTCCACATTATTAATATTTGAAAACTTCTATGAGAATGCAGAATTTATTGAAGGTTGGCATCTGTGTCAGCTGGAGGTCTTGGAATGCAAGGAGGTTCCCTGGCCAAATACTGATGTTGTGAAAACACACAAAATTGAAGATTGTGAATGGCCTTCAAAGAAGACTGCCTATGAATGTAAGATCAATCTGTTAACAGGGAAAACACATCAGGTAGTTCCTTTACTTCTGTTTCGCTAACTCGAACTTCGCAATAGGTTTAAAAACACAAATGGCTTGAGCTCCATTGCGGCCTTCAATGCAGGTGAGAGCCCAGTTAGCCGCTATCGGCACACCGATAATTGGGGACTTGATGTACATGCCTGCTGCGTTGGCTGCAATTTCTAATCCTCTCATTAATCCATTTGACAAGCAGAGAAAGGAGTGCTCAAGCGATGGTGACAAATTGGCTGCAGTGGTAGAGTGGATTTCATGCCATGGCAAGGAACCCAATTCTGCAATTGGACTGCAAGCATCTCAGATCTCATGGAATGATGGGAACTGTTCTTATGAGGCTGGGCCTCCATGGTGGATTGTTAAAAAATTAATCTGATTAGTAGTTCAGTACAGGTTATGAGCCTTTGTAGTTCATAAATAGTTTCTGTTTATTAGATTTTTATTAGGTGCAAACTGAATTATTGATGCGGACATCCAACCGTCCATGCAATCCGAGGAGCTGAAGATCGACGACCGAGATCACTTTGTTTTATTTTCGTTTATTAAGTGTATTTTAATTTAGTTTTGCAATTTCCCTTTTTACCCTTTTGTCTTATGTAAGCTCAAAGGGTGAATGTGTCTTTTAATTTCTCTTGAGGCCTATATATAGAGGCTCCTTCTCTTGTATTTGGATGATGGATTATTAATAAAAAAAATTGTGTTTTGCACTTGGGTTCTTTGGGAAGAACATTAGTGAAATCCTTATGGGAGGGATTTGGAGTTTCCACCAGCCGCAGGATGGGTCCGGGCTCGTGGCGTGAAGTCCCTTGGAGAAGGGCAACGTAGTACCCGTTAGCCGCAGGATGTGTCCGGGCTCGCGGTTGTATCTTTAATATTTTGTCTCTTGTTTTTTGTTTGTTCTTTCTTTTTGCTCCTCGTCGTTATTTTCATCCTCTCACCCGACCCCTCCTCTTTCTCCAAACCCCATGGCCTCCCCTTACCCAAGCTCTTGCCACTGGCCATTTTCCCCATAGCCGCCGGTCTCCTTAGTCGCCCCTCTCTCCCCCTTTTCCCCTTGTTTCCTATTTTAGATTGGTGACAATTGAGGTTGATTTTGAATTCAAATCCCAATAATTTGAAATTCAAAATCTTTCCAATTTTGTCAATTCTATTTTAGGAAAGTATTTAAATTCAATCAATTTGAATTTTTTTCCCCTCCACACATCCCTCATTTCAAATTCAAAATATTTTGAATTTTAAAATCTTTCCTAAAATATGAAATCTATTTTATGAAAGTTTTAAAATTCAATCAATTCAACTTATGATTGAATGGGATTTTAATTTGCCTTTCCTAATTTACAACTCCCAAATTAACAAGCAATAAATAATTGAGTCAATCCCCCACAACCCCATTACTGCTGCCGTCAATCACCCTTGGGCTTGGTTTAGGAAATTTTTCCTAATTCTCACTTTCTTGATTAGAATTAAATCCACCTCATGCTAGTCGAAACTTTTAAAGTCAAAATCTTTAATTAAGTTCCCGAAACCTGATAAAAGGAATTAGGAAATACTTACCTAATTCCTTCCCAACTTACCGCCACTCTTTATTGATTTTTCCCAAAACAAATCTGTCCACGAAACAGTAATCATCTTTGGAAATATTTACAAAACTGTTTCAATCCCACCTATTTTCAGCCTTAGCCTCTCTCTCACGGCCATGCATTGCTGGGCTAAAGGCTAAAGCTTCCCTTCTAATTCTCCTTGCTCCCAAGCATAGAAACTTGAGAATTTCTCTCAGGTTTTTGGTGGAAATCTGAGACCGTTTTCAGATTTTAGAGAAAGAAGCTTGGAGTTTGTTTCCCCTCCCCTCTCAAGACAAAATCTGAATTTCTTCTCAGTTTTTCTCTTCACCATCAAGGCTGAAATCTTCCAAGGCCATCACGTGGGAATTCCTCCACTAGAAGCTCTCCAAATTCATTACAATATTGAGCCCTCTTCCTCCCAAAGCTGCAGCCAATTTCTGAAAGAAATCTGAAAATATTTCAGATTTTTAGAAGGATTAATTTCAGGTTTTCAGGAGGGCGCTTGGAGTTCGTTCTTGCCACTACTTCCCTCTCCCGTTCTACATCAATTATTCATGAAGACTAAGATAAATAAATTTTGAAAGGGTTTTGAAAATGTTTTTCAAAAACAGAAGAAAATATTTATGTCAAGTCAATGTGTTCTTTAGGTTTTGTTTGTTATATAAAGTAGTTTTTTTAATATAAAAAAAAATTAGTTTGTTAGAATTTTTTATACCAAGAAATTGTTTAGAAAGCAGTTAAAAAAATTGTCCAAAACAAAGTCTTAGATAAGGCTTGGTTTGGGACTATTTTTTTATTGTTTCTTAAGATAACTTTTTATTAAAAAAAATGTCTTTGGTGGTTCAGCTTTCTTTGTTACTTAACCGGTTTGAAAGAATTCTCTAAGATGTTGGTTGGGTAAGTCAGCCTATAACAAAGAGACATTTTTTTTTTAATTTTTTTTTCTTCTTTTTACCCATTTGATTGAGTTGATTAAGGTTTCGTTTGGGACAATTTTTTTACTACTTAAAGCAGCTTATTGGTACAAAATTTAAAATTTTTGTACTAAAAAGTAGTTTTAAGAAGCAATAAGAAAGCCGTCCCAAACGAAGCCTTAAAAACAGCAAGAAAATTACCTCAAATAAAATTAAATTTTTTTAATTTCTGTGTTGTGAACAATAATGACTATACTTTAATGCTGCATTTCAATATTAATAATGTGTTCGAGCAATCAATCATTGTATTATATTTTGTAGCTTGTAAAAGGAAATTTTCATACGTAAAATTTGCTTGGGTTAGTATATTCTGCGTATCATTCAACTCAATTTTGTTTATTGGTTGGAAACTTTGGTTATTAATTAAGAAGTCTTGAGTTTTAATCTTATGTCTAAGTTTGTCTTAATTGGATCAAGGCTTTATTTGAGACGACATTTTTAATTGTTTCTTAAAATAGAATTTTAGTACAAAATTTTTAGTTTTTGTACTAAAATTTTGCCTTAAAAAGCAATAAAAAAGTCATCTCAAAGAAAGCCTAAATGTTCAAAATAAAATGTCAAAGTGAACTTGTAAAAGTGTTTTTTGGGGAAATTTAAGGCTGAATCCAATCTATAACTATAAAAAATAATTACAAACACAGCTCATCTTTGTCTATTGATTTGGAGCTTAGGCTGTACTAACTAAGAGGTCTTTCTTTTAAGTCTTATGTGTTAGTATGCTTTAATTGTTCTAAATGTCAAAAAATATATATATGTATATATATACAAATACAGAGCATCTTCTCACAAGTTACATATAAAGGGAAAAAGCATGAGCCGGGGGCAAAAGGTAAAATCGGGCTCAGAAACCAAACCCAACAAGAAAGATGATAAGCAGGAAAAAAAAAAAAAAAAAACAGGAACTATTGGCAGAAAGGTAAAAACGGACTCACAATGGCCAAATAAGTCCTAGCAATAGAAGATAATCTTTGAAGAAGCAAACATCCGAGCAACCGTATTCAGGAAAAATTATTAGGTGCGGAGTGCAGATGGGGAGAGCACCGTCTGCACACACACAGGGTACCAAGCGGTACCTAGTGGTACCCAGCGGTATCTAGTGGTACCCAGCGGTACCGAATGGTACCTAGCTGGATTTTATACTAGTGTGCGAACGGTTCTCCCCGTCTGCACTCAGCACCTAATAATCTCTCCGTATTCAGCCCCAAGGCCGAACGGAGGAAGTTGGAACACGAGAAAAAGTTGCCCTAAGCTTAGTGGAGGAGCCAAAAATTTTATTCAGGGGGACTAAATTAAAATAGTTATATTTGCCGTTTCATTATCGGAGCTAAAAAGAGCTCTAAGATCAAAATTTAGAATGCAAATAAAATGACATTTAGAGCTTAGAAGACATAAATATTTATCATGGGTGGTCTCTGTTTGGGGGCGAGAGATGAGCGAAAGGAAAAACGAAAACCGTGCTTGAAGTCGTGAGTCACGAGTTGTGAGAGACACAAAGGGAAAACGAAACAAACCGTTTGGATCAAGGGCTAAAATTTACCCGAGATTCTTCAAAATATTTTCATTTCAGCTAATTTAAGTGAGTTTCAAATTCAATCATTTCAATACAATTTTAGCTAAAATTTACTCGAGATTCTTTAAAATAAAGTTTCAAATAAAAGTCAAAGATTTCAACTAAAACTTTTGTTTTTTAATAAAAATACATAAAAAAGAAATGCATTTATTTCAGAGGATAACACACTTTAAAATATATATGCAAATAAGCATATAGAATGTAATTATATTTGCAAAGTTTTACTCTAATAGTACTTATATGCAAAAAGAAAACTCTGAAAATTTAATTATTCACTTGGTAATGAAGCCTCCCTTTCCGCTTTGCATGATGGCAGTTGGGTAAGGAAATATAAAACTGTTTTTGATTCTCACTCATTTTATCGAGTATTACATTTAATTTTGATTCTATCTTCACACCGCAGCTGTGAAGGAGACCTTAGCCATGTATTCACCCCCATTCGCTCACCTGTCTTGTCTAGTTCTCTCCAGCAAAGACTCGTCTGGTTGAGTATGATCCAACAAACAGTGATATATATAACTTGATATTGCATATTTGATTGTATTATTTTCTTCGTATTTGACAACTTTTGTAATTTTTACAATAGGAATAAATCAAGGTAATGAAGAGACGGGAAATAAAAGAAATGGGCAAAGTTTATGTAAGCTTTTTTTGTAAATGAAATTATTTTTGAAATTCCAACTTAAATTTAATGAAAATGCCTTATATTACTTTTATATCAGAAATCCTAGAGATGAATTACCAACTGAGTGGGTTGGAAATTCAATTTTCTTATAATTATTTGGTGGTTTAATCAAGATAAATGATATTAACAAAGAAAACAGTGATAATAATTTTGTAGTGGTAGAGATGAGTGATGGTGATGCTTGTTGCATCTTGGAGTAATCACGATAGTAGATAAATATAAAGTTTAGTGTCTTAGCATTGTTCGAAGATCTAGCACACAAGCACATAAGAGAGAGGGTGTAGCATTCATAAGAGACACTAGAGTTTTTACGTGGAAACCCTTGAAAAGGGGAAAAACCACGGGCCTGGCCCAGTTTGAATGAATCCACTACTATTTGTAGTCGATTACAAATAAGGCCCTTTTAGGGAGAATGTCTTGGCTTGATGTCACAAATGTACATTATATAGAGCACATTACATGGTGGGTGTTACAATAATTAACATAAACATGTTTGTTTGGACGGCAGGACCATAGTTGATAGGATAGAGGTCGAAAAAATCGTAATAGGCAAGAGACTGGGGTCAGAAAGACCATTGTCCGGCAATGTAGGTCGGAAGGGAAAGAGTATTTACGCGACCGGAGGTCGGAAGGACCATAGTCAGTAGAAGACAAGGGCCCAAAATATCATAGTATACCGGAGATCGAGGTTAGAAAGATCATTGTAGTATGGTGGTATTCTAGTAGAACTCTGGTAAAACTCTGAGCATCAGGTGGTGGTCCGACAGAAGTCCAGGCCTCATGTAGTGGTCCAGCAGAAGTCCGAGCCTCAAGTGATGGTCCGGTAGAAGTTCGGATATCAGGTGGTGGTCCGGCATGAAAGTTCGTTAGGGATGTTAAGCCCTATAGAACTGGCCCAAGCTAACCAAGAGGGAGGGGGGGGGGTGAATTGGTATTTTAAAAATTTTCTTTTCACAAAGAAGTAAAATCACATAAACCAAAATCACACCACAAAAAATAAGCGCGGAAATTTAAGTGCTGAAGCAAGATACAAGAACACAGAGATTTATAGTTGTTCGGTCAACTCGACCTACGTCCACTCCCTGGAGGCGCCCTCCGAGTATTGCACTACAATCGTGACTCTCCTTTAGCCCCCACGGCTAGACGGAGAAGCCTTTACAAAGAACCTCTTTTTGCCACCCCGGCAAGGCAGAGAACCTATCTCCTTTTGCTTCCTTCTGAAGCTGGCAGAGAACCACAATCAGATGCTGAATCCTTACCTCTACCAACCCTTTCACGGATAAGAAACTCTAGACGAAGAAGAAGCAGAGCGATCCTTGAAGCAACCATTGTGAATCCCCTCACAAGATCCTCTCTCTCTCCCTCTCTCTCTTTCTCTCCTCAAGGTCTTCTCAGGTCAAGGCAGTAGCAAAAGATTGTTCAAAACGTTGAACAAGAGCTCTTAAATAGAAGAGCTTCAAAGGAGCTCATTAATTGCAAGTTGCCGACAATATCATCCAGGCCGATATGGACATCGTCCTGGCCGATCAGTATAAATCTCAGAAGATCGGCCAGAGCATCGCCCTGAATGTAAACTGGATGATTTAAAATTGGCTTGATCGTCTAGGCCGATCTCACGATCGTCCAGGCCGATTAGTTCAAATCAGAGGAAAATCGTCCAGAGCATCGCCCTGAATTTTTGCTGGCCGATATTTATCGTCCAGAAGTAACTAAGGTTTTTGAATAGATCATCCTGGCCGATCCTTCGATCGTCCAGGATGATATGATCGTATCAATCATCCTAAATTACTTCCTTGATTTGTCTGATTAATTAAGGCATAATTGTGAATATCGTCCAGGCCGATCCATGTTTATCCTGGCCGATTACCTAACATTACAGAATACCTTAATTGTTTATGGCGGTAACTTCTTTCTGTTTTGAGCTTATCGTCTTGGCCGATACACGTATCGTCCAGAACGATCTGTTAATGACGGCTGCCTTAATTAAGAATCCCGAATAGAATCTCTATTTTAAACTAAATTGTCCAGGCCGATAAAGATATCGTCCTGGCCGATGTGAGTAAAAATAGAAATTCTAAGTCTCTCAAGTGTGTGTAGGGTTACTTAGCATCAGTCTCTTTGAACATTACAAATAGACTCAAGAAGAGAAAAAATAAATTACAGACTGACTCAACCCTAACTTACGCAATCTTGAGCTCGCTTCGTTTGTTCGTCCGATCTTCGATTCCTGAAAAGTTAGAAATAACAGGAAGTCCAAGAGAATCAATAGTGCTTGTCAATCATCAAAACATAAGTCATGAAAATAGATTTGCAACACCGTAGAATTCTGGGACTCAGGTGGTGGTCCGGCAAAAGTTCGTGCCTTAGGTAGTGGTCTGGCAGAAGTCCGGGCCTTAGGTGGTGGTCCGACAAAAGTCTGGGCCTCATGTGGTTGTCCAGCAGAAGTTCGGGCGTCAGGTGGTGGTCCGACAAAAGTCCGGGCCTCAGGTGGTGGTCCAGCAAAAGTTTGGGCGTCAGGTGGTGGTCCGACAGAAGTCTGGGCCTCAGGTGGTGGTCCGGTGGAAGTTCGGCCCTTAGGTGGTGGTCCGACGAAAGTTTGGGTGTCAGGTGGTGGTCCGACAGAACTTAGGCGGTGGTCGAGGAGAAGCAAGGAGGCAAGAGCGATCTCTGATCTCTCTCTTGAATCCTTTGTCTTCGAGGTCCCCCCTCAAGAGAAAAGGGGGTGCTATTTATAGATTTTTGAAGTGGCATGGCCCGTAAATAGGTGGGAGATCAAGGGAAAATGAGGAATGGTTTGATGGATGGCTGATATTGAATCCCTTGATCATGGACCATTTGATGGACATTTGAATGTTTTAGTGATGTCGGAATTTGGTGAACTTGGGTTCATTGGATTCATCTCGTTCGAGCCGCTCGATTCGACTATAAGCACGTTATGTTTGGAAACCATTTGGCAAACCAAATTGTGGTTTGAACCTTCTAATAGCACTTCTAACCTTTGATTTGGACCCATTTGGGCTCGAATTGGGTTGGATTTGGTGTGGTCGGGTTCGTATTCTCGAGATATTTAGTTCGACTGTAAGTTTGCTGAAATCGGAGTTCGGATGATCCCAATTTTAATTTCAGAAGTTTCCAACTTGATTTTGCATCGAGATTTGTGCCCGATCAAGATAATTTTTTGATGGGGTATCAATGCTAATGATGATAGTGTCAATAGTGATAATGCTCATAATAATGATGACATTGATGATTGGTTTGTGTATGCAAAAACTCAAGTTGAAGGAAAACAAATCATTAAACATACTGAAGAAAATCCTACTAAAATTTTAAAGGGGAAAAGTGTGATAGTGATTGTGTGAACTCAGGTGATGATGTTAGCTTACGTGGTAGTGATGAAGATGAAAATTGGAAATGGCTAGCTTAAACTCCAATAACAGATTCCTATCGGAACTACTTTGAAATTGGCATGGTATTTAGTGGTAAGGAAGAGTTTAAGAAGCAGTTAAGAATTGATCAATTTTGATGGAAAAATAGTTTAACTTATAAATAATGATAAAAAAAAGATGTAAGGTTATCTATAGGCAGCCAAACTTCCCTTTTAGTATATATCTCAACACATAAAGGCAACAAGTTATGGAAGATCTAATATTTGTAAGAGCATACATAAATATGAAATTATCATAGCAAGACTTTGACATCTATAGTCATTGCGAAGATGTATGTAAATAAAATCAAAGTCAATCCCCAAATGAAGTGCAGTGTGTTTATAAAGGAAGTGATGGATGACTTGAAATTGCATGTATAAAAAGTTCAAGCTAAAAGAGCAATGAAGAAGGCTCATCAGTTCAATAAAATTTGGGACTATTGTCTTGAAGTAACAGGTAGTAATCTAGAATCTACTATTTATGTGCTTACTACTAAAGACCCAGATTTGTGTGGGAGGAAAAGATTTATGCAACTTTATATTTGCTTTTAAGCATGCAAGAAAGGTTTCGTTTCAGGATGTAGGTTAATAGTTGGTGTTGATGGAATTTTTTGAAGGACAGCAAGGTTAAGTGAGAAGCCTCCAAGTGAATGGTCAAGTTCTCATTTTACTTTTGTACCTACATGTAACACTTTACTCAATAATGTATGTGAATATTTTAATTCATTCATTCTTTATGCTAGAGAATTACTTATTGTGTTAATGCTTGAAAGTATTAGAGCTATGGATATGACAAAAATGTTGGACAGCTCGAAAAAGGCATTAAAATGGAATGGAAAGCTCATCCCTTGAATTAAGGAGATTTTGGAAAAAAATATGCATGAAGTAGGTTATAGCATTGTTTATAAATTTGATGATAACAACTATGAGATAAGTACCATGGAGCTCAATATAAGGTTGACTTGAACATAAATCATGCTCTTATTGGAAGAGAGAGATAAGTGGAGTACCATGTGAACATTCCTATGCTACAATTCATATGATAATGAGTGACTGCGACGCCTTTGTTCATCCCTACTATATGATAGAAAATTATATGATAAGTTATGAGTGTAACATAAAAGTCTTTGAATGGTGCTAATGAGTGGCCAATGAGCATCAGGATACCACAATTTCCACTAAGGTATAACACACCTAAGAGGGATAGGCCATCGAAGATGCGAAGAAGAACTATCGATGAACAATGATCACATTTAAACCCCGAAAAGTTAGGAAGAGTCAATGTAAATCTTCATTGTCATAAATGTAGATAAAGTGGACATATCAACATAACTTGTGATAAGAGAACACATCTCAGGAAGTTGTACAATCATTGATTGAAATGGTGAGTTATATTATCTCATCAATTTTGTTAACATGAATAATGATTTTCATTTAAAAAATAGTGTTTTCTAAACTATGCTTTGGACTAGTTGGAGAGTTAAACACAACTGAACCTACTTTGGAAATTCTCACTCAAGGATCTTCTAATTCCAAACTTTTAGTAAGTTCATCTAATTTTTTTTCTTCGCATTTTACTTTTTGTTTTGATATATGAATCTAACCAAATGTTTTTTTTGTTTAGCTTTACACCTCCAGAAGAAAAAAAGGTCATTGAATGAAATGTTATCTTCAAATTTTTGTATGGATGGCGTAGTCGGTAGCACATGAAACTTTTGAATGTAATCAAGAAAGGTAAGGATTTACATTTTGTTGTCTTATGATAGATTTCAATGAAATAAATAAATCTTTAGCTCTATTTAATGTATTTTCCTGAAGATCTTTTAAATGTAATGAACTTTTATTTAATGTAATGAGTTTTTGGTGGCCATTTTTGGAGTTTGGTTGTTCTATTTTTATTGATTTTAAGCTTGTAATGTTCATTTTATTTTGCCATTATAAACTTTTATCATGGGCTTGAATACTTATAAAATTTTAGGCCATTGGAAGTAGTAGGATCTCAAAAACTTAGCGCTCCCAATTTGATTTTTTTTTTTTTTTCATTTGGATAAAGCAAATTATTTTTACAATCATAATTTATAAAATATGACTAAAATTTTTAAAATTATAATAAAAAATACAATTAATTTCTCTTATTAAACAAATAATTAATAAATGTTTTTGAAAAATTATAGTTACTTGAAAATTATTTTTAATAAATAGTTTAATAAAAAAATTACCAAAATATCTCTAATTTTAACGCATTAAGTCATCCATTAGTATTAGTTTGAATTTTGGGACCAAAATGATCTCATTTTAAGGAGGTGAGGGACCAAAATGATCCCTTAAGATAGTAGAGGACTATTTCTATCATTGAGTAAAGGGATCATTTTGATCTTTTTCTCATATCTAATATAATCGAAGAGTTATTAGCAAATCTTCATATGATAAGCTTATTTATGTTGCATCATGTTATTTATTCACTTTTTTAATTATAATCTTTTATATTCTCTCTTTCTCTCACACACACACAAACACACACTTCTTGGACCTTTGAGTATTATGGTACGGTTCTAGTGTTGTCCATTGACAAAAAATGGATATATTATCTTTTAAGGTGAGGCAATCATAGTTTGATGGATTGAGCTAGAAGCCAAGCATTGTAATTATAAAATAAAGAATAACAAGATAGGAAGAACTTGTCAAAATGGAAAACATACAACTCAACCAAATGAAAAAAAAGACTTAAAAGAATGATTCATGGTGCCTTGGAGCGTGCTCCTAGCAGGGAGAGATTATTAGGTGCGGAGTGCGGACAGGGAGAACCATCTGCACAAGCATTGGGTACCTAGCGGTACCCGCACTCGGTACCGCTGGGTACCCAATGCTTGTGTGGACGGTGCGCACTCCACACTTAATAATTTTTCCCTTGTTGCAGGAGAGATTATTAGGTACGGAGTGCGGACGGGGATAACCATCCGCACAAGCTTTAGGTACCTAGCGGTACCCTCACTCGGTACTGTTGGGTACCCAGTGCTTGTGCAGACGGTGTGCACTCTTCAAGTAAACCTTTCTAATGATTGATTCATCTTTCTCTTATTCAACAATGACTGTCAAACTCTACAAGTTGTCCTTAACTTTTACACTTGACAAAACTTACTACTTAGAAGTTCCAAAAATCAAAATGTAGATTTACAAATGGCTCTTGAACTTCTTTCACTAAATAAAACTCCAAAAATCAAGTATTGAAAAATAAATAGCTATTCATCTTATTCCAATAAATGAAGCTCCAAAAGATAAGTATTGAAAATCCAAATCGCTCTCAATCTTCATTTGCCATCCCATGCATGGTGGATGGAGTTCATTTAATGCTTGCATGATGATGAATGATAAACTCTCATCATAATTTAAAATAATGGCTCTAATTCTAAAAAAAAACTCACATAATAATTTTTCATACTTTTTTAACCCGCAAAATAGTCTATTTACTTAAAAAATAAATTTCATTTGGTCTACAACAATTCTCTCGTTCTTTGAATATTATACTCCTCTAGAATTAAATGGATGCTTATGAAAAGGAAATACTATTGCAATTTGAAACAAAAAATTATAAACCTACAAATGCAGATCAGACGAATATTTAACTTAATCTAGATAACAAATTTTTCTTACTCAATAAAAAAAAAATTCTAATCTAATCCACCATTCAAAAGGTTTAATCATGGTCAATAAACCAAATATTAACACATTATTGAATGGAGATTCTGCAAGAAATTTTATATAATGTTGTAGGAGAAACCAAGAGGGATGGAAATTAGGAAGTGAATAAAGGAAAATCACAACTATAAATGTTTCAAAAATATTCACCAAAGTGCATCATCACATGCATGTAAGTGGAACTTTTTTGCTTTAATAGCAAATAATGTGGAAAATTATGTGGAATGTGGTGAGGATTGGAAGGAAATCTATCATATAATGTCCACATGTGGAAGCTTGGACTATGATTCCGAGAATAATTTTACGGACGAGCCACCTAAGCTGTCCCAAGCGGAAGGCCATTAGTCATCCATAAAAAGCAAGGTTATGAAAACTAAATCGAATAACGAACCGGAAAAAGGAGAGGGTCATGGCTTGACCGGTCGAACCAGGGTCAAAGTGGATGATGTAATAAATATAATATTATTAAAAATTAATAAAATTAGCTTTACCTCTATAGCCATTTAACATCTTATGATTCATATGGTACTATTTTGGAATTCATCAAGCATATTTGAGAACTTCAAACAAACTAATAATGCAACAACTAAGTCTACAAAACATAAACAAATAACATAACATAAATGTGATATCAATTAAGTCTATAAAATATAAATAAATATTTTACAAATTATTTAAGAATGATTTATAACTAATCTAATAATTGGAGAGTAACTGTAACAGCAATAGTAACACGAAAAGACACACCTTGCAGCTCAAGGTTCTCGCACGAGGTGGTCCGGCCATCATACGACTCCTGGTTCCCATGTAGGATGACCAAACAATATTGTATTAGGAGAGGAATGCATACCTATTATTGATCCTCTACTATGCATTGGGCGTCGAGGACTGCATACCATCTTCAATTCTCTTTCTCTAGCATGTGAAACTGTTAAAAATGAATATAACAATTTTTTTTAATCTTAAAATTTTTATCTCTAATTAGTGATGCTCTGAAAATAAAATAAATATAAGATACTCATCATAATAATGAGTATAATATGAACTAAATAAGCAAAATATTATAGCAAGATTGTGACACTTTATACTAAATTATATGAAAAAACACAACACATTCATAGTACAAATATGAAGTTAATAATGTTTCTCTTTCTTAGTTTAATATTTTTAATAATTTCATTAAAAAAAATCAACAAAACTTGATATTCATATTTGATTGTTTTATTTTCTTCGTATTTGACAACTTTTGTAAATTTTACAATAGGAATAAATCAAGGTAATGAAGAGACGGAAAATAAAAGAAATGGCAAAGTTTCTATAAGCTTTTTTGTAAATGAAATTATTTTTGAAATTCCAACTTAAATTTAATGAAAATGCCATGTATTAATTTTATATTAGAAATCCTAGAGATGAATTACCAACTGAGTGGCTTGGAAATTCAAATTTCTTATAATTATTTGGTGGTTTAACCAAGATAAATGATATCAACAAAGAAAACAGTGATAATAATTTTTTAGAGGTAGAGATGAGTGTGTGGACCTCTGAAAAGGAAACACCGTCGGCAGTAGAGTGCAGAAGGACATACGACCACACCACCCCGAAGGATAGAGACGATCGCAGACCTCCGCACTCCTCGCAAACGGGTCAATTGGAGGGCAAATTAAATTGTGCATATGACTAACCATTGAGGAAAGAGGCTTTTGCCAGCACACCTCGATGGGTAGTAACATATACGACCTAATCGAAACAACAGGTTTCCCCTTCCCGATACATCAGCTCGAGTAGGATTTATTTGATGTGGGATTTAGTTTCCCATCGGCGCAAGTCCCGTGGTTAATTACATCTCAAGCTGAAGCCTGAGAATACTCTCGATTAAGGATTCTACATTATCCTTTCCAAAGTGGGATTGGCATATAGGGTTTAGACTAAGAAATCCTACCCAAAGGAAAAGAAAGGTTCAAGAGGCTTAGTCAACATGCACGGTTCATACTATCATCCGGCGGGACTAAGGCAGTGGGAAGAAACTGGATAAAAGAAAATCAAGCATTCAACACATGCGTGAGAGAAGGATGGAGGTGGCGTCATCCATATGACACAGATAAGCAGGATTTATAGTCCCCGAAGAGAAGGAACTTACTCACTATTTAGGCATACTACGAGACCGAATGTAGTAGCTTTGAATCCTAAATCTAAGTTAGGTTTAAAGTTCTACGAACAACATTGACACCCGTGTCCTAACTAATGCACTTGGGCTTATATCCTGTCTGAAAAGGAAAGCTAGCTAACCACCTAAGCGCATATATTGTTTCATTCTATGTCCTCATAAAATTCATGCAAATAAAATGTTTCTATTACAAAGCCATTTTACATTGTAGTTTAATACCTATGCTCATTATATATGTCATATCAAGAGTTATATCCATGGAATCTTTGATCACTACTAGATTAATCAATTATGTACTTACGGAGTATAGAAATGTGAAATATATTATGCACTCCTTGCATATGTATAGTTAAGGCTAGTATGTAAGCCAAGTTTACAATCCTTTCAACAATTTCATAAGGTCTTACATGTCATGGGATTTAATCTTTTTTGCATTATCAAAATGTTGCACACCCTCATTGGATTGGCTTTAATAAACACAGATTCTCCAACAGCAAAATCAATAGGTCAAGTCTTAGCATCATATTATATTTTTTATCAATCTTGAACAACTTTTATTCTATCCCAGATCAATCGAATATTGTTAGTAGCCTCATCTATTAAATCAACACCAATTACTTTCCTTTTCCCTTTTTTTGCTCAACACAAAGTTGTTCTACATTTTCTTTGATAGAGTGCTTCATATTGTTCTATTCCAACACTTGTTTTTTAGGGAGGTTGGAAATCATATGTGCCATTGATAAATTTTACTTACAATGACAGTTTTCCATCAAGTATTATTATTCCCAACCTCCCTAAAAGATAAGGACATATAATCTGAGTAAATTGTCTAAAATTTGAATTGTTCTTTCTAATTTGTCATTAGTTTGAGTGTGGAATGCGATATTGAAGGACAATTTAATAGTTAAAGTTTCTTGAACCTTCTTCCAAAACCTTGATGTCAATGTGTCATCTCTATTTGAAGCTATAGACTTTGACATCCTATATAGTCATAGAATCTCATCCACATATAACTTTGCCAATTTCTCAATAAAGTTAGAGTGTCTAATAGGCAAGAAATGTGGAGAGTTGGTTAATCTATCGATAATGACTCATGTAGTGTCATAATTCTATCTTGATTTGGGTAACCCAAACACAAAATGCATGGTTACTTCAACCCAATTTTATTTTGGTATTGATAAGGGTTATAGTAGTCCACTTGGCATTTGGAGTTAATAGTAATCCATTTTGCAATAAAACACTTTTAATGAATTTTGCTATATTTTTTTAAGCCTTGGTCAACAAAATAATCCTTTCAAAGTATTAGAATAAATTTAAAGTTTCTAGCAAATTAAACAATGCAAGTGAACTAATGGATTTTTATGACACACCTAATCTTGTAAAACCTTCAAGGATGTGTTTAGAGCTCCAATGCACTTATCTTCATCTACATGTTGTACCTCTATGATCAATTTGAAAAGTTGTTGTGTGAACTATGTAATCCATATAACATGTTGACCCCAATAACTATAGATCCATTGCAAATCAAAACACTTAGCACATATATTAAGACATTCAAATATATGTTGGTTATCATCAAAATCAAAATTTTGAATATTAAGGCTTATGAAGCTAATATTCTATCTTTGTAATGGGTATTGTATGTCCTTACAAATCTTTTATTTTTTTGATTTTATTTTATACATACAAATATTGCTTGACAACCTATCATTTTTTCACTTTTTTTGCCATCTTACAAAAATTATTAACTATTATTGTATACCATAATAACACTTAACGCCGACTATAGTACAAGTCATCCCGTTGTTGTTGTACAAAATAGATTAGATTCGGGTTTTGTCGACTAAATTAGAAAAATGAACTCATCAAAGTCACAAGGAATATGGAGAACTCACTACGGAGTTCATGTTGGCCAATGTTGTTTAATCAAGCATACTTAATTAAAATGTCAACTAGAGAAAGTCACTAAAAGTCATTCATGCAACTCACCCAAATATCAAAGTTACTTGCTCGAGCAATGAAGTTACATGCTTAAAGAACTTTGCCTTCAAGCCGACTAGGCTATCATGATTCATTTTATAACAAGCATTCATTAAGCCTTTCTATATAATTTTACTTTGTAACATAAATATAGCATTTTTTGTTGCAACTTGCCTCGACCTTAGTCTATGAATAGGGGGTCATGGGGTGAGCTAGGGATATGAAAACATTTGTTATGGTCTTATACTTTGTCACCAACAGGCAATTTAATTAAATGAAGGACTTAAAATAATGAATTAAAGAGCTTTGGGGAATGTTCCAAGCACAACTTTGCATATAGAAATTTTTGATGATGGATTCTCCGGTTTCACCATTCTCCAACAACCATTAAGCTTGAGGGCACCAACTTCAACTTTGTGTAGAGATGAGACTTATTTTCTTGAAGTGGTACATATTATACCCACCTCACAGGGTCTAAAAGGGTTGACCACAGCTGACTAATATATTTTCTAGATGAATTGTTGCAACACAACTCCTAATAAAGTTCAAATAGTCACATTTAGATTCATGGGGGAAAGATAGATCTAGCTAACCATGTCACCTTCTTCGAGTCGGCGACCACATTTTTAAATATCAATGATGCTATAAGATGCAAACTATTCTTTATAACATTCAATGAGTCACTGATTAGATGGTTCTAGGAACCTTCGGTCCTAAAGCATTACCTACTTTGTTGAATTCAAGAAATAATTCATCACTCAATTTCCAAACGTTTTTGTAAAATTCTAATCTCTCTTGAAGATCAAGAAAATATAGCAAATATATTTAGCAATTTATCACTCATTTTCGACACGAAATATTAATGTGAAATTTTTGCAATTTATAGTCGCCCTAGCTGCAATTGGACGAGATCTCAAAGAGGGAGTATCATTCAAATATACACTTGGACTGAAGTAGCCGAAGAAGTTGGTAGAAATGTTGTAACTCATCAACAATTGTATAGATACAGAAGAATATAATAATCTAAAGTCCTCAGGAATTTGTCATCTATGAGTTGTCATAGGTTCGCGACAATATTATCAACATCGATTGAATAATCAGCATGGAAACTTCTACTCTAGGGGTGAGAACTCGCCATGATGATCTCAATAATCACATCAACTTTGCCCTTAGCGAGTTGAACTTCTCAAGGACTTTAATACCTTCAATCAGAGATAAGGCACTTTTAATTAATAGATACCCTACTTATACCACTATATGAGTATCTTATGTGAACCTAGTGTATGCCATCAAAAGACAAAGAATAGTTTCTTCAACAACCTCCATTATATGTGCAACCTCACACATGAGACCCACAAATATATCATGTCTCTTGTAAGGATCACTGTCACAATAGAGAGTATTGTAAATATCTTCATAATCTACTTGAAGAACTTATCTTCCTGGGGAAGCTCAAGGAGTTCGTACTTGCTCATCTCGGATGTCAACCAAATAATAAAGATGGGAGAATATTAATGAACAAGTCCCAACACAAATCATACAAGTAGCTAGGAATATTCCTTAAACAAAAATGTTCGTAATAGGTCTTAAGCTTGAAAAGGAAGCCTATTCTTTGGAAACTGCATAATTCTTTTACATTTTTAACTTTTTTAAAGACAATGAAACAACTTATTTTGGTATTTTTAACATGAATTTGGGGAATTCGGTTACTCCATGGCATAGAAAACTTGGTACTTGGCATTTTAAGATCCTCATGGAACTCGATGCTCGCCAAAGTAGGATTTGGTTAAGTAGAAATTTTTGAAAAGTTAAAATTTGAAAGTTAATATTTATTTATTTAGTTTGAAGTCGGCCAAACTTCAAATTTAGAACTCCAGATGTTGGTGACTTAGATTAACAATAAGAAAAAACTTGAGTCCTTAACACAACCCCGTTAGTCAAGCAACTGGCATATTAACTTCAGTTTGGGATAATATTGATCTCATCTTATACAACAACAACAACAACAACATCAAGCCTTTGTCCCACGTAGTGGGGTCGGCTATATGAATTCTTTTTTTCCATTGTGTCCTGTTAAAAGTAAAATTCTTGTTTAAATCGATCATTTCTAATATTTTCTAACCAAGCCTTTTTAGATCATCTTATGATCAAGTTAAAAGTTACAAAGCTTATTCCTATATGAGAGCTAAACCCCAACGTAAACAGGGTGTCTACGCTTAAAGAAATTGACTTAGCACTCTACTTTATAAAATGAGTTCAAATGAGGAATCAATAAATTAGAATGTTCTTAATAAAACAATGATCTTGGCAATTATACTATTTTTCTATTCGCCAACTCATCAATTCGGTATTGGCCAATTTGTTTGACAACTCGAGATATTTTTGTCAACTTGCCTATTTAGCAACTCATCAATTCATCAATATTTCAATTCAACAATAAATTTTCTATTAAGATGCTCTGGATTTTTCTCAAATTCGCATGAGTTCAGCATCATGCTAAATTTTAATTATCCAAAGGATAACAGATCAATGCCTAGAACTTGGACATAAATGAGGGGATCTTTAGTGAATAAAGTGTGCTCTTTTTTTTTCGTGAGAGTTTTGCCAATAGCTCAATCCTGCTATACATGCTATTTGATATCACAAAATGTTGACGTTGAAAGTAAATTGTTTCAGGATATGCTGATTACTGCTGAATCTAAACGTGAGGAAGAGAAAGCAAAGGGTGCCAGCAACACAGATGATGCATCTGAAAATCCAGATATTGTGTTGTTTGATGACAATGAAGAAGAGGAGGAAGATGAAAGTGAGGAAGAGGATGATAGTGCAGTAAGCGCCCAAGGAAGAGGAAGAATAAGAGGAATGCTTTGGCAACCTCCCATGCAGCTAACACGTGGAGGCAGGCCAGTTCTTGGTGTCCGAGGCTTCCCTCCTATGATGATGAGTGTGGATGGCTTTGGCTATGGAGCTGTTGGTCCTGAGAGCTTTGCTGCACCAGATCTTTTTGGAGGACCTCTTAGGGTTTTTCCGCCTTATGGTGGCCCGAGATTTTCTGGTGATTTCCCTTATATGCCTGGGTTAGTCTTTCCCGGCCGGCCACCCCAGCCTGGTCTCTTTCCTATGGGCGGAATGGGAATGATGGTGGGTTCCGGCCGAGCATTCATGGATGGCTGGGTGCGATGCCAATGGCAGGTGTTGGCCGACCCAATCGCCCCATTGGCACCCCACCTTTCCTCCATTCAGCCCCACCTCTACTCAAAAACTGGGCTACAAAGAAGAAACAAAGGAGACCTGTAAGTGAAAGATAAGAATCTGGATTAGATCAAGGAAACAGGGGTCAGGAGGCAGCAGGTCAAGATGATGAAATGGGTTATCAACAGGAATCAAGGGCTCCGAATGAGGACAGGTTTGGTGCAGGTAACAGGTACATGAATGATGAGAGCGAAAGCGAGGATGAGGCTGCTCCCAGAAGGTCAAAACATGGGGAAACCAGGGGAAGCTGAAGCAGACCACTGGGAGGCTCCTTTTGCTGAAGCTTCAAATCATTGATAAAATTGACAGTTAGGTATTATTTTTCTTTTTCCATTTCAATGTCATCGATTTACAATTGTGCTATAATTTTCATTAATTTGCAGTTACAAATAAGGATTTAAACGGATGGATGGACTTCGTCAGAGAAGAGCTCATAGGTACAAGATAATTTGTTTTCCCCCCCACTCCCTCCCTTTTGTTAATCTGTAAAGTCTGCTAAACCTTTTTTGTATTTTTGTATAATTCTAGTTTAGGTAATTGTTGCCAAAACCATAAGTTAATGGTTCGCAGAACACTTTAATAGATATAAACGTCTTAGTTTGATGGTTTATCCCAATGTTTAAAATTGCGTATTCGGATATTGAGGTGTTTTTCATTCATGAGGCGAGGCGTAAGCCTCAAGGCGTTTTGAGGCGTAAGCCTCAAAATCAAAAGATTGCGTAAACATAAAATGATAAATTTTTTATATACTAATGAGTGAATAATTTAAAACATAAAAAAACATAAGATATGAAGTAAAATCAAAATATCCCAGTAATAAGACAACATGAAATATAGTTCAACTCAAAATTCTATCTTTCCCAAATCCCAGTATTCTTTCCATTAACATATAATTCCAATTTCTAAAAATAAATAGCAATGACATATCACATAAAAACTCATAAGTCATCAGTATTGTCATCACTAAGGGGTTCTTCATTTGAATCATCATTATGATGAACTGCTCTCTCCCATTCCTCCTCTCCTATAGAGTCTAATGTCGGGCATTTACTTTAAGATTTATGTAAGTTTTAATATATATAGCGTGAGGCGTAAGCCTCATGCCAGTGAGGCGAGGCGGGCCTTAAGGCGGCCTCAACAAAGTTGAGGCGTAAGCCTCATAACAAAAACTCGAGGCGTAAGCATCGAGGCGTTTTTTACTGGAATTGCGCAAAGGCAGGCCTCATGGCGAGCCTCATATTGCGCAATTTTAAACCATGGTTTATCCTTCAATGATTTACCAAATCCTTTTCGTACATCAAATTTCCTGCTGTCTTCTTATGTAAGTGGCTATGCATTTTATTCTTTATTTTCCTCCAGAGAAGTTTCTGAACTCCTTCCTGAATTTTATCTTCATACACTCATCTGTGCTGGAGCTGCTGGCGAGCTGCAATCCGCCATTTATGACATCTAATTTTGTGCTCTCGTGGATTCAACTTCTTTAGTAACACCAACCAGTATTTCCTGATAGCAGATGGAACACAATATTCAGTCAAAGGTGAATAAACAATTTTCTAAAACTGAGCAGCACTTCATCCAAAGTATAAAAAGGCTTTGTGAGGTTCAACACTGTTGGACACGGCCTAAACTGAGACTAGAGCAATCTAAAAAGTTTATGTCCAGGCTCCAAAAGCAATGCCAACCAACAAGCAAGGATTTACGGGTAAGAGAAACTATTCTATGTGGACGTCGGACGTAACTCTACATTTGGAGGCAAATTACGTGCAGCGACATCAGCAGTATCGAGCCGCATTATTGAGCGAAGGGGTGATATGGCGCATTCTTGTTGGTCTTCGGATGACGTTCGGCGTCTGCACATAATAATTTTTCTGCAAGTAATGTTTCATTCAAAACAGTGCACATTGCGATAACCTGTAGACTTGTATACAAAAAGTTTAGCAATATTGTGAATTTCACACAACTCATTCTGGTTTGTTGGTCGGGAGCTTTGGTTATCAATTAAGAGGCCTTCAGTTCGAGTCTTGTGTATGTGATGTATTTGTGAGTTTGCTTTAATTGGTCTAAATGTCCATATATATATATATATATATATATATATATATATATATATATATATATATATATATATATATATATATATATATATATATATATATATATATATTATGAATTTCATAAGATGAGCTAAGCCTCGCCGCTTTTCTCATGGATGTTCTGGTTGAAGAATGATATATCTTGTAAGTAAAAATTGAGCTGCCTTATGCGTTGGGAAGAGTATTTAAATTGATTTGGACCTTCCACATATTGCGATCACGAAGCTTACCCATATTTCGATTGTTGCTTAGTATTAATTTCAATTTAAGAAGCTATCTAACCAACTTATTGGCTTTGACGAGCTGTTTCTATGAAGTCATTGCGAATTTGGTCTAAAATATAACATTCTTAAGAAATTTGCATACGGTCGTCGACCCAATTCTTTGGACGAAGCTGTTGATCACTATCATTTTATAAGGGCTTCATCTAAGAGCACAATCCACCACAATTTTCTTACGAGTTTAATTATTTTTAAATAAAATTTAAGACTTCACCTATAATAATAAATTAAATCAAGTTTTTAGTACAAAAGAACCTAAACAAGTTTAATAAAAATAATTAGTCCTTAAACAATGATAAAGCCTCAGTTCTTGGATTATTAGTTTTGCAACTAAGAGTGATCCTTAGATATTTACATGTGTGCAGTTATTTATGATTAAAAAAAGTCCTTGGATAGCACTTAGGGTAATATTAGCGAAGATCATTCCACCATATGATCATCATTGTTTGATAGAATTTCTTTTGATTTTTGGAAAAATCACATGAATATGTTTATCATTTTGTGATATGCGTATTTGAAATCTCATCTTAGAAGGCTACAAAGATCCTAAAACTATTATGGATGGTAAGGTTCCACTGCCAATAAAGGAGTGGAGCCCTACTAAACTTGAATTAGGCTTACTTGATGGTGGATGCATTAATGATGCTCTTTATAATACCCTTAAATTTTATGCCTACATTAAAATTTATAACTTGAGAACAAGTAAAAAAGCCAAAGACAAGGTATGTTGATGGGGGCGTGAGGTAATAGTATGAGTTAGTATGCGACCTGTTGAGTTTGAAATATACTTAATTTTTTTTTTATATATAAAATTAATAAAAATTCACTTAAACATGTAGGTATACGTGCTGAATCAAGTAATAAAATGATAAAATAGAGTGTTGAATGCATGAGAAATTGTTCTGCTTAATTGCAACTTAACTACTACTGCTATTTCAAATGCACAATTTAAAATAAAAATGATGTTTTGGAGTTTTTGTCACTGAAAGAAAAACTTACAAGGAGATTTTGATACTTGTAAAAATGAAATATTTTGGACTAATGAATGTAAATAACATAATTTTTGTTATGAACTTTTTTATTTTAGATGTGATTCAGAGCATATACATCCATAGATTTCTATCTAGCTTGTAGGGATAAAAAAAAAGGTTTATGATCTTCCTACAGTTTTTATATCTCCATAAATCCTAAAATATTTCAATATCATATGCCTAGGCATGCAAACATTTTATTTTAATACACTTACTTATTCCAGCATTTCTCCATCCAGACTATACATCACACTTAATTTTAACTACATACATGATCATTATATGCATTAAATGAAGAACGAGATATATTGAAAACATCAATACATTTATTAAAGCACAAGAGTCTACATTAGCGCATGATATGCTTTCTACATCATTAGCTCAAAATTAGAGAATTAGCAAGACATGGAAGATATAACAAGCAAATCTTCTTTTCATTCATTGAAATAAAAGATACAAAAAAGTAAAAAAGAAAATTATCAACCGAAAAGATCAAAGGATCTTCTCAACACTCCTTCCACCACCAACAGAGTTGCTTACACAATCAGACTAAGATCTCCATATAGAAAAGTATCTTGCACTACCCTATCCTCCCTTAGACTTTGATCTAAGGGGCACTAAAAAAATACACTTAAAACTATAGAATTTTACTTGAGTGACAGAACTCTCCAAATAATAGAATTGAAAAACTATTTATAGTAAGTACAAGGACAGGTTTAGGCATCGCGAAGCTTGATAAGGTGGCATCGCGGTGGTTAAAAAAGAACTAGCGCATCGACACTGTAATGTTGGCTTCATTTTGGCGTTGGATGGCATGGCATGATTACTGATTGAAACGGCGTGTCTTTTCACTAAGTCGATGTAACTCTTCATCTTCGGCAACTGCTCCATCATGATGCTCCAAAATTTGAGCGTTGTGGCCTCAAAATTCGATGTTGAGGCATTGGAAGGCATGGCACTCCAGCGTGAATTTTTTTGAGGCTCCAATACTGTGATGCTGAATTTCGTGTGCGGCGATGCTGTGAGGCGCTGCGACGTTGACCTTTGCATCATCGCTGTGTTTAACATTATGGTAGTCAGTGCTGCAACGTATGAAATAGGTGTCTCAATGTGGATGATCTTAGTGTTGTGGTGTGTTATGAGATAGCATTATGCGTTGCTCAACACTTATAATTTTTGTCAATTTTTAACATTTTCTGCACAAACATAACTAAACAACACTTTTTCTCTTAATTTAAATATAATAAAAAGTACACAATTTATACTTAACAAATTTTCTCCATCCTAAACTTTTGCTTGTCCTCAAGCAACGGTAAAACTTCATCTATTGATCACTTAATAGCCAAAATAAAAAAAATTAATAATTTAAAATTACTGAAATATAAGATAACACATCAAGTCTAGATGTAATTTGGAACGAATAAACTTATAATTCTAATTTAAAACGTCATAACAATTATCCCAATTAGTCACTCGTGCTATTTCTTGTCTTGAATCTATCCACTATGTATGTAAATGTAAAGTTGACTTTTGAATTTAGAAATGAATAATATAACTTAGGGATTAGTTGTGGTTGTAATTAAATAGGAAGTTCATTAGTGTACTATCATATATACTAGTTCACTTAACTTATTTTATTTGATTTTAAGTATTATGATGCATTTGAATTTAAGCTTCCACTGATACTAATTTTTTAATGTACTTATTTTTTTTTCTTTTAAAAATATTTTCTTTTAGGTTTTTCACATTTTTTATTTTTTTAATATCAATTTTACTTTCATCATATTGTAACCCTAATTGATTTAATGTAAGGATTTAATAAGATCACTCGTTACATTTCAAGTTTACAATGATCCTTCTAACTTAAACTACCCACATCTATTCCTTAAAATTAAGTATTCATTTTTTCAATTCGGTGGTCAATGCATTAATGTATAGTTTCCATATTAAAAAATAAGTCAATAGCTTAAGTGATCTAGGTTAATTAATTATTAGGTTTTCAAACTATGAATTATTATGTGATATTCATTCAAACTATCATTGATGGTTTTATTATTATCCTAATTTTATGTAATTTTTAATTATCTTTTTTATTTTGACTAAATAAATAATCAAAGTGCAAGTATATGTAGAGGGGACAGTGTACAATAGTTTAAGCATAAGCATAAGAAACACATGCTAATATGAAATAATATATGCCTTTTTTATGAATGATATAAAGCTCAAGGCAATAAATACAGACTACTAAAAAAATAATACATTTAATTGGTGCCTAAGGTACCATTATGTGATCACATCCAATATGGCTCTCATAGCCATCCTAAAACAACAGAAGAATAACATCAGTACATCAACACATCATTGGGCTCTCCCCCCAAGCAAAAGAAATGAAAAAGAATGTCATAATTTTTGTAATGAACTTTTTTAAAAGTCATAAAATAATTTTTATAATGAATTTTTTTTATAACTCATAATTTTTCTTTCTATAAGGGCTAAAATATGAAACAGTTGCTCCTCAGTTTGGTCCCCTCTTACACCCACATTTACCTACAAAGCATAGACAAGAAAAGGGTGCCCGAATCCTATTGAAGTGGTACCCCTAATTATATAAGTCAAAGAAGAGAAAATAAGTTTTCCTACGTTTATAGAGTAATCCATTTGAATAGCATAATTAAGTATGGCACAGTCCTTGGTTACTTCACTAATATTCCTACTAGGTAGAAAGCGGGTAGAAATAAAATAATGTCAAACTTTAGAAGTTTGAGTAAGAAAGGAGACAGAAAAATTAATAAGTTTGTGGTGTCTCTTCTTCCAAGTTACTCTACTATTAGGTACATACAATACTTTCAAGATTTCCTCATGATCAATGGGGGTTCCAGAAAAAGCAATGTGCTCATGAAAAAAAAAAAATTTAAGCTTATAGAGGTGATTTATAGAAATAGAATCAAAAGGAATCCGCTTACCCCTCACATAATTTTTGTTTTCTATAACCTACTTCCCATTAGCGAAAAACTCCCTGACTATATTTACAATGGCTACATAAGGCTCCTCACAGAAATGCTCCTAACCCTTATAATAATATGTATGACAGGGATACCAGGATTTTGGAAGCCTTGTTAGTCGTTAACTAATAACTCTACAAATCTTTGCCCAGCCTCGATAGAAATGAATTTGCACTTCTCTTAAGAAGAGGAATATATCTTCTTTCCAAATATTTTAGAAGACATTGCACTCAAGTAAGGGAAAAAATATAGAGCTTGAGAGATAAAGAGGAATGAAAATGCAGTGGAAAAATGAAAAAAATGGATTCCTATTTATAAACAAACAAGGTGCTGTGCGATGAAGACTACCGCACTGTGGTGCTTAAAAACACAAATGATAACATACAAATTGACAAATGTTGGGCGGTGCAGGACATGTGGCACTGCAGTGCTCCACTTTGGAAATTAAAGCATTGCTTTTTGACTGGGCACCCGCTGCGGCATTTGACACGTACAAACGCTACAATGCTAACAAAGACTGTTGAGATAGTTGCTACTTAGCTTTGCATGTTTGACATTCTTACAACTTGTATGTTTTTTGTGATTCCAAATATTATTATTTTGATTATTATTTCTTCTAACATATTTTGGAAGAATTATTTTTGCTCTTGTGTGTACCATTTCAGGGAAATCATACTCTAGATTATTAAAGACTTCAAATCAAGATCAGTTTAGAGTTTAATTGTAATTAAAGTCTATATTTTTCATTTTATTGAGTCTAAGAGAGTGTGATTATAATTTGAATAACTGAGCACATACACATCGGGGGAGAGTTTAAAAATTCACATTTTTTAACTGATCGTACTGTACGATACCACTTCGTACAGGACGATATGGTCAGTTATTTATCCCAATAAGCAGTGGAACGAACAGAGAAGGCAAAACTATTTCTAAGTTCAGTTCGTATGGACGATATTTCTCAATCGTACCGGGATGAACGACTCTGTTTTTGCCAAATGCACAGTTCATAAAGACGCTATTTTTTTATCGTACTGGGACTAACTTCTCTATTCTATTTTTGTTCATTTCATCTTGACGATTCATACAGACGAACTTTGAAATTGTTCTGTTTGTATCGAACGAAATGAGTTCGTACCGATTCACAACATGTTCGTATGCAACAGTTTTTGAATAGTTCATACATACTAGCATAGGTTCGTACGGGACGATCATGAGCGCTCAGAACTTGAAATCTTCAATTTTTGGACAATTTTTTCTTGTCCTTTCTATATGAGTCCTAGAAACTATTACAAAAGCCTTTGATGTTGTTTTCTCTTGAGAGGGATCATCGAGTGTGAGTGTTTGGGAGAGATTGTGTGAGTGAATAGTGAGAGATCAAGTGAGGGGTTTGTGAGGGATTCACAAGGTTACCCAAAGCGAGGATCTCTTTGTTTCCTTTAAGTTTCTGCCCATCTCCTTTGAAGACTCTTAAGTGAAGTTCAATAACATCGGTCCGGTTCTCTATCTTCACTTGGAGAGTGTAAAAGGACGACAAGTGTATCTTTGGCAGCCATTGTGTCTTCATTCTTTTGGAGAAAATTTGAAGAGAGAACTTGAAAGGGAGAGAAGAAAGGGTGGAGTTTGAGAGGGAGAAGATCCTTGAAGAGGATTTCAAGGGAGTGTGGAGGGGATATTCACACGGTTGCTTCGACGAGCTTGCACCTCAGTACCATCGGATTCAAGGGTCATCTTGAGGGAAGTTTTGGGAAGAAGAAGATATCTTTGGTGTCAAAGGACCCCGCTCCTCCGCCACACCGGGGAAGGTGGAAGTGATTTTGTAAAGACTTCTCCGCCTTGCTGTGGGGGCAAAAGGAGATTCACTAGAGGTTTAGTGTAATACTCGGAGGGTGCCTACGGAGAGTGGACGTAGGCCAATGTTTGACCGAACCACTATAAATCTGGTGTGTTCTTTCTTATTATTCTTCTGCATTTAATTTTACTGCAAGTTTACTTTGGTTAAAAAGTTTTATTTGAAACTTTAAATTTAACTTGCAATACTAATTAAGAAGGTTTTCTAAAAATTCAAGAGTAGAATTTTAAATTACCAATTCACTCTCTCCCACCTCTTGGTTAGCCTTGGGACATTGACATTAACTTAGGTCTAATAACCTATTCACGAGCCCCAATAAAGACTACTTTTGCGGTGCTATTATTATTTAAATAATGATTTTAACCTAACACTGTAATGTTGACAATAGCACTATGGCGCTCACTAAAGCGTAATAATAAAAAAGTTATAATATGTACGATTCATTGACTAAAGCACCATAATAATTATTGAAATAACTTATTTAACACTATGACACTTGAATATATAGCACCGAGGTGCTCAAGATGGTAACAAAGAACTACAGTGTTCAAGAATACAACACTATAATGGATTAATCAAGTGATTTTCCCAAGAGCTCAATGATGTGGTGCTAGTCTTGAATTCCACAGTGACAAACAAATGAATGTTGTGATGCTTCAAATCCTAGTCCTGCGGAGCTAGTTCAATTTTTAGCACATCAATATTTTCTCAGAAAATTAATCACAACTTGGCCAAAATAAATAATTAATAAGTTTTATAAACAATACACCACATTCCAATTAAAAAAGAAAATTATAAATATAACAAAAGAAATAAAAATATCAAAGAAAAATCAAACATAATTGGGTTGCCTCTCATTACAACGCTAAATTTATAGTCTTCAGTTAAACTTGGCTAGATTTATAATTTTGGCTAGGGTGCATCACTACTACTCCTCAAATGGTTTCCACTATGATCTTTCTCTTTATCTTTGGGGTTAACTTCAATATTAATAGGCAATGATCTAAGGGTCTACTACTAAAAGAGATTGCAAGCTATCCTAATTAAATTTTTAATTTTTTGATTGAAACTAATTGACTTTATAATTGAGTTTCTAATTGAATCACTACCTCTTCAAAATATGTCTTCCTGTTCCCAAACTATTTATTTTGTTTTAATCCAGGAGGATAAAAAGGTTTAGGATTCACAAAAGGTTATTGAGAATTATTCCAATTCCCTCCTTGATTAGATTGACCTATATTCTATTGATTATTATCGCCAATATTATTTAACCAACTAAAATTAGGGTGGTTCCTTCAGCCTGGGTTTATGTATTAGAATAGAGATTATTTTTCCTTCCAATCAAATTTATATTTTCAATCTCTGGAGCACTATTATCTTCCATAAAAATTATATTATGCTCTTCCAATTACATAAATGATATTGATCATGAGTTAACTCTAATAGTATCCAACTTCTTTAAAATTGCAACTACTTGTGAAGTAAAAATTTATAAAGTATTTGATTTATAAACTCCAGCTACTCTCTTAGAATTCACCCTATCAGAAGGACCACTGAAAATTATTTGTAGCAATTTTCTCTATTAGTTTATATGTTTTCTCAAATGACTTAGACATTAAATATCCTCTGACTGCAACATCTAAGATCGATTTAAAGGATCCTACTTGTTCATTGTAAAAGGTCAGAATAACTAACCAATTGGGAAAATCGCGGTGAGGGAATTTTTTAAATATTTTCTTAAATCTCTCCCAACTTTTATAAATTGATTCTCCCTTAAACTTAGCAAAATATGTAATATCATTTCTAAGTTTTACATTTTTTTAAGGAAGAAAATACTTAGCTAAATATTCTTGTGCCAACTCATTCCAAGTGATTATAGAACATGGGGGTAAAGAGTTCAACTATATCTTAGCCTTGAGGGCTCAGAGAAAATAGGCATAATTTAAATCTAATAGCATCATCAATGACACCATTATACTTAAATGTTATATAGATTTTTAAGGAACTAGCTAAGTGTAAGCTACGATCTTCAATAGGAGTTCTCTCAAATTGAGAATTTTGAACCATTTGAATTATGGTAGGTTTTAGTTCAAAATTATTGGCCTGGATAGTATGTCTATTGGTACTCTGATGGATTCCTTCTATTATAGGGTTATCATACGCTCTAAGAGGTCTAGAATGAATATAATGTTAGATCAGATATTTTTATAGTCCAATTATTTTTTTAACTTTTGTAAGAGTCCTTTCTATCTTAAGTTCAAATAATAAGGGTTCCTTACTAGATCTTCCAAGCATACAATAGTGATAAAACAACTAAATTATAAATTAAAAGCTAAACAGTTAATAAAATATTTTTTTTGCTTTTTCCAAATTTTATCAAACAATATAAAGATACATGATACAAGCAGGTTTAAATAAGCAATTGTTTCAACAATATAGTTAAACTTGTAATGTGCATGTTACTTCCCTAAAATTGATGCTAAAAACTTGATGGGGGCGTGAGCTAATAATATGAGCTAGTATGCGACTTGCTGAGTTTAAAATATGCTTAGATTTTCTTTGAAATAAAATTAATAAAAAACCCACTTAAATATGCAAATATATGTGATGAATCAAGTATTAAATTGATAAAGTGGGTGTCAAACCCACAAGAAAGTATTTTGCTTAATTGCAATTTAACTACTACTATTACTTCAAATGGATAACTTATCCTACTAAAAATGAAAATGAGATTTTGGACTTTTTGGCACTGAAAAAAAAAACTTACAAGGAGATTTTGATACTTACGAAAATAAAATATTTTAGACCAATGATTGTAAATAATATATTTTTCATAATGTGACTCTTTGATTTTAGATGTGGATCAGAGTATATGCATCCTTAAGATCTCTGCTAAGCTTGTAAAAGTGAAAAAGAAATGTTTATGGCCTTTCTACAATTTTTTTATCTTCATAGAACCTAGAATATTCAAACATTTTTTGTCTAAGCATGCCAACATTCAATTTCAATACTCCTAATAATTACAACATTCCTTGGTCAAAGCTATACATCACACTAAATTTTAACTATATTTATGACTATTATATGCATTAAATGAAGAATAAGATATATTTAAAATATTAATATATGCAATAAAGCATAAGATTCTACATTAGTTCATACTAAGCTTTCTACATCATTAACTCAAAACTAAAGAATTAGCCAGACATGGAAGATATAATAAGCAATCTCATCTTCATTCCATTCATTGAAAGAAAAGATACATGAAAAGTAATAAGAAAATTATCACCCGGAAGGATCAAATGATCTTCTCCATACTCTTTCCACCAACCACAAAGTTATTTACATAAATAGGCTAAGATATCCACCAGAAAAAGTATCTTGCACTTTTGTAGCCTCCCTTAGACTTTACTTTAAGGGGCACTCACGCTTAAAATTATAGTATTTCACTCAAGTGATAGAACTCTCTAAACAACATAACTGAAAAAATATTTATAGTAAGTACATGGATGTGTTCAGGTGACATAGCACTTGACAAGGTGGTGTCTCAGTAATGAAAAATGAACTATCGGTGCTATAATATTGGCTATGCTGCAGCGCTGGCTGAGATGACACGGTTACTAATTAAAATGATGCATCGTTTCGCTAAGTTAGTGTAGCACTTCATCCTCGACAACTTCTCCACCATGGAGCTCTAAAATTTGAGCATTGTGGCACTTGAATAAGGAATCCAGTGCTGAGGCATTGAAAGGCATGACACTCCGGCGTGAAATTTCCCGAGGCTTAAATGCTGCGGTACTAAATTTTAAGCACAATGGTGCTGTGAGGCACTGTGGCGTTGACCGCTTCATCACCATGTCGCTAAACAATAGAGTAGTTGGCGTTGTGGTGGCGTGATATGATTTAGAGGTGTGGTGCTACACAACACTTATAATTTTTTTAGTATTTCCTGCATAAATAAACTAAAATAACACCTTTTTCATTTAATTTAAATATAATAAATAGTTCATAATTTACACTTAACATATGTAAGACTAGTATTTAATGCCTTAATGGAATAGTATGAACTTTTCTAAATGAAACCTAGAGAACCCATCACAGATATGTGTGGAAACTTCATTAAAATAATCTAATGGCAACTCTCTCTAATCTTATCTTCCACTGGAGCTACTCCATCCTTTTCACATATATGCTCATTTCGTCTCTTGTCTTTAAGAGTAAAGTCACTCATCCACCTGAGCATCCTCATCTCTGCAACACTTAACTTAATATTATGCTTCTCTTTTAATGGCCAACATTCAACACAAAGTATTGAAAGTCTCACCACCATCTTATAAAATTTTCCCTTAAGTTTAAGGGTGACTTTTCTATCACACAACAAGCATGATGCATTCCCCCACTTCTTCCATCCAACTTGAATTCCCCTTAAAACAAAATAACCTCAAACATTTCAAACCTAAATGCCCCTTAAACAAAAATAGGAGAAAAGATAAGTTTACATCCAAAACTGGCAATAAGGCTTTGAAAGTGATTTGGGTAAATTTAGAGAGGGAAGAAACAACTAAGTCATTCAATCAGAAAGAGACTAATGTATGTTTCATGGTTCTAGATGAGGTAATGATATTTCAAATGATAATATGCATAATATTCTTATCATTATAAATGATGTCTTATCTAATTTAAAGAAGATGTGCCACTTATTGGAAAAAAACCTTGCAAATTTAAATTAACATTATATAGAACTATATAATGAGTTAGATAGTTGTAAAAAGAAAAAATGACCCCTTATCTAAAAAAGTAGCTATATGTGCAAAATTATATATATATATATATATATATATATATATATATATATATATATATATATATATATATATAATCCCCCATACACATTTATATCATGACATTCACTCCACCAGTGGGCCTAATGTAATTTAGTTTTCCAAATTGACGGAAATTTTTTTTTGTGTGGTATGCCTTAACTCTAGAACCAATTAAAGAATATGATATTTGGATAATGGTTTAAGGTAAAGAAATATAATAGGAGTCAACACCATTCTCTAGGGCCAATGCCATTGAAAGGTCCTACTAGTTAATGGGCTGAAGCAAATCATGTTTCATATTCTTATTCTTTTATTAAGCTTTTAGATGAAGTTTATTTTGTTGGTTGTAAATCTAATAATATTTTTTTGCTTAAATTGAAATGTTTAATGTCTAACAATTTTAAGTGCTTGAAAATATATTGTGATGATCATTTGTTTGGCATAGATATTTCTATCATGTTAGTATGCATAATTTGTCTAAATTATCAAAGTGGGAATTAGTTGTAGGTTTACTTTGACTTTATTTTTTTAAGGATTAGTTATGTGTTGTTTGTTAATTGGAAAAATGAAGTCACATGATTTTTTAAGTATAAGAATCAACTTTCCATGTCTAAACTCTTAGAGTTAACTGTATGGAGACCTATTTGGACTAATCATACCCACTAGTTTATGAGGGAAGAGGTATAGGTATTCCATTATGGATGATTACTATATATTCACATGGGTGGTATTTCTAATAAATAAGAGTGATGCATTTTTTAAATTTACAAAATTTATGAGATTGATTTAGAGATAAAGAAAGTTACCCATTATGCTGCTTATTAGAAGTGATAATTGAGATAAGTATAATAATGAAAAATTTGAGGATTTTTATTAGGAAGTTGAGATTAAAAATGGTTTTTGTCCCTTAGTACACCAGAAAGAAATGTTGTTGTGAAGAGGAAAATATGACCTTATTAGATATGACTAGAACCATGCTTAGTGAGTATAATTTGTCAAAATATTTTTGGTAGAAGAAATAAATATTGCTTGTTACATCATCAATATGGTGAGTATCATTTTGAAGAATGAAAAAGCTTAGTGTTGCACATTCTCATTTGTTTTGTTGATATTTCATCTTGCAAGATGGTAAAGAGCGCTTCATGAAATTTTGCATAAGGCGTAATGAAAGAGGTACTCTGCTAGCTATGCAGGGTGCATAATTGATCAAAAGAGAACCTCAATGACTTTTCAGTTTTTAGAACTTTCAATTTTAGGTCTAATAGAAGTATAATTCTATTATTTTATCCATTGCAAAAGTAGAATATGTTATTGTAGACAATTTTACTGCATAGCTATGGCGGATTAAGCAATAACTTGAGGACTAAATACTTAGACTAGATCACATCCGAGTTAGATTTGATGATAGTAGTGCAATAAACTTATTGAAAAATCTTATCCATCACTCTTGAACTAGGCATGTAAAGGTTCAACATCATTTCATTTGAGATTACATAGCATAGGGTGATGCAGTTGTAAATTTTGTTAACATGGATAAGAAGGTCACCAAAATTTTAATGAAACCTATAGATGAGAATTAATTATGTACACTTAAATGAGGCTTAGATATTGTGATGCTGACCATGTAGGATGCATAGTTGATCGAAAGGGTATTGTAGGCACCTTTTCGTTCTTAAGACTCTTACTTGTATCTTGGTCCGGTATGAAGCAAAATTTTGTTGCTTTATACAATATAGAACCAAAGCATGTCAATAGAGATAATTGTGTCACATAGCTGCTTTAAATTTGACAATAACTTGAGGGCTATGGACTTAGATTAAATCATATCCCAATTATGTATGGCAACAGTAATGCAATAAGTCTATAAAAAAATTCTATTCGGCACTCGAGAACCAAACACATGGAAACTCATCATCACTTTAGACGAGATTACATAGCTCAAAGTGATGTAGCCATAGAATTTTATTAGCACAGATCATTAGCTCATTAATATTTTCACAAGACCATTAGTTAAGGATTCGGCCTATTCACTGAGATGATGTTTAGGGATATTAGCTCCTTCATTATAAGTATTTTTCAATCATGTATATTGTTATACAAAATCCCTTTGATGATTAAAAAAATTAAATTAAAATTAATAAAATATTAAAATTTTTGGGTTAATGGGCACCCATTAAGTAGTATAAACCCATAAACTTTTACAGGCACCACAAAATCTGCTTTATTAATCTCTGTCCTTTGAACCCCATTTAGCATTCAAAGGGACATATCATCTTCATTAAGTAATTGGAAAATGAAGAAAGCTATTGGAATACCTATCTTTAACCCTTTATCTAAATTTAATGCTTTCAAAAGCCTTATAAGTCATTAAAATATGTTATTATCTCTTTATTGCTTCCAACTTTTCAAATTTTCAAGAACCCATTCTCAAAAAGGCTGGAGCTTTTTTTTTCCGGAA
This sequence comes from Dendrobium nobile, assembly GCA_022539455.1. Classification (NCBI taxonomy): domain Eukaryota; kingdom Viridiplantae; phylum Streptophyta; class Magnoliopsida; order Asparagales; family Orchidaceae; genus Dendrobium; species Dendrobium nobile. The sequence goes on from CM039731.1 coordinate 27,239,805, forward strand.
ATTTGGGCAAAATAGAATAAAAGGGGCAAAATTAACTAAATGTCACTTCTTATTTATCAAAATTATTATTTTGAGGTGGGGGAATTAGCCACCCTCAAATGTACGGAAAGTTATTACGTCCGGCGTCCGGAGGCGAATCCGGGTGACGTGGCACGTCTGAATTCGCCCCCGGACGGTTCGGACGCCAGGCGTAATAATTCGCCCAAATGTACATGGTTACACCAATGATGATAGTTGAACATATATTTAAGACATTAGCCTTATATATGATGTCCCAGTTTTTATGACAAGTGAGATTAAATATGAATTGAAGTTAATATAATAATCACTATGTTATTTGATTTGCTACAAATGAGAATAGACATTTAATTATCTAATTGAATATCATTGTATCAAAAGAGTTGCCTCAAATCAATTGTGTAATTGAGTTAAGTTGACTCATGAGCTAGCTCGAGGTTAACTCGATTAATAACTCATGAGCTGAGCTCAACAATCTAATAAGTCAAAATTGAGCTAACCTCGTTTCAACTCATCATCTCTTGAGCTAACTCGTTTAAAAATGTTAATAAAAGATCCTCATCATATTCTGCTTCGTTTGGGACAACTTTTTTGCTGCTTTCTAAATAGTTTTTTTTATAAAAATTTTTTGAATTAAAATTTTGTATTAAAAAATTACTTTAAAAAACAGTAAAAAAATAGTTTCAAACAAAACCGGTAGCTCAAATTACCCCACCGGGCTTAGGTGGGTTGGCGGGCGTGCTTGGTTGGGAACCCCCCATCCCAAGTTCGAATCCTCTCTCATACGGCACGACTTCTTAAGTGGAGAGAAAACTGTGGGTCCTGCACATGTGGGGTTGGTTGTTGGTAGACTCGTCTTGGGATTAGTGGACATCGCCAAGCGCGTCACAAACTAACGTGGCAGCGGGCCGATACCCCGTTCAAAAAAAAAAAAAAAAAAACCTGCAGCTCAAATTAGAATAATAGAATGGCTAAACTAAGCTCTACTTATTTACCCTCCTGCCATAAAAACCAAACATGGACTACAACTATAGATTCAAATTTGCTTAATCGCCCCACAAAAAGTACAGTTCCCGCTCTTTATTCTCTCTCTAAATTCAAATATGGAGCATGAATGGTCTCTCTGATAAATAATTGCAGTTCTGGCTTCTCCAACTACAGAACCCTAAAAGCCTTCTCACCGCCGTTTCGGCAGCTGAGCCCTCGCTACTTTACTCTCTCATGTCTAAAGCGACGGCTCACTGCCGCACTCGGCAGCAGGAGAATGCCGGTAATGAACAGCCAAAGGTCGAATGCCCATTGTCCTCTAAGCGCCGCACTCGGCATCGGCAGAATGCCGTCGATGAGCAGCCGAAGCTCCTTGAATCCCCCTCATCTGTGCGCCGCACCCGGCAGCGGGATGGTGCTGTTGATAAACAGTCGCAGCTCCTCGAATCGCCTTCCTCTTCCGCGCGCCGCACTAGGCAGCGGCAGGGTGATCCCGGGGAGCGGCAGACGGTCATATCCTTGAAGAGGAATAAGTCGGTGGCCTCTGAGACTGCTAATGGTTTCCCTGAAGAAGCGGGTACTGTTGCATGTGAAGGACACAGCCCGTCGCGGAAGAAGATAAAGGCGCCAGCTCCCACTGGTGTTAACAAGCTTGAAGAGGAGGAGGGAAAAAATTTGGATATGGAAAAAGAAAACGAAAAAAAAGTAGAGAAGGATGAGCTTTGTGAAGATCCGGCCGCTAATTCATCGAATAAGAAGAAAGGGGATTCTGGAAAGAAAGTGGTGAAGAAAGAACAGGAGTCAATTTGTAGATTTATTGGTGATCCTGTACCTGTCAATGAAGCTAAAATGAGATGGCCGGAGAGATACACCAAGAAGGTAATTAGCAGCCCTAAAAGTGGCATATAAGAATGCATAACTATTGAATGGCATATAAATTATTATTTAATAATAAAATAAAACTGGTGAAAGGCGTGAAAATTAATATATTTGCATTAATGTATTCTTAAGTATGTTGGACTACAAGTAAAATTTAGCGCAACTAGCATTAATTGAATTTATAAATTTGAATCCACAAACTTAAATGGTGTTAAAATTTGAAAATTATTTGTTATTGTAACTTTTAAATTAGTTAAATTGTGATAGAAGAAAATTAAGTATTCAAATGAATATTAAAATTTTAATTAAGAATTTAGAAGCCACATAATTAATTAAATGACTTTGTTAATTAATTTTCTATTTGCCTTAAAATTAGGATTTATTAGTTCTGTATTAGTCAACCAAAGAAATAATCAAATAAATTAAACTTTCTGATATTTTTTATTGAATGATTGGAATTAATGTTGAAGAAAAGTTTGCTTCTGAGCAATGATGATTATGAGATGAGAAAATAATATTTGAGAAATGAAATTCACTTAAAATCAGGGTACATAGAAAGATAAATTTTAAATAGTTTAGAGATGAAAATATATATATTTTTAAATATTTTCTTCACTTTTTTCTCATTATTAGTCTTCCTCTTTATTCATTCTTTAAATATGAGCATAATTTTTCCATTGGGCATGTTTATTAGAGGTCGATTTCTAGCTTTTATATTAAACAAACTTGTTAGTCACTAAATTTATGATTATACTTAATCTCCGCATAAGAAAGCCTTCAATTTCTAATTGCCTTCTTCAACTCTTTAATAGTCTTTGCTAATCGCCCAATGGATAAATTCCTCTATATGACATTGATTAGGATAAGTAATAACCTTTGATCACTCTAATGTCCATTTTTTCAACCTCTACTCCTACTCTTGATTTAATAAATGAAAAGAAAGATTGATATTATGTAAAAATTGATTTCTTTTTCTCTTTTTAGAGAGACATGTAGAGATAAATTTTAAAGGATTAGACATGAATAAGATCTTGAGTTTGACATCAATTAATCTAAAAAAATCAAAGTTAAATCTTATCTAAAGATTTCATGATTAAATTTGTTGAGAGAAATTAGATTCCACACCTATCAATCTCTAACATGAATGATTGAAAATTTGTTGTCTTGCCTTAAAAGAGTTCTCTCTTTGGAATACCTCTTAAAAATCATTTATTAGGTTTCATTGGGACTTTGTAATGCTTTAGCCTATTAGTGGTAAATTTGTCTTCATGAAACATTGCTCCTACTTTAATTGAAGAACACTAAAGCACTTAGCTTTGATACCAATTGCCAAAAAAAAAAAAAAAAATGCACTCTTGAAAAGCCATGATTATCAAAAGAAACTAAAAATAATCTACAAAGAAAACATTAAAAAATATATGGTAGTTTATGTAATTTGATGAGTCACTTATGTCCATGATTGCATAGAAAGATAATTGTAGATTCAATTAAAAAAAATTATGATATAAATATTCAATTTGTATTGTTCTTTTGTTTATTCCTACTCCAAATTTTAGGGAAGTTCCTCTATTGGCTATATTTATAGATATTCTCCTTGTATTCTATGTTGAACTATTTTGTTGGTTGGTAGCCCTTATTACATTTGTCAAAATTTTTTAAAGAAGGCTTTTAGTTTCCAATTACCACCTCTGCCACTTAACTGGTCATTATCTACTACCCATTAGGTAAACCTTTTTGTGACATCAAGTAAGATAAGTATTAATCTCTTCTTACTCTATTGACCACTTCTTTAAAATCTATTTTTGAACATGGTTGAATGAAGGAAAAATGAGTAATGTCTTAGAATTATTGATTTATTCATTTTTTTATAAAATAACATCTGTTGGTAGGTATGAAAATTAGATGTGAATAAGATGTTGGGTTTTTCATCCACCAATCTCAAAAAATCTTAACTAAAATTGATCTAAATGCTAGTCTGATTGAGTGAAATTAGAGTCCACACAATTCAAGAGCCATTTTTTAGGACCATATAAATATAAAATTTTTGGATGAATACAAGATTTAAAATTGCGTAATTGGGTATTGAGGCATTTTTTTTTTCATAAGGCGAGGTGTAAGCCTCAAAATTTAAAAATTGTGTAAAGTTAAAATGATAATTTTTTATACATTAATGACTAATCTAATAATATAAAACATAAACAAGTACGAGATATGAAGTGTCAATTAATAAGTTGTTTGAAAATAAAGTGAAATCCAAACATCACAATAATAAGTCAATATAAAATATAGTTCAACTTAAAATTCCATCTTTTCTAAATCCCAATATTTTGTTCATTAACATGTAATTCAAAAAATAAATAGCATTGACATAACAACTCAAAAGTCATCAGCATTGTCATCACTAAGTGGGTCTTCATTTGAATCATCGTTATGATGAACTACTCTCTCCCCTTCCTCATCTCCTATGGAGTTTAATGTCTCGCAATTAGGTCCTTCCTCTACATCAATTATCTTCTTCTTCCCTAAGTATTTTTGAATGATATCTAAATGAGTAATACATTAATAAAAGTAAAGTCTAATAAAACTATGTTATTTATATACATTTTTTTATTTGTTCTTAAGTTGTGATGGATGTAGATGCTCTATAACCATCAAAGAAATCAACATTTAAATCTTCCTCTCGTAACTCAAACGGTGTCACCTTCATTTCATCATTTAATAACCACTCGTCATCAGATGTCATATCCTCATAAATTAATGGATCTTCTAGTTTTCTTCTAGTTTTTTGTTTTTGAGTCTCTTATTGTACACAATGTACAATAGTGAATTCATTCTCAGTTTTGACAAATGATTTCTCCTATTTGTATGCATTTGGTTGTAGGTGCTCTAATTCCATTCACATCTAGATGAAGAACATGTTAATCCCAAAACTTTCACAGCAAAACGTTATAATTCTAAAGTGTCATCATTAAATTAAATCCACCATTCAACTAAGATTTACATAAATGAGTATAGTCAATACTCAAAGAACAAGTTTTAAATAAGTAAAACAACAAATGAAATTACCTGGAGATCGTTTTGAAATAGTGTACTTTGCCTGTTGTAATAGAAAAACTTTTCTTTATTCCTAAAAGGTATCAATTGCATGACAACATTTAATCTTTTAGTTGCATCACCTGCCACCAATCGATCCATACAATGATACAATTCTAATTTTATTTTAGGATTTGTAGACTTATTCTCTGCATATTGGTACTGAGGGTTTAAGTAATAGCCTATTATATATAAGTGTCAGTGAAGCTGTAGCTTTTATCTATCATTAATAATATTTCAAATTTTCTTATAGCTTCCCTCTTTCGCCCCCTAAATTGCAGGCAATAATTTCTTTAACTTTATCCATAGTAGGGGTGTCAATTCGGGTTGACGGGTCTGGTTCGAGTCGAACTCGACTTGACTCGGGCATAAACGGGTCAACCTGAACCCGACCAGTTTAGGTAAATGGGTCAGGAAATTAAACCCGGACCTGACCCGCACGGGTTGCCGGGTTGACCTGACCCGACCCGTGAATCCCTTTGACTAGGCAGTGCCGGAGATGTTGCAGTCTGCATGGAGGCCAGCGGGGTCGGCATCAACTAAATGGATCAGATGTGCTAACTCGATGGGATGTTGACGGCAATCGGTGTCCGGTGTGTGTGCACCACGAATCGTCATTCGGCGTTCGCGGACAAGGCGTCGCAGCCTCACAGGCGACTAAGGCGAGTCCGCGAGTAGCGAACGTTGGTCGCCGGACATATTGAGTGCTTGGGTGCTTGACACGGTAGCCGGACGTATTGAGTGAATGAGTTCTTGGGTGCTTGACACTGTAGCAAGGTGAGGACTGTGAGGTCCAATCCCTCTGAGGCAGAGCCGCATATGTCAGAGTTGGTGAGGTGACCTCCCTCGGGCCCTGGGACTTGTTTTTTTTTGGGACTGCGGGGCCTTTAAGTTTTAATTATGGGAAGGCTAAATTCGGGTCAATCGGGTCAATTCCGTGTTATCGGCTTGACCCGGACCCGACCCATTTGTTAAACGGGTCGAAAGTTGAGACACGAACCCGACCTTTTTGTTAAATAGGTCGACCTAACTCGTATTTTTCGGGTCGGGTTCGGATCGGGTTCGGGTCGGGTTGTCGGGTCGGGTCAATTATTAACACCCCTAATCCATAGCATTATAGATGAAATTTATAGCAGACCTCTTCTCTGCATCCAACATCCTTAAAATTTGTACTAATGTTCTAGTGATTGTGATGGCGTACAAGAGGTTTTGACAAAATTTATCATTTAAAATAATCTTTCTAACCTCTTTCATCTTGGGTTTCTTTGTCCATGCATAACTCAACCACTGTGCGGAGGTAAATATAGACTCTGAAGATTGTCTAGCATCCAACATACTCTCTAATGTCAAGTAACCGGTGACAAATATTGTCGCTGCTGTCCTTAGATTTTTTTTTTTTTAAATTTTCTCATAAGAGTCAAAACCCAAAAATGGTTGTAAATAAACTAAGTTATTTTCTTTGCTTTGCTAAGTGCATTTTTATGTTGAGGCAACATCCCAAGCTTCTCAAGAATAAGATCTATGCAATGTGTAGCACATGGAGTTTAATACAAATGTTTCCTCCCTCCATAAGTTTTTTTTCCAACAACCTTGTAAGCACTGGTATTATTTGCTACTAATTGTACTACTAAATGCTCTCCAGCCTCCTCAACAACGCTACCTAATAATTTAAAGATGAACTCAATATCCTTGACCTAATCATATACTTCAATTGACTTTAAAAATACGGTACCGTAAGGATTATTAATTATAATGTTTATTAAACTTCTATTTTTCATATCTAACCAATCATATGATATAATAGTTACACTTGTTTGGGCCAAAGTCCTCTTAAAATTTTCAATATTTTTTTTTTTGGGTTTAACTCTTATGAGAAAATTTTCAAGCAACACACGATGAAATAAGAATAGATTAGGTTTAGGTTTTTTTTAATAATATTTTTTAAGAGGCGAATGCCTTGTCGAATTGAGGCGAGGTGCTCCTTGAGGTGTGCCTCTGTTTAATTGAGGCGTACGCCTCATATTTCAACTTGAAGGCGTCTGCCTTGATGCTAAAACGACTTGAATAGCGCTGAGGCGTGCCTCTTGTTGCGCAATTTTAAACCATGGATGAATAGTGAGGATTATTAAAATTAAATTGCACTATTTTACCTTTCAGAGAAAGCAATTTTTTAAAAGATCAATCACTTCAATTTCCATTGTTTTTTAACTTATGAAAGTTCAAATGGCTTATTAGAATTAACTTGATAATGTTAAGTAGTTGAAATTTTTAAGAATTTTTTTTTAATAATTTCTATATCAATTGGCATAATGAATTGAAAGAAATAAAAGCTGATAATGGATGAGCCTGGTGCTTACGTGGTGTGATAAAGATAATTCAAGTAATTTAATTGATTGCTTGTCTGTGGTAGACAGTTATTATAGGTTGGCTTCATTTCGCTAATAATTTCTATACTATCCTGTTTTTATTAAAATAATGAAACAAAGGAAGGCTAATTATGTATCACACATTTTTTTTAACTGGTAACTGGTAAAGGCATTCTTTTATTTTTTTAATATTTAGAAATATAATGTATACACATTCTCCATTCTTTAATTTTTTCTTTGTTTTCATCTTTCTAGGTTGGTGGGCCAAAGTCTATATCTTCATCAGACTATGGAAAGTATGCTTCTTAACTAAAAAACTTGCATTTTTTTTTACTGAAGTTAAATGAATGGGATTTTCTTCATTTTCTTTCATGGTTGTATGATACAATCGCCATATCTCATCTATTAAATGCTTTTTTGGTTTTTGGATTCAATTTTGTTATTTTTTTAAATCAGATCGCTTAGGATTTTCAGTTCAGAAAGTTCATATCATAGTTTGATTGTGGGTAACACATGGTGTAATTAGCAGGTTTTTTAGAGAGAATATGAATCTCTGGATATCTAACTGAGAAATGTTTGTTGCCAGTGATAGCATTTGTTGTCATTTTCATCTCGTTCAACCATTTAAATTTTCCGTGACAGTGAAGATGAAGCTGAGCCTGCCAAAGCTAAATGCCATTATTATCAGGCAATGGTTGATGGTGTTGCCTATAACCTCAATGATGACGCACATGTTAAGGTGAAATACAACTGTGTACTTTCATCTTATAATTTGGCCAATTTCTTGCAAAAAGTTTATCAACTCTTCTAACATCTAAGTTATTTCAAATATTACAATTTATCTCTTTACTATAGGAATCCCACATAAGTTTCCTTTTTTTTTTTTTGAATTTTTAATTTTTGGATTCTAACATTCTTTGGCCTACTCAGCCCTGTATAAATTTTTCCTGAATAAAAATTTGTGAACAGTCATAACTGCTCTATCCTATACTGTAAGAACAAATATTCAAAATGTTATGCATAGAACGATTTAACTAAAGAATGCATTTTTCTATTTATTTTATTGGGAAATGCAAAAACAATTATTCAAATATACTATGCATATAGCATAGATGTAAGAATTAACTTCATTTAGGCCTTCTCCAACCAAACTCCAAATGCATGAATGGTGTCACTCGCAAGCTCCAGCCAAACGGCAAAACTTCCGGTATTTGGTTGCGGTTGAAGAGAGTGATGCCAATATTGGCGTTGCATTGTTCACCTACGTTATTTTTCTGTCTCTATCGAGTTTGCCCAAGAAATGCGCGAAATAGAGAAAGACCGTTACCTTCTGCAAAGGGTGTAAAATGGAGTTTGATTGAAGATGAATCACGGTATTTTTTAGTTTTATTATATTTTGGAGTGAAAAATGAGATTTTCGGTTGGAGATGTCCTTATATATAATCGCATAATAACCAGTTCATGTTTTCTTCATTATTTGTTCTTTTTTTTTGCTTTATTTGCATTGGCATATTAACGATCACAATAACATGTTGTGAATAAAAATCTATGCTTCCATCTTTGGTTGTCACTATGCTACCAAAAAATCGAAGTGCTTTTCATGTAAGAGTCGAAATTTTTCTTATGTTTCACTCTAATTATGGGACATAATTGATTTGAAGGTCTTGTTTGGTGATTAAAAACCTTCCATAAATTCATGTTTTTTTTACTTAGTATACCATTAATTTGGTTTTCTAATTAAAGTTATGGACATGAAGTTTTTTAGATTCATGCTCAGAGCATGTTTGCTACGGATTATTATTATTATTATTATTATTTTGGTATAACCTTTATTGTTATTACTTCAATTATTGCTGCTGCTGCTACTTCTTTTTAGTAGTATAAGCCATTGTGAAGGAATAATTATGTGAAAATTCACGAATTCCGCTTTTAATTGTTTTTTTAGGCTGGTGATGGTGAACCAGATTATATTGGACGTATTATTGAACTTTTTAAAACTGTTGAAGGGAAGCTGTATTTTAGGGCCCAATGGTTCTATAAAGCTGAGGATACTGTAAGTTGCTTGAAGCACAAATTTTATGTTTTTAAATATTTTTAGTTATCATAAAAGATCTAAGCAAAATTTTTATTTGGTCTTGTAGGTAATTAGCTATCATGCGAATGACCATGATAAAAGAAGAGTCTTTTTGTCTGAAGACCGAAATGACAATGATTTAGAATGCATTGTGTGCAAGATTAGAATAGTTCGGATTGCAAATAACGTAATTTCAACGTTATATATATATATATAAAAAAATCTTGCCATGCGCATTACATTGTTTGTGTGATGTGATAGTTAATTATTTGAATTTTATTTAGTATATTATCTTTTGTAGATTGGTTTACCTTCAAAAGATGAGATTCCAGAGTGTGATTATTATTATGATATGTCATACTCACCCTTCTATTCCACTTTCGCCAATCTCCCCAAAGGTACTTTCTGGATATGTTCTGTTTATATTTAGCATTCTTTAATTTTTATATATTGTCTTATGGTTATTTTTATTATTATTTGACTGCATACCATGGTACACTACTTTAGATGATACTAGCGGTGTTAGTTCAGTGTCAACTACTTCAAGTGACGAAGGTTTTGAATTAGAAGCATCTCCAATGAATGCTAATTTGCTAGATTTGTACTCCGGTTGTGGTGCAATGTCTACTGGCTTGTGCCACGGTGCTCAACTTGCTGGTCTTAATCTTTACACTGTAAGTTGTGAACGTTAACTTAGCATGAAAAAAATTCCTTTTTTGTTTATGATTTCAATTATCGTAAATATTTTTATCCAATTTACTTTATTATTATTTGATCATTGTCATTTTTTTGTTGTAGACGTGGGCTGTAGATCTTAATTCATTTGCCTGCCAAAGTTTACGGTTGAACCATCCAAAAACAAAGGTATATTCAATGTCTAATGCTTGATGCAATTGTATTATTATAAACAATTCTCTGGTCAAGATCTTTGTTAATGCATTCTGATTTCTGAATATTAAACTTGGTTTCATGCTTTCGTTAGCCTTTTCACTATGGATCTATTGGTTTTTTTAATGATTTTTTTTTTCATGATTTTGTTTTTCAGTTCTCAGGATGGGCGAAAACTTTTTCACCACCAAACTTAAAGTGCTATATTTTGTTTTTGCTGTTCAATTCTAAGAAGAATCCGTGCTTTAACTGTTTTTATATGATCAAACCGTAACCTTTTTTATGTTGCTAAAATGAAGGTCCGAAATGAGAAGGCTGAGGATTTTCTTACTCTCTTGAGAGAGTGGAAGAAATTATGTGAGGAATTTTCCTTGGACGTGAAACATCCACCCAGGCCGAACAAAGAGTCAGATGACTTTAGCGATGATGGCGGCGATAATGATTCAACTCCTGTGCCTAAAGGGGAGTTTGAGGTGGATCATTTCGTTGATATTTGCTTTGGAGATCCAAATGAAATTGGCAAAAAAGAGTTGATGTTTAAGGTGATGTGTAATACAGTAAAACATATTGCTATGGAGTCCATTCTAATTTATAGATTTCTTGGAAACAGTTTCTTTTTTCCTAGGGTTCTGGCTGAATCTTCTTTGTTCATTTCATTTATTGGTATTTATCTTCTTATAGGTGCGATGGAAAGGCTATGGAGCAAGTGAAGATACATGGGAACCTATAAGTGGCCTAAGGTACTGTATTCAGGCTTTATATAACTTGTTCTTTATTTGCTATTAACTTGTATTGTTTTAATCTTACATAGCAAGTGTTCTGAGAGAATTGAAAATTTTGTTCGAAAAGGATACCGAAGCAAAATTTTGCCTTTGCCTGTGAGTACCTTGCATTTTGGTGCTTTTAGCCCTCAGCATTTTGTTTTTCTCTACCATGAATTTAGATGTACACGCATAATAATTTTTTTTATCGTTTTCTATAGGGAGTTGTCGATGTTATTTGTGGGGGTCCTCCTTGCCAAGGTATCAGTGGGTTTAACAGATTTAGAGATTATAATAATCCACTTGCAGATATCAGAAACCAACAAATGGCTGTATTTATGGAAATCGTCGATTTTCTTAAGCCTAAATATGTCTTGATGGAGAATGTCGTAGATATTCTCAAGTTTGCTGAAGGATTTCTTGGACGGTTTGCATTTAGCAAGCTGGTTAAAATGAATTATCAATCTAGGTTAGGTATAATGGCTGCTGGCTGTTATGGCCTTCCCCAATTTCGAATGAGAGTATTTCTATGGGGTGCTCAGCCCAGTGAGGTATTTATTTTTTCTTTGCAGCATTTTTGTTACTATCTTAGATCTGTTTTTAATATTTTTTTCGTTCCCAGGTTTTACCACAATTTCCTCTACCTACACATGATGTACTAGTTCGAGGTGGTGCACCTGTGAAATTTGAGGTAAATATACGTCAATGATGTGTTACAAATAGTTATTCTTGCACTCAATGCTTAATAACATGGTGATTCTATTTGTTTAGCAAAATATTGTTGCTTATAATGAAGGTCAACGGCCACAACTTGAGAAGGCCTTATTTCTTGGTGATGCCATTTCAGACCTGCCTAAAGTATGCATGGTTTTTATTGGCATTTTAATTTTGTTTTTCATAGCTGTTCTTTATTTTGTTGATTGTAAAACCTTTAGGTAGAAAATAATGAAGCAAGAGATGAAATGCCCTATGGAAGCCAACCAAAAACAGATTTTCAGTTCTCCATTCGCCTCACCGAACCTGGTAACTTGAAGCAAGTTCTATTTTTTTTTTTTAATTCCTATAAACAGTAAATGAATCATGTTCAAGCTCCGTAGTGATCATGTCAGTTTTGTGATGGGGACCTTTGGAGATTTTTAGACCTTGGTCTAAATTTTTCACCTTCCTATTTATGTTTTATCTAACAAGACTTCTTTTCAGCATGATTGGTCCTTGATCTAGTTATTCCTAAAATTTATATCCAATATGACTTATTTATTCTAACAATATTTTTACCTTGGTAGAATATTCAATTGGAACTCCATGTCTAGAGGTTATACGAGCAAGATGTATGGAGACTGCAAGATGTTGGCATTATATAAGTGCATGTGCATTTGTATAGCCATAATTGGGTATATTTTTTGTATAAAGGATAATATTTTTTATTTTTACTTGCCTCTACCTAAAGTTTGGAGTTGGGATTATTCTAGTGTAGGTGAGGATTGAATCTAAGATTTTGATAAAAATTTTTGAAGCCTTTACCAACATGATTAATTAATTGGCACTCACATAATAGATTATATGTGATTATTATAAATGTATTAATTTATTTTATTTCAATCGCATTTGGCATGAGATTTTTTTATAGTTATACATGTTATGAAATTATTTCATATTTATTCATCTGTATTTTATTTACAAGAAAATGTTGATGGTTGTTGAGAAGTTGTCTCTGATCATTGGCAATGCTAGATTTTTTTTCATGGATACAAAGTACTAATATTCTGGTTTTTAATTTATTTGCATTTCTTAGATTTGGTAGACCCCTCCTCCAACCCAAAGAAGGCAGTCCTCCATAATAACTTATTTGATCATCGGCCGTTGCAGTTGAATGAAGATGACTATATGCGTGTATGTAGAGTACCTAAAAAAAAGGTCGGTTTTCTAATATTATTCTTTTAAGTAGCATTTTATATCAAATTTATTGTATTTCTACTATTGTTATGAGGGTTGAGCTGTTTTTGAACTTTATTATTATTTATATGCATATAGGGAGCCAATTTTCGAGATTTTCCTGGTGTTATAGTTGGTCCCAATAATGTTGTGGAGTTTGATCCACAAGTTGAACGGGTTTTACTTCCTTCAGGGAGTCCTTTGGTAAATTCATCTACTTTGTTCAATTTTTTTTTTCTAATGCTATTATAACTATTTATTTATTTGTTTGATACAGGTTCCTGATTATGCTATGTCATATATCAAGGGAAAATCTCCAAAGTAGGGTTTAATATTTTTTTAACCTTCTTTGTCTTCTGAAATTGAATGTTTCTTTTCCATTGACTTATATGTATTGTCTAAATAGGCCCTTTGGACGGCTATGGTGGGATGAGACTGTGCCCACGGTAGTAACTAGGGCGGAGCCACACAACCAGGTAAAATGGTCCCAACTGTTTAGGTGAAATCTACAATGAGTTATTTGTTCTGGAATTATCTGTTTAAGCTCCTTTTTCTTTGTAGATTATTTTACATCCTGAACAGGACAGGGTGTTGACCATAAGGGAAAATGCTAGGCTTCAAGGATTTCCTGATTACTATAAATTGTGTGGTCCTATTAAAGAGAGGTAAAACTCTCTATCTTTACTGTTATTCTTGTCTGCTTGTTCCTTGATATTCTTATGAGTAGGTTTAATTTAGGCATTATTCAGTCCAAGAACAGAAACTTTAAGATTTTGACAAACTAAGGTTTCGTTTGGAACAGTTTTTTTAATGTTTTTTAAAGCAGCTTTTTGATACAAAAATTTCTTGAATTAAAAATTTTTGAATTAAAAAATTGTTTAAAAAAGCTGTTCCAAAGGAAACTTAAGTTGGTTTCTACCCATTAAAGGTATTTTTTAGATGCACGTTTTTTAAAATGTTATTTTTTTGGGACATTTAAAGCAAACTCACACACACAACGCATACACAAACTCGAATCCTAGACCTCTTAGTTGGAAGCCTAAGCTCCCAACCAATAGGCTAAGGAGAGCTGTGTTTAAAATGTTATTCGCTATGAAAATCTTTTAGAAACTAATGATTACATAACAGATCAAAAAAAAAAAAAAAAATTTTAATTTGCTTTTCTTGGGAGATTTTTTATGAATCTCAGCTTAAACAAAGTTTTAATAAATCCTATACAAGCCATTATCTTACCTAATCACACGTAAGTTTTAGGCTTCAATTGGGACGGTTTTCTTATTTCTTCTTAAAATAGCTTTCTAGTACTAAAAATCTGCTTTAAAAAACATAATGAAAATCATCTCAAATGAAGTTTTAGTGATTTGTTATTTGGTTGCCAGTCTTTTCTTGAAAACTTAATTGTCAATTTATAGTTTTGATCTTTACTGCAAGGGATAGCTTTTCAATTAACTATTTCTTAAAGCCGTGCTTTGATTACAGTTAAATATTCATAATTAGTTATAGGAATTTTATTTCGCTTCACAATCTATCCAAAGGAAGTCTAATGGAAAAAAGGGCCTAATATTCTCTTCTGTCTTGTTCTGATCTTCATTATGTCTGTTATAAATCATAAATTAATTAGCTATTTTTTTAAACTGGACAGGTATATCCAAGTTGGTAATGCAGTTGCTGTACCAGTTTCAAGAGCCCTTGGTTTTGCACTAGGCCGTGCATTCCAAGGCAAAGGCGGCGATGATCCTACCTTTACTCTTCCTGCAAACTTCCCCCACTTTGGTGTTGGGGCTGGTGAAGCAATCAATTGACAGGCCAGAAGAAAAAAAAAATTTTATATATTCTATTTTTTATGATATTTTTGAATTATAAAACTTTTATTCCATAATTTATTATCTTATATCTAACTTAGAGTAGTATCCTTTTCTTGTCAATCATATATTGTACCATTGTGAGTTTTAAAGTGATTTAGGCTTTGTTTGGGATGGCTTTCTTACTGCTTCTTAAAGTAGTTTTCTAATATAAAAATTTTAATTTTTGTATTAAAAAACTGCTTTGAGAAGTAATAAGAAAGCTGTCCCCTAAATGAAGCCTTAGGCTTTCTTTATGATAGCTTTTATATTGTTTTGTGTTTCATACCATAATCACAACTTATGTTTGGCTATTAGTTTATCTTCCTATTATGCTAATTTAATTTGTGCATTGATTTAGATGCCTAATTTATAGCTAACATATCTTACAAATTTTCATGAACTAAACCATCTAATTCCTTAGTCTGAAGTTTTCTACATTAATAGATTTACACCACTTACAATAGTTTCCAACCATTTTACATGAGTAAGGATTAAAGAAATATGGCCTAATTCACTACCTTAATTCCTTAGAAAAATCCAATGAACACCAAAACTAAACTAAAAATCCAATAAATTGCTTTCCACATACATTGATCAGCTTTGGTTTGCACAGTTATGATCCTTTTTATTGGTAAAAAATGTTGAAGAGAGCTTATTTGCAAATGATGCTTAGAACTTTGCTTCTTTTGGTGGGAGAGTGAGGTTTTCAATTAGATAACTTTTCTTTGCATTTTAGGGAAGAATGGTTACTAATGCAATACCAGTTTTATCAGTTTGTTTTCTTATCTCACAATTACCAAATCTCCCTTCACATTATTGTATGTTTCATTGAAGTGATATTCAAATTTGTTCAAGGCACAAATAATCACTTCAAAAAGTTTCATGATGACTTAACAAGCCCATATTGTCACATGGAAGTGCTCTCTTTGATATCAAATTAATGTAGCCTTGGATTTGAGTGTCCCAAGGCTTATGCTTCATGTTTGAGATGTATAATTTTTCTTAGGAACATTGAGGATTTGTTTTGAATGGTTGAAATTTTTTAGAAAGGTGATTATAAAGTTGTTGTAGAGAAAGTAATTTTTTAATACAAAATTTTATTAAATGAAATGAAAAAATTAGTAGCTACATAAAAATTGTGATTGCGGCTTCAAAAGCAAAGCAGTAAGAATGTTGACTCAAACAAAGCCTTAGAATGAGGTTGGTGGCATATAGGATGAGGGTGGAGGTGTTAAGGTCAACCAAGGCATGATCATATTAGGTCGTGAGTATGATAATAACTAATGAAATTAGGTTTTGAAAATAAAGAATATCTTCGAAAAAAACATGAAAATGGTGTAGGGATATATTTACTTAAGTTTTTGAGTTTGTTGGATTCTTTCAAGGAATTTAAGGTATATAGTTAATATAAAACTTATACTAGGTCTTAGAAACCTTAATATGGCTGACTTGATTCATGGCACTATTTCTTTAAACTTTGTTTATTTAAGATGGCTTGAAATACTTAGAAGTGATGTGGAGATACTTCTAATTAAGTTATGGAGTTTATGGGATTTTTCCAAAGATTTTAGGTGGTGAATTGAAATCAAAATCGAGATTAGGTTATTGAAACCCTAATCTAGCTAACTTGAAATATGGCCTTGTTTCTTTGGCATGTCTCAAAACATAGTTGTATTTTTTATGTGATATGAGATATGTATGGAAAGGTTTAATAGGAATTTAATCAAAATTATAAAAACTTTACATAAAAAATTTAAATACTCACCAAAGAGCACCTCTCAATCATGAATTTAATGGAGGAAGAAAAGTGTATTAACATATTACATTTTATTTCCAAATATTTAATAATATCTCATTGCAGTAAAATAACATTTATATAAACATTTCATATAAGTTTTATCAATTGAAATTTGAAATCTCTCCAAGTGTGGTTCCTTATTTCAAAGAGATAGTTGGTTGGTTGGAGTTACATGATATGGCTGCTCCCTTATTTTATGAAGAGGGGTTTATGAAGAGGGGTGATGTAATTTCATGAACTTTTGAACTTGACTTGGAATCCTCATTGGATGCTTCTTTATGTTGGATATAAGTTGAAGGAACCTCCCTTCAATTATTTCTCATTATTAATGCCAAATAATGAAGCTTGGCAGTTGGCACACCACATCCAATGATAACTAGTCTTGAAATTTTCACCTTTTCTTCTTTTATAAATTATAATGTTGACCTACATGTTAAAATACACGCGTAAAGGAGCAAAATGTGTGGCAAAAGTGATGTGTGCGGCTATGTGATGCTCCAATTGAAGGGTTGAATGATGTCTACTCACCAAATCGATTGCGTTGTTGTGACCAAAATATCAAATTCCCCCAAGTCGAAGCCCCTAGCAGTCAAATCAGGAGCGACTAGTCAAAATTGGCGACCTACATTCGAAAATGATGCATGAAGCTCGATCGCAAAATAAACTTTGACGTTGTGATCAGAGCATCATCAATACTCAAAAGATATTACAAAGTATTCAATTAAATCAGTGCAATAAGATTAGTGTGGGTCCCAAAGCAACAACATGCAAATTAAAGAAATTGACTCGCGACGTTGCCCAAACGACCCCCAATCGCAAAACAGACTTCACCATTACGCTCGAAATGTCGACAATACCCAATACGCCGCCTACATGCAAATACAACAATGACTTCACTATAAGTGTTATAGCATAAGTACATATAAAGGGGCTTATGATGCAATAATTCATATGCAAGCAAACATCAACAATCCACAAATATAACACTTACAAGAACTTGCAAGAAGCCCATCATGATATAATAACCCACTCACGGGTGATGATGGATGATGATGTGATCAACCGAAGACAGATGTAAATTCCCATAAGCAAGAGCCAAGAGTATCAGCACTTGAAAGTAACGGTAGGGGATTTTTCGTGTACAATAGTCTACCTACCAATTCAAGTTTACAAATCTTGTAAATGTCCAGTACTTTATTCATCATAAGTTGCGAGTCGCTGAAGATTTGGAAATTTTGGATTATTGCATGGATTGCAATCTCCAGTCTCACTATTATAGATTCATACTCAGCTTTATTATTGGTTTAAGGCTCAATTAAACTAAATGAGAATCTCATTATGTCTCCTTCAGGTGATATAAAATGAGATTGATGTTGGCTCAGGCTCTTGTAAGATTTGATGGTCGGATAAGTATAATCGATGATGCCCCATCGAAGTACAACTCCCAAAATGGTAGTTTTTCATTCTCCTAGGCCTGCATGATTTGTTCATCAGGAAAATTATCAGTAAGTGGGGAATCTACCAGGATAGGATGTGCGATAAGAAAATATGTTAATGCTTATCCCTTCACTATTTTTTGCGACATGTATGTGATATAAAATTACAGTAATATTACTGCCAATTTGGCTAGATGACCTGTTAATGATGGTCTTGTCATCAAGAACTTCAATAAATTGATCTTTGATATCAACATAATTTTATGTGAGAGCACGTAGTGGCGGAGCTTCTGGATTATAAAGATCAATGCCAGGCAATACTTCTCAATTGGGAAATAATGAATTTATGCCCAATCAACATCCTAGTGATGTAGTAAAGTATATTTTATTTTCCTTCTTCATTATGTTGGGCTAATAATGCTCTGAGGGATTCTTTTAATGCTGCCACATATAATATAAGAGGCTTCCCCGGAATTGGGATCGAGAATGGGTGGATTTAACAAGTATCTTTTGATGCTGTTGAATGCTTTTCGACACTCTTCGTCCCACTTTGAAGTGAACATCTTAATTCATCAATTTAGAGAATGATTGGCATCAACCAATAGATCTGATATGAATCAAAGCAATCTTGGAGATTTCTAGGAGGCAACATCTCCAAGATTGCTTTGATTTTATTGGGGTCGATCTCGATTCCTTGATGTCAAACAATGTATCTAAGGAATTTACCAAAGGAGATCCTAAAAGCCTATTTGAGAGGGTTCATATTCAAATCAAACTTTATGATTCTCTCAAATACAATCCGTATATTATTTAAATGATCTTTTCGATCCATGCTCTTGATAAAGAGGTCATCTATATAGAACTCAACCTTCTGATGTATTAATTCATCAAAGATACATATCATTGCCTGCTAGTAAGTGACACCAACATTCTTAAGGCCGAAGGGCATAACCTTGTAGCAGAATATGCTAATGGGCATTCTGAATGCTGTATGTTTTTCATCTTTAGGTACCATCTTGATCTGATTATAGCCTGATGATCCATACATAAATGAGAATATGTTGTAATTGGATGTGTTATCCACTAGAAGTTCTGATACTGGAAGCGAAAAATCATCCTTTAGACCTGCTTTATTGAGGTCCCTAAAATTGATGCATATAAGGATCTGATCATTCTTTTTTCTTGATAGGGACAATATCAGTGATCCAGTCGGCATATTTTTCTTCTCAGAAGAAGCCCGCTTCTATGAGCTTTTTTGTCTCTACAATTATATGTTCTTCAATTTCCAATCGCATTCTCCTTGGAGCTTGTTTGAAGAGTGTTGCATCTGGTTTGATGGTCAATCTATAAACTGCAAAATCAAGGGATAAGTCAGGCATCTCAGCGTATGTCCAGGCAAAGCAATCCTTAAATTCATAGAGGAGTTATTTTATTTCTTCCACTTGGTCTTTTGGTAGAAGGGAGCTAACGAAGGTTGGGCGAGGGTCCATCTTCGTTCCCAAGTTAACTTCTTTTAGCTCATCCATAGTGGTTGTCTGTCCACCATCTTCTAGTTCTTTTGGTGTGGGCTGGGTTGATCATCCTTCAACTTTATATATTTCCTCAGCATCATTGTCGTTGGATTCGATACCCCAGCATGTGATTGCTCGGCAAATCACCTTTTGAGGGTATTTTCGCATGATAAATTCGAGACCTCTTTTTATAATAATATCATTCTTCATTAATGAGTAAGGATTTCTTCGATACTAGAGGCTCAAACAAAAATGAACTTGTTGTTTGAGGGAACGAGTATTACCTCGCTTTTGTAACATTCTTTGGATATTTTTAGAATTATACATGGGGAACGTCGTAGATACTAATTCCATGAAATTGATGAGCATATAAAACCATTCACAATTTTCTTCTTCATTGAGCTTTTCAATTGAATAAAATAAGCTCCTTAGCCCACCCCTTTTTTGTGAGGAGGCATATAACGGGCGGGTTATAAGGTCTTCGACATTATGCTCCTCTTATAGAATGATTTATTTAAAGTGTTGTAGGGGAATACACATGACTACGAGCATGCTATATGAGATTAACAGGCTACCTATTCTTTTGAAGAATATTTCATGTAGATAGAGTCATAATCTTAATCATCATTTGAATATTTAACCTCCCTTCTTCCTTTGCCCGTTAACTAGTATATCCTTTGAGATTTGGTAGGGGTGGCATCACTTTTATTTTTGTCACTCCCTTGATGAGGCATGCATTTTCTTTCTTTAGGAATAATCACAACTTTGGGAAGAGTCGACGTTGCAGTCTTTCTCCCCAGCTTCTTTTTCTTGCCTTCTTGTTTAGGTTGCTTTATAATCTCTTGATTCGATGTTTAGGCCTCAAGAGAGCTCGATGACTTTAGGTTATTTGGAATAAAGTATTTGGCATTTTCATAGATTGCTACTTCATGAACTACAAGGGCTGGATGTCACTAGAGATCCTAAATTCTTCTCCATCTCTGAGGCACTTCATGCATTGATATAGTGTTGATGGGATGATGTCATACTCATGTAATAATTAGAGACCTAAAGCGTCTTAAATAAAGTATTTGAATCAATCACATGAAATTTGGCATTTGTATGAAATTCTCCAAATGTGAGGGAGAGTGTAAATAATCATAGGGTCTTCTTTCCCTTTTTACGGGAGTGGAAACGGAGTGGTAGTTTTGATGAGGGTTAGGATTTTTAAGTGGTGTATAGGTAAATAGGAAATTTTAGGTGTTAGATATGTAAATAGACTTATTTTAAGTGTTAGGTATGTAAAAATCCCTAAAATTAATTTGAATATGATGTTATTTTTATTTGTTTTTAATAAATATGAGTTTACTAATTTTATCTTTTTTCATACTTTAATTTGAATTTAACTTAATCTATTTATTTAATTTAAATTAACTAGAAAAGATATTTTTATTATATATTATATTATTATAATAATAATCACACCTCAACACATATCAAATGATGTCTAATTCGAGCGCGAGGAGACCCATTTGAAAGATCTTAGTGATCCAGACATGATCATGCAATCCACTTCACAAAATTAGGCCCGGATCAAAAAAATTGTGTACGAAATGAAGATGCACATGGAAGATTCAAAAGCATGTTAAAATACACATTAAATCGATGTCAAACCGATCACACATATTTTAAATTATGATAATGGGCAATGTATGATAAAAAAGAATAAATTCGAAAGTCGATAACGAATCGAGGTAAAATATATGATTTGACCTTTCATCAGACACAATGGTGCAACGTGCAAATAAGTGAATAGATCTACGAAATATACAATGCAGGTGATCAACATCAAAAAGGAGGTCAGCAGTAATTAGATATTTTAAAATCATTGTAACAAACTCTAAACTCTAAATTTTAATGATGCATATGTTACTAGTATCACTGTTGAAGCATTTATCTCCATTAATAGCCAAAGCATGCTCACGATTGAAAATTAAGGATGGTCATTTTACAATAGGTAAAAATAAGTTACCATATACAAAAAATTTCACTTATAATTGGGGAGCTTATTAGTCTTCATTTTCTCTCCATAGTAGCAAGCTAGCAAACATGGTTAAACACTATATACTTGCACTTTTTTCTTAAAAAACTTCATGTCAACCAATTATAAAATTATAAACACCAATCTCTCTGCAACACTTTCTATATAGTTAAGTCCAAATTATGGTAAATAGACTTAAAGAGATTCCTTTGCTCCTCCATCCTACAAGAGTTGCCTTCATCAAGAACAAGGATGATGTCAACCAAGCCACTAAGCATTTATGTGCCAAAATTAACCTCAAAAGGCTTTTATTTTGCAAGTATAGTAAGCAATGCTAAATCTATAATTTCTAATGATTTATATGATAGGATTGATAGAAAGAAAGAGTGAAAGTTAACTTTGAATACGTTAAATGCATTAGAAATTATAATAATATAATGGAAGCTAAAGATGGTCATGAAATCGATAGATAGTTATTGAAATTTCAATTATGTTATGAAAAAATGGTAGTTGATTGTTGAATTAATGTAGAAAAATCAAAAGGTTTTTAGAAGTACTATTTTTTTTTTTTTTAAATCAGACACTTTTCTTTTACATGTGAAATTCTAACAGATCTGATGGTTAAAAACTGGTTCACGCTATAAATTTTCTAAGAAAATAACAAAAGTATTTATTTAAGAAAAAATACAATGAGGGTCTAAAAGTAAAACAGTGAAAAACTGTCATGCGAACGCTTAATGAGGCTGTGGCAAGTAAACGGTGAGATCAGATTAACTTAGACTTAGGCTTTCTTTAATTTTCATCCTAAAAAATTACTTTAAGAAGCACCAAAACAGCCATCCTAAATTATGATTTTATTTAGGATGGCTGTTTTAGTTACTTTCTAAAGCAATTTTTTTAAGACAAAATTTTTTAATTCAAAAAAAATTTATATGTTTTAAAAAGCAATAAAAAAATTGTTACAAATAAAACCTAAATAATTTAAAACATTTTTTTATGCTTTATAAAATTATTTAAAAAAAAAACATTTTTAAATTATTATAGAAAGTAACTTTTATCAAAATTTGTGCTAACCTTAACTAGCCAAAATGTCTAGGAAAAAAAAGATAATTGCCAATACTCACATATCTAATCTATGATTGGTATTATAAATAGTATAAATTTAATTATCATGAATCTATCATATATAAGAATAAAAAATATACATGAGAATATATCTTCTATAATTAAGGTGTGATGATTAAAATGATAAAAATGACTTATACATATTATATGATAATAATATTATTGCATTATAAAATGCTGCAGTTGTCCCAAATAGTTGATACAACTTCTTACAAGCCAAGCAGAAAGCCGCTACACTAGAATGCGGTTCTCAAGGTAAAAAGACATTCGGAAAAAACACTTGACCTCCAATTCCAGTTTGCTGCAACTTATAAAAGGGAACAATATGAAGAAGCAACCTATAGTGAAAGTACTAAGATTGATCTACCTTTGCTATCTTAGCTCCCTCCATGGAAGGAGAGTAAGGGGTTATTCACTTCTTCTCTGAGTTGCTCTCCAATTCTTTCCTTAACTGACGAGAGAAATCATCATTGACATCATCATCATCCCAATCATCTTCCCACTGCTGCAGGGCATCCTTTCCTTCTTCCTTGTCATCCCACTCTGCAACAAAGTAGAGGAAAAAGATGGTTAAGCTTAACTCTAAAGTTGATACATATCAAAAGCTCAGAAAGACATAAATAATCAATCGGTATTTTCAAAATCTGGACAAAAGAAGCTGGAGGATGAAATAGGATTCAATACAGATGTAAAAGTCACTTTTCAGTTCTAGCTAGAATAAGAGTGTTGATCATCATGGATGAAGCAAATGCTATTCAATATGATTTGTACTTCTAGGAGATCTATTTTTAAGTCATATGATGCTTGTGTAACTAATATTTCGATAGCCATCATCAATTGAGCTAGAATAGGAATTTGTTTTGCCTTGTATCCGTGTAGGCACTCTAATTAACAGCTATAGGTTGTCTCCTCTCATAAATATTATGCAGACTAGATAGATGGCATGCTGAAGAACAATCGTCCACTCACTGAGAGGTCTAGAGATTCATACCAAAATCAAAAAGGTTTCCAAGGTATAGTGGATTGGAGGCATTGATACCTGACAACTAGAATTTTTTTGAAGACTGCTAGGCAATTCATGATAAATTAGCTCAAAGTCATGAAATATGATGAAGTGTGGTCAAAGTGTAATCTAGCCAATTCATTGATCCAAGGGTGAATTAGGGATCTACCTTGAGAGATGAGGTAGTACCCTAACGCATACAAGCGGTTAAGGATTGAATTTTGCGAGAAACCCATTATACTCGAGAGCTTGGGCTATGGGTTGGCGTTCAACTCACTCAAACAAGTAACTCGTTCAACTCACTCAAAACAAGTAACTCAAACATCTGGAGTGGAGTGGTTTTCTATCTAACTGAGGTTGTAAATCACAGATTCAAACATAACCCAATGTAGGAGGGTGAGGATTAAAACCATAGTGAAAAGAATGCCCATAAATTTGGATCTTGGCTGTATAGATATGTTGTTCGATACTAGTAAACTTGGATAAGCATAAAGCTTACAAGTCTAGTCTTATGGAGGACCAAAGGAATGGAGTTACAGGGACGTAGCTAAGGACAAGAATGCTCAAGTTTAGGTGTTCTACAAATGGGATGATTTGGTTGTGACTTACAACTCTAACATTAAAGATGCCTGGGAGTCAAGATTTATAACCATAATTGTAAGGGAAGCATAAGTTTAGGTCTTACAAACTCCAATTTGGGGAAAGCCTATTGAGGAGACTTGTGACTTTCCATTAGAGGACATCACAACGATGGGTCTTACGATCTTCTCTTATAAGCAAGGTAGTTAAAAAATGGTACTTAAAACCTCTTGATTAAAGAGAAGGTTGATGATAGGTCTTAAAACCTCCTCCTATAAACAAGAAAACTTGTGAATAAGATGACCTCTCAATCAGAGGAAAGCCTAACAGTTGCTCGTAAGACATCATCTAATAGGCAAGGCGAAACAAAATTCAACCTTGAAGACCTTATGCAAATGAAGGGCCAATTGTTTTAGTGAATCTTATGTCATCAGGTATCGAAATATAATGTACTAGTCCACAGTCCACATTTGTCTTTTGTGGGCCTTCAACAACTCCTCAAACTAGAGGTAACAATAAATGACCTACTTGATAACCCAACCCAAAAAAAAATTTGGGTTCAGATTGACCTGTTTAATAGGCTGGTTGGGTTCAATAATATTCCAACCAGTTTAATAATCAAGTCAGGTTCAAGTTGTGCCTCATTCCAAGAACCCAACAATGAACCGTTTTTTAGCTATAGATTGTGAAATAGCAAATTACAAATCCATCATAGTCGTTGGTTAAAACATTTGCTAAGTACAAGATTGCGATTGCACCTCATTCCTCACTCTCGCTATCTGGCATGCTCCACCTATTCAAGATTTTTTGGTTTGCACCTCTGCTGGCATGATGCTCATTCTCCCAGCCTCGCTTGACGCTGCTTAGCATTTACCATGATCGACAAAAACAAGATGCGGCATCTTAGACTCATGTTGTGCTTACGTAAAATGGTAAAGGAGTAAATCAACTCTTGCTGTGTTTATATTTTGAGATGATGGCTCTTATGTGCTAGTTTAGTACTTCAAGTTGTTGGAGGAATGATTTTTAGTGTGAAAGTGAAACCCTAGCTCATCTGCTCATTATATATATTTTTTTTACTTGATCCCCTAACTCTTAAAATGACTTATTTATTTATCCATTGTTATCAATAATTTATGTTATATTGGTTGATGAATCATATTATGATTTTTCATTTTTTTTCACTACCCATTTTGCTTAAATTTCATAAAATTCTTTTGCTCATTGGTATGCCTTAGCTTGCCGTACAAATTTTTTTTCTTTAATCAAAACAGGTTATCGAGTCAGGACGGGTCAATTGAGCTGCCAGTGGGTAAAATTCGAGTTTAAGTTTTTGAATTAAACAAGTCAAGTTCGAGTATGATGGGTTCAAATCGGGTCATTTTCAATTCGAATCTCAACTCGGTTCGTTTGCCTGTTTTGATACCCCTTCCTCCACCAATTGGATTTAAGAGCCTCTTTTTGTTGCTCTATTAGGATATTAATTGAGCTAAGTTGATTATAAGTATGGACATCATTTGAAAAAAATTGCCTAGCTTGTTGAGCTAATTTTGAAAAGATTTCATTGTATTTTTTTATTCTATTGTGATCTTAATTTATGTTCAAGGAACCCAAGGCTCGCTAAAAACCACTCATGTATTCACAAAGTAATTTACAAAAAGATTTTAAGATGAACTAGTAGTGGGGTCCACCACATTGAATAGACCTTCCTATCCTTTGCTAACCTGGATATAAAGATTCCCTCAATATCTGATATTTTTTTAGGTAATCAATACATTTTATGTGAGTTTGTGATTCTCAAGGACTACCTAAGTAATCAAGTAATTTCAACACAAAATGAGGCCAATAACAACAATCCGAAAGTGCCATGCTTTTTGTCAAACCACAAAGTGAGACTCCCTCTGATCCAAGAATAGGTGATGATTGTAGTATTTAAAATCATATTTCTAGTTTAAAGTTTATGTCATGAATGTTTCTCCTCCAAATAAGGGTGTCAAAATCGGGTTGCAGGTTGTATTCGGGTTGAACCCGATATTGACCCACCATTATTTAACACGACCCGAACCCGACCCATTTTTACAGATGGATCAAAAATTCCAATCCGGACTGACCTACGCTGGTTATCATATTGACCCTACTCGACCCACAAACCTAGACCACAGCGGGCAAGCGCAGGGTGCGGACGCTGCGATGGCGGGCGGACGAGACGGAGCGGATACCAACGTGGCTGGGGCGGACGCGAGCGGGGTACCACGTTGTGCTGGCTAGCGGAAGCGAGTTGGTGTGGTGCAAGCAGGGGATCAAAATTGGGTCCAAATCTGGTTTCCAGGTTGACTCGAAACCGACCCAAAATTCGAAATGAGTCGAAATAGGATCCGAACCTAACTCCTTATGGGTTGACCCTAACCCAAAAATTTTGGATAGGGCTCGAGTCGAGTTTGTGTCGTGTTAATTTTTGACACCCCTACCTCCAAACATGTGTCATGCAAGATCCTATGGATCTAAAGCTATCCCAAACATTATAAGGCTATGCTTGGCTCAACAAACGCAATGTTGCCTTTTGATCGGCGATCAAAAAATCAAATAAATTTTAAATGATTTTAGAAATTATCATAATGATATAGAATTTCATATTTTTTACACTATAAAGTAGCACACCGACAGGCAATGCCAACATGATACAACATAACTATGAAAAGCATAACATGACATGTCGTAGACACATTGCTCTCTTGTGTAAGTTATTAAAATCAAATGTGCAATTAAAACCACTGTTTTGAAAACCGGACCAGACCGGCTGGTTCGACCGGTTCAACCGTGAACCGGTCTTACAGCCGGTTCGGTCCTATCTAAGAATTGGGCTAACAACGAACCGGCCAAAATCGGTTTGAACCGCCGGTTGAACCGGCCAACCGTTGAACCGGTCCGTTTTTTAAGAACCGGTCGGTTCAACTAATAATATATTTAAATATTTTATTTTTATATAAAATGTTTAATTAATATTAAATTAATTTAAATATCATATATCTTATTTAATAATATGATTCAAAAACTTTATTATATTATATAGTAAATTAAATATAAATAACCAAGCTCACATGATGCCATAATACCATGAAAGCTCTTAAAGCATGAGTACAAGGAAAGGTATATAAACAACACAACTTAGAATTCCTAAGTGATGTGGGACTAAAGAACTAGTTGTTTTTTCTTTCAACATTCAACAATGTGCATTAGACTTATTTGAATGAGAACTTGTTGGAAATTTTTTTTGTAGAATATTCAAATAAAAAATTATCATAATAATTTTTAAACTTCTTAATTTTATTATTAATTATATTTTTATAATTATTTAAATAAAAATAATTATTTATCATTTTTAAAGTTCTAAAACATTTTCTAAATGCGAAATTAAATGATTGAATTATAAAAATCTTAAAAAATAATATTGTATGATTTTATAAATATAGTTTTATAATATAAAATTTATATATAATTTATATATGCAAATTATGCATAAATATATAACATAAAGCAATTATTTATATCAAATATATATATTTATATATAAACTAAATTTTTATTAAATATAAATTAAAATAAAAAATTGAATATGTTTATATTTAAATTTAAAATTAGTAATTATTTATATTTAAATATATAGCATAAATATAATAATTATTTATATTTAATTTTAAAATTATGTAATAAAATATATGTATGAATTTTATTTATTTTTTAGGCTAAAAATTCTTAGAATTATAAAATTTTTATGAATAAATTGTCATTATTATTATGTTAATTTTATTACTTTTAATTATATTAATATTTATTACGTCATCCGATTCGACCCCGGTTCGACCGGTCGAACCGGTCGAACCATGAACCTCTCATTCTTCCGGTTCGTTGTCCGGTCCGGTTTTCACAACCTTGATTAAAACACCTAATGTCAATATTGTACATAAAAAATTATTATATAATGATGTGCAATATCACATTTTATTTAAAAATGATAAAAAAAAATTGCTTATTATAATTAAATTTCATCAAATACACTACTTGTCAACAATACACCAATATTAACATTCATTAATCAATAGAAATATTTTTTTCAATGATAATATTGCCTGCAAAATCCTAAAAATCCCAAAAAGTAATGTCATTAGACCAATATCCTCTTCAACATACTCATAACTATGAGCTTATAGATGAAGCATAAATGTATCACTAACTAGACCCAACACATTCTCTTCAATGGTCATCATTACCTTATTATCTTATGCCCTTTCAATAGCATCTTCATAATCATCGGGATAAAAACATAATTTCTAAATCTAACATATCAAGAGAGATTAAAAACTCAAGCATTGCAATAGGGGTGTCAATTTTTGACCCGACCCGAACCAGACCTGGAAAAACCCAGGTTCGGGTCGACCCATTTATGAAATGGGGCGGGTTCGGGTTCAATAAACTGACCCATTTCAAAAAACGGGTCGGGTTCTGGTTGACCCGGCAACCCGAAAATGACCCGAAATTGACCCGGAAATCCTCTGCCCGGTCTGCTGCCCGCCCTGCCCGAAGCATCAAGTGCTTTGCCCGAAGCGTCACCCGTCCCGTGCGCGTCCCGAAGCGGCGAAGTGGCGACTGGCGAACCCGTCCCGTGCGCGTCCCGACTCCCGCACGCGTCCCGCAAATGGCGAACCCGAAGCGAACCCTTCCCGCGAGCGTCCCGAATGGCGAACCCAAAGGGACGAACCTATCCCGCGCGAGTGCGTACCGACTCGTGCTGCCGCTGCTCCGCCTGCGAGGCTGCGACGCGTGCTGCCGCCGCCATTTGCCGCTGCTCCCGCTGCTCCGCCGGAAGTCAGGGTCGGGTCGTGTCAACCCGGCAACCCGAGCGGGTCAGGTCCGGGTTGAAAAAGTCGACCCGTTTACAAAAACGGGTCGGGTTCGAGTTGACCCGTTTAAAGTCGGGTCAATTCGGGTTCGACCCAAACCCGACCCGCTGACCCGAATTGACACCCCTACATTCCAATATCGATCATTATATGCATCCCCACTAATGTCTGACATTTTGGTCTCAAGTTTAGTATATTTTGGACTTCCCATACATAAAAGAAGAAGATTAATGACACATATAGTAAGTCTTCACCCCATTGAAGAGTGATCTTGTTCCTCTTAAGTGTATTGATGAAACAATACGTGTCCTTTGAAGAACGTTAGCCCTTTAGAAGTAGGACACTAGTAACATAAACAATCCATTAAGTATGTTCATCTATAGTGAATCTAGAAGCAATGGAGGCATGAATGACAAAAGCATCTTAAGTTTTTAATAATTAAAAAAGCCATTTCAAATATTGATTCCTCGCGCTTCATGATTTTGGGCCTCAGTCAAGTATGGCAATAATACCTGAGAAAAAAAATCCATAGGATAATTAAAATTTTATCAATTGATAACTAAATTTTTATTTTAAGAAATTTTATATGACTGAAACAAATTTTACTTGTTTGGTCAATAGGTTTAATGGCTCAAGGCTGGCCTTCTCCTTCGTGGCCTATAACTCGCCCTTGACAACTTTAAACTCTCTTTTTTGTTATCATGACTTTTGAAATGCTATATATATATATATATATATGTTATTTAAGGAAAATAATTTCAAACATTTAAATTAATGTTCTATCAAATAATATTAGCCATACTATTAAGTTTTTATGGAAAGGATTTAGTAAGAAAGTATAAATTTCTTTTGATTGAGTTTAAAATGAGAAGAAAAAAAAAAGAGGGAAAAACTTTTCTTTATATGAAGGATTTTATTTTACGTAAAACGGGAGGAACACAGAGTAAAAAATTCAACTGAATACTTTTTTTAAAAATACCCAACAATCCTTATTTTAATAAAAGAATAAACATTAACTCTCTCTCAATCCTAACCTACATTTCTTCTTATGAGGGTATACATGTGAAATTAATTATAGTATTATTTTTCCTTTCTTTTCTTTCAACCCTCAATTTAGAGAATGATAAATAATTGTCTTTTCTCTTTAAAACTCCAATAAAAAATAAATTAATATACAACCTTTCTTTTCTCTCTTCCTAAATCTTTTCTTTAATTTCATCAACTCTAAATCGAAGTGTTAGAGCAGAGGGGGCAAGCTTTGGAGTTCAAAAATTAATAAAAAGCTTCCTGGAATTCCTCCAAAATAAATCTTAGTCATCTCATATCCACTTTCAATCTAAACGTTAATAGTACTTACATTCAAGATATCATGGAACTTAAAAGTGTAATAAGACAGCATTCCAGCCAAAATAAAAATATCAAATACAATCAATTACTTGATTCCAACAAACTTCTCAATCTGAAATCACAAAAAAGGGAAGCCGATTCATTTTCGTTCCCACTCAAATTTTCCTCCCATTGTGTCTGCTATTTCCATTTGGTGAGAAAGATGGACGAAGACATGAGACAGATTTTCTATTAAAGCACTGCTCATGGAAACTTTGGGGGCTAGAGATATGTGCTAGACCGGTGGACCGGACCAGGCAATTAGAGGAGGAACTTTGCCTCTCCCGCAGAGCCGATCAAGCCACTAGCTTTCAGGAGCCAAATTGGAAAGAATTTTGGGGTAATCAAGAGGGAAATTTGAATGTAGGGACTGTTTAGAGATTTCCTTTTGATTTGTGTGCATTGAATAGTTTGTTTTCCTAGGGTTAGGGCATATCTTGAATTTGGCTGAAATTTGAGGTCTCTTAGATTTAGGTTTTCCTTTGGGCTCTAGCGGCGTCTAAAGATTTAGGAGAGATCAATCCTCCTCTTGAATAGAGGATCAAGTGTATCTTGGAATTTTTCGTTTATATTCATCATATAATACAAATTATCTACTGTTTTATTGGACTTGAGTGGATTTTTGTGAGGGATTCTCGTTGTTTTCCAAAGATTGATAAGAAATACTTGAGCTCTACAAGTGTTTCCTATCAAATTGGTATCATAGCAAGTCTTGGGACCGTTCGTGGGCTGATTTTGGCGAATTTCAACGGCTGATTTTTGGCTGGGAAGGGAGAAAGTTGTTTTTTTTTTGTAATCCAAATCCAAAATTTTTGGATTTACGAAATTCTGGATCGAGATGGCGGCCAAGAAAATTGAAGTGTTAGAAGAAAGGCTTGAAGGGGAGATGAACCAAATCAAGACAACGGTGGAGAAAAGGATTTCCTCCATGGAAGAACAAGTAGTCGATCTCCGAGACATGACGAAGAAAATGTTGGAAATCCACAACCAAACGGTGGCTTCCATGGCAAAAGGGGAGGAAGGAAAAAACATGAATTCTGAAATTCGTAGGGAGGAAGATGTAGAAATCGTGAAAGGAGAAAGAAGGAAACACTATATGGAGCCTTTCTAGAGGGAGGGTAGATGAGGAAGGTATGGAGAAAGGGATGGGTATGGTGGGGCGGAGCAAACGGGTGCTGATTGGGAATGCCGGGAGGGACATTATGGTCGCCGAGGTGCTGATTTTCAAGGAATAAGAGGGGAATTCGTAGGGGGTTTGGGCTATGGCAGGGCAAGGAAAGACACGGGTACGTGGGGTGGGCCGAGCACTTGGGAGAGGGGAAGCTATGGAGGAATAAAGGGGAATGGTGGAGATCAGAAGGTGAGGAAGCTGAGGATGCCGAGGATGCGTACGGGTTGATTTATAAGGTGGAGAGGTACTTCACCGTCAATTGGCTGACGGAGGAGGAGAAGCTGACAGCGGTAGCCTTATGCTTGGAAGGGAAGACGCTGTCATGGTACCAATGGAGAGATCAGAGGAGACATATCACGAACTGAAGGGAATTCAATTACTGCATAATAAAATGTTTCCAAGCAGACCGGGGAGGAGATTTCTATGAGCAATTCTTTGCTTTGGTCCAGGAGGAATCAGTAGCAGACTACCGAGAGCGGTTCGAGCACTTGGCTAGTAGTGTATCAAATATTGTATTGGAGAGGAACTTCATGAAGGGGTTGAAGGCAAAGATCCAAGCGACAGTGAAAGGTCTGATGCCTAGTGACTTGGGGGAGGCCATGAAATTGGCACAGCTGGTGGAAAATCAAAAAATATCTGGAGAAGAGAGCCAGGAGCAGCAGCTCAGGAGACTCTTACAAGATGACGACCACTCTTCTAGCACTCAAGGGGCCTGCATCAAGCAACATTAATAAGACCACCAGGGAGAGCTAGTAGGAGGAGGGAGTGGGAAAATTTTCAAGAGACTAACAGAGAAGGAGATGCTGGAGAAGAGGGCAAAGGGGTTGTGTTTCAGGTGCGAGGTGAAGTATATGCCAAGACATCGGTTGCAAGGACCGAACTCTTAAGGTTCTCACCGTCTGTGATGACGAGGAAACTAATGAGGGAGGTGAGGGGGAGTTAAGAGATTGAGGAGAAGTTGCATTTGAATTTGACCGAGGTTTCCCTGAACGCAGTAGTATGATCCATTACGAATCATACCATGAAGTTGAAGGGGAAGATAGAGGACAGAGAGGTGGTGGTGCTAATTGATAGTGGGGCTACCCACAATTTCATTTCCACTCAGGACGTCGACCAATTGGGAGTGAAATTGGTGGACATCGGTTGTTATGGGATGATGATGGATACATGGAATGTGGAGAAAGGCCAGGGGATCTATAGAGGAGTGGTGTTGACCATCCAGGGGATTCAGGTAAGGGATGACATTCTCCCACTAGAGTTAGGAAGTACTGATGTCATCCTAGGGATGAAGTGGTTGCAAACCTTGGGGGAAACCAAGGACAATTGGGGAGCACTCACGATGGAAGTAATGGTGGATGGGAGAAAGGTGGTTATAAGGGGAGATGCAGGGCTATCCAAAGCCATGGTATTACTGAAGACCATGGTTAGGAATATACAAGAGGTGGGGGAAGATTATCTTGTGGGACTACATAGGTTGAATGCGATCAGATTGGAGGAGAAATGGGATGTTTCTCTTTCAGTGCAGCCATTGATTCAGCAATTTGTTAAGATTTTTCAGTTACCTCAAGGATAGCAACCTCCACGAGAATACGAGCATATTTCCACCTTGAGAACAAGGTGGATCTTTGGGAGAGGAGCATTGTTAAATCGGTCCAATGACGCGGAACTTATCCGCCTCTCCCGTGGAGCCAATCAAGCTGCTAGCTTTCGGGAGCCAAAAAGGAAAGAATTTTGGGGGAATCAAGAGTGAAATTTGAATGTAGGGATTGTTTAGAGATTTCCATTTGATTTGTGTGCATTAAATAGTTTGTTTTCCAAGGGTTAGGGCATCTTGAATTTGGCTGAAATTTGAGATATCTTAGATTTAGGTTTTCCTTTGGGCTCTAGCGATGTCTAGAGATTTGGGAGAGATCGATCAACCTCTCAAATAGAGGATCAATTGTATCTTGGTATTTTCTATTTCTATTCATCATATAATACAAATTATCTACTGTTTTCTTAGCTTTGTGTGGATTTTTGTGATG
The DNA here is from genome assembly GCA_022539455.1 of Dendrobium nobile. NCBI lineage: Eukaryota > Viridiplantae > Streptophyta > Magnoliopsida > Asparagales > Orchidaceae > Dendrobium > Dendrobium nobile. The sequence goes on from CM039731.1 coordinate 27,273,598, forward strand.
GATGCTCGTTGTTTTCCGAAGATTGATAGGAAATACTTGAGATCTACAAGAATTAGCTACCAATATGGTGGAAAAGATTAACAAGAACTAGAATGTAGAGAGTGAGGGAAATGGAGTATGATACAAAAGAATGTTGTACAAGTTCAATGCTAGAGGGCACCGAAGGCTGGTAAAGGATGCCAATTTTTGTAGCTTGTTGGAAAATATGAGTAAAACTGGAAAAGTATCGCAGGTAAGCTAGAATAAAGAAAAACTGTCCATCTAGGATAATAAACTCTTCTTTTTTTGTGGGCATTCTTATTTTCATGTCTCCTTTTCTTTTGTTTATTTATAATATTTTTTTAATCAACCAAATGATAAAATTGGTCCCTAGAGTTTTAGATGTGTTCATTTTAGGCTTCATTTGAGAAGTTTTCTAGCTACTTTTACGGTAAAAAATCAACCAAAAAAAAACAGCGTCAATTTGAATAAATTTTTCAAATACTGTTCCAAAATTGTCTTAAAAAAGATCGCTTATCAGAAAAAAATAATAGAAACTGCAATTGCAAAAGTGGCATTTAACCGCAAAAAATGGATAAGTATAGGCCACCCCAAACGAAGCGTCGAGCTCGAGCCATCTCCAATTTGAGCTCAGCTCAACTAGTTTACACCCCTAATATTAATGTATCAAACATGCAACATCTGATATTAATAACTCATAACATCATAATTTTAGTAAATCAAACAATTAAGAACATCCATTTACATATTGGACATTTAAACATATCATCCTAATTTAATTTGTTCAATAAATTTTATTTTTTCCACAATTAATTTAATTTGAGTGGAGAAATTAGATTCAGCAAAGAAATGGTCAAGCAAAGGTCATTGACACCAACTTGACCAATGTTGGATAAATTTTGATGATTTTATACAAAGGACGTGCAGTAGGATTTCTCTGGTCCAGGGAATGAGAGCAAAGTTATATTATCATAGTTAACTATTGAATGTTATAACTGTTTCCACATCCCTTGATGGCAGGATAGCACACGGTTCTTTAAGGACTGGTGGGTCTTACTACATGATTGCTGAAATTAAGGACGTTTATAGCTGGCCCCAATGGAAAGCAGGATATTTGCGGCACTGAATGTATATGCAGCTGGCAGTTTGCCTAGATAGCAGCAAGCTTCCAGGGATGGCAGGATAGCTGCGGCAATGAATAAGGCTGTTGCCGACGGCTTCTCTTGATAACAAAGCAGCACAAAAATTGTTGAGGTGGCGGTCGTGATTTCAGTTTCGTTGGAAGACAGCAGGTGTTGGGCTTCCTAGTGATAATTTCTTTCAATTTTATCATAAATATGGACTAGGTTTTGAAGTAAAAAATATTGTAATATGTCGATTTTCATTCTTACTAAAATATATTTATTAATTCCTTATATTTTCCTTGTTGTAAACCTCTATATATTAGACCAGGTTTCAGCTAATGAAGATCATGGAGCAATCCACTTCTCTTTCTCCTACTCTTCTACTTTCTTCTTTCTTAAAGGTATTAGATATAGGCTCTATCTAAACTATGCCCAACAATTACAAGAGGGCCCTAACTTGGTCAAGCAAAGAAGGGAAGAAGATAGGTTCTTCTTCCAACTTATTAAACCAAACCATTCTGGCAGACTCCATAGAGCACTCTTCTCTTCAAATCAAATACTACAAATCAAATGAGAACGTCTTCCAATGATCTCAATCTGTTCAAATGGTGTTTCGAGGAAAAGATCAAATTTGATACTTAAATGGTACTACTATTTGTCAACCAAAAAATGTTCAACCCTTCCTTTACATTTGGGGAAAGGAACAATGTTCGGTGATCTCTTAAATTAGCATTTCTATAGAAGAACACATTTAATCGTTGTACTTGATTTACACACCAAACAAACAATTTGGGAAAAAGTCAACATGGTGTATTTTGACCATGAAAATATTACTCCAACTGTGTAAATTACAAAATCATGTTCCCAACCTCAAGCATCCATGAGTGCCACTAAATACTTCAAACTCACAAAACATTTGACAAAAATCGTATATCTTTGAGCAAAATGATTGGTGAGGAGAGCGTGTGGTAAATATAAAAAAATGTGGAGAAACAAGAACTTGTGATTTTCTTGTAGATCTCAATAAAAATCTAGATGAAGTTCATGGTTGAATCCTAGGATTTCATCCCCTTCCCAAAATTGAAGATTTTCTTAAATATGACGAGAAGAAAGCCGACAAAAAATAATGCTTGGACATACAAAGAATACTCTCATAACTAAATAATCCACTCTTGCCATTAGAAATTCGGAGCAAACCAAGACATAGTTCAAGGCATAGAAAGAGATATAATCTTTGATATGAAATCTATAAAAATATTAATCACATACAACAACAACAACAACATCAAGCCTTTATCCCACTACGTAGGGTCAGACACATGAATCATTTTTCTCCATTGTATCATGTTAAGAATCAAATTCTCATTTAAATCTATTAAAAAAGATCATTTCTAATATTTTCTACCCAATTCTTTTTAGCACTACCTCTACTTTTTTTAACATAGGCCTAATCTAATACATCTACTCTCCTACTTGGGTCATCAGAAGACTGACATTTTATGTGACCAAACCATCTAAGGCAACTCTCTCTAATCTTATCTACCATTGGAGCTACTCCAACCTTTGCATGTATAAGCTCATTTTGTATTCTATCTCTATGAGTAAAACCACTCATCCACCTAAGCATCCTCATCTCTAAAACACTTAACTTGATTGTATGCTTCTCTTTTAATAGCTAACATTCTGCGTCATAAGCATTGCAGGTCTCACCACCATCTTATAGATTTCATGTATAAGCTCATTTTGTATTCTATCTCTATAAGTAAAACCACTCATCCACCTAAGCATCCTCATCTCTAAAACACTTAACTTGATTGTATGCTTCTCTTTTAATGGCTAACATTTTGCGTCATAAGCATTACAGGTCTCACCACCATCTTATAGAATTTTCCCATAAGTTTGAGGAGTACTTTTCTATCACACAACAGACTTGATGCATTCCTCCACTTCAACCATCCAAATTGAATTATACTAATAATATCCCCATCTATTTCACCATCACATAAAATTTGTACTCTTATTAATGACTTGATAGCCCAAAGTCACAATCCCCCCATTAGATCTATTACTACTAAATTTACACTCCACATATTCGATTTTAGATCTACTCAAACAAAAACATTTAGACTCTAAGGTTGACCTTCATAATTCAATTTACCTTCAACTCCCTCTCTAGTTTTATCAATAAGAAGAATATCATCAACAAAAAGCATGAACCGGGGTACATCCTCCTGCAAATGTCTAGTAAGAACATCCAAAACTAAAACAAAAAGATATCGGCTTAAAGTTGATCCTTAATATATTCCAACTGAAATAATAAAATACTTGGTCCAACTTCTTTGTGTTTGACCACAAGTAACAACTCCTGCATATGCATACTTAATGACTTGAGTATAAATATTATTAACCCCTTTCTTTTCTAAAACTCTCCATAGCACTTCTATTGAAATTTTATCATAACATTCCTCTAAATCAATAAATATCATATGTAGATACTTCTTATTATCCCTATACTTCTCCATCAAACCACTCAATAAATGTATAGCTTTCATAGCAGACCTATCAGGCATGAATCCAAATTGATTTTGAGAAACACTAGCATCACATCGTAACCTATGATCAATAACTCTCCCAAAGTTTTAAAGTATGTGACATTAACTTAATTCCTCTATAATTCGCACTCTTGTGCAACACCTTTATTCTTAAAAATATGAATCAACACACTCTTTCTTTACTCATCTGCCATCTTTTTAGTCTTTAAAATAATATTGAAAAGCTTCATAAGCCAAGAAATTCCATCATCTCCTAAGCATTTCCACACCTTTATTAGAATATCATCAAATCCCACAATTTTTCCACACTTCATTTTCTTTAACGCCTCTCTAACTTTTGCTTTACTAATATACCAATAAAAACAAAATTATGTATTTTCATTTAGGGTGCTAATGCACTAAAGTCAATTGTATTCTCATAATCTTCATAGAAAAGCTTATCAAAATATCTCATCCACCTTTGTTGAATATCATCTTCTAATAAAATCAATGTTTTATCTTCAGCTTTAATACACTTCACTTGAACTAAATCCTTACTTCTCCTCTCTTTGCTTGACTAACTTATATATACATCTTTCGCCCTCTAAAAACTAATCACATAAAAGAAAATTATTAAAAGCTTCATGAAAAAGACAACAAATCGGATCAATTCTGAAAATTGACACAAATATACACTTATTAAAGTAAAAACGAGCAACAAAAGACAAAAACTTGTGTAAGCATTGGTTATAGTTCTTGGACAAAGAGCAAATCTTCTATGCAAATTACTCGCCCCTAAAAAAACTGTTAGGTCCTCCTTTTTATCCCATAAAAATACTTTCTCTTGCTCTAGATTGTACTGAAAGAGGCCAGGAATCTTGGATTAATAACTTAGGTGCATCACATCATATGACAGATTGTTCTCGCATATTCTTATCTTAAACTCCCTCACCTGAAAAACCTCAATCAAAATTACTAATGGATCTCTATCCCCTATTATTGGGTGGGGTCTATTAGAATTACTTATAAGCTTTGTCTGATTTATGTTTAACACATTCTATATATCTCTTGCAATCTCTTGTCTGTGAGCAAAATAGTGAAAGATTGCAATAGTTAAATCACGAATCAAACTTTTGTAAATTTCAATACCAAAAATCCAAGAGGGATTGGCAGTGCTTGTGAGGTTAGAGGCCTATACTACTTTGATGAAGATTCCAAAAAGAATAATCACATCCTTTGCTATCTCCAAAGTACTTTCTTCCATTGATGCCATCCTCAAAGATTGCTACCTAATAAATCGACTGCCTACTATGTGCTTCAATTCAAACCTGTGTTTTCCAAATGCTTCCCAAATACTACCTACAATATTGCAATCCACCTTTTTTGCTACTCTTCTACTTCATTGATGCTTTTAGTGATTTGCTTCAACTAGAGGTGTAAAAGATTAGAGTCGAGCTCAAGTCATAGTAAATTTGAGCTCGGCTCGTTAGTCATAATACCGGCTCGAATTTGAGCTTGAGCTCTAATCGAGCCCAAAAAATGAACTCGAACTAGGCTCGCCCTTTAAGTCCTCGTCTCGAGAGCTCAACTCAAGCTCATAGGAGTCCACTCCAGAAGCACAACAGGCAAAATCACTGCGGGAGAAGAAAAGCCAAAATCATTGCAGGAGACAAAGCGCCTAAGAAGCTCGGCTCGTTGGTCAACGGCCCATTGAAGAAGAAAGAGCTTTTTTTTAAGTGACAGCAACAACATCGTGGAAGACAAGCCTTTTTATATTTTTTTTTTGGGAAAAGTAATAGAAGCAGATGCATTAATGACATTAAATGCAATTAACTTTTTGCATTAAACATTTTTTTTGGAATGCTACATATTTTCATATTTTTTCAAATACATATAATTTAATAAAAGAAGTGAATTTACTTCTAAATAATATATATTAATAAATAAGATTATTTTTATCCTTAAATATTTACTTAATCGAGCAAGCTCGCTAGCCAAGAAGCCGAGTTTTATCAAACTTGAATTCAAGCTCGTTTAATATGCGAGCTCAAGCTCAAGACTCGATAAGCTTGACTAATGAGTTCGAGCCAACTCACTTAAACTCCTAGCTTCAGCTAAACTTCCTTCTTAGTATACTACAAATAATGGGCATAAACGCTATTTAAAATTACAATATTTTTGCTAATAATAATATATAATTAGGAAATAAAATTTAAATATCTTTAGCAAAATTTATAAGAATATGTCAATATCATTTTAAATTATAGGTCGATTCAATTGTTTTGCAAAACAAAATTGCTTGCAATAGACACACCAGTACCAAACAAAAAAATACAATAATTTCAAATTCCTAACATGTAGCAATTTTGTAATTGTTGCACCAAAATACTTAAAACAATAATAGGTTAAAATACTACTAATTAACTTAATTTTTTGAAGTGATTAATACTGATTATTTGTCTTTTTAAATATGACAAAATATCTTTTGGCCATTTTTTATCTTCAAACATTACTTAATTCTGATTAATTCTTGTATGGATGAAATTATTTATGACTCAAGACTAATACTTTTTTCAAATTTTTTTATTATTACTAAAAGTGTCACATAAGCATTTGTCAAGCTTCTTCTAAAGGATTTAAAAAATGTGGCAAAAATACTACTTTGATCACAATAGAAAAGGCTAATGCAAATTGTAACACCAAAGAATGAGTATTCTTTTAAAAAAACAAAAAATTAAGGATATCCTATGCTCATTATCTTCCATATAATCAAATAGTAGACCATCTAATTATATTCCAATATTGCTAAAGTCCAATACAATATTGTTTTATCAAATTTAACATAGTCTTACCTAAAAGGTTAAAATGCCCTCAGCCCACAACCTATTTCTATCCAAAACAAATGATAAAGTTTATGGATAGAGCAAATTGGTTAAAATAGTGAGTTTAGAATTAAATTAAACGCCTTAAGAAAATCTTAGACTACAATGGGCACATCCAAAAAATCTAGACTACAATGGGCACACCCAAAAAACCTAGAAATAATTCAGCATTTACTCTTTCATATGTAACTCTATGCTAGGTTGTAACCCACAAAAGAATATCAAGTTTAGAGTTGTTTTAGAGGAGAAAATTAGCTTGGCCTTTATTGATTTTCTTGGTGTTGGAGACACATAGGACGAAACTAATAAGATGAAAATGGAAAAATGTACACGACAAGAAAATTAAATAAGAAGGTTGGACATTTTACTTGAAACAAATGAAGCACAAAAGGTTGTGGGGGTTCTTCATTATCCTATTGTTAGAGCCTTCTTCTCTTCGCTGACCCCAAATAGTTAAGACAAATGATGATGATTAGAGCCTCTTTCTCTTGAGGCTGCTACTAATATTTTTAAATGCAGATATGTTGTCGTGCCTTATAACAATCATTTAACAACTTGCTATCAACTGTCACATTTATGCATTGTGTCAGCTTAAAAATCCTCATTGAAAGCTTCCTGCTATTACAAAACTTTAGTTACATCATGTTGTACATCCTTTCAAGTAGAAGGAACTCACCAGTGGGATTTACTATTTCAAATTGTAGAATTTGCAACTTCTAATGCATGTATATAATTTTTTCCTGGCCAAAATAATATGCCAACAAATATTACAAATAGATAGTTGAAAAATCAAGTAAATGTCACTTGAACTATTTGAATCAATGGCTATTATTATCCTTTTTTGCCAATACCAATCTTTTGTGATGCTTAATCTAATGATAAATGTGAGGAAATGAAAATGAACATTTTATGATATGTAATCTAAATGAATGTTACTCTAGATAAAACAATAAGTGATGGTATGAATTCAGTTAAATCCTGCATGGCAAACTGCCTCGTATGATAAAAATTTTCACAGTTACTTTTCCCTAAATTTAGGACTTAACTATAATATTCAACATCCGGATATCCATCATGTATCACATTCCACTTCTGAACTAGGAAATGTCACTACGTTTTCTATAAGAGATTTAAAGTGCTATTTAGAAACTTATCTTTAGTGAAATTAAGATGAATTAGGTGCACTTAATGCACCTGTAATTTTACCAATCCTTCATAAAAATCAAACCTTCGATTCTAATTAAATCATCTCCCACTCTATCCTCCTAATATTATCACATCCATCTAAACATCATCATTTCACAAATATTTCACTGTCAATTATTACAAACTTTTTGTTGCCTAACAACCAAATTCACTTAAATAATTGATACCAAACAACTTTATAAATTTACCTTCTAGCCTTTGAAATATCCTTATTAACTCATAATACTCCCCTGAATTTTCTCTACTAAGAAAACTCAACTTTAATTTTATAAATTATACCTCATTATTTCTATAAAACATACAAGGCATTTAAATATATCATCCGAATATCACTTTATCTTCCTGCACTATCAATTGATTATTATTGATTTCAAATACACCAATATCACCTATCAGTTACTTGAAGATCATTTTACCAATCTTAAATCTCTTACCTTCTAAATTTCCTCCATTATAATAACTTATTCTTCATTTCAAAAGATTTCCCACCTATCAAAATCTTCGTAACCATGAGATCAAGTTAATGTGACCTTTGATATAACCATAATTAAGATTGTCAAAAGTGTAAGGCACCCCCAAGGAAATATGACTAACAAATGTCTAAGGCATTAAGCACCACTCTAGGAGCTTGTCAAGCAAAGAAAGGCACTAAAAGACATGATTGCTTTTCTTAATAAACACTTTTCAATTACAAGACTTTTGAAAAAAGAAAAATGATAAACATCACATTTAAGAATGTTGGGGAGAAATAGAAAATTTTTTAAGCTAAATTGCTTTCCAAGTTTCAACATCCAGTTAAATGGACTTAAACAAAGGACTTCAAAGACAAGTTTAAATTACAAAGGACCTAAAAGAAAAGTTTAAATAACCTAGACAATCAAGCTACTTCAATTTATACATTGCATAGGCTTGGTATAATCTAATCTTCAACTCTCTATTCCAACTTAATTATAGTCCATGCTTTCTTCTCTATCACTAATTTTGTATCAGTTTTTATACTCATCCACTTGTTTCCAAGATTTATTAGTTTTGAATTTAAAGCTCTTTCACTGACATTTAATCTAACATGTTTCTAACTTAGCAACCTTAGTATTGTAACTCTAGATGCACTTTCTAAATCAAACTATATCAATTTTCCATAAAAAAACGTAACCACATTTCACATTTGTAGAATGAATGCTCATTTCTTGAATTAAGAAAAGGGGCTCACCCCACTAACTGGCACTTAAGCCTTAAGGCAAGGCAATCAGTTAGGTATCGCCCACCTAGGAGATGCATGCATTATTTTGTTCTTGCCTGGCTCATGCACTTAAGAGAGCGTCTAACTTATCTTTAACATAAAACCTAATATGATTGAAAACCTTTATGCACTTACACTTAGCATATATATAGCACACAGTTTCTTCATAAAGCCCGCCAAATCAGTTGTCTTATACTCAATCATAATCCTTTCTAGATTAACAATAAATCATACAAAAATAATTTAATTGCTCTCTACATTTTTTCATTGCTTTCCTTAGCACATAAATAACTTTTCTAGTACATTTTAGAGGCATAAACTAAATTAAATTTCCAACATCATGCATTTTTTTATCAGCCTTCATTCAATTACCCTCTCTAATAACTTCATTGTATGACTTATAAGTTTCATTCTCTTATAGTTCCTACAATTATGAGTATATCATTTGCTTTTGAATATTTGAATCAAGATACTTCCTCTCTGATCATTTAGCAACTTCTTAATCCTTAAGATTTCATTATAAATCTATGACCACCACCAAGAGTAACATCTACTTCATTATCCAATCTAAATTGGTATTGTATATAAATCTATAATTTAATCTTTACATGTCATCTTTAAAGCTAACTTAGCTTCCCCTATTCAGTAAATCAAGTTAAGTACTCGATTTTCACTTTAATATTCCAAAGAAATGTCCCTTTCCCAAACTCCTATTCAATAATTCCTCAAATATTCATTTACAACTTTCTCTGATTCCTCACTTAAAAAAATGTATTATCTTCACTCATAATTTAACGAACTTTACCATATTCCTTAAAACTCCTTTCTCTTGACTTAGCTAGCTAATAAATCATTTACTCCTCGTTAGTAGCTATCCTTTTCTCACTATTAATGATCAAAAGCTACAATTCAGGTTGCACTACTCACTATGTAAATTTTTAAGCTGTCTAATGATTATTGCAAGCCTTGGCAATATTATCAAACTTTTCATTATTTAAAATTACAATCTTCTTCTTTGATAAATTTAACATCATCTCACTCTACTACAAGTCTCCTTATTTATGCAAGGCCTACATCTAAACTTTACAAGAATTAGTATGGCATTCTTCTCAAAGAAACTAGCCAATTGGTCATTTTTGTACATTCCAATTTGCCTCTTTTCATAATCTTCTTCTAGGATAAATAACTTTAAAATTTTAAGTTTCACTACCAATGCATGCAATTTCATTAAAAAATTACTCTATATTTAAGGAATCTATCTATAATTACTGGTTTATGTTGTGGCATTAAACATTATATAGGAATTGTTTTATAATTTTTACAAAAAAAAAAAAATCTATTTCCTTCTAAGTGAAAATGATCACGTTACAACATAATAGCTCCATTTTTAAAGTAAATGTTACTCGTTATTTAAAGTATACTTCAAATATTATTAGATCGTATGCTATTGTGAAATAAAGTATAACTTCTCATATCCTAAGCTTATACACTATCCTCTATCTATTGTAAATCTTTTCATAATCATTAGAACTAGAACTACAATGCTTTTTAAACAATAAATTCCACTCTTCCTCCTTTCATGAAGAACATGTTGTAGTTGTAAATCCATTTTCCCTAAATTTTCCCTTTCTAGGCAACCCTTACTAGCTTCTTACACCAATAGTGTCATGGCTATCAACAAAGAATCATTTGAATGATATTGCGATAGATTTCATAGTGTATGTCAACCTGACCAACTCTTCATGATTCAAAACTGAGCTTAGGAACAACAAGGGTGATCCATACACATTCGTATTTGCAAAATTATATAACCGCTAACTAATCAAATGGCTAAATAAGTAATTACCTAGTAAAAGAAACTATCTTAACTCTTCCACAAGGAATGCAAATAAAGTTGGATGTGTGGGCAAGTTAATAAGAAGGGAAGTTCCATCATCAATTCAAATAATGATGCAAGCTTAATTTCAATCCAAATTCAATATTTTCCCCTTGTTACATGGAAATAGCTTCAAGAGAGGTGCACTGCTTAAGAGTAAATAAAGGAGAAGGGAATGGAACAAAAGATAAAGTATACATTTTAAGATCATTGAAAGATAACAAATAGAGAAGAAATAAGGCTTTGGAACTTAAAACAAATCAACCAGCCTAAATCTCTGAGTTTTTTATTTTTTTTTTTTTTTGGATACTTGGATGACACCAAGAAGAGGATTACATGCAGTATCTAAAACATGTATTCAAAACCGAATAGTAAAATGAAATATACCTGAAGAACAGACACTCATTCCATTACTATGAATGCAATTTCTTCACAAATTTAGTAATAAAATGCGTCCTAATCGTTAGGTGTTAGCCTCGTTGTTCCTTGAAAAAAATGGCTCAGAAATATGAGTTTCTTCATTCTAAGAAGTATCATTCTTTCACAAGGATTTGAATTCAGTCTGAAATATAACATAGACCTAACAATGTGAACCCTTAATTCATAGTTTCCACGTTCCCAATAATTAAAAAACGGTCATATCCAATTTTAATATTCAGTATTCCTTCTCTTCTATTGTACTCCCATGCTTTTCAAAAATAGATGCAAATAGATAGCTAACTCAAAAATATCTCCAGCATCATCCCACAAAACTCTTGATACTTGGGAATCCCAATTCTAAAGCCTAACCACACAGTGAAATAGGACCAGTTCAACTCTACGCAACCTTTTACTTCGCGGGCCATGAATAAAAAGAAAGAAGAAAATCTCACCATTATCTCAACCAAATACGGCTAAATTCAAGCATACGCATCGATGAAATAACTAATAAATAAATTCCACTTGCAAAGTTAAATAATATCAAAATGTACTAAAAATCGAGTGCCCTTAAACGAAAAATAAAAGGAGGAAAATACGCTGGAGTTACCTTCACCGATCTCGAACTCCTCAAACTCGTCGTCATCCTCGAAGAGATCTACCTTGGTGTCCTCGCCGGCCGAAGGCTTCGTCTCTGTAGCCATTGGTTTCGAGGAGAGAAAATCAACAGTACAGGGTAGGGGATCGCAAGGCACGGCGTATGAGCTAGGGTTCAAGACGGATGACCTTCTCAAGACAAATGACACTCCCGGGTTAAGCAGCATGGTATATAAATAGATATAATAAGCGGTATTACTGTTATTTGTGAAACCTCTAGGGCTTTTCTGAAGAGTTTTGTATGCCTTTCCGCAAATCCAACGGCTGTAAATATGCTGTGAATTATTTAAATCGAATCGAACGATTGATCTTAATCAAATGATTTCAGTCGGTTCGATTTGTTTGAGAAGCATCTGTATGGCGATCATATTTTCCTCTTATTTAAGATGCAATGGAAGCAGTTTTTATTTATAAATTTATTTTTTTCATAATAATATTATAATTATAATTGGCTATAAATTTTTTTTCTTTTTAAAATTTTTTGTAATGAGAAGTTATTTTATATAATCTGATCTAAGATATGTGATGATTTTACTGTAATTTTGATAATTGTTGCATCATGAAACATTTTTGGCGGTGGAGAGAAATATGATTTAGTATTCAATTTTTGTACGAATATTCACTACACACACAGATAAGAGAGAGTAGTACATGAGTCATAAGAGATAAGAATTTTTACATATTAAACTCTTAAATGGGAAAAAAGCATCAGTAGTCTTATCCAATTGAAATGAATCAACTGGTGTTTATTATTAATTACAAATGATGCCCTTCCTCAGGAAATGTTTTGGCTCAATATACATAATTTTAAAGCATATTACATAGTTGAATGGAGGTTGGAAGGATCATGAGGAATCTTCTAACATTAGAGTTGTTCTCAAGAGGACATTAGCCTATTCATTTGGTCGGTAGAACTTTAGTCGGAAGACGATGGTCAAAGGAATCATAGTCGGTGGGAGATGGTGATCGTATGGACTATAATCGAGCAACAAGGGTCGAAGAGACTGTAGTCGAGCGACTGAGATCGAGGGAACTGTTATCTGGTGATAGAGGTCAGAGGAGACATATTCTGGTGACAAAGGTCAAAGAGAGTGTAGTCGGCAGACGAAGAAGGTTAGAAGAATTGTTGTTAATGGGCGACAAGGTCAGAGAAACTGTAGTTGAAGGTTGGTGGAACCATAGTCGATGAGCGAGAATGTTAGAGGGATTGTAGTCGAAGGGAAGAGGAATTATAGTCGACGGGCGATGGAGGTTGGAGGGACCGCATTGATGGGCAACGGAGGCTGAGGAATCACAGACGGTGGGCAACGGTGGTCATAGTCAACGAATTCATCTCGTCGAGCCACTCAATTTGACTATAAGCATACAATATTTGGATCATTTGGTCGTCAAATTAATACTTTAGAGTTTCCAAATATGTTCTAAGCCCTTGATTTGAGCCCATTTGGAATCGGATTGAACTAATTTTGGGGTTGTTGGGTTTGTCTCATTGAGACACTCAATTTAACTATATGTTTGCTAAAATCAGAGTTTAGATGATTCCAAATTTAATTTTGAAATTTTCCAACTCAAATGTGCATAAAAAATCATGTATGATCGAGGTGATTTATTGTGACGTATCAATAATTTTAAAAATAAAAATATTTACAATAACTGCAAAAGCTTTAAAATTTTTTATTTTCCCTACAATAGCTCACTAGCAACTTTCACAAATAATTAGAACTACTCCAAACAAAATCTTTTTTATTTGACATAATGAGTGCTATATCAAAAAGTATATGATCGTGGGGTCACAGATCCTTTCACCCGAAAATAGTTGTGGAGCCATGAAACTTTCTAGCAGGCCACAATTTATTTATTTTTTTCAATATTTCTCAACATAAATAACTCACAATTCACCTCTTTTTTAGAATTCATTCTCATCGATTTCTTTTGTTTAATTTGATTTTATTTTTGACAAATGTGATATTGATGACCTTTTAAAAAAAAATCTCTTCGTACAAAACTATAACTTGAAAAAAAAAATACATACGAAGCAAGATAAAACCTGCATACTCTTTTGGCAAGCTAAAGTTCAGGATAAATTAGGTCTATATATTATTTTTCTTTCTTTTCTTTTTCTTTTTGCAACTCCCCTTGAACTATCCAAACTTTGGGTTCACTTGGGGTCACCCAAATGAGTTAGCCTAAGTCAAAATTAAAGGACTCAAATCCCAATTCAAGTCATTCTAGCTCAATCCAACATAGCCTAATCAATCTAAGGCTCACGTAGTACTTGCCTAACCCAAGCACAACCTAAGTGGACACCTGGCTAGCTATGGGTGGTTGAAAAATAACCTAACCCGCGCCTCCAAAATTCAAATTGGCCAATCTGTGCATCCATCCTCCTCAATCATAGGCTCAACACCAACCAGCTACCAACACTTCATTGGGCACTCCCTCACGAACCTAACAATCTGGTACCACTGGCAATGGCCAGAATTTTGTTGAGGTATATTATTAAAGAGTCTATAAATAGTCCCACTTCCAACTTCTCTAGATTTGGCCTCTTGCTTTTAAAAGTTTCCTGAGAGTGAGAGCTTCCTTTCCCCTCAGTCCCTGGCCTCCCAAAGCCTTCCTTACATTAAATACAATTGTAGTTTGTGTGATTTGTTGAGTTGTAGGCTCACACTATTGTTAACATATTTCATGGAAGGGAAAAGCATCAACATAGTAGGCTAAGAGAGAAATTGTTGTTAGAGGTATTGTTTCTTTGTGATAGATCTATTCTTTTTGTAACCATGAAAATTATATGTATTTTGATAAATGAATGATGAATCTTGGTCATTGTATACAAGTTTTGAGATAAATAGATATAAATATTTATATGTGATGTCATTTTTATAATAGGTACTGATGAATTGTAGTGGTTATGTACATGCAAATTAAATGATAAAAGAAGTTCTCTTAAATAAAAGATTCTAAAAAGTGATTGATCATGCACTCTACCTAGTATGACCCATTAGAGTGTGTGGGTTGTATCGAGTTGGGTCATGATAATAAGTTTGCTAAAATTAGAGTTCGTAAGATCCTAAATTTAAATTTGAAAGTTTTAAATTCAAATATTACATAAGTTTACTAAAATCCAAGTTTTTGATCATCATGAATTTAATTCTAGAATGTTCCAATCCAAGCATTACATTAAGAGCCGAGCTTATCGAGCCACGAGCTCAAGCTTAAACTCGACCTCTCTTGTTAAACGAGCACGACTTCAAATTTGATGAGACTCAGACTCACAAGCTCGTGAGCAAACTAATAAATGCTAGTCACAACAGCCCTAAAAAATGCATGTAAAATAATAAAGTTATGTTCCCAAAGAGCTGAATCTTTTTTTTAAATACATATAAAAGCTACTGTTAAAAAGACCAAAAAGCAATAATTCATATGAAAATATCTCTTCAAAGCTTCTCTTCGCCAAAGAGGAGGCTTTAGGGTTTTTCTCTTCCACGGCCTGAGATTTTGCCTCCTCTCTACTCTTTCCTTCGGCCTTGCTGGAGGACTTTCTCTCTTCCATGAACTCTACTCAGCAAGGACTTTCTCTCCTCCATGAACTCTACTCTTCTCTCCTCTGATTTTTCCCCTCTCGCATCCTCTATGGGAAGTGTCATCCTTCCTCCCCTTCGCAACTGGAAAAATATTGTTGAATCTACTGAACCTTCCGCCACTGACTTGCCTCTCTCTTTCTATCATGATGAGCCGGAAACTGTTGGTTTTTCAGGCGTTAAATTGGCCAAAGGTACTGAGGATTGGGGTTTATGTCAGGTGGGTTACTCTATTGGTCGGAGGCTGTTCTATGATGCTTTTCTCTGTGCAATTCGCAAAACGTGGTCGCTAAAAGGTTCGGTTCAGTTGCTTTCCCTAAGTGATGGTTTCTTTTTGTTTTGATTTTCCTCTTCGGAAGACTTTGATATGGTGTGGCCTCGTGGAGTGTGGTTTTTTCTAGGCAAACTATTTATTCTCCAAAAATGGCACCCCAAGTTCCGCCCCAAACGAGAAAACTTCTCCTCAGTCCCAATATGGATCAAAATCCAAGATTTACCCCTTGCATGCTGAAACTCTGAAGGTATATCTAGAATTGCGAGTAAGGTGGACATTTCCCTTGCTGTGGATTCCTTGACAGCTTAAAAGACTCGGCTAACTTTTGCAAGGGTGTGTGTGCAAGTTGATTGTGAGGTAAAATACCCATATGAAATCCCTATCTCTCTCGATGGAGATGAATTTTTCTTAAAGGATCAATACGAATGGAGGCCTACACCTTGTCAGTTCTGCAAGTCCCTAGTTCACTACTCACTCTTCCCGTCAAAACCTTATGATCAGTCCAATGCCCCTACTAATCCCACCTTTGTGATGCCTACCGCAAGGGGAAGAAGCTCCAGTAGAAAGCCTAGAAGACGTACCCACTTTGTTCCTCCTTAAGTGATTGGCTATCAGAATACTTTCAATATTCAAAATGGTCCCTCTGCAATATATGTTGCCCCAAATAATGTAAAACCTACTCCCACCCTCTCAACACAGACAATCTCACCCTCCACTGCTCCACCAAACCAAAATCAAAACCCCTCTGTCCCACCTCAGCAGCCTGTCTTGGAGAAGCTAATTTCTCAGCATCCGCCTCCATCAATCCCCTTGGCAGCCACTTCATACACATCTGACAAGGCTAATTCTATCATCCCAAACCTTAACTCACCAGCAAAAATTGATACCTCCTCTTCTAGCACCTATATTATCCCAGGCTTGCACTCGTCTACAACAGTGATTTCTCCTAACAAATTTGACATTCTTCAAATTCAGGATGAAAGCCAAGTTGAATCCAATCCTCCAGTTACAGGGGGCTCTACTACAAAAAGTTCTGATAATTCGCAACAACAGTCCAGTTCGACTCAACAAAAGAAAGTTTTCAAGGGGAAACAGGGGAGAAAACCCCCGCAGCCACCCAAATCCTAATGTCAATTCCTTCGATTGCTTCATGGAATATCAGGGGTTTCAACATCCCTGATTAAGTGTTTTGTTGTAAACGTCTGATTCAATCCTTTAATTTGGATATGATTTGCTTACTGAAAAATAGGATTCTTGCATCCTCCCTCCTGGACCTTTTCTTCTCACTATCTCATGCTGTTTTTGCGACTGGGGACTCTTGCAATAACTTCGATCTTGCCAAATCTGGTCGTATTTGGATCAAGTGGAACTCTAGGAAATTGCTTTTTTCTCCTGTTTTCATATCTTCGCAATTAATTTCTAGCTTAGTCTCTTTCGAAAGCCTCCTGCCTTTTCAGTTAACTGTTATTTATGCTGCTAATAATGCCTCTGGCAGAGTTTTGCTTTGGGATCAAATTAGGCAGCTTATTCTACCCCTTGGAACCTCTTGGTTGCTTATCGGAGATTTCAACTGTTGCAGATTTGCCTCAGAAAAATTGGGTGGGTCTCCCTTGACCCAAAGCAATCTTTGGAAGCTTAATACTTTAATTTTTTATTTGTCCTTAACGGACTTGCATTCGGTTTCGGTTGGGTGTCAATACACTTGGTTTAATCAACACATTGATAATCCAATTCATATTAAATTGGATAGAGCTCTTATCAACGAGGCTTGGATGAGATCTTTCCAAGTTCTTATTACTCCCTGCAAAGTCCCTCATGCTCGGACCATTCTCCAATTATCCTCCATTCTGGTATCTCTCTTCCTTCTAAACACATATTTCTCTTCAAAAATTTCA
The DNA here is from genome assembly GCA_022539455.1 of Dendrobium nobile. Taxonomy (NCBI): domain Eukaryota; kingdom Viridiplantae; phylum Streptophyta; class Magnoliopsida; order Asparagales; family Orchidaceae; genus Dendrobium; species Dendrobium nobile. The sequence continues at coordinate 27,291,281 of CM039731.1, forward strand.
GGACTAATATGGATAGGCATTGGCAACTTGTGCTTGAGGCCTTCTCCAAGAATATTTCAGGAAATCCTATGCTTAATTTATGTCGTATCCTTAGATTGCTCAAAGCAAATATTAAAAAAGAGAGCTGGGTAAACTCTTCTATCATCAAAAATCATCTTGATGAGCTTCACCATAATCAATCGGACTGTCTTGAGATGCTAAGTGTGGACCATTCAAACTCTTCTTTGAATGCCACATTAAAAGGTATTAATTTTTAAATCTCTAAGCTGCCCTCTATGCAAGCTTCTTGGGTCATTCAGAGAGCTAAATCTAATTGGTCGAGTTGTGGGGAAGACGATCTCAAATTTCTTTATGCCAAGATTTGTAGTAGGAATTGTACCAGCAAGGTGGCAGTGAATCTTTACTCCATAGTCACTAACTCGACTAGAGATGACTTCACCTCTTCCATCATTAGTCATTTCCAAGCTCTTTATAACTCCCCTGCCCATCTTCTAATGATATGGATTATTTTCCTACAGGTAGTTGTGTGCCTGTAGCTTATTCTCAATCTCTTATTCAGGCTGTGACTAATGCAGAAATTAAAAAAACTATTTTTTCTAGGTCGTCTTCTTCTACGCCTAGCCCGGACGAGTTTAACTTTCATTTTTACAAATATGGCTGGCATATTATTGGGCCTAGTGTGTGCAAAGTGGTTAAATCTTTCTTCACCAAAGGGTATATTCCCTGCGGGGTTAAAGCTCCAGCCATTATTCTTATTCCCAAATCTAAGCATGCTAGCTCTTTTTTAGATTTTAGGACCATTTCCTTGTGTAATGTCATTTAAAAAAGCATTGTCAAAATCCTTGCTAATAAGCTTAAACCTATTATGCATTTCATCATTAAAGATAATCAAGCTGACTTTGTGAATTCCAGAGTCTCTACGGATAATATTATTCTGGGTAAGGAACTTCTCTGGAACATTAGGCAAAAAGGAGGGAATAAAATTTTTTGTGCTATGTTGGACATCCGTAAAGCCTTTGATACGGTTTCTAGGGATTTTCTCTTGGATAGGATGAAGCAAAAAGGTTTTCCTTGCATGTTTATTAATTGGATTAAATCATGCATTACTGATGTCAATTTCTCTATAGTGATTAATGGTGCTCTAGAAGGGTACTTCTCTTCTTCTATGGGCCTGAGGCAAGGTTGTCCTCTTAGTCCATACCTTTTTGCATTATCATGGATGCTTTCTCTACTCTGATTGATAATGGGGACTTTAAAGGTATCAACTTAAATGGCTATAAGTTATCTCACCTCCTTTATGCTGATGATCTTTTGATTTTTGGGAAGCCGGATATCCACAATTGCAATAATTTGTCTTATGTTCTCAACTTTTTCGGTAAAGCTTCTGGCCTTCATATCAACTTAGAAAAAAGTTGTGTTATGTTCCCTAATGGCATTAGGAATTAGGACTAAATATGTACTACTTTATCCATTTCAAACATTGCTCCTCATATCACTTATTTGGGTATTCATTTGTCTTTCAATAGACTAAAAGTATCATATTATTTAGCTCTCATGGACAGGATCTCTTATAAGTTATCAGGTTGGAATGCCAATCTCCTTTCATTGACTTGTCGTTTGCAATTTTTGAAATTCACTATTTTGAATTCCATAGCTTATTGGATTTGTGGATCTATCCTGCCCAAAACTATTTATAAATTTGTTGATAAAGTTTCCTCCAACTTTTTTGTTTTTTGGTGAATCTGTTTCTACGAGGAAACTTTGTTTAGTTTCTTGGGACAATGTATGCAAGCCAAAATACCTTGGTGGATTGGGTTTGCCTTCTCTAAATGCTCTTTAATTTGCTTATAATTGCTCAGTCATTAGCATAATGTACAATAGAGAGTCCCCATTATCCTCTTGGCTTATCCATACCTACTCTTCCCCCTGGCATCCAGCTCCTTCATGTGCATCCAGCTTTTGGAAATCTGTTTGTAGCTCTGTTGTTCATGTTAAGCATGCTTTTCATTTAAATATTACCACTTCTTCACCAATCCATTTGTACTGTGATCATTGGTGCAAGGGGTATGCTATTGCGGACATAACGGATGGGAATGTTTTGTTGCAAGCTTATGACAAAAATGTTCTTGTTAAAGATCTTATTTTGGGGGATAAATGGAATCTGCCTGCTGGGCTTCCTAGTTCGGTTGTTAATGTAATTATTTTGATTCCCATTCTTGACAGCACTGCTGTTTGCTTATTCTAGGGTAATTCGGGTGTTGGAACTTTTGCATTATACATGAAGGAGTTTTATAATTATCTACCCTCATGCCCTTGGGCAGATATGATTTGACATAAAAATCATGCTTTGCATTTCTCCATTTATGCCTGGCTCTCTTTGGTGGGTGGACTCAAAACTGCATATGCCTTGAACAAACGTAACATTCATGTTGACAGGGTTTGTAACCTGTGCTCATTCTCCAATGAGTCGACATCCCATCTGTTCTTTGAATGCAACTATTCCTTTTCTATTATTTCTGGTTTGCTTCCGAATGCAACTAGTTTGCTCCTTAGACCTAATATTACTCAATTGTTGGTATGGATTAATGACTTAGAGAATGTTGGGCAGCCGGTTAAAAACTTTTATGTTCTCCTCACTTGTTGCTCGATTTATTATATTTAGAAGGAAAGAAATGCTATGAGATTTGGAGGTCTAATGAATAGTTCCTCTACCACTTCTATTAAAATCAAAAGAGTCATATTTGATAAAATCTGCAAATGGAAGCATGCAGCGGTTATTATGGAATTGTTGGAAGGGTGCACATATCTTTCGAGTTCAGTTGGATTTCATTCTATGATCTTGATCGTTTTGCTTGATGGCCAGTTGGGTATTTCCTAGCCACGGACGATGATGTGAACCCATTATCTAGCTGCCCCTTGGATGGTCTTCGGGCAACCAGAGGCCGAGTTCTTGCCTGAAAGCTTATATCTGTTTAATCCTGAGTCCTGGCTGCTGACGCTTATGGGTTGTTTTTTATTCTCCTGCCTGTGATATTTCTGAAAGCTGTATTATTTGCAGGTTTTTGATTATGTTCTTTTTTATTCCCTTATGCTAGGGATTTTTATTTTTTCCTTTCTTGAATTTTTCTAGGGTTAGGTTAGATTTTTACCTCTCCCTTTACTCCTTGTACTTTTTTGTTATTAATCATACGGGCGAAGCCCAAATTTTCCAAAAAAAAAAAGACAAAAAGCTGCTCACATTAATTGCTTCAATTAATAAATTTGGGAAAAACTCAAGGCTTCTTCCCGCTTCAACAGAATCTCGTCATCTTTATCTTCTCCTTCCTGTTGCCGACGATTCAGAATTAAGACCATTGGGACTCGGTCATTAGCCTAGACCCATAAGTTTTGTCCATGAATTTTGCGTTTTCAGAATAACATTCCATGAAAATGAGTTTGATTCGAGTAATCGAGCCGAGATCGAGCATGAATTTTATGCATCAAGTAGTGTTCGATCTCATTAAACGAGCTCGATACGAGCTCATTGTGAAGTAAACAAGCTCAGCTCGATAGTGTCACTACTCGACTTATTTACAACCCTAGTGGGCCTCCCTCGAGGTTGTGAACCAAGTCTCTTCTTTTTTTTTTGCTTCATTGAAGTTTGTACGATAATTGAAGCAACAATTATTTACAAAAAAATGACTCTAAATTCTTCAAAAAAATTGGTTGAACTTGGTTCTTGAGGATTAGTTGCACTCCTCAAGTGCTAAAATTCAGTTTAGAATATCAAAAAATAATATTACAGCCCTGAAACTAGAGTAGGTTTTTCCGAGCCCCATCTTTCGTAGCTCAGAGGATCAACTACAGCCGACACCAGAGGCGATTGCATGCAGTAATGTGCACACGCACTCGACACTCGTAGGAGTAACCTGCACGCACAAGAAGTCTTTCTATTTTTAGTATTTTACATGTATTATTTTATAATATGCCAAACCTTATATCTTCAATGCTAAATAAACTTTTATTATAAAAAAAAAATGTAAAGAGAGCACAAGGCGTAAGTGCCCGTATAGCCTATTCCTCATAGCAAGTTATCTTATCAATTTGATTACACACATATATATCTTTATTCTCTCTCATAGACATATTATTTTTCTTTTTGTTAACGCTAGCATATCTACCAAGAGGATGTACCTTGGTGTATGTTTTTTTGCTGATGATATTCTTCTTGTTGATAAGATTAGAGAGGGAGTTGAAAGTAAACTTGAATTATGGAGGTCAAAATTAGAGACTAAAGGTTTTCGCTTGAGTAGATCTAAAACGGAATATATTGAGTGTAATTTTAGTAGTAATAGACCTAGTGAGGGGATTGTGACGTTGGGCAATCAAGTCATTAATAAGAGTACACGTTTTAGATATCTTGGATCTATTGTTCAGAGTGATGGTGAAATAGATGAGGATATTATCAGCATAATTCAAGTTGGATGGTTGAAGTGGAGGAATGCATCGGGCTTGTTGTGTGATAGAAAAGTACCCCTCAAACTTAAGAAAAAATTCTATAAGGTGGTAGTGAGGCCTGCAATGCTTTATGGTGCTGAATGTTGGCCATTAAAAGAGAAGCATAATACTAAGTTAAGTGTGGCAGAGATGAGGATGCTCAGGTGGATGAGTGGCTTTACCCTTAGAGATAGGATACGAAATGAGCATATACGTGAAAAGGTTCGAGTAGCTCCAGTAGAATATAAGATTAGAGAGAGTCGCCTTAGATGGTTTGGTCATATAAAACGGCGGCCTTCCAATGACCCGGTTAAGAGAGTAGAGGTATTAGATTTGACTTATGTTAAGAAAGGTAGAGGCAAACCTAAAAAGACTTGGTTAGAAAATATTAGGAATGACCTTTATTTATTAGATTTAAACGAGAATTTGACCTTTAATAGGACACAATGGAGAAAAAGGATTCATGTAGCCGACCCCACGTAGTGGGATAAAGGCTTGATGTTGTTGTTATTGTTGTTGTAGCATATCTACCAATATACCTCATAAATTGCCACAAAAGATCAATTGAAGAATTTCACATTAATGTTAATAATTTATATGAAATCACATAAATAAAATTGGTTGCTATCAATGAATATTTTAATATGTTTTAAAATATATTCCGAAAAGTATTAAATATAAAATCTAATTGTTAGACTCCAAATCCCACCTGAGCTTAATCATTAGGATAACGAATTTAAAAGACTATTTGTCTAATGATATCAAACTAGAGAAGATTTCAACTGTCTAGTTAATCCTTACACAAAAAAAAGAGCCCAAATTTTGATGGAATACGTGGTCTCAATAAACTTTTAAACTAGTTGATCCAAATATATATATATAGAAAGATAGAGAGAGAGAGAGAAAGGAGGTATCTACTGTCACCCCCGTAAAGGAGGTATTTGGTGGAGTAATTAATCCCTCGGCAGGGCTAACGGTAACTAGCCCATAGGTGTCAGACCACTTATAGGGCATGTCAAAGATGAAACTTATAGGGCATGTCAAAATTTACTAACCAATATTTTAGCTAGGAAACCTAGGAATGGTAGAACCCGATGGGCTTGGGTTGCGATGAAAGAACTCTTAGAGACCAAATACTATGATAGATTTCATTATAAGAACCTGCAGAGCCACTTGTTGACTCTTGGACAAGGAACTCTCCAATAACATCTATGAGTCTCTCATAGGAAGGAAACACTGCATCCATCTCATTGACAACTTGTCAATAAATTTATCATTGAACACTAACATGAAATCAAGAATGAAGTTAAATTATAGGATTCACAAACTTTAGTATGAAATTTTCACTTTACCCTGATAATTGAAAAATATTAAAAAGTGATCACCTCTATAAAGCTTGGGAACTCATCATATTTCACTTTTACATCCATGTCTACTGCTAGACCAACTGCCTCAGCTTCTACTACTGTTCACTAGCCCAATACCCTCTATCCATGATCCCACTTGTAGAAGCACCAATGATATTATAATTTACTTTAAATGTCATATAAAAGGCTATATATATAACTAGTGCATATTCAAAATCCTATTTTTAGAGAAAAATGAATCCCATTAATCTAAAAATGATTGTAAATTGGATGATACAAGTATGGCCATTATGAAATGCCTTTTCATGGTCGAACTAAATTCAACTAACTGAAGGCAATGTAATTTTTTTCAAATAATAGACGTATGCAATGAGAAGAGATGTAAAATTATTACGAATTGTTGAAGTATGATGAAGATTATCTCCACCAATACTCTCATTTTGACAAACCTAAAACAAAAACCTCACCCTGAGTTATTTTATATTGATTGGGTTGATCACATCTCTCTACATATGACTTTTAAATGCCTTACCCAAATTAAGAAGAGTGCTTATCAGGATAAGATATTATGTGATGTCATGCTTTTGAGCATAACCCATATCCTATCGAATAAATCCTAACTCTGTCTGGAGAAATTATTATGTGCGGAGTCCAGACGTAGAGTTGCGTTTGGACTATGCGTATTTATTGATTATTTATTAAATATTTTTGTTGAGTATTTACTGCGTATTTAAATACGTAGTAAATACTAAGTAAATACTCAGTAAATAATCAACAAATATGCAGTAATATTAAAAATTATATTTTGATCACGTGTGAACATTTCATTGGAGTCCGGACAACTCTACATCCGAACTCTGCACCTAATAATTTCTCCTATGATTGGGATGTGATTCACAATGATTGAGAAAACAACTAAGCATTTAAATTCAATAATAAGACCATCAAGCTTCTTTTTCTCAACCTATAAGAGAAAGATGCACTTCCTCCACTTAAAACCTCTTCCGATCTACAACTTATAGCTATCATAAAAAGATTTCAATTGCTCCTTTTTTCTTATAGAAAATGCAGCTATGATTGTCAGCGTTTAGATTTTCTGACGACATATTCAGGAATTTGCAACAGATCTACAAAGAAGTTAAACAACAAAAACGAAACGATAATAAAAACTAAAAAAACAAAAAAGATTTTTTAGCAGACACTATCAAGTCTCATATTCACATAGAAAATGATCTTAAGAGGTAGGGAAAATAAATAAATTTGGAAGAGCATGAATTCTATTTATCAGTTCGTTTGATTTAGTAACTTGTATTCATTCATTAATGAACACTTACAACAGATGGAACATTGAAACTCTTCTGTAGATCATTTTGAAATCTTTCTATCAGCACCCAAAAGCCCCCGCTGCAGTCCTTGAGCAGCATTCAAATCAGAAATAGGCATCCAACATTGCAAGAAAGAAACAATTTATCAGGTAATATAGATGCCAGGATGAAGATCTTGCTTCATTTGAAAAGAGTCGATATAAGAAATATGCTGGTAAACTGGAAGGAATTTAAATTATCTGATTTCAGCTAATAAGGCAACATACAAAGGAGTGTTGCATCTTTCATACCTTAGCTGCAAAATGATAGCAAAGGCAGAAATGAATCAGGGCGACACAAGGTCTAATTACGACTTGATAACTGGTACCATTTGATGTGAAAGTACTTTGTGGCCACATTGGACAGTTGAAACCTGTACAAATACACAGTTAAAAGTAAAAAAGCTGATTTCTTACGGATTCATAAAAAAACTAAGGCTTTGTTGGGGACACGTTCTTATTGTTTTCTAAAACGGTTTTTTAGAACAAAATATTTTTGGACTAGAAATTTTTGTATTAAGAAGCTGTTTTAGAAAGCAGTAAAAAAAATGTCCCAAACGAAGCCTAAAAGACTGACCTACTAGAAATTATGAGATTGAGGCATGCTTTCATCATCAAGGGAACCCATGGTGCTCCAATATTGAGGAAGCATGGTATTTATAGAAGAATGAAACATACTGCGAGCTGATTCATCCTGGTGAAACAGATTTCCTGCGTCATTCTCTTTCCCTATATGAGAAGAAGGGAGGTAAAAACTAGATCATGATAATTTCTTTTCTTAAACGGCGGTGAGAGCTTACTTGATTTTTTCAACCTTTTGTCAGCGTTTGCATATGCAGAACATTGTTCGCTAAAAAAGTTTTCAATGTTCCTTTCTGCAGTTTCCAAAGCATTTAATAAAATTTTTCTTGCACCCGCATGCTGCTGAGTTCTCATGGCAAGGTCGTAGCAGTATCGACTTACATGATTCAGATAAACAGAGTCAGGCTCCATATGCTCCTGTTGAGAAGTCCCATTTTGCCGAAGATTATATATCCGTTTCCTGGCCTCTTTGGTCCATCTTTTCATAATATATTTATCCGGTATCCTAGAAATGTTCTTCAAACTATATGCTTTTAAAGCATGCAAACACAAAATCCCCATTGACTGAAACTTCTTACAAGAGCATTCTACCTCCATAGATAATGTGTCAAGATTTACAATCCATTCCTTTAAACCCTCATCATGCATCTTCATCTTAAACTGGTACAAGGTACCACCACATGGGAACTCTTCAAAACAAAGTCCACCAAGTCCATCAAGAAACTCTCTTTCAAATAACTTGTAAATTTTGTGTGTATAAACTTGTGAAGCATGCCTCAAAATAGGACTGTGCTTTATTGCACATGTGGGCATGCTTTGGTTGCAATTGAAATCTTCATTAGCTTCAGTTTGCCTCCAACCATGCAACAACTTCTCAACTTGAAGAAAACACTTAGTAAGAGAGCTTGTGTTAGGTACCACATTCAATACATTACTATTGATTCCAGTCCGCTGGGTCGATTTGATTCCCAAATCAAAGGTGTCCTTGTTGAATGCAGTGGACCATTTCTGACGATTTTCATACAAGTATCTAAGCCATTCATGGCTTTCGAGTCTGCCCTTAACCAGCATGTTCCTCCATGTTTCTTCAAATTCAATCTCTGAATCACATTCTTGCATACATTTGTTAAAAAGACCCTTGAGTTCTTTATCGGAATTAAAATTATGCACTTGAGAGGGAGCATTTTTTGAAATGTTCCACATACAAAAATGATGATGAGTTGTAGAAAATACCATCTCTGTTGCCTTATCCATTGCTTCATCTTGATTTGTAAATATTGTGATAGGTGGCCTGTCATTCATTGACTTCAAAAATGTACTAAAAAGCCACACAAAGGAGTCTGTCATCTCATCCATTAAAAAAGCAGCCCCAAACATGATGTTCTGCCCATGGTTATTAATCCCTAGAAATGGTGAACATATGTACTTGTTCAATCTGTGAGTCGTGTCAAAGATTAGAACATCACCAAAACAATCATAATCTATCCTTGACCGACCATCCCTCCAAAAGAAGTTTGTTAGTTTACCCTCTTTATCAAGCTGTATATCCCAAAAGAACATGGTATCTTGTGCAGCTCTTTCTTTAAAGAGATTTACCAAGCTTTGTGAGTCTCCAGGCTCAACCTCTGTCAACCGTCGTGAGTTGATAAGTTCTTGCCCTTCCTTCTTAGAAAACTTAACATTTTCAATACCAGTACCTTCATCAAAAAGATAGGCACTTACTTTTGTTGTTTTTATTCCAGCGTCCAGCAATGTTCTGAACACACTACTCATCTTTGCAGCTGTAACTGAACGTGCAGATCTTAGCAAATGTCGTTCTTCAGGCTTAGCTAGTTCATGATTATGCTCAGACACTAAACGAGACACCCTCCACTTTCCATTCTCATCAACCTGGAATTTAACCATTGCCTTGCACCCAGTTCTACTTTCAAGTTTACTACGAGTAGCTTCAGGCTCATCTTCCTTGAAACCAGCCTTTGAGCAAAGAAATTCCTTTGCTTTGATATTCTTTGTCCCAAGAAAATATGCATTCTTTCCCTTTCGAACGCTGAATCCAACATAATGTGCATAATCACAATAAAGCTTATAAGCTTCCTTTTCACTGTCCACAATCTGTCCTAATAGATCCTTTTTCCCTTCATCGAGATGTAGAAACTCACCAGATGTCACCACTTCAGCTTCACCACCCTTTTCTAGATCGATGTCTGACCTTCCAGCAGCCGGGACAATAGAATTCTCCAATCCTGGGCTTGATCCAGACTCCTCAGAACCACCCATTATAGACTGAATCAGACCTGCTTATCCATTGAACCACAAAGCCTTCTTTGAATCTTCCAAGCTTTGAAATTGGATCTCCTAAGACAAGGTGTCACAAAGGAGCATCACAAGTCAGTATTCATAGTTGTAAATCCAAACATGTACAAAATTGACTTGACTCAGATCTAGTAGATTTCAAGCTCCACTGATAACTTGAAATCAATTTTGAGATGATATCAAAATTGATTTGACTTTCTAGAAGATATTTCAAGTTGATTCGAAATCATTTTTTTTTTCTATGCAGAATTCAAACCTTAGACCTCACCTTTGGAAGCAATGGGTAATACAACTTGGTCAAATAACCAATCATGGTTCAATATTAATATACGTATAAACATTATATATCATAAAAATTTTACTTTCAAGTTACATCAAATACAATAATTTCAACTAGATTTGGCTGAACTTGCAATTTCAATTTTAGGTCGAGTTCGAGTCAAGCTGGAATAAAAGTTTCAATTTCCACTTGAGCCAAAAGGGTGTGTACTTTCATCCATACCAAACAATACCATGATAAAAAACTTCCATATTCATCACCAACATCATCATCATCATCAACTTTATCCCAACTATTACGTGCACAATTTATCAATCTTCATTCTTAATCCATTTATTATATTAGTATAGCATTACCTCCATAGTTTTTTATGATAAGGAGCTCATGCAAGTTCTTTGCTAAAATGTAACAAATCTACTCCTATCTTTCAACTCTTTTTTATATTTGAATATTCAAAGTATAATTTTGTCAGCTCTTATTCATACAGTTGCGCAATTTTCACTCAGAAAGCTTCACCTTAGCAAGAATCTTAACAAGAATAAAGAAGACATTAGCCTTCCTTCAGAAAAATAATGGCTTTAATGTACCCAAAAAGAGCAAAAAAAAAAAAAAATCGCTATGGAAATATTGAACTTTACAGCGGAATCCACAGCCAGGGAAAGAAAGGAGCACTGACAGAGAGAGGAATGTTTCGTCGGAGAGAAGGGTGATTCGCCGGAATTGGAGCTGGTTGCGGAAGCAGGTAGGAACAGGGGTTGAGAATTGATAGACCTCACCAGCTCGGCGCCATGAGGTGGTGAAGCGGCTGCACCATAGAAAACCCTAGATAACGATCCTCATCAATGCTACGAGAAGAACCATTTGTTAAACGTGAATCGAGGGTATTCCCGTTATTTCTTGAAGCGAAATGGTTAAAAGTTTTAATTGTGCGCGGGCACCACCACGAGACACGTGAACCTGATCTCCTTGTAGCCGTGGTGGAATCCACGGCCAGTAGTGACGTGCGAAACACGCTCTTGTAGCCACGTGGTGCCGCTTCACGAGTTTTATTAAAATAAATAAAATTTTAAAAGGATTTGGGTATATCTTTATTAAGTAAGGATTAGAGGCATTTTCAAGCAGAGGATCAATAAATAACATGATTTCAATCTGACTCAAATATTTTTCTTTTGGGTTGAACTGATTATTATTTGGGTTAGTCTGACCAAACATATTTACATTATTACTTTTTGGACCCAAAATAATTTTGTCTTCACAAAACTAAATTTATTACGACTTAATAGTTTTGTGAATATGGTTGCCAATTAATTTTTCATATCAATTAATTGAATATAATTGTTGTCTTTAGAAATATGATCTCTAACAAAATAATGATAAATATTAATGCATTTAGTTTTAATACATTATGTGGGATTTTTCATAATGTATATATATCAATATTATTCTCACATATGACAGGTGTCATATCTACTAAAATTATAAATTTAAGAAGCTACTAATTAAGTCATAAGATCAAAGCAAAATACGCCTAAAAATTATGTACTACGCTTCAACAACAATTAGAGTAACTAATTTTTATGTCTTCCCCGATCATGAGTGTGATGCCTAGAATCTCATTTGAAAAAAAAAATCTTTAAATTTATACAATCAGAGCTATCTGATATCATATATCAGTAATAAAAAATAGATTCTATAATTCAAAACGTCAATATATACATCTGTATTCAATATAAAAAATTATATATAGTACTCATGATCTATAAAATCATAGCATAAATATTATGTCATAAGTACAAAAGAATAACTAAAATAAAAAGATACATAACTTGAAGAATCCTAATAAGCCTCACACTCTTATTCCCCTGCATTGACCTGAAATCATTTAATCATATATAATGAATTAAAAAGCTCAGTATGACATCAAAACCTACAACTGAAATCAAAGTACGATGAAAGAGCAATATGCATGTCAAGAATCAAATCATAACAATGACATTCATATGATCATTAAATTAGTGCAAAAATAATAAAATTCACATGCAATAATAAAAGAATCTATAAACAGTAAAATACTATGGTATGAAAGCCAGTAAAGCGGTAAACTAGTATGAGTGTCAAATCTATAAACAATCATCGTATCAGTAATACCAAACAGTGTAGAAATTGTATAAAGCATCAAATAAAAACATCGATAAAGACTGTTGAAATCAAATTAATATAGTAAAATCATATAATAATACACACATGTTATCCAATTATTTTACATCAGTATCAAATCAGCATATTACATGTTCAATATATTACATGCTTATTATACATTGAATCAGCGATATCAAATAATATCAATATTTATATCAATAACAATTCAATGACAGAATCAGTAAAAATAATGCAGTCATAATAAATATATATAGTAATAATAAATTCATATAATAATAATAAAAATATCTTAAGAACATGTACTTCAATAGTCACACTAAATAAGTAAGAAATCATGTTTATCATAGTATTTTTTTAGAAGTATAACAATATCAATAAATTGTTGGCTCAATAAATATAGTCATCACTCTTTACCCATCAATACGGTAATCATCTCCTTATAACTCTCAATTAGTATCACATGAATTAGTTGAGGATAACATCAAATCATATTATTTAAATAAAAGTTGGTCGGCCAACCATCTTGTACATGTCAATCAGTCTCCAACCAATGGGTCAACCAGTCTTTACTTTATCTTTTATACACATTATTATCATAGTACTATAACAGTAATAATGATAAGTTATTATTCAATCCAATCACATATTCATATTTTTATTTTCAATGCATTGTAGTAAATAAATTATAATTTAGCAAAATTCAGAAAGTGTCAAAATATCTTAACAATATATTACAAAAATTCATATTTTTATAATTTAATCAAATTACCAAATATTACATAAAATAAGATTATGAAGTTTAGGTGAACTAAATCACTATTTTTAAATGTCAAAATAAATTTCTAAGTAGGCAAAAATCAATATTTTTTTTAATATCACATAGTGAAAATTTTCAAATAAATAATAAAAAAACGTTCATAATCTCAATCACTATAACATATAAAAAGTTACACAGTAAAAAATTTATCAATACAAAATTATTCATATTTTTTTGTAATAAAAATAAAATTTAATCAAAAAAATATCAAAAATATATAATCCTTGAAATCAATAATATAGTAAAGATTTCTTACATCGAGATGAGTAAATCTCTCAATTGGCCTTATTGACAAAATTGGCTTCGTGGCCGCCAAATATGGACTTCACTTTTCTCTCTCCTCACATTTATCTCATTTTTCCTTAAAAACTTCTATATTAGTCAATTTTAGGTATTAGAAGGGAATTAATAAAGTTATATTAAGTGTCTTTATATATTTATAATAAAAGAATATATAATATTAATATAACTATTTAATTTAATCAATTTTTAACATAAAATTCATATAAATTCTTTTGGGACATTAAAATTTATAAAAAAAATATTCATAAAATAAATTATTTTATTTAAAAAATATCAGTGAAATCAATTTATAAAATGGAAACCTAACGGTCCCAAAATTCTCACTTATACTAACATGTATCAATTTCTTAAAGATTTTAACCGGAGCCCAAAAAATTACAAAAAAATTTGTGTAATTAAAATACCACAATCTTAATGTTATGACAAAAATGATTTGAGAATTCAAGTTATATTGACTCTAGAAAAAATTATTTGACAAAGTCAACATATTAGTTATTACAATCTACTAATCTTAAGAAAATATTGTCCCCGATATTTTCCTTAAGAATTCAGGGATAATATATATATATATATATATATATATATATATATATATATAACAAATATGTATAGTCAATGTTCAAATTAAATTAAAACTAATAAAAAATCATACAATCATGCAATTCATTTTATCACATATCATTCAATTATGCATTCAATTATACATATAAAATAATGCACCTTAAGCTACCCATTTTATCTGACGCACAATCAATTCATACAACTTTGATAATAATCAATTTTTTCAACAACTACTATGATACTAATTATAATGTCTCAGAATCTATTTTAGAAGAATTATTTTTTTATCTTTAAATTTATACAATCAAAGCTATCTAATATCATTTATTAGTAATAAATAACAAAAATAAATTCTATAATTCAAAACATCAATGTACACATTTATATTCATTACTAAAAATCATACATATTATTCATTATCTACATAATCGTCATAGCATAAATATTTTATCCAAAATGCCGAAGAATAACTAAAATAAAAAGAAACGAAATCTAAAAAATCCTGATTAGCCTCACACTTCTGCTCCCTTCCTGACATGAAATTATTTAACCACATATAATGATGTAAAAAGCCCAACAAAACACCAAAACCTACAACTGAATTCAATGTAAGAAAAAGGAATAATATATATATATATATATATGAACAATCAAATCATAGCAATTATATTAATAAGATCATTTAATAATTACAAAAATAATAAAATTTATATGTAGTAGTAGAATATATAAATAGTAAAATACTACGGTACAAAAGTCAGAAAAGTAATAAACCAATATGAGTGTTAAATCTATAAAGTAATTATCATATTAGTAATACTAATCAGTACAAAAACTATATAAAACATCAAATCAAAACATCGATAAAAATTGTTGAAATTAAATTAATATAATAAAATCATATAAAAATGTACACATCCTATCCAATTATTCTATATCAATATCAAATCAGTATATTACATATTCAGTATGTTGCATGCTTATTATATAGTGAATCAGTGATATCAAATAGTATTGGTATATATATCATTAACAGTTTAGTGACAGGAGCAGTAAAATAATCACTACTAAAAAATAAGTTTTCACAACACTTTTTATAACCTACTGCTGTTGACCTCGATTTTTGTTCGAGCGCCCTCGAGGGTTTTCGAGTGACTTAATTGTGTCTCGTCGAGTTCAATTCGGGCTCGGACCGATTTGAATTCAGTCGAATTGGGCTTGACTGTGTCCAATTAGACTCGATTAGTTTGCTCTGGTCATGCTGTAGCAGATTCGATTTAAATTGATAGTTATTTTGAATTTAATTTTGTGCGATCAATTTTATCGGAGCCGACTCGAGCCCGAATTGACTCGAATCGAGTCGAATTCAGACTCGAGTCTAACCCGATCTTAACCAGATTTAACCCGATTTAGCTCAACTTAATGCCACTAAAATCCTTTTGACTTTCCAAATACTTTGAATTTATTTCCTAGATCAGGAAATTGTGCCGACGGTAGCGATCGAGCGAAGTCTTCGGTTCAGCCAGAATCCCGCGTCTCAGTTGATTTTCTGCGGCCCGAGCAGGTATCGAGTAGCGAGCGAAGCCATTTTATGAGATTTTCGGAAGCTGGAGCACGGGACGACGCTTGGCGGGCTTCCTCTCTCGGCAACGGATTCGATAATCCCAAATGAAGGCCCTGGCCTTCGGCATTCTCCCCCGCTCTCTCTCTCTCTCTCTCTCTCTCTCTCTCTCTCTCACGCCCGATCTTCTTCTCACGCCCAGCTCCCTCAATCTCCGGACCTCCCTCTTCTCCCTCTCTCATTTTTTCTGTACTGAACCGACGCCAAGAGACAGAGACGGGCCGAAGCCCCTCCTGCATTCGCGAACTCCAGTCAAGGCGGAAGCTTGCTCCCGTCCGAAACCGAGCCCGATACATGATCCCGACGGCAGCCACCCGACCCGACGCTACCTGGACCGATCCCGACGACGGAAGTTGCCCGAGCTCCTCTTCCTTGCAAGGTGAGTATTTCTCTCTTCTTCTCATTCCTTCTTCTTCTACTTTCCTCTTCCTTCCTCTTCTATTCTTTCCCTAATTCCCTTGCCCTCTTTCTTTCCCTCATCTAGCTAGTGTTTCTTCATCAAAATGAAATTGAAATGGTTTGATTTCTGTTGAGATGAGCTTGACAAAGCATTCCCTATCTTTTCTTGTCATTTAGTTTTATTGTGGTTATATGAGTATCAAGTGATGTGTTATTGCTTGTGAAACATGCAAATGATTGTTGCTACTCATGGATAGTTTTATATACTTGGGAGTGAGCAACTAGCATGTTAAATTTATACTTGGTCTATGTTATATTTTGTAGAATTTTAGGTGTGAATAGTTTGGGGTTATGAAAGACCATGTTGATCCTATATCAAATCATGCATGTAGGGTGTTTGTGGTAATGTCTATTAAAAGTTGGTAGTGGTTTTCCTTGGTAAGAAGATGCATTCAATGAATTTCGTTGAAAGTCTACTTTGCCAGCATGAGTAAATCCCATATAATTTTGTGCTTTTTCTTTTATGGTTATTACAAAAAGAAGGTTAATGTGATGTGTGAAGGTTTCATGTATTTCATTCCATGAGTTTTCATTAAATGGAGAGTGTTGTTGCTAGCCATCCATGAAATGATTGGTGTATGAATCATGAAAATATTGTGTAGGTTACTTGAACGATTTCGATCAAGCATTTGTGTAAATCGTAGCTTTTATGCTAACATGTTTCTTGTATTTTTGTAAACATGCACATTAAGTATTTGATGAAATGACACTAAAAAAAGTGGTAAGGTTGTTTGGTTCATAAGCTTTGAGTGACCAACACGTTAGAGATCATGTTTTCTTCTCTTGATGGAAATGCCGATCCCTTGCTTCGAAATTTATTTCTATGATAAGAAAGGGATTTTCATGTGCATTCTTGACATAACTTCAGTTGGTGGAGTGATCTTGCATTGTTATAAACCTTTAACATAAATGTTTTCTTATTCTCCAAATTTGTGACATTAGCAAATACTACTTCTTTGATTGGTAAATGATATTGTTTAAGCATTGAACTCCATTGATCGGAGGAGTGATCGTTCTCTTGTGTAGGTTATTTGAGTGAGCTCACTCAAGTAGGTGTATGAAACATGCTTTTCCTTGCCACCATGTTCTATGTGATCTTGCAAACATTGTCTATCTAGTATTTGATAAAATACCATTGAAGGAGGGTTGTGACGTTTTAATTGGAATTGAAGCTTTACAACGATCATAACTCATAAAACATGTAGTTATACGAATATTTCTTCTTTCAAGTCAAAGATCTTTGTGAGCATTGGTAGTTTTGTTGGAAGGACTCCAATGCCATTTACTATTTCTTTTATGTATACATTACCTTCTACTCTTGTTTTCACCATGTTGAGAAGTGCCATGTTTATTCATGAATCATTGGTAAGTTTTCACAAATTTAGGTGTTTGAAACTTGTAGGCAATCATTGTTTCTTTGTGAAAATTTATACAGTTTTTTTTATATACTTTCTCATTGATTGTGGTAAGAGACAAGTGTAGATTTTTAAGATTTTTTTTACTGTTTTTACATAAGAATCCTTACCGCATTCGAATGGAGCTTGCATCGCTTCTTGGTAGGGATTTCCACAGTTTTTTATATGGTTTTCTCACTGTTTTTTGTAAGAAACAAGTGCAGAATTTGAGAGTTTTATTGCTGTTTTACATGAGAATCTCTATGGCATTTGGATGGATTTTTCCTTGTGAAAATTCCTGCAGTTTTTGTAAGCTTTTCCCACTATTTTTGTAAGAAGAAAAGTGCAGATTTTTGGGAGTTTTATCGCTGTTTTACATAAGAATCCTCATCGCATTCGAATGGATTTTGCATTGCTTCTTGGATCTTTATGGCATTTGGGATTATGAAATTCATTAACTACATGCTTAGTAAGGTCATTAGTAAGTTCCAAACGCATACTTTTTGTTTTTCTTTTGTTAATAATGAGTTGGTTAGGAAGAAGTTTGAGAGCTCTTATAAGATTCATTACATGCATTTATGGTCATTTTGGATGAAAGTCTATATGCTTGGAAGTGTTAAGTACTTATGTTGGGATCCAATCCTTATTTGATGCGAGAGATTTCAACTTTATTACAATCATTGGAGCCTTTACATCTTTGCTATTCCACTTTGAGAATTTGTTGGAAAGTTTTTCTTGTATATTCATATTATAAAGATTTATTTCGGTATAAGAATGAATTGTGAATTTGAATTAGAGAATTACTTGGAATGGTTGGTGGCATGTAGCATGGAAATACAAATTTGTTGGAACAAAATTCATGTCTATTCTAAATCAAGTGATAAAAAATGCTTATATCCATGATTAGTGAGTACTTATGTACCACATACATGCTTAGAAAGAAATTCTCAAATGGTTTATGAACTCAATGTGTTATTATCTATGTTAGTGGAATATTGTTTTAATGGTTGAAGAAAATAAGTTAGCTCTAAATCTCTTTTCCTTTAAGCATACATGTTGCCTCACTTTGAGAAATCTTATGGTTTGTGTTGTATCAAGGTGTTTCATGATTTTGTTTTATATTGAGGAGATTTGTGGTTGGCTTCACGATTGGAAGGATTTATAAATAGCTTTATGTTAAGTTTTCATGAGTGATCTTCAAACAAGGGATGTTTCAAATTTATTTTACATTTGATTTCATGTTGAAAGGTTTTGATAGTCACTTTGCATCAGGAAGCTTTATAATGAGTTTTTGCAAATTGTCTTATATTGAGATTTTTGTGATTTTGTTTTTCTTGTGAAGGTTTCTTGATGGAGGGCTTTGTGATTCCCATTCATTGAGAAATTTCCACAAATTACCCCACTCCCAATGAAAGAAAGGGCACTTGATTGTTAGTCATTTTGTAAGGTTTTTGTGTCAAAGGAAAAGAGGACTTTGGTAAGTGATTTATGTGGAGTTTTATGTGACTTTGGGTAGATGATTTATATAAAGTGTTATGTAGCTTTTCAAACAAAAGAAAATTTCATAAGTTAGATTTAAGTTTAATGACTCTTGTAGAGTGGGTTTGTATTGGTAGACTCCTTAGAGCTCTCTTTTGGATGAAGTGATATCTCTTAGTCTAAATTGTGTCTCTTTCGTTAATGTTTGCTTCTAGATATAAAGTTGGAAGAATGTGGTAGATATAGGGTTTGGAAGAATGTGGCAGGTAGAAAGAGGTAATGTTTTAGATCTTGTTTGTTTTCTTTTTGGAACTTGAGTTTCCCGTGTTGCTTTGAGTTTGGTAGGGAATAGATTGGGTAGTAGAGTTGGGTTTGTATCAAGTGCCTTATTTGGATTGTGGGGACAGTAAAGAGCATTGTTAATATTGCTTTAGGGTACACTTGTCTTCAAAGAAGTGTGTCCAAAATAACAATGCCTACATCCCTTTTATATACGATTTTCATTCTTCTTCTTTCTGCTGCTTCTAGTTGTCTTTCGCTTTTACTTATTGTATCTTTTCTGTCACTTCTTTCATGTTTTATATTTTAACACTTGTAAAATGAGGAGAACCCAAAAGACAAATGGCCCAACAAGTAACAAAAAGGTACGTTCTTTTTATTTTTTTTTGCATTTTCATTCTTTCATATTATTAACTGCTTATAGAATGTCCTATGATGCCTCTCTTTTGTATTCTGCGAGGTACCTTTTGAAAAGCAATGGATAAGGAGCATTGGAGTACTTGGAGAAGGAACTAGGACAACCGGATCCGAGCATCAGTCGCCCCTATTCATTCCGATAGGGGCGCTACGGGCGGAACCATTGGGTCATAGCCCCCGGTGCTGTAAGCTTTCTTAAGAACTTAGAAAACCTCTAGGGGTCTAGATGATTATACGCCTCCCACCCTTAGGACCTTATAGAAACTTCTTTTATAATTAGGATTACTCTTACTTTATTAGATCCCTAAAACCTTTTGACATACGCATAGAATTCTTAAGGGTTAGAAAACAACACCACTTTTAGTCCTACAACTTTAATGACATTTAAGGACAAAAATTAAGGACTGAGTCTTAGAAAACATAGACTTAGGATGCATGCTCCCTATAGGATAGAGACATTAAAACAAAAACTTAGTGACACGTTTTTCTAGATTTAGTTTCTCTTCTTTAATCCATTAATAATCAACCAACTAACTAATCTAATTCTTAAAACCTGTCAAAACACTTAACTCTTAATTAAGTTATTGTTAACATTTATAATTATCGAATTCTAAATATAAAATATGAACCTAAATCAAGTTTGACTAATCTAATAATTAATCCCTAACCAATCTAAAGTCTAAAATATATAGATTTAATTAGGAGATCGAATCATAATATTAAAATTCATTAGGATAAAAATATTTCTAAATATTAAATCTTAGAATAATATCTAAAATCAACCAATAAATTTGATTAATAAAATACTTAATCTATATTTTCTTTTTCTTTTCATTACAAATTAAAATAGAATAACAAAGTTAATTATCACTGGGTAACCCAGGCCTACGAGACTATTAAGTTAGCCCCAAGGAGGGTGAAATAAATCTCACAGCCTCGATGTGAAACAAAGGTGATAATTAATCAAATACTAAAAATAAAATTCTAAAATCAATATTAAAATACTAAGATTTGAACTTTAACCAAAATCTCCTTTGCCCTTTCAACAAACAAAAATGCAAATAACTTTAATTAAACTATCCCATATAGGACCTACCAAAACCACATGACCTACACTTAGATTGATTTGCTAGGATACGACTACTAGCTTTAGGATAGGTTGATGTTCTGTCTTTCTTTTTTGTGCTATGTTGTGATGCTTTGCATGTGACCTGTGTGCTGGTTATTTTTGCTACTTGATGTAGCTTTTTCTGTGACATTTTTCTGGCTCTTTTTTTTCTGCACTATTGTTGTGAGCGTTAGAATACCCATAGGTTAGACACGCTCTTTTTATACTAATGTTATCTTCTTGCAGGTGGCCTTGCTTACACAGCGCTAAAGGGGGCTAAAATTAATAATAATAAATGCATAACTGCTTTAGGTACCTGCTTCAGCTGCTTAGCCCCCAATAATCAGATCACGGCCAAATGTGATTTATTTTTCTGCATTTTCATTCATATAAAACTGCGTGGACAATTTTTCTTAGATGATTTTGATTATAACTGCTTAGGATAACCCCTGTAGGAGAGTCTAGATTTTCTTTTCTTTCTGATGCAATGTATTTGATAGTAAATATTGTTAAAATCTGAAAATAAGACATTTTAAATGTAAGGGGGTCCAAAGGGAAAATAACTCCTACAGGGAGTTTTCTTTTTCATTTGGGCATCTTTTTGGAGCATTCACTATTAGAAGCCCGGAGGACTGAAGATGATCCAAAGACAAATCAAGGAAGGGAAGATGCAGACTGAAGATATAAAATGTCTTATTTTTAAGATTTGCGTCGTTCCCGGGTTGTTGTCGGTGGAGCCCGGCCACCTTTACTTTTCTGTACTCTGTGATGTGATATTGTATGGCACTTGCCATGGACACTCTTTTTCGTGGGATTTTTGTTTTTGTTGTTGTTTGTTTACTTTGTTTGCGCAGTAGAACCAGCATGCTTTTCATAGGTTTCTTTCTTGCATGTGCTTGTGCCTGACTTGCTAGGCTTTTTTAGGATAAAATTCTTCTACTCGTAATTAATAATAAAAATTTAAGATTAACTCACATAGAAATATAACGATTCTAGGGAATAGCCGGAATCGTCCGGGGTCGCATGCATGCATTCTCTCTCCTTTCAGACTTCCCCGCCTGCGGGTAGAGTCAGGATAATCTGGCCTATGAGGATGAAGTGCCGGATCGGGGGAAGTGTAGTCATTCTTCAAAAATTATTTTTATAAGCCTTTTTAAAGTTTCATACATTCTTGATTTGGAGACTTTGACTAGCATAAATTGCATTAGTAACTAATAAAAATTAAGATTTAATTACATTAGTTTTAGAATCATTATACCATTCATAATTGTAGGTAAGCTCTCCATCCTTTCGGAAGCTATAAATTCCATTGAGTTAAACCCATTAGAGAAGATAATTTAACATCCTTAATCGAGAGTTTTCTTAGACCGAGGTCTAAGATATAATTAACTACAGGGGCTTGCACCCAAAGGAAATTGATCCCCACAATCAAATAAACCCCATTTGAGCTTATGTATCGAATGGGGGAAATCTCGTGAACTTTTGGGTTATATATATTATTATCCATCGAGGTTGGTAGGTGAAAGCCGCTACCCTCCATGGCTAATCGTATCTATAACTCCATCTGCTCTTCCATCGGTCTGCTTGTGTCGAGTATAAAGGTCTACGACCATTTTGTCCTACGGGATAGTGTGATCGTACCCTTTGCATTCGAATCGCACGAGCAGAATCCTTTCGGAGACCCACAGCTGCAACAGTTTAAATACCTATTAATTTATTTGCAGTGGTTTAGAAACTATTGTAAATCCGTTGTATTTGCGTTCATTGCAAAAGCTTTAGCAGCGGTTTCATGAGTGTTGATGTAGGAAGGCTACAATAGTGCTTTTAACATGTGTTAAAACCCTACTAAAGGAAAGCACAAATTAAAATATATATATATATATATATATAATGCAAAAAAAATTACTACATCAAAAGTAGTTTTCTTTACATTATCATTTCATTCAATAAAAGAACAAAATAAAAAGAAATAAAAAGAAACAATAAAAACTAGTCGTATTTCCGCTGATTAGGGTGAAAATAGTTAATCCAATATATTTTTACGCAAAATTGAATTGAATTCAAAGTAAAAATAAAACAATATTATTCTTCAAAACCACTTGTAGCAACTCTTCCTCTAGCTGATGAAATATCAAGACTCGCATCGCTTAAATACTTCAAAATTAAAAATTTCCCCAATATGATCTCTCTCGGAAGACAACTAATAATTGCCATCTCATACTCAGCAATCTCAATATAAGTGAACCATTGGTGTTGCTAATTGAGTCATTGATAAGAATCGCCTCCTTCCAAAAGCTGAGTATTGAGGAGAATTATTAGCTGGTTTCATTTCCAAATAAGGCATAATAGTGGTTTCAAAAAGTTAGAAAATCTTAACATCTCTTTTGAGCTGAAATTTACTTTCTACAGAGAGGGATTGGGATGGCAGGCTACTCAACTATAAAAAAGTGAAACAGATCAAATGATGGATGAAATATAACTGAAACAGATCAAATGCTACTCAACTATCAAAAAAGAAACTTGAAAGATCATGGTTTGCCTATAATAATATGCTTGCAAATATAAGCTTGACCAAAGATGCTTAGCAGAAAAATAATTATTCAAGACAATTGATATTTTTCTAACTTCACTGACCTCATGGATATATTCAAGTAGAGATCTTATGGAAAAAAGAACTTGAAAACTATTAAATTATCTTACCATATAACCTTGTAAGCTGCCTGAATCTTGGTTCCAAAATTATGAACTTGGACGGCCTGCAATCACAAAGGTATTGAGAAATAAGTAACATAGTTTCATTTAACATTAACTCAGGTTTTCCCAACTCCAGCTGCTAAACCAGATTCCAAGGTATGCAAAATGATAATAAAGTTTTTAAGCAATATAGAATAAACCATATGGAGAACAGTGAAATACAATCATTAGCAAAAATGCTCAGTATAGAAGGAAAAGTAAATCCACTAATTACAATAGGCTTTGATCCATATCCTATTAAGCCCTTACTCCAGACCACTACATCTCTAGAATAAGTAAATGATGCATATTCCAAATTATGCTATATTTTTAATTAAAAGAAATACATTAAACAAATCATGTTGCAAAACATATAAAAGAAGGAATCAGCTTTGCAAAATATACAAAGTATATTTGAAAAAATGAAGATAAGATACCTCAGTGTTACAAAAAACAAATTCAGAAACTTCTTCCCCCTGACAAGTTAGAATAAACAAAATCGCAAAAAATCCTTATTTTAGTCAAATTTCTTCATCTACTTTCATTAAAAATACAAGGAGATGAAATAAACACTATATCAAGCTGCAGGTTGTTGTGTCAAGTTGTGCCTGTTCCTTTGAGGCATAACACAAACACCTGATGTGTAGAAACCTGCTCTCATGCAGCCATTAATGA
This sequence comes from Dendrobium nobile, assembly GCA_022539455.1. Taxonomy (NCBI): domain Eukaryota; kingdom Viridiplantae; phylum Streptophyta; class Magnoliopsida; order Asparagales; family Orchidaceae; genus Dendrobium; species Dendrobium nobile. Next base: position 27,315,668 of record CM039731.1, read on the forward strand.
TTGTACCAAGGAAATTTCCACACCTGCAAGCTGTCACAGAAGCACAAAGAACTCAAAAAATACATTCCAAAAAGGAATTATAAATTTAAACTATATAAATGATAAGTGCAATGGTAATATTTTTATTTTAGATTAAATTCTAAGAGAAAGCAAACCATCTTGCTTAGTAAAGTAATAAAAGCATATAGTCCAAATGTTCTCCAAAAAAATATTTCATCTGAGAGAATCTTCAAAGTGCATAAAATATTTCATTTGAGAGAATCTTCAAAGTGCATAAGCAACAAAAAAAATTGTAAATTGAATCAAATGATCACTTGGTTAGTACATATTTCTTTAATTATGATAAATATAAACATAAAAACTCATGATGGATACCAAATGGCCTCAAAACTATCATGAAATTGATGTTTAAACAATTGCAATTACTATAATATTTTAACATTTTTAAGGTATTTAGCTGAATATATGAGATTAACAACAACATGAGCTTTTAAAAGCGTTACTTCATCATCAAACCTCATTTGAAAATTGCTCACAGGTGGCTTTCTGAGAGACTGGAAGAGATATCCATATAGCTCTTTGAATAAGCAAACCAATTAGAGAGCACTGGCACTGGCACTAAGAAAATAGAAGATTATCTACAGTAAACCAATTAATAATGCAGCTCTTTCATAATTCAAAATTTTCTTTCAATACCAAGAAATTAACTTTTATTTGCATTAATAAATTGACAATATAACTTGCAAGAACTTCACACCCAATATCCAGTTATGATGCAAATGCAAAAACAAAAGCAACCTCTAAGTTCAAACAAAAGCCCCTAAGAACAACAAATACAAGGTTTTACAGGAGAAAGAAAATGTGATGTATGAAGGAAGCAAAAAAGCATACAGAGGCCGCCGGAGGGTGACACCGGCGATCCCTGTGATGAAAAGCCCAAGCATGGCACGCCGCACACTCTGAGGTCCTCCCTCGGCCACAACCGGCGACCCGCAAACTTGTCGGACCCTCAAGCCTGTTTCCTCCGTTGCGCTAGAGGCTTCCTTATAGAATTTCTACGGGGAGCCGTATCGAGATTGGTGGATTCGGAGTCGAGATGGGTGGATTTGGCATCAGGAAGGTGGATTTGGCATCGAGATGGTGGCTTCAGCATCAGGGATGGCTGATTCGGAGTGGATTGGAGATACAAAGTTGCGGTCAGGAGAATGAGTCGGCTAGGGCAAGGGAGAATGATAATATGAAAATTTTATGAGCAGTTTTTTGTCTTAGGCTTTTAGCAGCGGTTTGCAAACATCTACTATAAAATTTTATGAAAACCTCAATTTTAAGATTGAGATTTTTGCAGCAGTAAAAACCGATGTTTATTTCTATTTATAGCAACAGTTTTAAAACCGTTTCTATAAAATCCTAAGAAAATATCAACTTATTAGTAGTGAATACATTCATAATAAATATGTGTAGTACTAATAAATTTGTATAATATTAAGAATAATACTTCAAGAACATGTATTTTAATAATCACACTAAACAAGTAAGAAGCTATGACTATGATAGTATTTTTCAGTATTATATCAATATCAATAAACTGTTAGCTCAATAAACAGAGTTGTCACTATTTACCCATAAGTATAGTAATCATTTCTTTATAACTCTCAATTAATATCACGTGAATTAGTGGAAGATAAAATCAAATCATATTATTTAAATAAAAGCTCGTCGACCCACCATCACGTATATATAGGTCGATCAGTCTCCAACCAATGAGTCAACCAGTCTTTATTTTGTCTTTCATACACACATTATTATCTACTTTAATAGTAATATCAACCAGCTATTACTCAATCCAATCACATATCCACATTCATTTTTAATGCTTTACAGTAAATAAAGCATAATTGAACTAAATTTAGAAATTATCAAAATACCTTAATAATAGATAATAAAAATCATATTAATCAAAAATTCATAATTTCATATTATAATGAGATAACCAAATATTGTATAAATTATGATTATGAAGCTTTACTTGAACTAAATCAATATTTTTAGACGTCAAAATAAATTTTTAAGTAGATAAAAGTTATTATATTTTTAAAATCAAGCAGTAAAAAGTCTCAAATAAATACTCAAAATATTTATAATCTTAATCTCTATAATATATAAAAAGTCACATATTGAAAGTTTTATCAATATAAAATTATTTATATTTTTTGGTAATGGAAACACATATTTGAACGAAAAAATATTAAAAATATAAAATTCTTAAAATAAAAAATAGGGTAAATGTTCCTTACAACAAAACGAGTAAATCTCTCAATTGGTCCGACTAACAAAAATGACTCTGCGGCCTTCTGATATGGACTTTACTTTTCTGATCTCTCTTCACATTTATCTCATTTTTTCTTAAAAACTTCTCTATTAGTCAATTCTAAGTATTAGAAAGAATTTAATAAAATTATATTAAGTGCATTTAGATATTTATAATGAAATAATATATAATATTAATATAATTATTTAATTTAATCAAAATTTTAATATAAATTCCATATAAATTCTTTTGGGAATTTAAAAATTATAGAAAAAATATCCATAAAATAATTTATTTTATTTAGAAAATATTGACGAGTCGGTTTGCAAAACGGTCACCTGATGGTCTCAAAATCCTCACTTGTACTAACATGTATCAATTTCTTAAGGATTTTAATTGGTGCCAAAAAATTATAAAAAAAACTTGTGTAATTAAAATACCACAATCTTAATGATCGATATTATGAAAATGATTTATGATTTAGAGTTATATTGACTCCATGAAAAATTATTTTGCAAAGTTAACAAATGAGTTATTATAATCTACCCACCTTAAAAAATTTTCATTCCCGTTATTTTCTTTAAGGATTCAGGCACAAAATATATATAAATCAAATCTCTACAATAAAAACTCAAATCAAATCAAAATCAAATCAAAACTAAACAAAAATCATACAGTCATGCAATTCATTCAATCACATGTCATTCAATTTTGTAATCAATTAAGCATAAAAATAATACACCTTAAGCTACACATTCTATCTGACATATAATCAATTCATATAACTTTGATAACAATCAATTCTTTCAAAAACTACTTTGATACCAATTGTGATGCACTATAATTTAATTTGGAAGAATTTTTTTATTTTTATATTTATATAACCAAAGCTATATAATATCATATATTAGTAATAAATAACAAAAATATATTTTATAATTCAAAACATCAATATACACATTTGTATTTAGTTTTAAAAAATATATATACTACTCATGATCTGCATAATTATATCATAATTATTCTATCATGAATATAAAAGAATAGCTAAAATAAAAAGAAACATAACCTGAAAAATCCTGATCAACCGCACACTCATGCTCCTATGTCATGACTTGAAATTATTTAACCACATATAATGAGCTAAAAAATCCAACAAAATATCAAAAACTATAACTGAATTTAAAGCACGATATATATATATATATATATATATATATATCAATAGTTAAATCATAGCAATTACATTGATATGATTATTGAATTAGTGTAGAAATAATAAAATTCACATGTAGTAGTAGTAGAATATATAAATAGTAAAACACTACGATACAAAAGCCAGTAAAGTAGTAAAATAGTAGGAGTGTCAAATTTATAAAGCAATCATCATATCAGTAATATTAATTAATACAAACATCATATAAAATATCAAATCAAAATATCGATAAAAATTATTGAATGCAAATCAATATAGTAAAATCATATAAAACTGTACACATGTTATCCAACTATTTTATAATATCAAATTAGTATATTATGTCTTCATTATATCTCATTCTTATTATATAGTGAATTAGTAGTATCAAATTTGATTGATACGTCATAAAAAATATCTTGATTGGGCACAAATCTCGATGTAAAATCAAGTTGAAACTTTAGAAATTAAAATTGGGACCATCCAAACTCTGATTTCAGCAAACATATAGTCAAACTGAACATCTCAAGAATATGAATCCAACGACACCAAATCAAACCCAATCCAAGCCTAAATGGATCCAAATCTAGGGTTAGAAGCGCTGTTGGAAGGTTTGAACCACAATTTTGATTACCAAATGGTTTCCAAACATAACGTGCTTATGGTCGAATCAAGCGGCTCGATGAGATGAATCCAAAGAGCTTAAGGTCACTGGATTCTGACATCACTAAGGCATTCAAATGTCCATCAAACAGTCCATGATAAAGGGATTTAACATCGGAGGTCCATTCAATCACTCACCATTTTCCCTTGATCTCTCACCTATTTACAGGTCATGCCACTCCAAAAATATATAAATAAAGCTCCCTTTTCTCTTGAAAAGGGATCCCAAGGCAAAGGATTCAAGAGAGAGATCAGAGACCACTCTTGCCTCATTACTCATCATCGACCACTGCCTAAGTTCTACCAGACCACCGTCTGACGTCGTTGCTTAGTCAGACCACTGTCTGACGTCGTTGCCCCATCGGACCACCACTTGAGGCCCTCACCTCCGTCGGATCGCCAATTGAGGTTTTGATCTCTACCGGACCACCACTTGAGGCCCTCACCTCTATTAGACCACCATTTGCGGACTTGAGCTCTGCCTGACCACCACTTGAAGCCCTCACCTCCGCTAGACCTCCACTTGAGGCCCTAAGCTCTGTCAGGCCACCACCTGAGGTCCAGACTTCTACCTGACCAACACTTGAGGCCCTTACCTCTGTCGGACCACTACTTGAGTCCCTGAGCTTCGTCGGACCACCACTTGAGGCCCAAACTTCTGCCTGACCACCACTTGAGGCCCCGAGTTTCGTCAGACCACCACCTAAGGCTTAAAGTTTTACCAAACCACCACTTGAAGCCTAGAGTTCTACTGGACCACCACTTGATACATAGAGTAAACCTAGAGTTCTGGTAGACCATCACTTGACGCTCGAAGTTCTGCCGGACCACCATCTAACACCGGACTTCCGCCAGACCACCGCCTGATGTTGAAGTTCTACTAAATCAATGCTAGGTTACCATTTGACACCCAAAATTTCAAGTAGCACCGGACTTCTACTAATCCACCAAGTGGCACTGTAATTTCATCCCCTTTGTCACTAGATTTCAACCAAACGGTTGACATTTGTAATATGATTGTCACAGGGATGAGTCAGCCCGTTGTAATCTACCCAAACACTAGTGAAATCATTTCAGAGTGGGACAAGCCCTGTGGTTTTTCCTCTTTCTAGGGTTTTCCAAATAAAAATATCTTTGTATTCTCTGTGTGTGAGTTGGATATTCGTACAACGCTAAGACAAAGAATTTTAACTCTATCATCACGTATATTCTAGCCCACAATAATTATATATATCTATATCAATAATAGTTCAGTGGCAAAAGCAATAAAATAATGCGGTCATAATAAATCTGTGTAGAAATAATAAATCAATATAATAATAAGAATAATACTTCAAGAACATGCATTTTAATAGGTATACTAAAGAAAGAAGTCCTATTTATCACGATATTTTTCAGTATTGTATTAGTATTAGTAAATTGTTCACTCAGTAAACATTATCGTCATTCTTTGCCCGTTGGTAGAGTAATCATCTCTTTATAATTCTCAATTAGTATCACATGAATCAGTAGAGGATAACACCAAGTTATACTATATAAAAGAAAGTCTATCAGCCCACCATCCTGTATAGGTCGATTAGTCTCCAACCAACAAGTCAACCAGTCTTTACATGTCTTTTACACATACATTATTATCACAGTACTATAATAGTAATAGCGACTAGTTATTTCCCAATCCAATCATATATCAACATTCATTTCAATGCATTGCAGTAAATACAATATAATTGAGTTAAATTCAGAAAGTGTCAAAATGTCTTAATAGTTGATAATAAAAATTATATTGAGCAAAAAATTACATTTTTATAATTTAATCAAATTATTAAATATTGCATGAAATAAGATTCTGTAAGTTTAGTTGAACTAAATCAATATTTTTATACGTTAAAATAAATTTTTAAGTAGGAAAAAATTGCTATATTTTTAAAATCTCATAGTAAAAAATCTCAAATAAATACTCAAAACGTTTATAATCTTAATCTCTATAACATATAAAAAGTTACATAGTGAAAATTTTACCAATACAAAATTATTCACGTTCTTCTGTAACGGAATACAAATTTAAAAAAAATATATCAAAAATTTAAAATCTTTGAAATCAGAAATAGGATAAAGGTTCTTTACAGTGAGACAAGTAAATATCTCAATTGGCCTGACTGACAAAAATTGCTCCGCAGCCTTCAAATATGAACTTCACTTTTCTCTCTCCTGAAATTTATCTCATTTTTTTCTTAAAACTTCTCTGTTAGCCAATTTTAGGTATTAGAAAGAATTTAATAAAGTTGTATTAAGTGCCTTTAAATATTTTTAATAAAATAATATATAATATTAATATAACTGTTTAATTTAATCAAAATTTTAATATAAAATTTATATAAATTCTTTTGTGACTTTAAAAATGATAGAAAAAATTCATAAAATAAATCATTTTATTTATAAAATATCGATGAAATTGGTTTGTAAAACGTTCACCTAACGATCTCAAAATTCTCACTTGTACCGACATGTACCAATTTCTTAAGAATTTTCAGTGGGTGCCCAAAAATTATGAAATTTTTTGTGTAATTTAAATACAACAATCTTAATGTTATGGTGAAAATGGTTTGAGATTTGGAGTTATATTGACTTCAAAAAAAATTATTTGTCAAAGTCAACATACGATCTATAACTTCAAATAAATAACCAGTTATCTCAATTGGCCCAAATCCCATAGTTTTTTTTTCTTTTTTGAGTTTTTAGCATAAAAATTCTAGTGCCTCGTACATTTCTTCTCTTTTAGTTGTATATGTGTTGAATGTTTGTGCAAAGCTAATATTTAAAACTCTTTCTATCTATCATAATTTTTTTACAATGCAACACTTACGTATTTAAATGTCCAATTTGTGAACATTTGTATATTTACATATAAAACACAGTGCACATCAACTTTGATATTTATTTATATAAATTTTAAATTCAAAATTATTTAAAACATCTCTAATATTATTTTAAAAAAAATAATATATTTTTTATTTATATATTTTAATTTAATTATTATATTAAAATATTATATAAATAAATATTGAGTATGTAACCCAAAAAAAAAAAAAAGTATGTAAAGATACCTTAGTCACTTCCGGCTGCTGTTCGCATGGGAGCGAGGTGCTGCGATTGATCCTCGAGATTCAAAGATCCCGTGGCATTAATCGATAACTTATGCTAGAATTTGATCGAGCAGAGATGAGAGGGTGTCATAGAGATTGAACGAGAGAATGTCCAGATTATTCGCTAAACTGTTGGGGTTTTTCAGCTCTAGAACCCTCGTAGGTGTCGATAAAGCCGGTAATCGCTATTTCACCCGAAAGGAGGAAGTCGATGGAATCAGTGAGTGCCTTCTACTCCACCATCTGCAAATTTGCTTTCATACTTTTTAATTAATTTTAATCTGCAAAGTCTTCTCATTTATGCTTCGTTTATTTTATCTGTCTCTTTTGCTATTGATGCCCGGCTAGGTATGTTTTAATCGTTGCAAGACTATATTCTGACTCTCTACTACAGCTTATAATATGACGGACAGTTTCCTTAATCTTTATTAACTGGAAACAAACTTGAGTTTGAGTGGGTTGTTACTATTAGACTAAACTTTGGATCATTAACTAGCAAAGCTACTGACTCATCAGTTAAGCTCTCAGATATTTGCATAGTTACATGGCCATATCACAGCATGAGGTTGTACACTTTGCGATTATTGCTGAAGAGGCCAACATTATAGCCATAACATCTGAGGCTACTTAGCTCTTGGGAGCTTATCAAAATGGAAATCAATCAAGTTTTTTTATTGAATCCAAAATTGTTTATGAGTAATTCAAGAAACTTACTTGCAAGATTCACAATGTTCACATAATGAGAATTAGAGAGAGAAAGTGAGCAATTCTAGATAGAGAAGCTCTAAGATTCCACTAGATTGTAAAAAATACATAATTTAAGTACAATCACTAGGTGTCTCAAGCCTATCCTCTGATCCCTTATTTATAGGCTCGGCTTGTGCAAATTTGCGGTGGAGTCAACCCCCACTGACCCGAAATAATATGTATATTAAAATTGAGTTTTTTGTTTAATGAAACCCTAACACAATAACACCCTACTCGGCCGCTCCATTATCCACACCTAGAGCTCTATTGTGATCTCCCATAGAGATCACACCCACACTTCTCCCTTTGACAACTGCTCCATCACTAAGGAAGTGAGGATAATCCACATTCCACGCCCATGTTGCTCTTTGCAGGCATCTCATTAAATGTCATAAATATAATTTATTTGGTGAGTAAAATATCAACTTATGTGTTATGTGAAAAAAGTTTATAGAAATTTTTTGAAGTACAAGGTCATCTTATATTTAATGGAGGTACATTTGTAAAACATGGGACACTGTATAAATTCGAGGAGTTCTATTTAAATTCAAAAATTTTCTTTTGACTTAAATTAGATTAGTAAAATAGAAAATACTTAATTTTGAGTCAATTTTTAAATTTAGTCAAAATAAATCATTTAAATTCGTTTTTTAATAAAATTTTATATAAGTGTCATAGAAATTTTTAAAAAATTTTAAGTGAGAACATATGCATGTACGTGTGCATATAACAAAGAGAGAGAGAGAGAGGATTGATTTTAGATTGAATTAAACTAATTTTAAATGAGTCATCATCAAATGAAATGATTGTGCAATAATTTTAAAATATGAAAACTTTGGGGGAAAACTATAGATGACATGAATAAAATAGTGAAATAAGTTGATATCTATGTTACACCGATACACCTATTTATGAAGGCATGTTGTATTCGATACACCAATACACAGATACACCTTCAATACGACATTGATACATGTCAGATACGGCTTTGCTGTATCCAATTAAAATACTATTTAATTTCAAAAGGACACGCGTATCCGTTATGCATGTCCATTGAAAAACAAAAAAAAAAAATCTGAAAAAAAGACCCGTCGTATTTACTTCCGCAGCTGCGAGCGAGGCTCTCTCATTTCCGAGATGGATTTGAGTCTCTTGATGATATGAGAATATTAGAAATTTCTAATCTTTCACTTGATGAGCCTGAATTAGAAGCTATGATATTTATTTAAGATGATATAGAAGTTCAAAGACAAACCACTGAAGAAGCTAATCATATCATTCCTTCTATTGAATAGTTGAAACTTCATGTGCTAGACAGTTTATGTTTATACTTTTGTTGTTGTACTAAACATTTAATGCTTACTTTTATTTTGATATTATAAGCTACAAGGCTACAAATGATGTTACTTTCATTTTTTTGTAATTTCAAATATTATGCTTTGATTGTTTTCTTAATTTTTATGTATAATTTATAAATTATAATGCTGTGTCCGCGCCGTACCCATATCCTGTATTTTTAAGAATTGATGTGTCCCGTATCCGTATCGTGTCGTATCCGTGTCACCCTATACATATCGGTTCAACATAGGTTGATATTCAATGCTTTCATAATTTGAAGAATAAACACTCTTAATTGTAAGCTTTTCATCACAATGCATCTTATTTTATATATTAGCAAAATCTAATTTTTTTTAAAACACAAATATCCAGTCTAAGTCAGGATGAAATATATGGAGGGTATTTTAAATCCTTAATTGTTGTACCCCCAATAAAAAAAATTTTCTTGCTCTGCTTTTGAGGTGTTGGGTAGGTGTTTGGCACTACAGGATAAGCTATAGAAAATACATGATCGGTTTACTGAAAGAATTATGGAGGCGTATGACAAAGTATATAGGAAAAGACTTATTATTCCTTGGTAGAAATTATGGCAATTTTTTTGTTGTTAGTAAGCTGAAATCTTGGTCATAATTGAAGTTGATGACCAGTTGGACGAAGTTGCCAACTTAGATGAGATCACTAGATGATTGGATTAAGTAGTTGACTTCTATGGGCGAAGTCACTGCCCACTAGATTAAGTTAACTGTTGATGAATAACTCTAGGGCAGATGGCCTAGTTGTATCTTGGTTAAGGCAAATTTATCATTTCTATTGGTGAGTTTATTGTGATTTGCGGCGAGTTTGCTATCTCCATCCGCTTTGTTCTTTGCCTTATTGCTTTGGACTAGACTGTCTTTTTTTGTGCCGGTTCTTTGGGATATTTGGATGTACATTTCTTTTTTTTTTTTTCCTTTTTTTTTTTTTCTGCTTTTAGAGGCCATGAAACATGTGAATAATGACTTTGGGCCTGTTTTATGTTTGATTAGCAGCTTGTCAAGGCTGACATGTGCTATCTTGAGGAAAACTTATGTGTTGGTGCAATGCGTTATATGCTCAACATCACTATCCATTGTTTGATCAAGTTATAGAATTGTTCCATTAGTTTATTTTGAACGAGAATCTCTTTGAGTTTGTGCAAATTCATTTGATTCATGCTTATAGGGAATTCATTTTGAGCTTCAATTTCTTTATAGTTCCACTCATTCTTGTTAATCTTGAATGTTTAGCAAGGCTTCATGTGACACGGTATTTGATATGAGGGGCACTGGTAAAAGCCTTTGTAGGAGATTGTTGGAGTTTGTAGATGCAGATGTATTCATATAGTCAAATCTGGAATTCGTGTTATATATTGCGTGAAGGACCAGCTTTATTCAGGCCTCATCTTGAGTGTTTTTTTTTTAATTTCATCAAATATAAATTTCCACTAACTCAAATTAGTTTTCGTCAACAAAACTCCTTCAATCCATATGATGATTTTTTGTGGTTATTATGGAGCTGCCATATTTTGAAATTCAGAGCATGTGAAATTAATTTTAATTTTTTATCTGGTTTATTCTTTTTTTGTACTTTTGGTTTAATTTCTTAAGAAAGTATGATGTTCCAGTTGCTTTAGTGGTGGTTTGATTACTTTTTTTTTCATTATTAAACTTAAGCTATAAAGGATAACTTTAGAAGCTTGTCTAAATCTTAAACTGAATTTGAGTTTAAAATTTTAAGTTAAAATACTACATTTCCAAAAAAAAAAAAAAAAAAAGAAAGAAAGAAAAATAATTTATAGGAAGACTGGAATATTTTCTTTCGAGACTTAGCAGAATTTTCTCTCTTTATGTTTATCATATTAGAGAATTACCATCAAGGTTATATGTTCAGAGAGGGGAATAGAAATGACCATGTATATATTTTGTTTGAAATGCTATTCACTCTAGTGTCTACAGTCTTAGTTGGGAACTTATGCTGTGATTCATTCTTGCTAAGACAGTGAAGGAGAAAAGAAGGGTGCTATTCAAAGGGGAAGAGGATCCCACTTCCATACCAGGTTAGCTTATTTTATTTAAGAGAACTAATCATGTAAGCCGACACTTTATTTTTCTTTTAAGCTGCTCTTACTTATGGATAGTGTCTTGAACAGCAGAATGCTATGCTATTATACTACTTTATTTTCTACCTTTTTTCCTTTCAATTGCATTGAATATAATACGGTGTATCCTGAAAATTAATCAAATTACTATTGCTGACTGTAGTTGAGTGGATATGTTGGTTAAATGGCCAGAGGAAGAGTGCTCCAACTCCTGAGGTAAGATCTACCTCAATGACCCCATCCCTTCTTTTCATCTTTCAATCTTCTTTTCCTCCTATAGTAGTCATTGGTGTATTTATTAGCACGAGTCTTTGTATTTTGGCCTGTTTTTATTTGTCACTTCTCATTATTTTGGTATGTGAAATGATTATTCATTATTCTTCCAATCCTATATTTCGACAGCAAAACGCAAAATATATTTTCATAAGCATTTTAACAGAACTGATCTCCGAAAAAGGAGCTCATAAAGTGTTATAAGGAAAATGTCGATGAGCATTATAAGAATTGAACTCCAACACCAAATAGTTGTTATTATAATGCTCTTCTAAGGAAAATGAGGATGACGAGCATTGTAAGAATTTTAGATGTTTCAAAATATTTTTTTTTATAATTTAAATCCTTTGATGCTTCTTGTGGCTTTATGTTTCTTTGCTCATAATAATGGATTTGAAGAAGGCACATAATGGGATATTCGAGAAAGCTGTAAGGAATTCAATGCATCATGTATTATTTTCACTTTACTCATTACATTGATGTACTTGTGTATTTATAGGGATTCCCTGTACACGTGTGAAGCTAAGATTTAATGTGATGGTTATATGCGGATGGCTCTGATGTATGAGGCCTTGTGATCGGTTGGGCTGTGTCAGGTGAGCTTGAATTAGTCTGTCCTTTATACGCCCCCTTAAGCTGATGGTTCTCTTCGAACTATCAGTTTGTCGCGGAGATGATGGAAGCGCGTTGTGGACATGGATTTTGTGAGGATGTAGGCGATCTGATCCTGGGTGTTGATCGGAAGTGCTCGTATGGTGTTGGAGTGGATCTGATGCCGGATAAAGTGGTGATCGACTCTATATGTTTCATCATTGCGTGAAAGACGGGATTGTTGGCTAGGGCTATAGTTGAGGTGTTGTTGCAGTGGAGGTCCGTCCGATGCAAGGTAGGTAAGTTGAAGTCTTGTAGTAGTTGGCATAGCCATATGGTGTCGGTGATGGCTGCGTCGAAAGCTCTGTATTTGGCATTCGTTGATGATCTAGCTACGGTGTGCTATTTCTTGACGCTCCATGATATCAATGTGTTGTTGATAAATGAGCAGTATCCCGAAGTGGATTTTCGTGTGTTTGTGTCGCTTGCCTAGTCTGCGTCCTAGTATGAGTGGAGTTGTAGCGGTCCGTTGGAGATTCGAATGCCGTAGTTGATTGTGACTTTGATGTACCTGAGTAATCTTTTGAGGAGGTATGCATGATATGATTGTGGGTTATGCATGTGTTGAAATTGTAGGCTATGTCCGATCTATTTATGGTGAGGTATTGGAGAGAGCCTGTGAGTTGTCTGTATGTTTGGGGATTGTTGAGAAGGGGGTCGGGTGGTATATATGGTGGTGGTTTGGTGCAAGAGGGATTTGATAAAGGTTTGCATAGTTGGAGGTCTGCTGTTGTGAGAATTGATGTGGCATATTGGGTTTGGGAGATGAAGAGGGAGTGGTTATGAGTAGTGATGTTGATGTCGAGAAAGTTGTTGGCTATACCTAAATGTTTCATGGCGAATGTTTGATGCAGCTGCATGATGGTGTTAGAAATCAGAGTATTGTCATTACCTGTGAGTAAGATGTCGTCGACGTATGTGAGTAGATTAAGCTGCGATTCATCTTGAGAGAGTATGAGTAGGGATGTGTCTGCTTTGCTCAGGTGGAAGCCTATTTGTTGGAGAAATGCTGAAAATGTGGTGAATCATTATCTTGAGGCCTGTTTAAAATCATATATTGCCTTGTGAAGGAGGCAGACGTAGTTTGGGTGTTGGGAGTCCTCGTATCCTTAGAGTTGTTTCATGTAAATAGCGTCTGTTAGTTTTCTATGTAAAAAAGCATTGGCCACATCTAGTTGGTGGACTTCCCATTGTTTATTGAAAGCTATAGTGAGTAACAACCGGATGGTTGGGAATTTGGCTATTGGGCTAAAAGTTTCTAGATAGTTAATCCCTTATTCTTGCTTATGTCCCTGAGATACCAATCATGCTTTATATTTGGCTATGGATCCATTGGAATGAAGTTTGGTTTTGTATGTTCACTTGCAACCTAGTATGGGTGTATTTGTTGGGGGTGGGACTAGACTCCATGTTGCTTGCTGATGTAGTGTCAGAAATTCGGTTTCCATTGCTTGCTGCCAATGGTGATGCTTGGATGCCTCAGTATAAGTGGTGGGGTCGAGAGGTTGGGAAGGATGGTTTTGGGAATATTAGTGAAGTAGATTAAGAATTATTTTTGGCTAGAGGGATCTTGTTTTTAGTCTTGTGACCATGGGGTGGATTGATGTTGCCGTGGGTGGTATTGTTTGTATAGGATTGGTGGGTGTTGTAGCAGATGGGTGGTGAGTGGAGCACGATGAAGTTGAGGTGAGGGTATCTGGTGATGGGGTTGTTGGTGTGGGTTGTGATGTTATGGGTGTAATGTTTAGAGGAGGAGGGGGGGGGGGTGAATATGTGTTGGGGGGATTGTATTGGTTTGGGTTGTGGGTGTGAGGAGTAGTGGGTTGGATGGAGGGGTTATACTGGGTAGTGATGTTGTTGTGGAGTGGGCGAATGGGAATGTGGTCTCATGAAATGTAACATGTCTGGATATGGTGATGCGATTGGTGGTTGGGTTGAGGCATTTGTATCCCTTGTGGGAGCTTGAGTATCCCAAAAAGATACATGAAGTGGCTCTAGGAGCTAGTTTGTGTCTGGTGTGGGGAGGGATCCATGGGAAGCAAGCAGACCCAAAAGTTCTTATGATTGAATAATATGGGGTTTTGTTGTATAGGATATGTATTGGAGATTTGTTTTGGTTTGTATGAGATGGTAGTCTATTGATTATATAATATGCAGTTATAATTGCGTCGGGCCAATATGAGTATGATACAAAAGCTGTATTTAACAAGGTTATTGTGGTTTCAATGATGTGGCGATGTTTACTTTCTGTAATGCTGTTTTGTTCAGGGGTGTATTGGCATGAGATTTGATGTATAATGCCATGTTGTTGTAAGTATGTTTGTAATGCTTTGTTGATGTATTATGTGCCACCATTCGACTTGAATTGTTTGATATGGTAGGGAAGTTGTTTTTCTATCATAGTTTTGAATGTAACAAAAATGGAGGTGACTTCTAATTTACATATCATTGAAAAAATTCATGTAAAATGAGAAAAGTCGTCTATGAAAGAAATATAGTAACAAAAGCCTTGATGAGAAGTGGTGGGGGAGGGACCCCATACATCCGGGTGAATTAGATCTAATGGCATTATAGAGTGGGAAAAATAAGTAGGAAATTGAAGTTTGTGGCCTTTAGAGACCTTACATGATGAACATAAAAAAGATAAGTTGGGTATGTTGAGTTGTTTGTTGGTGTTGGAGATGGTTGTCATGGTGTGGATGTGAGGATGTCCAAGTCTGTTGTACCAGATGGCTGTAGCTTCATAGCTTGTGATGGCTGAGAGAGATGATGGTTGTGTGATGTGTGGAGGAGCTGGGATCGAATAGAGCCCATTACGGCTTGGGCCCTTGAGTAAGGTTTTGTTTGTCGTGAGATCCTTTATAGTAAAACCAGAAGCATCAAAGGAAATGGTGATATTATTATCTTCGGTTAGATGGTATATTGAAAGAAGGTTGTGAGATAGTGTTGGAATATGAAGGAGTTGGGGTAAATGGAACTTACGAGAGGGTGTTGGTAGAAGTCTTGCACCAGTATGAGCTATGAGAAATGTACTGCCATCTCCAATGAGGATGTTATCTGTACCATTATATGGCATTGGGTCACCGAGTGTGAGGCTGTTGATGTCATTGGTGAAGTGTGAGGTTGCTTGAGAATCTAGGTACCAATTTGGGTTGGGGTTGTCACTAGTGGCAGCTAGAGCTGTAGGGAATTTTTTGTGGTGGAGTATAGTTGATGTTAAATTTGTGCCAGCAAGTTGTGGCAGAATGACCTTTCTTATTGCATATTTGACAAAGTGTTGCCGGCTGAGTGTTTGAACGGGTTGTATGCTGTGTGAAGCGGCCTCGACCTCTTCTTCATATGCATCTGGTTGAGTACAAGGTTGTGTTCTGGTCTGGAGGATTATAGTGTCGAGCTGCTTCAGCTTGTAGGTTAATTTCTTCACTGATAAAAAATGAGTACATGTCATCAAGGTTGAGGGGATGTATCATGGTGCAAATGGAATTTTTGAATGGTTGGTATGCTGGTGGTAGATCGTTTAGTGTGTATAGGATGATGTCTTCCTTGTTAATGGTAGCTCTTGTTTCTGCTATTTTGTCCACCAGTGTCTTGATTTCGGTGAGATATTCAACCATTGTGTGTTGTTTCATAGATACATTGTGGAGTTCATTTTTGAGTTGAATAACTCTTGACCTGTTGGAAGATTGTAACCGTCTTTCAATGGTTGTCCAAATTGCTGAGGAAGAGTCGAGGTGAGGGATATAGGGGAGGATAGCAGGGGTTATGGTTAAACAAAGAGCGGCTGCTAGGTTCTGATCTATAAGAACCCATTCTGTTTGTTTGAGATTTATGATGGTCGTGCCATGTAAAGCTTGCTGGAGGCGGGGTGGTGGAGAAAGTGTGGGATCGACGAATGCAGTGAATCTGCTAGCTTGAAGTAGCTTGGTAACTTGAGATCTCCATATGGGGTAATTATCATTCGATAATTGGGTGGGAACTATGATTTTTTTATATTTGAAATAACGAATTTCAGAGATGCAAGAATTGTGCAGGTATCTGTCGATGGATCCAATAATGGATCCCCGATTTGAGATGATGAGGATTGGGCCGTGGAATGTTTTCAAAATTTTACCCGCTGCTAAAGGTGTCCTGACCTGATACCATGAAGAAGGCGCATAATGGGATATTCGACAAAACTGTAAGGAATTCAATGCATGTATTATTTTCACTCTATTCATTACATTGATGTACTTGTGTATTTATAGGGATTTCCCTGTACACGTGTATAGCTAAGATTTAATGTGATGGTTATATGCGGATGGCTCTGATATATGAGGCCATGTGATCGGTTGGGCTGTGTCAGCTGAGCTGGAATTCGTCTTTCCTTTATAGGATTGCATCTAGGATGAGGAGATTCTTCAAACTAACCTTCTTGATCCATAATACATCATGATAGCCTGACCATTGAAACACTTAAATGTGTGATAAAGACTCTTAATTAAGTTCTAGTGTGTTAGAAGCAATTAAGTGAAAGAAATCTGTTAGACCGATCCAGCCGGTCCACGCGGGACCGGCCCAGGCACGAACAAGGCGGAACATCTCCGCCTCTTCCGTTAGCCGCACGCACCGCAAATCCTTGGGAGATCATTTAGGAAGGTTTTTGAATGGATTCTAGGAGATAAATTGAATGTAAGGATTGTTTAGGGATTTCCTTTTGATTTGTATGCATTAAATACTTTGTTTTCCTAGGGTTAGGGCATCTTGAATTTGGCTGAAATTTGATATTTATGTTTTTCTTTGGGCTCTAGCTACGTCTAGAGATTTGGGAGAGATCGATCCTCCTCTCGAATAGAGGATCAATTGTATCTTGCTATTTTCCGTTTCCTTTCATCAAATAATACAAATTATCTACTGTTTTTTTTTTGTGATTTTGTGCGGATTTTTGCGGAGAACTCTCGTTGTTCTCGAAGATTGATAGGAAATACTTGAGATCTACAAGTGTTTCCTATCAAATTGGTATCAGAGCAAATCGTGGGACCGGTGGAGGGCTGATTTTGAGAAATTTCAACGGTGATTAATTGTCCGGAAGGAAAGGGAATTGCTGTTTTTGAAGTTCCAAATCCAGAATTTGTGATTTTACAAACTTCGGATTGTGATGGCGACCAAAAAGGTGAATGCTCTGGAGGAAAGGCTTGAAGGGGAGATGAATCAAATCAAAACGACAGTGGAGGAAAGGATTTCCTCCATGGAAGGACAAGTCGCCGATCTCCGAGACATGATGAAGAAGATGTTATAAATTCAAAATCAAACGGCGGCTTCTGTGGTAAGTGGGGAAGGAAAAAGTACGAATTTGAAAATTAGCAAGGCGGAAGATGAGGTGGAAATCATGGAAGGAGAAAAAAGAAGGCCCCATCTGGAGCCTGTCCAGAGGGAAGAAAGAGGGGGTGGATACGGGGAATGCCAGGAGGGATACTACGGCCACCGAGGTGCTGATTTTGAAGAAAGATGGGGGAATTTCGAAGGGGTGGGGGCTATGGCAGAGCAAGGGAAGATCGGGAAACATGGGGTGGACCTAGCACTTGGGAGAAGGGAAATTATGGGAGAATCAAGGGAAATGGTGGCGACCAGAAGGTGAGGAAGTTGAAGATGCCCATATTCGAAGGAGAAGATGCATATGGGTGGATTTACAAGGTCGAGCGATACTTCGCCGTCAATGGGCTGATGGAGGAGGAGAAGTTGACAGCAACGAGATTGTGCTTGGAAGGAAAAGCCCTGTCGTGGTTTCAGTGGAGAGACCAGAGGAGGCCTATCAGGAACTGGAGGGAATTCAAAGACTGCATAATAGAACGTTTCCAAACCGACCGGGGAGGAGGTTTCTATGAGCAGTTCTTTGCTCTGGTGCAGGAGGGATCACTAGCAGACTACCGTTAGCGGTTCGAGCACCTGGCTAGTAGGGTGGAGCGATTATCAGATATCGTATTGGAGGTGAACTTCATGAAGGGGTTGAAGGCAGAGATTCGAGCGGCAGTGAAAGTTTTGAAGCCTAGTGACTTGGGGGAGGTAATGAAGTTGGCACAGCTAGTGGAAAATCAGAAGAATCTGGAGAAGGGAGCCAGGAGCAACAGCTCAGGAGGCTCTTACAAGATTACGACCGCTCTTTTAGCACCCAAGGGGCTTGCATCAGGCAACATTAATGAGACCATCAGGGAGAAGCCAGTAGGAGGGAGTGTGGAAAATTTCAAGAGGCTGACAGAGAAGGAGATGCAGGAGAAGAGGGCAAAGGGGTTGTGTTTCAGGTGTGAGGAGAAGTATACGTCAGGGCATCGGTGCAAGGACCGAACTCTTCAGGTTCTCACCGTCTGCGATGATGAGGAATCTGAGGAGGGAGATGAGGAGGAGATGGATGAGAAGCTACACTTGGATCTGGCTGAGGTTTCCCTGAACTTAGTGGTAGGATTCACTACGAATCATACTATGAAGGTGAAGGGGGAGATAGAGGGCAGGGAGGTGGTGGTGCTAATTGATAGTGGGGCTACCCACAATTTCATTTTTCACTCAGGTCGTCGACCAATTGGGAGTGAAATTGGTGGACACCGGTTGTTATGGAGTGATGATGGGTACATGGAAGGTGGAGAAAGGTCGGGGGATCTGTAGAGGAATGGTGTTGACCATCTAGAGGATTCAGGTAAGGGAGGACTTTCTCCCACTAGAGTTAGGAAGTACTGATGTCATCCTAGGGATGAAGTGGTTGCAAACCTTAGGGGAAATCAAGGACAATTGGGGAGCACTCACGATGGAATTAATGGTGGATGGGAGAAATGTGGTTATAAAGGGAGATGCAGGGCTATCCAAAGCCATGGTATTACTTAAGACCATTGTTAGGGGCCTACAAGAGGTGGGGGAAGATTTTCTGGTGGGACTACATAAGCTGGATGTAATCAGGATGGAGGAGGGAGGGGATGTTTCTCTTTCAGTGCAACCCTTGAGTCAGCAATTTAGTAAAGATTTTCAGCCATATCATGGATGGCCACCTCCACGGGAACACGAGCATATCTCCACCTTGAGGACAAGGTGGATCTTTGGGAGGGGAGTATTGCTAGACCGGTCCACGCGGGACCGACCCAGGCACGAATAAGGCGGAACATCTCCGCCTCTTCTGTTAGCCGCACGCACCGCGAATCCTTGGGAGATCATTTAGGAAGGTTTTTGAACGGATTTTTGGAGGGAAATTGAATGTAGGGATTGTTTAGGGATTTCCTTTTGATTTGTATGCATTAAATACTTTGTTTTCCTAGGGTTAGGTCATCTTGAATTTGGCTGAAATTTGAGATCTAGGTTTTTCTTTGGGCTATAGTTGCGTCTAGAGATTTGGGAGAGATCGATTCTCCTCTCGAATAAAGGATCAATTGTATCTTGCTATTTTCCGTTCCCTTTCATCAAATAATACAAATTATCTACTGTTTTTTTTGTGATTTTGTGCGGATTTTTGCGGAGAACTCTCGTTGTTCTCGAAGATTGATAGGAAATACTTGAGATCTACAAGTGTTTCCTATCAAAATCCTGTGCTGCATACCCTTTTGATTAGGTGGGGATCTTCTTTTGGATAGCATGTGAACTTAAAAATAGAGCATTCTTGGGGCCAATGAATATGTTTCAAATTATCCTTAAAAGTGTCAGCCCCTTCCCACCCGGATGGTCTAATCTCTTAAAACTGTTTATCTCAGGAAATGGCCGAGCTGGAGGCTAAGCGTGAGCGAATTAGACAGAATATTGCATGTAAGTAACGTATTTTCATAATTTCACTTCTATTTTGTTTCTGATTTATGGAAGTTATATAATATTATTTATTGCTATAGTAGGTCTTTTTGTAAGTCATAAATAAAAACATTTTGCTTCACATTGAAAGCTTGAAAGCAAGCTTCTAACTAATTTGTTTTTGAAAGATTATACTAATATTTTGACTTTGACTCATGATGAAAGAGTGCCCCGCATTAGATTTTAAATAGTGGCTGTCATTGAAACTAAAGAATGTTTTATTCTTTGTAATGATTGACGTATTCACTAACATGTCTTTTTTTTTTTTGTACCCTGTCAAAGTGCTTAAGAAAGAGGAGGAAGAAAAAAAGGTTGCCAATGCTGCTCACCAACCAAGCAGGATAATAGGTAAGTTTTTGTACAACGCATTTACTATTCAAACAATCTATTTGTAAGAAGGCTAGCATTCCCATATGTATTCAGTATGGATAGAGAAAGAAGAATGGATTAAATATTAGTTTGAACTCACCTGAATTACACTTTTGTTACCATTTTTGTCTGTTCAGGCAAAGATGCTTCTCCTGATCTTAAGAGTTTCATCAAGCAATTCCCTGGTGCTTCTGATAACCAAAATAGTGGTACTTTCATCTTCCAAAAGCTATGTGGTCCTGGATAGTTTTTTTTTTTTAAGAAAAAAAAAAAGTGCTCCTGGTTAGTTGTATCCATTTTAATGGTTACTTAATGTAGTTAGGTGCATTGACTATTTTGTTTTAGCATTTCAGAACAACTTTGCCACCTCAAATAGTCAGGAATAAGGCCAATACTGATGACGATTATTTTGTAATTTTGAATTCGTTTCATCATTTTTTTTTTCCAATAGCCTAAGAGCTAGCAATGTGTCAATCTTGAAGTTTGATGCTAAGAGTTAGTTAACTGCAATGTCTTATGAAAACAATTTTGTGACCGAAACATTGTTTTTGTTCTTAATTTGTACAGGAAGTGAGGAAGCATCTGTTGCAGTGGGTGATGGAAGCGAAGAGAGGTAACTATTGCTTTTGCACTTACGATTTAAAATGCTTGTGGTTATTCCTCACTCTCAAAATTCTAAGAGGCAAATGGATAATAAGATGTATCAGATTTACGTATGTTTATTCTTCTTATGCTCGGCTACAGTAGGTCTCAAAATAGTAATGTGCGATCCCTCTTAAATTCAAACTTCTAAGTACATGTCCTGCTCTTCTAAGTACATGTATTGAAGACTAAATGGTCATACCTCTTTAGAATTATGTACCTTTCTGCCCTCTTAACTCTGATTTCTCTTAAAGAACTGGTTCTCGGATAAATCATAACTCATAAAACCTATATTCTGTGTTTTTTCTTGGAGTATTGAATATCTCTGTGAATATGTAATCATAGTCAAAATCTAGCTTGTTGGCTTCAGGTCTTCTCATTGATTATAGTCTCATGAATCTGTACATGAAATCAACCATTTTGCATATGAAATTGCAAAAAATCTGTTCCCTGTTCCACGAGAAGCACCCTCTTACTTCGTGGAAACAATTTTAAATTTGGGAGCAAATTCCAATGTTTAAGTATGTTAGAAGCATGGCACTGCTAGAAATAAGTTTTTTGAACTACGCAGCACTAATATTAAATCTATACAGCTGGTTATGATTTAAGAAGAGGGCGGTGAAGTTAAGGACCATGCTTATTAAATGCCTATACGAAGATAATGTTTTATAGATGTCAAGCGCTCGGGGCCTACGGCATAGCAGTATCCATTAGTCATGACAGGGTTCTGGGTGCAGGTTCCTGGGTAGAAAAGAACCAATTTGCGTCACTAAATAATTGAATTCTCTTATTAGGGGTGTTATATTAATAATTATTAATTCTATTTTTAGAAGATAAGTTGATATTTATTTGTGATAGGTTTAAGTATTTTGGATTTATTATAGAAAAATGAAGATATAAATGAGGATATAACTTCTAGAGTTAAGGTTGGATGGTTAATGGAGCCAAGTTTTGAAAAGTGAAAAAAGTTGTTGATATCTTAATTTAGTGTGATATAAATAAAATGCAAAAATAAATGTATGGAAAAAGTTGGAAAGAAGAAATTAAGGAGTGAGAGGAACCGTTGGAGTAACATGTTTTAAATATAAGATAATGAAAATAGACTTAGGTAGTTTGGACATGAAAATATATGTATCAAACGAGTAGATTAAATTAGTGTCAAATGATTAGGAAGGATGAGTTGATATAAGATTATATGGATAGAAGCTATTCAAAGTGATTGGCTAAGAATAGATTTAAACCACATAATACTCAGTAGGAATGAATAAAAAATAACACAACAATGGATCCATCACATACAAAAGAAAGAAACATCTCTTTTTGGTTTAACCAATTCAGAAGCTTGCCAATTAATTTGTTGCTTTCTTGGCCAGCTGATTCTCTGTCCTAAAATGAGACGTGGGATTAGCTAGGTAAATTATTTAATACAGAAGGTTGATGCCGTGAATGATGTCGTGCCAGACCCTCTAAAAAATTTCAAACTTTAGCTCAAGACAATTTGCCTGTAAATAAACTTTAAAATGTTGATGGTTTATTTGTTATAATGTCATTCAAATGTAACATGTAGAGAATATTGTATCTTATTATTTCTTTTGCCTCTTTTGCTAATTATCATCACTATCATTAGCCATCTTTGAACTACTTGGGATTGAATTTATGAATCCTCATTTTTTTTATTCATTTTTACCAAGCACTTGCTGCTCGAAGTGCTAAAACTATATTCTTCACTGTTCATTTTGAATAACTTCTATCCATGTCACCTTTGATTTATCACTTCTCTTTCTTAACTAGAAGCTAATTTTATCTACTCATTTAATGCATGCATTTTCTAGCCTTTGTTGTATATGTACAAAGCTCATAAATCGATATTTAGTTGTGTAATCTTTAATAGATATCAAACCAACCTTTCCTTTAATATAACTGTTCCTTAATTTATATTTTTCTAGCTTTACCACACATCGTCTTAATATCCTCATTTATGTCATGTTCAACTTAAATGTGAACAATCTTTTTTACTTCTCAGCACTCTAATCCATGCAACATTATCACATCCTAATTGCAAATTTAAATTTACCTGCAAGTCTCTATAATAACCTTCTATCACATAATACTCACGATGCACTTCTTTATTTTGTTTCCCGAATCTTAATTTTAGAGTTTGTATTTTCAGATATATCCACATTTTTTTTTGTATAATTGATCCAAAATACTTAAAACTCATCACATTTAGATATCTCTTTATCTTCATACATACTAAAATTATATATCCTATTCTCAAGTTTTGTTTTGTTAATTTTAAGTCATCTCTTCTAAATATTTTCTCTCTGATTTAACTTCTAATTTTTTTAAATAAATAACTTGGTATTTCCAAAAAGGAAAAAAAAAGTTTGTATAGAATTTCCTAGTTACTTTATGAAAACTCAAGCTAGAATGTGATTATTTGGTTCGAACAATTTAAGATTGCAAATGCTGGTGTTTGGCTTAAACTTTCTATTAAGTGCTTGATTAATAATTTCTTGAGAGTTGTTTGACAATAGCATAATTTTTTTGGAGGATTTACATTCATACCACACAATTCTTATGTATTTCTCCATCGAATTTCTAAATTTTGATACTTATTTATATAACATTTTAATATCTCAATCATTCAAAATATATATTTCATTTTGAAAAAAGTTAATATCAGTATTATTTTTTATATAATTTAAAATTTTACATGTATAAATGCATAAAAATTATGTGTCACGGATGCAAATCCCCTTTACTTTTTTTTTTACTAATCTGTTTCTGTTTCTAATGCTGTCAGGACCTCTGAGCCAACTGGTTCTGGAGAATCATTCAAACCTGGAACATGGCTACCGCCTACTTGAATTAAGCACCCACAGACTGAATTTAAACCACTTTAGAATCAGCTCATTAGAACAGGTATTTTTGAGTTTAATAATTGTTCATTTTACATAACAAGTCAGGATTTTGGTGGTTTTAAATTATATCCACATAAAAGGTGGCCATATGCTGGTCCTTGATTGAATTCTAATTAAAAGAGCTACTTTTAAAATAGTGAAGAAAAAAAAAGGTGGAAATTTTTGGGTGAACTTGCTGTAATTATCATGTAAGACATTCTTTCTATTGTTAATTTAGAGAAGGAATGACATTGTAATTCTATATTTTTGCCACTGTTTACAGTCTTTTTTTAGGTCATTTTTAGCATTACTCTTAATGAAAAACTTGTAAGCATGTGTTTTTGGGCTAATTATCTTTAGTTTTCATCTACAAGTTGGGAAGCCAGCATTTTGAGCATTTGTGGTAGGCATATATTGGAAAAATTATTATGTGTGGTATCCGGATGCATCCGGAGGCCAATTCAGACGCACCACATCACCCAATATAGTGCATTGAACGACGTGGTGCTTCCGCACATAATAATCTCTCTATTGACAGTTTGAAAAGTTTTTTGTACCTTTGTTTTTAACTTAATTTCACATTATAATTTTATGTGGGGATTTTCTTGATTGCCATATTAAAATCATCATTTCACCCACCGATGCTTAGCTCAGTTGGTGGGCGAGTACAGTTGGGAACCCTCCAAGCTGTGCTCGATTCCCCTCAAGCGACATCACCTCTTAACTGGGGCCCAATCAAGTGTGGGCTAGGAGATTTCTGGGGTGGGTGTCTCTTCTAGGTTAGCCAAGAATTAGTCACGTCATCAAGCGCCCTTTTGGGGGTGGCAGCAGGTGGATACCCCGTTCCAAAAGAAAAAAAAAATCATCCTTTCAATGATGCCGTGTCATTAATTTGAAAAAGATTTCAGATCATGAAATGCTAACATTACAAGTTACTAAAAATTTTCTATCTTTACTGAGCTTTGTTCTCAAAGTAGACTGTTCAGGTTTTATTATTCGATTTTGTAGAGCTTTTCTTTTCTTTTATTTTTGATTTGATAAAGTTATGATTTGTAAGAAAATGCATTTTAAAAATTCCTCACACTGCACTCTTATAGAGCAACTCGCTGTCATTATTTGCTGTTTATTCCCCAATGTTTTGCGAAGCTGCAGAGCTTAGACTTCACAGGGCTGTATTCAAAACTAACACTCCCCATATAAAATTCACACATTTTCAATTGTAATTAAGTATATTTAAAATTTTTTAATGAAAACTAGCCTTTAAAGAAAAACAGAAAATGTTCACAGTTGGAAAAGTTTATAATATTAATTGTTTTAAGGAACTAAATTTGAATACAGCAACAACAACAATATTAACTCTTTATCCCAATTAGTGGGGTCAGTTACATTCATCTTTATTCTTTATTATGTTTTATCAAGTCAAACTCTCATTTAAATTTAATAAAAAAAAATCATTTTTGATATTTTCTAATCAAGTCTATAGGCATATCTCTAACTTTCTTAATATAAGCCAAATTCAATACTTCTACTGTCCTGATCGGATCATCGGAAGGTTGATATTTATGTGTCCAAACTATCTAAGATAACTCCCTCTAATCATATTTGTCACTAGAGCTACTCCGACATTTTCATGTGTATACTCATTTGACATTTTTTCTAAGAAAAATAACTCATTCACATAAGCATCTTCATCTCTGTAACACTTAATTTAAATTTATTCTTTTCTTTTAATGGCCAAAATGTTATGCCATAAAGCATTGCAGGTCTTACTATCATTTTATAGGATTTTCTCTTAAGTTTGAGGGGTACTTTTCTATCACATGATAGACTCAATGTATTCCTCCACCTCAACCATTCAATTTGAATTATGCTAATAATATTCACATCTATTTCACCATCACTTTGAACGTAGATTTAAGATATCTAAAACATGCACTCTTATTAATAACTTGATTGTCCAAAGTCACAACTCCACCATTAGATCTATTACTACTAAAATTATACTTCATGTATTCTATTTTAAAACTACTCAAACAAAAACCTTTAGACTATAATGTTGACCTATATAATTTAATTTTTTCTTCAACTCCCTCTTTTGTCTTATTAAAAGGAAGAATATAATCAGCAAAAATCATACACCAAGACACATCCACTTATAAATGTCTAGTGAGAACTTCCACGACTTAAACAAAAAGATACAGACTTAAACAAAAAGATATAGGCTTAAAAATGATCATTGATGTAATCCAACCGAAATAGGAAAATACTTGGTCAAACAACCTTGTTTTGAACACAAGTAACAACACATGCATACAACATCCATAATGACTTGAATAAAAATATTATTAACTCATTTCTTTTCTAGAACTTTCCATAGCACTTCTCTCGGGACTTTATCATAGGCTTTCTCTAAATCAATAAATATCATATGTAAATCCTATTTATTCTCTATACTTCTCTATCAAACCTCTCAACAATTATATAACTTCTATAGTAGACCTATTCGGCATGAATCCAATTTAATTTGAGAAACATTAGTATCACATCCTAATCGTTGTTCAATAACTCTTTCCTATAATTTTAATGCATTACACATTAACTTAATTCATCTATAAGTCACACACTATTGTGCCTCACATTTATTCTTAAAAATAAGAATCAATACACCCCACTCATCTGACATCTTTTTAGACTTCAAAGTAATATTGAAAAGTTTTATAAGCTAAAATTTTTTTTCATCTCCTAATTATTTAAATACAGGAAAATTTGTCATTATCGTTGGCAACATGATACAACGAAAATAAATTGTCGTTTCCAGTGTAATGAAATTACCGACGAGCGTCGGTAGCCCGCCGGTAATATCCACTGGCCACAATGCTTTGGACTATGGTAGTGGATTATCCGCCGGTATTTCCGGCGAATATTTTCTGTCGGAAGCATTCCGGCGTACAGTTTCCGACAAAAAATATTCGTCAGTTTATATTTTATGATGCACGAATTACCGTTGAATCATTTTTTTCTGGAAATTTGCTGGTAAAAAGGAATTTCGGCAAATTTCTAGTGTTACTGGCGGATTTTGTCCGCCGGTAATAGAGCATTTTCTTGTAGTGTTTTCACTCTATTTGAATATCCTTATGTATAACTGTTTTTCCATAGCTTATTTACTTTGAAGTCTCTCTAATTTTGATTTTAATAATACTATGATAAAAACAAACTTTTTTATTTTCATTTAGGATGCTAGGATCACTAAAGTCAATAAAGTCAATCGAATTCTCACAATCTTCTTTGAAAATTTTATTAAAATATCTCATCCACCTTCTAATAGAAACACTTTTTATCTTCATTTTTAATACACTACACTTTAACTAAATTATTATTTCTCATATCTCCTTGTTTGGCTAACTTATACATACATCTTTCGCACTCATTAGTATCTAATCTATTATATAATTCATTAAAAGCTAAATTCTTTGCATCATATATTGCTTTCTTATTTTTATGGACTTTTTTTATATATTTTCCAATTTGTTAAGCTTTTACATACAAACTAATTTTTATGGCGAAACTTCCTAGTTTTGATTTTTTTTCTTACATGTTTTAATTCCACCACTAATTAGGAGTTTTTTTTTTACACTCCAAGCTTATCTTTTGCAACACTTTTAATATCATTATATTTTTTTTCCACATAGCATTAGTTTATCCTACATAATCAAAATCTTAAAATCTTGAATTTTTCTGTCAAAAATATATTTGTTAATTTTCTTTAAATGTCCACATCTAATCCTATAATAACATTTTATTTTATTTTTATATTTTTCTGTTCATCTTAAAGTTCAAAACTAAAAAGCAATATTGTGTACATAAACTTTCACTCAGAATAACTTTATAATATTTGCAATTTAAACAAAAAAAATCAATTTGAGTATTATTATATTTATTCTTATAAGGGATGAGACCCTCTTCTCTTTTTTTAAATAAGATATTAACCATTACAAAATCATAAGTTAAAACAAAAACATGGTCCTACCAATTTCATTAATTGCTCTAAATCATAGCATTCATGAATATTTTAAAAATCTTCTACTACTCTGCCGACATATTCTTTTAAATATCTTTCAATAAAAACTCTTTCTTCAAGAGGTATTTTTTGTATTAATTCTTTTAAGTATTTCAAAATTTTAATTTTGAATACATATTCAAGCCAACTTTATGAGCATATTCACTTAAAATATTTATAATATTAGCATCAACAACAGTTTTTAAAACTATAATTTTATCAATAACTCTATTGATTTCTACAATATTATTCTTCAAATTCTTATTTATAATCACATATATATTTTTAGTACGACTCTTATCTGAATACCTTAGTTTAAATTATAAACTATCAATCGCTTTAGCCTTCTCTCCAATTCATTTAGTTTCTTGAATGTATATAATATTTATCTTTCTATGAATCATGATATTTATTAATTTCAATAATTTGTCAGAAAGAGAATTTAAATTCCAAGTTTCTATCATAATTTTAATTTATGTACTAACTTCTTTACCCTCATCCTTTCATGATATGGGAACATTTGCTTATTTAATACTGCATCCAGGCGTCAGCGTAGCTGCCTTTGTACACTTTTTGTTGTATTTAGCCCATATAACACACCGCTTCTAAATAACGCCCTAGCATTAACATAGTGTATTAAAACATTCATGTCATGATTATTCGACTAGTTTTACGCTCGTTATTGAATCTCTAATGCAATCCTCCACTTTTTTCAAGTAGGGTTTGAGACTCAATAATGACAATATTCTTAATAATTCACACAATTTTCATCTTCTTGTTCTCATCAACATTTTTTAATTCGTTGCTTCTTCTTTACTGAGGATCTTTTGTTTGAATCAAAGGTATCATCCAAAAGTTTTAGAATTTGATGTCTAGGATTAGCAGGAATCTAGAAAACTAAAAGACATGCAAAAATGATTTAAGTTTAATTTGGAATAATTTTTTTACTGTTTTTTAAGACAATTTTCTAATACAAAAATTTATAACTTGAAAGAAAATTTATATTTAAAAACTGCTTAAAAAAATAATAAGAAAGCTATTTCAAACAGAGCCTTAAGGGTCAAATCACAAAATATCACTCAGACATATACTTGAAACAATGTCAACAATAAGTCAAAGAACAAACTAATAAACAAAATATATTTTTAACTATTGACCTCTAAGGCCGCAGCCCATTTTTATGGTACTAAAAAACTCTACCAAGAAGATAAGCCGACATATTCTCAAGCTCAACAGCATGCAGCCGAGTTTAATTTTCTAATAAAGTTTATGCCAACGAAATCATTTTTTTTTGTGACGAGGAAGCACTGTCCTTAGGCCAGTGAAAATCCCGGTCGATCTAGCATGCAACCCACACCAATTTATACGGGCCAACACTTAAGGAGATGAAAAGTCCCATTTGAAGTATTTCAAAAGGGAGAAAAGATGTTATTATAAACCTAACAATCTCATCCACTAATTATTTACGTTTTAGTTCTAGCATGTATTTTTACATATTTTTTACTATATAAAATCATCATGGCCTCTCTCTCTCTCCTTAGGGAGCCTTGTGAGTGAGTTTTGAAGTAAGAATCTAATATCATCTCCAAGCAAATATGGATGCAACAATAGGGATCAGTGTAAAAATATATATTAAAATCATAATCTATCAACTTTCAAAGAACAAAACACAAGAAAATCATCATTAGCTATTCCACACAAACCGACTTAAATTGCACATCCCAGTCCATAGATATAACATTTATCTCACATAGCACAATAGTATACAGCCTGCCATATTTTATCATCAGCTTCTATTGTTCAGAAACTTGCCTGCTTGAGAGGCTAGAGCAAGGGACTTGGCGGTTGTGCTGCTCATCAACAGCTCCTTCTCTGCCCTTCTTCTATGCTGTCTTTCATTCTTTGCTCTCTTTGGAGCTAACTTGGCATCCCTCTCCATGAATGCCAATCTGAACTTCTCCGCAATGCTCATCTCTGGCGCCTCAGCCTCAGCCTCAGCCTCCGCAGATGCAACAGGAATTTTTCGAGCATGGCTGATGCCTGAAACTGCCCATGTTTTGGGATCAATGTCCTCCACAACATGATGGTCAAGTGCTACAGAGTGCATGGCTTCCACAGGAACTCGAACGCCCCGAACACCGATAGATCCTTGCGGATTGACGCAGATGCGAGAACATTCAGTTGCTAAGGTCATTTTTGAATCCTCGTCAATCTTAGGCTGGCCATTTAAGAAAGTGTCATGAATGAAAATATTAGGAGTATTAGCAACTTGTCTAAATTTGACTCAATTTCAAGCTCCACTTCAAGCCCGAAATCGATTTTGAGTATGCACCAACTTGCTTGTTTAAGTTCAAGTCATATATATTCTTCATAACATAATATATAGTTGTTTTTATATTTGTATAGAAGAAAATATCAAATTGACTCAAATCCAAATCATTTTGAGTAGTTAACTAAAATGATTTTGATTTTTAGTAGAGCTCCGTGGAGCATTTATATAAGCTCTGCTATTGTCTTACAAAGTGTAAAAGAAAATGCTAGGGATGAGGTAAAATACAACTATATTTAATGAGCGACGTTGCAGGATTCTAAATAGCAAGGTTTTGAGATAAAATATTTACCCACACAAGCCAGCGCAGTGATTGAGCGCCATTGCCAATATCCATGATATCCAGCTCCTCCCACGATTCTCCATCCAAATTATCTAATTTAGGCTTCAAGATACTCAAGCATCTACGTGCAGTAAATTCACTCCTCGGGCTTCCTCTGCAATCATCGTATTTAATCTTTGTTCATATCCTGTTATATAAATATAATCCTAATCAAATTATATAAAACTACAATCCATCATAATACAAAAACTATCTTGCTAAAAAATAGCAACTAGTATGATTTAGGCTTCGTTTGGGACAGCTTTCTTACTGCTTCTTAAAGCAACTTTTTAAAATAAAAAATAATTTTTTTTAATAGAAAGCTGCTTTTAGAAGCAGCAATAAAGCCGTCCCAAACAAAACCTTGAAGAACCTTAGGCAGGACAATATCACTTCCTTCTGATTCTAGCAACAAATCAATTCGCTCTCATCAGAACATAAAAAACGAAATCTAGCAATCTGAAGCAAAACTATTCTTACCCGCATCTCAATGTTGCCAATGAACGGCAATGATCAAAGAGGTCTGTCAGACCTGCAACAGTAATTTTGTCGCACCGGCTGCACAAAAAACAAAAGAGCCATTCTCAGATTTTCTCATAGAAAGGCAAATTGAAAGAAGCTAGTCAGGAGTTCAATGAACTCGAAAGGCTCATCAAATTTGAGACTGCTATATATATACCCCTACATCAAAATGTGTGGAAATCAACACCCAGTCTTGCAAAGTTGCCAAATCTTTTCCAATAGAGAAAATATTGAATCATAAGCTGTATTATAAACCATACAAGAATTACATTTTGGGTTAAATTTCAAAATAATTCTTCGAATATTTGTATATATGATCATTTGTCTCAAAGTATAACGTTGCTCCAATTTAGTCCCTCGATTATATAAAATTGATCCAAAATGATTCTATTGGGCTAAATTAGGATCAGTTTTGTAAAATTGATGGACTAAATTTGGATCAATTTTATATCACAATTACAACATGATGAACTGTTTTGGATAAATTTTATATAATCAAGGGACTAAATTGGGGGGCAACGTAATACTCTGGGACTATTAGTCATACACAAATAGTTTGAAGACTGTTTTGAGATTTTTCTAATTACAATTTTTTTAAATGAGAAATTAGAACTTCCTTAGCCACCAAATAATCCAAAAAGGTGTGGGCTCCGAAAATTTGGCCCCGGCCTCCTCGCCGCGCTGATGTATTTGCTTTTTGTGCTTTTTGCTTTGGCAAGGGAGTTTTAACGGATTAAGTTTCGGGGTAAATTTTGGAAGGCAGATGGGTTTGTAGATAAGACACCACCCAGAGATTTCGCCCTCATTTTGTGAGGACTTTATGATCTGAGTTCTGATTTCCTATAGGCGCAAGCCCCTATAGTTAATTACCCCTCCCGATAACGAGAGAGAACTTTCGATTAAGGCTAGTCGTCGATCAGATACGTAAAAATACGTGTCATCTATAATATAGTAGCATCAATGAGTTTAGAATTGGGAATTTGGAAGATTGAAAGATTTGGAGATTTGAAAAATTGATATTTAAAATAGAAATTACATCATCTTGCACTTAAAGCGGATGGTGGGGGAATGGATGATGGACCCGATCAAGATCCCATGGTTCCGTTGTCCCGGGCCATCATGGTCACTGGTCTACTTAGTCAGAGGAGGTAGTTGACCCAACCTGACAGAAGGATCCTTGTCGGCAGCCATGGGTTGCTTTGTCCAAGGGGACCTTGTAGACCTAGGGTGAATGTTTGTTTAAGGGGACAAATTTGAATCCACCTTAGCTTACAGAGGGCTTTATGCCCTATCAATAATATCCTATTGATTCATATCTCAAGGATTTGATGTCAATAAGGAACGTAACGGCGCTGGCCATAACTGGTATTTCGTGGTGCCATTTGGCGGCAAAACCACTCGGTTCAGAGGGCCCCGGGTCGTCGTAACCGTTTATCTTGCGGTGCCATTTGGCGGCAAACCGCCGGTCAGAGGACACGTACCACGTCCTTACTGGCATGAGATTATTTTGAGAATGGATCCTAGTGATATTTTCGACTAGGCATTTGACTCTTTTGCGAGCTGAAGTAAATTTTGATTTGTCCACCTCGGCAAACTATTGCGGAGGGTGGATGGATTTTGCTTTAAGTGTTTGATAGTTAGATTTCAATTTAAATATCTTGGAATTTTGGGATTGGTGGAGTTTTTGGATTTTGGACTTTTGGATTTTGAAGACTTTTGAGAGGCATTTGAGAAATATTTGTGAACCCCCCGGTTGAGATCTGCATTCAACATGGCCATCATCGGGGTGTTCATGGGGTCCTTTCTCTTTTGTTGATTGAACATTGTCAACTCGGCCGAGCGGTTGACTGAGGATCCGATTTTCTCATAGGCCTTGTGCCTTTGTTCATGAATTTTCTTTGTTGAAGGCCTAATATGAATGTATAAGATAAATATTCCGTCCGACTTCGTGACCGCATATTTATTTGATGGTTTGAACCTCTGTTTAAAATTGCGCAATTAGAGGCGCGCCTTTGCGCAATTCTTCCCAAAGGCGCCTCGAGGTGCACGCAATTTGGAGCCTGGCAGAGGCGTACGCCTCACCCGTTGGCCCCACCCTACTTAAAATGAATCCTTTTTTTCTCCCTTAAACCGTTCGGCCCAGCATATCCCGATAACCTCCTCCCGCAAGCCCCAAGCCGCGGGACAGATCCCCTCCCGCACGGTCGGCCTTCCTTCCCGCCGCTTCTCCCTCCGGCGCCGCCTCTCTCCGGCGATCTTGAAGTGTCCGGCCGCCTTGTAGGAGAAGTCCACAAATGATTTTAGGTTTTTTTTTTTTTTGAGTTTTTGGTTGGATTTTTAAAGTGAAAGAAATTCTAGGGTTTTAGATTTTTTGAATTATTTTGTGTGATTTTGGATTCTTTCATTATGGATCATGGTTAGAGGCAAGGAGTCTTCGTCATTGCGGAGGGACCCTTCTTGGAAATATAGTGTACAAGTTGACATTGGCGGCGGAGAGAAGAGCTATGTTTATTTGAAATGTAATTTTTGCGATAAAGTGGTGAAGGGAGGTGTTACCCGCATGAAGGAACATCTATCAAGCTCGCACAAAAACGTAGCATCCTGTGCAAATGTGCCGGAAAAGGTGAAGGAGGAAATTAGTGCTTATATGAAAAAAAGTACCACGGCTAAATACTTGCAACAGAAGCAATTTGATGATAGGGTCGAACATGACGCTTATTTTGGGAGCGAGAGTGGAAAGGGATCTTCCTCCACTATACATAACAGAGGTGCACGGGGTCCTATGGATCAGTATATGACTAATCCAGAAGAGGATAGAGGACAAGCACAAATGATGCCTGCGGCCGGTACTAGAGAGGGTCGACGCTAGGTTTGCATTAATATTGGGAGGTTTTTTTTTTTGAAAATGCCATACCTTTTAATGTTGCTACGTCGCCTGCCTACTTCAATATGCTGCGGTCTGTAGGGTTGTATGGAAGAGATTTGAAGGCACCTTCTATGTATGAGTTGAGAACATAGATTTTAAAAGAGGAGTTGCAGAACACAGAGCGGAGCATTGATGAGATTAAAAAGACATAGATTGAGACTGGTGCGACCATTATGTCAGATGGATGGTTTGACATGAAGAGCAGGAGCTTGATTAACATCATTGTCAACAATCCCTACGGCACGGTGTTCTTACGATCAATTGAAGCTTCAGATGAGGTGAAAAATGCTACATTCATTTTCAATTTACTTGATGGGGTTATTGAGGAGATTGGGGAGCAATTGGTTGTCCAGGTAGTGACTGATAATGCCAATGTATACAAAGCAGCTGGTTAGATGTTGATGGAGAAGAGGACACACCTATATTAGACACCCTGTGCAGCACATTGTATCGATCTCATTTTGGAGGATCTTGGTGACTTACCTCAGCACAAGAGTGCTCTTTCTAGGGCGAAGAAGATTACAAAATTCATCTACAATCACTCTTGGGTCTTAAGCTTGATGAGAAAGTTTTCAAAGAAAGAAATCATTCGCTCTGCAACCACTAGGTATGTTCTTAATTTTGTACATTGCAAATCATTCGATTCATTCCTACTGTATGTTCATAGTTCTTACAATTATGCACTGTGAATCTATAGGTTTGCCACCTCCTATTTGACACTGCAGAGCTTGATAGAGGTGAGACAACCTTTGGAAGCCATGTTTACATCAACTGAATGGCTTAACTCTGCTTGAGGGAAGAAAAGTGAAGGGAAGGAAATAAGAAAGATAATTCTAAATGATAAATTTTGGGCTACTGTGACCTATGTCATTTTGAGCACGAGACCCTTAGTGCAAGTTCTACGCTTAGTGGATGCAGAGAAGAAATCAGCTATAGGTTTTATTTATAATACTATGGATGAGGCCAAGGAGTTGATTGCCCACAACTTGGGAGGAGAGGAGGCAAGTTATAGGGAGATTTGGGATATCGTTGATGCTCGGTGGGAGGTGCAGTTACACCGTCATCTACATGCAGCGGCATATTATCTCAATCCTCAATTTCAATATTCAGAGAAGAAATCTTCAAATCCTGAGGTGAAGTTTGATCTATATCATTGTATGGAAAGATTAATATCGGAGCGGGCAGATAGGGAGCTTGCAGATTTACAACTTGTTCTATTCCGGAATAAAGAGAGTTTTTTTGGTTTGAATGCAGCAAAAACAACCATTTCTAAACGATCTCCAGGTATAATTATTTTGGTAAATGCAAGACACGTTATTCAGTTTTGATTATATTTTTTCTTGAAAACAGTTGAATGGTAGATCCAATTTGGTGATTTCACCCCTGAGTTACAGAGTTTTGTTGTAATAGTGTTGGGCCTCACTTGTTCTTCTTCTGGGTGTGAGCGAAACTGAAGTACATATAGTCAAGTGCAAACAAAGAGAAGAAATCGGCTATCTACACTCAGAATGAACTCCCTCGTATATATAATGCACAACAAGAGATTAAGAGATATGAGGTTGAGGATTAAGGGGTTGAAGGATGATAAGGACCCGTTGGTGTGTGATGATGTGTCGTCTGATAATGAGTGGTTCATATATGAGACAGATTTTTCATTATCAGACTTACAGCTAGAAGATCTAAATGTGGATGTATTGAGGGGCAAAACAGATCAAGTGGGCACATCCACTAGTACCACACCACACACATCCACTAGCTCTGCAGCACAACAATCAAGTAAAGGTATTCCACAACTTCTTATATGCTATCGCAGTATATTTATATCAAGCGAGCAATTAACATGCTAATGATCTTTTCTCTTATTGAACATGGAAGAGAAAAGTGAGTCATATTGAAGATGATGATGACATGGCATTCATAGATACAATTGGAGAAGAAGATTCACTTGAAGACCCATTTAGTAATGGGATATGATTGCATTTTATATGTTTTTTATACTTTGGAAGTTTTGTTGAACTAATATTTTGTGATTTTGTACTTTGGGACATGATTTTATTGCATCTACTTTCTTATTTTCTACTATTTTTATATATCATTTAGATGTTTTTATTGTAAGATACAATATTGTTATTATTTTCGAGCTAAAAATTTTTCATTTACGGAATTCTGTGTCCGTGAGGCTTACGCCTCAGACCGCCTCGAGGCTTACGCCTCGCCTCATGGACGAAAATCGCCTCGAGGCTTAATTACGTAATTTTAAACCTTGGTTTGAACCTTGTCCACTCCTATTTACATGCTTAGGAGGATCGGGTTTCGTAGGCTTCGTGCCTTTAAGTGAATTCTTTTAATTTTAGGCCTTGAAGGCCTAATATGAATGTATTTAAACAAATACACCGGTCATTATAACCGTGTATTTTTGTTTGAAGGTTCGAACCCTGTCGACTTCTATTGATCCGTATAGAAGGATCATGTTCGAACTAGAATTCACTCATTGACCCGTGCAACATCCCTAGGCGTCACTTGTGTACCAATAGCACGCTCGCCGGGGCCCCTGCGGGTGTTTGATTGTATACCCCTTTAGTGTACCTATGTGTATACAATTTATAGTACACATGTAGGGGTACTTTGAAATATTTGTAAACGCCTTCTGTCCGCTCGCATAGATGTTGCGGATCTGGTGGCGATGTATTGTGGATTGTAGACGCCTTCTGTCTGCTTGTATAAGTGTTGTAGATCTGGTGGCATTGTATTGTGGATTGTAGACGCATTTTGTCTGCTTCTATAGGTGTTGCATATCCGGTGGCGTTGTATTGTGGATTGTAGACGCCTTCTGTCTGCTTGTATAAATGTTGCAGATCCGGTGGCGTTGTATTGTGGATTGTAGACGCTTTCTGCCTGCTTGTATAAGTGTTGCAGATCCGATGGCGTGGCGTCTTGATATTGGCTCCCCCTTTCTCATTCACCAGGGAGGAGCTCTTCTGGACTTTAAAGTCCGATGCTTTGAAGAGAACTCCTTTTGGGATTGTCAATGTAGTGAACTTATTATTTTCGGTGTTTGTGGGCACCAGAACTGTTTTTTTTTTTCTTAAGTATAGAACTAAGAAGAGACTTTGGAACACCAGGAAGTTTGGTTCTAATTTGTTCAAACTTCCTTTCTGATTCTGCCAGGGAGTGTACTTTTTGTACATCGAGTCGTCCTTGTACCCGAAATGTTTGAAGATCTTGATCAGCAATGTCGTAGGTGATATCAATAC
Source organism: Dendrobium nobile (assembly GCA_022539455.1). NCBI lineage: Eukaryota > Viridiplantae > Streptophyta > Magnoliopsida > Asparagales > Orchidaceae > Dendrobium > Dendrobium nobile. The sequence goes on from CM039731.1 coordinate 27,353,220, forward strand.
TTGTGCCCACAGTGGTTCGTTGTACCTACGATATACCCACTGTTATTATCCACAAGTGTTCATTTACAGGGGACCGTTGTATCCACTACGAGCTCCTGGGGATATTCGTAGAAGACCCATTGACATCAGTATCACATCCACCTTTCACCAATCTCAGGTGGGTTTGCCTTGATGTATTTGATTTTGCTTGCAGGGACGAATTTTGATTACTATATATGGGTAGGACTCGTACACCTTACAATTGTTCGTTGCTTCTTATAAGTATAGTGCATTGACTTTGTAGGAACTGTTGTATCTACTACGAGCTCCTAGGAATGTTCGTAAGGGATACTTGTACTGGTGCCCATAGTGATTCGATGTGCTTACAATATGCCCACTGTTGTTATCCACCAGTTGCTTGTGTTCGTCGGCGGAGGACTGTTGTATCCACTACGACCTTCTAGATGTATTTGTAGAAGAGCAGTTGTCCCTACACCATATCCACCTTTCACCAATCTCAGGTGGTATTTGTAGGAATTATCGTTCTGATGTATTTGCACTAGCTTTAGGGGCAGATCTTTGATTGCCGGTCTCCAATATTTGCCATCTCAATCATCGGGCATTCGTAGGGATCATCGTAGGAGTTTGTTGCATTATGCTTATACATGTCTGTGACGTATTGCAACTCTTTCACACTTGTTCACGAACATGTGTTGAATGTACAGTGGGCTCCCTACCAAGGATCGTGGGTATTTGCATTCGTTGAACATCAAGTCTCCTCGGCTTGTAGAATACAGGTGCATCTACTTTCCCCCGCCTCATGATAGGATACATAGGCATCTTAACATTTGTAGTAGATTCCTAGCGTTCTCTTTATAAATCACATGTTGTGTGCACGGTGGGTCTTCAATGAATGTTCATAGGCATTTGCACTTGTTATACGTCGTCTGCCTCTATTTGTGAGCATTTCATGTTGTTCATTTGTTGAGAGATTCATACAATCATTTGCACTCATATTATTGCATTTCCTCTTGGCTTTCACTGACCAATGCTTGCAAACCGGTTATGTCACAAGCTCATTTGTTTGTCAACGTGCATTTGAGTACATTGAAGGCTTTATTCCAATCAAATTTAAGTTTATAAGTCCTTGCGAGCTCTTGTATTTAGTTCATACATGAGTTCAAGTTCAGGTTCAAAAAGACTTGAATACATCAAGTTCACAAGTCCCCACTTAATGTCGTATAGCCCGAGTTCAAGTACGAGCTCAGAATACATGTTCAAGTGCTTGTTCAGGATCTTCTGAAATCCTTGCAAGTTCAATTGAATACTCCATTTGGTTTGAATTTGATTCCAGTCTGATTTTATTTTATTTGAGTTTTGACCTTTAAAAATCTTTTAAAATTTTGTTCTAATTTAAGTCTTAAGTCCACTGTTCTTGTTCGAGTACAAGTCCTTTATGGTCCAAGCCAGATCTTTGTGCCAGTTCAAATGTTCAATTTGAGTCCAAATCTTTTGTTCTATTGAGTTCAAAACAGGTCCGAGTAGAGTAATATTTCACCCGAAATTTCGGCAGCCTCCTGACATCTCCTCCGTTTAGGGGAAAACTACGGAAAACTGGGCCTTTCCCACCACGCTAAGAAAAGCGTGTATGGTAGGTGCCCTCTTTCGAGGACACCGCGGCCGTGTAAAGTCTTTGTCCCCACCACGCTACGAAAAGCGTGTATGGGTCTTCTACCGGTACCTCTTGCAAGAGAAAAAGCAATTGTTTCCCCGCAAGCGGGTACTTATGGGTATCCCGACTTCATCGTACGCACCGCACCGGGTTCCCTCCTACCATGCTAAGAGAAGTGTGTATAGGTGGTTAACCGGCTCGTCACACATGTCGAGGGCAGGATTTTGGAGGCCGAGGGGTCGCTTGCTTACCTCGTCATAGGTGTCGCGCCGGGTTCCCTTCCCACCACGCTAAGAAAAACGTGTATAGGTGGTCTACCGGCCCGACACACATGTTGAGATAAGAGAGGGAAGAGAAGCATTATTATTATTATTTTTACTTAATTTATTAATTATATTTAATTATATTTAACAAAATTAATTATAATTTAAAATAATTAAATATAATTAAAATAATTAATCATATTTAATTATAAATGATAATAATCGATTTTAATTAAAATAATTAATTATAATTAATTTTAATAAATTATAATTAATTATTAACAATAATAATTAACCATAAATATTAAAAATTAACTATAAATTATTTTAATTAAAATTGATTATTATTATCAATAATTAAATATAATTAAAAATATTTAATTATAATAATAATTATTAATCATAACTAATTTATTATAATAACTAATTATAATTAAAATAATAATAATAATAATAATAATAATAAAAGAAACAAAAATTTCTCTCCCTCTCACTCCCTAGTTTGGCGGATTGGCGGGATTTGGCCGGACAAGCGCACGGGAGGAGACAACAACCTTCACGCCGGCGAGCTCCTGTTGCTTCGGATTAAATGTCGTGACTTCCAGTCTGACCGGAAGGTAAAGTCGCCGAGAGAGCGAAGTCGGGAATCCACGAAGGATCCGGAGCTTTACAGCGAACGAGCTCCGTTCTTGTCTCCGATCAAATGTCGGAACTTCCGTTCCAATAGGGAGGGCGAGTCGTTGAAGGGAGAGGCGTCGAACATCAACGAAGGGGCCGAAGTAGCGACGCCTTCAGTCTCTACACCTGCTGTGAAGCAACGGAGCCGAACGACGATGAAGAACCGTGAAGAGGGGATCCGGGTCGGAGCTCTCGCGTGGGGAGAGTCAAGCGTGAGCGGGATCGTGAGAGGGAGATCGGAGTGTGTTCGGTAGGTAGCCAGCGGCCGAAGGCCTCATCCCTTCGTTCCTTTTAACGACGCAAGCGCGTCCTGCCAACGACGTGGGGAAATACGACCTCGGCATGCCAGCGACGTGGGGGGAGCAGCAACGTGGGAGGAGGTCGTGCGACGTGCTTCGGCAGAGTAGGTAAGATTTTATTTTTTTTTTTTTTCACCAAATACAGGTCAACAAAAGAAAAACGAGAAAGCTTTTTTTAGGAGGGATAAATAACACCAGTCTGCTCCAAAATGAAAACAATAAACTTAAGAACCTTTTTGTAGTTTTCATATTGAGTGGCAGGATAGCATCTATAATCATGAGTTTTAAAGGATGGTGATATTCTTGAATGTGGTAAAGAAATTGCAGTTGGTAGCACACCAGTTGCATCAATTTTCACAATTAAGACTTGCTTGATTATGAAAAGGAAACGAAGTGACTTATTTTTTTATTCTTCAACTTAGAGTCAGCGTAACGACTTAAGATGCAGTTTCATACAAACAGGCTTTCAGTCCAGCCAAAAGATAACAATCTTCATACATTTCCCAACCGAATTGGCTTTCCACCTTCATAGCCAACCAACCAGAACCGTCCCCACATCAACAACTTTCTACTATGGTTTTCAAACAAAGGAGGCCAACAACTCTTGAAAGCCTTAATACTAAAAGAGTTTTAAAATAAAAATAAAAATACAAAATAAAATTCACAATCTTGAAATATAACCCAGCATACTTGCATGTTGCATATAGATGCTATTATCTAAAAATAAAATCGCAGAACTAACTGAGAGAATATTTAAATGAATGTTCTTCCACTCAATTCGTAGCCAAGCTCATCATCATTAATTTTTGAAGTTCTAAAATCTGTCCTGAATGCAGCTCTCTCTGTCTCTCTCTACCTCTCTCCTCTCGCTCTAAATTTCTAGATGATCTACATTTGTTCCTGGTATTGTTTAGCTTATATGTTATAGGTACGAACTAGAATAAATCTTTTTCCTTTCCTATTTTATAACAGAAAATTAGGATAATTTATTCAATACAAAGTATTAGTTCTGGAGCCACGTATCTCAGAGATGGAAAAACTAATAAGAGGACAGTTCCCCAGCATAAATGTTTTGAATTTAAACAGAGATAATGATGCAGGACTACTTAGATGAGATGCTTATGACTTCATTTAGGCATTGCACAACTCTTAGATTAGAATAAATTTGAAATAAAATTACTAGCAATTATCAACGACGAGTAAAGCAATTAAGGTGTTATTTTGCATAGGCTAAATCACATGCTCCAAGTTTTGAAATCTCAAGATAATTAAGAAAATAAAAATAACACATAATAGTAGTTTTCAAGTTAATCCCTAATCTAACAATGAGATTTAGGATGCAAAGAAAGTACGCTCAATTCCTATGAATTACTAAGCTTAGCAAGAGCACTTGGAGGAGACTTTCGCGATTACAATCAAACCCATGAGAACTTAGATTTGGAAGAAATAGGATGCAAGTGAAAAAGTAACCTTTGCTGAGGAGACGTGGAGATCCTCCACTCAAGGCCTTCGAAGTGTTCGTCAATGTACGTTGAAGAAGCAACTCCAAATCTCTCCAAAAATCTGAAAAAGGTTTCAGATTTTCTAGCTAAACCCTTAGGGAAAATTGCAGATTTCTCTAATGAGAAAATAGAACTCTTTGGAAGAAAGCTTGTGCAACTAATTCCAAAGAAGGCTTCATGAGAGGGGAGAGGGTTTGGGGAGGAAGAGAGGGCACGGGTAGGGGGGTTGGGCGGAGGCAATGAAGAGAGGCTAGGGGATTTCTTTCCAAATCAAAGAAGTGGATTCGGAAAGAAATAAGGAGATTATGAGTCTTGGAAAATTCGGCCAAAAGGATAAAGAAATAATTTGAATTATTTCCAAAATGAACTTAAGAAGCAATTAGGAATTAAATCCTAATTTGCTCGCATGGTGGCCGACGACATACATGGACCAGGGAGGTTTCAATGGGAGCGATAAAAGCTTCTTAATTTGGGTTTGAAATAAGGAAAGAATTATTTTCAATCCAATTGAATTGTTAATTCAAATTAAATCCAAATAGAAACTTTCCTAAAATAGTTGAGTTATTTTAAGAAAGATTTTGAAATTCAAATTCAGATAATTGAATTTCAAAATTAATCCCAAATTAACCTACACCAAATTAGGAACTTCAAGAGGGGGTGTGGACTGGATTGCGGCCGGCGGCTAGACCCTGTGGCCGGCGGCTGGATCGGGTGGGAATTTGGCCGTGGAATGGGGAGGGGGAAGTAGGGGCTCGGGTGAAGGTTGTGGGTAGGGAATTGGGAAGGATCTTGGAGGTGGTAGAGAAATTCAGTGGGATGGAGTTGGGTAGATTGGGTAGAAGGGAGGAACAAGGTATCGAATAAGATAACGAACCACGAACCCGGCCGTCTCCAAGGTTGGTGGGTGGTGCGTAAATTTCCCTCTCCTAGGGATCTCTCTCCATCAAACACTCAAGCTCTCACAAGGACTCATGCAAGAAGCAAATTCATAATCAATCATTCATTAATCATAATAGAACAAAGTGGGGCATTAAATAGCCTCCTACAAATGACTCGAAACAAAAAGACACAAACGCCCTTTGGGCTTACATACGACAACTCCCATAAGAGGGGTAGGACGGGAAATAAAATCATATAAGCAAATAACAAACTACATGAAAATAAAAATACATCAATGACTCAAAATACCACAAACAAATAACAAACTACATAAAAATAAAATACATCAATGACTCAAAAATATAAAGACTCGATCGTGGCCGTAGATCGGCGGCCACGTCTCTGATAAACTTTCCATGATGATCTGATGTCCCCATCAGATAAAGTTAACCAATCTTAATACAAAGTTTGACAAGTTGAAGATCCTAGACGCAATATATGGATAATGGAGATTTCCATGGAATTAGTAGGCACAAAATGTGATTTAATAAAGCTCGGCGTTGTTTAATGAAGGTGAAAGAGTTCAAAAAAATATCTAATAAATATAAAGAAGCTGATATAAATGCAATGCATAAGAAAGACAACGAAGTCACTGGAGAGAAATGGCAGCGATCAAGATTTTTTTAGTTATGAAGTTAATTGAGCTCAGAACCCTCAACTGATTTTTTATCAACAAAATCATGCAAATTTAGAAGCATTTGAGCAGTTTAACAATCCACTGAGAAAAGAGAATTTTTTTATAAAACATCAATGGAGAAGGCAAATTTCCAACCTCCAAGAATGCTTAAAATCAAGAACTGAAACATATAAATAATTAGAGAAATGTAACAAAATAAGCATAAAGATGACACAATAACTAGCAAATTTTTAGAAAACATAGAAAAGTTGCAAGCCAGGTCGATACCTTATATCAACAGCTCGCAAATTAGTGCATATCTGAGATACTTTTGAGAAGCCAATATCAGTAACATTAGAACCAGAGATGTCTAAAATCTCCCACAAATTATCAGCTAGCGCAACAAGTACATCGTCATTCAGTAATTGTCTCCTCCTTGCTATTGCCAACAGTACCAACTGCGCATAGTTGAATTCAAGGTTAACAAATGTACTACAAGAATACTTTCAGAAAAGAATGTCATAAAAGATATAGCTCATAGATACCATTATTCATAAAAGACCATTCTGAATGATGCTAGATAAACCTATGCAAGTATAAATGCAATCAAATAGATGAAGCATACATAATTCAGAGCACCATGCTTTTAAATTGTTTTACTGTATATGATCTTAAGTAGAAATAAAGCATTTGCATCATAATATGTCATCATCATTATCATCATAATCCTCTAATACCAACCATTTGAACTCACCATATTATATGCCATGTCATTTTCTAATTGTCCAACAGCAGAGAAAAATTAGATCCAATTAGGTGTAAAAGGAGATTGCATCTCATCCTAGTACAAAATGCTTTCATCAACGAAGTAACATTCAAAACAAAACAACAACAGCAACTGATCTAAGAAACTAATGAAATTTATCTCCTGATAGTAGATCTTCTGCTCATGATAGACAACAACAACAATACACCAAGCTAGAACTGACAGCTTAAGGCTTTGTTGGTCATGACTACAGGGATCCGCCTACTTGTTAAATGGGACAACTATCTGGGTCATGCTAGCAGCAGAAGCGACAGCTGAGCTTTTTTGGCATGGCTTCAGGGGTTTACTCACTGTCCAACTGATTGGCTTTACATGCTGTGACTATAAGAGGGAAAATGCTTCCCACTAGGGCTTAAATCTAACATAGATTTGTATATATAAGTGTATGAACTATATAGAATTATGCAATCCGTTTCCAGATGTAGAAAAACATATTAGAATTGCAGATGTGCTCATGCATCCAGTGAATACAAGTTCGTTCAAATATATTTAAACAAAAGTGCTTTGATATAAAAAATTATGTAACAAACCCAAGTTTTAATAAACATTGGCAAGGACAAAGGAGATACAATTTAACTGAAAGATCATATAACAATAATAAAAGATAAAGTCATCACTTTTTCATTTCACCAGGATACCTTGATATCAGCTGGAAATTTTGCAGCAATCTCCAATATGTCTGCAATGATATCCTCTAAATGTTGACCAAGGACTCCAATACACAGACTAACTAGCCTTTGAGCCTTCTTCTTCCTAAATGGTAAAGCTGAAGATTCATGTGCAGCAAATAAGTATCAATTTAGCAAAAACTATGTCAAGAGAAACTTAAAAATGCATGTTTTCCTCCATTTTTGAGGAAGCACATAGAAAAACTAGTCTTATCATTCATATGAAAAGAAATTTCCCTTCTACTTTGACAGGCTATAACGGATATCAGCACAACTAAAAATTCTAGCAAATAAGAAAACAGGCAACACAGTAAATTTGGTAGCAATTTAGAGTTGCAGGTAAAGCTAACTAACATGATAAATGAACTTATTCATGATGTTTTATCACGAACCAAGTAAAAATAACAATTCATTATCCCGAAACCTCAGAAAGAATAACCCATTTTTTAAATTAGCAAAAACATTAATTAACCTGATAAAACTATATACAAGAACAAAGAATACATGATTCAAATCAAGCTCATTTGTAGGAGAAAGTACCATTGTCACATGAACTAGCCCCCACCCCCACCCGCTTATCGCACAACCAAACTCAACCCACATGTAGCAACTTTTAACCGTTGTTCAAATTAAGCTGACTACAAAACCGTAGCCCCCACCCCCACCCCCACCCCCACCCCCACCCCCACCCGCTTATACTTTATTTGTTTTAGTAATTTTTATGTTACTTATTTCCAATTTTATATTTTTAAATTTGTGTTATTATTTCATGAATTGCATCCATAATTATGTAATTTTAATTTTTTTCAGTTTATTTGTTTTAGCAGTTTGTATGTCCCCCCCCCCCCCCCCCCCCCCAAATATTATAGTTTTTGTTTATTTTTTGGTTAAAATTTAAGGTTATTAAATTAATTGTAGGATGGATAATATAGATAATAAATATTTATATTTTTCAAAATAAATAATATAAATTAGCAGAAGTAATAACATCAACTAAAATATAAGAAACACCAAGATATTATTTCTATTAAATTTGAAGAGGTTACTTAAATGAATTAAAGGGATAATAATAAATAAGATTAACAAGTATAAATATATGTTCTGACATATATTTTATAAATATATAACTTATTTACATCCCAACAGCTATCTGCTTGAGGTCATTTGGGGAGTCATCAGTTTTTTTAAATATTAGACTCAGGTTTGAATCCTACTTATGAAAACATAATATTAACTATACTTTCTAAATTTAATACTAAAAAATAATGATATAAAATTATTAATATACTTTTTAATATAATGATATAATTAAATATTTAATATTATATTAAATATTTAAGTATTTAAAAAGATATTATATTATAAATTTATTATAATATTTAATAATAAATTTATAAATTTCAACATTTATAAATTTATATTGAATATAACATTTAACAATTAATCTAATATTAAAATTTAATGATATCATTACATTAATTATGTAGTCAAACATTACATTAAATATCCAGTTGTACCTATCTAATTATTTAATATCATAATCAATACAATATTTAAATCTTAGTTTACAGTGGTGTCTTTTAGATATTTAATAAGAGAATTTATTTAAATATGCAATATAATATTTATTTGTTAAATATTTAGAAGGAGATAATCTAGTATTTGTGAAGCTCACAATAAAGATTGTCACCCCAATGCCTGATCATATCAATCGTACTGAGCTCACAATAAAGGCTGCCACCCCAACGCCCTATTATATCAATCATGCTAGCATTGGAAAAAATAAACTCTAAAGTGACTGGTCAAAGGACTTAATCAACCACCGTTTTAATGAACATAGAACTAGATTACACCCAATAATCATTTATTGGTTTAACCTTAAAGATATAGTTAGCTCTATTTAAACTTTGTGGTGTCGTTGCTGCTCACACAACAGAAGTGCTTGCAAAGCCTCCCATTCTTATTCCTATCCTAGCCTCATATTAGAATTTCCTTGACACCACAATCATGTGGAGGCGTTGTCCCGAACAAGCAAAGATAACAATCACATCAAGCAGTGTATGCTTTAGCAAATATGTGCCTCTTTGCCCAAATTCTATGCTAAAGATGAAGGGTAAGGCAGACGAAGTATTTTATTGTTGCACCCACAATTGGGACATAGATTTAGATGAACTACTTTGGAGGCTACATTGGGAGGCCATAGTTAAGCATAATGAACAGTGAAGAGATTCTTACAGAGGCTAGATGACAATAGGTGCATGATAGTTTTTTAGAGGAAGGCAGACATCTTGCGGGGCTTCATTTCCTTCAAATGAGGTGCCATAAACTTATTTGTAAGAAGTTAAAACTTTCAACAAAAAGCTTTACGAAGCGTGCAAAGGAAAATACTCAAGTCATAATGTATCGCAATTGGGAAAGGTACAATTCTTTCGTGTTACATGAGTATGACAAAATTATGCAAACTTCTTCAAGGGGTAAATGAAAGAAATTTTTCTATGGAGACAACTGGCAAGAACTGCAGTGATAGTTTCAATACATGTGTTGCCCGATGCAAAGTCAGTTGCAGGCACATATTCGTTTCTTGCTTCGGGAATGAGTAGACATTTAAAATTAAGTTTAAACTGTCTCTAAATCTCAAACTAGATATTTTTGTTATTGTGTATGAAGATTGTTTGACATCTCTCGTGTTTATACGATTATGTCGAAAATTCAATTGTAATTTCTTTAAAAAAAAATAATTAGTCGCAAATGCCGAAAGTAAGAAGTCAATTTTATTTTAATACCAACTTGTACTCCACATTATTAATAAAACATAAATATAATTAAAAACTTATTTTAGTATTGATTATTTATATTTACATTGGATTCTTGCTTGAGAGAGACAAAGACTGCCAAAAATTGCATCAACAAGGGCTGTCAATATATTGCCAAAAAAAATTCACATATATGAATGAGTTGTCTGATCAATCATTGTCGATTTCTTTGAGTGCGAATAAAAATAATAAAAAATTTAAATTACCCTGTGAACAATAATATATATATATATATATATATATATATATATATATATATTATATATAAGTCGACATTATAAAAATACACTTTATATTACAACTTAAATATAAATTTATAACTAAATTAGATATGACCAAAAATAATAAAAAATAATTTTTGAAAATTAAATAAATCAATATATCAAAGTATATATAAATATATATAGATATATTTTACTTATTACTTTATTATAATAATTTCATTTTCATTTCGTTTCAAATAAAAGTTTTCTCTATTCTCTATAATACCAATATATATATATATATATATATATATATATATATATATATATATATATATATATATATATATATATATATATAATTTATTAATTAATTATAATCTTTAATTTATTTAATTTCTAATGCAAAAGTGCGGGTTAGAATGCACCAAATGAATTGGCGCATTCACTTGAATGCACCAAAATGTTTGGTAACTTCATTACTTTTTAAATTTATTTGGGTTGACGCTCCTGCTTATTTTAGATTTCACCACTCTCCTTTTAAAAATTCTACCAATTCCTAGAGGCTGACAAGAACGATAACTTTGGGCAAATAACGTCATGTTAAAAATTTAAAAAGCTTAGCATGCCAAACACTGACCAAGGCATTATTAAACATGGGTAAGATCGTGAGATACAAATATTATGTAATAAATGCCAATTGAGCCAAATTGAATCCCAATTGAAATTTCATTCTCCCTTTTCTTATGTATCTTTCTCCTCCTCACCAATCACTCTTTGCTTTGCATCAGGGAATATATTTAAACTAGCTTTATACACAATTTATACATTGACCTTCATATTTGATTTACTAGTTCAAACACTGCAAATTCATTCTACATATGTTTAACAATAACCCATGTGTAGATACTAAATATATTTGTGTATATAATCCTACATATATATGTTCCGCATAAAGACTGGCTAAGTCACATTATTGTTAGAGTAGGTAATGTAGAGCTAGGGAAGTGGAGAGAAAAAAAGATTATTTTGGTGTCTAAATATTAGAGGGGGGAGGGGGGGAGAGAGAGAAGTGAAATAACACTGTCATAGCCAAGTCCCAAGTCCTGGATTAAATAAGTGGAGGGTAGTGTTAGGTAGTCGACAATCAGTATATAATTTGTCGAATAATCATAATATGAATCCTTTAATATATTGTGTTAATGCTATGATGTTCCCTGAAAGCGAGACACTGTATAGCCTGAATAAAAGTGTGCAATGGCCGCTGCATCGACGCTCGGATGCAGTGTTAAATAGGCAAAGGTTCCCACATCATAGGCAGATGCAGGCAAAGAAGCTAATCCATGAAACTAAAATTAGTATAGGAACTTGGAATATAAGTTCCCTTACAGGCAAATTAATGGAATTAATAGATATTATGATTCATAGGAATATAAATATTCTATGCATTAAGAAAACTAAATGGGTTAGAGAGAAGGCTAAGGAGATTGATAGTTTATGATTTAAATTATGGTATTCTGATAAGAATCGTACTAAAAATGATGTAGATGTGATTATAGATAAGAGTTTAAAAGATAATATTATAAAAATTAAATAAAATTAGAGATAAAATTATAATTTTAAAGATCATTGTTGATGTTAAGATTATTAATATTATAACTGTTTATGCTCTTCAAGTAGATTTGGATATGGGTTCAAAATTAAAATTTTTGAAAGACTGAAAAATTAATACAAAAGATACCTTTCAAAGAAAAAAAATTTATTAGAGAAGATTTAAATGAATATGTTGATAGAGAGGTAAATGACTTTAAAACATTTATGATGGCTATGAGTTTGGAGCGACTATGAATGTGATAAGATCATATAAGATTTTTTTTTAGCTTATGATTTTGTAATTGTTAATAGCTTTTAAGAAAAGAGATGAGCATCTTATAACTTATAAGAATGGATATAGTAAAATATAGATTGATTATTTTGTCAGTGCATGAGGAAGCTAATGTTATGTGAGAAAAGTAGCAAGTGATATTAAAATTTTTGCAAAAAATATGCTTGGAGCATTGAAGGGAAAAACTCCTAATAGGAAAAATAATTAGTGGTGAAACAAAATATTCAAGAAAAGATAAAAAATATAAAACTTTGTTATAAAAATTGATTTAGATGTAAAAATTCTAATAATTGAAAAAGATATAAAGAGCCCTGTAAGGAGTCTAAGAAAGCAATATGTGATGCAAACTTTTTTGCTTTTAATGATTTATATAATAGATTAGATATTGAGGGCAAAAGATATATGTATAAGTTAATCAAATAAAGAGATAAGAGTTGTAAGAATTTAGTTCAAGTGAAGTGTATTAAGGATGAAAATAAAAAATGCTTTTATTAGAAGAGGATATTCAACAAATATAGATTAGATATTTTTCTAAACTTTTCAATGAAGATTATGAGAATGAAATTGACTTTATTGACCTTAGCACCCTAAATAAAAATAAAGATTTTTATTTTTATCAGCGCGTTAGTAAAACCGAAGTTAGAGAGGCTTTAAAGAAAATGAAGGGTAGAAAATTTGTTAGACTTGATGATATTCCAATAGAGGTATGAAAATGCTTGGAAGATAAAGTAATTTCTTGGCTTACTAAACTTTTTAATATTATTTTGAAGACTAAAAAGGCGTTAAATGAGTGGAGAATAAGTGTGTTGATTCCTATTTTTAAGAATAAAGATGATGCACAAGATTGTGCAAATTATAGAGGAATTAAGTTAATGTGTCATACTTTAAAACTGCAGGAGAGAGTTATGGAGCATAGGCTACGGCGTGATACTAATGTTTCTCAAAATCAATTTGGATTCATGCCCGGTAGGTCTATTATGGAAGCTATACATTTATTGAGAAGTTTGATGGAGAAATATAGAGAGAATAGGGAAGATATACATATGATATTTATTGATTTAGAGAAAACACATGATAAAGTTCCAAGAGAAGTGCTATGGAGAGTTCTAGAAAAAATAGAGGGTTAATAATGCTTATATTCAATTCATCGAGGATATATATGAATGAGCTATTACTTTTGTTCAAACACAATATGGTTTGACCAAATATTTTCTTATTTCAATTTGATTACATCAAGGATCAATCTTAAGTTCATATCTTTTTTTGCTTTAGTCATGGATGTTCTCACTAGACATTTGCAAATTGCAAGAGGTTATACTCTGGTGTATGCTTTTATTTGATGATATTCTTCTTGCTGATAAGACTAGAGAGAGAATTGAAGGTAAACTTGAATTATGGAGGTCACCTTAGAGTCTAAAGGCTTTCGTTTGAGTAGTTCTAAAACTGATTATATAGAGTATAATTTTAATAATAATAGATCTAATGGGGGGATTGTGACTTTGGGCGATCAAGCCATTAACAAGAGTACATTTTTTCGATATCTTAGGTCTATTGCTCAAAGTGATGGTGAAAGGTAGAGGTAAACCTAAAAATACTTGGTTAGAAAATATTAGAAATGACATTTCTTTATAAGATTTAAATGAGAATTTAACTTTTAACATGACACAATGGAGAAAAAGGATTCATGTAACCGACCCCGCAAAATGGGATAAAGGCTTGATGTTGTTGTTATTGTTGTTGAATAGAGAGAGAGAAGTGAAACTTTGATTTCAATTCATTCAATGATAATCCCAATTACATGTCATAACTCCTATTTATAGAAATAGAGTTATAAAGACGAGCCCAAATAATTTAAAATCAACCCTAATCCTATATAATACCAAATCAAATCTTAACTAGTTCGAATTTAATCCCAATATTATCCAAAAGTATAATTCATACTTATTGAAATTTTAAAAAAATATAAAAATCAAAATAAAAAATGAAATAAATCCTTAAATTTTACAAAATAATAAATGTATACTTGAATTTTTTTCTTATATTGTATCAATGGGTAATTACCCAATCCTAAAATTTTGAAATTGCACTTCTAACGCTATTGACATTCCATACAATATACTAGTTGCGTGCCTTCAATTTTGGCAAACCCCCCTTGACAATTGATTTGATGTGCCATTTTTCTTAAATATTTAAATTTTCAAAACAACCCATATTTTTCATTAAGGAATAAATTATTGTTCCTTGGCTCATTTTTTTGTAAAAAAAAACCTCTAGGCCAAAGCCATTTTTTCAAAATATAAACAATTTTCACTAACATATTTTCCTAAAAACTAATTAGTTGCTAATATACAAAAAAGAAAAAAAAAAGATCCTTAATGTTACTTGGGAAAATATTTATCAATTTCAAAGTTTTAAATCTTGCTAGAGTAATTTCTGTTGAGATTGCAAGTAGTAACAAGCAATGTAAACGCCAAAGTATATAGTCGCCAGAAACAGAGAATAATTGTATTGTAATAAACAATTTTCTCTTCGTTGATTTTATTTGAGTAGATTTTATATTTATTATATTTTGTTTTGTCATGCCTTTGATGATTGCTATAAAAACAGTTTATATTCTCTAATGTTTTGAACCCATATCCCTAATTTGGTTTGGTTTCCTTGGGTCAATTCAGCTCTCTATAATTTAGTTTGGTTCATTATTTTGACTTTGATTCAAAATGTTTTAGCCCAATTCAATTCCTATTCATTGTTATGTGGTCTGTTGTTTTGGTTTTCAATTAGATTGCATCACTAGTCTCTATGGTTTGGTAGGCCTTCAATTAGGGTGTTTTGGCTGCCTCTCTTTGGGATATTAGATATTTGAGACTTCCAACTACCTATACTTCCACATGAGATCATATTGCTTTTTGCGCATGTGATACAAGCTACCTCTACGCATGAGTTTTGCAAGGCTTCCATGAGATTAGCCCTTGCATTTATAGATCTTTGCAATCGCTTTGTTCTTTCCAACCAACCAAGCGCATCCTGTACCAATTTTCTATGGGTTGCTTTTGTGCTTGAGTTTCACCGAGAGGTTTTAATCATTCAAGCATATAAGAGTTGTCAACTTGCTTTTCTCATATGGGGGAAGAATTTTATGATTATAAATAAATGATATGTGAGGTATGTAAACATCAATTCCAATAATAATTTATTTTAAGTATTTTATTTCCTCTTTGTGATTAAGTGCCTGTTGGACATGAAACCTTCTAGCATACAGCAAGTGAAGACTATCAACCTCCAAGGAAATTTTGCATGTTTTCTAATCTTCATCAAAAGATATGATTACTTATTTAAATTGTGAACTGCAAATTTTGACTTTATATAAATGATTTCATGCATTAGATCATATAGTTGCATATGAAAATTCTAGACAGTAAAATGTCCGGCATTAGTCTCATAATTAAGGCCCTCACTTTGCCACTAGTGAGCACTTAAACTTAGGTAACCATTGGGAAACCATGTACTTGAACTATGAAACAAAAAGGTTCCCACCTTCTAGCGCCTAAATAATGCGCAATGTTAAAGATTGAATTGAATGATTTCGTTTTTCTAGTTTACAAACAACTGCTCCGGCAGAAAATGATATAGCTACATCTGCCGTATTTAAACCTTCCTGCCTTTTAATCCTTTACTAAGGCCTCGTTTGGGACGGCTTTCTTTCTGCTTTTTAAAACCGCTTTCTAGTAAAAAAATAAAATTTTATGCTAAAAATTTGCTTTACGAAGTAGTAAGAAAACCTTCGCAAACGAAGCCTAAGTTTGACCTTCAACAGGACAACCTCTGAAAACTAACCGCATCGGGCCGGCATATATGATGGCACAGCATGATGAATACTTTACCAACGTAGAAATTTATAATAAATCATAAATAAAATGCAATTCCGTAACTAAGAAATAGCAAATTGTTTTGCAGGCCACGATTGTATCTAAAACAGAAACCTAACACAAAACACCAGTAAGCAAAAGGGTTGATGAGAACGATTTGAAATTGGAGAAAGGACTCATACCAAGAGGACGAATCGAAGGGGAGGAAACGACGGGATTTCGAGGAGGATCAAACTGGATAACTTTTATGGCAGACGATGCATCTTTTGCCGCCCACTTGGTTTCCTCCATGACTGCTCGAAGGGCTCCGTTGTTTTGTGCAAATAGAAAACTTATTTGGGCGTAAGGGCTATGTATATAAATAATAAAATCTAAATGTTACATGCGTAAAATTCAAGGTTCGACCGGACAACGAATCGGTAAATAGAAGGGATTTGATTAGAACGGCGTGATGTAATAAATAATAATATTATTATAAAATTTTAATAAAATTAATAAAATAAAGAAATATAATAATCATATAATTTAATATAAATTTATATTATATATTTAAATTTAATTTACAAATATAAATTATTTAAAAATTCATAAATATAAAATTATAAATATAATTAAATATTTTATTATAAAAGTATTTCATTTAGTAACATAACAAATTTTTAGAGGTGAAAATTTGAAATTTTGTAAATTTTTAGCATAAGAGTATTTCATTTGATAAAAATTAAATATTATTAATAAAAAATAAAAAAATTCAAAAAAAAAACTACAAAAATTAAATATATTCAAATTATAAAAAATAATTATTTATATTATAATTTATATCATATAATTTTTACTCATGTCATTAGCTATTAATGTAAAATCCATATAAAAAATTAAAAAAAAAAGATAAAAAATAAATATTATCAACTAAAAAAATAAATATTATTCATATTATAAAAATTAATTTAAAATCATTAAAAAAAAAGTTGTATAGTGTGACTAAAGGTGACTCTTTGCTTTATATGTTTAGTCTCACATCGCTTAGAAGTTTTGCTTTGTCTAGTGTATATGCCTTCTTGCTTTCATTCATGCCAAGAGCTCTTAAGGAATATTGAAGGCATCAGATTGAATAAATTATAATAATATTGTGTTTAATTTAATTTAAGAGTTTTATATTAATATTTATATTAATTATGATTCATTTTAATATTTATTTAATATTAAATAATTTATTTAACTAATATTATTATAAAAACTTGAACCGGCCAGTTTTTAAAAATTAGGACCGGTTCACCTGTTGAACCGGCGGTTCTTCCCAAAATCGACCGGTTTAAAGCAAAGCCGATTTTCTAATTGGACTGGACCAGCTCTCAAACCGGTTCACGGTTGAACCGGTCGGACCGGCCGGTCCGACTCGATTTTTAAAGCACTGGTAAAAATTTGTGCGTTTGATAATTTTTAAATTATTAATATTAGTTTATATTAATTAACTATGATATACTAGTTATAAAATATTAATTAAAAATATATTTTAGTTGACATTTAATTAATATTCATAACTAATATTAATTTAAAAACATCATTTGTGATCTTATTTTAGGCCATCAAAGTACTTCTCAACCAAATAGAATAATAGGTTGTAGAACAAGACAAAAGAAGAGGTTGTTTAGCAAGGGAAAGAACCTTAAAATAAACTTATTTGAGTTAGTACATACAATCTTGTTTATGAGACTAATGTGTACACAAAAAAATGATCAAGTCCATGTAATCAATCACAATAATGTGCTAACTCATCAAGAAGATTTAAAATTTTAAATTGTTTTATCTTTTTCTAGTCACTTCAAAGAGGACAAGAGAATTAATGAACTAAATTATAATATCATGCAAATCCTAGCTCTTTCTCTCCTTTTTTTCCCCTCATATTTTCTCTCATGCTTGTCTATCATTCTTGATAAGTCTTAAAAAAATTATCTTGATCGGACACGAATCTTGAGGAAAAATCAAGTTAAAAACTTTCAAAATTAAAATTGGGACCATCCAAACTCCAATTTCAGCAAACTTATAGTCAAACTGAACGTCTCAGAAATACAAACCCAATGACACCAAATTCAAACCAAATCCGAGCCCAAATGGGTCCAAATCATGGGTTGAAGCACTATTGGAAGGTTTGAACCACAATTTGGATTACCAAACGGTTCCCAAACGTGACATGATAGTAATCGAATCGAGCGGCTCGATGAGACGAATCCAACGAGCCCAAGATCACAAAATTCCGGCATTATTAAGACTTTCAAATGTCTGACGAACGATCCATGATCAAAGAATTCAACATTAACCGTCCATCCAAACCACTCCACATTTACCCTTGATCTTTTTCCTATTTACGAGCCATGCCACTCTAGGAAATTTATAAATAGACCCCTCCTCTTTCTTGAAAAGGGGGGCTCCAAGCAAGAGAGCAAGAGAGATATCAAAGATCGCTCTTGCCTCCTCGCTCCTCTTCGACCACCGCCCAAAGTTCCGCCAGACCACCACCTGAGGCCCGAACTTTTGTTGCACCACCACCTGAGTTTTAGACTTCTACGGGACCACCACCTGAGGCCCGGAGTTCCACTAGACCAACACATAACGTCGGACTTATGTCGGACCACCACCTGAGACCCGTACTTCTTCCAGACCACCAATTGAGTCTCGGACTTCTATTAGACCACCACCTGAGGCCCGGAGTTCCGTTGGACCACCACCTGACGTCGGACTTTTGCCGGACCACTACCTGAGGCCCAAAGTTCCGCCGGACCACTACATGAGGCCAGAGTTCCGCCGGACCACGACTTGAGTCCCGAACTTCTACCATACCATTATCTAAGGCCCGGAGTTCTGCTGAACCACCACCTGAGGACCGGACTTCTTCCAGACCATCATCTAAGGCCCAAAGTTTTGCTAGACCACCACCTGAGGCCCACAGTTTTGTCGGACCACCACCTAACGTCGAAATTCCACCAGACCACTACCTGAGGTCCGGACTTTTGCCGGACCACCAATTGAACCTCAGACTTCTCCCGGACCACCACCATCTTATAATCCTTTGGACCTCGTCGTCTACTACGGCCCTTCTGACCTCCATCGACATACAACAATCTTTTTGACCCTTGTCTCCTACAAACTATGGTCCTTCAGACCTCGTCGCCTACTACGGTCCTTCCAACCTCCATCGCCAGTCAACGTTCTTTGTGACCCCTGTCTCCTCTCGACTATGACCCTTCCGACCTTTATCACCTACTACGGTCCTTCCGACCTCCATCACTAGACAACAATCTTTTTGACCTCGATCTTTTACCGACTACAGTCCTTCCGACCTCCCTCACAAGACAACGGTCTTTCCGACCTCCGCCACCTACTACAATCTTTACGACTTCTATCCTATCGACTATGGTCATGCCAACCAAACAAACATATCTATGTTGATTATTGTAACTCCCACCATACAATTCGCTCTATATGATGTACATTTGTGACATCAAACTAAGGCCTTCTCCCAAAGAAGGGTCTCATTTGTAATCGACTGCAAATACTAGTGGATTCATTTAAACTGGGCTAGGTCCCATGATTTTCCCCCTTTTTAGAGGTTTCCAAGTAAAAACTCTCGTGTCTCTTATGAACGCTACGCTATCTCTTTCATCTACTTGTGTGATGGATCTTCGTACAATGCTAAGATATTAAACTATATATTTCTCTATCGCTGCAAATATTCCATGATGTAACAGTTTGGCGCCGTCTGTGAACGTCATTCCTGAATGGGGGACAATTATTGCTCCCAATCTCAAAAGATTGCTCATGTCAAAATATTGATATTAGCCATTGATGCATCTATTCCATATGAATTAGATGTTGACTAGAGGGCAACTTTATCTCCAATCATAGTAAAAAATATCCTATAATATTTTCAACATCAAGATGATATTTCAAGAAAATCTCAACAAATTCAAGGATGCTTCCAATCAATTATAAGTTTTATATAGTCTCATGCTAGACTTCTATTCCTTGGGCAAGGTCTTAATCTTGACCTCAAAAAGGCAGTAACGGTCTAAAGATAGACCATTCTTCACCTTTGATTTAGGAAACACACGGCATTCGCCGCCTTCTAATCAAGGCAAAATTGATCCCATGATATTCAATCTCTTCAACACAGGTTAATATCATCGAGCAAGGCTCTGACATACAACCTCAGATAGGTCAAACATCCCAGGAGGATGCCAATCAAATCTTAAATCATTAATTCAAGAAATATATAATCTTTATTGTGTCTCAATCACTGGATGATCAATCCCAGGGGGATTCGATCTCGACCTCTTCCACACAAGTTAATGTCATCACTAAAGGCTTTGACATACAACCTCGGATAGGTATACATCCTTAATAGATTCTCTCGATCTCTTTCATATAGGTTAATATCATCGAGCAGGGCTCTGACATACAACCTCAAATAGGTCATACATTCTTGATGAAATCTCTCAACATTTTCCATATAGGTTAACGTCATTGAGCAAGGATCTGACATACAATCTCGCATAGGTCATACATCCTTGGTGGATTCTATAGACATCTTTCATATATGTTAACATCATCGAGCAATGCTCTGATATACAATTTCGGATAGGTCATACATCTTTGGTGGATTCTCTTGACCTCTTTCATACATGTTAACATCATCAAACAGGGCTCTGACATACAACCTCGGATAGGTCACACATCCTTGGTGGATTCTCTCGACCTCTTCCACATAAGTTAACATCATTGAGTAGCGCTCTAGCATACAACCTTGGATATGTCATACATCTTTGATGGATTCTCTCGACCTCTTTTATATAGGTTAATGTCATCAAGCAGGGCTTTGACATACAACCTCAGATAAGTCATACATGCGTGATGGATTATCTTGACCTTTTTCATATAGGTTAACGTCATCAAGCAAAGTTTTGACATACAACCTCGGATAGGTCTTACATCCTTGATGGATTCTTTCGACCTCTTCCATATAAATTAACATCATCGAGCAACGCTCTGACATACAACCTCAGATATGTTATATATCTTTGGTGGATTCTACTAACCTACGCTCTTCTACCCATCATCAAACTTTTATTAGGCTTCTACCCAACGTTGAATTTTTACCCGTCGTTGGACTACTACTCGTCCCTGAACTTTTGTCAGGCTTCTCCCCGATATTGAATTTCTACCCAACATCAAACTTCTACCTGATGTCTAATTTCTGCTAATCACCAAACTTTCGTCAGGCATCTACCCGATATTGAATTTCTACCCATCTTCAAACTACTAGTCATCGCTGGATATTCATCGGGCTTCTCCCCAACGCCAAATTTCCACCTGTCACTGGACTTCTTCCCGACGTCAGACTTTTATTCGTTGTTAGACTTTCACCGACTAACATCAGACCTTCGCAGAATCTCTTGAAAAAGGAGGAGGAAACTCCTACTCAATGAGGGGCCATATACCTACACAGGGAATACCACTTGAACAAGACTAGGGGAATGCCTCAGCGTGAGGGAAAGAAGAAAAAAAAAGGAGGAAACTCCTACTAAGTGAGGGACCCTAGACCTTGACAGTGGATACCACCTGAACAGGACTAAGGGAATGCCTCAGCGTGAGGGAGAGAAGAAGAAATGGGGGAAATTTTCATTGTAAAGAAGGGACCTGGGCCTAGACAGGGGATACCGCCTGTGCAGGACCCGGGGGAAAGTCTCAAATGAAAGAAATGAGGAGGAAGAGAAAAAAAAAATTTAATACCCTAATGGGGGGTATTTATAACAAGGGTGGAGAGAGAAGGAAGTTAAAAAAAAACCCTAACTATCGGAAGTTAGTTGAACTGCCAGCTAACAGAAGCCAGGAAATGTGGCCAAGTTAGCCACGGTGCGTAGGCCAGGGCGCAGGTCAGATGGGTCGAGAGCATGGGCCAGGCGGGCCAGAGTGCGGGCAAGGGCGTACGGCAAGCCGGGCGGAGCGGGGCCAGGCGGGCCTCGCATGCACAAGTTACGGGTTGGTTGCCACTAGCGACGGTGTGCGATCGTCTAACAAGCCAAAGCGCCATCAGATTGCGTCCAAACCTAAATTTTGGCATGGACAGGCCAAATCAGGTGTTTTTGGGGTCCCCGGGGCCATTTTTTTATGTTTTGAACACAATTTTAGTACTTTTAAAGTTGTTTGGGACATCTACACAAAAGATTGGAGTATTTCCAAATTTTGAATCGAACAAAAATTTTCCCAGGAGCTATAATGCGTATTTTCGGACTTCTGGAACATCGAAGTCTGAAAATAAGGGGCAACTGATACATCTTCAAAAAATTATATTGATCAGACACAAATCTCGAGGAAAATCAAGTTGGAAACTTTATAATTAAAATTGGGACCATCGAAACTCTGATTTTAGTAAACTTATAATCAAATTGAATGTCTCTAAAATACGAAACCAATGACATCAAATTCAACCCAATTCGAGCCAAAATGGGTCCAAATCAAGGGAATGTAACACTATTGAAAGGTTTGAACCAGAATTTGGATTACCAAACAATTTCCAAACGTGACATGCTTATAGTCAAATTGAGCGGCTTGACGAAAAGAATCCAACAAGCACAAGATCATAGAATTTTGACATCGTTAAGACCTTCGAATGTCTGACGAACGGTCCTTCCGACCCCTTCGCCTTACTACGATTCTTCCGACCACTTCGCCTACTACGATCCTTCCAACCTCCATCGCCAGAAAACGGTCTTTCTGACCCTTGTCTCCTGCCGACTTTGGTCCTTCCGACCTCCATCGTTTATTACGGGCCTTCCGTCCTCCATCACCAGACAACATCTTTCTAACCTCGATCTTCTGTGGACTATGGTCCTTCCGACTTTCCTCGTCAGACAACGGTCTTTCTGATCCCTGCCTCATGCCGACTACGTTCCTTTTGACCTCCACTACCTACTACGATCTTTCTGACCTCTATCCTATCGACTTTGGTCCTGCTGACCATACAAACATATCTATGTTGATTATTGTAACTCCCACCATGTAATGCGCTATATATGATGCACATTTGTGACATCAAGCCAAGGCCTTCTCCCAAGGAAGGGACTCATTTGTAATCAACTACAAATACTTGTGGATTCATTCAAACTAGGCCAAGCCCCGTGGTTTTTCCCCTTTTTAAGTGGTATCAACGTAAAAACTCTGGTGTCTCTTATAAACGTTACGCTATCTCTTTCATCTGCTTGTGTGTTGGATCTTCGTATAACGCTAAGAAGTTAAAACTATATATTTCTCTATCGCCGCAAATATTCCAAGACACAACAATTGTTATTAGTAAAGCTATGTTACCCACAAACATTTTATATTACAAAATTCTCTTATTAAACTTTGCTATATAGTTTTATTTGTATAATTCAAATGTAATATTCCTTGTTGTGTTTAATCTCAATCTAAACATATAAATAAATAATCAATTTGTATTTAATCATCTTGGTTGACTCAAGTCATATCAATTTCTATTTATTATAACAATCTATAGCAAATACCTCCCAACTCTAACACCGTTGGTTAAGATGCAAATTGCCTCCATGATAACATTATGCTTCGACTTTTACTATTCCTCAAAGAGAGAGAGAGAGAGAGAGAGAGAGAGAGAGAGAGAGAGAGAGAGAATTCCAAAACTATGAAGTATGAACTCTCTCTAGCTCTTTCTCTTTTACTTTTTAATTTTTATTATTTTTAAAACAGATTCAATTTAATTTTGGCACAATTTAGAATCAAACACTTGTTATGTCACTACTCAAACTATTGGAGTAAGTGAGCAAAACCAACTCAAGAAAGCCCTAGTTGTGTCTTTGCCTTCTTCAATGAGCTTCAATTGCGATGCAATCTACTCCAATGAGCTCCCATGGTGACAACACTTTGTCAAGACAACTCCTGTCATGACTTTGCCTTCTTCAACGAGCTCCACTCACAACATCGCCTTCTCCAACAAGTTCTAGTCACGACATCGTATTCTTCAATGAGCTCTTATTGTGACTTTCTTGCTTCATTTTCGTGGAAGGTTTCCTAAAATTAGAGAAGAACAAGCTTGCAAATTGAGCTCGATATTTTTATAGATATGAAAAAAGCTGAGCTCCAGTTCAATACATGAGGCCAACTCAAGCTCCAACTTAAGTTCAAACCTATCCTGGGATAGGTGAGTTGAACTTTTTTTTGTTTGAAACATTTGAGTCATTAAGCCAAATTAACACACATATCATATACGCAAACTTTGAATCCAAATATCTGAATTAGTAGCCAAAGTACCAAACCAACAGACCAATGCACTCGGGCCATCCATCAAAGGAAAAGTTATTATGTCTAGACAAAAAATTGGAAATCCAGAAGAATACCGAACAATACCGAATGCTCAGTACAGAGCGCCCAGGTGACATGGCGCTCTGTTATTGGTCTCTGGACGCATTTGGTGTCCGGACACAATAATTATTCCCATCAAAGAGAATAATTATTACGTCCGGACAAAAAACCGAAAATCCGAACATATACCGAGCAATACCAAGTACTTAATACCCGAACTCCAGATGAGATGATATGGCGCATGATTATTAGTCTCTTACGTGTCCGATGACCTTACTTAGTAATTGCTCCATCAAAGAGGCTTTCGAACGCTCCGCACCTCCGCCCTTCTAATTTGTAAATCCATGACCGGAGGATTTGCTGGCCCTTCAAAGGCCAGCAATGCGCGGCCGCTTGAGCGCCGCCGAGATAAGACTCCTCCCTCTGCGCTGCCAAGCTTCTATTGCCCGCTCACAATGGCACTTATACTCCTCCGCATCCATCGTCATCGGCGGCTCCGACGATCACCAACAGGAACCTCCATGGACCGCTTCCAACCACCTCTTCCATAAACACCCCCGTCTCCTCTCCCTCGAACGCTGCAACTCTCTCCATTGCCTCAACCCTATCCTCGCTTACACCATTGTCTCCGGGCTCTTTCGCAACGCCTTCGTCGCCAGCCGCATCCTCCATTCCACCATCACCATACCTCCCCGAAACCCCTCCATTACCTTCTCCATCTTCTCCCAAATATCCCGACCTAATCTTTTCTCCTGGAATGCTATGATCAAAGCCCTCGCATCCACCTCGGCTTCCTCGCACTGCGCTATTTCTCTGTTTGTCGAAATGCGCCGAAAAGGCGTATCCCCAGATAAGTACACCCTGCCGTTCCTTCTCATGTCATTTACTTCAATCAAAGATCTTGATAAGGGTAGGTTGATCCATGCATCTTCCTTCGTGTTTGGATACGAATCCAACCTTTTTGCGCAAACACGGATATTATCAATGTACATGGATTGTGGGGATCCAGTGACCGCCCAACAGTTGTTCGACGAGATGCCGAACAGAGATGTCGTCACCTGGACTTCGGTGATCTCAAATCTGAGCCGGCAAGGCTGCCATGAACAAGCGCTTGCGGTTTTTAATCAGATGAGGGTTGACGATTCAGTCATTAGGCCTAACACCGCAACCATGGTCTCAGCCATGTCCGCTTGCTCAAGCTTGGGTTCCTTGAATCACACCAAAAACCTCCATGCCTGCCTTGTGAAAACAGGATTCGAAGACCATGTTTTCGCTCGGAATTCGCTGATAGATGCTTACGCCAAGAGTGGCAGCATTGCCTGCGCTCACCAAGTGTTCGATCGAATGACGGAGAGAGACCTCCAGTCCTGGACTACGATGATAATGGGCTTGGCCTTGAACGGGAACGGCCAAGATGCCATTTTTCTCTTCTCCAAGATGCTGAGAGATGGTTTGTTACCAGACTCGACCACTTTTATCGCAGTTCTCTCTGCATGCAGCCATGCAGGCTTGGTAAATGAAGGGATTGAGATATTCGAATCCATGGAAGGGGATTTCGGAATTAGTCCAGAGCTCATGCATTATGGCTGTATGGTTGATCTTTTCGCTAGAGCCGGGCATCTAAATCGTTCATATGAGTTCATCTCAAGCATGCCAATGGAGCCCAACTTGGAGATATGGGGTTCTTTGTTGAGTGCTTGTGGTGTTCATGGAGATTTGGAATTAGGTGAGCTTATTTCTAGGAGAATCGATTCTTCAACACGTCAATGTAGAGGAGGAGCTAGCGTGATTCTGTCAAATTTGTATGCGAACAGTGGGCAATGGCAGGACGTCATGTTGATTAGGAGGGGGAGAAGAGGGGACGGTGGTAAGCCTCCTGGTCGGAGCTGGATTGATGTTAGAGGTGTTGTGGAAGAGTTTGTGGTAGGAGATAGGCTACACCCACTAGCTAAGAAGATTGAGTGGGTATTGAATGGGTTGGGTAAAGCGATGGAAGGAGTTTTGTAAGAAAATGTAGAAAAAAATACGTTACATTGAGTTCATTATTTTTTTGAATAACTTAAAAAAATATTTATCATAGGCGTTATTTCAAAGTTCATCTGTCTTATATAATTTTTCCTTCTCTGCTTCTATTATTATCTTCATGATGCTGAAATGAAGAGATTTGACAACCTCAAGTTGATTGAGTACATGGAAGTGATGTTGTAGCCACAATTGTTTCATTTGAAGAAAACGAAGATATAGCCCTCTAAGGCAAGAGAGATTATTACGTGAGAAGTCCGGACATAAAGAATCATTGTTCACCACTGCACTTTTACTATTCACTGTTATTCTTTCTGTTCACAATCACAAAACCGAATGATTTTCGTATAGACTCTGCACTTAATAATCTCTCCTAAGGCAACTAGTGGGGCTTTCGATGAAGGGACTTTGGCTGATCCTCTGAGTTCCTCGAGTCTTTCCCCTCCCATAAAGATGACTCTCCTTGAGGTTTTGTCAAAAATGAGGTTGCTGAAAATGTTTTATCTACAACTATTGCTGAGGGCAAGAAGGTCAAGGAGAATTTGACTGAATATGAGAACATCATCATCAAGTTCATTATGAGTGAACTCTTAGGTCTGCTCAAGAGATTACAGTCCACGTGAAACTTTCTTTAAAAGGGGAAAAATTATTCTGTGCGGGCACCAGACGGCGTTTGGAGACCAACCAGAATACGCCACGTCACTTTTTTGCTCGGTACCGGTGCTCAATACCATTGTGTTTTGGATGACATGACGTGTTCTGGTTGTTCTCTAGACTATCCTGTTCTCCTAAAAGTGACAATGAATAGGAGTTCTAATACCACAAAATTGTCATGATTTTGTCAATTAAGAGACTATTTAGTTTAAAGTAAATGAATGTCAAGTATTTCAAATACATGATTTAAAAAATATTGATGTTTGATTTAAATTAAAATAAAAATAAAAAGTAAAATTTTAAAGAATTTAAAATTCATTCTTTAGTTTTATTTTGGTGAATTTGAAAATCATTAAATTTGTCTAAGTTTAAAATACATAATTGATGCCTCCATTGTCACCCACTATTGCTACCCCACACAACAGCCACTGTTGGTCTTTACCGTGAAAAATAAAATGAAATTAATTGTACGAATTTATTTTATACTCATCCAAATAATTCTAGAATATTTCATATACAATATATTTCTTTTACGGTGAAAATCTTTTACTCTGTTTTTCTTTCTTAGAAAATCAACTGGTTTCAAAAGACAATAAATGTATTTTGAGCTGGAGATTCTGTGGATAAGTTATCAATGCTCAATCTTTTTTTTTTTCTTTTCACCATGGGTTCTACTGAAAAGGTTTAAGCTATCACGGAGGAGGAACACTTGGAACTTTTAACAACGAAGAATTTCAGCCTTATTCACTTTAGAGTTGTCTATTGAAGTCGTTGCTGAGGTTGTGAAAGAGCATGCTCATGCCAACCCTAAGAGACTCTAATGTGAACAAGTCTGCTATTATTTCTCCAAGAGAGCAAGTTGGAGAAACAATCTCGGCCACAAAGTTGATGATTTGCTTGTTGAGATCACTTCTTTGAAAAATACTATAACTTTAAATCAACTTTATACTAAAACCTATAAATCTAAATTATATAGAACGAAATTTCGCCGTTGTGCATGAAACATAAAAATTATATAGAAACGACAATGATATCGCCTAGGGACCTTGCGAGGGAAAATCAGCATGGATTTCGAGGCGATGATGTGCAAATCGAGATATGCACAAAAATTAAAAAATAAGATATATATATATATATATATATATATATATATATTCAAAAATGGATGCCCTTACCTGTTGTTTGGTGCTAACGCCGGCACCATTTAGTTCTTTTCTTGTGATTTACTCGTTTCGATCGCACTACCCATTCTCATTATTAAAATGAGAACGAACAGAGCCTCTTCTTCCTCCCGCACACAAAGCCGCAACTCCCCTCTCCTATCAAATCTTTTATTTGGTCTGATGACCTGACGTAGCTCTATGTTCGGACTCCAGTAAAATAGTGTCATGTGTTCTTACTTTTTACTGCATAGCCCGACAACCCGACCCAGAACGGCCTGGGATTGCTATGTTCGCGTATTGTTAGGTATTGGTCGATTTTGCTCGGCAATAACGAGAAATACCATTATGTGAAGAGCAATACCGAACAATACCGAGTTTTTAGCAAAACTCGGTATTGCTCGATATTGGTCTTGACAGAGCGGTATTTCTCGTTATTGCCGAGCAATACCTAGCAATACGCGAACATAGCAATCCTGGGGTTCCGATCCGGGTCAGGTTATCGGGCAGTGCGGTAAAGAGTGAGAACACGTGGCGACATATTATTGGCGTCCGAATGTAGAACTACGTCAGGTCACCTGATCTAATAAATGTTCCTCATATCACCCTTCATTCACACGCAACAATCGCGTGCTTCCACCTCCCTCTCTCCCATTCGCACAGACACACGCGACGTCCATGCTTGCTAACCCAACCTCCATCCCACTTCCAACTGATTGGTCGATCCTGCACTGACTGCTGCCTTCGACCCTATCTCCTTTTGTAAACAGGATCTCAAACACCCAGTCTGATCCCGACCGGCCTGCCCCTTCTGCTCTATGCAGCTCGATCCCAACCCGCCGCTCACGATCTACCCACTCCCGATCCGACTCCATCCCACACCTAGACCTCACACACGACCCATGCTTATGTAAGACCAAGCTCCAACTCCTACCGTGTGTCCAACCCGTACGATTCACATAGAGCAACCTGATTCTTGCAGTTCGTCCAGTAAATCCAACCAGTTCGACCACCTACTTTTTCATTTATCAGAATTCTAAACCCATCTCCAACTTTCCAGCATCCCTTCAACCAATAAATCTAAACTCAAAAATCCCTCAAATCCCATTTTCGACCCTCGCGGTGCAATGAGCAGACCCCCATTGACGCTTTTCTTAGCATAATAGGAGGGAGCTTAATTTGATGCTTTTGACGAGAAGGGTAAGCTTCGTGGACACTTTTTTTAGCATGGTGAGGTGAAACTTAAGTACCCGTGTACTCTTTCAGGTTGGTAGGCAAATTTGCAAATTCTTCGTGTAGGTACCCATGCACGTCTTTCTTCACAACGTAAGGTAGAAGATCACAGCCATGGTGTCACCTAACACCGATCATGCACGCCTTTCTTGGCAGGGTGGAAGGCAAAGTCCCAAAAGTTTTCTTAAATGGGGGTGTGGGGGCGCTGCGGGGGGAGGGGGGGGGGGGGGGTGGTGCCAGAATTTAGACTAACATGGAACTGAATTTATATAAAATTATAGGAGACTTGATTGCAACAAAATTATAGGGAACCTTGATGCTTAAACTAAAATTACAATTTGCATAATAACAAAAATTAAACTAAAGTGTACAAGCAAGGACTCGTGGTGGATAAACAAACATCAATACATCTTGCCTATGAGTAACAATTAATAAGAACATGTAATCTAATTACAAGCAATGATGCAAAACCATTAGCTCACCTATGAATAATAGTAATGGATCTGCTATATTCACCGTAATCATGCCTACAAACGAGCAAGGATAATTAAAAGGACATGCAATGAATATAACAACATCTCTACAGTCGATGTCAACTAACTTGCAAACAAATGCAGCAATCCCCTATGAACAATGATGAGTAATATGCAATGAATGTGTCAGGTTCCCAACAAATATATATAAGAGAGTTGCAATGAATACTTCACACAGTATACGAACAAAGACAACAAATTTGTAATAAATGCAGGCACTTATGGACAACAATAAAGGACTCATTATGTGTACAATAGTCTACTCAAGAATCTAGATAGTAAAACTTGTGTTGAATATGGCTTGCCCGCAAGTGGAGGGCACAAACCTGTGATGTACACAATGCTCCGCCTATAAGCAACACTATAAGATTCATATTTAATGCAGCCCACCCATGAGTAATAGCAAAAGGCTTGTAATGCACATAACAATATCGCCTATAGGCAACATTAGAAGATTTAAACTGAACACAATTCACTTGCATTAACTGGCGGCTTCTGAATGTCTGCTACTTGCCCGCAAATAATGTTAACAAAGTTTATACTACACGACAACTTGCCTACAAAGAGAAACGAATGATTCGAAGCACAAACTACAGTTCACTTGTGAGTAGAAGCAGGAAACTTGTTGTGTCAATTTATCATATCAAATGAATTAGCTTGCTTACAAACAATAATGGGGGATTCATGATGCACCAAATAGCTTACTTGCAAGTAAAAGCACACTCCTACAAGCTGAGTTGGAGGAAATGATAATTTGCAAGAGATGAAATGAATTAAATAACACAACTCATACACTACAGTTCTCTCGTGATAAAAAGCAGGGAATTTGTAGTGCACACAGTAAATTTCCTATGAACAACAAGAAGCCTTAATGAACACTATAATTCACATGTAAGCAGAAGTAGAGAATTCATAATGTCAAGTTATCATATCAAAAAAAACCAGCTTGCCTATAAATGACAATGGGAGTAGGGGTGTCAATTTGAGTCAACGAGTCGGGTTTGGGTCCCGGGCGTAAATGGGTTGACCCAAATTTGACCTGTTTAGCTAAACGGGTCAGGATATATAGCCCGGACCCAACCCACATGGGTTACTAGGTTGACCCAACCCGACCCGCAAACCCGAATCGGACTTAATGAGATTTAAAAAAATTTAGTTACATGGCATCGATTAGATTTTTTTTTTTTCTTGTATGTATATTATAACCCCATTGATTGGATGTATTTTTTTTGTTAGTTTAATGATAAATATAGATGCATAACTTAATAGGTATTATTTTTTTCAAAGAAGTTTTATAATTAAAAGAAAGTTTATTAAAATTTAGTTACACGGCATCGATTTTTTTAAGTTTAAAAAACTCAACGGAGCTCAAATAATTTCTTAGCCATCGTTTAGAACAATTTTACATCATTATTTTTTCTTTGATTTAAAAAGCTTTTTTTACTTACGGGTTAGCCAGGTTGACCCATGAGTTTTTGGGTCAACTTGAACCCGACGAGTTTTTCAAACAAATTGACCCGAACACGAATTTTTTCGGGTCAGGTTCAGGTCGGGTTTTGAGTCGTGTCAATTTTTGACACCCCTAAATGAGAGATTCGTGGCAGATAATGTGGCTCACTTACAAGCAAGGGCACATTCTCCTATTGTCCATTGAACAAACATCCCCTACGAGCTAGCTTGAATTATATGATAACTTGGAGGAAGCAAAGTAGACTAGATAATATTTCTCCTATATACTACAATTGAAGTTAATATGTCTTTATGCTACTGGATCTACAACACTAATACAAGTAGATAGAAGACGTTTCTTAAATTCGATCTAAAATTTTGCACAGTTT
Organism: Dendrobium nobile; assembly: GCA_022539455.1. NCBI lineage: Eukaryota > Viridiplantae > Streptophyta > Magnoliopsida > Asparagales > Orchidaceae > Dendrobium > Dendrobium nobile. The sequence continues at coordinate 27,385,242 of CM039731.1, forward strand.
CTAAATGATAATTGTCACGACCCGACCCGAGACGGATCCCGCCCGCACCGGGCCGCGACCAGCCAAACAGACTAATCAGGATCTGGCTTTGAAATTTTGCTTACTGAACGGAATCTTCCAAATATTATACACACAAAACAGACCAGAGCTACTAACAAATATCAAATGCAGCGGAACAAATCATCTATATTTTTCTTTCTTTTCCTCAAAACAATCATCTACAAATACAGTGCATGGCTGACAGAAAGAAACAGAGCAGAAAAGTCATGACTGTACAAAAATCAAAAAAGAACAAAATACCTATACTGATCAGACTCTGAAATCTAGTCCTGGACTTCCTTCCCTTTCCCAGAACCTGAAAAACAACCAGAAAATAAGAGTGAGCTCAACAGCTCAGCAAAGCAACAAACCTCCAATCAAAATTCTCAGAATCCAAAATCAAACACATCAGACAGAAATCAGAATCTTCGTACTGAAATCAGAATCGGATCAGAATCTTCGTACTGAAATCAGAATCGGATAGTTCATAACAAAACAGATCAAATCAGAACATATATGGACATATATCAGATCAAAATCAGATCGGAACTGAAACAGACATATATCAAATCAGAAACAGAACAGATCAGACCTATCACATTAACGGAATCAGAATCGTACAGAAATCAGATTCAAATCATAGCGGAACATAACAGAATCGTATCAGAATCGTATCAGAATCATATCAGAATCATATCAGAATCAGAATCAGATTCGCTTACAGAACAGATACGGAAAATCAGAAATCATTTCTCAGATATCAGATATCAGATATATAATTAATAGCTAAATTCCCTGACACTGACGGAATCTCTACGGATTCCGGCCCCTTATGCCTCCCTTTGTGCTCACGGCACCAGAACAGATGTGCTTATAGCACCAGAACAAATGTACTTATCATACCAGAATACATATATAGTGCTTATAGCACCTAAACAGATTTCCTCGGATCCGGAACAGAACAGATATCAGATTTCATATTGAGCTCATTTCAGATTTCCCAGACACTAACTGAATCTCATAGGATCCAGGCCCCTTATAACTCCCTTTTTATAGCATATACAGATAGCATATCAAATCAGAAGAAATCCGGACAAATCAGAAATCACCCAAAAATCGGGCAGCATAACGGCAGCGTATGAAATTTACACAATTTTCCTGAAAAATCACAAAATACCAAATTCACACAGAATGTAGATAACAACATTTCAGAACATTTATTCTACTGCCACAGCATTTAATATTCACACAGAAAAATACAGTCGGAATAAAACACCGTCAAATCAAAACGGTCCGGACAAAAATCTCCAAAATATATTCAAAATGTGCACACCCGGCACGTCAACGATATACAAAAAGTTACGCGGTAAAAACTAAACCAGTCGGAAGATACGGACGAAAATCGCTAACAAAAACGAAATCCGGACAGAAAATACCGTCAACAGCGACGGTTCTGAAAATTGAGAAAGTCGGATTGTGCCTTACCTTGCGTACAGCAAAATCCTCAACAGTCTCGTCGAACAAAAACGGACCCGCGACTTCCCGAAATCAACTTTTCCTTTTTCCTCTTTTTCCTTTTTCTCTCGGATTGGATTTCTGATTTTGAAATTTAATTTCTCTCTCCTCAAAATATCTCATTTCAGCTTTAAAATACTCAGATCGTCCTGGACGATCGCACTTCGTCCCGGTACGATCTGGGCTCTGGAAAATTCTCGTCCAGACGAAATCAATTATCGTCTCAGGACGACTTGGGCTCTGGAAAATTTTCGTCCAGACGATCCAACATTTCGTCCAGGACGAACTGCTCAATTTTCACAATTCTGAACAAACCTGTACTGATCGTCCCGGACGATCCAACTTCGTCCCGGACGAACCTGGAGCAAAACTGATATTACAATAATCACCTGTGCAACTGATTGTATTTAAATATTTTAAAAGCCCCCTCATACATTATAATATAATTGACTAAATTTAAGCGCATTATCTCGAGAACGTGCCACTACTTTGAGAAGCTTATAATAGCCTCAAGAAGCATATGACAGCCCTGAGAGATGCATTGATGCCTCAGGAAGCATGTCATTATCTCAAAAAATGTATAATATTCCCAAAATATGCATTGATATATATATATATATATATATATATATATATATATATAATATATATATATATAATATATATATACAAAAAAACTGTGAACATATACTCTGCAACATTTAAAATGTGTTATATAAATGCACCATCCAACATGCAAAAATGCACTGTGTCGCAGCAGCGCATTATACCAACATATAAACACATTATACATTACACAAATGCATTAAGCTACCACATCAGTGCATTATGCAAATATACGAGCAACACAAAAATGCTTTGGGGGATGAGTTTCTTAAGTGCATTATAATATGTGTCTCTGAAGTGCTTTGGGGGATGAGTTCCACATGTGCTTTTGTAGCACAAGTTTGAAGCTTCGTTTGGGACAACTTTTTTATTGTTTTCTAAAATTGATTTTAGTAAAAAAAAAATGTACTAAAAGGTTGATTTAAAAAGCAACACGAAAGCTATCCCAAATGAAACTCGAAACTTATGCTTTTGCTCATATCAATTGCCTTGAAAGCAAATTTGTGTGGTCTTGGAATAATGTAGATTATATATATGAACTAAAGCAAATTTTCCAAGATAATATGCGAGATTTCACTTCCTACAAAGAACATCACATTATATGATTGCAACCCCTCTTGCATTGCAATGGAAACCTTGCAATCAACAAAGAATTTATTTTATATATGCTTCAATGAATTGTTTGAATGTCATGGTTATATAAACCATAAATAAGAATTTTCTTCATCCAAATGTCTTTAGAAGTGGAGGTGTGCTGACACTTCTAAGATTCTCATATCTTATCATAAGGTTAAGTCATTTAAAATTTATAAAGAATTCATATGGTACTTATAAAAATATAATTATGTGTGCTATATATCTTAATTACATTAGAGATTGTAGAGTATGTGATACAACGCATCCCCCATCACAACAACAACAACAACAACACTTTATCCCACTACGTTGAGTCAGCTATATGAATCTTTTTTATTTCAATTGTATCCTATTAAGAGACAAATTCTTATTTAAATCTAATAAAGAAAAGTCATATCTAATTTGGTACGAAAGAAGCTTTCAAATGTATATCTTCAAGAAAATAAATAACATGGATGTTTTTCTAATTTCATGTATTACGACTAATATAAAGTCAAATTTCATAAATAAAATCCATTCACCAATTAGCAATAATAATCATCAAAAGTATTGCAAGCATTCTGAATTACAAAATAGTATGACTTTTATCGCACCTTATATCCCAACTATATCACTTAGGTGATATGCAAACATTTCCACAATTCCTAAAATCAAGCCATTTATATACTCACATACACCTTCACATGTGCCTAGTAGGTATCGACGGATTGCAACAAAAGAACACACGTCTAATGGGGCCCACATATGAACTTTTAGATGATCAATAAGGACTACTCGTCCAGGACTCACAAAAGAGCTTGCCCAATGATCAATAGACATTACTCGCTCAAGCCTACAAAAAGAAGTCGATCCTTACAGGAGTTGATCAAGAATCCTTACAGATCAAGAACTCGTCACTCACCACACAATAAGTCACCCACTAGGGTCACTTGCCCTAATCCAAAGCAGGTATCCTTATTCATGATTGCCAAGATCGATTATAAGAATGCACCTATTCATATGGCCCTCATCGCATCCTGCCATGACTGTCGCACCTAAAGCTCTTCCTTCTTGCAACAACAATTTACTCGCCTCCCTCTTCTAAAGAGGTATGAAGCCCCCAACACAAGCTGGCAAACCCAACAAGCCTACCACTCGCATGTCCCCTTAACTCGACACTTTTCGATGAACTCACCCAAACATGATCGCTTGAACCTACTTGGAAATACCAACCTCACCCAAAGACAAATCATGAAGAAAAATATGCATGGAGAAATATTTAAATCAGTATATTTCTTATTCTTTCAAACATGATCTTTCCTATAGCAATTGGATCCTTATAATTAAAAGCTGAAAAGGAACATATTGGATATTTTAACTCATTGAGATTTTGAGTACCTATATTATAGATTTTTGTATAGCAAACTGCTTTCTCTACATTGTGCACCTTTTTTTTTGTTCAATAGATGCAAATAAACTGCACTTCCTGTGAACCCTTCCCCCATTCAAAGAAACCTGCTATGTAATAGAGCTAACAACACACCCAAAACAATCACCAAACAGTATAAAATCAGAACCAGACAATGAGATCAGAGAGAAGATGGTAAACAAGACAGTAAAATTTGATATAACGCACACATGCAATACTAACATTTTATGCTGATCATCATAAATATCACACAACCACAAACCGTAAGACATGAAGAGCTAAAGAAACAAGTTAATTGTTGCACAACAAAATAAATTCATTTATGGAATTAAAAATGCCACGAGTAGTTATTATGTAGTAGAGAAGAATCAAGTAACATGCAACAAATCACCCAAGCTCCTCAGAAACCATGAATCTTGATTTGCTCTTTCTTCAAAATGCCAGCCTGCTCGCCAAAACAGAACAGCAAAAGTAAATCAGCAGAAAACCCCAAAACATGGGAAGTGAAACTGATGGCCATGTCAAGCAGTACCTGGACAAGAAAGGTGGAGACATTCTTGCGTTGATCACCTTGGAGTTGAATGACCTGCACAGTACAGCAATAAAGATCAATCACCAGAGCTGTAAACAAAAAAGATCAATCAATCTTCATCGATATAATCATAATTATTAGGCTTCGTTTGGGACGACTTTCTCGCTGCTTCTTGAAGCAGCTTTCTGATACAAAAAATTAATTTTTTGTACTAGAAAGCTGCTTTAAGAAGCATAAAAAAAACCGTCCCAAACGAAGCCTTAGTCTTATCCCAACTATTCAGAGGTTAAGCTAGTGTGGAATGACCAAGAAGCATATAACCTGTCCAAGCTCGGGATCCTCCACAACAGTACCATTGCAACAAAATTCTTTCTTCAGGTCCTTCAAGATCTTGGTTTTGCTGTACTCTTTCTTCAACCCTTGCACAGTTGTCAGGCTCTTCCTTCCATTGCGCTGTTGCACGCGGATGTGCACATACTCCTTTGACACAGCACCAGCATTATCAGCACTAGCCTCAGCAAACGGATCTGTCATAAAAAATTTATGACCACAAAGTCAAGAAAATAAATTGTCAACTCATTCATTTTACGGCAAACGGAATGGGCTGTGAGGTTTCACTCCTCAGTGGTCTGAAAGCAGATATAAAAATGCCATACATGCAAAGTTGTTATGTCTAGAAGAAGCATTTTGAAAACATGCGAGGATGAACAGAATATACAATGTTCTTACTTTGGCCAATAACGAGTCATAACATAAATAACAATCCCCTCTAAAAGTTTATGTGCCCAAAGTCATTTGTCAAACACAACATTGTAAAAATTGCATATTTCTTTCAAAACAGAAATAATACGGCTGAATGAGATGGGCTAATTAACTATTTGGAAGTTCACAATTCGTGAAAAAAGTCCTTAAGATTTCAACGAAAGAGCAATTTTCCTAGTAATAAAGCAGTCAGTTGCACAAAATTGAGCCTAGAAGTCCAAAGAAAATATAGTAGGAAATGGAAAAAACTGTACATTAACTTCATGTAAGGATCAAGCGCCAAATCCAGCAGTAGTTAAAAGAAAAAAGGCCCAAAAAATGTGGTTGCACAGGCCTGTTAAGAAGACCTGCAGTATTATGAAACTTAAGTGGGAATGAGAGGTGAACTGGTTAGTTTGAGCAGCATGAAAAGATGGAAACAAAATGAATAAATTGATCAAACGATTGCACAACTCTTCTAAGTGAGCAACAGGTACAAAACCAAGACTTTCCAGTACTACACGCACAATTCAAAGCTAAAGAAAATGCAAAAAACAAACTGACAACCAGTAAAAATATAAAAATCATCAGAATACAAGTTACAACAGTTTTTAATGCGTAGACAATAATTAATGCGTGAACCACTAGATTAGTATTGTGATAATGGTCTTTAAAGAGGGAGGTTTGAAAGAGACTGTTTTTTGGAGGGGGTGGGGGGTGTCCCTAAGGAACGAACAAGTAGTGGCTTCTGCCAAGTTTCCAAGGAAAAAAGAATGATCATTGAACCAAATCCCATATAAAAAGAAAAGGTTATTGGGCTATATAAACTAGGGGTGTCAATTTTTGAAACAACCCGAACCTGACCAGGAAAAATCCGGGTTAGGGTCAACCCGGACCCGAAACGGGTCGGGTTTGGGTTCAACAAATCAACCCGTTTTAAAAATCAGGTTGGGTTCGAGTTGACCCAGCAACCCGAAAAGTACCCGAAATTGACACGAAAACTCCTATTTGACCCGGAAAACCGAGATTGATCCATTTTTTACCCGAAAATCGATTATTGACACGATTTTTTACCCGAAAATTAGCAATTTTAGGTCATCTTCGGGTCATTCGTGTTGGGTCGGGTTGACCCGGACCCGAATCGGGTCAGGTTCGGGTCCGGAAACCTGGCCCGTTTTTAAAAATGGGTCGGGTTGACCCGAATAGTTCCGAGTTTGACCCGAACCCAACCCGCTGACCCGAATTGACACCCCTAATATAAACAAAAGATAAATCAAATATATGAAGACATTTTTTGTTATAATCAAAGAATGATCATTGAACCAAATCATCATAATCATTAGCATTATTATAACTATCTCAGGTCATCTTTATGAATCCTCATTCACCATTTATGATTATTGAGTGTTGCTATCTTCAATTTATCCATCTACTTCCTAATCTTTTAACACTAATTTTATATATCTTACTATTACATCTTCGAACCTTGATTCTACATACCAGGACCACTAAGTATAACTTCCACCATCTCCAACTAAAGCAATTTATCATCTCTCTCATATAATCATTTCTCAATCTAAACTTTTTAAGTTTTCAAAACATTCACCTTAATATTCTCACTTCTACAAACCCTCAACTTCACTATCAACGTACATATTACCAATAATCAAACAAGGAAACATAATTGATCTAATTGCAGTCATATAAAATTTAACTTTAAGTCTCAATTATACTTTTTAATCCTCTAAGTCGCTTGCCCATTTTAACTTGAGATAAGACATACAATGTGACAAGTATTGACCTAAAAAAATTACTTAAAACAATGCCAATCTGATATAATAGTTGATTTGCGACTTAAACTTTACAAGTCATCTTTTTATACAAACCCTTAGGAGGAGGGAGGAGGGAGGAGGGAGGAGGAAGGAGAGGGAAGCGGGGTGATCATTAAGGCCAAGGGCTGGATAAATAGTGGCTCTTGCCAAGCTTCTAAGAAAAAAGGAAGGATCCTTGAACAAAATTCCATAACAAAAGAAAAGGAAAGGTTACTAGGCTATATAAAATTATAAATCAAGATTGTACCAAATATATGAAGATATTTTTTGGTGTAATTGGTGGACTGTCAATGGAAACTATATGATTAAGTACACCTGTGATGAGCATTCATGGAATGATTGATACCAAAAAGGGTACAACCCTAAGGTTCAAGCCTAGTATAGGATTGATTGTGGCCTAGGTAGAGAAAAACTTGGATAGTATAGGATGAAACATAAAGAACCAATTATACACATATGGATAATATATATATATTAATACGATAACAAGTAGCATATACAATATTCCGAAATGTTTAGGTAATGGGACGACAACGATGTTTACCACCATATAGGTCCAAAACTTAGGAACATTATGCTACACTGCCAAGGAAGGATTAGATGTTAACTTTAAGGCACAAAGATAATGAGAATTCTAGAAAAGAGCCTCCAACATGCATAATTTATGTTCTCATTGTAATCATACAATATTCCAACTATTATGAGAGGGCTAAATAAAATGAAGGGTGGAAAAGCTGTTGGACCTGATGATATTCCAATAGAAGTGTGGAAATGCTTAGGAGATGAAGGAATTTCATGGCTTACTAAACTTTTTAATACTATTTTGAAGACTAAAAAGATGCCAGATGAGTGGAGAATGAGTGTGTTAATTCCTATTTTTAAGAATAAAGGTGATGCACAAGATTGTGCGAATTATAAAGGTATTAAGTTAATGTGTCATACTTTAAAACTTTGGGAGCGAGTTATGGAGCATAGGTTGCGGCGTGATACTAATGTTTCTCATAATCAATTTGGATTCATGCCGGGTAGGTCGACTATGGAAGCCATTCATTTATTAAGAGGTTTGATGGAGAAATATAGAGAAAATAAGGAGGATCTACATATGATATTTATTGATTTAGAAAAAGCATATGATAAAGTTCCAAGAGAAGTGCTATGGAGAGTTCTTGAAAAGAAAGGAGTCAATAATGCTTATATTCAAATCATTAAAGATATGTATGCATGAGCTATTACTTGTGTTCAAACACAAGGTGGTTTGACCAAGTATTTCCCTATTTCGGTTGGGTTACATCAAGGATCAGCCTTAAGCCCATATCTTTTTGCTTTAGTCATGGATGTTCTCACTAGACATTTGCAAGAGAATGTACCTTGGTGTATGCTTTTTGCTGATGATATTCTTCTTGTTGATAAGACTAGAAAGGGAGTTGAAGGTAAACTTGAATTATGGAGGTCAACCTTAGAGTCTAAAGGTTTTCGCTTGAGTAGATCTAAAACGGAATATATGGAGTGTAATTTTGGTAGTAATAGACCTAGTGAGGGGATTGTGACTTTGGGCGCTCAAGTCATTAATAAGAGTACACGTTTTAGATATCTTGGATCTATTGTTCAGAGTGATGGTGAAATAGATGGGGATATTATCAACAGAATTCAAGTTGGATGGTTGAAGTGGAGGAATGCATCAGGCTTGTTATGTGATAGAAATGTACCCCTCAAACTTAAGGGAAAGTTCTATAAGATGGTAGTGAGGCCTGCAATGCTTTATGGTGCCGAATGTTGGCCATTAAAAGAGAAGCATAATACTAAGTTAAGTGTGGCAGAGATGAGGATGCTCAGGTGGATGAGTGGCTTTACCCTTAGAGATAGGATACGAAATGAGCATATACGTGAAAAGGTTGGAGTAGCTCCAGTAGAAGATAAGATTAGAGAGAGTCGCCTTAGATGGTTTGGTCACATAAAACGGCGGCCTTCCGATGACCCCGTTAGGAGAGTAGAGGTATTAGATTTGACTTATGTTAAGAAAGGTAGGGGTAGACCTAAAAAGACTTGGTTAGAAAATATTAAGAATGACCTTTCTTTATTAGATTTAAACGAGAATTTGACTTTTAATAGGACACAATGGAGAAAAAGGATTCATGTAGCCGACCCCACGTAGTGGGATAAAGGCTTGATGTTGTTGTTGTTGTTGTATGAGAGGGCTAAATAAATCATCCTTATCATGATAATCATTAGCATTATTATAACTATTTCAGGTCATCTTTATGAATCCTCATTCATCATTTATGATTCTTGAGTGTTTCTATCTTCAATTTATCCATCTACTCCCTAATCTTTTAACATTGGTTTTATATATCTTATTGTTGCATCTTCAAACCTTGATCCTACATACCAAGACCACTAAGTATAACTTCTACTATCTCCAACTAAAGCTATTTCTATCATCTCTCTCATATAATCATTTCTTAATCTAAATTTCTTATGTTTTCAAAACATTCACCTTAATATTCTCACTTCTACCAACCCTCAACTTCACTATCAATGCAAGTATTCCCAATAATCAAACAATGTAACATAATTGATCTAATTGAAGTATTAGAAAATTTAACATTAAGTCTCAATTATATTTTTTATCGCCTATGTAACTTGCCCATTTTAACTTGAGATAAGACAAACTATGTAATAATTATTGACCTAAAAGAATTAATTAAAACAATGCCAATCTTATATAAAAAAAAAATATTTGATTTGCGACTTAAACTTTACAAGTCATCTTTTTATACAAACTCTTAGGAGGAGGGAGGAGGATCATTAAGGCTAAGGATTGGATAAATAGTGGCTCTTGCCAAGCTTTTAAGAAAAAAAGGAAGAATCGTTGAACCAAGTTCCATATCGAAAGAAAAGAAAAAAGTTACTAGGCTACATAAATAAAGATTGCACCAAATATATGAATACATTTTTTGGTGTAATGGGTGGACTGGCAATGGGAACTATATCATTAGGTACACTTGTGATGAGCATTCATGGAATGATTGATACCAAGAAGGGTACAACCCTAAGGTTCAAACCTAGTATAGGATAGATTGTGGCCTAACGTAGAGAATGCCTTGGATAATATAGGATCGAACATAAAAATAACAAATAAACACATATGATTTAGATATCTATTTTTTATTTGCAATATTACCCTCCCCACACACCCCCTCACCCCCAACCCCCACAAAAAATAAATAAAAAATAAAAATAAAAACTACTAAAAATAGGACATAAAAAATCATTAATGTTGAGATGAATGGCAATGCATCAAGGGGTTGGGTGGCCCTTTTCATGTTTTTTTAGTGTGATTTGATGAAGGGCATCATATTTACCTTAAAATATTAGGATAAATAAGTACTTAAACCTTAAAAAATAAATTAACTCAATAGGAAAAAAAAGTGACAAAAAGAAAGTCCTATGGAGGACCATATTCGGACATGAAATCATCTAGTTTTGATAGAGAAAAGATATGATAACAAGCAGCATAAGCAGCATATTTAGTATTGTAACATGATTAGGTAATGAGAAGACTGATATTTATCACTGTATAGCTCAAAACTTTAGGAACATAATGCTATTCTGCCAATAGAGAAGTGGATGTTAATATTAAAGCATATAGATATTAAAAATTTCATAAAGGACATCCAAGCAGCATAATTTAGTTTATCATTGCCATCATTAGCAATATTCCAACTATCATGTGATCAAATCATCTTGTTTTGATAAAAAAGGTTTGATAGCAAGTAGAATATACAGTATGCCAACATGGTTAGGTAAAGGGATGACATCGATGTTTACCACAGAATAGGATCAAAACATAGGACCATTATGCTATGCTGTCAAGTAAGGATTAGATGTTAGTATTAAAGCACAAACATATTGAGAATTCTAGAAAGATAGAAAAAAAAAAAGAGCCTCCAATATGAGAATTCTAGAATATTGAGAATTCTAGAAAAATAAAATAAAATAAAATAAAAAATAAAAAAAATAAAAAAAAAATATTGAGAATTCTAGAAAAGAGCCTCCAATATGCATAATTTATTTTCTTATTGTAATCATAGCAATATTCCAACTATCATGAGAAGGCTAAATGAAGCATCCTTATCATCATAATCATTAGTATTATAATAACTATTTCAGGTCAACTTTATGAATCCTCATTCACCATTTCTTATTATTGGGTTTTGCTACCTTCAATTTATTCATCTAATCCCTAATCTTTTAACACTAGTTTTATATATCTTATTGTTGCATCTTCAAGCCTTGATTCTACATATCAGGATCACTTAGTATAATTTCCACTATCTTCAACTAAAGCTATTTCTACTATCTCTCTCATATAATCATTTCATAATCTAAACTTCCCGGGTTTTCAAAACATTCAACTTAATATTCTCACTTCTACAAACCCTCAACTTTACTATCAATGTATATATTACTAATAATCAAATCATGCAAAATAATTGATCTAATTGCAGTTTTATAAATTTACTTTAAGTCTCAATTATATTTTTTTATTACCTAAGTCACTTATTCATTTGAACTTGAGATCAGACATAACTATGTAACAATTACTGACCTAAGAAAATTAATTAAACCAATGCCAATCTTATATAAAAAAATCTTTGATTTGCAACTTAACCTTTACAAGTCATATTTTTATACAATCCCTTAGTTTATGCATTCAAGAGTTTAGCTTTAATACCAAATGGAAGTCATATAGTAACAAAGTAAAGCATCGATAAAGCTGCGATGAAAATGGAAGTGGATTGATAAATATTTGATCCCATCAATAATCATAATTTATTAAAAATAAAGCATATGACTAAATCATAAAAACATCTCATATCTAATTAGAGAAATGAATCAAAATAGTCCCATGACTATTTATGAAAGACCAAAATAGTCTCTAACTATATTAAAGCATTATTTCGGTCTCTCAACTCCTTAAAGAGGAATTAAATAGTCCCACTATGAGACTATTAAAATTCCTTTTTAAAGACATCATTTAATATAGTTGGAGATCATTTTGGTCCTTCATAAAAAGTCAAGGGACAATTTTGATCAAATTCTCTATCTAATTATATTACACTTTTTGAGGTATTTCCATATATATATATATATAAGGAAGCTGACTAGAATATAAGAAAAGTATCATGAGATTGTTTATTTTTTGAGGTATATGGCGTATATTGCATTTAGAATACAAGGATTTTGATTGGTAGGAAGAATATTCAAAGTATTTCTCTAAGGAGTTTTAAATAAATCCAATACTCTTTTTTGACAAATTTGGAATTCATCTAATTAGGAAAAATTCCAAATTCGTTGTTCACTCACAACTTTGGACCACCTCACATACTTGTGACCTCGCAACATCACTGCACCATGTGCAAGAGTCCAAGTGCTTGCAAGCTTGCTCATGCTTCCGCCCCAATGACCTAACACATGAACTCCTCAACTTAAACATTCGCAATCCCCTTGATTCACACACTCGTGACCTCTCTGCCTCACAATCACAAACTCATCACCAACCCCACTCTTGGCACCATAACAACCGACACTATTAACCATACTGGCACCATTCCTATTATCATGCTCTATATCTGATTAAGAAAAACCGTGAGAATAATTTAAGAAGCACGAGCTCTTTGTATATCACTACAGTTTTAAATCACTCCTTTCATTTAGATCGATCAAATGCTATAAATTCTTTCATACAACAATAGCTCATTGAATTTTACTCTAGTTAAAGAAACTAAAAAAAACTAGTCAAAAAACTAAACCAAGAAAATAGTAAGAGCATAGCACACATAGCAAGCACTACATGCAATACTGGCATGTATGATACAACATTGCACTTGACATGTATATAAGCCTATTTTTCACAAATCACTTTGAAGAACTTGCATCCGTTATTTTAAATCTCTCTCTTCTCATAATCTTCCAATGCTAATTTATCTACTAAGTTAATGGTGCATTTTCTACCCATCATTGTACATATCAAAACCACCGAAGTCTAATTTCAATTGCATAACTAAATCAATGTCACTCCAATGATTCCATTAAGCGGATTATTATTAAATTTACCTTGCCTCTCCATGATATCATTTTATCTCATAATAATCTTGAGTAAAATCTTCACTAACCATCCATAACACTAGAAGTTGTATCATTATTCATCTATATATTTTATCAAAGATGCTTAGATCTATCACCCCAAAATATTACTTTATTTTCTCATAACAATTGCTGATAATTATTACTAAAATACCCACTAAAAATGCATACAATATATTCAATTTTTTTCTACTAATTTCAAGTTGTTATCTTCTAGATATTCTTAATTGTTTTAAATTTTCAATTATTTCAATAACTACTTCAATGATTAGAACTCCATTTGCTAAAAAAAAATTGCTATTACAACTCACTTTTAATATCCTTTATAAGAATCCTAATATATAAAAAGAAAATATGGATTTAGGGGTTGCTTGGTTGGCTAAAAAAGAAATGTAGTATAAAAGAAATACAGAGCAGTTGTTTGGATGAGTAAAGAAAATTCAGGTGAATGATTTTTTTTTGTTTGAAGTAAAGTTTAACAATGGTGTCAAACGGCAGGTGGCACCAGTGATACCTGGCGACAGCTGCGGGCGATGGTGGCTATCAGTTGGCGGTGGTGACCAAAGGCGTGCAGTGGTGGCCGGAGGAGGGCAGTGGTGGTCGAAAGCTGGTGGGGGTGGCCGACAGTGGTGACCGATGGCGGTCGACAACTATCAAGCAAACTTTCTTGCTGTGTAAACTGTTCTCACTCAAAACTGGGTGAGTTTGGTTTATCTAAAAAATTAGCTAGAATGATTTACACTACATTTACTTTACTTTGCATTCCTTTTTCATCAAACCAAATATCAAAATTTTCAAAACCGCAACATTTGGAAAACTTTACACCATTATGTAATCCAACCAAGCAGCCACTTAATAAAGATCCTTATTATTAAACTTGAAAATATTTGAATTACTCTATTAATATTAGCTAGTGCTCCATCATACATATTTTTAATAACTTTAATATACCTTTTATTCAATGCTCCACCCTATTACATTTTTAGTAACTTTAACATACCCTTAACACACCAAATAAATTATTGTCATACTCAATTATCTGCCTTTTAAAGAGATCAATAAAAATCTATGAAGTACTTTTATGTATATTTCATACATTTCTATTAATTTTCTTAACATAAAAACCTGCTTTCATAGTACATATTTCGAAACCTATGTAATTTTTATAAGCACACATTCCTCCACTTTTATCTCACATAGCTTTATTATATGACTCATAAATTTAATTTTTCTATAATTAACACAATCTTAATCAATTTTTCTACTCTTAAAAAGTAGCTTCGAAAAATTTTTAGCATTCTCTTAGTCCTCAAAATTCAATTAAATAGATTTGCTAATCAAACAACACTCTCAAAAACTCTTTAAATTTCAAGTATCATTATCAATTATATATCTCCTTTAGAGTTAGTTTCATTGTACTATAGTTTATCAATCAATAATACACCTCATCATCTTGCTCTTTATACATTAAAAAAATTAATATTTTTATTTAATAATTTCCAAAGTAGTTTTTCATCTTTTTTCAAAAATTTCATCTTTAGCTATATTATAATTCTCTTTGCTTCTAATGGATATAGCTTGATCAAAACCTCTTGATCTCATATGTCTAGCATTTGTTATTCCATATCTTCTTTGCTACTATTGGATTATCCTATTGCTGAGTTTATTATATACATCATCAAAGGATATAGCTGCTTCACTTGCTACACTCATAACTAGGGGTGTCAATTTTTGACACGACCCGAAACCCGACCCGAAAAAATCCGGGTTCGGGTCGACCCGTTTGTGAAATGGGTCAGGTTCGGGTTCAACAAAATGACCCGTTTCAAAAAACGGGTCGAGTTCGGGTTGACCCCGCAACCCGAAAATCCTCTGCCCAGTCTGCTGCCAGCCCTACCCGGGTTCTGTTCAAGTCGCGTCGACGCCTCACGCCTGAGCAGTGCGCGTCCCGAAGCATCGAAAATGCGAACGGTGAACCCGAAGCGGCGACGCACTTGCGCGGTGTGCGTCCCGAACCGGCAAAGTGCGAACCCAAAGCGGCCAAAGCACGAACGCATGCCGCACGTGCGCGTCCCGAAGCGGCGACGGGTCCTACCGCTGCTCTGCCTGCGACGCGTGCAGCCGCTTGCGTTGCCGCCTGCCACTGTGATAGGAACCACTTGTATTCACAAGTGTTCCTAGCCCAAATCAGTGAACTGCATCAAGGATATTGCTGTCCACAGCAGGGAAACAGCCCAAAAACAGAGAAAACAGAGAAATTTGAGTGGAAATCTGAAATAAAACCTAGCAAAACACTTGTATTTCACTGTTAGAAGAATAAAAAACCGCAAGATAAAATTGATCCTCAATTCGAGAGGAGGATCGATCTCTCCCAAATCTCTAGACGCCGTTAGAGCCCAAAGAAAACCTAAATCTAAGAGATCTCAAATTTCTGCCAAATTCAAGATACCCAAACCCTAGGAAAAACAACTACTTAATGCATACAAATTAAAAGGAAATCCCTAAACAGTCCCTAAATTCAAATTTCCCACTCAAAACGCTAAAAAACGCTTCCTAAAATGCTCTAATGGGCTGGTCGGGTCGCTCAATCTCCGTAGGAGGCGGAGATCTAACGCTCTTTGCGACTTGACTGTCCTGTGCGGACCGGCTGGACCGGTCCAATGGACCAGTCTAACAATACTCCCCTCCCCAAAATCCACCTTGTCCTCAAGGTAGAGATATGCTCATGTTCCAGTGGAGGTGGTCATCCTTGAGGTGACTGAAAATCCTTACGGTATTGCTGAACCAAGGGCTACACGGAAGGACGAACATCCCCTCCCTCTTCCAATCTGATCACATCCAGCTTGTGTAGTCCCACCAGATAATCTTCCCCCACCTCTTGTACGTCCCTAACCATAGTCTTAAGTGATGTGATGGCTTTGGATAGCCCTGCATCTCCCCTTATGACCACCCTTCTCCCATCCACCATTAATTCCATCGTGAGTGCTCCCCAATTGTTCTTGGTTTCCCCTAAGGTTTGCAACCACTTCATCCCCAGGATGACATCAGTGTTTCCTAACTCTAGTGGGAGAAAGTCCTCCCTTACTTGAATCCCCTGGATGATCAACACCACTCCTTTATAGATTCCCTAGCCTTTCTCCACCTTCCCTGTACCCATCATCACCCCATAACAAACGGTGTCCACCAATTTTACTCCCAGTTGGTTGACAACCTGAGTGGAAATGAAATTGTGGGTAGCCCCACTATCAATTAGCACCACCACCTCACGGCCAGCTATCTCTCCTTTCACTTTCATAGTATGACTCGGAGTGAATCCCACTATAGAGTTCAGAGAGACTTCTGCCACATGTAGGTGCAACTTCTTCTCCTCTCCAGATCTGATCCCACCTCCCTCCTCGTCTTCCTCGTCTTCACAGCCAAGGAGAACCTGAAGAGTTTGATCCTTGCACCTATGCCCTAGCATGTACTTCTCATCACATCTGAAGCACAACCCCTTTGTCCTCTTATCCTGCATCTCCTTCACTGTCAGCCTCTTGAAATTTTCCCACTCCCTCCTACTAGCTTCTCCCGGGTGGTCTCATTACTATTGCCAGATGCAGGCCCCTTGGGTGCTAGAAGAGTGGTCGTCGTCCTGTAAGAGCCTCCTGAGCAGTTTCCTCGAGCCCCTCTTTCTGCTTTCTTCTGATCTTCTACCAACTGCGCCAGCTCCATAGCCTTTCTCAGGTTCCTCGGCTCCAGTACCCTGACTGCTTTTCGGATCTCTGGTTTCAGCCCCTTCATGAAGTTCCCTTCTAAGGCTGACTCTGAAATGTGATCTAATCTGCTAGCCAAGTACTCAAACCGATCCCGATAATCTTCCACAGTCCCTTCTTGAGTCAAGGCAAAGAATTGCTCATAGAAGTCTCCTCCCCATTCAGTTCGGAAACGCTCTAATAAGCAATCCTTGAACTCTCTCCAGCTCTGGATGGGCTCCCTCCTATCACGCCACTGATACCATGCCAAAGCTTTCCCTTACAGACACAGACCCACCGCTGTCAATTTTCATCCTCTGTCAACCCGTTGACAGCGAAGTAATGCTCCACTTTGTAGATCCAGCCAAGGCCGTCTTCGCCCTCAAAGACAGGCATTTTCAGCTTCCTCACCCGTGGGCCTCCTCCGTTTACCCGGTACCCTTCATAACCTCCCATTCCACGAAGGGGAAGATTCCCCCAAGTGTCCCGATCATCCCACCAACGATTATATTTGAATCCCTCTTCGTACTCACCTCTTCTTCCTTCAAAAGCATCACCTCGACGCTGAATTCCTTCAAATTCAGCACCTCGACGATGACGTTCCTCCCTTCTTCCTTCAAAAACAGCCCCTCGATGCTGAATCCTTTCGAATTCAGCACCTCGGCGATGAATTTCTTCCCTTCCCCCTTCAAATTCAGCACCTCGACGCTGGATTCTTTCAGATTCAGCACCTCGGCGATTGAATTCTTCCCTCCTTCCGACCAAATCAGCCTCCCGTTGGTCGTATCCCCTACTCATCTCTTCTTTAGAAAGCGGTTCTAGAGGAGGCATGTCGTTTTCCTCCTCCAGGATCTCCACCTCCGAATTTCTCCTCCCCCTCAAGGGGTTCGGATTTCCTCCCATGCCATGGCCATCGGTAGTCTCCCTTACTTCCGATGTCGCCGGATTGGTCTTCATTTCAAGTAGTTTCTTCATCATTTCCTCCATCGCGGTGAACTTCCCCTCCAAGCTTTCATTGTTGGAGGTGATTAGATTTTGAAAGTTGCAGAATCTTTCCTCCAAATTGGCTTTCAATTGGCCGACTTCACCTTTCAAGACGTCAACCTTCTTTTCGGTCATCCTTCTTACCAACGGATCTCAAAAATATCATTTCCGGAAGCCAAAAGCTCGCTGAAAAATCAGGATTTCAGCCGCCTAAGGTCCCAAAAACGACGCTCTGATACCAATTTGATAGAAACCACTTGTATTCACAAGTGTTCCTAGCCCAAATCAGTGAACTGTAGCAAGGATATTGCTATCCACAGCAAGGAAACAGCCCAAAAGCAGATAAAACAGAGAAATTTGAGTGGAAATATAAAATAAAACCAAGCCAAACACTTGTATTTCACTGATAGAAGAATAAAAAATCGCAAGATACAATTGATCCTCAATTCGAGAGGAGGATCGATCTCTCCCAAATCTCTAGACGCCGCTAGAGCCTAAAGAAAACCTAAATCTATGATATCTCAAATTTCTGCCAAATTCAAGATGCCCAAACCCTAGGAAAAACAATTATTTAATGCATACAAATCAAAAGGAAATCCCTAAACAGTCCCTACATTCAAATTTCTCTCTCAAAATGCTAAAAAACGCTTCCTAAAATGCTCTAATGGGCTGGTCGGGCCGCTCAATCTCCGCAGGAGGCGGAGATCTGTCGCTCTTTGCGTCTTGCCGGTCCTGTGCGGACCGGCTAGACCGGTCTAACACGCTGCTCTGCCGCCACCGAAGTATTTCAAAATTCGGGTCGAGTCATGTCAACCCGGCAACCCGCGCGGGTCGGGTCCGGGCAAGGTTTAAAATTGCGTAAATAAGCCTCGAGGCGGTTTTCGTCCGTGAGGCAAGGCGTAAGCCTCGAGGCGGTATGAGGCGTAAGCCTCACGGACAAAGAATTGCGTAAATGAAAAATTAAGGGTTTTAGCAGGAAAATAATAGCAATATTGTATCTTACAATAAAAACATCTAAATGATATATGAAAATAGAGGAAAGTAAGAAAGTAGATGCAATAAAATCATGTCCCAAAGTACAAAATCACAAAATATTAGTTCAACAAAACTCCCAAAGTACAAAAAACATATAAAATGCAATCATATCCCATCACTAAATGGGTCTTCAAGTGAATCTTCTTCTCCAATTGTATCTATGAATGTCATGTCATCATCATCTTCAATATGACTCACTTTTCTCTTCCCTGTTCAATAAGAGAAAAGATCATTAGCATGTTAATTGCTCACTTGATATAAATATACTGCGATAGCATATAGGAAGTTGTGGAATATCTTTACTTGATTGTTGTGCTGCAGATCTAATGGATGTCTGTGGTGTGGTACTAGTGGATGTGCCCACTTGATCTGCTTCGCCCCTCAATACACTATATTTCTCTTCTCTCCGCCGCCAATGTCAACTTGTACACTATATTTCCAAGAAGGGTCCCTCCGCAATAATGAAGACCCATTTTCCTTGCCTCTAACCATGATCCCTAATGAAAGAATCCAAAATCACACAAAATAATTCAAAAAATCTAAAACCCTAGAATTTCTTTCACTTCAAAAATCCAACCAAAAACTCAAAAAAAATACCTAAAATCGTTTGTGGACTTCTCCTACAAGGCGGCCGGGCACTTCAAGATCGCCGGAGAGAGGCGGCGCCGGAGGAAGAAGCGGCGGGAAGGAAGGCCAACTGTGCGGGAGGGGATCTGTTCCGCGACCTGGGGCTTGCGGGCGGAGGTTATCGGGATATGCTGGGCCGAACGATTTAAGGGAGAAAAAAAGGATTCATTTTAAGTAGGGTGGGGCCAACGGGTGAGGCGTACGCCTCACCCATAATTGCGCAATTGAGGCTCGCCTCACACAGGGTGAGGCGTACGCCTCTGCCAGGTTCCAAATTGCATGCGCCTCGAGGCGCCTTTGGGAAGAATTGCGCAATTTTAAACAGAGGGTCCGGGGTTGAAAAAGCCGACCCGTTTACAAAAACAGGTCGGGTTTAGGTTGACCCGTATAAATTCGGGTTCGACCCGAACCCGACCCGCTGACCCGATTTGACACCCCTACTCATAACAAGACTTTTACTTATAATTATTATAAGCCTCAACAATGTTTAGTTTGCCATCCTTTAAAAACATATTTAATTGTCTGAATAACCTTTGTGCCTCCTCACACTACCACAAAACATCCTTAATAGGGGAAAATCTATCTGTAGATTATTCTAGAATTTTTAAGACAACCTTCTTAATGAAAGTATGAAACAATCCATTTTATCTCACATTAGATTTGGCATAGCTAAGGAATTTTAATTTACCTCTCTTAGCTTGTTTTGTGGTATATGAAATAAAGTAACCATAAACCCTCACATAGACATATTAGCTGCTCCACAAGCTAAATTCATGCGCTCATGAAGTCGTAGATAAGGTGCATACGCAACATGGTAATTTAAAAAGAACACTTATCATAAAAGCCTTTTTTTGTGAAAAGTAAGCTAAAAAAGTCAACCAAATAAAGCGTCAGAGAGCAAATATGAGTTTTTAAAGAAGAACATGGCAAAATAATATGGAGCTAAGAGCATATAATGCTTCAATTTTGGACCATACCAAAGGTAGATGGAATCTGAGTGTCAAGATCAGACATGAACTTTGCTTTTTCAAGTACAACAGACCAAAGCTTCCTTCACACGAGCTAAAACTGGAATATATTTAATTCTCAATCAGACATGAATTACAAATTAATAAAACACAAAAAAAAAATCATCTTTCAGGCCTCCAACAAAATATTCACAATGAATTTTTTTTTAATAAAGCGTTTATCATTATCTTATCATCTTCTTTTGTGTCAGGAGGCTTGTCTCTAACGCATGCAAATATAAACTCACAAGAAAATAACACTTTGACAAAGATTTTCAAGTCATTTAATTATATTTATTCCCCAACAAAAAAGAACAAACTTTGCTTGAAAACTCATTTGTAACGTCCCATCAAACAAAAGTACAACCTCTAACAACCTGTTAAGGTCCAAATATTTTAGTATCCCCACCAAGTAACAAACTGTCCGGGTAACATGCACCAGATGTGATTACTATCTGTTGCACCTTGACATCCTAAGAATAGGTAGCGCTTCCATGATTCCAACAAGAGAAAGTCCATACCATTGTTAAAGTGTACTAATCCTTCGCCTAAATCCAACTAAAAACATTATATACCCTGATGAACATTTCCAATCTTCTCAAATTTTCACAAACAGAAGAAATTCTTATGTACGGAAATTACACATACAACTACGTGCAAAAGACGCATTGTGTACTAGTTGTGTACTCTAATTTTTTTTATACACTTGCAAAAAAGAAAGTTATGTACTTCATTAAGTAGATAAGTTACACTGTCCAACCCTAATAATTCCTCCACAATCATAGCTTTCAAACAGACAAGCATGATACAAGTATATATAACCAAAAAACACACAGGAATACAAAACATCAAGGAATAAAAAATCAAACCAAACCACCCATTTCGATCGTGAACTGATCTCCTGCTAGGTTTGGCCAACAATGAAAATTGATTTTGACTAGAAACAATACCAACAATGAGAACCGCCGATTTAACCAGTTAATTGGTGAACCAATTTAAATTTGATTGAACCACCAGGTTCAAATTTTATTTTTCTCGTCACTGTTGCTTTTTAATCTAATGGCTTATAATAATTTTTAGGTAAATTTATAAATTAAAATAACTCCTGATTCATTTGAAAAAGTTGATGCTCGCATAACCACGACCTTAATAGTCGCAACTCACACAAACTAGTGTCATGCATGGCAAAGTTGCATAGATTGCACAAGCTCCTCCATCGCCATCGTCTGCACTTCAACCCTTCCTTTCCCTCTCCAATTCTATCTCCCTAGAGGATGATGGTTTAGCATCTCCAATGATTTAGTATGTCCACAACTAGGTCTACCGCCTTCACATTATGCTGTATAATTATTTTATTAATTTATTCTCCTTCTCAAGAGAATGTGCTATCAAAGTACAAGTTTCCATCTCAAAAGAATGAATTATCAACTTACAGATGGCTGACGAGAAGTTGGAAATTTCTGAAGAACATTGATATAATGATTACTTAATCGAAATCTCTATGAACTGATTACTGCATTTAAAACTCTATATTAGGATGAAAGAGGAACGTGTATTTTTTTTTTTATTATATTAATTAGCATTTGAATCATATTCATGAAGTTAAAATGATGTTTTGTGATTTAAAATGTTGTATTTGTTATTGTTGGATAGTTTAAATTGATGTCATTAATCATATTAGAATTTAATATTTATTTTTAAATAGATTATAATTTTTTTACTTACTGGTCAAGATTAATAAATTTTTCTTTCCAAGGAATATAATTTCAGATATATCATCTATAAATTATAACTCATATTATGTACACCTTTATTCTTAAGGCTCATAATAGTTTATGCAAATAAGAAATGATTTTTTTTTCTCCTCAAAATTTTACTTTTATGAATATTCTCTTTTACAATCCTCACATGTCTATTATTAGAATGGAACCCTCTTGGAGGTAATTTCATACCAAAGTGTTTGTGAAAAATAAATCCAACATAGACTAATTTTAGTGAATCTAGAAGTTCAAAGGGGAAGAAACCAAGCCTAGATCACAATCAAGGACATACATTGTGCTGATATGGAACTTTTAAGATGGTTCTTTGATAGTTGCATATCTATCAATGCTTTGAATTAACCATGTACACAATAAAACTAATGATGCAATAGTTTTTATTGAGTCTGGATGTGAGCTTCCTTCTTATTATAGAATAAGAGTTAATTTATTAAGAGACTAAAAAGAAGATTATAGGCTTCTAGTTGAGCCTTAAAGACATTGCTGGAAAGAATCAACTTTGCACCTTGATAATTGATAGTTGGAGAGACAATAGAGCGTTGATTAACTTCCTAGTTTATTGACCCATGAATCTATCATTTAAAAATGTATTGATGCATCTAATGTCAAGGAGCACTTTATGTGCCTTATTTACTTAAGTAATTGAGTGGGTTGGTTCGTAAAATGTGGTTCAATTAGTAACCAATCATGTTATAAATTATTAAAAAAATGAGAGTTAATACATGAAAAGAACGATAATCTTTATTGATAGTATTGTGCCACATATTACATGAAATTGTTTTTGAAAGATATTAGTAGTATGCCTCATGTGGTAGAGCATACTAAAAGTGCTTCAAAGAACATAATATTTATTTATAATCATGTCTTCATATTATTTTAGTTGAGAAAAATAATGAGTTCAAAAGAGATTGTTCATTCAGAAGCAACTCGTTTCGCTAAAACTTTCATTACTATAAACAGTGTCTATGATCATAAAAATATGATTTGCAAGCATTTATAACTAACATGTACTATACATAATCAAAGTTGGTAAAAACAAGTAAAGGGATGCAACTATTATTATTTTGTATAATAAGTTTTGAAATGATTGATTTATTGTGTCAAAAATTTCAAGACACTTATAAGGTCACTAAAGAATTGTTGATTTTAATGAAATGCCTTCAATTGATTATGTTTATGATGGCATTTATAGAGAAAAAAAAGACAATCAAAAGTATGATTATAAATACGAAAAGATTATACAAGCATTATAAGCAGAGATGGGATGGTTGGTTGCATATTTTTTGAATACTTATTTTCAATATGATCAAGAGAACTCCTATTATAAATCTGAAGCCATAAAAGATGCGGTTGAACTTATTAGAAATAAGGATATATATCACAAACCTAAATTTGTTATGAAGTTAGAATTTATCAAGATAATTTTAAAAGCTTTCGAAAGTCTCTTGCTCTTGCTATGTCTAAAGAAATGCAAGCTAGTAAGTTCTATAGTTACTTAAATATTGAATGTTATAAATTTGAAGATATGAAAAATATTCCTTGTGCATTTCTATTTTCATACTTTTTTTTTGTCACATATTTGCATCATTATTATCATATTTAAATAATCTATACATAGAACCTTGAATATTTCCTTTGTCTGGTTTAATAACTGGTCCAATTTTCAGAAGCTTTCAAAATATGGCTCAGTTCCGCAAATAGGCCTGTAGGCACTGAACACCAGTACTGTGAATAAGGACGCAAGTACAATAAACAATATGAAACATAAATTGAAAATCAGAAAAAATAAACATAAGAAAACCTAGCCTCATACGTGACCTCAATCTTCAACAAACTGGAACCTAAATACCCGATCCGCGAAACTATAACGAGAATGAATCGTGCATAAAGAATTGCGCCGATCTGCAGTTAACTCAATCACAGTAAAAGTCTAAAATACAGAGATGAACCAGCGAACATTCAAAAATCAAGATCGAACTCGTCCCACGATTACTAAACAAGAAGCAAAGGAACCGATCAGCCATTGGGTTTTATCTTTACCAAGAAGGGATCGGAAAGAAACGATAGTGAACGGAGCCTCAGCACAGAATAATCTCTCGAGTGAGAGACTTAGATCGTGCGGTCAATTTCCTTCTCAATCTCTCAAGTCTTGCCTCGCTCTTCTACGACTGCGGAAGAGGGACGGGACGTCGCTGTACAGCTGGGATACAAAAAGAGCCCTTCGTGGCTTCACCGTTTGTTAGGTACTGCACTTCCATTCGATCACGACCGTCCAAATTTTGTTAGACAATATCCAGTGGCATCCATTCATCACAATAATTTCGGGTCACTAGATGTCTGAACATCCAATTCAGTGATGTCACATCACTCAAATATATTGGATCCCGTTATATTTTGGTGATATGACGACACCAGATTGGTGTTCGGACGAATCCGAACACCGGACACATTAATTTGCCGGGTAGTTGGGACAAATTTTTGTCCCAGTTATGCTTGAAAGTGAATGAATAAAATAGATGCGGAACAGTTCATCTTGATAAGTTAAACAACCAATTAAAAAGTTTTAGTTTCAAATTTTATATATGTGATGTATATGTGAATCTATTTTAATTGATTTAAATGTCTCTAAAAATAGATGCAGAGAAAAAAAACATATTGTAAACTCGTTAGGCTTGCCCTAATATCTTTTTAAAATTGGGAATTTTTTAAAAAGGGCATACATTAATAGTAAATTAGGAAAAGGAGCATGATTAAGATAAAATTTTAAAAAGGAGTTGATTTGCTAAAGTGTTCGGTAGAGTTGTTTTTATAAGAAAATGTCAAAACGTTTAATAATTTCTTCACAAACATGAATCAATTACAAAAAAATTAACCTTTCATATGAGAAACTTAAATCCTTTGGTGTCTTACTATCTGACTCGCTAGACTCGCATTTCAGAGATCGACAAGAGGGAATTGTGAAAATAATTAATTTGTAAATTAATTAATTTTATTTTATCATAATAATTAATTTAATTAATAGTATTTAATAATTATATAATAGTTAATCAATAATTATTTAATTATATAATAATTTATTATTATTATTATTATAATTAACTAATTAGTAATTAATTAGAATTATAGAATTATAGAATATTATTAGTTTAGTATTACTTTAATACAATAATTAATTTAATTTTACCTTAATAATTAATTTAATTAATAGTACTATATAATTATATAATATTTATTTCAATTTTACCTTAATATTTAATTTAATTAATAGTACTATATATTTCTATAATAAGTAATTATAATTATATAATAATTAATTTAATTATTTAAAATTAAGTATAGTATTAATTATTATATAATATATAATAATTAATTTAAGTATATAATTATATAAAAAATTAATTTAATTTTAACTTAATAATTAATTTAATTGATAGTATTATCTAATTATAAAATATTTAATTTATCATTATAAATTTTAATAATTAACCAAATATTAATTAATTGAATAACTTGTTTGATTAATTTAAAATATTAATTAATAAATAATTTATAAATTAATTATTTTGATTAGTTCATCTGATAATTTAAATTTTTTGTACTATGTAAATTTAAAATAATTAATTTTTGTAATAATTTACAAATTATTTAATTTGTAACTTACTTAATTATTAATTAATTTACAAATTAATTTGTAATTATTTACAAATTAATTTTTTTAACAATTTCTGTATCGCCGATCTTGAAAATACGAGTTGAGTCGGCCAGAGAGAAAGACAACAAAGAGTTTGACGTTCTCACATTAAAACACCATAAATTTTGGCAGTTTTTTCAGATTTGTGAAAAAATTGTCAAACGTTTTGATGTATTCTTTAGAAAATAATAATCTGTCAAATAGCTCATTTTTAAAAAATCTCTCAACTTCTTTCTAAATTTTATTTAATCATGCTCCTTCACCTAAGTTACTATTAACATGCGCTCATTTTTAAAAAATCCCCTTAAAAATTTTAGTCACAGTTATGTTTTTTATTTATTTTGTTTCAGTAGTTATTCTTATATTGCAAAAATAATTTTTCAATTTAGTTGTTAGAGTAATTGCATAAAATATAGAAATGTTAGATCTAATTCTTATATTTTAGATCTAAGTTAGAAAACTTCAATAATTTTAAGTTGTATCGAACTTGTATTTTCTAAATGTCAATTCTCGTCATTAAGCTCCTATAGAGTATGTCCAATTAAAGAAAGCTTCCATCCAACCTATATAATAATAATATTATTATTATTATTATCATTATTATTATTATTATTATTATTATTATTATTATTATTATTATTATTATTATTATTATTTTAAGTCACCCGCCTGGCTTCAACATCGTAGTACCACTCGTAGTTTTGAACGGCCAGTATTCCGACTATTAATTTTTGTTAAAGATCTATTTAACTTATTTCTTTTTAAATTGTTACTGTTTCTAAAAATAGTTAGTGATTGAGTTCCAATCATTTCTTAATCACATCGATAAGCATGATTAATTATTTATTTTATCGTCTTTTGCATGTGAAGAATGCATGAGCATTTAGCTTAGACTCTCCTAAATCTAGTAATATGATTTGCTTATGTTTGCTGCATTCCCTTTTATGTTATCCCAAAGGTTAGTCATTAACATTGGATTTAAACCTACTTAACATACTGACATCCTAAGGATAATAATTAAGGACCCGTCTAGAAAACTTAGAAAAATTTTAGGAGCAAGGGTAGATCCCTGATTGATATGAAACTTTAAATAATTGAACTTAATGACATTATAAACCTCTCAAAATTTTCTAGAATTTTTTAAGATACTTTAAACCCTTTAATTAACAAACTCTAACTTAACCCTCTTAATTAAGTCCCGATAACTTCAGAAAATTAAAATTCTAATCAATTCAAATTAAATCCAAAAATAACCCATAATATATCAAATTCTTTAGAATTCAATCCTTAATCTAAAAAAATTAATATCCCATTAATTAGACTTCAATATGAACCTTTATTTAATTTTAACTAAAAATCACCTTTTTTATTAAATTAAATAATAAAATTTATTAAAAATTCTAAAATTTTCTCCAAATAGTTTGAAATATCTCTTTAGGTCATTTCTGACCTTTAGGAGTGATTCTAAGTAGTTTGGAGCTGATTTGAATCAAAACCCTTAAAATACTCTTAATTAAATAATTTTGATAGTTCATTAATTATCCCAACTTTGAAAATTCATAATTAATTTCAAAAAAATCTAAATTGGGCAAACTAAAAGGCATTCAACTCCAATTAAAATTTAAAATTTATTAAAAAATATTCTTTTTCTAGAAATCACTCTAAATTAAAAAGTTAACTCTCCAGTCAACCGTAGTTCATTAATTAAGGCCCAAAACTTCTAAAATTCATAACTTTACTTGAAAAACTCTAAATCAAAAATCTCAAAGTATAATTACTCATTATAATATTGAATATTTAATAAAAATGTTGGAACCCTAAAAACTTACTTAATTCTTGAAAGCCACCTTTTGGATCGCCTTAACTTAGCGGGCAGGTTGACCCTGGACCTACTAAAATTTATTAATCCAACTTAAAATTCAAATAATATTATCCTAAGCATTAAAACTTAATAACTAACTTAATTAACTAAAATAGATCCCAGATCATTAATATTTAAATCTTAATCAAAATTCCTTACTTAGCCTTCATCTAACCTGAACACTAAGTAACTTGCACTAACTACTCGACATAAGACCTAGCACAACCCACACAGCCTTCTACACACACATATAATTATTTACTTGGGCACCACTTCTAACTCTAAGTTAAGTCGATGATTTACTTTTTTTGTTTTTTGTGTTGTCGCGCTCTACAGACACATGTGCTGATTAATTTGATTTATTATGATTATTTATTTTATTATTATACTGCACTTTATCTATGATGTGATTAATTATGCGTTAGATCTATCTCTAGGCTAAGAATGATTCATACTAATTAAATCTTATGTAGATAGCCATGTTCATACATGGTATTGATTAAAGGGGACAAAAATCATTAAGCTTTAAAACTAATAATAATTTTGGCAGATGTTTCAGATATTGCTAAGTCCCCCTTTAAATGAAAAGAGTGTGGTCAAATGTGTTTACTTTTTTATATATATAAACTGCTTGAGATATTATATATTAATTGCTTGAGATTTTCTATTAGGATTGTAAAGATCATTTCTGCTCCAGGTTCGTCCGGACGAAGTTGGATCGTCCGGGACGATCGGTACAGGTTATGCAGAAAAACATTTTTAGTTGTATGGTTCGTCTGGACGAAATTTTGATCGTCTGGACGAAAATTCTCCAGAGGACAAGTCGCCGGGGACGTTAATTAATCTCGTATGGACGAAATTTCTCCAGAGCCAGATCGTTCCGGGACGATCGTCGCGATCGTCCAGGACGATCAGTCTGGATATATATAGAAATGAGATATTTTGAAGAGAGAG
Source organism: Dendrobium nobile (assembly GCA_022539455.1). Classification (NCBI taxonomy): domain Eukaryota; kingdom Viridiplantae; phylum Streptophyta; class Magnoliopsida; order Asparagales; family Orchidaceae; genus Dendrobium; species Dendrobium nobile. The sequence goes on from CM039731.1 coordinate 27,414,366, forward strand.
AGAAAAGCCCAGGAGAGAGAAAAACGAAGGAAAAGAAGGAAAAGTGATTTTTTGGGTGACTCCGGTCTGTTTTCGTCCGTTACTGAAGTTAAAGAAATTGACCGACTCGAGGTAAGGCACATTCCGCCTTTCTCAATTTTCAGAAACGAGATTTTTGACGTGTTTTCTGTTCCGAAAATTGTTTCCGTTAGCGAAATTCGTGTGTTATTTTCTACTGCTTCAAGTTTTACCGCGTAACTTTTGGTATGTCTTTGAAATGATGATTATGCACGTTTTGAGTATTTTCTGGAAGATCTTTACCGGATACTTTGGGTTGTACGGTGTTTTAAGCGAACTGTAAATTATTAAGATGCTGAAAAATGTTTTGTCAGTTCAATGAAAGTCTTACAATGTTGTTGTAAATGTTCTGTGGTAATTTGGTGAATTTCTGAATCTGTGAGTTTTGTGTAAATTCCGTATACTGCCGTTATGCCGCTAAATTTTCGTACGATTTCTGAAATTTCTGAAACAAGATGATTTGAATATTTGATGTGTATGTGCTATGAAAAAAGGAGTTATAAGGGGTAAGAATCCATCGAGATTCTGTAAGTGTCAGGGGAAAGGAGCTATAAGGGGCCAGAATCTATTGAGATTCTGTAAGTGTCAGGGGAATGGAGAGATAAGGGGCCAGAATCCGTCGTGATTCTGTAAGTGTCTGGAGAATATGAAATCTGATATGTGATATGCTATCTAAAATATGATGTTCGATATCTGAAATCTGTTATGTGACTTATTTGATCTGTTTTACGAAGTATCTAATATATGTACGATTCTGATTATTCCGTACGATTCTGTTTGTTCTGTGATTTGAAAGCTTCTGTTCTGAACGCTGATTTGACATGACTTCAGTTTCTATATTTGTTGTGACCTTATGATTGAATAAGCATTTGTTCTATGATTTTCGTACGGATATTTTGATGTGAGTTTCTGACAATTTTGATTGGTGATTGATGTCTTGCTGAGCTGTTAGCTCATCCTTGTTTTCTACGTGGTTTTCAGGTTCTGGGAAAGGGAAGGAAGTCGTGGATTAGCAGTCCAGAGTCTGATCTGTGATTATGTATTTTGTACTTTTGATTTTTGTACAGTCATGGCTTATCTGTTCTGTTTTGTTCTTTCCGTCCGTAAGCCATGTACTGTATCTGTATATGATTATTTTGGAAAACAAAAGAGAGAAGATAGATGAACTGCGCTATATTTGGATGTTTATAGTAGCTCTGTGTTTGTTTTCTGTCTGTGTTATATTCGGAAGAAAGTTTTGAAACAAATTCCAAAATTAGATCCTGGATTTGTTGGCTCCGTCGCGACCCGATGCGAGCGGGATCCGTCCCGGTCGGGTTGGGTCGTGACAAGCCTTTTTAGTGGTATAAGAGTCAGGTTTTTGGAATTTGGATTGTAAGACAGAGCTATAGGAAGTGATCTGTGAGTCTTTCTGGGGTAGGTCTAGTTTGTTTGGATTTTTATTCTGTTGTTTTGTGCTTTGTTTTCTGTGTGATCATGGATCTGCCAGACCCAGATATGACAGATGGTCAGAGTGCTAGTTAGGCAGCACCAGTGGGTAGTACAGCCCCAGTGATTGGTGCAGATACACTTTCCCAGTTTGCTACGCTGATTGCTTAGATGATGAGCGAGACTCAGAGTAGAGCCTCTACTGTTCGATCTGAAGATATAGATAAACATTTGCAGTTGTTTTTGAGATTGAAACCTCCAAGATTTGAGGGCACTGTTGAGCCCAGAGCAGCTGAAGAATGGTTGAGGAGATTAGAGAAGACTTTTGACGGTATGTAGTGTCCGTCGGATAGGAAGGTACCTTTGGCTGTTTTTCTGTTGGATGGGGAAGCAGAACACTGGTGGATATGCCAGCAAAAGATGAAATTCCAAGGGAAGCTAAATTTTTTGATTACTTCGGAAGAATTCTCTGAGGAATTTCGATCGTGGTTTGTACCTCTTTCTGCACGACAGCAGATGCAGAAGATTTTTCTGAGACTTGTTCAGGGGAGCAGGACTGTGATGCAGTATGAGGCAGAATTTACTGCTTTAGCCCGTTATTCTCCCCAGTTGGTGAGTACTTCTACTGAGAGATGCTACAGATTTCTGAGAGGACTACGAGATAGTTTGAGGCAGCCCTTGGTGCCATTTCATATTTTTGATTTCTCTGAGCTTGTGGAGAGAGCTCGTCTGATAGAGAATGATTTGATGGCTACTCAGCAGCGATGGACTGCGAGTAGAAAGAGATTTGGGGTGAGACTTTTAGCAGTGGTTCCTCTGGCAAGAGAAGATTTGTTCCTGGAGACTCCAGGAAAAGTGGACAGTCAGGATCCACTACAGTTTCTGGTACTACCGCTACCGGTACGACCAGTTCGGGATCAGTCAGTGGGACACCTGTGTGTCAAACTTGTGGACGATGACATTTTGGCCAGTGCTTCAGGACGACTAGTCAGTGCTTTAAATGTGGTCAGCCAGGACATCGAATTGCAGAGTGTCCACAGGCTGGATTTGATAGACGATCTGAGTTTCGATTTGATACTAGACTTGTCGGTTCAGCAGGAAGACCAAGGACTGTTCCTCCACGTATTGTGACTGAAGGACCCTCTGGTGGTAGAGGTGGTGGATCGAGTTCTGTTGCACGGAGACCACCTACTGTTAGTCAGCGGGAGTCTAGTGGTCAGTAGCTCCAGCTCCAGTTCAGCCTCGTGTGTAGAGTTTGAGTCAGCAGGAGGCTTGAGACGCTCCAGATGTGGTGACAGGTACGATTTATATTTCTGATCATCCCTGTCATGTTTTGTTTGATTCTGGAGCCAATCACTCATTTTTGTCCGAGCGTTGCTTTGATGCTTTGCATCTGGATTCTGTTTTACTACCGGTTTCTCTTTATGTTATTTTGCTGGCTGAAAGTAATTTGATTGCTCGGAAGTTTTATTTTTGTGAGATTAATATTGCTGGTAAGAAGTGGAAATCGAGTTTGATTTTATTACCGATTTCTTCTTACGACGTGATTTTGGGTATGGATTGGTTGAGTCTGTATGAGGCTCAGATTGACTGTTTGAAGAAGCAAGTGAGTTTATTTATAGATGGAGAAAGGTGTGTATTCCAAGGCTTGCGAGGTGTTCTCTCTTGTCTGATTTCGGTATTGGAAGTAAACCGTCCATCTCGATCAGATACAATTACTTTAGGCACACCGTGTAATCTGACAATCTCCTTCACATATACCTGTGCCAACTTCTCTACCGGATCCGTCTGCCTGATCGAAAGAAAATGTGCAGACTTCGTCAAGCGATCCACAATCACCCAAATGGCATCATGTCCTTGTCTAGATCGAGGAAAACCCATGGCAAAGTCCATAGTTACTTCCTCCCACTTCCACTCAGGAATGGGCAATGACTGCAAAAGACCTCCTGGTCGCTGATGCTCTGCCTTCACTAACTGACAGGCTTCGCATTTCGAAACGAAGTCTACTACATCCTTTTTCATTCCAGGCCACCAGAACAAACTCTTCATGTCTCCGTACATCTTACCACTTCCCGGTTGTATTGTATAGCCGGAATGGTGATATTCATACAGAATCTCTTTCCTCAAATCTCCAAACACAGGAATCCACAATCTGTTCTTGCAGAAAATAACACCAGAATCAGAAACTCGGAGTTCAGGTTTCTTACCAGATTCAATCTGAGTAATCAACTTCAAATAGTCAGAGTCCGACTTCTGAGCTTCTTGAATCATTCCTTCCAAAGAAGATTGGATATTCATCTGAGTCAAAATACCAGAATCCGCACCAGTAGAGGAAATCCCCTATAACTGTAATCTCTCCATATCTCGTATTAGATACTCATCAGAAGTAAGGTGAATACCTGATATTTCAGAAGATTTCCTGCTCAAAGCATCTGCTACCACATTAGCCTTGCTAGGCTGATACTGAATCGTCAGATCATAGTCCTTGATCAACTCAAGCCACCTTCTTTGCCTCAAATTCAAATCCTTCTGAGTGAATATATACTTCAAGCTCTTATGGTCTGTAAAAATCTCACATCTGACGCCATACAAGTAGTGACGCCAAATCTTCAAAGCAAATACAACTGCAGCCAATTCCAAATCATGCATCGGGTAATTCTTTTCATGTGGTTTCAACTGTCTCGAAGCATAAGAAATTACCCTACCATGCTGATGCAGCACACATCCCAAACCTTTCAGTGAAGCATCACTGAACACCTGGAATCCTTCCGTACCTAACAGAAGTGCTAACACTGGAGCTGAAGTCAGACAATCCTTCAACTTCTGAAAACTAGTCTCACACTCCAATGTCCAAACAAAAGCTACTGACTTCTGAGTCAGTCTCATCAGAGGCGTAGAAATCTGAGAAAATCCCTTCACAAATTTTCTATAATATCCAGCCATGCCTAAGAAACTACGTACCTCAAATACCGTAGTAGGCCTTGGCCAATCAGCAACAGCTTGAATCATCTGGGGATCGACAGAGATACATTCACCGCTCACCACATGCCCCAGAAAAGAAATGCTCTTCAGCCAAAATTCACACTTGGAAAACTTAGCATATAGCTGATGCTGCCTCAAAGTCTCCAATACAATGCTCAAATGTCTGGCATGCTCTTCTTCAGAAACAGAATACACCAAAATATCGTCGATGAAGACGATTACAAACTGATCCAAATACTCCTTAAACACTCTATTCATCAGACCCATGAAAATAGCTGGTGCATTGGTTACCCCAAAAGGCATAACCAAAAACTCGTAGTGCCCGTACCGAGTACTGAAAGCTGTCTTCAACACATCAGCTTCCTTTACTTTCACCTGATAATATCCAGATCTCAAATCAATCTTTGAAACTACAGAAGAGCTGGAAAGCTAATCAAACAAGTCGTCAATCCATGGTAATGGATACTTATTCTTGATCGTGACTTTATTCAAATCTCTGTAATCAACATACATACGGAGCGTTCCGTCCTTCTTCTTCACAAATAGTACTGGTGCTCCCCAAGGAGAAACATTAGGACAAAGAAATCCTCTGTCCACCAACTCCTGGAGCTGAACTTTCAACTTAGAAAGTTCCTTCGGTGCCATTCTGTACGGAGCTTTCGATATCGGAGTTGTACCCGGAAAAATATCGATAGAGAACTCAACATCTCTATCCGGAGGTAAACCAACTAATTCCTCAAGAAATACATCGGAAAACTCCCGTACAACCGGTATCAGAAATAGAATCCACTTCTATGTTTATATCTCGTACAGAAGCCAAAAATACCGGACAACCCTTCTTCCACATTCTTTTCACTTCCAATACCGAAATCAGACAAGAGAGAACACCTCGCAAGCCTTGGAATACACATCTTTCTCCTGACTTAAGCAAGCTCACTTGCTTCTTCAAACAGTCAATCTGAGCCTCATACAGACTCAGCCAATCCATGCCCAAAATCACGTCGTAAGAAGAAATTGGCAATAAAATCAAACTCGATTTCTACTTTTTACTAGCAATATTAATCTCACAAAAATAAAACTTCCGAGCAATCAAATTACTTCCAGCCGGCAAAATAACAGAAAGAGAAACCGGTAGTAAAACAGAATCTAGATGCAAAGCATCAAAGCAACGCTCGGACAAAAATGAGTGACTGGCTCCAGAATCAAACAAAACACGACAGGGATGATCAGAAATATAAATCGTACCTGTCACCACATCTGGAGCGTCTCGAGCCTCCTGCTAACTCAAACTCTACACACGAGGCTGAACTAGAGCTGGAGCTGGAGCTACTGAGCCACTAGACTCCCGCTGACTAACAGTAGGTGGTCTCCGTGCAACAGAACTCGATCCACCACCTCTACCACCAGAGGATCCTTCAGTCACAGTACGTGGAGGAACAATCCTCGGTCTTCCTGCTGAACCGACAGGTCTAGTATCAGATCGAAACTCAGATCGTCTATCAAATCCAGCCTGTGGACACTCTACAATTCGATGTCCTGGCTGACCACATTTAAAGCACTGACCAGTCGTCCTGAAGCACTGGCCAAAATGTCATCGTCCACAAGTTTGACACACAGGTGTCCCACTGACTGATCCCGAACTGGTCGTATCGGTAGCGGCAGTACCAGAAATTATAGTAGATCCTGACTGTCCACTTTTCCTGGAGTCTCCAGGAACAAATCTTCTCTTGCCAGAGGAACCACTGCTAAAAGTCTCACCCCAAATCTCTTTCTACTCGCAGTCCATCGCTGCTGAGTAGCCATCAAATCATTCTTTATCAGACGAGCTCTCTCCACAAGCTCAGAGAAATCAGAAATATGAAATGGCACCAAGGGCTGCCTCAAACTATCTCGTAGTCCTCTCAGAAATCTGTAGCATCTCTCAGCAGAAGTACTCACCAACTGGGGAGAATAACGGGCTAAAGCAGTAAACTCTGCCTCATACTGCATCACAGTCCTGCTCCCCTGAACAAATCTCAGAAAAGTCTCCTGCATTTGCTGTCGTGTAGAAGGAGGTACAAACCACGATCGAAATTCCTCAGAGAATTCTTCCCAAGTAATCAAAGAATTTAGCTTCCCTTGGAATTTTGACTCTTGCTGGCATATCCACCAGTGTTCTGCTTCCCCATCCAACAGAAAAACAGTCAAAGGTACCTTCCTATCTGACGGACACTACATACCGTCAAAAGTCTTCTCTAACCTCCTCAACCATTCTTCAACTGCTATGGGCTCAACAGTGCCCTCAAATCTTAGAGGTTTCAATCTCAAAAACAACTGCAAATGTTTATCTATATCTTCAGATCGGACAGTAGAGGCTCTACTCTGAGTCTCGCTCATCATCTGAGCAATCAGTGTAGCAAACTAGGAAAGTGTATCTGCACCAACCATTGGGGCTGTACTACCCACTGGTGCTGCCTGACTAGCACTCTGACCATCTATCATATCTGGGTCTGGCAGATCAATGATCACACAGAAAACTAAGTACAAAACAAAAGAATAAAAATCCAAACAAACCAGACCTACCTCAAACAGACTCACAGATCACTTCCTATAGCTCTGTATTACAATCCAAATTCCAAAATCATTGCTCTGATACCACCAAAAAGGCTTGTCACGACCCGACCCGACCGGGACGGATCCCGCTCGCATCGGGTCGCGACGGAGCCAACAAATCCAGGATCTAATTTTGGAATTTGCTTCAAAACTTTCTTCCAAATATAACACAGACAGAAAACGAACACAGAGCTACTATAAACATCCAAATATAGCGCGGTTCATCTATCTTCTCTCTTTTGTTTTCCAAAATAATCATATATAGATACAGTACATGGCTTACGGACGGAAAGAACAGAATAGAACAGATAAGCCATGAATGTACAAAAATTAAAAGTACAAAATACCTAATCACAGATCAGACTCTGGACCGCTAATCCACGACTTCCTTCCCTTTCCTAGAACCTGAAAACCACGTAGAAAACAATGATGAGCTAACAGCTCAGCAAGACATCAATCACCAATCAAAATCGTCAGAAACTCACATCAAAATATCCGTACGAAAATCATAGAACAAATGCTTATTCAATCATAAGGCCACAACAAATATAGAAACTGAAGTCATGTCAAATCAGCGTTCAAAATAGAAGCTTTCAAATCACAGAACAAACAGAATCGTACATAAATCAGATGCTTCGTAAAACAGATCAAATAAGTCACATAACAGATTTCAGATATCGAACATCATATTTCAGATAGCATATCACATATCAGATTTCATATTCTCCAAACACTTACAGAATCTCGACGAATTCTGACCCCTTATCTCTCCATTCCCTTGACACTTACAGAATCTTAACAGATTCTGACCCCTTATAGCTCCTTTCCCCTGACACTTACAGAATCTCAACGGATTCTGACCCCTTATAACTCCTTTTTTCACAGCACATACACATCAAATATTCAAATCATCTTGTTTCAGAAATTTCAGAAATCGTACGAAAATTCAGCGGCATAACGACAGTATACAGAATTTACACAAAACTCACAGATTCAGAAATTTGCCAAATTACCACAGAACATTCACAACAACATTGCAAGACTTTCATTGAACTGACAAAACATTTTTCAGCATCTTAATAATTTACAGTTCGCTTAAAACACCGTACAACCCAAAGTATCCGGTAAAAATCTTCCATAAAATACTCAAAACGTGCATAATCATCATCTCAAAGACATACCAAAAGTTACGCGGTAAAACTTGAAGCAGTAGAGAATAACACACGAATTTCGCTAATGGAAACAATTTTCAGAACAGAAAACACGTCAAAAATCTCGTTTCTGAAAATTGAGAAAGGCGGAATGTGCCTTACATCGAGTCGGTCAATTTCTTTAACTTCAGTAACGGACGAAAACAGACCGGAGTCGCCCAAAAATCACTTTTCCTTCTTTTTCCTTCGTTTTTCTCTCTCCTGGGCTTTTCTCTCTCTTCAAAATATCTCATTTCTATATATATCCAGACTGATCGTCCTGGACGATCTGGCTCTGGAGAAATTTCATCCAGACGAGATTAATTAACGTCCCCGGCGACTTGTCCTCTGGATAATTTTCGTCCAAACGATCTAAATTTCGTCCAGACGAACCATACAGCCAAAAATGTTTTTCTGCACAACCTGTACCGATCGTCCCAGACGATCCAACTTCGTCCGGACGAACCTGGAGCAGAAATGATCTTTACATTATTTATGTTGAAGTGATTACTATTCTTTGTGATATAAAAATTATAAGTTTTTTATATGTTTCTTTTTTGCATGTGTGTAGCCTGATTTTGCTAGGCTCTTTAGGAATAATTATTTTTTCTAATTGTAGCTAATATCTAAAATTTAAGAATTAAATAACGCATGAACTTAATTATCTAGAGAATATCCTGAATCATTCGGGGTCGCCTAAAGGTAGAGTCTATACAATCCGACCTATAAGAATGAGGTGCTGATCTTGGAAAGACTAGTCTTTCTAAAAAAACTATTTTTTAATCCTTTTTTAAGTTTCAAGCATTCGTGATTTAAAGCCTTCAACTAGCATGTATTGTATTATAAACTAATTAAATTAAAATCTAATTGTATTAGCTCTAGGAGCATCTACCCTACACAAGTCCAAGACCAATTAGAAAACTCTATAGACATCAGTCTTACTTTCAAAAACTCAGTCTCCTACCCCTCTTTCATAAAGACTGGACAACATAGATTTTATGTGCTTAGCTGATTAGTTGGCTTTTCTTTTAAGATAGGATATAAGTATATAACACATTAGCTTGGATACGGGTGTTAGTATTATGTATAGAATACTAAGCCCACTTTAGATTTAGCTATATTTAGTGCCTCATAGTATGCCTTGTCGATTGACAGGTCTCCTATTTTTTAGAGGTTATAAATCCTACCTATCTGTGTCACATAGATGATGCCACTTTCCTCCTTCTCTCATGTATGCTTTGAGTGCATTGCTTTCTTTTCTCTAGTTTCTTCTCACTACCTTAGTCCCTCTTGATGTGGATCTGAGATGCATATATTTATTAAGTCACTTTGAACCCTTCTTTCCCTTTAAGTAAGACTTCCTAGTCTTTCTCCTATGTGTCAATCCCATTTAAGGGGATAATGTAGGATCCTTAATCGAGAGTCTTAGGCATCGGTTTGAGATGTAATTAACTACGGGGGCTTGCGCCTGCGAGAAACCGAATTTCACCATCAAATAAAACTCACTCGAGTTGATGTATTAATTAGGTCATGTTTATTATTACCCATCGGGATATGCTGGTGAGAGCTGATATCCTCAATAGTTAATCATATTTATAATTTAATATGTCATCCCATTGACCCACTTGCGAAGAGCACGAAGGCATGCGATCGTCTAGTCCCTCGGGATGGTGCGGTCGTATCCCCTTTGCACTCTGTTCCTCGCATAACGTATCCCTTGGATGTCCACAGGAGCATATATAAGGAGTTTATAATATATTTGGGAGAGAAGAGATGAAGAGATTTTTTGTGAGGGATTCACAAGGTTACTCTAAGCAAGGTTTTTGCCTTTATTCTTTAAATCTTTGCCTTGATTTTTTAGTTGCTTCAGGGAGACATTCAAGGTACTATCAAGGTACTATGCCTTCTCTTGGAAGGAGAAATAACTTTATTGTACGTTGTCTTCACTAGGAGGATGAAAAATGATTTCAGGTTCTCTGCCTTCACCAAGATGGTGAAAAAGGATTCTTAGTTCTCTACCTCATCAGGAGGGTGAAAAGAGTAAGGTCATCTACTTCATCGGATTGGTTGAAGAAATTTTGTAAGGGATTACCCACCTAGATGTGGGGCTAAAGGATAGTCACTAAACATTTAGTGCAATACTCGGAGGAGGACTCTAGGGAGTGGACATAAGTCATTATTTGACCAAACCACTATAAATTATGGTGTGTTTGTTCTTATTATTTTTTACACTTTATTTTTAGTGATTAAATGTGTGGTTGATAACTCTAATCTTTATGTTATTATAAAATTAATTCACTTTCACATCGAGTGATAAAATTATCTGTTTTCAAATATTGAAAAAGTTATAAAAATATTTTTTTTTTGTTAAAAAAAATTTTAAATTACTAATTCACCGCCCTCTTGGTTAGCCTCGGACTGGTTCGTTGAGGTTTAACAACCTACATGAACTTTTATAATAAATCACACTTAATATACTCAAGTATACATACTGAATCAAATAATAAAGTGTTAGTGTATAGTGTTGAACCCACAAGAAAGTATGTTTTTTTAACAATCAATTACTACTATTTACTCTAATTATAAAATTATTATACTAAAATTAAATTATTGGTTGTGGAGATTCAATCACTGAATAAAAATAAAAAATAATGAATATAATATTTAAATAAAGTGTTTTAGATTGATGAATGTAAATTGTATATCTTTCCTAATGAAATTATGTTTTTAATATGATTTAAAGCAAACGCATCCCTATATTTCTATCGAGCTTATAGGGGTGAAAATGATATCTACTAACCTCATATAGTTATATAATCTCCTTAAGAACATAAAATATTTTATATTCTATATCTAGGTATGCAAATATATTATCTCCATATTTTTTTATTGTTCTTGCATTTCTCCCTCGAGGCTATACATTAAATTAGATTTTAATTATACATATGACCACTATGTGTATTAAATAAAGAATAAGATAAGATTAAAATATCATTTCACTTTTAGAGCATAAGAATTCTCATTAGTACTTAATATTTTTTCTATATCATTAATTTAAAACTAGAGAATTAGCTAGATATAGAAGAAAGGACAAACAAACTCATTATCATTGAACTAATAGAAGAACAAAAATATAAATGAATAATATCATAAGGTAGGATCAATATGTCTCTTATACACTTCTTCCTTATTGCTTGGAGCTGCTCACACAAACACAGACTAAACACTCTAACGATTATATCTAGTACTTTCATAGTCTCTCTTAGATTAGACTCTAAGGGAGATCTAAAGAAGTACTCTAAAAAGCCATGAAATTATACAAGTGACTTAACTCTCATTAAAACATAACACAATGAATATTTATAGGAAAACACAAATTAGGCAACTGGCTCTGTGATGCTTGAAAGATTGGTGCTGCAACACCCATAAAATGAACTAATATTGTAAAATGAACTAATATTGCTACACTGATGTTTTTTTTTTCCGTCCCAGCTATTGTTGATGTGGATCATTTATATAGTGAACAATCATGTCATTTTACTGACATATCGCGACATTTGAATTTTATAACTGCTACACTATGGTGCTGCTGACTTTAAACATTGCAATGCAAGAGTGGCAATTTTTACGTCGAAGTGAGGTTGTGACACCATCGTAAAGCTGACCATTTTAATATAGCAGTGCTGTCCAATAGAGAAATCAACACCTCCATGTCAATATTGTAGTGCTCCATCAGTGCCTTTGATGGCGTTGCAATGTTGATTTGTCCGACGTCGCGGCGTTGGATGATGCTTAGAATTTGAAGCATTTTTTATATTTGTTCTACACAACATAAATAAATTAACATATTGTTACTAAAAATATAACACATAAATAATAGATTATTATGCTTATCAAATTCTTCTGAGCTTAAACTCTTACTTATCCCCAAGCAAATAAAAAATTTACAATTCTGATTAAATGATTAACCAAAGTAAAAATTGACAATTTAAAATTACTAAAATATAAAATAATACATCATGGTCCAGAAAATAGTAAAAATGATAAGATTATAATTCTAGTTTGGAAAAATACTAATAATTACACTAACTAGGCATCCTTTTTATTGCTTAATTTTAATTCAGAGGTTATACATTTATTCTTAAATTTTGAATTTTAAAGTGAATAATATAACTTATTGATTAGATATGTTAATAGATAAAATTGAAGCTTCATTAGTTCACCATCATTTGTACTAATTTTCTTATTTTATCCTTTATGAATTTAAGTATAAGATTGTAATCAGATTCTAATCTTTTGATTGATACAAATTTTTGAATGTATTAATCTTTTTTTCCTTCTATTTCTTTTTAGAACTATTTTCACAATTCTTTTCCTTTTTATACCAATTCCAAATTTGAGTTGCTAATAATTTTCAATTTTAATCTCCTTATATATAATCTTTAATTCTAATTATTCATCGTTATTTCAAAAATTAATACATAAAATTATAACTTATAATTTCAAATTAAAGCAATAATTTAAATGGTCTAAGTTAGTTAATTATTAATTTTTTTCCACTCTATGAAGTATAAACATTATTCATTTGAATTATATTATAGGGTTTTATTATTAGCCTAATTTTATAAAAAATTTAATATCATTTTTACCTCATAATCCTTTGACATTAATTCTCACTACGGAAAAACACACGATTACCGTCAGACGTTCCAGCATATTTCTTTTCGTCGGAAAGTACGGCATTAACACCGTCGTATTTTGCGCCTGAAAAACAACGGCGTTATTTCCGGCAAAAAGAGCATCGGTAGTTTTCCGACAATTAATACGCCAGTGTTGACATCGGAAAATACAAGAATTTCAATTTGAGAGACGAATTTTACTGCGGAAATATACCGGCGCATTTACCGGCGGATAAGACGACGATCATTTTAAACTCAACGATTTGTTACCGGCGCAAAAGACGCCAGAAATGCCGCTGACGAAAGCCTTATTTCCGAACCCGAGCCAGTCTGGCTGCTCATTTGCTTCTGCCATTTCTCTCGCATCTCCGCTCTTCTCTCGTCGCCACAACATCGCCTCACCCTAGATCTATCAACTTGTGTAAAAAGAGAAATTTCTATCATTCATTGTATATTAGGCATGAAGGTATTCCCAATCATAGTATATTCAATAAATATTATTTCATTTTCTCTTATGCTTTTTTTTCATTTATCATTTTTACTTTTATAATACATCTATCTTAATATTTTCATATATATTAATTCTTAAAAGATCAAACATACTAAAATCTATTTTTTTAGATATTATCTTATTTTGTAATAATAATAAATCATAAATATTAATATTATGCCCATCTCTCTCTCTCTCTCTCTCTCTCTCTCTCTCTCTCTCTCTCTCTCTCTCTCTATATATATATATATATATATATATATATATATATATATATATATATATATATATATATATATATATGTTGCATCCAGGAGTATTCGCGGCGGTAGAGAAATATAAAGTTTAACGTCTTAGCGTAGTACGAAAATCCGGCACGCAATCAGATAAGAGAGAGATGGTGCATCCACTAGAGACAGCAAGATTTTTACATGGAAAACCCCTGAATAGGGGGAAAAACCACAGGGTAGTGCCCAGTATGAATGAATCCACTAGTATTGTAGTTGATTACAAATGAGATCCTTCCTCGGGGGAAGGCATAAGCTTTATGTATATCTTATAGAGTACATTACATGGTGATAATACAAAGCATCACTGTTGATGTGTTTGTTTGGTCGGAAGGACCGTAGTCAGTGGGCAACGTAAGTCTAAAGGACCGTAGTCGACGGGCGACGGAGGTCGGAAGGACCATAGTCGGCAGGCGACATAAGTCTGAAGGATCGTAGTCGGCGGGCGACAGAGGTCGGAAGAACTGTAGTCGACGGACGACGTAAGTATGAAGGACCGTAGTCGGCGAGCGATGGAGGTCGGAAGAACCGTTGTCTGGCGACGGAGGTCAGAAAATGACGCCTAGTAGAAGACCAACAATGGATAGAAATCCAACATTAGGTAGATGTTTGGTGAAAGTCCGACAATTAGCATAAGTCCAACATTAGGTAGAAATTTGGAGACGAGCGAAGGTCTGGCGTCGGGTAGAAGTTTGACGCCAGTTGGAGGCCGAGGAGAATTCTGACTTTAGATGGTATTCAGGCAAAACTCCGATGTCACTTGGAGGTCAGACGGAATTCCGGCATCACTTGGAGGTCGGGCAGAATTCCAGTGTCACTTGGGCAGAATTCCGGCGGCGGTGGTCGAGGATGAGTTCTTCCCTCATATCCTTCTTCTCTTGCTTGACCCCCCTCACAAGAGAAATGATGGGTCTATTTATAGATTTTTGGAGTGGCATGACCTATAAATAGGTGAGAGACCAGGGGCGAATCGGGAGTGGTCTGAATGGATGGCCAATATTGAATCCCTTGATCGTGGACCGTTCACCAGACATTTGAAGGTCTTAATAATATTAGAATTCGGCAATCTTGGGCGCGTTGGATTCGTCTGGTTGAGCCGCTCGATTCGACTATAAGCACGTCATGTTTGGAAACCGTTTGATAACTCAATTTGTGGTTTGAACCTTCCAACATCACTTTGGGTCCTTGATTTGGACTCATTTGGGCTCAGATAGAGCCGATTTTGGTGTCGTTGGGTTTGTATTTTCGAGACTTCGACATTAAGTTTGCTGGAATCAGAGTTCATATGATCCCAGGATTAATTTTTGAAGTTTCTATCTTGATTTTGCCTCGAAATTCGTGCCCGATCAAGATAATTTTATGATGACGTATCAATATATATAGTTAATTTTTAGCAAATAAAATAATTTAAATCATTAGATTGATTTATAGTTGATCTAATGATTTTATTATTTTTTACATAAATTTATTATTTTTAAATGAGTAAAATTGAGTTTTATTTTAGAATAATATTAATTCACTAATGTAGCACATTAATAAGGAGTTAAAAAGTTATCACATGCATTAATAACTATTAAAAATGGATAATATATGTTAATAAAATTTCTTTAATAATAAAAATTCATTTTAACTATTTAATTGAAAAATTATGAAATATTACATTGCTCAATAATTAAAATAAAATATATTTTTTTTAATTATAAATTCAGGCCAGATTGTCTCCTAACTTAACATTATAAAATAGTAAAATACCACCCCACATACTTATCTCATCCGCTGCCTTTATTCTTTCGCCTCTTTCTCTCAATCCGTAACCCTATCGGCTCTTGCCGCCCACGATTAGGGTTTCGCTTTCTCGTCGATCGCCCCACTTTGATCTTCGGATTTAGGTTTTCATCCCGCTTAGAAAATGATGCAAGGTGGAGGAATGGTTCCGCCTTCGATGGACCAGCAGTATCAGATGCATCCACCTCCGCAGTATCAGATGCCGCCGCCGACACAGCCTGTTCCGCCACAATGGGGAACCGTTCCACCGCCTGCGCCTCAACCGCAGTACCCTCCGGCGCAGCCGATTCCGATGTGGAGCCAGCAACCTGCTCAGATTCCTCCGGCGCAGTCTATGCCGCCGATGCAGCAGCCGCAACAATTTCAACCCCAGTATGGCGCGCCCATGCCAACACTTGCCAACGTTCCTTTCCCGGCTGCGCAACCTCAGTCTGCTGACGAGATTCGCACGCTCTGGATTGGAGACCTGCAGTATTGGATGGAGGAATCATACATCAGTAATTGCTTCGCGCAAAGCGGGGAGGTTAGTTTGACTTTCTGCTCAGTTCAGAGAATGACCTTCTTACGGTTTTCTTTTCCCGTTTGCATATTCGTTTATGAATTATTCACGGATAAACGTTGCCACAGGTTGTGTCTGTGAAGCTTATCAGGAACAAGCAAACTGGGCAATTGGAAAGCTATGGTTTTATTGAATTTACTTCTCGTGCGGCTGCAGAGCGAGTCCTTCAGGCTTACAATGGAACATTGATGCCTAATTCTGACCAAGTTTTCAGGTTGAACTGGGCATCTGCAGGTGGAAAAAAGGGTGATGATGCTGGTGATTTTACAATATTTGTTGGGGATTTGGCATCTGACGTAACAGATTTTATGTTACAAGAGGCATTTAGGAGCCACTATCCATCCGTGAAGGGGGCGAAACTTGTTACAGATAGAATTACTGGGCGTTCAAAGGGCTATGGATTTGTTAGGTTTGGAGATTTGAGCGAGCAAACTCGAGCCCTGACTGAAATGAATGGGGTTTATTGTTCTTCTAGACCCATGCGGGTTGGCCAAGCAGCCAGTAAAAGGTCTACTGATGGGCAGCAGCAAGATTCCACAAAAGGTTAGAAAAACAATTAGCTTTTTTGCTCATGATTTATTTATTTTTTGCTTATGAATATAAATTTTAATGACCATGCTACACCCTCAAATCCAAGCGTAAAATCCCAAAACATTGATTCTGTTGCACTAAATCTGCATTTATTATTCACATCATTCTTTTACATTTTATAAAAGGAACATAAGCATCCACAATCCACATAAGCGTGGACTTTTATGTGTGAATTTTTTTGAGGAGTGTAGCATTACAAAAAAAAAATGTTAGATGCTTGTTTCATCCCCTATTCTGTTTATTATTTTTAAGTTTTTTGCAGGTAGTCTTAACAATGTTCAAGTCACTAGTGGCATCTATTGAAATAATTTATTTATATCATCATTTATTCTGTATATGTAGTGTTCAACTCAATGATATTTTTGGCGCTGAAAGAGTGGATCTCATATTTTTATCTTGTTCACTTCAAATTTTACACATGAAGACAAGCGGAACTGCTTCTATATATATACCAAAGTCTTTTCCTTTTTACCAATTCTTTGCTTTAATTTGGGGTTATTAAATGCGACATTAAAGAATTAGAACTTATAAGCCCTCTTGTTGTCTAGAAGCAGGATGGCAAGAGGCTCTTTGATATAGGACCTGCAACTAATGTCAGCTGAGATGACCATCTTCTTTAGTGCGTGGCGTCGGTTAGGTCAGTTTTATTGATTATGGCATGAATGTGTCCAAACTATTTTTGTGGTGTTTTTGCATTTCATTTTCTCTTTAACTTTTCTCGCCAATTACTTTTTCAACTATCCCTATGGTTTTCAGTTGCTCTGTTTTCTCAAATTTAAATCTTCCAAATCCCTTATATTTAATTTCCTTATTTCTTGGAGTCTCTTTCTATCTCAATCTTATATTTTTTCTTCAATTATCCATTATGTTTCAGCTTTTACTGCTTCATTTTAATTCACTGCATCTTATCTTTTGGAATATCTTTTTTACTTCTTTCATCAGTGTTATCATTACACGTGAAGTTTATTCCCCTTTTTGTTTCAATATACAGTCAATGATCAAGCATTCTATTGTCTTCTAATTATAAGCGTTCATATTGTTGGAGAATTTTCAGCTACCATTTGCCATCTTTTCTCGTTTCAGAAAGTCTATTTTCATTTCATTTTGCTCCCATACTTTTGTGCAGCGTTGGGTATATTCTTTGAATTACAATGTAGACATTTTATATGTGTGAATTTTTTACTAAGAGGCCTGGCAAATTTGTGCATGTGTGAATTTGCATCGTTGAGTTTGAAGAGTTTGATGTTCCTGTTCCTACAAATTATCTTTTAAGTTAGCTGCAAATTATCTTGTAAGTTAGCGCTTCCACTTTTCGGAACAAATATTTGTGATGAAAGAGCATATTTAGGTTTAATTTGCAGACTATAATCTATTTTCTTTGGTTTCATGGTGTCATTTGGAACTTTTTTAGCCAACTAGTCATACTCCTACATGTTCATTTTGCCCAAAAGTGGTAAATATTAAAGAACCCTGATATTTTTCAACATTTTTACCATATCCCTATTTGCACAACTGTAGAACATAGAGGATATCATTCATATTTACTTGTTACACATATGTGAGAATCCAATCTTTATCTCCATGCGTTAATCTGCTATACATTCATTGATGTATACATGTATTCATGCCAAGTTTTAAGAGCTCTCATGCTTTCCGCTCTTAAAGCATTGTGTTGGGGCTTTAAAATTTATCCAACTACATCAAATGAATTTTTCATGCATTCTTCTCTATAAACATACTCAACTTTGTGCGTGATCATCTTTGTGATATATAGCAAGCCATTAATAACAAACTTTAAATGGTGATTGGGAACTCTGATCAGGTTGAATGATTGGTTTTAAGGAAATTTTAATGGTATGATTGGGTATATTTGTGCACAAAGCATTAGTATTACCTGATGATAGATCTTATTCTTCAAATGCTTTCCTTGTTAGGGAGGATGTCGACTGTGTAGATAAGGGACGAAAATCCACATCTCTGTTATATCAACTTGCTTGACCTACTTGCAATTATCACCATGCTCTTGCTTTATAATATTGTTCTGCATCATCTCTATTAGACCTCTAAGAATTACTGTAGAGTTAAAAGAAATGTAGCCTTCACAAAATTTGTGCTAACTTGCTTGAATCAATGATGACCATGCAAGTTTTTGTTGGGAGAGGCTTGTGTTGGGTTGGATGAATCTGGGCTGCCACAAAATGGTCAATTTGAATATATATATATATATATATATATATATATATATATATATATATATATATATATATATATTATTGTTTACCGCTATTGGATTAGTCGTGATAGTAATAAGACCATGATAATCATTTGCAGATTTAGAATATTCACAAGGTGATGTATTTGTGTTTGAAAAAATTATATTGTGATGAGCAGATGGTGGGGAAGATTTTTTAGGTGGTTTATTATCTATTTTATTGAGGGTTCAGTGGAGCAGCTTCTATTTATAAGGTCTATTTTAGGATTTTGTTGTGCTCTCGTAACTTAGTCAATTTGAATATATTTGTCATTGTTTACCACTACTGGATGGCTCAAAGTAGTAGGAAGACTATGATAATCAGTTGCAAATTTAGTAGGTTCCCAAGATGATGCTTTTTTATTTTTGTGGAGAATATATAGATTGAGCGGATGGTCGAGAAGATTTTTTTCTAGTGAATTGTTAACAATTTTATTGCTGGTGCTGTGGATGGGAAGGCTTCCTTGTATAAGGTTTAGTGTAGGGTTTTGATTAAGTGTAAAGCATGAAGAGGATTGAGTTTTGCTCCTGCAATCTTCTAGAGGCATGATGCGGTCTTAGTTTTTCTCTACATTCATGTTGAATTATATTTTTCTCTAGTAAAGACTAATTGTATCTCATTTTGACATAATTGTTAAAGTGTATAATTGTGGCTTCCTTTTTATTCTTTTATTTTTTGCACTATACTTTCAATTTGTTAAGCTTATATGATTTTCCCAATATCAGGTAAAAAAGTAAACATAAATATTTGGCATATTATGTGTTATTGGCTTTCTATTTTCTAGTTTGTGTTTTTAAGCATCCGAAATTAAAAAAAACTGGTTCACGGCTACACTAGCTCTTATACAAGGACATTTGCAGCAAATATGTGGATCAGATAATTTTACAGAAGTGTGTTTATTGACTGTTGTGTGGACTGGAAGTTGGTTTTTTATGAGCAGAATCGATGGATCATTAGGATTAGTCTATGAGAATTATACATGGCCTTGCTTTTCTGTTTAGCATACTAATGTCCTGATTTCAGTGAAATTCTGAAATGGAAGTTTTCTTTTACATGCATATGATATATGTCATATCCTTCCAGAGTTATCCATAGTTTCCTTTGCATTTTAAGGGAAGAAGAGGATTTTTCCAGTTTTTTTGTGATTAAATTTACGTTCTTGAATTCTGTGAGTACCTCCTATAACTATCTTGGCACTGTGGCGAAATGCCCAACTAAAATTTCTTATATTGCTGTTTTCAATAATGGAGATGTGTATTTTTATTCAGTTTTTTTATTATAATAGGAGGAGAGTCGCCACTCTTCTCCCATTTAAATTTGTATGCAATAGCTTTAAATGTATGCTCATGACCATTATTCCTCTTCATTTTCATTTGAACTACATGATCAAGGAATCTTATGAATGAATCTTGTTCCATTTCATTTTTGTCAGATGCTACAGGAGATTTGTACCGTTTCATTTCTTTTGGGTACTAAATGAGATTTGTGTTTTGTTTCTTTTTTGTCGAGTGCTTCTTGAGATTTGTACTAAATTTTATGCTTATTTTTAAAGAATTTTTAGCCCATGTTGCATTTCATCCACCTCTTTTCTTTTCTAACCATTCCACATTTATTCTATCTATTTGCCTTATTGAAATTTACCTTATTGGTTCATCTGTTACTTTAGCCCATGTTGCATTTCATCCACCTCTTTTCTTTTCTAACCATTCCACATTTATTCTATCTATTTGCCTTATTGAAATTTACCTTATTGGTTCATCTGTTACTTTTTCTTATATGTGCTCAAACCACTTAAATTTAATTTTCACTATATTTTCTTCAATAAAGACTACTTCCACAATACTTCTAGTAGAATCATTTTACATATATTATTTTTAATTTTAGCATGCATTCATCTTAACATCTTCATTCCTATCATAAATTAAGGTAATAAAATTTCATTGTAAATCTTTCATAAAGTTGTTCTTAGCAATTGTCAAATTATAGAAATTGAAGTTTTTATTTATATATGGGGCAACATTATTAATATTATGTTATCATCACTCATAATGCATATAATTTGATCTATCCCTCTTGTTTTTTGTATTTTTTTAAACATTCTTCTTTTCAATCCTTAGTACCTATCCTACTATACCAATAAATCATCAATAGAGTTGACTTTGATTTTGCTAGCTAGCATTTTGATGAAACTTTTAACTTCCTTATATGTATTTGTTCCATTCATTATGTGTAGTTCTTATTTCATTTGCTTTTTTTGACCTCCTCACCTCATCCTTGTCTCTTAAGTACAAATTATGTTCGTTATAGAGCTCTTGTAATGCTCGATATTTTGTAGACTTTCCTAGAATTTTTATTGCAATTTTCTTTGCGTTACTTGCAACTTAAATCCATATCGAGTTTGGTCTCTCTCAACAATCTATGTAGGAAGATTATTAACTTCTTTCTTGAAAATGTTTTTTTAGGTATTTATTTTTTTATTTATTTCATGGTAGTTTGCATTGGGTCTGTTGGGCCTCTCTCAAATTTATGGGAAAATTCTATATGATGGTGAAGACTTGCAATGCTTTATGGTGCATACTATTGGTCACTAAAAGATAGGACTACAAGCGAACCAAACGTTCGACGAGCTACTCGTTGTTCGATTTGATTAAAGCTCGTTTGTGATTGTTTAATTAACTAAACAAACAAACTTGAACAATATTTTAAATACTCAATTCTTAAATAAACAAACTTGAACACTAATGCGTTCGGCTCATTTATATTAGCGAACAACATCATTTGAAGTTCATGAACAAGCTCGACATTAAGCTCGATAAGAAGCTTGATAAAAGCTCGATTCGTGTTCGATTTTGAACTCGTGAATAAGCTCGACAAAAATAACTTGCTATCTAAGTAATTATAGCTTTATATGGCTATTTATTTATAAATTATTGCCTTTATTAATGTTGCTGTTAGGAAAATTCTGTGAAGATAGGATTTGCTTATAAATCATTGCCTTTGTTACATAAACAATTGCTTTTATTATAAATGTGTTTGTTCATAGATATGTTCAGAACGGGTTTG
The DNA here is from genome assembly GCA_022539455.1 of Dendrobium nobile. Classification (NCBI taxonomy): domain Eukaryota; kingdom Viridiplantae; phylum Streptophyta; class Magnoliopsida; order Asparagales; family Orchidaceae; genus Dendrobium; species Dendrobium nobile. The sequence continues at coordinate 27,436,321 of CM039731.1, forward strand.
TTTGATAGTTAAAAAAAATTTGTCAAATATGTTCACGAATATGCTCAATGTAATCGTTTGTTAGGAAGCTCGATAAAGCTCGTTTGTTAAGTTAATGAACATTTAAAAGTAAAGCTCGTTTATAGCTCGTTCATGTTTGTTTTTTTAAAGCTTGATAATCACTAAATGAACGAACATGAACTGAACATGAACCGAACATGAAAACTCATTAATTTAAATGAACCAAACATGAACACAAACAATAAAGCTCGAACAAACATGAACCAAACTTGAACAACCTGATATTAAATGAACACAAACATGAACACTCACATACTCGGCTCGGCTCAGTTCGTTTGCAGCCCTACTAAAAGATAAGCGTAAAATTAAGTTTTGTAGAGATTAGGATGCTCAGGTGGATGAGTGGCTTTACTTCTAGTGACATAATGAGAAATGAGTATATATGTGAAAAAATTTGAGTAGTTCTGATGGCATATAAGATTAAGAGAGTCGCCTTAGATTGTATGGTCATGTAAAACGTCAGCCTTCCAATGACTCGGTTAGGAGAGTAGATGTATTAGATTTGGCATATATTAAGAAAGGTAGAGGTAGACCTAAGAAGACTTGGTTAGAAAATATTAGAAATGATATTTTTTATTAGATTTGAATGAGAAGTTGACTCTTAACAGGACACAATGGAGAAAAAATGAATCATATTGCCGATCCGATGTAGTGGGATAAATGCTTGATGTTGTTGTTGTTATTATATGGTAGTTTGATCTGCAATTATAACTCTTCTATTAGGCGACCAAACTTTCTCTTGGGAACTCTTTATAATCTTTTCAAAATGTTATTTTTGAACTAAATTTAGTTTATATTTGATACAATATCTTCAAAATTAAAAACCTAAGTGCATTTTTTACTTCTTAAATATTAATTTATTAATGCAAGATAATATAATATTATGGGATCAAATATAATTTCTCCTGGGTGATTTTTTCTGTATTGTATTTCATTTCTCTATTATCCATCTTCTCTGTGCATCTTTTACAAAAATCTGTGGTCCGTTATAGCCTCATTTTATTTGTCTGATAAAAGAATGAACCATCTTCCTAATTTGCTTCATAAAAGTGTTTTTCGCAAGAACCTAAAATTCTCACATCAAGCAGCCTTTTATAAAAATTTTAAAGGAAAAAATGCAAGTTTTAGTTAAAGAAAAGCATTAATAATGTACAGAGATAAAGATCAAAATATTCCCTTGACTCTTTACGAAGGAACAAAATGTTTCATGGCTATTTAAAAGTTTCATTTTAGTTCCTTGACTTTTTAATAGGAATCTAAATGATCTAGCATAAGAATTAATTTGGTCCCTATTTAAAAAGTCAAGGGACCAAATTGGTACTTTTATATATTTGAGTATTATTTTGATTCTTGAGGATAAATTCGATTTTTTTTCTTATAAAGTACACTAAATCTTAAATTAGATGAGCTTCCTCTAAAGCATGAATTTAACCTTCATGATATCAAATGATGCGTTTACAAATTTGCTCAGTGACTGTTCTGGATAGATTCTTATATATGTGTAAAAGCTAGAATCTTATAAACAATATTTTTACCTCCTCCCATGATAGCCTCTAGTAAAAGTATTGTATATGATTTACAAGAACTAGGAATCATTATACTGAATACTGTAAAAACAAGATGTTATATCTTTACGATTACTGTGTGTAAAGATACCCTAATATAGATTTCAACAACCAAAATATGGATATGTTACGCCCAGGCCACGGTTGAATGGGAGCTCTAAGCTCTGTTCTAGAGAACCTAACCCAGCAGAAACAGGGAGGGGGTTTGGCACCCCCTTGTTGGGCCCAAGAAAGCTTTATTTCAATATGTAAGGAGGGAAAATAGAGGGAGAGATATTTAGGAAGGTTTTAATGATGTAATTGATGGGGGGATTATTTAGGGAAAGAGACTCCTTCCCTAAATAATTCTTCCCTAATTACATAATTGAAACCTTACTAAATATCTCTCTCTATTTCCCCGCCTTTACCTAAATAATTCCCCCCCCCCCCAATTATATAATTAAAATCTTTGTAAATATCTCTCTATTTCCCTCCTTACATATTGAATTAAAGTTTTCCTTGCCCCATAAGGGGAGCTGAACCCCCCTCCTCGTTCTCTACTGGGTTCGATTCTCCTGAATTGGGTGGAGAGCTCCCGCCCGATCATGGTCTAGGCATAACGGAATACTACTTTGAAAACATTTTAAGGGTGGCTTCCTTCGGTTTACCTTATCGCTGTTTTCTTCCAATTTTTACAACTGCTATTGTGATTTTTCTCGTTGTTTATGTTTTGAAAACGGAGAGACGATGTGCCAACGGTTCTGACAGATTGAATAATGCAGCAGACATGTAAACTTGTTCTTCGTACTCTGCCGTCTCTGTTGATGAATATCAAAACATGGTAGCGCTCATTGTCTTGATATTTATGGGTGAATGTAAAGATTAGCTCGAGGAGCCTATAATAAATAGGCTTATCATGCTTTTATAATCTTTTTTTTTGGTTATTTGCAGCTTCATTCCAAAGTGTTCAGGGAAACAATTCGGAGAGTGACCCAAACAACACCACTGTGTGTACTCAATTTTTCCTGTGTTCCTCTGTACTCAACACCCTTTTGAAAGAACTGTAATCCATTATATTCTGACAAATTCCCTCTTTCACTCAGATTTTTGTTGGCGGCCTGGATCCAAATGCTACGGAGGATATCTTGCGACAGATTTTTAGCCCTCATGGAGAACTGGTTCATGTGAAGATTCCTATTGGAAAGCGTTGTGGCTTTGTTCAGTTCGTTAACAGGTTGGAGTTTCGGAGTCACAGCAATTACATATCTTGATGATAGATAAGTTTTTATATTTTCTATATGCTCTGCAGAGCTTCTGCAGAGGAAGCTTTAATGATGTTGCAGGGAACTCAGCTTGGTGGGCAAAAGATGCGCCTTTCATGGGGTCGTAGTCCAAATAAGCAGGTTAAATATGTTCATGATGTTATGCTATACTTAGAACTTTTTTTTTTTAACTGTGGAGCTGAATGATATATTTGTGGGCTCTTGCAGCCGCAGCAAGACGCTAATCAGTGGAACGGAAACTACTATGGGTATGGACAAGGCTATGAAGCATATGGGTATGCTCAAGCTCCTCAGGATCCGAACATGTATGCATATGGAAATTATCCAGGATATGCAAATTATCAGCAACAGCAGGTATAATTATGATCCTCATTACCAAAAGAAACAAAAAATTTAAGGAGAAACTCTTTATTGCATTTGAATGATACATATTGCCAGGATAGAAAGTATTAATTCCTGATTTTGCTGCTAGTAATACTATTTATTTGAGTGGAAGGAAATAAAAAGAAAACACAAATCTATGGCTTCAGATTTATCTCCTTCACTTTAATTCAATTAAAGCAAAACCAAAATCTTTTTGAACCTCTGATAATTCTCTTAAAAATAACCGCGGTGCTGTCAAGCTAAATGCTCTAGCAATCTAGCCAATCCAGCCATTTCTTTCCAATCTTGATGTTTTGCTTTCTATAGTTGAATTACTAATTTTTATATTTTTATTCTTTGCAGTGAATTTTACTGGGAATGTGCCATTTGACTTGCAGATGATAGCATTTGGTAAGCAGTATCTTGAATTTCACTAGCCGGTTTATTAGGTCGGGTTGCAGGGTACCTTAACTTGGATATAATAGATTATGTTTGATTCGTCTTCAGAGGCTGCATTATTTACGCTTTTTAAGTTTTCCCTTGGCAATGATACGTGAGTGTGTTGTCTTAACTCTCGTTACCTTTTCTCTGTAATTTCTATGATTGAGAAGTATCAAATTAACTGAGTAGCCGTTAGTATTTCTGGATTATTAATGAATGAAACTGGTCTATTCTTGCTTTTTTTGCTAAGTTATGTACGTTTACTTGTTTAATTTGCTGATTCTTCACACACAAACATTCGTCAATCACGGTCTCTTATTACTAAGATACCAGACATCAGCATTTGAGTGGTCCTCTTAAAAGGAGTTGAGTGTTGGCGCCTGTCCTACCCACTTAACCAAAGATTTGTTTCATTTATGGTTTAGTTGGATGGATTCAGTCGATCTCCCTTTCACTACTCTTTCCTCTCTAATAGTGCTGCATCTTTCCAGTTTTTCAGTATATGACAAGCTTTCTGACCTGTTTCATAACTTTGTTGTTCTGCACGTGCATAATGCTTGTTATAAAATGTTGTGAGTCTATGTTCACCAGTGTATGCGTTTGCTTTTGCAAAATGTGAATCCAAGCATTACCTCTAAATTCACATATGATTTGCTTTATGTTATCATGTTTCACATTAAGATGTACTTTTTTTTTGGGACATTAGCTAATTAATGTTTTGTTTGGAATAATTCTTTTATTGCTTTCTAAAACAACTTTTTAGTACAAAAATTTCTTGAATTAGAAAATTTTGTGCTAAAAGTCGTTTTTGAAAGCATTAAAGTTATCCCAAATGAAGCCTAAGATAAACTCACACACACACATCATATATGTTAGACTCAAATCTAAAATTTCGTGGTTGGTAGTTAAAACATTCAACTAACAGATAAAGGTGAGCTGTGTAAGATGTACTTTCAAATTCTACTAAATTTTGCCAAGTACTCGTGCTGTCATATGTTCGTGCCTCCGTGTTGTATTTGTTTGGATGCATTTTAAATGGAAGTTTGGTGCATTCATTCTTTTACAAGCTAGTGCATGTTACTCTTGACATATCTTGATGTATTTGTATGTGTTTCAATGCAACTTTGCATGCTTATTTGGTTTGAACATTCACATGCAAGTGAGCCATGAGATTTCAATAACAATTTGTTGGTTCTTTTAGATGAATATTTTTTTCAAGTGTGCCTTCTGACAATGCACGAGTTTTAAAGTCAGTAGCTATAAATTTGCACTCTATTGATGAAGATATGCTTCTTTATCTTCTTAACACTCGTACTTTGAAATGATTTATGCTCTGAAAGAACTACAAGTTTTTCAATACAACTTGGCTCATCTTCTCAAGAATTTTTTGTTTAGGAATATTATCGTTCTAAAACTTTATTAATGAATGCCCAAAAAAAAAATCATCACACGTTTCAAATTAATCAATGAAGTGTCTCTGCCTATCTTTAGCTTGTATATACATTTGCACATCAATACTATTTATATTTATTATTAACATATGATAGGATAAATACTCTTACATTTGCACATCAATATTAATGGTGAATTATTATTTTTATTTAGATTAGCATGCATTCAATGTGTTCTCCAACATAAAAAATCTAATGTTATAATAGGAACGAGATTGAATGAGAATCATAAGTTTAAAAATGAATAAAGTTTGAACCTTATATTCAATGTTTGATCCTTATTCAAATAAGGATTAAACATTTATTTCGAACATAGAACTCAACAATTAGATGCGAAATTAGGTTCGATAAAATTTTGAATGAGGAAAGAATTTGTAATGAGTTTTGAACATCGGTTGGACCTTTTAACATCATTTGAATCATTATCAAATTTTGCGAGCCTCTTTTAAACTAAGTTTGAACCTAATATTCAACCGTCTTTTAAATAAGGTCATAATCCGACATTTATTGGAACATTTTCATATTATCTTGTTGGGAATGAATTCATTTGAATTGTTTTTCTATGCATACAAATGTTCTAAGTAAACATTCTCGTGAAGAAAAAATCACCTCTAAGAAAATTTTCACTTGCAAGAGACATAATTCTCTTGAGCTCTAACCCATCAACTTCACATAGGTGCATGCATTTCTTATTAATTTACTAGTATTTTATGCTTCATATGTAATGATTGATACAACTATCAAACTAAGAAAATATTTAAATAAAAAGCTATTAGTCATCTATTCAGTATGTATGTCAGATATGTCATTTTGCAACCATAACATCTAATTAGTTGAGATATAAATTATTATTAAATGCTAAAAAATATAATTATATGATATCAATTTTGTGCAAGTTTTTGCATGAGTGAGCCATTGCAAAGCACTTGCACAAGATTGATAACATATATTGATGTTAGGGGTGTCAACTCGGGTCAGCGGGTCGGGTTCGCGTTGAACCCGAAACTGACCCGGCATTGTTCGGGTCAATCCAAACTCGACCCGTTTTTAAAAAACGGGCCAGGTTTCCAGACCCGAACCCGACCCAATTCAGGTCCGGGTCAACCCGACCCGCCACGGATGACCCGAAGTTGACCTAAAAAATTTTCGGGTCAAAATAGGGTCAATATTCGATTTTCGGGTCAAAATTGGGTTTTCGGGTCAAATATGAGTTTTTATGTCACTTTCGGGTCAATTTCGGGTTGCTGGGTCAACCTGAACCCGACCCGATTTTTAAAACGGGTTGATTTGTTCAACCCGAACTTGGATTTTTCCGAGTCGGGTTCAGGTCGTGTTTCGGGTCGTGCAAAAAATTGACACCCCTAATTGTTGTTTTGCATATTTGATAAGGATTTATTATATGTTACCTATTTATTTGTCATACTTGGAAAAATGACATACCTCTATATAAATTTGCTAAACATATGACTAATAGCTCTTAATTTCAATATTTGTTATAAAGCATAAATCACTGTCAAATTATGAGGACAAGCACTTGTGTTGTCTATTAGAATTCTATATTATATCATGGTAGTTTATGTTGAATATTTACATTGAATCTCTCATGTGTAAATGTGCATTAAATTATGATGTATATTTGTTTAGTAATCTTAAGTAAAGTTGTAATATATACGACCAATGATTTTCTGATGTTATATGCATTTAATCTTTAATATGGTGCACATTTGAATTTTTTATCACAACAAGCATTAAAATAAGAAATAAAATCGACCACTAATATAACATAATTATATTGCTCCAAGAATTAATATAACACTTAATTATAGTATTAGAAGAATTAGTAACACTAACTACATAACTCTTAAAATTATATTAACTAGAACAATTTATTAACATTACATTAAATAGAGTTACTTGATAGATTATTATAAACTTAAAGGCCACTTTTTACATCAAATATCATTACATCAAATAATGTTGTAGCTATGACAAAGTATTATTTAGTTTTTCTATAGTTTTTTAATTGTGTAAGATTAAATGTAGTCATCACTTCTTCCAATACAAGAAATCCCAAGTAATGATAGAAAGGACATGTAAGGATAGCTCTAGGTTAAAAAATGAATATTATTTGAATCTCATATTACATCTTTGAATGGGGCTTAAAGCTTGTTTGAGCTAAGTTCACATTATTAATCGATGCATATTTTTTGTATATCTTTTATTAACTTTCTTCTATCTTCAAGTATCCATGGTATTGCATTTATATCTACATTATACAACTTCGACCCCTCTATTATGTTACAATAATTTAAAAGAGTAAAGATGCGTGTTTGAACAAGGTTCAAAAAGGATTTGAGCATGATTCAAATATTTTTTTGTGACTTTTTTCCTATTTCAAATCTTCTTTGAAGCTAGTTTTGCATCTAATACTTGAACCCCTAGGTCAAAATAAGGTCAAAACCTGACCTTTACTGGAACATTTTTCATATTATCTTGTTTTTTTTTTTGAAGAAAATGCATTAAATTGCATTAAAAAAGAAAAGCAGAAAGAAAAAGGCAACTAGCCAAGTACAGTAGATTCCTCCTTTAAGATATTCTAAAATAAAGGAGGAACCTTATTCATAGTAGTTTCATCCCACATAAAGGAGGAAATAATCCCATAGTTAGCACAAAGATCTGCTAACTTATTGGCTCCTCTATCAATGCAATTAAAAATAACATTGTTAAACCCAAAAATAAAGTCATCATACCTTTGTCTCCATTAGCTTTATTCTTTTGCAAATACTCTATCACATTATCGTTATCACCCTTCTATGATGATACCCTTGAATTTGAACATCCAATCCTTCATCATCTCCTTAATAGTCATGGTAGCCAAAAGTTCCAAAGCTGAAATATCCCAATGCAAAACCGTCTTCTCAAATGCTAGCAGAAGTCTTCCTTTATGGTCCCGAAAAACACTTCCTAAACCAGCTTTGTATGAAGAAAGAAGAGATGCATCCACATTCACCTTCAACACAATCGGGTGGAGGAGGATACCAATGGTATTGAGCAGTCAAAAGACTGATTAGTATCCCATATACCCGAGATTTTACCAAAACCATCCATAGAAAAAGATGCAAAGCTCAAAGCATTAGAAGCAATAATCAAGGAGCTGTCTTCACCTTCATTATGAACCAACTTGTTTCTTGACTTCCATGTAAAATATACCACACTACAATAAAGATTTATCATGAAAGTAGAATTATTTGACATCCAGTTACAGCATTCAGTTAAGAATTAATTCATTTGAATTCTTTTCCCATGTACACAAATGTTCAAAGTAAACACTCTCGTGAAGAAAAAAGTCATCTTTTAGAAAATTTTCACTTGCAAGATGCATAATTCTCTAGAGCTCTAAGCCATCAACTTCACATAGGTGCATGCATTTCTTATTAATTTACTAGTATTTTATGCTTCATATGTAATGATTGATACAACTATCAAACTAAGAAAATATTTAAATAAAAAGCTATTAGTCATCTATTCTGTATGTATGTCAGAGATATGTCATTTTGCAACCATAACATCTAATTAGTTGAGATATAAATTATTATTTATATGATAGCAATTTTGTGCAAGTTTTTGGCCATTGCAAAGCACTTGCACAAGATTGATAACATGGATTGATGTTTTGCATATTTGATAAGGATTTATTATATGTTATACTTATTTGTCATAGTTGGAAAAATGACATACCTCTATATAAATTTGCTAAACATATGACTAATAGCTCTTAATTTCAATATTTGTTACTATGACAAAGTATTATTTAGTTTTTCTATTGTTTTTTAATTGTGTAAGATTAAATGTAGTCATCACTTCTTCCAATACATGAGATCCCAAGTAATGATAGAAAGGACATGTAAGGATAGCTCTAGGTTAAAAAATGAATATTATTTGAATCTCATGTTACATCTTTGAATGGGGTTTAAAGCTTGTTTGAGCTAAGTTCACATTATTAATCGATGCATATTTTTTGTATATCTTTTATTAACTTTCTTCTATCTTCAAGTATCCATGGTATTGCATTTATATCTACATTATACAACTTCGACCCCTCTATTATGTTACAATAATTTAAAAGAGTAAAGATGTGTGTTTGAACAAGGTTCAAAAAGGGTTTGAGCATGATTCAAATATTTTTTTTGTGACTTTTTTTCGAGTTCAATTCTTCTTTGAAGCTAGTTTTGCATCTAATACTTGAACCCCTAGGTCAAAATAGTTGTTCGAACATGGTTCGAACACTAAATATAAGGTTTGAACCTTGTTCATTTTTAAACATATGATTTTCCTATAATATCCTATCCATTATAACCTAGGATTATCAATGTTGGAAGAGAAGATAATTGCATTCAAATTTATATAATGAAACAAATGAACACTAAGCTTTTGTTCTCTTTAAGGGCTCACATGAAACATTGTGATAAAGGGATTAGTTGGTGTGAAAGAGAGAGATATGTTGCTTAGAGGGTAGTGATGGCAATTGGAAGATAGGTATTTCAATCATTTGAACATTCAAATTGTAACATCACAATATTAAATTTTGAAAGAATTATCTATTTTATTCTCTTAATTAATCAATCAGAACTTTTACGAATTCATCAACATAAATCATTCTAATTGATGCAACTAAAAATTATATACATCAAAATATAAAATATTATTTATCTCTCATAATTCATATACAAAAGTCAGGAGATTAATCATTACATTCATTTCAACTTTCTAAGTTCATAAGTACAAAAGTATATAAAAAAAAAATGCATGAATAAAATGAAACAGGAATCCCTAATCTGTACTCCAATAAATCCTAACCCTTTCTTGAAAACATGTAAAATCACAAAGTGAGCTAATAGCTCAGTAGGTTACTAGAACCTAAAATTAAAATCAATACAACATATTATAAACAATATGCTTGTAATCATTCAATCAATATAAATATGAATATATAACTATAAAATATGTGACAATCAATTTGATAAATTTTATATCATATATAAGCAATAAAATCAGTATAAGCAATACAATTCAATTAATGATCAGTAGCTAAGTAGTGATCAGTATGTTCTGTCAATCTTATACCCAATATCTACAAAAATAATTTATATAATATTTTATTACATGAGTACACATGTTATTATCATATGAATGTTGAATAGTTTTTATGCTATGCTTGTATATCATATAAATTATATGATTTATATATATTAAATACATTTGTATCAATTTTATTAGACTTATCAAAAACTTGTATCAATCATAGCCTATATCTTATGTAAATCATTTCATGTCAATTAAGTAATTTATTTATATATATATATATATATATATATATATACTAGTAAAAATGCCCGTGCATTAAATGCACGTGACTAAAAATTTAAAAATAAAAATTCATAATAGAATTTTTTAATTATATTATCATTATAAGATAAAATTTTTATATAAATAAGATTATTTATAATTCTATTATAATTGAATTAAGATAAATTAAAATAATTAATTATATACATAATAACATCCAATTAAAGTTTATAATACAATTTCGATTTATTTCATTTATCTTTTCTAAAAAAGTTAATAAATTTCCTCTAGAACAAAAAAAATTCATTAAGTATATCCAACATTAGCAGGTTAAAAAAAGCTATGAGCAAACTATCAGTGCAGTCGTATATCTACTTCTCCCGTCTCTTGGATTCATTGAGGGTTTGTTTGGTTGCCTGAATTGAGGGGAAAAAGTAAAATAAATACATGCATTTACTAAATTAGGCTGTTTGGTTAATTTTGAGCGGAACATACGGAACCCATCCGATGCATTAGGCGTGTAATAAAGAGGGGTTTTGCGGGAATTAGAAACCCGCTCGATACGAGCGGTAATAAATTCATCGGGAAAGAAGAAATGCTTCATCGTCCGCTCGCATGGCTTCCCGTTCTCCGGCAGCTCATCACACGCCTTCGGACTCACATAACTGCTCACTCCCTCCACCAAACTACAATTCCACAGCACCTTCTTTGGTTTTGATGCGGACGGCGGCTTCGCAGTTGACGTCGACGATGTTCTCGGCGCGGACGTCTTGGATGTCGTCGCTTTCCACCCTTCCACCTCAATTCGCACCGCGCTGTCGGCAATGAAGTATTCGTCTACCCCCGCAACCTCCACCGCCTATTCATCCCCGCCATGCGCAAACCTTCACTCCGCTCTCGTCCGTCTCCGCCTCGACGCAGACATCAAACTCTCATCGCCTATCGCACTCACCGCCCTCCAATCCTCCTACCCTTCCTCCGCCGGATCCTTCCGCTCCGACTTGGCTGAATCCGTCATCCCCCAATGCCGATCTCCTCCGCACACAAAATTCCTCTCTAATGGTGAACGCTTACCCTTTCTTCGCTTACGAGGCTAATGCCGCCGACATCTCGCCTCCGAGCGATGAACGGCGCTGTCGGGGAGATGCAGGTCACGCCGCGGATGAGGATGTGCTCAGCCGGCCGTAACTTATGTCGCACCGTTCCAGCCGCTCTTGATGGCGATGCAGTCGTCGCCGGAGAACGGGAGTTTTCGGTGTTCTATACGGGCACAGGAATAAGACGACGGTGATTACGGTGCTCGATGGACAAGCGCAATTGGGAGTCAGCTTTTCTCGGTTTTGCAGCAGCAGCACAAACGGGGTGTTCCGTTGAGGTTCAAGCTAGGGAGATGTACCGGTGAAGCTGAAGCTTGGAGGATTGAATGAATTTTTTTTACTATATGTTAATACTTTAAATTCTAACGAAATGTTTGGGTTTGTATATTTCTGGTTCAATCTATGATGTAACATAGTTTGTGGATTTATTCTCTTCTAATTGGTGCCTGTTTTTTTTTTTTTTTTTTTGGTTTCAGTCACTAGAAAGCAGTGATCTTACAATAGTAATGACCCCACGAGAGCAAGTTCTGGCAAGTTATTGTTTTGTGAAATCGTTTTTCTTTTTGGTTTTCAGCCTAGTAAGAACTTTATAATAACACAAGTTTCCCAAACGAAGTTTGCAATGATCTTTCGTGCTGTCTGTGAGCCCATGATGAGCTATCTCAAAACGAAGTTTAAACAATCGGTGATTAATTTTAGAAAGCAAGAAGAAAGCTATCCCAAACGAAGTTTAAACAATCGTAATTAATTTTATAAATACACAAGTTATAATGACAAAAATTTACAAATGCACTGTTTTTATTTTACTCTGGTATATCAACCAAACAAGGGAAACAATTCTCCTACATTTACTTTGCAGCACAACCAAACAGCGTCAAATGTATTTGGAATGCACTACATTTACTTTACACTGCATTTACTTTACATTGCGTTTACTTTGCAGGCAACCAAACAGCCCCTGAAAGTTGAATTGTATTTATTCAATGTTGATTACCTGATAGTTTATGTTGTTGTAGATATTGTTGTATGTCTACCTATTTTTTTAATGACTAATGTAATATTCTAATGGGTATTATATCGATGTCAAAAATATCAATCAATTAGGACAGCATGCATTAAATATAAAATGTTATCTGAAAAATAATATAATTATATACTATTGATCATGTATAAACCATATGTAAATATATAATATATATATGTAATATTCATAAAATATTTAATATCATGAGTTCTAAAATTTAATATTGAAATAATTCAAATTTCAAATTTAATTTTTACCAAAAGTTTGGCATGTAAAATTTGTATATAACATTTTAAACTAAAGAAATTTGAATAAGGATATATGAACCAAATTTGTTAATGCATATGGAATTTCATAATCTTTTCATGAAGAAGTCGCCAATGCCTCTCGTGGTCTTCATCTTCAACCTTGTTTGGTAACTTGGAATTCCTATCTATGCAAGGAATCAACACCTGGAGCTTTGAAGAAAGCCTGAAAGAAATTAAGCAAGATTAAGAATTTCTTGTTTCTTTAGTGTTACAAGTGAAAACAAATTTAATTTCTCACCTTGTACCATGTCAAATGTTGCTTAGGGAACACATCCCCCATTCAACAGATGGACTTCCATCTAGTGAGTGTGTGTCATCGTTCACACCACCTGAACCGAATTATGAATCAGAAATTTTCAATGTTGAGGTACTGATTGGAGAATGAACAAGATAATAAACGACCTAATATGTCCATTGCTGACAATAAAGGTGTCAGTTTCCTTTCCATTAAAAAAAAGGTGTCACTTTCTTCATTGAGGTTGCTTAGGATCACTGGACTAAGAATCCTAGTATTACAGGTATCAAAATGGGACGAACATTCCAAATATCAAAATTTTCATCAACATAAATGTATTATTACTTTTAAAAAACTTTGCTGGTAATTGAAGCAAAACATTCATATGAAAAGCATACTGGCAGACCAACAGGCACACTCAATAGTAAGATCTTATTGCTTCCAGCCGTCATATTCAATTTACCACTTTATGACAATTTTTGATTGTTGAGGCTACCATACATTCATTAAAAACCAAAAATGAAATATGAAACATTAATTACATAAGACATTTTTATCATTATCAGGACCTACTATAGACCTTTCATTCTAACTGCATATTTATCTTTCAAATAAACATGCTTTGTCAGATTAAGTAGATAATTAATTGCAAACAGTAGAATGATAAATAATCAAGTAATAAGGGCTGTTGATTTTGCCGGTGGAATGATCTCAATGGAGAAGAAATCAACAGAATATATATATATATATATATATATATATATATATATATATATAATATATAAATAATACAATTAATAATATAGCTTGATAAAATGTGGGCAGACAACAATGGTGTAAAAATGTATATTAAGAAACTGATGAGGAAAAAATAAATATCTAACTTGAACAAAAAATACCTTATATTGAATCTCGATTTAGGCGGAAAAAAGAAATAAAACATACCTTGCAACAATCCGAGAGACAAAGCAAGGCCGCATTCCCCAAGTTCAACAGAATGTTATATTTGATTGCTTTAAACAAATTATACTCTGTAATAATAATCGGATCATTCCCAGAATAATCCTTGCCACCAGTTTTAAAACCTCAATCACGAAATATCTATTCTTAAATTGCATGATAATATACTCTATGATGCAGATTGGAGGCCGGTTTACGCAGGATTTGCCGATAAAAAATGCACGGGTTTTGACTTCCAACAGATCTCCACTCACGTCTTCCTCAGTGAAGCGTAGAAAGAAGAGGTTTCAGTTAAATTGCCTTCGCCAATGAGCTGCCACGACTTCCTCGCTTAGGGGCTGTTTGGATGCAAGACTTATGCAGGATTTGAGCAGAACTTATGTTATATCCTGCCAAAAAAGGATTTAGGGAACCTTCAAAGAATATTGAAATGAACTTTCCGCTATTTGGACATACCAACTATTTATATATATAAATTATAGGTATATATATCCAATTATATATTATATATATATATACACACACACCATTATTTAAGACATTCTCTACTATATCTATTGTTAAATGATGAGATTTTGCATCCAGAGCATCAAGTATGATGGAATTGTACCAAGATCCTGTAAGAGAAATTTACTTATTGATTGCATAAATATTTGAAGTAAGAGAGCAATGTTTCTAGGTAGAATGTTTGATCCACCATTCCTATCAAAAAGAACAATTTATGCATTTTTGGCCATGTTATAATAAGTAAATCTTAAATAAGATTCACTCAACAATTTGGATGCTCATCTTCTGTGGCTCAAACTGCAAATTTAGTGCAATATTGACAAATTTATATCTTGATCTACTTCTCCAATATACGTTTCTGAAGTATAAACTCAAGCATCTGCTCCACCTAATGGGCCAATGCAGAAGTAGATCAAGCAGTTTTGATACTATATATTAAGTTGATTACTCTTAAGCAGTAGATCAGAAGTAGATGAAGCGCTTATTAACTTAAGTTTTTGGAGCGATCAACGATATTAAGGTATAATTTGCATTGAACACGGATCAAGCAGTAGGTAAAATCCTTATGGAAAAACAAAGAAAGCTAAGCATGTTTGATAACTATATAGCCATTTGAAAATCAGTAACTTCATAGCCAACCAAAATTATAGGTTAATGGTTTGCAATAAGACATTTCAAAGCCTCACAATATACAATGTAATACAAACAAACCCTCAACCTTTTCATCCGGGCTTGGGACCGGCATAGGCGGTTTAAAATTTTTTTTTTTTATGATGTTACCTCAAACATCATATCACAAAATAAATACATCAACGCAATTTTAGTAAACATAACACAAACACAAAATACAAAATAAATATATAAAATTTAAAATCTTCAAATAATAAATTTAAAACTTCTTATAAATATATTTAAGTCAAAATAAATGATGCATGTAAAGTATGACCACAAAAATAAAAGATTTTACAAAGTAATTTGATATTGTAAAGAGGTTAAAAGTGAATCTTCTACAACTTTAGATGAAGCTTACATAAGTGTGACAAGACTGAAAAGTAAATTTAATCCCGCATTAAGAATAGATTGTATTTTTTCTATTGTATCAGGCATCGCCTTCTACATATAGAAATGAACAAATGTACAATTAAAAAGTATATATCCATACCATAATTGAGTCAATAAAGAAAAATATAGTAGCTCCCACATTATTAATACTGGAAAAGTCAAAAGTCTGAAGATAAGAATATATTATTGTGATGATCATGACCATAGTGTGAAAGAATATAAATTTCCACAAGATAATATTTGTTATGAACACATAACATGGAATATTCAATAAAAGATGGAAATGAACCAACACTAAAATTAAGAGTAGAGCCAGAAATAACATACGGAACTTAAAGATGAGAATATAAGAGCACGTCGAGACAATTTAACCTTCATATACTATTTAGTCGAAAAAACAATGCATAAAAGTATGAGAACAAAGATAATAAATTCAAAAATAACAGATTTAATGAGTAGAATATATAAATTTCCCTAATTTTACTTTTTTTGATATAACGATGATTGACACAAGAATCTCCTTTTATGGATTGAACTGTTAAGGAACGGAGAGTTCGAGTGCCATAAATTTTGTCTTGAGCCTTAATTTGAAGATCATCTCCTTGTTGCGTGAATTCTTGATAATTTTATTATATCTGATATATCTGCCCCCTTCAAAAATAAATCAATAAAGGATTACATATAAATCAATTTATTCATTAATAAAATAATAAAAGATATTTAACTACCTTTATCTTTCTAATGTGTAACGGGGACCCAATAATGCATTCAGCTTCATTATCAAAACAACGTCAAAATTGCATTGGAGTATCACTTCAACTACAATTTGACAAGATTCTATATAAATAATGAAAATATATTATAAGAAATATATAATTAATTAAATTTGAACAAAATTTACACAAAATACGTTACCTCAAACTATAGCAACACTTTTCCTTTGAGCATTTAGCACATTGTCCAATATCTTAGTGATAGTGACTTTAGATTTGCATGTATTGCAAGAGCGATACCATATATTTTCATCTTGTGTAAACCTTTTATTATACTTTGCTAGCATAGTATTTTACCTAAAAAATAAATTTACAAATTATTAAATAGAAAAAAATAATGAATATGATATATATATAATATATATATATATTATAATTATAATATATATATATATATATATATATATTACTCTCATGATGAAATAGTTCTGAATTATTGATTTTAATAAATTTGTCATTAAATATCCATCAAACTTGATGATGTATGTCGAAATTCATGTCTCATTAAACTATATAGTTAAAAAATAATTAAAAAAATAAAACTTATAAGAAAGCAAAGCTAAATAAATAAATTAATATATTAAAAAATAAATTTATACCAATCCATCATTTCTTTAGCTGCTGGCAAATTTGATTGATTTCTATAATTGTTGTATTGTAGACGAAGGTGAAACCTAAGATATAATATGTATTTGACATTAGATTGATGTAATATTTAAATAAATATACTAAAAAATAGATTACCATTAAAATTTTTCCAACAACTCCCGTTGCAAGAATGATGGGTTTTCATTTCTCATATCTTCTAATTGTTTTCCCTCATTGTGTCTAATGTTTCCCACAAAGTGAAAGTAACAATTTCTGACCTACAAAAAAAAAATAACTAATTAATAATAAAAAATAAATAGAAGTAATAATAAATCTACATACCTTTAATCCAATAACTTGCAAGTCACAGCTTTAGGATTTTTTTTTTATCTTTTTGTCTGTATATCGCCCTTACGTCATAACATTCAAAACTAACAAATTAACATCAGTACAAAATATAAAAATATAATCAATTATATTATAAACAAAATAATAATTAATTTTGCTTTAAATATAAGAATTATTTGACATACCTGATGATAAATTTGGATTTGTCATGATCTCCTCGATGGTGGAACTAATTTTTATTGAACGATTGTATAGTTTAATTCACGTTAGATGATTTTCTGAAAGATTATTTAAAATAATCTCAAACTTTTCATGGACATGTAAAAATTTTATTTATATCTTTAACATGTCCATTTGAAATCACGTATGTTTTGCCAATCTCTAATATATTATGAAACTTATCAATGATTTCATTGAACATAATTGCATAGATCTTCGAGCCCTACACAAAATCAGAAATATATATATATATAAAACAAATTTTAATAGAAATAAAAATATATTAAAAATTGTATAAAAATTAAAAACTATATTTTAAACATTAAATAAATATATACAATCAGAATTAGATATTGAAAAATAGAATTACCTCTTCGTCCATGAAAGTAAGTTTCTGAACTTTTCCTTGTCCAGATTTAAAATTTCATATACTGTCCATTTCAATTAATAGGACAATAATTGTCCAGTAACGTTGATGCAAAGTTAAATTGTTGATGAGACTTGAGGTGGCTCCATAATATTTATCTAACATGTAAAATAAATGCAGTTAATAAATAAAAATTAAAAATAATGCAAAATATACTATAATAAGAAATAAAAAGAAAGCATAAAAATAATTAAAATTTATAAAAGAGTACTTGTTAATTCTTCTGAAGATTTGAAAATCTCTTTATACAATGTTTTTTGTATAAGAACCTTGAATTGAAGCATATATATCTGGAACAATAAGTACTTTTTTTTCTTCCATTGAAATTTCCTCTTGATAATGCCACATATAATTGTCCATGTGAAAAAAATATTATATGGAAATAAATCCCAACATTGGCAATTGTTTGACCTTGTGACTTGTTGATTGTCATTGCAAAACATAAACGATGGAAAATTATTCTCTTAATTTGAATGTAGAGTTTCACATCATCATTGTATCAATGGAATTCGAGGTATCATAATGTTTTCCCACAGAACTGTCTGGTATAAATTGAGCAATGATAATTTATTTTTAAATGATTTGCAAATCATTCGTGTCCCATATACATAAACTATTTGATGGATCTAAATTTCTAATAACATTAGGGACAATTTTCCTTGAGAATAAGTCGATGAGGAAGAAGTCCGTTCGGTGTCAATGAGTTGAGAAATTCCACTTGATAAAGATTTGAAGTATCATCAATCACACTATCAAAACTGAAATAAACAACCTCATCTTCTGAAAAACATTTAATAAGTTTTTTATTGAGTTTATCAACATACTCATTTTTTGTTGCTAATATAGCTCTTTCCATAATATATTCTGAAGATATCCAGCATTTTCATGTAAGACTTGGAAATATTGTGTTTAATATATAAATCTTTTGAATTCTCATCATTTGAATATTTTATATCATGTCATCTGGAATATGAACTAATCCATCTTCAGTTTCTTCTTCTTCTTATCCATTGTCCAATTCTAAGTATGAATTCACAAAATAAAGGATATAATCTGCTCTCATATTTTACTTTAATCTGAAAACTTTCATGTCCTGACCATAAATATGATTTTACCAAACATAATTAATAGTTTCCAATCTTGAAGCACGTCTTTACCACTGTAATACTTATCGAAAATCACCTCCAAATATATAATTTTAACACCAAAGTAATTAAATTATTCATAATATCTCTGAGAGTCCTGTCTAAAGATTCAAATGCTGTACGTTTTACCATAGGTGCTTATCCCAAATTATAATACTTGATTTAATGAGTAACTGAGCAAGTCCACTTTGCTTATTAATTGCACACATACTACTTTCCGTTGAATTTATAGGAATTAATCTTGAATGTGCTGTTCGACCTCCAGGCAAGATTGATGCTGCTACTCCTGATGTAGCTATTGCTAGTGCTATATGACCATTACTTCTCAAAGTTGCAAGTATAACACGATATAAATATGTTTTTCCTGTACCTCCAGGACCATCAATAAAAAACATGTCATTTTGATTTGTACTAACACGTTTAATAATTTCATCAAATGCAATCCTCTGATCTACATTGAGGCAATGAATACTATTTATATCTTCAATAGTACTAACCACATTTTTCTCTTATATTACTTCTTTATTATGGAGATCGATATTATTTTCGATAGAGTCATTTTCTATAATTGGCATTTTTGGCAAATCATATTCATCAAGTGAACTCCCCATTCTTTCAAGACATAATTTGATATCTGATAATGTTTTCACCATGCATTCTTCATCAGTAATCATACTATTATTTTGATAATCCTGAGACAAATCCTTATAGTAGTCAATCCATAATTGACGAACATTAGTTGGCTCACAATAAATGAGAATAACAACAAATAATTGTCTGAATGCATATGGCATTTGATAAACGGATGCATCATTTAAATACTCTGTTATATAATTATCCATTTCAAGCAAACTATGTTTCTCTGCAGCTTCTTTGAATGTTGAACAATGTACTCCATTAACGTGTAACAAATCAGAAAAAGATGTAGGTCCGTACACATGATTTAACAAAATTAGCAGATAATATCTTTCGCCTTCTGTTGGATTTGTTGTGTTAATACGACCAATTTGCTCATATTTTTGTCTTCTTTTCCAACTTTTTTTGGTTAAAATCCACACATATTCTCTGAAATTTCTCTGTATAAATATTTTTCTTGCCTCTGAATCGTTTTCATTTGAGATTGAAGAACTCTGTAAGCATAGTTTTTTTCTCGATATTTATTTTAATATTTCAACAAATTCTGATTGTCTTGTAGTAATTGGGTTGTTTTTTTCCCAAGGTTTTGAAAACCGACCGGACATCGAACCGGAAGAAAGAGGGTTCACGGTTCGACGGTTTCGACCGTCGAACCGGGGTCGAACCGGATGACGTAATAAATATAATATTAAAAAAAAATTAATAAGATTGATAAAATAATGAAATATAATAATCATATAATTTCCTATAAATTATTGTTATTTTATATTAACATAGTGTAAGTTATTTAAAAACTTAAAACTCTCAATATAAAATCATAAATATAAATTAACATATTTTATTTTGTAAGATAAAAATTTTTAGAGTTTAAAAATTGAAATTTTACAAATTTTTTAACATAAGAGTAATTCATTTGATAAAAAAATAATTATTATTAAACTAAAAAAAATAAATAAAATACACATTTTACAAAAAAACTTTAAAAAATTAATGTTATTCAAATATTAAAAATTAATTTTTATATTTTATAATTATATATTATATAATTTTACTTGAGCCACTTAACGCGAACAAAAATAATTCAAATAAACTTCATAATGTATATAATAAAAAATATTTAAAAAATAAAAATAAATAATATAAATAAATAAAAAATAAATATTATCAACTTCCAAAAATAAAATTTTATTCATATTATAAAAATTAATTAAAAAAATTGTTAAAAAAAGGTTATGTTGTATAGTGTATATATCTACATGAAACTAAAAATGACTTTTTGCTTTGTAGTTTAGTCCCACATCACTTGGATGTTTACTTTTGTTGTTTATATACCTCTTTACTTTCTTGCATGCCAAGAGCAAATAGGAAAAGGCGTGTATGTGGTTGTTAGGAATAAAAATTTGAAACATGTCTTTAACACAGAACTGAAAGTTTTATATCACATTTAATATATTAACCCTTAAATATTTATTTATCATTTAAAATAAAAAATTTGAACCGGCCGATTTTAAAAAACCCGGACCGGTTCGCGCGTTCAACTGGTTAAACCGGCGGTTTTTCGCCAAAACCGGCCGTTTTGAAGCGAAGCCGTTTTCTCGGGTTGAACCGAACCGGCCTGTCAGACCGGTTCACAGTTGAACCGGTCGAACCGGCCGGTCCGGTCCGATTTTTAAAGCACTGGTTTTTCCTCTAAATGTAATTGTAAATTACATACTGATGGATACATCTCATTTAAATCAAATTCAAATAATTCCCATAATGCTTCTGGTGCAGATACCCATCTCCATCTTGATAATGTTGAATCATCATCAAAATTATTATGTGCATTCTGTTGCGAAAAATGAAGCTGAAATTTTGTCATGCCTTTGTAGATGTATTTATAAATGTATTTTAACTGCCTTGATTCCAGAACATATCTCAACATTTATATGACAATTAACTAGATAATAGATATGGATTATAAGGAACTACCCAACGATTATCTAAAATACAATTTCTCACTTTTACTTGTTGACCATCATTTCTTCATACATAAATTGGATATGAGTCCTCACCAATTATTGTATTAGAGAGAAAGATCTAGGATATTTATTTTTGGCATAATCCTCTCAAAAAATATTTTCTTCAAAAGTCCACATGGACCAGCATCATATGTTGACAACTAATTCATGCAATCTCTTATAATTGATGGATCCGGCAGTTCGGCAGACACAATTCTATCAAATTGTATTGGAGTTGATATCTTAAATCCAGTCTTCAAAATAATTAAGAAATGTGCATGCGGAAGACCTCTTTTTTGAAATTTTTATAACATATACAACGCAGCCACGCCTCCAAAAATAGACTTTTAAATAACTGATCCTTTAAATTCGCAATTTTGACCTGAAAATACGTGTTGTTAAGTCCGATCTATCTTGTGCAGATTGTCCTGGCTGTACCTCATTCTGAATTTCTTGCATCAGGATTGCATGTAATGGTTATTAATAAATCAGGTTTCCAAAACGTTGGACAAGAGCCATTGCGTCCAAATACCTACGCCTCAATCACGAGGTCCACCAATAAATGAGGGTGGAAGTATTATATTTTTTGCCCGACATTATTGCTTAGTGTTTCACCAGCTGCCACACTATCAATGATTCCTTATATAATTCTGATCGAATTGTATGTGATTTTTTCTGAAAAAAATCCAATCGACTTGTCCTCAATTTTCACATACATGTCACCAACATATTGATGCAATAATCTACCAGCATATAAAATGATAGATTTGATATTTCTCAAATTTGAAGCTGTAACTATAATATTCTCTGTGCATGTATCCTTCCCTTTGAAGACTTTTTAATTCCTGTGATATTTTAAAAAATTTGAACTTTTAATATTTAATAATATAATAAAATACAATTGGCATAATAACTTATAAAAAGTAGTAATATAATAATTACCAGTTCTTCTTGGATGAATAACTCCTCTGTTTGCAGGTCGACCAATTATTTGGATAGCAAATGATCGTTGCTTCTTTGAAATTTGGAGGTTCGATTAACATTTGATGCCATCCAACTTCTCCATTTGGGATAGAATGATATTGTAAAGGGTCATAACATCCAAAATAATGTTTTATCTTTCGATATTGTCCAGATGTGAAGTCAAAATGATATCACGCTCAACTACACCTGTTGTATTATTCCTTCAATCCATATTGCTGCTACTTGAGACATAGTAGGAGAATTATAAAACTCTCTGATCTAACTGTACATCAGATTAATAAGCGTATATCAAATTTTTCCATAATCCTCTATTATTCAAAGACCTGAAAAATTGTGCATAAGGATTTTCGGAAAGTATATCAATCAATTTATTTACCAGCTCTTCTGAAAGATTCAGATCTTCAATAACATTCATTCTATTATTTGCTTCAGTATCAGTATCATAAATATATAATTGAAAATAACATGGGCCACTTGACCTTTTGCAAATCGGTGGTAGACTATGGTAAATTTGCCTTGAGCTCTAAATGTGTAAATCCTTGTCTTGAATTTGCTAAATTTTGTCAATATGAGCTCTGAAAGATGTGAATGTGATATACTATTATAACCTCTGATCTAGCTCTAAATTCTTTTGATTCAGATGAAGATGACGTGAATATTTCATAAAGTTGTTTCAGGGACATTTGTCTGAGCAAGCAGTATCTCTCCATTGTAACAGCAGAATGTTGGTGGCTCATATTGAAATTTTTTTGCGTTACAATAAGAGCATATACGGGTCCTGAAGAACTTGCATTTCTGACATGCTAAATCATAGTCTAAACACATTTATATTTGAATTAGAGTTTAAAAAATTATTTAAATTATAAGAAATAAATAAATTATTATAATATATATATAATATAAATATATATATATAATATATATATAACAATTGTAAGAAAATTTACCTATAGAATGTGAGGATGATGGCAAACAAGCAATTTCAAGTTTTTGAAAATTGCTTTCTTTTTCTAGCAAGAATGAGGCATGTGTTTTTCTTCTCTTCCTCTGGAGACAGTTTAGCATATTGATGTCTGCATATTCTATTTTTCTTTTTCCTTTCATGTCAATTATCTATAAAATTATAACAAGTAATAATAGATAGGAATGACATTAAACAAATTAATTATAATTTTTGAAGTATATGATCGATGAAAAAAGAAACATCAATTTGATTTATCTATCAAAAGATAGATTAGATAAATAATCATTGTGTCTTTTACAACCCTACAATTGTTATGTAAATCTCTAAATTCATAGTTAACTTACGGGCAGACAGCTGATAAGTAATATACATATAATTATTAAGTATCAATTATTGGGTTGCATGTTATCTCTCCACTATACTTCCACTGACCACAACACGTTCCTATGTAATTGAGCTCATCCAACTGTTGGAAAACAACGATATTCATACCGTATGCAGCTACCTAGGTATAATATATATATATATATATATATATATATATATATATATATATATATATATATATATATATATATAGACTACTATTATATTACATGAGCGCAGGGGTAGGCACGTGTGGTTAGTTTCTAATATATATATAAACTGATGAGTAAGGTCACATCGTAAATGGAACAAAGAACAAATCTACAACCTACAAAAAAAGATTAAATAAAGAAATCATTGATCAAAAGCGTGTGACTGGAAGAAGAAATAATTATAATCCACATAATTGTAAAAACTGCTATAATATTCTCAAATTAATAAGAGCTTTCGTTGTTCTTACTCATCAGCAAAGTTTTGATGAGTTCCAAAGAAGTCATAATCTATATAGATTCCACCTCTTCCAAACCTTTTAAGACTATCTCCAATATTGACATGGCCGCTCTTATTTTAATATCACTTTGCAAACACCCAATACTAATACATGAGCTTAATTAAATCTAAATCATCACACCGAATGCTTCTGTTGTTATTCAAGAAAAAATCTGGCAATGGATTGATCTTAAATGATTCAATAAATTGAACAACTTCTTCAGGCTTAGAATGATCTAAATTCTTTCCTCCACACATACTTTCGAGAACTACAACAACAAAGCTGTAAAAGTAATGGATTTGTCACTCATATCTCTCCAATCAAGTGAAATAAGTTTGCAGCAAAGGATACATGCACTTTGGATTGAACTGGCATAAGAAAATCACCATAGCAACTAAAGAGTTATTTATCAAATCTCATTTTCGTAGAGGTTAAAGAAAACGGCCCAACTCAAAAAAATTAACCTGAAATCTTAAGGAACAAAACTTGAATATGGATGAAAAAATACTTAGAAAGAAGAACTTCAAAAATGTCAAAGGTGACATCGTAAATGGAACAAAGAACAAATCTACAACCTACAAACAAAGATTAAATAAAGAAATCATTGATCATAAGCGTGTGATTGGAAGAAGAAAAAATTATAATCCACATAATTGTAAAAACTGCTATAATATTCTCAAATTAATAAGAGATTTACTTGTTCTTACTCATAAGCAAAGTTTTGATGAGTTCCAAAGAAGTCATAATCTATATAGATTCCACCTCTTCCAAACCTTTTAAAACTTTCACCAATATTGACATGGCCGCTCTTATTTTAATATCACTTTGCAAACACCACAATACTAATTCATGAGCTTAATTGCATCTTCATCATCACACCGAATGCTTCTGTTGTTATTCACGAAAAAATGTGGTAATGAATTGATCTTAAATGATTCTAGTAGAGCAATAAATTTAACAACTTCTTCAGGCTTAGAATGATCTGAATTCTTTCCTCCACACATACTTTCGAGAACTACAACACCAAAGCTATAAAAGGCAACCTTTTCAGTAATGGTTGAAGTCAACCATTACAGAGCTAAATAAGCAGGTGTTCCTCTCACTCTAGAGTTATTTTTTATAAATCATCTCTCTTCTTATGCTGCTTCATTAGCTCCATCTTTGATCACTATGTATCTCATAGAATATTTTTTATGGTCATTATTGAATCTACTTAGGTACTCATGTTTTTGTACATGCCATTCCACCCAATCCTTTCAAACTTATCTAAATAATTCATGCAGTTCTAAATAATTCATGCAGTTCTTATCAGCATACTATGATTTGTCACTTTATAGTTTATTGGTTATCCCTTCGTTGTAATAACATGATTAATTGAACAAAAATTATTCTTCCTCCCAATCAATCTAGAATAGCATCATTCAAGTCAAGCATGCACAATCATTCTCCATTAAATAATATCTGTGTAGATGCATAAATAGAACATATTAGGTCCAAGATGTATTTTAACAGTAACAACTAATGCTACAGAAAGAGTTGACCAAGTATCACATAAATATTATATTTGGGTCATATGGTCAGAAAGAAACTCATATTTACATTAAATTTAATGGTCGAAGCGAGCTTGCCATCATCAGATATCCCAAAATCAATATCTTACTCCATACAATTTTAACTATTGTAATCCATGAGTACAAATCAATCAACAAGTGGAGTAATCATTCAACAGAGCAATCATCTAATAGTCATCTAACACCTTGAACGACTTTAAAAAAACAATGAAAAGCAGTAGACTTTGCCTTTGTTAGTTTGAGCATTTTTTTGACTTTTTGGAAACGGAGGAATTTTTTTTTTGTGTTGATTGGTTCGTCAAATCACGTTCCCAATAACTCCTTTTTTTCATTTTTCTGCAGTTTTGAGAAAGCTTTTTATATATGCTTCTTCATTAGAAAAGTCCATTTTCTAAACTAATGTTTTTTAAAACTGTCTTTTACAAAAGCACCAAAAAAAACAAACGAAGCCTTTATGATAACCTACAGAAGTAGATTCCACAGTATTCAGCCACGCAAATAATTTTTGTAATGCAAGCTTCAAAATGGGCTGAAGTAATACAAAAAAAAATAATTTAAAGAGAAACACAAACAGTGTTATAGCTCCTAACAGAGATTTGACAGAAAAAAATAAATCAATGGAAAGAAAAAAACATGTATTTAAAAATTTTCATAAAAGTTTGGAGTTCTTGCATGAAATGTGAAGGAGCGTTATAGCCGACTGGTGGTTTGCAAGCTTCAAAATGTGCCGAAGTAATACTAAACAAATACAATTCAAAGAAAGACACAAGCAATGTTATAGCTCATAACAGATAATTGACCGAAAAAAAAAATCATCAATAGGAAAAAGAGCATGCATTTGAAAATGTTCATAAAAGTTTGGCGAGCTTACATGAAGTGCGGTGGAGCGTTGAAGCCGACTGGTAGTTTGATGGGTTTGTCAATACACAAAGACGGATCAGATGCGTTCAGCGAGCGGGAAATGAGCGAGAAGCAATACTGCATGAAAGAGGTAGATAGCCAAAGAAATGAGAATAAGTGATGAGATCGAGTTTAAAAGGTGATCCGTTGCGCAAGGTACCTTGATCGTGCGGGAAGATCAATGGATGGAGAAGTAACGCTCGGGTGTAAATGCATACGCGTTGGTGAGTAAGTCGGAAGTGAAAGGGCATGGTGCAGTAGTCGGAAACAAAACGCCTGGATGACGGGGATGAACTCGGTCGGAAGGGAAACGCCTGGCTGCGTTAGCTGTCGGAACTTTTCAGCGTGGATGAAGTCGAGCGGAAGCGAAACGTCTAGGTTTAGAAGCTTTCGAATGGTCCGACGGGATGAGGTAAGGTACGGCTGTAGAAGGTGTTAATTTAGGATATATGTAAAAATTAACGGTCAGGTTATGAAATTAAAATGACTTCCGGATCGGATTAAGAATATGAATTAATTAGTAAAGGACCGTTAAGAACTATGAATTAGTATGTATAGGAATATGAATTAATTAAAAATATGAAGAGTTCTAAATAAATTTATTCTGACTTCCGGATCGGATTAAGAATATGAATTAATTAGTAAAGGACCGTTAAGGAAAAAGTTAAATTATAAGCAGAACATTACGTCATCAACCTTTAATTAATTACGATATTTAGAATTAACTGAATTTAATTCTAATTCAATTAGAGATTCGAACAGTTAAATTATATTGAATATATTATTAATTAAGCAGATCATTACGTTATGAACCTTTAATTTATTACGATATTTTTTTTAGAATTATTAAATATTTATAATATAATGAATGGCTAGGATAATATTTGAAGAATTAAAATGAAAGGCCAAGATTGCGTAGGGATGAAAACTCAAGCCCCTTTTATAATAGTAGTATATATATATATATATAAGACATCTAATTATTTGTAATACTTTTCTTGTATCTAGTCCTGTAGGATAACTCTATATGAATAAGTCTTAATCATATCAGTCCATGTTTCCAAGAATCAATCATATCACGCCATTTTAGGTTAGGTGGCTTTCATATAAGAAGTCGTCACTTCATGCCCTTCAGTATATCATATTATATTAATTTATATATATATATATATTAAATAAGTAATATTATGTTCAATGTTCTGCTCATCACACAATCTAGTGTATAAAAATGTACATATAAATCATGACAAGTATACATGTCATATATTTGTATAATGAAGTTTTGATAATTATTTATCTAAATTTCGCAGATCATTGCATTTTTTCTAAAAATATAAAAATACCTAAGAAAAATTTAATATATTCTTATTAATATATGTTGAATAATTAAAACTATAACATATTTATAGTTACCGGAGGAAATTTGCTAAAATTTGAGATATCACAATTTTTGTAAATTTTAATCAAATTAAAATAAAAAAATTAAAATCATTGAAATCATAGGTAAGGCAACACCTTCCTTGAGAAGGGTAAATTTTATAGCTGGACCAATTGACAAAAAAGGCTATACGACCCCAAAGCCCTAAGTTCTCTCTCCTCTCCTCTTGCTTTTCTTCTCATTTTTTTCATTCTTTCTTCTCTATTAAATGAAATGAGAAAAGGGGAAATGGCTTTGGATAAATTCGATTAAGTGGAAAAGGATTTGTATAATAAAATATTTTAAGGATACAAATGGAATTATGATATTTGTTTAGTTTTAAATGCAAAGTTCATACAAATTCTTTTATATTTTCAAATTCAATGATCCAAAAATAAAAAAAATCATAAAATAGCTCAGCATGTCTGTGAAATTGGTTTATAAAATGGACTTTTAACGACCTAGAAAATCTACGTGTACCAATATGTGTCAACTTCTTAAGAAATTATAATTAAATAAGAAATCTTCTTATTTTCATATTTACACTACCCATAAAATTAATATATATATATATATATAAATATATATATATATATATATATATATATATATATATATATATATATATATATATATTATTAGAATTAGAGCACATCAATATCTATGATATGCTAAATATGGTTTATAAGTTGGACTTATAATGACTCCTCAAATATCATTTAGCCGTTGTAGGTCAGCATATATCTTATGAAAAATTTAAGGGTCATTGCACAAATTATTATTATGCACTACACTTTATATTACTATCACATGGATAATTTTCATCCAAAATAAACTTTTGTGCATATTTCTTTAAATAAATATATATGGTAAAGATAGGTGCAATATGAGGCATATAAAGTCAAAGTCTTACTCTTATGGTGATATGGCATGTATGAAGAAAAGAAATATAGTTGAGAAGCATGAGATATGAAATTTTTTTGTTCAGTATGAAGTTGATCCTTATTAAACATATATAGAGAAATTTCAATGGCATTAGAGTGCATGACAAAGTATAGTTCAAGGAGTTGATCTTAATCTTGATATAAAAATTTGTGATGATTGTTAAACTTTATGGAACTAGTCCGAGGTTCACTAAGAGAGAGAGTGAATTAGTGCTTTTAAAAAATCTTCTTGACTTCAAAAAAATAATAACAATATTTTTGGAGAACTTTTCAGTAATTGAAAAATACCAAAATCTAATCAATTAAGGAAGCGAGAGATTTTTATCAGAAATATTAAAGTTTACTACAAAGAAGTTATGATCACATGATGGTGAAATAATCAACATTTTTGTCCCAATCAATTATAAACAGAAATGAAATGAAGGAAATGTAAAAGTGCGAAAAGGAAAAAACACACTAGACATTTTTATAGTGGTTCAGTTAATCTTGAATAACGTCCACTCCCCAGAGTCCCTATGCCCCGAGAATTTGCACTAAAATAAAGTGACTCTCCTTTTGCTTCCAAATTAAGGTGGAGAAGCCTTTATAAACTCACATTCACTAAACTTTAATGCAGCGGAGTGCTAGACGCTATGTCATCCTCCTAGTGATAACAATGGACCTTGACTCATCTTTCTCTCTCCTAGAGAAGGCAAAGAACCTTAGCTCCTGGAGAGGGCAGAGAACCTCATGGACTGGACTAAGAAGTCTATCTCCTTAGAGAGCTTCCAAAAGACTCACCAAGGCCACTAGAGGAGCAAGAATGCAACTAGCCCGGAGCAACCATTTGACCCCCTCACACTACTTCTCTCTCACGCACATGCTCACGTTTTCCTTCCTCTCTCTCAAACCCTGATTTTCTTGTCAAAATCCCCTCTCTCAAAGTTCCTCCTTCAATCACACACTCCTCTCTTGATTTTTAAGAGAAATTTAAAATAAAATTTTTGTAATAGGCTTCAAGAAATCCTAAAAATTTAAGTTAGTCGACACTGTTTGTATAATATGAATAAGATTTGTACAGTACGATCAGTTGAAAATTAGTCCCGTCTAATACGATGTGAAGAATCATTTAAAACAAACTATTCAATTTTTATAAACACATCGTATAGTATGATCAACGCATTGTATAGTACGATCTATTCAATTTCCTCTATTTGTACGGGATGATTTCTGGATGATTGAAATTCATCTCTATTAAGCATCACGTACTGCTCTCTTCGTACAGTACAATTAGTTTATTTCAAGTAGGTTGTCCAATACGATATGAATACCGTATAGTATGATTGGTTCAAAAATCATGGTTTTATTTGTTACGATCTTTGGGACGGACAGATTTTATCTCTATCAATTATTTGTTATGATCAATATCATACAATACGATCAAATATCATTAATTAAATTATGATTTATTTGATTAATTCTGGGGATTAATTTTAGTAAAATTTCAAATATTCATATAATATGATTGAGATCATATAATATGATTAGTTAAAAATCAAATTTTAAAATCTTACTTAAATTAATATGGTAGGTAGGATTTTCAGATCATAATGAATCGTACAATACTATCAAGATCATTCAATATAATTAGTTCATAGAAACTAATTTAACCAATTAGCCACTAAGCCTATTCCAGATAATATATCATATAGTATGATTGAAAATTATATAGTATGATTATTTATAAAAATTTTAACTTTAAAAATATTTTTCTTTCCCCAGTGTGTGTGTACATGGTCGTCCAAATTGCATACACTCTTATGTGGCCAGACTCAAGAAGTAAAAATAAAGAAAATAAAATTTCAGAGTCTTTTACTTCTTATTCTACCCAATCTCGAGTCTTCAGGACAATAATAAATAAACAAACAAAAAACCAAGTAACACAAACACAAGATTCTATTAAAATATAATGAAACAAATATTACATTTTCTCCCCTTTCGACATCACCAAAAATAGGGGGAACAAACAAACAAAGAAAGCAATACAAGAAAAAATAGCAGGACAAAATAGACACAGACTACAAGTAAGGTGGATCCTTATCAGGTAGTGGTGGTGATGGCTGAAAGAATTGATGGATGGAGGAAATTGATTGTAGATCGAGGAAAATCTTTCTCCAAATTATCTCATGTCTTCCTTGTGTTGTTGCTGTTGAATGTGGTAATTCAACCTGGTTTCTAGCCGCTTGAGCCACTGGATTATGTCATCATAAGGGTACTCGGGGTAGGTAGGTGCATGTGGTGGTATTGGTGGTAGTAGAGGTCCACCAATAGGAGTAGCTTCACCTTCTTCATCAAAGTCAGACACAATATGCGCTTGTCACCCATGAAAAAGGATACATAAAGAGGCATATGTATGGAAAATATAAATGTTATCGAGTGGATCAGGAAAGGTGAGTTGGTATTTGTGATATAGGATATATCCTATGATGTGTCCTAAGGAAACATTTTGTTTTCTACGAGTACTTGGATGTCGAAAGTGAGTCATGTTAATGATATAATCTAGAATCATTTGGGCTTCATTAAATTGGGTATTCGACATGATTAGATAAGAGACTACAGACAAAAGTGGGGTTATGTTAACTCGATCCCCAACTTTAGGTCTAATTAATGTTCTAAGGATGTGCTGGATGATACGTGAATTATGAGTTAAAGTTTGGACTAGGGGTCGGTGTTGGTTTGAAGGCACATTCCTAAGTAGCAAATTGACGGAAGTCTAGTCAAAATCATTTTGGAGCAGGGATTGGGGAAGAGGTCCTTGGGTAGAACATAGAAAGTCCTATATGTTCTTCTAAATCAGCTTTGGCGATTTCGACATTTTGATGAGAAACAAAAGAAGTCATGGTAGAGATTTCTAGATTTATCCTAATATTGGCTAAGAATTCATAAAGAAGTTCTAAATTGTAGGGTAAGGCCAGTGTAAGGAGAAATTATAGAATCATGGAGGCAAAGAGGTTCATCACCTCGAAGTTGAGAGCGGTTTGATTTAGCATTCAAGACGGAGTGATTTTTGCCTCTTTGTACTTTTCATAGACTTCTTCATCCGTGGCAGAGAGGAAACGATCATCAAAATGATGAGAGGCTAAGAAGCTCCCCTGAGTCATTATGCCTCATTTGCTTCCACCGTCTATTGAACATGAAGGTTTAGAGAGTAAGAATTTGAAAGAAGTTGAGTGAAGTGAACCATTCTAACTCCCCAATTTAAAGATTTTTAGGTAATCGTATAATGTGGTCGAGGTTCGTACATTACAATCCGGTAAGTTAATTTGTCTATATGACCTATCAAAAAGAAGTCAAATCGTACAGTAGGATCAGAGTATCGTACTAGATGATCATAAGGAATTACGTTCATCGTGAAAGGTCATCTATATAGCTTTTGACAAAAAGTATCATACATTACGAATAGGAGTTTATACAGTATGAAGTATAATTATTATTGTACCAGCCGAATTAAATATGTCCAAATCCAATTGGACATGTGGATCATACAGTACAAAGAGATGTATCGTACAATATAATTAGCAATAATTTCATACCAAACTGATTGATTTCCTCAACGATTAGTGACACATGGATTGTATAGTATGAGTATAGGTTAGTATAGTACGATGTGAACATTTCATTGATCTAGTCTAGATCGTTGATTTAAACCAGGGGTTATAATCTGTGCATATCGTACAGTACAAACATGGATCGTATAGTTTGATATTAATAACACAAACCTTGACCTAATAACACAAACCAATAACACAAACAAACATGAACAAACACATACAATTTAAACACACATGAACGAATGCTTTCAAATATTTTTTTTATTTGTTTTGAATTAAGCCTGAATATCTATAACACCCAGTTTTATCCTCAGGGTGCTAAAGGTGTCATAGGCTAGGGGTTTTTTAAAGATGTCTTCTAATTGATCTTCTGTAGTTATATGGTGCAATTTTATATCTCCATTGGCTATATAATCTCTTATGAAGTGATGTCTAATGTCTATATATTTTATTTGGGAGTGTTGAATTAGATTTTTGAATATGCAAATTGCACTGGTGTTATAAAACATAATTAGAATGGTTCTTACAGGTAGTCCAAGATATAGGAGTTATTGCTTTAGCCATAAGACTTGAGCAATACAGCTTCTTACTGCTATATATTCTGCCTCAGCTGTGAACAGGGCTAATACGTTTTATTTTCTATTAGACAAGAAAACTAAAGATTGTCTTATGAATTAGTAAGTTTCAGAAGTGCTTTTTCTGTCAACCTTATATCCTGTAAAATTAGAACACAAATATCTTATTATTTCAAAAGAAGTATTATGTCTAGAATACCAAATTATTAGGTTTGGAGTACCTAATAGGTATCTAAGAATTCTCTTAACTGTAGTCATGTGAGATTCTTTTGGATCAACTTAAAATCTAGCACAAAGGTAAACACTTAACATAATATCAGGTATACTAGTAGTTAAGTAAATAAGTGATCTAATTGTTTCCCTATATTTTTTTTATCTATTAATTTTTTATTTGGACCCTTGTCTAATTGAATAGTATAACTCATGGGAGTGTTCATGGCCTTTGCATTATCTATTTTATATTTTTTAAGCATGTCCTTAATGTATTTATATTGTCTAAGGAAGGTTTTATGATCCATCTTCTTTACACCAAATCCAAAAAAGTAGCTTAGTTCTCTTATCATACTCATTTCAAATTCTCTACTCATTATTTTTGAAAATTCATTACATAAGTTTTTATTTGAGGATCCAAATGAGATGTCATCGACGTAAATTTGAACAATAAGTCTTCTTCATTTTTTAGGAAGAGGGTGGTGTCTACACTACCCTTAATAAATCCTCAATCTAAAAGGAAAGTACTCAGCCTTTCATGCCAGGCTTTAGGTGCTTGCTTCAATCCATATAAGGTCTTCTTCAATTTGAATACATGATTAGGGATTTGTGAGTTTTTTAAATTATGTGGGTTACAAAATATAAATATCTTCTTAAGTCACTGTGGTTTGCCGAAAGGATTCTACTTATGGGGTTCGAATGCAAAGGGTCTCATAGGATCGGAGTAAGCCATCATAATGTCTAAAACATAAATTGTAATAATTAGCATCAGACGATATGATGAGAGAGAAAGAGAAAGGAAAGGGAAGGAATAACATAAAAGGCTAGAAAGGAAGGAACCTAACTAAGGAGCACCAAACCCGGAGTGCACACAATAGAAAATAATATAACATCCAAAGATAGAGAGAAAAACCTGTCCCACCATGATCGGCAAAAATCTGTGAGTCTCCGAAAGGATTCTGTTTATGGGGTTCGAATGCAAAGGGTATGACCGCACTATCTCGTAAGACAAAATGATCGTAGACTTTTACACTTGACACAAGCAGGCCAATAGAAGAGCATATGAGATTATATATACGATTAACCAAGGAGGATAGAGGCTTTCAC
This sequence comes from Dendrobium nobile, assembly GCA_022539455.1. Lineage (NCBI taxonomy): Eukaryota > Viridiplantae > Streptophyta > Magnoliopsida > Asparagales > Orchidaceae > Dendrobium > Dendrobium nobile. Next base: position 27,471,256 of record CM039731.1, read on the forward strand.
CTACACACCTCGATGGGTAATAATATATACAATCTAATCAAAGTAACGAGATTTCTCCCATTCGATATATCGGCTCGAATGAGGTTTATTTGATGTGGGAATTAGTTTCCTAAAGGAACAAGCCCCCGTGGTTAATTACATCCTAAACCTTGACCTAAGAAAACTCTCAATTAAGGATGTTGTATTATTCTCTTAAATGGATTTAGCGCATAGGAGAATTTTTAAGCTCTCCTAATCATAGGGGAAGATAGGTTCAACTTAGTTTAATCATTATACGTGACTCAATATCATCACCCGGTCGGTCTAAAGAAAAAAAGACATAGCACCTCAAGCATGCGTAAGAGAGAGATGGAGGTGGTGTCATCCGTGTGACGCAGATGGATGAGATTTATAACATCTGAAGAATAAAGAACTTACCCACCGATAAGGCGTATAACGGTACACTCGCACCACTAGCCTTTGATCCTAAATCTATAAAAGATGTAGTATAGTACACACAATACTAACATCTATGACCTAACTAATGCAATATGACACAAGGGAACTTACAACTTAAATCCCACAAGGGATCTAAGTAGCCCCGACCTAGATTTATCACCTTGCTCGGAAATGGGTACCAGCTAAACTCCACCAAGGATATCAAATTCATGTTGTTTAGCTTATGTAAATGCAAGAGTGGTGGGAGGTACAAAAAAGAAAATGGGTATCAAACCCGACTATGAATGGTACTATGCATATGCAAAGTGAACTATCCCTCTATATTGCAAAAGAAAAATCTATATGCTGAATCAAGGCTATATGTATATGTAGGTAGGGCCAATTAGGATTGGCCAATAGTCACTATGAAGTGAGCAAGGCTTACTTATTGTAATTTTAAAAAGTGACCCTTTAAAGGAATTATGCATTAAATTTTTAGAAAAATTGGTTGATTTTAGTCATATGTTGTGATGCCCCAAGATCTAACTTGGAAAGAATGTCAATCTATTTCTCAAACAATGTACCAGAGTTATCTAAAACCTTCAATTAAACAGTCTATTAAACATCTATAAAATTTAAAACATCAATATACAAGTCGATTCAAACTCAAAAGTTCATGTACAATACTCAGGAACTACACTACAATCACCAGTTCTGAAATCTATCATGAGTACAAAAGAATCACTATCAATCAAAAGACAAAAACCTGAAGATCTGGATCAATTCCTATCTTCTGCTCCCTTGCCCTGACCTGAAAATGTCAACCACATATAATGAACTTTACAAAGCCCAGCAGGTCACCTAATACCTATAACTGAAATCAAAGCACGGCTATGCTATCAATATGCATGTCAGTCAATCAAATCATATCAGTCGATGGTCAATGAATCGGTGCAATACGGAAATCTATAGTCAATAAAACCAGTCAATGCAGCAGCAGGCAAATCAATAAATCTAGCTCGATCCATTCACGTCAATCTCGAAGAAATCCGTACACAGAAGAAAATCAGTCAATCCGTCAAATCAATCAAGTCGTCGAATCAATCAATCCGATAAATCAATCGCTATCAAATCAAATCAATACGGTCTATCAGTAATATCTATAAGCGAGATCAATAAATCCATAGGCAGTAGTAACAATGAATCTATAAGCAGAAATCAATGAATCTATAGGCAACAGTATCAATGATTCTATACTATTCATGTCCATGCTATCAATGCAATATCTATATCCATCCATTTCTATATCAATGCTCAATGTCGATGCACAGCAATCAATCAGTGAAATCAATGAAATCGTACGATCTAGTAAATCCAATCAAAGTCGATAAAGCAGGAATCTATAAAACAATGAATCCATAAATCGATACAGTAAACATGCAATTCAATACTATATACTGAACAAGCAAAATCAACTGGTCATGTTGCTGTTGTAGAATCCGTTGCTGTTGTAGTACGTTGGTCTATCAATAAGAGTCGTCACTCTTTTTGCCCGTCGGCCGCCCGTCGGCATATCTATGAAACTCCTTATGACTCCCAATCGTTATATCAATGATCAATGGTTTAAAGGAAAGCCCGTCGGCCCACCATCCTGTACAGGTCAATATCAATCTCCAACCAACGTTCAACCAGGTTCCACTTGGGTTCCAGTATCAATAGTCAATCAATAATCAGTTCAATAATCAATCCATAATCGATGCAATAATCAATATTAAATCAATCCAGTATAATCATATCAATAGTCATACACATCTCAATTCAATCTATCAGTTCCAGAAAATTCGGAAATCATACGAAAATCGGGCAGCGTAACGACAGTCGGTCAAATTTACACAAAAATCCTGCAAAAAGACACAATTTCCAAATTCTACCAAATTACAATAGAATATCTATAACATCAATGCAAGACTATTATCCTAAAAAAATCAAATCAAATCAAGTCCTGATATAATTCTATTCGATTAAAATCGCATAGAATCAATTCCGACCGGTAAAATCTTCGCAGAAAATACTCAAATCGTGTGTCATAATCATATCTATAACATATCAAAAGTTGTGCGGTGAAAGTCGTGTCAAATCAAAATCACGTCGAAAATTCGACTACGAAAACACAAAACGGATCATAACTTAGTCAAAACTCAATATCTTTGAAAACAGAAATAGGGTTCGGAGTCCTTACCACGAGATCTTCACTTTTCCCAACAGCGGCGTCGGACGAAAAGCGCTCCGCGGCCTCCAAAACCAGGTTTCCTCTTTTTCCTTTTCTCTTTCTCTCTCCTCAAATCAGATATTTTGAGTTAAAATGATTTTCTCTCTCATCAAAACGAGCTGATTTTCATATATCATAAAGCAGATCGGCCCGGCCGATCGCCAAATCGTCCCGGGACGATCAGACCAAAAAAATCGTCCTGGACGGTTTCCAGAACTATTCTCAGGCCGATATTTTCTACAGTGCAGATCGGCCTGGACGATCCCACTATCGTCCCGGACGATTCTGAGAGGAAAAATCCAAATTAGAGAGGAACAGTAAGGGAACGAGGTCTCACATATGTTCACTTTTTATCTTGTTTAAATAAATTTTAACTTTATAGAAAATTTAACATCCTAAAGAGCCTAATGTTGACTTCGTCCAAGCCACACCCAAACAAAGTAATTTAAAAAACCTAGGAAAAAGCATGCAGTTCTAATGCGCAAGCAAAGTAAACACGTCATCACATCAATAATATTAGTCAGAGTGTCCAAAAGTTAATGGCAAATGCCACTTATCATACAATCTAGAAAGTACTGAAAAGTAATGGTGGTCGGACTCCACCGACAATAACCCGGATTCTATCCTTATGAAATGACGCAAGTCTTAGATATGAGGTATTTTTATCTTTGTATTATTTCCTTCAAGCTCCTCGTGTTGCTTCATCCCTTAGGATATCTAAATGAGAAGAAATTCCTATAAAGGGTTATCTTTTCGCTTTGGATACCTAACATATTAAAAATACCTCATTTAAAAGCTTTCACAACACTTTGAATCAAATTATATTTTATATAAAAAAATTATATTTCATATAAAAAAATTATATTGATCCCTTAAAAAAATACATATTAGCGTAATTATGATAAAAATCACACATCATCCAGAACCTAGTCCTTACCAAGGGACTTTTTAGCATTCCTTGCGATACCTATTAAAGAGCATATTTATGATGACATCATTTTTTATATTGCCCTTTAGGAACATGGCCACCTGCAAAAAATATTTCTAAAAAAAAAGATCTAACCACATAAGGGCAAGTGCCCACTCATCAATCAGATAGAAAAGAAAGAAATCAAAAGCAAGCCAAGCCAGAAACAATCATCACGTCATCGCATATGCAAAATGTAAAAGAAAGAAAGTGTAAATGGGTTATCCTAGCTACATCCTATCCTAGGATGCTTACAAAAAGTGACATACACAGCACCTAAGTGTGTGCAAAAAAGTGTACCTAACTACCCCAAATTAGGTGAGTGGTTTGAGTTACAAGGTCGAATTCTTATTATTTAATTTATTAACCCTTAAGTTTCTATTTGGCTGCTCAGCCATTTTGGATAAATTAATTAAGGCTTAATCTTAGGATTAAAATTTGAGCTATTAAATTATAAAGAATCTAAAGGGTTAGGCCCTAACATATACTAAGATTATAAAGAATTGAGGGGCAAATGGCCCATCCTCAATCCTACTCCTAATTAAAGCCAAAATTATTAAAAGGTGACAAGCGTTGGTTAGTCCTTCCCTTGCTAATAATTTTGGACTCGAGGAATGGCTAAAGGTGACACTACTAAGATGGGCCTACTACCCACCATGAAAAGAAAATCCTAAGCTTCATATGTCTAAGGTAAATTTATTTTTAGAGGCTGACATGAGAGTGGAATGACACATTATCTATAGAAATGTATATGGGTTCTACCTAACCTAAGTTATAACACTTAGGTGGTTAAGGTAGTTGGTTTAGGTTCCTAAAGATGGCTTTAATTTTCTTTAAGAGGGGACAACTTATATAGACCTTTATATATTTTTTAAACTAAAGCACAAAGGTGAATATAAATTCTATATAGGTTAAGGCACTAAGGCGTGACTTGAAATTCATTTGCTCCTTCAATAGGTTCATTTTGGTTTGCTTGTAGTTAGGAGACTTTAGTTAAAGTTTAAATATTAGTGTCTTAATGCTTTATTAAACACACAAAAAGTTGGTTGAGAGGGTTTTAATGAACTTAATTTAGTTTCATCTTAATTAATGTAGATTATTATAAATGATTAAGTTAAGAGTTGATAAGAGATGTATTTTATAAATTTTAGGATTCCACTCGATTAGTTAATGACTTTAAAGTTGTATGTTGGTTGGAGAGATTATAGATTAATTAAAGAATTTTAGGAGTTGCATAAGTTCACAAATTTGATTAGAAACTTGTATGTCTATTACATATTATTAGTCACTTTTAATATTTAATGTTTAGGTTTGATATACACTTCTTATATTTTTGAATTAATTAAGATATGAGTTGAAAGATTTAATTCATTGGTAACTTATTACCATTTACTTAAGTTAAGTGATAATTACCCTTATTAAACCAGGGCCATGAGATTTATTTCATCCTCCTTGGGGCTAAGTTAATAATCTCGTAGGCCCAGATTGCCAAGTAATCATCTTATTATTAAACTTTTTGTTTGTTGTTAATGAATTTTAGCGAAAGATTATCATTATGATTGGTTCATTAATGATTTAAGTTAATTACGAATTCATTAGTGTGTTTTATTAGTTGGTTTTGTAACTTTTAGAGGTCATTTTATGTCATTGTTGGAGAAAATGAAAATCTTAATATAGGTTCTACATTAAGCTCAAATAGTAACCAAACACACTAATTATAAAGGGGGTTATAATCATGAAGCTAATCAAAAGAAGCCACCTAACATACTAGAGCTCAAATTTTATTTCATTTTTGTACATTTTTCTTAATATACTTGTGAAAGATACATTTAGAGACCCAAAATTATTAAGATATAATTTTTATAGTTATTTAAATATTTTTAAAACCCAAAGAAAATCATCATAGCGGTGTCCACTTCGTGTGAGAAAATTAACCCAGAATCCACTTAGAAGCTCCCTCGCAAACGACTCAACAATCCATGCATATATAAAACTCAATGTACCTCATAAGACATAACACAAAGAGAAATATATGAATGAGCGTAGATGCCATTCGTTAAAGAGATGTAAGTAAGCAAAATTAACCCTGGCGTACCCACTTAGAAGCTCCCTCGCGAATGACTCAACAATCCATGCACATATAAAACTCAATGTACCTCATAAGACACAACACAAAGAGAAATATATGAATGAGCGTAGATGTCATTCGTTAAAGAGATGTAAGTAAGCAAAATTCGTGACTTTAAGATTTATCTCAAATGTGTAGAAAAAGAGAGAAAGCATGTATGTAAAAAAAATATACAAGCAAGTGATGACAACATATAAGATAATGTATATATTTGAATCGTCAAATGAAATCATACACATAGAACATGAAGATTATTTCCTCTCATGGCTAGCAATCAACTACCAAAATGTAAAATATTTGAAATCATGCTAGCATGAGTAAAGGGAATTGCACATGAGACATATAAGATTTTACTAGTTTACTCACACATGCATGAAATACATGAAAGCTAATCAACATAAACATACAATTCTATATTACATGACTCAGCATATTCATAAATATCTTTGCCAACGAATATGTGGTTTCGCTCAACACATGATATCCAAGCATGACTTTGAATGTAACACTATTTTTTTAGATCAAACTTTACTAAACATGTTCATATTGATCAAATCATAATAGATTTATAACACTAAACTTTACCCAACATGCTCATTTTGATGAAATTGTAACAAAACCTTACTAAGGATATTCACATTAATGAAATTATAAAGTGAGCATTTTACTAAAAGGCCTGGAGCATATACATAGATTTGATAAAATCACAAGCATGTGTGATGATCTTAACATGAAACATATGAGCTCAAAAGTGTAGAGCCCAATTACATGCTTTTCTAGGGAGGATCATTCACGGTATCTACAAATATCAATTATCCAAACCAACAAGCAATCTAACATTCATGGATATGGAACATATATGTTGACCTCGATTTTTATTCGAGTGCCCTCGAGAGCCTTTGATCGATTTAATTAAGGTTTGTCAAATCCAATTTGAGCTTGAATCAACTTGAATTGAGTCGAATTAGACTCGATCAGGTTTGATTAAGCCTGATTAGTCTACCTTAGCCGCATCGAGTTTTTTATGATTCGAGTCGTCATTTTTAATTGGGTTAATTTGAGCAAATCAAATTAAATTCTAAATTGACCCAAATCAGATCTAATTTTGAGCTTGATTTTAATTTAATATGTTTAATTTATTTTTTTTATGAGCTTAAATTTGTTTCTAAATCAAGCAATCAAACTGACGGCTAAATCACCTCAATTTCCTTTTAATTAATCTTAGGATGAATCCTAGCCGTAGATCTAAGGCCTTGATCATTGAAATACTTTTTTAGAGCTTCATGAGAGGGTTGGCTTCTATTCTCTCCCTAGCCACTCTCAACCCTAACTTCTTGGTGTGAGAGCTCTTCCAACTTCTCTCACCTTCTTCCACTCAAATCCACCGGTCAAACTCTGTTGGCGGCGATCCTTCGACGAGATCAAGGCTAGATCCATCCAAGGCCTCGATCCGGTTGATCTAGAGCTTATTTGATCGTGATTTAAACTAGAAAAATATACGACGACAATCTACAAGCTCAACCGTATAAAGAATTTGAAGATCCAATGGTGAGATACCTCAAAACTTTAGATCTAGGTCACTACACTTAGATATATATAATTTTTTTATAAGTGCTTTTTAGATCTTTCAAATATCACCCCATGCTTTCTCTTCATGATACTAATCTATGTTTAAATTTTCATTAAATTTAGATGTCTAGGCCACATCCTGTTCCAGTTCGTCCTGCGGTTAGGCGTCCAGTGCCTAGGCCACATCCTGTTCCAGTTCGTCCTGCGGTTAGGCGTCCAGTGCCTACTGCTCCTGCTGCGCAGGTTGCCCCGGCCCTTCAGCGTCAGCAGCCTGTTGCAGTTGTTCCACCTGTTCGTCTAGCGGTCAGGCGAACTGTGCCTGCCGCTCCTGTTTCACAGGTTACTCCGGCCCCTCAGCGCCGGTAGCCTGCTGTTGTTGTTACTTCCGCTGTTCCGGCGGAAGTACCTCGCATTCGGGTTTCCCCTCCCGCTTCCACTAGGAAGAGGGGTGCCCAAACCGAGGTGCCTTCGCCCTCTTCTGGCCGGGTTTCTATTTTTGCTCGGCTTTCTCACCCCGAGACTGCCGAGCAGACCCCGACACTTTCAGTCGTCCATGTTCCCCCTGCCACCCAGGCAGTGGGTTCAAATGTCCCTTCCACCTCCACCTCCGACCTTGGGAGAAGGACCCGGAAGAATAGGAATAGGAGGTTGCGTTTAGCTACATCCGAGGTAGAGATGCAGCAGATAGTTGAGGCAATAGCTCACCAGGAGCTTATTCAGAGGACGGTGGCTCCTAGACAGCGGAGACCATAACCAGTTTCAGTTGTGCCTACTCCAGAGGTTGTTGTAGCTCCTGAGATAGAGGCAGTCCAGGGAGGACGCTTATCCCCACTAACACATAGTGGGGACGAGGAGGATGTTGCCCGCATTACGACGGCCCCTCCTGTTGCCACTACCTTACCCCGGGCTAGGGTCCCCAGGGACGCTGGTGTTCAAGCCCTCACTCAGAGGATTCGACACATCGTCCGCTTAGCTCGTGGCAAGGGGTCTGTCAGTCGGGAGAAGATACTCCTACAGATTTCTCAGGCAACTTTTCAGTTGTGGAGGCAGACCCCGAGGAGACTTTACAGTTGACAGAGGGGGCAGACACCCCAGTAGTCAGTGCAGACAGTTCCAGTTGCTAGACCACCAGCAATTGCTCCTGTGGTAGGACGACGCCCACATCATCGAGGATGGAGATAGCAACAAGAGCCCGCCCGACCTCAAGTCAGTTCAGAGGTGGTAGTCCCAGAGCAGCCAGTTGCTAGTGCAGCACCCCGTCGTAACAGATGGGTTCGGAGACGTCAACAGGCAGACACCCTTGTTGAGACAGTACACTCAGTGGTGATAGTACGACCAGTCGATCCAGTACAGTCAGTGGAGATAGTACGACTAGTTGAGCCAGTACAGTCAGTGGAGACAGTACGACCAGTCGAGCTAGTACAGTCAATACAGTTAGTGGAGACTGTACGACTAGTTGAGCCAGTACAGTCAGTGGAGACAATACGACTAGTCGAGCTAGTACAGTCAATACAGTCAGTGGAGACAGTACGACCAGTCGGGCTAATACAGTCAGTACAGTTAGTCGAGGCAGCACGACCAGATGAGACAGTGTAGTTGGAAGAGATAGTACAGCAGGCTGATGCAGTAGATCAGATGGATATAGCAGTTTCTCCCGGGTCCGAAGCGGTTCCGATGACTTGTGATGAGAACGCACTAGTTACTCCTGATTGATCACCAGACCGACTCGAGACGCCCTTAGCTCCCAGCACTCATAGGATCACTTCCCCTATGAGGCTCTACATAGAGGCACTCCGTCGGATCTTTTTATAGGATGACTCATTCGAAGATGAGTCAGATGAGGACATACCAGTACACCGGGCCCGTGAGATTATCCATCGAGGTCACTCGGATGAGCAGAGAGAACCCGATGACCAAAATGAGCAGGAAGACCCCGAGGCAGAAGGATCTCCGAGATCAATAGCTACGGACGCCACGGTCTTGCACTTATAGACTCAGATGGGCCACTGGGAAGATTTGTTTCTAGGATAGTGATTCGGCACAGGCTTTGGACAAGGCTACTCAGACAGTTCAAATGATTTACAGTCCTAGCCACAGTTCCAGCCACAGTGACAGTCAGAGTTACAGTCAGGGCAGTAGTGGCAGATCGTCCCATAGTTCTTAGGGAGAGTGGCAGCTAGCACTCTCCAAGAAGACCTAATAGATGATTAAGCTGTAGAGAGTTCAGGGGCAGTTGAGAGGAGGCCTCCCAAGGCCAAGTCGACAATTGCCACTCAAACTTCTTTGTTAGCACTTATTTTTCTTTTATTTCTTCTGTTGTAGTGCTAGATGAGCACATTTTCTTTTTACTTCTATTTGTACTAGAAAAATATGTTAAAAAAATGATTGTAACCTCAAAAGGGAAGACAGGCCCCCTTCCAGCACTTGAACTGAGGGACCTCGTTCTCCCTTATGTCGATGATTAATCAATAAAAGAAAAAGAGAATAACCTTTGAGTTATTTTGACACTCTTGATTCATTTAGCTCTACTAGCTTTGTAGTGATGACTCATGAAATAGTATGATCTCTCTATCTCATTCTAGGGGTGGAGAGATTTCTTCTTTTGAACTAAAATCTTTTTCAAATTGAAATTGGATTTAGAAGTCAAAATTTTTTTCATTATCTTGTGATTCTCTATCTCATAGATAACTATAGTATATTGATGCATAAAACTTCATAATTTTCTTAATCATGCTATTCATTTTTATCAGATGCTAGAATTTGTTTTGTAGATCATTCTTCTTTGTCCAAGAGAAGTAAGTATTCTTCTCTTATACTTAGAAGATGATCTTACAACTGAGAAATAGTTTTCTTTTAGAGATTTGGAAAAGGAAGCCAATTATATAAAATGAAAAGATGCGTAAAGCGCCAAAAATGAAAGATACACAAAGTGTATCAAGCAATTGAAATTTGTGCAAAGCACATGAAAGTTGAGAAAGTGGCTCAAAGAGCCCAAAAGTGTTAAGTAAATGGCTTCCCTTTCTAGTAAATTTCTAAATCTCAAAAAATCTATATCCTTTTGATATTTTTGATACTTGAGTCTGAAAATTATGATTTTGAAATCATCATTATACATTGATATCCTATAAGATATGGAAGTCTATTCTCATACAAGAAATGAAGAAAATTAAATTTCTTTTTCTAATTTAAATTCCTTTTTGGATTAGATTTAAATTCAAGAGAGAAAAATACTCATATAAGTGAGATGTCATGATTTAGCTAGTATGGAGCTTGATCTGAGTTAGTAAATTTAAATTGAGGTTCCTTTTAAAATTAGAGGGAGTTAAGTACTAAACTCCTTTGGGATATGTGCTAATTTATCACTTTTGACTGGGTCCACACCATCCTGTATTTATTAGGATCGGTGATGTTGAGCCTTTATTAGAAAGTGAATTACTTCTTCCTGTCAGCCCTACTCTGATAGTTGAAGCCCACAGTCCATTCATATAAGATGAATGTGATAGGGAATGTTTAAATCATTCATTTAGACCATTTAGAGATGTGTTACTGGGTCCACACCCTCTTGCATTGGTTAGATTTGGTGATGTTGATCCTCTACTAGGATGAGATTCTCTTCTTCCTATCAGTCCTGCTCTGATAGTTAAAGCCCCCAGTCCATTCACATGAGTTGAATCTAATCGGGGATGTTGTAGTCTTTTAGATTAGACTCTTTTGAGATAGGATATTGGGACCATGCCCACTTATGTTAGTCAGGTGGGATGATAGTGATCCATTACACCTATGAGATTCTCTTCTTCCTATCAGCCCTACTCTGATAGTTGAAGCCCCCAGTCCATTCATATAAGATGAATGTGATATGGAATGTTTAAATCATTCATTTAGACTATTTAGAGATGTGTTACTGGGTCCACACCCTCCTGCATTGGTTAGGTTTGGTGATGTTAATCCTCTACTAGGATAAGATTCTCTTCTTCCTATTAGTTCTGCTCTGATAGTTGTAGCCCTCAGTCCATTCATATGAGATGAATGTGATAGTGGATGTCAAAATCATTGGTTTAGACCTTTTTTGAGGTAGGATATTGGGTCCATACCATCCTATCCTAGTCAGGAGTGGTAATGTTGATCCTCTATCCTGATGTTGATTTTAGTTATACATCAATTTCAATATGATTATGCTCCCTAATTTTGTTCATGTGGCGAACGTGGTCTGGGATATCAAAACTAATCACAATCCCCTTTATAAAAAAATGATGAAAAAAATATATATGTGATAAAAAGAGGAAAGCTTTTAGTAGAGCAAAATCGGTTGCCCTTGTCACAGGAGGAACCCGGTGAAACTCTTTAAGAGCCCAAATTCCACAAAATTTCTCTTTTTCCTCTCTTGAAGCACTTTGATGATTTCTTCAAGGTTGAGTTGACACTTAGTTGGTTACAAATCTTTGAGATTTTGAATAATTTTCTTTGCTAGTGATGTGATACATCATATCCTAGATGTTAACATCATTACTTTGTGGGCTTGGGTCTTTCTGAGGAAAGATCAATACCCTTCTGCCCTCTTTTGGCAGTCTACCTCCCATTCATGCACTGTTCTGAGCTGTCAGAGTAGTCCTATGAATGTGGTAGTGCCACTTTCACTTCGCATAGGGTCCTACCCGATTAGGTAGGTGTTACCACTGTGACCTTTTGGTAATCATTAATTTCATTCATGATTACTATATTCGGTAGAGAGTGTGTCCCCTTACTACCTGGAGTTGTCTCTCTTGCTGTGATATAGTACATCCTGTCTCAGATGTTAGCATCACATCCTTAGGAGTCCTGATTTTTTAGTAGAAGATTGGCTCCTTAGTTTTTTTTTACCGACCTACCTAACCATTCATACAATACTCTTAGTTACTAGAGTAGTTCTATGAAGGTGGCAGTGTTGCTTTTACTCCTCACAGTGTCGTACCTGCTTAGGGTAGGTGTTACCATTGTGGTCCTCTGATGTTTTATCAATTTTATTCATAATTATTAGCCTTGGTAGTGAGTGTTCCCCCTTACTACCTAGAGTTGCTTCTTTAGTTGTGATGCAGTACATCTTGCCTCAGATGTTAGCATTGCATCCTTAGGAGCTTTGATTTTCTAGCGGAAGATCAGCTCCTTAGTTTCTGTACTTACTTCACTATTCATACCCTACTCTTAGCTGCTAGAGTAGTCCTATGAGTGTTGTAGCATTACTTTTTTACTCCCCACAGGGTCCTACCCAATCAGGGTAGGTGTTACCACTGTGACCCTTTGATCTTTGTTCGATCTTAATTTATGATTATTGTCCTCAGGTAGTGAGTGTGTCCCCATTCTACCTAGAGCTGATTTTCTTGTAGTGATGTGGTATACCTTGCCTCGGATATTAACATCACTACTTTGAGAACTTTAATCTTCTGGTAGAAGATCAGTTCTCCTACTCCTTTCTCTGACATATCCTATCATTCATACACTAGGCTCAGTCGTCGGATTAGTCTTATGAATGATTTAAGAACACTTTCACTTCCCACAGGATCCCACTAGTTTGTGTGGGTGTTACCATTGTAAGATTTTGCTTACTCAGAGTTATTGCCCTTAGTGGAGAGGGTGCTCCTTTGCCACTTTGACTCTTTTTCTCCTACCTAGTGATATAAAGATGCATGCCTTAGATGCTGCCATCACCTTTTCCTTGAGCTTTGATTCTCTAGTAGAGAGTCAGTAATTTCAGATACTTCTACCACTTGTTTCCCCATTGAGACCCCACTCCTAGCTGTCGGAGAGGTCCCTTGGATGTTTTGATACTACTCCTACTTCTTACAGGGTCCCCATCAGCTGGTATGGGTTTACCACTGTAGCCTCTTTGAGGAATGTTTTTGTTACTAGGCTTAGTTTTACCTTCTGTAGTAAAGGTGCCCCCTCGCTACTTTAGTTCTTTTTACTCCTGTGGAATGAGATTACTCCTCTGTACACTCTACTGAGGGTGTATCTCTTCCAGCTTTGGTTAGGAGACGTCACACTGATGTCCCTCCTTTCCTTTTTGTGTAGGGTTAGGGTTCCCTAGGAGATCCTGACAGCATCTGGATACTCATGGCCACGACGATTTGTCCTCAACCATATGGTTACCAGAGCGCTAGAAGGGGTTCCCTAGGTGGCTCTACCCTTAAAATTATCACATTTACTTACTTCTTTCTCCCTCATATCCCTACACAGATACGTGTCAGACTGATGTTGAGGTGACTTTTACCTTCTATTCTGCTATTTGAAATGAATAGACAGGTAGTTGGTCTTACTTGGTAGAGAGGACCTGACAAAGCACCTGGAAGGTACTCCTCGCCACGCTTTTGATTGTCCTGTTTTGATAAGGCAGGCATCAGAGCCTGACTCTTTATTCACTCAGTTGAAATGACTGAGTGGGTATTGAGCCCTTCTTCATTTGCAAAGCCGAGCTGATTGAGCAGATGTTGAAGCTTACCCGTTGAGTGAGCCTGACAGAGTCCCTGGGAGAGGCAATTTCTCAACAGTTCTCTTTTTACTCGGATGTCCTGTAAAAGACTACGCAGGCTTCCACTTCGTGGTTCATGAGCTTCTCGCTGAAGTCAGGCAGAAGTAGTGGCCACCCCAATCCACTGTTCCGAAAGGAGCAGGAGGGGCGGGATCATTTTCACCTTCTACCCTGCTGTCCATATGCGGTCAGACTGGTAGTTGGTTTTTACCTACCGTTGAGTGAGCCCGACAGAGTTCCTGGGAGGCGCAATTCCTCAACATCCCTTTACTCGGATGTCCTGTAAAAGACTATGCAGGCTTCCACTTCGTGGTTCATGAGCTTCTCGCTGAGGTCAGGCAGAAGTATTGGCCACCCCAATCCACTGTTCCGAAAGGAGTAGGAGGGGCGGGATCCTTTTCACCTTCTACCCCACTGTCCATATGCGATCAGACTGATAGTTGGTTTTTACCTACCGTTGAGTGAGCCCGATAGAGTCCTGGGAGGCGCAATTCCTCAACACCCCTTTACTCGGATGTCCTGTAAAAGACTACGCAGGCTTCCACTTCGTGGTTCATGAGCTTCTCGCTGAGGTCATGCAGAAGTAGTGGCCACCCCAATCCATTGTTCCGAAAGGAGCAGGAGGGGCGGGATCCTTTTCACCCTCTACCCGCTGTCCAGATGTGGTCAGTCTGGTAGTTAGTTTTACCTTACCGTTGAGTGAGCCCGATAGAGTCCCTGGGAGGCTCAATTCCTCAACACCCCTTTACTCGGATGTCCTGTAAAGACTAAGCAGGCTTCCACTTCGTGGTTTATGAGCTTCTTGCTGAGGTCAGGCAGAAGTAGTGACCACCCCAATCCACTGTTCCGAAAGGAGCAGGAGGGGCGGGATCCTTTTCAACTTGTACCCGGTCCAAATGCGGTCAGCCTGGTAGTTGGTCTTACCTTACCTAGTTGAGTGAGCCCGACAGAGTCCCTGGGAGGCTATCCTCAACAACTTTTTACTCTGGATGTCCTGTAAAAGACTACGCAGGCTTCCACTTCGTGTCTTCTTTACTTTTGCTGAGGTCAGGCAGAGGTATCGAGTCACCACAATCCACTGTTCCGAAAGGATCAGGAGGGGCGGGATCCTTTTCACCTCCTACCATGCTGTCCAAATACGGGCGGACAGGTAGTTGGTCTTACTTGGTAGAGAGGGTCTGGCAGAGCACCTGGCAGGAACTCCTCACCTTTTTCTCTGATTGTCCTATTTTGATCAAACAGGCACCAGACTTCGTGACTCCCTTTATTTGCCGCCTTGAGTTGGTCGGGCAAATACTGAGTCACCCCAATCCACTATTCTGAGATGAACAGGAGGTGACTTACTGGAAGGAGAGGGCCTGACAGAGCACCTGGCAGGAACTCCTCGCCACCCTTTTCCCTGAGTGTCTTGTTCCGATTAGGAAGACATCAGGTCTCGTGATTCCTTTGTTTGCTGACCCGATTTGTTCAGGCAGATATTGAGTCACCCCAATCCACTGCTATAAGATAGGCATGAGGATATGGGACCCTTTCACCTTCTATTCTGCTAATTTGATATAGTCAGACAGATAGTTGGTATGCCTTTACTACTCTACTTTTTTGTTCTTCTCTTGGCTCTGCCCCTGCTACAGGGTAAGGCCAGGGGAGAACCCCTCTACCTTTTTCACCCTTATGGTGATCTCTACCTTTTTCACCCTTGAGGTGATCATTACTTTTGGTTCTCTCTTCTGCTCTGCCCTCACTATAGGGCAAGGCAAGGAGAGATACCTTCTTACTTTTTCACCCTTCTAGTGATCTCTACCTTGTTTTCACCTTTTTAGGTGATCTTTACCTTTAGTTCTTCCCTTGACTCTGCCCTTGTTTAAGGCTAAGGCTAGGGGAAGGCTCTACTACTGGTCCACCATTTTGGTGACACCTTACTTGTGCACTGCTGCTTTTCACTCTCTCATAGGCTCTGCCCTCGCCATAAGGAAGGGCCAGGAGAAGAACTTCCTACTTTTCTTCCACCTTTTTTATACCCTTACACTCTTGTACTTTTTCACTCTACTTTCGTGGCATAGTCGGTCAACGCCAACACGGGCGGTTCACTAGTTGTTCATCACTCCTGTTGGGGGTCCGTTTATTGACATCGATTTTTATTCGAGTGCCCTCGAGAGCCTTTGATCGATTTAATTAAGGCTTGTCGAATCCAATTTGAGCTCGAATCAACTCGAATTGAGTCGAATTAGGCTCGATCGGGTTTGATTAAGCCAGATTAGTCTACCTTAGCCGCATCGAGTTTGTTATGATTCGAGTCGTCATTTTTAATTGGGTTAATTTGAGCAAATCAAATTAAATTCTAAATTGGCCCAAATCAGATCTAATTTTGAGCTTGATTTTAATTTAATATATTTAATTTATTTTTTTATGAGCTTAAATTTGTTCCTAAATCAAGCAATCAAACCGACGGCTAAATCACTTCAATTCCCTTTTAATTAATCTTAGGATGAATCCTAGCCGTAGATCTAAGGCTTTGATCATTTAAATACTCTTTTAGAGCTTCATGAGAGGGTTGACTTCTATTCTCTCCCTAGCCACTCTCAACTCTAACTTCTTGGTGTGAGAGCTCTTCCAACTTCTCTCACCTTCTTCCACTCAAATCCACCGGTCAAACTCTGTTGGCGGCGATCCTTCAACGAGATCAAGACTAGATCCATCCAAGGCCTCGATCCGGTTGATCCAGAGCTTATTTGATCGTGATTTCAACTAGAGAAATATACGAGGACAATCTACAAGCTCAACCGTATAAAGAATTTGAAGATCCAATGGTGAGATTCCTCAAAACTTTAGATCTAGGTCACTACACTTAGATCTATATAATTTTTTTTATAAGTGCTTTTTAGATCTTTCAAATATCACCTCATGCTTTCTCTTCATGATACTAATCTATGTTTAAAATTTCATTAAATTTAGATGTCTCAATCGAGAGAATGAAAATTTTTTTTCTTTTCTTTTCTTCATTTAAAAAAAATCTTTTTTTTAGTATTATTATTATCATTATTTATTTAAAAATTATATTTATTATGTTTAATATTATTATTATTTTAAGTAATTCCTAATTTTGGATTGTCATAATTTAGTTTGTCTTTGAATTCAAATTTCCCCAAATTTAAAATTCAAATTCTTTCATAAATTATAAAATCTATTTTATGAAAGTTTTTAAATTTTCCCTCAATTGGATTTTGAATTAATTAGGATGACTTAATTCATTATAAATCCAACCTCCAAAATTAAGGAAGCATTAAAGTCTCCTTAATTCCCTCCATGAATTTTGAATTTGAAATCCTTAATTCCCTCCATGAATTTTGAATTTCCAAATTCAAACATCCCTTAATTACTTTCATAAAATAACTTATATCAAATTAGAAAGTGTATTTATTTGAAATCAATTCTCCATTTGAATTTCAAATGCTTTCCTTTTTGATAATTCTTAATTATGAAGCCTCCCATAATTTCATCTTGTATTCAAATCCTTTCATAGTTTATACATCTTAATTTGGTAACGAATTTGAATTTAAAATTCAAAATAATTTGAATTCAAAATTCAAGTTAATTTGAATTTGAATTTGTTTTCTAAATTAGGATTTGATTTAAATTAGTATTATTATATTATATTGTTATTTATATTACTACTTTATTTTTAATCATAAAATATATTTATTTATTTTAAATCTATTTATTACTATTACTATTATTATTATTATTATTATTATTATTATTATTATTATTAATATTATTATTATTATTATTATTATTATTATTATTATTTTAAATATTTTGATTATTATATGATTTTTTTAATTCTTTTAATCGTCTAAACTACTTTGGATATTATTAATACCAATATTCTTATTTTTAAAATTATTGTTATTATCATTATTTCATTAAATAAATGTTAAGCTTCAGAAACTTTAAAATATTATTTTATTCCATTTTAATAATTATTTTTAAATTCTTGCTATTTTAAATTATTTTTAAATCCCTTTATTACTTTAAACTTTAAAAATTCATACCTTTCTCGTTTTGATCGTATTTGAATTCTGCACGATTTGGGATCATATTTGTTTCAAAATATTAGGTATACCTGTAGTTATTTTGAAAATAGCAAAAGAGCACTATTTTAAAAATATTC
This sequence comes from Dendrobium nobile, assembly GCA_022539455.1. Lineage (NCBI taxonomy): Eukaryota > Viridiplantae > Streptophyta > Magnoliopsida > Asparagales > Orchidaceae > Dendrobium > Dendrobium nobile. Next base: position 27,489,279 of record CM039731.1, read on the forward strand.
TATTATCATATTTAAACTTCGAAAATACATAACTTTCTCATTTTAAATTTGTTTTTTATGCACAACACCTTATTTTTTTTGTATTTGAATTCTGTACAATTTGAGACCATTCTTGTTTAAAAATGTTAGGTATATCTGCACTTATTTTGAAAACAGTAAAAGGACACTATTTTAAAAATATTTTATTATTATTTTTAAACTTGTAAAATTCATAACTTTCTCATTTTAAATCGGATATCGACGTGCGACCCCTCATTCTCTTCGGAAAATTATGAATTTTAATTTAAAGTTATTTACATAAGCTGATTCTTGCTTTTTTGATAGATTTCTATCTTAGATGACTATTTTGAGTATTTTTACTATTATTTAAATATTTTTTATTATAATTATTTTGAAATTACAAATTATTTTCAAATCTTTTTGAAAGCTCGATCGAGTGGCCAGTGAATCTCTCATATACTTATGTAGATACAAATGTGATCTATTTTAAATTATCGTATTTTCCAAAAATCTATATAAATATGTATTTATAAAGTATTTTAAAATTACTTTGAAACTACTATTATTTTAAATCCTAATTTTTGAGAGATTCACTTCCATAAAATTTTAAACATAGCTTCTATGCATGAAGAGCAAATCATGGGGGGAGTGGATTAGTGGATGGTTGAGTTCCAATCATTCACTAATCCCCGTCATTAGTTTTATTTACTTTTTGTCCGTCGTAGCTTGCATGTGTAGGTTGCACCACGAGCACTTAGCTTAGGCTCTCCTAGATTTAAGGACATGACGTTTTACTGCTTTTATATGTTTCTCATGCATTATTATCTTGAGGGTTAGTGTAAAACTCCATTTAAACCCATATAACATAGTGACACCTTAAGGAAAAAAATTAAGGACTCGTCTAGCGAACTTAGAAATTTTTAGGGGTTAGGATAGACCCCGGATTGATATGAAAACTTCAAAACTTAAACTTAGTGACATCTGAAACATCCTAGAATTTTTTAAGAATTGTTAGGGCTTGTTAGACCCCTTAATTAACCAACCCTAATTAACCTCTTAAAAAAGGCCCCAAGACTTTCTGAAAATTACAATAAATACATTTTAGGTCAGAAAATTACCCATATTACCTCAAACTGATCAAAATCTAATCCTTGACCTTAGATAAATAGGGCTCCCTAATTTGACTCTAGGTTTACTCTTAATTTGACCTTAGGTGAAAATTATCTTTTTACCCCTAATAATTCATTAAAAATTATTAAAAATCCCAAATTTTTTCCAAACATTTGGGATCAATTTCTCAGGTCACCCCTAACCTTTGGGAGTGATTCCAATCTGTTTGGAGCTGATTTGGATCAAAACAATAAAAAACAGCCCCTTATTAGGAAATTTAGAAATTCCCTTAATTACCCGATCTTTAGAAATTCATAACTAATTGTAGAAAATTTCAAATTAGGTAAACTCACTTGAATTAGACTCATATTAGGGTCTAGTATTTATTAAAATATCATATGTCCAGAAACTCACCTAAATTAGAAAGTCAACTTTCTAGTCAACCGTAGTTCATTTAGGGCCCGAAACTTCTAAAATTCATAACTTTGCCTAGAAAACTCTGATTTTAGTGTATTACCTGTCTAACTACTCGTGTTAAGGTCTAGTATTTTCCTAAGGTGTTATAAATTCTAGACTTAGCCTTTTTCCCATAGTGACTTTTTGGACCCTTAGTCTAGTTCTTAGGAGGACCCGAGACTTTCTAAAATTGGCTAATATCACTTAAACTTTAAATATCAGTATCCTAAGCTCTAAAAATTGATTACCAAACTAAAATAATTAAAATGGATCCTAATCCACTAATATTTGAATTTCAACTAAAATATCATTTTCAAACCCCCAACAAACCTGAACTCTAAATAACTTTAACTAACTACCCTGCTTAGGACCTATCCAAACCACACAAGCCTTACACACACATAGAATTGTTTGCTAGGGAACCACTTCTAAATATAGGTTAGGCCGCTGGGTTTTATTTTTCTGCTGTGTGCCGAAGCTTTCCATGGTTTTCATTGCATGCTGTTTGAAAATGATTGGTGTGTTTGCTTACCTTTTCTGCACTCTGTGGATGATGTGATGAGCGCTAGATTTACCCCTAGGTTAGGAGCGTCATATACATATATATATATACTATTCTTCCGTGCAGGTGGTCATGCTCAAGCTAATAAAGGGGGCACCGTTATGATTTCTAATACTGTCTTATGCAGGTGTTTGCTCAGCCCCCCTAAATAAATGAGGGCTAAAAATAATTATAACTGCTACAGGTGGAGCTGCCTAGCCCTCATAATTAAGAGCATGGCTTGGCACAGAGTCAATGGTTTAAGTCATTTTTATTTCTATATATAACTGCTTGGGATAATTATTAGGATAACCTTATAGGGACTTTAAAATTTTTATGCTTTATATTTAATGTAAAATTTATAACATTTGTTAAGAGTTGTGAAAATGGTTTTGAGTGTGGATATTCTTATCCCACTTGAATCCCAAAAGAAGAAGGCATCCTCATAGGGGAAAGTCTTCTTCTATTTGGGAGATCGAGTGGGATGGCTTTAGATATCTAAAGAGAAAAGGTAATGCCCCCTATCAAGGGGGGATTGTCTCTTCATTTAGATATTCAAGCCACGACGGATCCAAGGAGTCCAAGGAGGAGAAATCCAAGGAGTCCAAGGAGGAGAGATCCAAGGAGTTCAAGGAGGAGAGTTCCAAGGAGTTCAAGGAGAAGAAGACACCCAGAAGACTGAAGACTAATGTCCCACTCAAAGTCATTTGCGTCTGTCATAGACTTAAGAATTTGGGTTGTTGGCAGTGGTGCCAGGCCACTTTATTTTCTGCATATCTGGGTTGTAATAAGGGCAATTTGCCTATGGTCATTTAGTTGATTATTCTGAATTTATATTGATGTGCTTTCCTGATGTGCGTAGTAGAAATACCTGCTTTTTCTAGGTTTCTTTCTTGCATGCCATTTTTATTTTTGCCAGGATCGTATTAGGCTCATTAAGGACTATAAAATTCTTCTACTCGTAATTAATCTCTAAAAATTTAAGTTTTAAATAACATAGAAACCTAACGAACCTAGGGAACTGCCGGAATCGTCCGGGGTCACATGCATATTATTACATTTCTTCTCTTCCTTCTTATAAGACATCTCCCTGCCTACGGGTAGAGTCCGGATAATCTGGCCTATGAGGATGAAGTGTCGGACCTAGGGAGACTCAGTCTTTTCAAAAAATTATTTTTTATAAGCCTATTTTTTAAAACTCTATATCATTCATGAGCTGACATGTCAACTAGCATATATTACATTAGTAACCAATTAAATAAAATTTAATTGCATTAGCTAGGAGCATCTACCCCACATAAGTTCAGGACCAATTAAGAAACTCTCTAGATGTCGGTCCTATTTCCAATAACTGTACCACCCACCCATCTTTCATAATTGACTAGATAGCATGGTTTTAAAGCGACTAGGTGGTTAGCTGGCTCCCCAATCCAGGCCGGGGTAAGTCCAGGTTTTGCACTGCATTAGCTAGGACACGGGTCTTAGTGTTGTTCGTAGAACACTAAGTCCAATCTAGATTTAGGGTTCGAGGCTACTACACTCGGTCTCGTAGTATGCCTAAAATAGTAGGTAGGTCCCTTCTTTTCAAGGACTATAAATCCTGCTTATCTGCATCACAGGATGACGCCACCTCCATCTCTTCTCTCACGCATGTGGTTGATTGCTTTGTCTTTTTTTCTCCAGTTTCTCTTTAGTACCCTAAAGCCTTCGAATGCTGGTATGAGCCATGCATGTTGATTGAGCCTCTTTGAGACCTTTCTTTCCCTTGAGTAGGATTTCCTAGTCTTCACCCCTGTACCAATCCCACCTTAGGAGGGGATAATATATGATCCTTAATCGAGAGTTTTCTCAGGCTCCGGCCTGGGATGTAATTAACCACGGGGGCTTGCACCCGTGGGAAGCTCGGTCCCACATCTACTAAACCCCACTCGAGCTCTTGCATCCGGTGGGGAAAACTTGTGATTAGGTCGTGTATATTACTACCCATCGGGGTGTGTTGGCGACAGCCTCTATCCTCAATGGTTAGTCGTATGCACGATCCAATCTGTCCCTTCCAATTGACCCGTTCACGCGGTGCTCTTTCGGAGGTCCATAATATATAAGTCAACACTACAATATGAAGACACATGGAAGTTCGCTAGCATAGATAACAATCTCTATATCACATAGTATTAATTTGCATGAAAATTAAGTCCCTCCCGACAAATTTGTAAATCTCATTTTGGTAAATCATATACACACCATCATGAGATTCGATTTCTTAGAAAGTAGACACCTTATGTGTATTTTCCTTTTTTATAAATTGATATGACATATTAAGTGGAGTCAAACATTATGTATAATTAACAACCGCTTGATACGACTAGATACAAAATAATTATTATTTGAAAGATATTCACATAAAGCATATTCTACTTTTATTAGTACACAAATTCTCTATCGAGCGAGGCTACATAACATAAGAGAATGGAAGAGATATGAATATAAAAGTTTAGTAAGATCACAAAACTATAATAAGAAAACAAATTTGTTAGAACTCAACATCAACATGGGTATGCATGATGGGTTCCAAAATTCTATGCCAAAAGAGTCCAAACTTCATATCAATTTCGGTTACTAACTATGAGCATCAAGATATGGATATTTCATTAACAACTACTATTTGCCATGTGAGTCTTTGATACAAGTACTAGATGTAAAAGAGAAATAATTTCAAAATTTTTTCTTTTTTTGAGTGACAGAACATAGTGAAAAGTTATGTTATCAATTTTCTATATCATTAGCGACAAAATATACATTTAATTATGACTGAAGTATAGAGAAAACACAATTCTTCTCAAGTTACATCACAAGATCACTCACATATGAAGTGTTAAAGCGTGTCGATATATGCATAACATTCAAACAATCAAGGTTTATTAAAAGCATATGATTTTGTCTAATGACATCCTAAGCTTTTAATGTTCATCATACATATGCTATTGTACCATAATCGTGCATGCAAACTTCCTAATATCACTATCAAAATTTGACATATATATGTATCATTTTGATGATTATGCACACCTACAAAAATCCCTTCAATTTGCCAGTTAAGTAAACTAAAAAAAAAATTGAGAATGTAATACAACACTCTCAACCAAATTTTGTTCACATAACACCTCTAGAGAAGAAAAGATCTCCAAACTCTTTTAAAAAAATAAATGAATAATCAACCATGCGTTTGCGAGCTTACTTAAATAAATGCCTCAATTATTTTTTGGCCATAGGATATCTAACAAAATTAAAACATAATAACTCCTAGAAACTTTTCCACTAAATAACCTTAAGCATGCCATTATATGTAAATTTCCTAATCAGTCATGGATTTTATTATAATGATAATAATATGAAAGTTCCTTTTGTATATAATCAATATTTGTGAGATGCATGCATACATTTCAATCCAAAAGTTTTCTTCCAAATGACTCAATATTAATTTGAAACTATGAGGTGCATTCAAATGATTTTGTATTTCAACTAAAGGAGACAATGAAGTATAAGTTTCCTAAAGCAAAATACTTAAAAAGAAAAATGATCCTAGGAGCATTGTGCTATATGGTGGAGAATGAAGTGCTTGATTAAGAAGAAAGTGAGGCTACACTTGCTTAATACATCTCTTATTGTTTATTCAAAAAAAAAATTGCATTACTCTTTAACAAGAATTAACTCAAAAACCTTGTATGCATTTTTTTTAAGGAAAGAAAATGATAGCATGATTTCTCATAATTTTCACAACCTAATCATAAAGAAAGAGAAGACTTGCATCACATGATATAAATTCACAAACAAGTGCAAATTTTATTTGCTAAGTATTTATGCTCAAATGGCTCACATAAATGCATGAATCACTTGTTTCTAATGCTTCGCATTTCAAACAATATACATTCCAAACAATTACCTGCTTCTAACATTCTCATTCCAAACAAGTAGAAGACATTTACAAGCATACTATTTTTTTACATGAGAAGAGAAGGAAGTGAAGTTTTGAGATGCGCCAAGAGCGGGGGGGGGGGGGGGGTCAATTGCGAAAAACTTGTTGCAATAAAGAATCCTAAATAGGAGTTCTAATACTTTTGTGTTTTTAAATTTTTGACAGAAAAAATTTAACTAACACGGAAGCAAGTACTTGAACACAAATAGCAACAACGGATTCCACAATGAATTTCACCAAGCATTTATAATGAAAATAAAAAAGCAAGCAAAAGTAAAAGTGGTAAAGGAAAAAATCACACCAGAGATTTTATAGTGGTTCGATCACTTGACCTACGTCCACTCCCCGGAGTCCTCCACTCCGGGAATTTCACTACTAAATAATAGTTCTCCTTCTGCCCCCTCGGCAAGGCAGAGAAGCTCTTATAAACCTCACTTTCACCAACCCGGCGTGGCGGAGTGCCAAGCATTTTGTCACCCTCCTGGCGATGGCAGCGTACCTTTTCATTTTTCTCCCTCCTAAAGAAGGCATAGTACTTTTGACGACACATATGCAGAAGTCTCCCCCTCAAAGTGCCTCCCACAAGATCTTCTCGGGCCACAGGAAAAGCAAAGTGCAGTAAGAATGGAGCAACCGTGTGATCTCCCTCACACTACTTCTCCCTCACCAAGCTCACCCTCTTTTCCCTCTCTCAAACCCTAAAATCTTCTAAAGATCTCTCTCCCAAGGATTCCCTCTCTAATCACGTTCCCCTCTCACAGTCACACTTCAAAAACATAACTTTTTGATACTTAAAATGGGCTCCAAAAACCCTAAAATTTTCAAAGTAGTTGTTACTATCGTACAGTACAATTAGTATAAACGAGCTTCATCCTAGTACGATGGTTTACAAACAGGTCAAAAAACTCTAAATACAATCATACAATACGATATAAACTCGTACAGTATGATGATCAAAACTCTTCTGTTCGTACAGGACGATAGCCGGGATGATCAAAACTCATCTATGTATATCGTAGGGTATGGCCTACTTCGTATAGTATGATTAGTCAAAATCAAGGGATCGTCCAGGATGAAGTCTGGGACGATCAAAAATAGCCTCGGTTCATCATATAATACAAACTAATTTGTACCATACGATGACCAATAAGAGATTAAATATTGATTTATTCCTCTAATCACGGTTTAATTTAAGTATTCAAAATAAATCGTACAATATGAATCTGTTCGTACAGTATGAACAGCTAATAAACTTACTTAAACTAATCTGATGGCTAAGGTTTTGGATTAGTAACACATCGTACAATACAATATAAATCATACAGTACGATATAAATTGTATAGTACGACCTGTTCATAGAAAGACATTTTAGATAAATCATATCGTATAGTATGAAATAAACTCGTATAGTACGATCAATAGAGAAAACAAAATTCTACATTTTCTTTTAAAAACCCTCTCCCCCTGTGTGTGTGCATGGTTGCTTAGTCTTATGTACAATTTGTGGCCAGACTCAAAAAAGAAAACTAAAATAAAAAATAAAAAATTACAATATTATAAACTCACACTCCTACTCTACCCAGTCTAGAGTCTTCTTATTGTCATGAGTAACTTGTGATCTTCCTAAAATATTAGTACTAACAGACAATAACAGAAATCCAAGGTATTCAATGAATAGTAATTCATACGATATTATTTGTCATTATCAAAATCTCAAACTAGGGGTCATGGATTACAACAATCTCCCCCTTTTTGATGATGTCAAATAATGTTTGTTATAGGCAATTTTGAATGACATTTTTTTAATTAATAGAAACATCACGAAATAGACATAAAAAGAAAAATAAAGGAAAAATGCATTTCATTGAAATATAAGTAAACATAAGCAACATACATGAACATAAGCCTAAGCAAGCAAGACAACAAACTACAACAGTCTTCTTCCCCTTTTGACATCACCAAAAAGAGGAGGCACAAACAACACTAAGAAAAACATCATAAAAATAGATACACTTTAGAAAGGAGGATCCTGATCACTTGAAGGTGGAGGTGGGTGTGGTTGGAAATATTATAGGATTGTGTCAAGCGGTGATCAATCGAAGTGAAACGTTCCCCAAACCATCGCATGTCTTCCTCATGTTGATGATGTTGTTCTTGTATGTGTATGTCAATACTACTCTGAAGTTGGTTGAAGCATTCAACCAAATCATCATGAGGGTAAGCTGGTGCAGGTGCTCGTGGAGGTGCATGTCATCTTGGTCAAACAGGAGCTGTTGCTGGGGTAGCTTCTCCTTCTTCTTCATCAAAGTCAGGTTCATCCAGCTCTGGCCCCCGATAAAACAAAATACTGAAGGAGGCATCCATATAAAAAATAAGTAGGTTGTCGGGTTCACCAGGATAGGTTAACTAATATTTAATTTGAAGAATGTACCCTATAAGGTGACCAAGAGCTATGTTTTATTTTCTACGGGTGGTTGGGAGGCGAATTAAGGTCATATTCCGAATATAATTGATAATTAATTCTACCTCATCAAATTTGGTGTTGGACGTGATAAGATAGGTAGTGACAGATAAACTTGGGATCATGCGAATTCGATCACCAGCTTTGGGACTATTGAGGTTCTAAGTACGTGTTGAATGATTCTGACATTTTGATTTAGGGATTGAACGAGTGGTTGGTGTTGGTAGAAGGCGACATTCCTAAGAACTAAGTTCATAGCACTCCACTCAAATTCATTGTTAAGAAAAGAATTAACTCTATGACCGTTAGTGGAGAGTCCAATGTACTGGGCAAGGTCTGCTCTAATGATCTCAACATGTTGTTGGCAGACAAAAGAGGGGAGGGTATGATTTTCTAAGTTGATGGTGAGGTTGGCTAGGAATTTGAAAAGGAGTTTTGAATTATATGGGAAGGCGAGAGTAAGAAGAAATTACAAAGTGGTGGATGCAAATAGAGGCATTACCTCAAAGTTTAGTGCTTCTTAGTTTAACATTCAAGATGGTGTAATCTTTTGCCTTTGCGATAGACTGCTTCATTGTCGGCATTCAGGAACCGGTCGTTGGGTCGGTGCGAGACGACCGCGCTTTCTAGAGCTCGACATTTTGGGAAGGCAGCTTATACTGAGTGAGAGGAGGAATGAGTGGAATAGGCTTCAAATCTGGCCAATTTATAGAATTATGTACATATCGTACAGTACGATCTAGTATCGTATAATAAGATGTGGCAATAATGTTGTCTGACCGATCGTTTCGAAAAAAGGTGGTCAAATCATATAGTACGAATGTATCGTATAGTACGATCAGAAGAATTTTGATTGTCCCAAGGGTCGTTGATACGTAAATGCCATTATATCGTACCAACCACCTTTAAGTCATCCTCATTTGTTCCACTGAGGTGGATCGTACTGTACGAAAAGGAGATATCGTACCGTACGATCACCAATAAAATCGTACCAAACTGAGTAAATTCGTCCCAATCCATTTGCTGACGTGGATCGTATAGTATGAAGAGGTGATATTGTACCGGACGATGTTCAATAATATCGTACTAAATGAATTGAATAAACTGCCACCTGTATCGTATAGTACGAAGTGGATCATACAGTACGATAAACATAGGTGAAATTTGTATCTTGGTTGTGGTTTGTATAATTTTAGATATATCATACAATATGATTGTGCATCGTACAGTATGATAATGAAAATGGCAATTATCGAGTTTTGTGTAGTGTGTGTGTGATGGTTAGGAATAGCCTTAGAAGAAAAGTTTTTGTTATTTTATTTTTTGTTTTTTTTTTTTTTTTTTTTTTTTTTTGATTTTTTTTATGCATTGATGTCTATAACACCTAGTCTCGTCCTTAAAGTGCTAATGGCGTCGAATGCTAGTGGTTTCATGAATATGTCTACCAATTAATCTCCTATAGCGATGTGATGCAATTCTATATCTCCTTTAGCAACATGATCTCTTATGAAATGATATCTAATATCTATATATTTTGTTCGAGAGTGTTGAATTGGATTTTTAAAAATGCATATTGCCCTTGTGTTGTCGCACATGATTGAGATGGTTCCTATAAGTAATCCAAGATCAAGAATTTGTTGTTTCAACCAAAGTACTTGTACAACATAACTTCCTACTGTAATATACTCTGCCTCGGATGTGGAGAGGGAAACTGAATTCTGCTTCCTACTAAACCAAGAAACTAACGATTATCCCATAAATTGGCAGGTACTGGAGGTGCTTTTTCTATCTACCCTACATCCTGCAAATTCAGAATCTGAGTACCCTAAGATTTCAAAGGAAGTGCTGTGCCTAGGACACCAAATTCCTAAGTTTAGGGTGCCTAGTAGATATCTAAGGACTCTCTTGACCGAAGTTAGGTGAGACTCTTTAGGGTCAGCTTGAAAATGGGCACAGAGGCACACACTAAATATTATGTCCGGACTACTAGTAGTCAGGTAGAGGAGAGATCCAATCATTCCTCTATATTTTTTCTGGTCTATTGATTTTCCATTCGGGTCTTTGTCCAGTTGAATCGTGGAGCTCATTGGAGTGTTCATGGGCTTAGCACTGTCCATTTCATATTTTTTTAGAACATCCTTAATGTATTTTGTTTGGCTAAGAAATGTTTCATTATCCATTTGTTTCATACTAAATCTAAGAAAATAATTAAGCTCTCCCATCATGCTCATTTCAAACTCATTAGTTATTATTTTTAAAAATTCATCACATAAAATTTTATCTGAAGATCCAAATAGAATGTCATCCACATAAATCTGAATAATGAAAATTTCTTCTTTAACTTTTTGTAAAAAGAGTGTAGTGTCCATACTACCCTTTACAAATCCTCTATCCAATAAGAATGAGCTAAGTCTTTCGTACTAGGATCTATGTGCTTGCTTTAATCCATAAAGTACCTTTTTTAATTTGAATACACGGTTTGAAAATTATGAACTTTCAAATCTTGGGGGTTGCTCAACATAGACGTCCTCCTTGATTACCCCGTTCAGAAAAGCACTCTTTACGTCCATTTAATGTAGTTTAAAATTCTTGAAGCAAGCAAAAGCTAAGAGCACTCTTATGGCTTCTAGTCTAGCAACTGGGTAAAAGATTTCTTCAAAGTCTATTCGCTCAATTTGGTTGTACCCCTTAGCTACTAGTCTGGCTTTATTTCTTATTATGGTTCCTGAGTCATTCACCTTATTTTTAAAGACCCATTTTATTTCAACTACACTATGTTCTTTAGATCTCTTAACTAACTCCCAAACATCATTCCTGGTGAATTGGTTCAGTTCTTCTTGCATTGCTAGGATCCAGAATTCATCAGATCTATACTTATGGGTTCTATCATAGAGATGAATGTTGAATGACTAACCTCCTTCCTAAGTCCATTCCTAATTCTTACACCTTCTGAAGGGTTTCCTAAAACTAACTCTTTAGGATGACTAGAAGAATATCTCCATTCTCTAGGCAAAATCTTCTTGAGGTTCTACCCTTTCTCCTATGGTTATAGTTTCTATTCCTTGATTTGCCTCTATTTCATCTTCTTCAATTTTAGATTCAGAGGGCTTATCTGATTCATCAAATACTACATGGGTGGACTCTTCTACTACTAAGCTTCTCTTATTAAAGATTCTATAGGCCTTACCTACATATGAATATCCTAAGAAGGCACCCTTATCAGACTTGGGATTGAATTTTCCTAAGGGAAGTTTGTCATTATTCAAGATGAAGCACTTGCAACCAAAGACATGTAGATGTGAAAGATTCGGTGTCTGACCCTTAAGGAGTTTATAAGGAGTTTTATTCAGCTTTGATCTAATGTTCACCCTATTCAAGACATAACACGTCGTATTTATTGCTTCTGCCCAAAAGTATCTAGGAAGGGTGTACTCAGCTAAAATTTCCCTAGCAGCTTCTACTATGGTTCTATTCTTCCTTTCTGCTATTTCATTTTTTTGTGGAGTCCTAGGGGCTAAGAAGTTATGCTCTATTCCTATCTCTTGAAAAAATGATTCAAATCTTTCATTTTGAAACTCTCCACCATGATCACTATGAATTGTTGAGATTTCGCATCCTAATTTTTTTTGAATCTAAGTGGAGAAAATCTTAAATTCTCAAATGACTCATTCTTGTATGCTAGGAATCTTACCCAAGTGAATCTAATGAACTTGTCTACAATTATAAATCCATAATTTTTCCCACCTAGGCTAGCTGTGCTAACGGGTCCAAATAAGTCAATGTGAAGGATTTTTAATGGCCTAGAGGTGATCACATCTTTGATTGAATGAAAGGATAATTTGATTTATTTTCTTAGTTGGCAGACATCACATAGATGGTCCTTAGTGATGTCTAACTTAGGTACGCCTCTAACTAGGTTTTTCTTAGTACTATTTCTAAGTGTTTTCATACTAGCATGGCATAGTCTCCTATGACATGGTCATGAGTCATTTACTATTGTTTTCAAGCAAAATTAATTTGAACTGTCAATGCAATCAAGATCTAATATATTAATATTATTCATTCATTTTTCTTCTAAAACAAGTTTGTTATTTAAACTAATCAGGCATTTATCAGAAAGAAATTTTATGTCAAAACCTTTATCACATAATTAACTAATGCTGAGTAAGTTATGATTCAAACCATCAACTAATAAAATATTTTCAATTAAAAAATTCTTAGCATTTCCAACAATACCAGCCTACCACTTTCCTTGTAGTGTTATCTCCCAATGTTACTTTGCCTCCGGTCCTGGTCTCCAATAAAATGAACTTCTTCATATCTCCAGTCATATGTCACGAGCAGCCACTGTCCAGGTACCACATGCTCTCATTAGGTCTTTTGTGAGAGCATCCCTACAATTTCATTCAAGGGTTAGATTTGGGAACCCAAATGAGTTTGGGTTCCTCCTTATGCTTGCATTAATGAGATGTATGCATACTATGTTGTGATGGATGCAATTTAGGTCTCCATACTAGGTGTGTCCTACGGTGAATCGTGCATGTGCGAGCTAAATGACCTAGCATTCCACAAGAGAAGCACCTAATACTGGGAAATGGGTTCACTAACCTATGTGGGTGGTGATGCCTCTTCTTAAAGTTATGTGATGCATGTTGTGTTGGAGGTTTGCTAGATTGTGCTAATATGAGTGATGCATTTTCTTTTTCTAGTTCCTTGATTTTTTCTTTAAATGTGTTGTTTTGATATGTCAATTCGTGAACTTTCCATTTTAACAAATGCTCACTGTGATCTACCTCCAATGGAAGTTTGTCTAGTCTGTCAAAAGCCTCTTCTAGTTCAACATGCATGATTTTTAAAGATTCGTGTGCTTCTGTTAATTCAATATGCTTTTTATTTAATGCATCATATTCATCAAGCAGGGACATATGATCTCTATCTAAATCAAAATTTTCTTTAACTAGGTTAGCATGCTCAGTTTGTAAAGTACTAAAAATAATATTAAGACTAGCATGCTTCTTTTTCAATTTCCTATACGAGTCATGAATTTTTTTAGAAATAAATAATAAATCTTCATATAAAAGTTGACATGCCTCGTCTTGATCTGATTGATCAAGATTATCATTAGCCATTAGATATAAATTTTTTACCTCCTCATCTGCTTCTTCTTTTGATGATTCTGAGGCAGAGTCAGCCCAAAAAGTTTTTTGTATCTTCATCTTCCCTTTCTTGTACTTGACTTTGTCCTCGCCTTTTTCCTTAGCTAGTTGGCTCTTTAAGTTAGGGCAATCAGCTCGAAGGTGACCTGGTTTTCTGCACTCAAAACAGATTGTATCAGATGAAACTTTAGTAAACCTCGAGCCCTTACCTTTATTCCAACTATTCTGATGATGCCTTTATTTTATTTTCAAAAAGTTCTTAAACTATCGGGTCATCAAGGCTATGTCATCTTCTTCCTCCCCTACAGAGCTTTCACTTTCTGAATTATTTACTTTCAATGCCACCATCCGCTCCTTCTTTTCACTTGCATCACTTTGCCTTTGACTCACTCCTTACTCATATGTAATGAGTGACCCAAGCAAATTGTCAATAGAATAAATATTTAGGTATTTAGATTCAGTGATGACAGTAATTTTAGCATCGTAGGAACTAGGTAAGCATCTAAGAATCTTGTTAACTTTTTTAGAATTTAAAATTTCTCTACCTAATGCATGCAAGGATGTCACGATTTAGGTGAACCTAGTGTACATGTCAGATATTTTTTCACTAGGTTTCATACGGAAGAATTCATAATCATGCAATAGAATGTTAAGCCTAGACTGTTTAACTTCAATAGTTCCTTCGTACGTGATGCACAGTCTATCCCAAATCTCCTTACCAGTAGCACAGGTAGATACTCTCATGTAGTCCTCAGATTTTAATGCACAAAAGAAATAGTTTAAGCACTTTGCATTCAATTGAGCTAACTCTCTATCCTCATTGCTCCATTAATTAAAAGGTACTTGAGTTTTCACTCCATTCACAAGTTTAAATGGTGCAGCATAACCATCATTAACTAACATCCACATGCGGTAATCAATACTGTAAAAAGTAGACATTCTAATTTTCTAGAAATCAAACAGGATATTGTCAAAAAGAGGTAGACGGGTTATTGAGTAACCCTTCGCAGTATTACGATTACCAAAATGAGACATGATCGATTTTCAAGGTTTTCTAAAATGCTATTTTTGAAACCCCGCTCTGATACCAATTGAAGTTTCGAGATGCGCCAAGATGGGGGGTGAATTGTAATAAAGAATTCTAAACATGAGTTCTAATAATTTTATGTTTTTAAATTTTTGATAAAAAAAATTTAACTAATGCAGAAGCAAGTACTTGAACACAAATAGAACAACAGATTCCACAATGAATTTCACCAAGCAATTATAATAAAAATAAAAAAACAAAGCAAAAGTAAAAGCGGTAAAGGAAAAATAACACCAGAGATTTTATAGTGGTTCGGTCACTTGACCTACGTTCACTCCCCAGATTCCTCCACTCTGGGAATTTCACTACTAAACAATAGTTCTCCTTCTGCCCCCTCGGCAAGACGGAGAAGCTCTTACAAACCTCACTTTCACTAACCCGGCATGGCGGAGTGCCAAGCGCTTTGTCACCCTCCTAGCGACGACAACACACCTTCTCAATTTTCTCCCTCCTGAAGAATGCATAGTACCTTAGAGGACATGGTTGTAGAAGAGTCTCCCCCTCAGGGACCTCCCACAAGATCTTCTCGGGCCACAGGAGGAACAAAGTGCGGTAAGAACGGAGCAACCGTGTGATCTCTCTCACACTACTTCTCCCTCACCAAGTTCACTCTCTTCTTCCTCTCTCAAATTCTAAAATCTTCTCAAGAGCTCTCTCCCAAGGATTCCCTCTCTAATCACATTCCCCTCTCACGGTTACACTTCAAAAACATAATTTTTTTATACTTAAAACGGGCTCCAAAAACCCTGAATTTTTCAAAGAAGCCGTTACTATCGAACAATACTATTCCATATTGTATAGTAAGTTTAGTATAAACGAGCTTCATCTTAGTATGAAGGTTTACGAACAGGTCAAAAATTCTGAATACAATCATACATTACGATATAAACTCATATATTACGATCGACAAAACTCTTCTGTTCGTACAGGATGATAGCCAAGACAATCAAAACTCGACTCTGTATATCATAAGGTATGACCTACTTTGTACAGTATGATTAGTCAAAATCAAGGGATCATCCAACACGAAGTCCGAGACAATCAAAAATAGCCTCGGTTCATCATATAGTACGAACTTATTAGTACCATACGATGACCAATCAGAGATTAAATCTTAATTTATTCCCCTAATCATGGGTTAATTTAAGTAAGTATTCAAAATAAATCGCACAGTACCAATCTGTTCATACAATACGAATGGCTAATAAGCTTGCTTAAACTAATTTGGCCGCTAGGGTTTTGGATTAGTAACACTTTGTATAGTATGATATAAATCGTACAGTACGACCTGTTCATAGAAAGATATTTCAGACAGATCATATCGTATAATATGATATAAACTCGTATAGTACAATCAACACAGAAAAAAAATTCTACATTTTCTTTTAAAAACCCTCTCCTCCTGTGAGTGTGCATGGTTGCTCATTCTTACATGTAATTTGTGGCTAGACTCAAAAAAGGAAAAATAAAAAAATAAAAAATTACAATGTTATAAACTCATACTCCTACTCTACCCAGTCTTGATTCTTCTTATTGTCCTGAGTAACTTATAATCTTCATGAAATGTTAGTACTCACAGACAATAGTAGAAATCAAAGGTATTCAATAAATAGTAATTCAGACGACATTATTTGTCATCATCAAAATCTCAAACTACAGGTCATGGATTGCAACAGGAAGAAGATAGAAGAGATGGAGGGAAAAAGTGCTAAGAATGAGTAAAAAGAGAAAGAAGGAGAAAGAAGAAGTGAGGGAGAAAGAAAATTACACTGCCAAAGAAGAAGGACCGATGGCTAGGGCTGGACGGGGTCGGAGAAGCTTCGGCTTCCACGCGAGAGAGGGGATTTGGCTCCTCTTGCTTGTGCAAATAGGGAAGATACAAAGAGAGGGGGTTTGGCATCGGGTCTCTTGTGAACTGAGAGAAGATGAGAGAGGGAGCCGGTGCTGGGTGATTCTGAGCCTTGTGAACCGAGAGAGGGAGCATGAGAGAGAGAGGGCCGGTCTCAGTCCGAATGCCTGGAGACAAAGAAAACTTTGTATGGAAGAAATGCATGTCAAAACTCCAAGAGGAAGCCCGCCATATTTCTTCCTTTGTTTCAGTCTGTCCCAAATCATGCGAATAGGGTACCAGACTGTTGGGAACCTTAGGCGTCCAGGCTGGCCATTGGGAAGATGCCGATTCAATTTCAACCACGTGATCAATTTTCTTGACTTGAAAGATAGTTTGAATTGACCATAAAGTAGATTAGTATTTAATTAAACTCAAATTTGATCAAATTGGCTGGAATCAGGCTTGATTCGAAACTGAATTTGACTCCATTTGAGTCAATTTAGGTTCAGTCTAGTTTAATAAATTTTCTTAAATAAAATTGAACCTAAAATCAACATAAATTACAGTAAAATTAGACTCGACAAGGTTGATATGTGTCGATCAAAATTAATCAGGCGTAGTCGAGTCAAATTCGACTCGATCCGAATCAATTTGAACTTGATATGATAATCAAGTTCAAATCGATGCCGATTCGGCTTGAATTTGGCTCGTCGTGGCTCGATTAAGTCAATCATGCACGATCAAGGGAAAATTAGCAAAAATTAAGGTCAATAATCACCACATTTAGGAAATTCTTAACATCCATTTGATATAGAGCTTAAAACCCCTAAATTAAGCAAATGCTAAAAGTACCCTAAATGGCTTCTAGTCTAGCTATAGAGGAAAAGGTTTCCTTAAAATCTTTTCCTTCGATCTGGTTATAACCCTTAGCTACTAGTTTGGCCTTATTCCTCACTATTATTTCAGAGTCATTCATCTTATTTTGTAAAACCCACTTTGTTCTAACCACACTTTGGCCTTGGGATCTCTTAACTAATTCTCATACATCATTTCTAACAAATTGATTTAGCTCTTCTTATACTTACATTATTAGGATACATAATTCATCAGCTAGGGCTTGATCTATGTTGGTGGGTTTTATCTTAAAGATAAACAAAGAATGACTTACCTCTTTCCTAAGTCCATGCCTAGTACTAACACCTTCAGATGAGTCTTCTAAAATAAGTTCTTTATGATGACTAGAAGAATATTTCCAATCTCTAGGAAATATCTCTTGAGGTTCTACTCTATCTCCAATACCAATAGTTTCTACCCCTTTAATGACCTCCACATCTTCTTCTTCAAGTTTAGGTATAGATGTCTTATTTGATTCATCAAATAACATATGGGTAGATCTTCTACTACCAAGGTTCTTTTTGTTAAAGATTCTATAGGCCTTAACTATAGATGAGTAACCTAAGAAGACACCTTCACCAGACTTGGGATCAAATTTTTCTAAGGGTGATTTTCCATTGATTAAGATGAAGCTTCTACAATAAAAATATATAAGTAAGAAAGGTTGGGTGTCTTTCCCTTTAGGAGTTCATATGAAGTCTTATTAAGTTTGGATCTAACATTCACCCTATTTAGAACATAACAAGTATCATTCACTATTTTTGCCCAAAAAATACTTAAGGGGTGAATAATTGGATCTAACATTCCCTAATCATGTATTTAAGCTCATTATTTTTTGAAAATTCATTACATAGGTTTTTATTTGAGGATCCAAATGAGACGTCATCGACATAAATTTGAACAATGAGTAAGTCTTCTTCTTTCTTTAGGAAGAGGGTGGTTTCTACACTACCCTTTATAAATTCTTGATCTAAAACAAAAGTGCTCAACCTTTCATATCAGGCTTTAGGTGCTTGCTTCAATCCATATAAGGCCTTCTTCAATTTGGATATATGATTAGAGAATTATGAGTTTTTTAAATCCTGTGGGTTACAAAACATAAATATCCTATTGAATCACCTCATTTAGGAAGTCACTCTTAACATCCATTTGATATAGCTTAAAACCCTAAAGTAAGCAAAGGCTAACATCACCCTAATGGCTTCTAGTCTAGCTACAGGGGAAAAGGTTTCCTTAAAATATATTCTTTCGATCTGGTTATAACCCTTGGCTACTAGTTTAGCCTCATTTCTCACTATTATTCCAGAGTCATTCATCTTATTTTGAAAAACCCACTTTGTTCCAACCACACTCTGGTCCTGAGATATCTTGACTAATTCTCATATATTATTTTTAACAAATTGGTTTAGCTCTTCTTACATTGCTACGATCCAAAATTCATCAGCTAGGGCTTGATTTATGTTGGTGGGTTCTATCTTAGAGATAAAGGCTGAATGACTAGCCTCTTTCTTAAGTCCATGCCTAGTTATAACACTTCAGATGAGTCTCCTAAAATAAGTTCTTTAGGATGACTAGAATAATATTCCCAATCTCTAAGCAGTATCTCTCTAGGATCTACTCTACTCCTATACCAATGGTTTATACCCCTTGAATGACCTCCACTTCTTCTTCTTCTTCAGGTTTAGGTTTAGATGTCTTATCTAATTCATCAAATATCATATGGGTAGACTCTTCTACTATTAGGGTTCTCTTGTTAAAGATAGTATAAGCCTTACTTACAGATGAGTAACCTAAGAAGACACCTTCATCAGACTTGAGATCAAATTTTCCTAAGGGTGATTTTCCATTGATTAAGATGAAGCTTCTGCAGCAAAAAATATATAAGTGAGAAATGTTAGGTGTCCTACCCTTCAGGAGTTCATAGGAAGTCTTATTAAGTTTGGATCTAATATTCACCTATTGCGAACATGGATTCAAAGATTATAATTTTGATGATAGTAAACATTTTTGGCATTCCAATTTTCTTACTACGATTATTATTGCATATTTGTTTTAGTTGTTCTGCTTACTAACGTTTCAAGTCCACAAGGTAAATTATAATTCAAGCCAGCTCAAAATTGGGTAGATTAGAACTGAGTTAGTCTATAAGTGCACTTCAAGGGTTTTTACCTTTTATTGAGTCAAATGTAACAAAGTAGATCTTGATGCTAAGTAAGCTTGCATACACACATTTTGTCTACTCATATATTTTACTCTCAGAGTACATCGATGATTTGATACTTACTTATATGGGCAAGAAGTGACTTTACCATATTATAATAGTGTGCCAAATGTAGGCTATGGACATCAAATTTTCCCTCCACCTAAGATGATCAGTTCTGAATCATTATGAATCACCAAATTATGCATTTCACAATATATGGTCATCCTTAACCTTGGAATGAGGTCTTCATACTCGACAATATTATTTATCACATGGAACTTCAGTTAGATCTCATATTCAAGGGTAACCTGTTGTGGGGAGATAAATAAAATTTCAACCTTGATCCCAGAACTTCTAAAGCTCCATCGACATATAGTATCCAATACAAGGAAAGTGGAGGAAAGACTAGTGGTTCATCAGAGGCAGGGATGGTGCAATCAACCACAAAATCTGTAGGTATTTATAAATTGATATCAGGACTGGGTAAGAAACATATGTTAAATTATATGAGTTTCACTGACCACTTGATTAATCTTTTAGTTGTCTTGAGTTTTTGGATAATATTTCTTAATAGAAGATTTGTATAGACTCCGATTGCGTGAACTTGAAAATATGGACATAATTTTCTAGCTGAAAATACTAATGTCATGTTATTTTATCTACTAATGGGTAACAACCCTCCTTCTTGGAGAGGATCATGTTGACACAATAGACAGGACATTATATGACATTCTCCTCTTGAACAAAAATTAAGCCTATAGAATATGAAGAGACAACTAGATATATGTATAACATTTCTCCCGGTGGTGGCTTTGAAAGTAGTAGAGGTGAGGCCAAATATGTTTGGAGTTGTTCAAAAGCTTCCTAGCATTTTCCTTCCATTAGAACACCAAGCTACGAGCACCTCTTAGTATCTAAAAGAAAGGAAGGTATTTATCCCCCAAGTAAGCCAAAAAGTGAGATAAGGTTGCAATTCTTCTGTTCAAATGTTGGACTTTTTTAATATTCTTTTGAAAACCATATCTCTTGGTGCCTTAATCTTTTTAGGATTGACCTCATTCCCGCAGTGGGTAACTATGAAGCCCAAGAATTGTTTTTGATGTGACTTCAAAAGCACACTTGACAGGGTTGAGCCGCATGTTGTAGGATCAATGGAGGAAGAAGCATTGGTCTAATTCAAGGATATATTATAATTTTTTAAGACTTTTCACCAGTATATCATCTATGTATACTTCCATAGTGCATCCTACAAATATTATTCATAAGGCACTGATATGTGACTCCTATATTATTGAGTCTACTTGGCATGACCCGATAGAAGTATAGTCTTTTATCAATCTGGAAAGCTATTGCTTCCTCATCTATGGGATCTATCTTTAACAAGTTGCAGCCAGAGTAGGCGTCCATGAAGCTCAGTATTTGGTGTCTAGATGTGGTATCAACTAGTTGATCAATATGAGAGAGTGAAAAACTATCTTTTGGGTAGGTTTTACTGAGGTCTGGGTACTCCATACACATCCTCCAAGCTCCGCTAGCTTTCTTAACCATGATGATGTTTTTCAGTCATATTGGATAGTGTACCTCCTGTATAAATTCAACTTATATGAGTCTATTAGCATCTAGTTTAATTGCTTACTAATGATCTAGTGAAAAAGTTTGCTTTTTTAGATAATCGAGTTACAAACTTGGTTTATTTTAAGGTAATGTATGATTATCTCAGAGACAACTCTAGACATATATGTTGAACCCCATACAAAAATGTCTTAGTTCTTGCATAAAAAATCTATATATTCTCCCTTCTCCTCTAAGTGCAAAGATATAATACGTGACATTCTTAAGGGGTGCCTGCCTAATATGGAGACGTAAGTAAGGTATTCCACGAGGGAAGACCTTTAAGGAACATCCTAATTCCATAGGTCAAAGTTCCTTATACTCAGGATAAGTGATGGGTTTAGTTGAGCCTACCTGAGATAATATAATTATATCACTTGTTTATTTTCATGCACCATGTTAATCCCAAATGGGGTTAAAACTTTAGTTTGAGATGTGGAACAAAAGCAACAACTTCAAAAATTAATTGTAGGGGCCTCCCAAAGATAGCATTATAAGTTGATTCTGATGTTACTACAATGAATTGGATCAGATTAGTAGCATGCTTAAGGAACTCTCTAAGTGTGATTGGGAGGGTAATAACTCCTACTTATATAGGTCAATTATAAAACCCATATAGTGGTCCTTTGGTGGGTTAAAGCTATTGTCTAACCAGACCCATAGTAAGAAAGGAGGAGTATAAAATAACATCCACAGAGCTCTCATTGTCAACTAAAATCATTTTAACTTTATAACACATATCACGGATCCCTACATTAATCACGAACAGATCCTGATGAGGGATCTAGAACCCTCCAAGTTAGAGACATCAAAGTGATAAAGTGGTCAGCATGAACCTTTATATGTGTTGGCTCTTCGCTCACCGTAAGCAAGACTTGCTTGGATAATAACAGACCTCGGATTATGGTTTCAACTTCACCAACCATTTGATGATTGTTTTGTGGTTATTTTTGTGTAGATCCCCCCCCCCCCTAGTGGGAGGAGTGTCCTTATGACCGAGCAGGTTTTACATGAACACACTAAGGTAGTCTTATCAATTCAGCTCTCAATTCCCTCCTTGAGATGTTTGCATGCTTCAGTTGTGTGCCCACGACTTAGGTAAAAGTGGCAGTATTACTCCTGATTTATCAAGTTTGACTTTAAGGAATTTGGCCACTTAACACTTTTATTCATCTCAGATGGCCATTAGGACATTTTCTTGAGATGTGTTGAGAGGTGTATACTTCTTCTATAGTTGAGGCTCACAAACTATTAAGGTTGAGGAGGTAGGTTATTACCCCCTGCTTCTTTTGTTGTGACGATGAATCATCTACCCTAGGAGCATTTTTATGTTTCATCATAGTTTATTCAAATTGCTTCCTATGAGTATTAATGGGGTTATTTATCGAGATATGTGCCTCCACACGATGAATTAGGTCAGCATATAAATAAACTATTTCCCACACAAGTGTCGAGTTAAAGGGCCCAGGATGGAGCCCTCCGAGAAAAACTCCTCTTAGCAACTCAAGATCTACCCCTAAAATTTATCAAGCCTCAATGAAAAATCTTTAGAAATATTCCTTGAGAGACTCTTCTTCATTCTGGTGAATCCCAGAGAGGTGGGAAGAGCAATTAATAATTCTTCAATTAGTAATAAATTATTCAACAAATAATTTGGCCAACTTTATGAACGTGGGAATAATTTTGGTTGGAAGTGAGTATAACCATGTGCAAACTTTTTCCTTGAGGTTAATAGGAAATAATTTACAGAGGAGTGCATTCGAGGCTTATTGAAGATGCAAAATGGTTATATAGTGATCGATGTTCTAGCAAGGGTTGGACAACCCATTGTAACAGTCTATGTTATACAGTTTAAAGCCTGCAAAAATGGGGAGTTGAATGATGGCTTCAATTAGGGATAATAACTCCTTAAAGTCCCAATGATTAAGAGGTTGCCTTTTACCTCTTAAAAGGAACTCTTATCAGATAAGTCATAGTAGTTCATCATTGCATTATGTGGGATTTCAGCTAAGTCATCAGTGATGACTGGAGGAATGTGGGTTGGGTGGCATGTGCGAGAGGTATGGGTAGAGCTAATTGTGTCAATGAGGTTGATGTCTTGCTGTGGTAGGGGGAGACCACTAAGGGAGAGGGATCTCCATACAAACATGTTTAGGTCAACCATCTCCGGCCAATGGTAGATCTCAAGGGAGATGGGTCTCCTTTTTTTAATGCTAACGTTGGTCGGCAAGTGCGTAACAAAAGTTGAAGGATTTCATCCTGAGACTCCTCCATTTTTTGAATGTGATCTTTCAGGGATGACCCTGATGTTCATTCCCTTACAGGAACTCTTCCACCGTGAAAGAAAAGAGCAGATGCCTGACATACTTACTTTGTAGACATATTCTTGGATTGATGTGAGTTATAGTGAGAGGTTCTTGTGGTGGTTGCCACACATGTTGGTCATTGAATGAGTTCTTTAGTTGAACTTATAGTGGGATTACTTACCATAGATGATGCAAAATTATTGTGAGCTAGAATATTCACAACGATAAAGTGAGTAAATATTTGGTCTTAGCGATGCATGAATATCCAACACACAATAGGTAATTTAAGAGAGAGAGAGAGAGAGAGAGAGAGAGAGAGAGAGAGAGAGATAGTGCAGCAAAATACCAGACTTTTTTTAAGTGGAAAACTCATAGATGGAAAAAATATGTGGCCTCGCCTAGGTGAAAAGATTAAACAAAATTTTAGTGAATTACAAAGATTAACCCATCCCTTGACCTAGAGATGGAATTATAATAGTTTGGAGAGTCAGACGGAAGTCTGATGATGGTTGGGTAGAAGTCTAATGACTTTCGGGCAGAAGTATATGGACAAGCTGTGATCTGATAACAATTTGAGACTGGGAAATGATCCAATGATGGTCGAGTGAAATTTTGGTAGCGGTTGACTGCCGAGTGGAACTCTGTTGACCGAATGATATTTTGGCTGGAGTCCTGCAGTAGTCAGCGTCCAGGTGGATGTCTGACGATGGTTAGTGGCCGAGTGATGTTCCGAAGATGGTTGGGTGGAAGTCCAGCATTAGCCAGCGACCGGGCGGTGATCTGACGATGATCAACGATCGAGCAATGGTCTGATGATAATCAAGTGAAAGTCCAATTTCGATCGGTGGTTAAGAGGTGGTCCGGCAAAAGTCCATTAATAGTTGATAGCTGGGTGGTGATCCGAAAATGGTCATGTGGAAGTTTGAAGGTGGTCGGCATTTGAGAGGGGGTTCGGAGATGGTCGATAGAGGTTCGTCTGCGGTGGTACTAGAGCACTTGAAGCATTAGAGCTCTCTTCAATCTCCAGCCAAAGGTCCCCTTCTTGTAGAGAGTGGATGTCTATTTATATATTTTCATAAGTGGCACACTCGTAAATATGGAGGAGATCCAAGGCAGGTTTGGAGTAGTCCACCGAATAGCCCATATTGATTCTCCAATCATAAAGCATTTTTCAAATATTTAAGTATCTTAATGATGTCAGAATTATGCGCTCTTGGGCTCGTTGGATTCATTTCATCGAGCCACTCGATTTGACTATAAACATGTCATATTTAGAGATCATTTAGTCATGCAAATAATAATTTGAACCTTTCAAATACGCTTTAGTGGACCCATTTGGGCTAAGATCGAACCGATTTGATGTTGTTCAGTTCATCTTCTTGAGATATTCAAATTGACTATAAATTTGTTAAAATCAAAGTTTTGACGGTCACAAATTTAATTTTGAAAGTATTCAACCAAGATATGCCTCGAGATTTGTGCCCGATCAACATAATTTTTGGTGACGTATCAACAGTTAATTATATTAATTACAGATAATTAGCTTCTATTTTATTAATTTTTAAATAGGTTAGACTTTTTTCCTTTTTTACTTGAGATTTTAATGTTATTTCATTAACATACCTTTGTTTCTGCATAAAATATTATAGATTTTGGGAGCTTATTTGTAATATTTAAAATTTTATTTAGTTGTGTAAACATTAGTATTAATAAAAAAAATGTGTTCTAATTAATGTATATGAGCTTAAATATTAAAAAAAAACTAATTTCATTGGATTTTTTAATATGTGAATTCATGAGTTTTATGACCTACTTTGAATCAGAAATAAATTTATTATTTTTTATTATAACTCATATATCTATAAAAAATCGGCATGATCAACACATATCTCCAAGAAAAAACTTTAAATTAGAAACTTCGGGAATTAAATTCAAGATCATATGAACTCCGATTTCAGCAAACTTATAGTTGAGCTATACGCTTCAATGAAATGAACTCAATGATACCAAAGGTGATCAAATTCAAACTTAAATAGCCCAAATCAAACACTTAAAGTATAATCGGAAACTTCAAACATTAATATGATGACCAAATATTCTTCAAATTTGACATGCTTTTAATAGAATTTAGTAGTTGGACTAGATAAAACCAATGAGTCTATGATCACTCAATTCTGACATCATTGAGGTACTTAAAATGTTGAATAAATACTTTATGATCAAAGGAATTAAATGAACCGTATAATGATATTTTGGATTCTGGTTCAAATTACTAAAATGCTCATCTCAAAAAGCCTATAAATAGAGTATCATTATCCTCATAAGAAGAAGAGCGAGAATAAAGAGAACTAGAGAGAGTTCTCATGCATTTTCTAGCCATTGTTACTGACTACTATCACCAGCTATTGTCGCGGACAACTACCACCGCCACATCTTTAGACTTTTGATAAGATTTAACCCTATTATTAGGTTTCAATTATCCAATTGTGGATACCATAATTTTGTAATACTACTAAAGAGAAATTAGACATTTTATTCTCATATAGTATTCACTTCTTTAACATTGAGGAAGAAAGTTTCTTGTATCATCTAATATGTAGTGGATTTTTCACTTGGGTCTAGTCCCGTGGTTTTTTTTTTTCCTTTCCGAAATTTTCACATAAAATTATTTTGATCTTAATGCTTTTAGTTGTGCATGATGAATATTTGTACAATGTTGGGACGTAAAATACACTCTACATAACGCAAATTTTCTAGCACGTACAATTACTGAAATGGATGGTTGCTTATGATCGTTGAAGAACTGCTTGCGATCGAATTAGGCCATTTGGGAGTTGGCTTTGGGATGTGAATTGTGAAGGAAGAGAGGGTTTCACTTTCGCTTTAAGGTAGAGACTGATAGCATACACTTCCATTTGAAAAAAGAGATTATGAGAGTTATTGTGCCTGTGAGTAATGAAGGAGAGATTTACACATGTATTGAAATCCAAGTACAAGAGGTGCTTAAACACAGATGTAGGTCATTGGATATAGGGATATTAAAATGGCTTAATGAGCAGTGGCGGAGCCAAGAAATTTATCAAAGGGGGGCCTAAATTAATTTAGTAAAATTTTTCCTCAACTTTTTTCATCCGGGCTTGGGACCGGCATAGGCAGTTTTAAAAATTTTTTATTAATAATTATCCCAAAACATATAATATTAAATACAAAATAGTAAACAACTTACAATTTATAATGTCTACTCTTCATATTCTGAAAGAGTTGAATGATAACTTCATTATCAATAGAATCCAAATTTTCTTTTTCAACATAAGCAAGTAATAAATCATTCATTCATTGATCGTCAATCCTATTTCGCAGTCGATTTTTTATAATATTCATGACAGAAAATGCTCTTTCAACTCCTGCTGTAGCAACAGGTAATACCAATACTAATTCTAGTAGTTTAAAAACAACAGGATATATTATATCCTTCCTACTTTGGATCATTTTCTCAGCAAGACTTCCAACATCTTTTAATGAGGTGAAATGATCATCAGATCGCATATCCATGATATAAGTATCCAATTGATTTTCAAGAACTGCCCGATCAATAAGACTAAAATCAGCTGGATAAAACTGTGTCATTTGAATCACTTCTGTAAATCGATTGTTCAACTCCTGAAGCTGCATATCAAGCACTGTGTAAAAGATTTCAACCCGGAAATGATATAAATTTGTTATATCTTGAGCTCTACGACGTGGCCGACCACAAGCAACACACTTGTCATCCATATGTGGAACATTAATTTTATGTTGCTGATAGAATGAGATTACATTACTAATAAAGTCAGTCCACTTGTTATCTCTCATATCCTGCAGTCTTTTTTACATATACGAACCAAAGACATAGCATTAACAGTATCTTGTTCTCCTCTCTGTAAAGCTTGTGATAGTTCATTAGTGATACCAAGAATATCTTTCATAAGATGTAGGCAAAAGGTAAACTCAAAGGTCTGTAAAGATTCTAAAAAAGCATATGCCTCACCTTTTTGTTCTGAGCTTAAGCCATCTTCCAAAATGATTTCCAAAACATCAATTACTGTAGAGAACATTGTAATTAATCTTAAAATTGATTCATAGTGTGAACCCCACCGCGTATCACCAGCACGCCTAAGGGTTATTTCTTGATTTAAGCCTTGCCCGAATAATAGATTTCCACTTTGTAATTCAATTAATGTCTTCTCACGTTGTATTTCTCTAACTTGGTCGCGACGCTTACAAGAAACACCCACAAGATTCATTACACTTGATTTTTGGATATAGAAGACTCATCCTGACCTCGAAAAGCTAGCCCTTGCCTCAAAAGAAATCTTATGCAATCAACAGAAGTATTGAGGCGGATACGGTATGCAGATGTAGCTTGATCTGTTTGCTTTTGGAACACAAACTCAATATGTTGACTCTGTTTCAGTAGATCTTCAGAACTACGTCTAGCATTATTATGAGCACTGTTATGACCTCCTACATCAATATCAAATTTGTTTGTTTACTTCCAATTTGAAAATCCATTTTTATTAAATGCTTCTTCATCTTCGTTTCCTCTACCTGGTTTTCTGAACAAATAACAATAAAGACAGTATGATTTGTCTTTGCTTATGCTATACTCTAGCCAATCTGAATACTTGTCAAACCAAGTATGATTAAATCTTCTGTCTTTCATCCCGAATTTAATTTTTGGAAAATCATGACTACGAGGTTGAAATGGCCCTCGTTGTAAATATACTCTTCGAACTTCATCCCGAATATTAGGATTAAAATCAACAATGAGAATTCGTAATCCTGGATCAGATGGAAGATTTTCAACACTTACTTTTATATTGTTAGGTAAATCATTTTCCACTCGAATACGCTTTTCTTTATGATCTTCAATCTGATTGCTATTGTCATTTGATGTTTTTGGAACTGATGATCGTTGGAAATATCTCTCCATAATATTCCAACTCAAAAATGCCTCGAGATTAATCTGATTATATATCTATTAAAAAATGACCAAAATATAAAACTTATAAAATCAATCATATAAATGCATAGAAACAAACAATAAAACTTATAAAACTAAGGCATGAATGCATGATCCAACGTTTCATAAAATAAGCAATTTGCAGGCCATGACTTCTAGTAGCATTGTAGCAAAATGAAAAAAATCAAAGAAAGAAAAAAATACCTCACGGCCGAAGTTCAGCCAAAGTGATGTGTCAAGCTTTATGTTGTGAAAAAGATCAGTTCCGGCCAAACATCAGGTCCGACTCTTTCCGGTGCGGCGGCGCGTCCTTGGACTGTTGCCAGTTGGACGAGAGAGAGAGAGAGAGAGAGAGAGAGAGAGAGATCAGTTTCTTTAGGTTGAAATTAAAGGTGAAACATGAATTTGTTTAAAAAAAAAAAATACCTCACGCCTCACGGCTTCCGTCCGACTGTCCGAGCAAGTCACGCCGACGCAAAGCTGCCTAAACGGCTAAACCCTAAGAGTCGTCGCGTCGAGGCAAGACACGCCGTCTCCGACCGTCGTCTGCCGCCGTTGGTCGCCTCGTTGCGAGAATGCGAGCCGCAGCGTCGGCGTGGAAGAGCGAAGAAATGCGAACGCAGCGGGGCGAAAGCAGCGGCTGCGTGAATAGCTAATTAGAATAGGAGATGAACCGGACGACTTAGAACATTAGGTGAACCGGTAAACCTAAAATTTTTTTTTTTACTTATTTCATTAAACAGCCTCTAATTCCTTTTTTTTTTTTGGGTGGGGGGTCCATCCGCCCTTGCTAATGAGTCAGGCTCAGGTTCGACCCGAACCCAATCAAACTGAACCACTTGACCAGTTTAATAAACGAGTCAAAAAAATAAACCTAAACCTGACCCGCTTGCAACTTGAATGACACAAATCCGACCCGTTAACCTATTTTAGTTAAATTTTTTAATGACTTATTAACTATATAGTTTGAGTTATTTAGTCAAAAATAAGATCATGCACACAAGCAAAATAATTTAAGAAAAAAAAAATTAAATGGGTCATTTCTTGATTCAAAGTGGGTTTATGGGTTAACTCAAACTTAATTTTTTTTGAATTGGGTTGGAGAGTCAGGTTGTTTATTGACACCCCTAATTAGATAGTCTAAACCACATAAATATTAATTGTGCCCATTTTACTCTACGGTTAGATTTATTTTCATTTTAGCATTTTCTTATTATTTATTCTCATGTTGACGTGCTTATCTACTTGATTAAATTATCTTATGCTAAATTAGTTTGAGTAACCTTAATCATTATACTTAACAAGTGAATCACTCTTGCACATAACTTCATTATATCACCTCCTATATTTATTGTGTCGACATTTATGATTAGTGCGTCATAAAATTAACAAAACAAGTTAATGTTAGTGTAATCAGTTTCTATGATGGTTCTTATAATTTAATCACAGCTAGCAGGTTACAATCGGGCTTGTTATGTGATAGAAAAGTACTCCTTAAACTTAAGGGAAAATTCTATAAGATGGTTGTGAGGGCTGCAATGCTTTATGGTGTTGAATGTTGGCCATTAAAAGAGAAGCATAATACTAAGTTAAGTGTGGCAAAGATGATGATGCTCAGGTGGATGAGTGGTTTTACCCTTGGAGATAGGATACGAAATGAGCATATACATGAAAAGGTTGGAGTACCTCCAATAGAAGATAAGATTAGAGAGAGTCGCCTTAGATGGTTTGATCACATAAAACAGCAACCTTCCAAGGACCCGGTTAGGAGAGTAGAAGTATTAGATTTGACTTATGTTAAGAAAGGTAGAGGCAGACCTAAAAAGACTTGGTTAGAAAATATTAGGAATGACTTTTCTTTATTAGATTTAAATGAGAATTTGACCCTTAATATGACACAATGGAGAAAAAGGATTCATATAGCCGACCCACGTAGTGGGATAACGGCTTGATGTTGTTGTTGTTGTTGTAGCAGGTGACAATCGCATGGCCTGCCAGTCAAGCACATTAATGACTTCATCAGGATGGGCATCAGAGATGAGATTAGCAGCAGCATTTGGCTGCAAGTTTAGGTGAAAGGGTACTTTATTCATAGAGAGTAGATATATGAACAATACTGTCCATCTAATACTAGATTCAAAAGGATTTAACAAACACAAAATCAAGCAGCTTTATTTACAAATTTGAAATTTTATCACATTTAATTGCAGCGAAAGGTCTCAGCTATTATCCAGGTGCATAATTAGGTTCACTAACGGAAAGATTTTGTTGCAGTTTTATTCAAAACATGATTTCAAAGACGTGCAATAGAATGTGATAACAATATCACCAGCATGGTTCAAAATGCCCCACCTCTACCTGTTAAGAAAATAATTTCCACGCAACAAGCCGTCTACAAAGACAGTTCTTCTACCTTTTCTCTCTGGATAATTAGAGCTACAGAGGATGAAGGGATCAACCCCTTGTTCTTGATGAAGACCATGAAGAGTTTGAAGAGGGTAACTTTGATCCGCCAAATGAAGGCCTGCGGTCACCACGATCATCGCTCCGCCATCTATCACTTGATTGTGGAGGTCGATCATCATGCCTACCCCACCGGTCTTGTTCGGGTGGTGGGGCCGGAGCTGCACCCTCTGGTTTTTCGCGGCGGAACCTAGGGACATACTTGGTAGTAGATGGTGCTGCAGTGGTGGTGGCCGTTAATGGCTCTGCTGGTCGTGGAGTAATTACAGAATCAGCAGACCTGGGCAAAGGTTCATTTCCCCTCGCAAGAAGGGCTTCCTTTCTCAACCTTTCCTTCTCCTCCAATTCCCTCTCCCTTTGCCTCTGCTTTTCTGCAATCTCATCAAGCTTTGCCTTTCGTTCGGCTTCTTCCCTCTTTCGTCTCTCTGCCTCTGTGATGAGGTAAAAAGACAGGTTTTTTAATCAATCATCCTTGTAGGTGCTAGCAAAAGAAGATTCTTTCCAAAAATCTAGAATCCTTATTTACAACTACTACTCTTGCCCAAGATAACCTTCTCACAGAAATGAAATTTAAATGCATCCAGCAGCAAAGAAACTGATACCTTCAAGTTTTTTAGCTTCTTCCTCTTCGTGAAGTTTGGTCAGTCTCTCTTCCTCAGATTTGATGTAGAAGAGCAGCTTCCTTTTGATTTCTCTATCAAGTTTCCTCATAGATATTTGCTGGTTGAACTTATCCTCCCTCTCTTTCTTCAGGCGATTGTATTCTGCATCACGTTGATCTTCTATTCTTCTCTGGAAAATAATCTGGAAAGAAACGAATAAAAAATTTATTGATATTTCTTGTAATAATCAAATATGTGGCGGATCCACCAATATGCCATCATCAGGGATTAAAGCATGCCCTTTCCACTCAAGAAA
Source organism: Dendrobium nobile (assembly GCA_022539455.1). Lineage (NCBI taxonomy): Eukaryota > Viridiplantae > Streptophyta > Magnoliopsida > Asparagales > Orchidaceae > Dendrobium > Dendrobium nobile. The sequence continues at coordinate 27,521,292 of CM039731.1, forward strand.
TTCAGTACAAAACTTACAGATAGCCTGCATTTATCTAATTTCCATGGAAAAAGCTTAAGCATTAACAGCCAAGTCTTTAATCAACATGATAAACTAAAGTTTATAATTTGGAACATCAACTGTTTTACAAAGTTTAATAACTTGTGGAATGCACGACTTAAAGTTGCTAGTAAATAGTGTCATAAAATAGAGCTAAAAAAATTGTTTAAGAATAGGAAACATAAACGAATTTAAGCACTTTATGCAGCACCGGTTTCATTTCAATAGTCCAAAACTCAAAATAAGCCGAAAAGACTATTCTATCCGTTTAGTTGAGTAGTAGCGCAACCCACAACTAATAATTTACACAGTATCCACAAAATTGGGAAAAGATGCACTCAAGTAAGGAAGCCCATCCCCAATAAAAATTTCACAATTTCTAATCATGCATCCTATTGTTTATTTAGCCAAATAAAATCTCATTTTATAAAAACAATTCATGTCTATAGCTTTGATTATTCATATGGATAAGGCATACAGTTCAAATGCATGTGCAATTTCATGTTGGGATGTACCAGTTGCAGTTTGAAAGACCAACGGCGCTCTTTTTATTAGTCATGAATGACAAATTCATTACTGTTTATACAACAACATAAATCCTTTATCCCATTACGTGGGATCAGCTACATAAATCCTTTTTTCTCCATTGTCCCGTTAATATTCAAATTTTCATTTAAATTTAATAAAAAAAAAGTTATTTCTAATATTTTCTAGCCAAGTCTTTTTATGTTTACCTCTACCTTTCTTAATATAGGCTGAATCCAATATAAGTACTCTCCTAACTAGGTCATCAGAAGGCCAACGTTTTATGCGTCCAAACCATCTAAGGTGCCTCTCTCCTTGAGCATTCTCATATCTGTAACACTTAATCTATGCTTCTCTTTTAATGGCCAACATTCTGCGCCATAAAGCATTGCAGGTCTCACCACCATCTTATAGAATTTTACTTTAAGTTTGAGGGGTACTTTTCAATTACACAATAGGCTCGATGCATTCCTCCACTTTCAACCATCCAACTTAAATTCTACTAATAATATCCTCATATCTTTCATTATCACATTGAACAATAGATCAAAGATACCAAAAGCGTATGCTCTTATTAATGACTTGATCGTCCAAAGTCACAATCTCCTCATTAGAACTATTATTACTAAAATTAAACTCCATGTATTCGGTTTTCAATCTACTCAAATAAAAACCTTTAAACTCTAAGATTGACCTCCATAATCAAAATTTTCTTTCAACTCCCTCTCTAATCTTATCAACAAAAAGAATATCAATAGCAAAAAACATACACCAGGGAATATCTTATTGTAAGTCAAGTTCATCTTTCTCCAAGTGAAAGTTCATCTTTTTCTTTCCCCAAAAGGAAAGTTCAAATTTATCTTTCTCCAAATGAAAGTCAAATGCAAATCTTAGTACCAAATGCTAAGTGTAGATTTCCCCCAAATAGGAGTCTTCTTATCAATTTCTGAGTTTAGGTAGAATTCAAACCTTCTAAGGTCTCTCCTAGCTCATTCCTTTAGATCTTGTTCTAACCAAATTGAATGTCATAGATCTATCCAAACCTAGACTTTTAGTGGTTGCCAAAGTACCATTTAGTCTTCCCAAATGTTAAGTTTTATCTTGCCAAAATAGAATCTTACACAACATACCTTCAAGGTCTAAGGAGTAGCCAAAATACTCTTACCCTTAACTCTCTTGAGTTTATCTTACCAAAATAAGATAAACTCTACCTTTGATTGGTTGCCAAAATACCTCTTAGAACTTTCCAAATAGGTGCCAAATACCTTTTGACCTTTAGGAAACAACAAATTTTCCTAACCCCTCTCAAACGATAGTGAAAATATCTTTGAGAAACCCCTTTAGGTGGTAGCCAAGATGCCCCTAACCTTTAGGAGATAGCAAGATATCCCTAAGACCCTCTTAGAGGCACCAAATGTCTCTAATCTCTTGTCAAGTGATAGCCAAAATTATCCTTGAACTCGTAGGTGGTTGCCAAAATACCCCTAGCCTTTAGGTGATAGTAAGATATCCCTAAGCTCGTTTAGAAGTCATCAAATTTCTTCTAATCAAATCAAATTCTTTCTAAAAGATACCAAATATCTTTAGGAATCATTTTTAGAAGTTGCCAAATACTTCTATCCCTATCAAATCCTCTCTAAAGATATCAAATGTCTTTAAAGACCTCTTTAGGAGTTGCCAAAATGCTTCTAAACCTCTCTTCCCATAGTAATCTAGAACTTTTTCTTTAAGGTGATAGATGGAAATCTCCTTATCTTTGTAGGTCTTGCCTAAATCTAAGTTTAGGCTTCCATAGATCTCTCTTTCTCTTTCAAATCATACCCTACTTGATTTGGAAGATCTTGCTTGATCATTATTTGGTCAACGCCAATATGTGTGGCGTACTTCTATTCGTTCACCACACATATTGGGGGTCCTTTTGTTGACGTACTTTTTCGTATCGAGCCCGATTGGGCTCGATCGTGCTCGATCGATTCAATCGAAGGTCGTCAAGACGAAATTGACTCAAATCGAACCTTAATTTAATTAAATTAAATCAAATTTAATTAAATTAAAATCAAATCAATTTAAATCGAACCTCGTCGAGCGTCGTCGAGCACAATTCGGCGCTGATTCGAGCTCAATTTCACAAAATTGACTCGATCGGACCCAAATCGACCCAAGTCGGGTTCAATCCGGACTCAATTTCGACCCTAACTAATGAGATCATAAGCTGATTTGATTTCCAAAATCAAATTTCTTGATCTAGGGCTGAGATTGGATCACAAATCCCACCCAATTTCAAATCAATTGGGCAGAAATCTACTCGAGTAGATTTTCTTCTCCTCGTTTCACGAATCGAAGCAGGCAGATGGGACAATTCGGAAGGCTCTACGCGGGCGTGCGTCTCCAAGTGAACGAAATGGATGGGGGGAGCAGCATTCGGCTCCCCCGTTGTTTTTGTTTCTTCGTCCGTCCCAACGCAGAGAGCGAACGAGCGAGAGAGAGAGGCCGAGAGCGGAAGCCAGGAGCGGGAATCCCTCTTCGCGCGTGCGGATCCTCCGGCCGACCCCGTCCAAGGCTTCAGCAAAGCCTCTTGGGGTTTGGTCTTCTCCCGTCTGCCGTATTTCTTGGAGCCGCTAGCCTCCAGAACGCTTCTCCTCCTTCCTTCCTCAAGTCCGGCGAGTTCGTGGTGGTCAAGAAAGCCGTTGGAGACTTCCAAACAGCAAAGGAAGGCTTCTACTCCCTTCCTTCTTCGTCTCCGGCGACCTCGAGGCGAGTCGGAAGCTGTTGGAGACTTCCAAACAGCAAAGGAAGGCTTCTCCTCCCTTCTCTTTCAACTCCGGCGACTTCTTGACGACGAAATTAGCTCCGGGAAACTGTCGAACAGCAAAATCTGCTGTTTGGAGCGTGTAAACAGCAGCCGTAGAGCTTCCGAGAGCTGTCAAACGCTGAAAACTACTGTCGGGAGTACTTTGGACAGCAAATCCACCCTCCGGAGTAGCTTGGACAGCGGACTAAAGCTTGGATTGGAGCTTGGACAGCAACTTGGACAGGAATTTGGAGCGCTAGGACAAACCGGGGAAGGTATATCTTTGAAACTTAGTGAAACCTAGGGTCCCCCCATGGCCAATTGTTATGTGGTTGACGCCTCCAAGCCCTAGGTCCTTAGAAACTTCAATTTTTGCTCTCCTAAAATCCTATATCCGCTGTCCACTTGTTTAAATCATGAAAATTAAGTAGGTTTCCATGATTTGTTCTCATGTGAGGGCTAAAAGATAGCGGCGTGGCGACGGGGCGTTGAACTTGTGTTCAACGTCCCTATTTTTGCATGCAAATAATATCCATGTCATGCTTAGTACTCCTACCTTTGGCCAAACCTTAGGTTTAGTAGCTCGCCCAATGTCTAATGAAGTGTAGAAGTGCGAGGTTTCTTGTCTAAGTGTGGCACGCGCTAACATACCCTAAAACTTGTATGTTTCAACTAGATTAGCACATGCATGTGTTAGTTTTATACCGCCATGGCATCCACTATCTCCTCTAAATTTGTTAGACGTTCAAGCATGTGTTTCAATCATTTTTTTTTTATGAGGTTAGGGTTTGTTCATGAGCACTTTTAATTCATGTTATAAACTCTACAATTAATGAATTGATTGGAAAATATTATTGAACTTCAAATTTAGGAAGGCAAAGCAAAAAAGTCTTTTTTTACATGCTCTCATTTCTTAACGCTAAACTAAGCTTGCATGAGTTATTGCATATTTGAATATTCGCTATATGTCTATGGCTATGATCCTTGTACCTACAATTTGCAAAACCCTGAATATGCCCACCAAACTTATGGATGCTCGCAAAGCAAAGATGGGGCGATCTATGGCTTCAAGGAGCTTATAGATTGCACCCCATCATATAGTGGAAGTTTGTTGGACATGTTTAGTATAGTTTGTAAGTTGATGGGTTAAGGATTTTAACACAAAACTTAGGCACTTGGCGAAGCTTTCGAAAAGACAATCTAAAGCCTTCACCCTTAGGCTCCCCTTAGACTCTAGAAAACTAATTCTTAGAGCCTATCAATAGGATTTCTAATGACATTCCATCCTATGCCTCTAGGTCCCTTAGATGACACCATATGTTGCCTTTCTAGAAGAGTCGTAGGAGCATGTCCACCCTATCGGACCTCTCAAATCATGCTAAAATTGATTTGGAGATCGTTTCATGAATCGGGAATTCTCCAATCAAGTTTTCCCTTCCCATGCATAATGGTTTGGAGCACCTCAAGGCTCCAGACACTCCGATGCATGAAACCTTTTGACTTAGGACCAAAATCCTAGGTTTGTGACACTTTGTTTATTAATACAAGATCAATAAGCATTTGTCCATTACCCTTCATCTTGGATATCTTGGAGCCCTCCCAAGGCCTCAAAATAATCCATCAACTTTAATCATCATGACTTTAGGAACAAGTCCTAAGTCATCTCCCTTTTGTTGAGACAAAAATCAACAAATGCATGCACTTCCGTAAGTGATATTTTGGAGCTTCTCTAAGCTCCAAATGTCCATCATGTGTATCACTTGAACTTGAGACCAAACTCTCAAGTTCTCTTGCTCAGTTTGTTGAACCATCTAATCAACAAACACTTTACTCATGTGTTGTATTTAGAGACTGTCTAATACTCCAAATGCTCCTCCTGCACATGAATCTTTGTAGTTTGGAGTCAAACTCTAGCCTATCAACCCTTGTGTTGGAACATAAAACCAACCCATCTTTTCCTTCCCTTCGTTTGTTAAGACATACAATTGACAAATGAATGTTCCATTCTCCCATGTATATGATAATTTGAAGTCTCCAAAGGCTCCGATCAATTATCATTACATGATAGTCAAACTTTAGAAACAAATTCTAAGTAATCCTCCACTTGAATGTTGAAACAAAACCAACAATCCTTCTCTCTCATACATGATTATTTGGGACATCTCAAGTCTCCAAATGTATCATTGTATGAATCATCTAGACTTTAGGACCAAATCCTAAGGCGTCTCTTCATTTGTTGAGTCATAAAATTAACAAATGAGCATCTATCCCTATTCACCTGGCTCCAACCAAGTGAATGACCTTCCCCTTGAGTATTAAGTACTCAAAGAGCATTCATTAATTTTGTAACTTTTTAAGTTACATCTTCTTCCTTCAACCTCAAAGTTGTAGGAAGCTTCTCATATAATTTATTTGTTGGAACACAAACCAGTGAATAATCATTTGGACATAGGATTCAAATTCTAGTCTCCCTCATTTGCTTAGCCACTAATTTAGCAAATGAATGCTCCTCTTTGGACACCAAATGTCCAAGGAATCCCTTTCAACATGCAATCCAAATGTTGCTTGTTGCTTCTTTCTTCTACAACTTAAGGGTTGTAGAAAGTCCTCTCATTTTCTTAAACCCAAATCTAGGAGAATGTTCGTTTCCCCTTTGAACACCAAAAGTTCAAGGGCACTCATGAATGTGGAACCTCCAAGTTGCACATTATTTCCTCTTTCTACCAAAACAAAAGTGTAAAACATCTCTTCATTCACTTAGCCTAAATCAAGTGAATGTGTGTCATTTTCTTTGAACACCGAATGCTCAAAGAAATTCCTCTAACTTGCAACTTATAAGTTGCACATGATTTCCCCTTTTCTACAACTCAAAAGTTTTAGGAAAACCATCTTATCCTCCTAAAAAATCAAAATTAGGAGAATATATTCATCTCCCTTGAGCACCAAATGTTCAAAGGATCCCTTTGATTTGCAACTTTTAAGTTGCATTTCTCTCTCTTTTCCTACAAGCCAAGATTGTAGGAGAATACCCAAATCCGCCTTCATGTTCCCAAATCCTACTTCGGAGGATGAATTCCCCTTTGAACACTAAATGTTCAAGGGCATTCATGATTTGCAACCTCTAAGTTGCAATTCCCTTTCTCTTTCCTACAAGCTAAGATGGTAGGAGAGCATCTAAACCTATCTTCATGCTCTCAAACTCAAGTTGGGAGAATGAATTCCGCTCTTTGAACATCAAATGTTCAAGGAGGTTTTAGAAGCTTGCAACCCAAAGTTGCATCTTCTCTTCTCCTTTCTACAACTCAAAAGTTGTATGAAAGTTTTATTCACTCAATTCATATTGTGTGAATGAATCTTATTTCAAATCATCTATTTGTTGAATCAAAATAAACAAGTAATTCAATCCAAAATCCCTTATTTGTTGAACTAAATTCAACAGATAATCCCATAGTAAGCAAATGAATCAAATCCTAGCTTTCTTTCATTCTCCTAACACCAAAACTGGATGAATAAGTTCAATCTCTTTGGACATTCAAGAATCCAAAGAATCCTCGATATGTAGGCCAAAACTACACATAATTCCCTTATGTTTGCTTAATCCGAACTTAGCAAACTAAATGCCTGTCATTGAACATGAAAGTTCAGTGACAATTCCGTGACAATTCCTCTTGATTTGTAACCCCAAAGTTACAAATCTTTCTCACTTATTGAACCAAATTCAATAAGTGATTCAACTTTATTTGCTTAATCCAAATTAAGCAAATGAAACCCAACTCCTTGAATACAACAATTCAAGGAGGCATCTTTTTGATTTGTAGACTCAAAACTACTAATCTTCATTTACCTTTATAGGTTCTAAAAGCCTTAGAAGATGTAATACCTTAGCCCAAAAGCTATAGGTTCTTTCTCCTTCAACTCCAAAGTTGTAGGAGATTTCCCCTCTTTAGCTCCAAAAGCTAGAGGAAATAATCCTACATTTAGCCCAAAAGCTAAATGTTGGATTCCTACCTTTCTTTTCTTAGCTCCAAAAGCTAAGAAAAATTCCTCAACAAGTGGCACCAAAAGCCACATGTTGGACACTCCTTTCTTAGACCCAAACTCTAGAAGGACTTTTAGTGTGACATACCACACAAGCCTCACACACTTAGGTGCACAGCCCCTTAGGCATGCGAGGATTAAGATTTTTCTTTGTGTGCGCATGTGATTGATGTTGTGGATTGATTGCCCTTGGATTGTTTGCGTGTGGGCACTTGCCCTTAAGTGGTTAGTATAGAAATATAAATGCTTTTATGTGCAGGTGGTCATGTCCAAGAAGGGGGTAAATGTCACGATTTTATTAATGCTGTTTGCTTGCAGACGCTGCTTAAAACCCCCCAGGAGACATGGCCAATAGGGTAGAAGCAGGGGCCTAGCACTTAGCACTCTAAGTGTTAGGCCAATTTTGAGATGATTACATGCTTAATTATATAAACTGCCTCCTAACTCTGTTTTGCAGATTTGAATCTTTTTCTATTTCATATCATGTATTTGATTAGATCTAGGATGTAAAACTTGTGGGGTTTGATTGAAAAGAAGGGAGGATCGAAGGAGAATGTACCATTTTGAAGGTTAAAGCTTGAAGATCCCCACAAGTAGAGTCTGTAAATATAATTGGGTTGTATAATGGCAGGCAACTCAGCTGCCAAACATATTTGTAATAACTGGGACATTATTTACATTTTTTGTCTTTATATACAAAAGCATGTGTTGAAGTGTTTATTAGGTGCGCAATAGAAATGCATGTCTTTCCTAGGTTTCTTCTCTTATTTTTGTGGGTGTGGCCTGGACTTGATCACGTTAGGCTCTTAGGATAAAAAACTAAGTTTTCTACCCCTTAACATGTAAGCAATCTAAAAAATAAAATCAAATTAGGCTTCATGTCTTTCAAGTAAGGAAAATTGCATGGCTCCCTTCAAGAAGCCAAGTTTTCAAAATTGAAAATAATCATGCATGGCCCAAGCATGTTGCATATAAAAAGCCCTCACTTAAGATTAGATAACAAAAGTCTTTTTCTTTATGAGTTAGCATATGCATACCCACATACTTAGGCATCTTGGCCTCAAAGCCAAGCTATAAGACCTACCTTCTAAACAAAAACAACCCTACCACTCTACATTTACATTGAGACCGAATAACATGATTTTAAAAGCGATTAAGGGGAGTTTAGCTGGTAGTCCCTTCCAAGCGGGACAATAAATCTAGAGGTCGGGCGGGTTATACCTCTTGTGAGGTGTAGCTTGTAAGTCCCTCTTTGCACTCGTTAGATCTAGGTTCGAGGCACTACCTATCGGTAGTCCTCACCTTAGTCTTAGGGTCAGAGGAACGGGTTGATTCCAAATCACCCTATAAGCCCTCATCCCTCGGGCAATTCCTACAATATATGTTGAAGGAATATAAGCCCCAACATTCTAATAAAAAGTTCAACTTAAACCAAAATTTAGATTGTTAAAATGTAAAGCCCAACATAGGATAGTCCGAGCACCTCTGAGTTTCTCTCAGAATCAAGTGCTCCTACTTCACCTTCTCTTAGACTTCACTCCAAAAAAACCTGATTCTAAGTTGATCAAACCTCTTCCTTGAAATTCCTAAAGGCCAAACCTTTAAGCAAGACTTTCATGGATTTTAAAACAACAAAAATCAAACTTTAGCCAACATTTAAATGACTTCAAAAAGAAAGAAAACCACTAGTTTAATCAAAAGTTTTCCCAAAGCAAAGTTGGGATGTAATTAACCATAGGGGCTTGCCCCTATGGGACGTCTGTACCCCAGAAATAAATAAACCCCACTTGACCAAACATCAAGTGGGGGAATCTCTGTTAAATAATTGTAAATTTTATCATTGAGTCCATAAAGAAATAATATTTTTATCCTTCGGGGTAATATATCATCATTCTTATGCCGTACTCGATTATAAAATATGCAATCCGTTTGAGGATACAAAAATTCTCCAACATCAAGTAAGAGCATCCATGACTAAAGCAAAAAGATATTGGCTTAAAGTTAATCCTTGATGTAATCCGACTGAAATAGGAAAATACTTGGTCAAACCACCTTGTGTTTGAACACAAGCAACAACTTCTACATATATATATTTAATGACTTAAATATAAGCATCATTAACTTCTTTCTTTTCTAGGACTCTCTGGAGCACTACTCTTGAAATTTTACCATATGTTTTCTCTAAATCAATAAATATCATATATAGATCCTATTTATTCTCTCTATACTTCTCCATCAATAAATACCAAACAAACCGCAGCTTAGGCAAAAGAAAACGAAGACAGATAAAGGCTTCACAAACAACATCAAATATGCAAAAATCCCAGGCAAGTCTATGGATAAACTCCAAAAGTTGCTCTGGGTTAAATTCACGGAGTTATACAGATACAGAAGTGCAAATGCGTTCCCATGATAACTCCAGCACTGGAAAAAGGAAAAATGAGACAGTACACTACACAGCCAGCCATTATTGCCAAAAATACAAAAAACAGAAATCAATCTACTTGCACTGAAACAAGGAAATAAAGAAAGCCTAAATAAGGGAACCTTATTTTCCAGCATCCGAACTAGCCTGTTCTTCTCTTGGAGATCACCAACATGGTGCTGCTTACTAAGCTCAATCTCCCTCTGCAGTCGTAGTGGCAAGTAAAATACAAAAAAAAAAATGAAAAAACAGCATTTAAAAGAAACTAATAATGAAGTAAACCAGTTGCTCGCGTTCATGAATGAGTTGTTCCTCAACCAAATGCTCCTGGAATGCATGCTCAATAAGGGGAGCCTCCTCCTCCCTCTTTGCTCGTTCAATGTAATCCATAGTTTTGGCAAACCTCTGGAGTTTCTTTTCCATTTCTTGCCGTTCCTTAAGTTGTTCGCTTAGGGCCATCTCAAGAATGGCCTCTTTTGTAACATTCTCCTGTACGAGCACAAGCATCAGAGATTGAATTTCTTACCCCAACTTCGTAGTTCTAAATTATTCAAGCCTGGGATTAGGTTTCAATTACTATAGTCATCAAATTCAAGAGTACAAAATATGGAGTAAATATCAACTGTAGGGAACAAGATGTTGGGGTGCAATCAGACTACAGAAAATTCCATTAATTCATCATAACAATAATTAGCATCTAAATAGTTCAGTTCCAAAAGATGACCATTGACAAAAGATAATCTAATCAAGTACAGAGCAACCATAACAGCACCTCTGAAATAGAAACATAACCACGAGACAAAAAAATGAGCACTTAGCAATAGGGCTGTAATAAAAGAACCGAGTCGAACCGAGCTTAATCATCTTTGAGCTCGAGCTCATTTTCCAAGACCCTGTCCGAGCTCGGTTCAACAAGATTTGAGTTGTTTTTGTTGTCTCTGTTTGTGCTTGAGCTCATTCGAGCTCAGCTCGTGTTCATGTTCAAGCTCATTCATTTTAGGCTTGTCAAGCCTATTAACGAGCTGCTTGATTTGTGGCTCGTTTAACAAAATAAAAAGACTTAATCGAGTAGTTTGCCGAAAACCCACCAACAGCAGGCCAACCGCCCTCAGCTGCCTGCCAAGCTCAGCAAATGCTCCATGCATATGTTTATTTTTATAGAGCAAAACCAAATCACTCAAAACAGCGTGGGACTAAACTTCTCACACTTTTTTTTTTTTTTTTTTTTTTTTTGCAGAGAGTCGGGAAGGAAAGGTAGGCCATGGTTATCCAAAAAACGGGAATTAAATATGTCAACTTTCAGGAAGGCTATCCAGAAAACGGATTAAATAAGGCGGCCTATCCAATAAAAAAAAGGATTAATTCAGGCAGGCTATCCAAAAAACAGGAATATCAGTTTGTGAACATGCGAATGGTTGAAGCAGTTAACTATTCTAAATTAAGAATCACCCAGCTTTTTTTCCTTTTTTTTTAATTTGTAACAACATTTCTTAATAATAATATTAGTATTTATTTAAAAAAAATTACTAATAATAATATCAGTATTTATTTAAAAAATAATCTTTTAATTAGTAAAATTAATTAAATAATATTTATTTTTAAAATTATTTATTTATTTAAAGCTAGCTCGAGCTGAACACGAGCTTTAATCGAGCTTCTTAACGAGCTTTAAACAGTATCATTTGTGAACATAAACGAACCGAACAACAAGTTGTTCAAGCTCATTCATTTAGCTATCGAGTATTTATCAAAGTGTTTAAGCTTGTTTGTTTAGTTTATCAAACGAGCATAAATGAGTTCTTATCGAGCCGAGCTACTAGCAGCTCGTTGAATGCTCGATTCATTTACAGCCCTAGTTAGCGATCCTCCAAAACATGATGGTTGGCATGCACCATCCAAAATGTTTTTTTCAGGCATACCGGAAATCACAGGTGGATAAAAAAAAATTTGTATTGGAAATCCATCCAGATCTGATTTCCTAAACAGCAACTGCTGAAGCACAACAAGGCCGGGAAATAAAATTAAAAAAAAAAAAAAAAGAGTTGCAAAAAATAGTCCCTAGAAAGATAAATATGTCCAATAATTAGCTTACCCCTTCAAGTGCAACTCTTTTGCCCTTCTTCTTAGGCCCTTTCTCTGCTTGCAAAAGTAATGCTTGGGCTTCTTGAAGTTCTCGTTCCTCAATCTCACGGCGAATTCTCTGCTCTTCTCTGCGAGTATATTCAGCAGCAAGGCGCCTCTGTTCTGCCTCCTCAGTTGTCTTCTGCTGTTTTAGCCTTCTTGACTCTTCTTCCCTTTCCTTCAATGAAAACAACTAAAACCATTGATTTGGTGGTTCAAAGTTACTGTTTGACATATCTTAAAAAAAAAGAGTCTAGCGCTCACCCTTTCTAGCATCTGCCTTTCATGTTCTTCTTTGCGTTTCTCAATAATAGATTTCCTTGCAAGAAGCCTCCTATGCTCCTTCTCCACAATTTCTGCTAAACCATAAAGATTTTCAGACACTTTGGACTGTTTCTTCACTAGGGGATAAATCATGTCCCTTGCTTTATTAAGAGAATCAGCAAGGCTCATCAGATGATCGCAAAGCCCGTCAGACTCAATGTCCTGTAAGAGAAGTAATGTCATAAAAACTTGAAACTAAATATCTGGCATCTTTACAAAACATTTCTGACTTGAGAATAAATATATGAGTGCCCAAGAATAACTACAAACTTATGCATACAACCGAGAACACATCCAATAATTACCCTTCAATAAACATATAGTCCCAAGTGTTGTTAAAATGAAAATATTAAATATTCCTACCAATTAAACTTTACTCGTAGAGAAACTCTAAATTGAAAATAAAAACCGTTGCCTTTGAACTGCTTTCACATGCTAGAAATGGAAATTAATTATGTTTATGTTAATTTAATTGACATCAGACATAAGAAATGAACAGAAAACTCTTAATAATGGGAAAAATATTTGAGATAACTTTAAAAATTAATGTTCTTGATCACACAGTTTATAAAGATGCTAAGAAAATAATCAAAGTATAGCCCACGCAAAATCATATCCATTTGCATCTGTATCTGATGATAATCCATCACATAAATTGGGTAAAATCCCACGTGACCATTCATTATAAACATCACCATAATCATTATTATTAATCTTATTCCAACTGCTTGGGTTGTCTTTTTTAATCTTAATTTTCATTATTTTCATTCATTACTGTAAAGTATTGCTTGAGGTGTTAAACCAATTCTTTGCAAATCGATTTGGACAACTTCCATCCATGTTAGCATAGTTCTATCAATTTTCCTTCCTAATCTTTAAACATTTGACTTTATCTAGCCATATAATGGATGATTTTTCTAACCTTCATTGAATGCATCTGGATCATCAAGTCTACTTTCAGCCATCTTATCATCAATAGTTGTAAACTCCAAGTAACCCCCTAACATAATCATGTCTTATTCCTAGTCTTCTATGCATCCATCTTAACATTCTCATTTCTATCAGGTTCAACTAAACTACTAATTTTCAACCCAACACTCAGATGCATAAAATATAGTCATAAAAATTGCATTTTTTTAAATTTACCTTAAAATCATAATATCTCATTGCATAATACAAATAAAGGTAATTCTCCATTAACCACCCAATCTTAATTCTAAAAATTAAATAATCATTTACATCCTCATTCTTATGCATAATAGATCCAAAATATTTAAGACTATCACACCAAGATATTGTTTTAACTTTAATTATATTGGATGTTAATTATTAATATCACGCTGAATTAGCAATATATATCATACACTTAATTTTAATTCTGCTAATTATAGCCTTCTATTTTCTAAGCATTTTCTCCAATTTTTTATGTTCCTACTTATTTTAAGAAATGAATCAATGATTAGAAATATTTCAATTGAAAAATGAATACATAAGACATCTCCATTTGAACATCCCATGTAAGTATCTCCATAACCATTATAAAAAGATATAGACTTAATATTGATTATAATGTAATCCTACAATAATAAAAAATTCTAGTCATCGTTCCATACATATCTTTAATTACTTAAACATACTCATGATTTCTCCATCAATGAGCATCAAATTAGTTCTTGCTATATTGAATCATATGCCTTCTCAAGATTAATAACAACCCTACTAAGATCTTTTTTCTTCTCCTTATACTCTCCCATAATCTAACAAATTTGTTTTTATAATAGAACTTTTTGGCATGAAATCAAATTGATTATTTAGAACTAACGTAATTTTTTTTAAGGTTATGTTCTTCATTAATCTAATTTTTCATTTATTTTAGCACATAACCCACTAATTAGAACTATTTTGAAACCGTTCCCATAATTTTGCAGATGAATAAATTCTTCAATTTTCCCAGCTACACTTATGAGTATGGAGACACACACAGCAACACAACATCAATAAATATTATGACACGATACACCATAGATTCAAAGTTCTATTTTATAAATTATTAATATAAATTAAATAATTTTAAATATTTTATCTAAATCCATCATAGGATTAAATATCAAATCATATACAAATGTTTTACAAAATAAAAGAAATTTTTGACAATACTGAACAAATGAAAGATGCATTATAAATTCTTAGAACTAATAATTTATAATAATCAAATTAATATACTTGATAATAGATTATTTCTATGTAATTCATATAAAGTTAATGAAAATCTTTTCACTGTAAACAAAGTCCATATCAATGAAAGTTTAATTACAAATTCAAAATTACAACACATTATATGGACTAGTAATGTAAAATGATACTAATCAAAATAAATAAAAAATAGAGGACTTTTCATTAACATATATTGCTTTGAGAACACTAAAAAAGGACATAACTAATAAACTGTTTAAGACATTAATAAGTATATATCTAACTTAGAAGCATCATTTAAAACTGCAGAATATAAGGAGCACCTCAATGTTTTTTCAAGAAATTCGCAATGAGCATGCCTCATTGGATGCCATGTGAGGTGCACAAGATGTGTGATATGGAAGGGGACCGGCTCAACCAGTCGGTCCAGCAAGAGTCGTACAAGCAGAACCGGGCGAAAGCAACAACAAGGGTTTCAGCAATATCAGCATTCCTCACTGATTTCTACTGAGTTTTTTCTTCCTGTTCGCTGAATTTTGCTGTTTGGAGGCTAGATTCATGTCAAAGTTGCTGATTTTTGCTGTTAAAGCCTTGATCCGAGTACCGATGGCCGGAAAAACAGTTGAGGCATTGGAAGAAAAGCTGAAAGGGGAAGTAGGGAAACTACGAGCCAATGTGGGATCAATGAATGAACGTATTTCAGCGATAGAAGGAGAGTTTGAGAATATGGAGGAGATGATGACGCGAATGTTGGAGTTTCATACTAAAATGGCCCGATTGGAAGAAAGGAGAATCAAGAAGATAACATGCAGAGGGAAGAAGAAGAGGTGAATTTTTTTAGAGGGGATGAGGAAATACCCCACCTGGTGCCTCGCTACCGAGAAGGTGGATGGGTAGGGAATATATGCAAGAAGGAGGGAATGGGAAGAAGAGAACAAGCGGGCTGAATTTGGAGGAAGGAGGGAATATGAGCAAAGAAGGGAGGAAAGGGAATCATGAACACAAGGTATTTAGAAGTGTCCATACTTCAAAGGCAAAAACAGAGCAAATTTCATGAATAGATCAACCCTCAAGCAATAAGTGAACCCTTTCTGATCTTGTAAACTTCATTTTAAGTAACACAAAAGATTGCATTTGTAAAAATTGAAATGAATCAGACCTTATTTCAAAATGGCCCTAAGCAGGTTTTAGGCAATGCAACCTTTCTACAAGCTCAAGAGGACAATAATTTAACCCAAATCACTATTTCCGCTCCGGTGGAACACAAAATTAATTGCCTAATACTTGTACTTTTACCATTGCAATAGCCAATACATGATGTACAACGTTCCTTCAAACAAACAGAATTATTGACATTTATGCTTAATACGACTGATACATGTGCGTGTGTTTGTATGCAAAACATATTCCTGCAGATCTAATTTTGACTGAACTTTCTAAACCTAATCAAGAAGGAACATACATAGAAATTAAATCTAAGAGATACATTAAAAAATTAGATGGGGAAAATGATAAATGTTGGAGTGTAGTTAAGATATTTGGCATTCTAGTACAAATCAAATGTGCCAATTACTATGGTAATATTTAAGTTGCCGTATTAACAAATTTCCCAAAGTTGAAGAAAGATACTATTAGTCAGAAGAATGAATCTTGCACAGAAGAAATTGCCAATAATGTATGTTGGCTAGTTAGTGCATACCTCATTGATAAAAGTGATGGCACCTTTTCTATGATCAATGACCATTGAAACAAAATTATGCTTTATAGCTTCAACTGATATTTTCTCAACGACAGAGAACTCCAAAAATGGAATCATCTTTGACAGCATCTCGATTTTCACCGTATGGTACACCGCAGAAATCTAAGCCAAAAAAAGATAATTCATACACACCAGAAACTTAGAGCCAAAAAAGATAATTCATACATAAAGAATATAGTTTCCATTCATCTTATTAGCCTAACAGACGTGATATTCACCATCGCATATCATCTTTGAGAGGGATATTTTGGTGACATCAATACAAACATAACATCAAAATGAACAATTAATAATTGAAGTCAGCATTCACTTGAACATGCAGGTGCATTAAATTGGAAAACTCAACATAAATCACGAATCACATTGCTTATTTGGAAATAACAAAAAAAAATGTACCTGCTGCAAAACTCTCAAAGCAGTAAGCTTTTCTAAAGCAGGGATATATTGGGATAATTGTACTTCAGGAACAGAAGAAGCTGATGCGAGCTTGCCACTAATCTTGGATATTTTAGCAAGAAAAGGCTGAACTTTTGCAGCTAGATCAAGAGGCGAGAGTTCATGTTCAAGGAGATTGTAAAGGTCCTTCACTTCTTGTGATATGCATGTCATGACACCCTTGCAAGACTGCAAAGATGGAATTCTCCAAATAACCACAAACTAGATAATTTTTTTGTGAACAATATAAATGCAAAATGGTAATCAGAGTAATACAATGTGACGGAAACAGTTTTATTAGATATTGCATTGCATTGCATATTTTCACTGTAAAAAACTGTTCCTAAGAGCCTTCCACACATGAGAATTGTCTATTTAAAGCTATCACAAGATAACAAGAAAAACAAGTTAGGCAGGCAACAAAGAATTGGAACAAGAAAGAAATAAAAAAAAAAACAGAAATGACTACATTATTGTTCAAATTGTCATAGAACTGCATGGAACTGTATTGATTCAACTATTGATACATAAGTATCAAAAAAATTAAATGAAATCTTAGCTCGTATAAAAAAAATTGGCAGAAAATTGGCGGAGGTATAGAGAAGAAAATAATCCTCAAAGGAAGTTGGCCACTTCTTCAAACCAAAGGAAAGCTCAATGACGAAAGAAAGCATTATAGTTTTTTTAAATATAACTAGCACCTTCATCCCATGTCCATCATAACAAAACAATGATTCTAAAATCACATTGCAATTTGTTATCATGATTACGAAGGGGGTACAAATGATTAATGGCATTACTTAAATAGAAAAACCAATGGTCACATGATAAAATTAAAAGGTTAATTTACTCTCACCATCATGGCTCTTTCAATTTGCATGCTAATTTCATAAGAAAATTATTTAATGTTACAATGATTTGAAATAGAAACCAATATTGTTGGTTAATGCTATGGTTCATAAGATCCTTAGGCATGCCACAAAAGAAAAAAAAACACCAAAAATCGACCAAGAAACAGCAAGAAGCAATCCATGATAAAACGTATGCAATATATTGACATGAAGCTAGAAATTGGAAACGCAAATAGCAATCTGAGATAAAACAAAATTAGATATTGCATTACAGAACAACATATATATATTCTTTCTTGAAAGAGACGAACAAATTGATTTACAATGAAGAAACAAAGGCATATTAAGAGAAAAATGTAAAAAAAAAAAAAAATCAAATTTCCACTCTCATCCTTTTTTGTAATATGAAGAAACATACCAATTCTGAAAGGAGCGTTGCTCTTGACAACTGCATATTAGTCATAAAGAAATAACTCTTAGTGCCTATAAGTATATTGAATACTTAAGAGATAAATTAAAAAGGAGACCTAAATACCGTTTCTCTAGTCCCTCTCTTGGGATCAACATTAAAACCAATGAGGCTTGACATTCTCATATTGCGCACTTTTTCATTTTCAAGCTCCACGTGTGAAGCGCCATGGTGATGGTCATATGGGGTCACCGAAATTGCAGCTAGCAAAACAGATGAAGCTAACAATTGCAAATCCTTTTGTGTCAAGTTCTTATTATAACTTCTCTGAAGGATAAACAACTTAAGCCATGCATAAGCATGGTAAAGGTGACTCTCTGAAACCCAAAAAATTTCTGCTAACTTAGCATAATATGTAACCATCAATGAAGGCTTTGGATGCTTTTTAACCAAGCTCATTAAACCATGAATATCCTCCACTGAACGAAACGCTTCCTGTGAAATTAACCAAAAGATGATATTATAAGTAGAAGGATGTTAGTTTGTGAAGAAAACATGAACTCAAAAGAAATTGCAACTCAAACCTGCCATAGTTCTAGATTAGTGGCTATCTTTAGCTGGTCTACTCTAGTATCTAGGTAAAGCTGCAAGCTTTCAGGGGCTGATAGATCAGGCCTATCCCTTTGATCTCGATACTTATTTAGATTTGCCAGATGATTTCGTATTATCTCACATAACCTGCGAAATTCAGTTGCCCTTTTGTATTGCTTGCAGAACTGGAATGCTCGGTGTGCTGTCATCTACAAACTCCCCAAAAATAACACTTAAATAATACAAGCATTGCATACACTATCATATGTAATGTTTAAGGAAAATAGTTTATTCTATAAAAACCTATTTTTCTTAGCACAAAAGAATAGCATAGCATGTTTCGAATGCTCAAGAAATAGAAAAGCTTTGATGACAATGTGATCCCATGTGAACAAAAATATATGCAAATTTCTGAACAATTTGCTTCTATTGAATATATATATATATATATATATATATATATATATATATATATATATATATATATATATATATATATATATAAGTTACTGGATTGGATTAAGGCACTTACAAGACTAAATTTTGGAAGTCTAAATGTGTTACAAATTCTTTAATTGGCTTCAACCTTAATAAAATACAGTTTAAACAACATATATGCTCAAGCTATTAACATTCCAGGTAAACACCCTTTTACAACGTAAGAAAACACCAATACATTTTGAAAGGGAGTAGAACATAACAGTGAATTAGCATAGATGTGCAACCATTAAGATCTTGTTTTCCTTAACTCCTTTGAAAGTAACATGAATGAAACAATAACTTAAATCATAGACAACAAAAATCAAAAGTTGTGAGCTATGGTGTATTGATGGGTAAAGCGTAGCAGATTCAGGTATAAAATGAGAAGAAAAGGCATTAAAAAACAAGCAAAAATTCATGCGCGACTTCATTTATCAGTAAAAACTATAAAGATAGTGGCTTACAGCATATAAAGCCTCCAACTTAGAATTGTTCCTCAGAATTTCAAGCACTGTCCTGTAGGTTTCCCATAAAAATTTGAACCATGGGGTAACAAGTTCCCTGTCAGACCTATCCTTTCCCTTCTCTCCACTTACATAACTTAGCATCAGATCTTCAGGGCGCTTATCTGCTTCCAAATCTTCTACATCAAGTGCATCTTCCAGGGCTTGTGCTTGGTTTCGAGCATGTTCAGCCCTCTCGGTGGCAAGTTGCATAAAATATTTTATAACCTCCTCCAAAGAATTGACATTTACTTGTTGACACACTATGCGATACTGGATAAGACCATCTTTTGCATATCTACCCTTCCGCATATCCACACAGAGTTCAACATATTTGAACATAATTCTTTCAAGGATCTTTTGCCATGCCCTATACCGCTTTGAAGTTATTAGGTCATGAAGAGCCTGTAAGGCAGCTTGCTTTTGGCCAACATTTATCAACTCTGACACCACACAAATGACAGTTAATTCATGGCATAATACAGATGGCCAAAATTCATCAAAACAAACAAAAAAGTAGCAATATTCATGTGAAAAGAATCAAGTTTAATAAAGTCTAAATAAATGTTCAAAGTTCTAATTAATCTATAAAACACACATTCAAATGAAAACACACAAAGATTGAGATGGACAAAGCGAACCAGTATCGCTGAGTAGAGAGAATGAAAAAAAGAATATGAAATTTAGTGAAAGAGGTAGCATAATTGTTATCATATAAACATCACAAGCAATAAAAAAGAGATATAGAAAATAACCAAAGAAAATAATAACTTCCCCAAATAATATCATAATATCAGGTAACCTAGAACAATGAAGAAAATGGGCACCATTCTAATTTTTTGGCCTATTTTTTATTCATTGCTGTAGAAAAAAAGCGCATTGAATGAAGATGTACGGACCTTCAGCTCGCTTCAAAGCGTTCTCGGGCTTGGCAAAGGTTGCCATAATCACAGAATTTAAATTAACGCCTGCTGTAATAACAGCAGGCGCAAATGAGAACCTGCATCAAAAGGAAAATTATGCATATTGAGCCAATGACCAAATAAGGTTGCAAATATCCCAGCATTACCAGAAGAATCTTAAAATTTTAAGGATATTTTAGATTACAAGGCCGAATTTTCATCCATCAAATAGAAATTGATAAAAAATATATACTTTTGACCAAAGAGATATCCAGCCAGACTAACAACTTACTCCACTATCACTTAATTACTCACCTAAGCTACAGGATAGACCTAAAAAGAAGAATGCTTTTCTTAACCACCATTAATAAGAAAAGCATCTAGATTTAACAAAATTAAAATTCTTGTCAGAAAAAAACTTACAAAAAGCATAGACCTTAAAGCCAAATCCTCAATCAAAAGCATTGTACATAATGAACAATCATCATTTCCCGGAAAACCCAACACAAGAACATTCCACTATTTCTACAACCGTTAAATAAATTCAACCAAATATATGTGTCTAGGTCCAAATCTTTAAATTATAATAAATAAAAAATTCCAAATACAATTCATAAGAATAGATGTATGCCTCTTCAAACCCTAAGAAATCGTCAAATCAAAAATCCTAAAGGAGAATAGATTAAAGGTTTGTTTGGGACAGTTGTAACATTTTATAAAGTTTATTGTGAAGTTATGGTGGGAAAAGTAACTTAGCTGCTTTGATTGTACAAAAATAGCTTTTCACCATAGAAATTTGTAAAAGACTCTGAGAAAGCAGTAAGAAGCCAAACAAACTTGTGATTATTATTAGAAAAGCAAAAGTGAGAAAGCTGTCCCAAACGAATCCTAAAAAGCTAATATTTCCTTTCATTAAACCTAGTGTGATGAGGACATCGAGGATCAACGGCTACGATCATGTCTATTTATTTTGATGTATTTGATTTGTTATTTGTACTTTTCCCTTTCTACCCTCACTTGAGGGCTTTGTCTTATGTTTGCCCTAGGGGCAATTGTGTTTTTTATTTTCCTTCATGTATTTGGCTATTTAAGCCTTCCCCTTCCTCTTGGAAAGGGATGATGATTGATAAATGAAAATTTCTACTTTTGATCTCTTTGTGAGTTCATTCTTCCAAAATCTCTTGGTGAGTTCGTCGGAAGAACTAGATCTCTTTGTGAGTTCTAGCGTTCGTCCAAGTTAATTGTGTGGAAATCCGGATTGAAGACAAATGAGGTTAGTGAATTCGTAGTCACTCGAATCCCTTGAATTTTCCCTCTCTTCCTCCCCTTGCAATTGCCGCCGCCTAGCCCTGAGCCGCCCAAGCTGCCGGCCAATTGGTGGCCACATCCCGCCGGCCGGCCACCCCACGCCGTGACCCACCCCTTGCCCTCCCTCTAGTCGCCGACCGCCCCATCCATGGAGTTTCAAATTTTGAAATTTCAAATTATCATGAGCCATTAATTGCTTCCTAATTTAGCTCCTTAATTTATGCCATCAATTTAATTGATTTTCAACTTCGAATTTGAAATTCAAATTGTTTAAATTGATTGCCCTCCTAAATGGAAGTTTTCTCTCCTTAAGAAAACTGAAAATTTATTTCAGATTTTTTTAAATTGGTGGTCCCCACTTATTCAAAACTCAAGCCCCTCTCTCCTCCTTATGTGGCCGGCCCCCCTTAATGGCCCATCTCTCTCTCCAAATTACATTAATGGCTCCACTAAATCAGCCCCTAATTTCCTCCTCCATTAATACCCATAGCTATTATTGAATTAATTTGAAATTTCAAATTAATCTCCCTCCAAAACCACTTGAAGCTGAAATTAATTTCAGTTTTCTAAATTCCTCCTCTCCAATTAATTTTCTTTCCAAACCTAGGCCTAATTCAAAGTGAATTAACTCTTGTTTCCCTCAACTGTTGTCCACGGATTTCCCCACCAAACCCTTCCAGCTCACGTGCATCCAGAAGGAGGAAATCTTGGAATTTTTCCTAGCCAACTGGCTGTCCAGATTTCTGGACAGCTTCTAATTGCTGTCCAAAACTTCAGAACAGCAACGTTGCTGTCCAGAATCTACCCAAGACCAGCCTCCTTTATGTCCAGAGAATTCTGGACGTTTGGCATGTCAGCCTGCCCTCCCACAAACTTGGAAATTGCTGTCCCAGTTTTGTTCTCCTGCTGTCCAGAGAATCCAACAGCCTTCTAGTGCTGTTTTGCCATCCGGCATACTCCCATTTGTTGCCCGGAAGACTCCATCGGCTGCCCACCCACAGAACTTTGCCAAGATCAACCGCCACAATTCGGAACTTCCTCTGCGCACCTCAAACAAGACCTACGAACTTGACTATGGTGAACTCTTCCCCAAGTTTCCTATTTTCCTAGTTTATTTTCAATTGTGGTTATATTTTGATTCACAAAGTTCATGTCAAGCTCTTCACCGCTAAAGCTTAGAGAACTAGAGAGTTGAGTGATGGACTCATGCATAGTGCCTAATCAGCTAATCTCATTGTTAGTTTAGGGATTTACGTTGAAAATCATTCATGTACGCAATGTTAGATTAACTTGAATATTTTATGATCTTAACTTTTACGCGCGTGATTCGGCCTAAGCTTGTCTTACCACTCTTTGTGCTTTCTTTTGTCGTTCAGCATCAACATAAAGTCTATAATTATTGTGCTCTAAATATTAAGTGTGCAAATTCATCAAGTATATCATCTTTGCGTGATTGTTTCACATCATAGTGTAGTCAAGGAAAATTCAACGACAAGACTTTGAAGAAATTGAGGATGCATACATACAAAACCTCTAAAACTTGCGAAGAGGTTGAAAAAATATTACTGAAGAATGATTAGGAGAGGGGGCTAGGTTTTGTCAAATGGTTTTTATAGTGTTTATACTTCATAAAATACCATCACTGATCCAAGCCAAGCTTGGATCAATTCAGTTAGGTTGGCAAGGCTAGTGACTGAAAAGTCAATTGAAGCTGTTGTGGGAGAAGGTGTGATAAAAAGTTGTTCTTTTCCTTGTTTATTCTGTTTGGAAATACAGCACAATATAAGACTAGTTCAACTCACAATTCACGTACCAAGCAATAAATTCTTTCATTAAGAATTTATATACAATCAACAAATTGGAAAATCAAGAATTTCATATATATATGAAATTCAGCATAAAATATCCAATTAACTACTTGCTCAGCTTGCAATTCAAGGTATTTTAAGAGAACGTATACATAATATTTAAAATATATATAATAACTCAAGCAAACGTGAATCAAATTTTAGAGACTCGCAACAGACCGAAAAACCCACTCAAAAGGCTTTCAAATTTGAGTTCGGGCTAAAATATATTTCAAATATCTGGCCAGTTTCACAAATCGATTGAAAACACAATATCAGCTGCAGGACTAAACAATGCAATTGAATAAAGCCGCGGTTTTGAGGGAGTGTCAGAAAATATATTTCAAATATCTTGCCAGTTTCACAAACGATTGAAAACACGATATCAGCTGCAGGACTAAACAATGCAATTGAATACAAACGCCGTCTCGAGGGAGTGTCAGAGAGTAGAACAGAGGATAGGAGCAGCACATATTATGCATTTCATACTCAGCTCAATTGTCGTACATTTCATACTCAACTCAAAATCAAGACGAACCACAACCTCGCACCACGCTATGCTAAATTCTAATCTGAAACTATGCACAATGCAATGGATACTGAATTTAAAGCAATCAGATAGCTGGAAAATTATTCATAGCACTTAGTACGTTCAGACATGAAACAATCCCACCCCCCATTGCCGAAAACCCAATCCAACCCCCCTCCTCCGACGTGGCGCAGCCCTTAGGGCACCTAATTTTTTTATAACTGCCAGTGAAAACATGATGCCAATGGGGGAATGAGAATAGGTTTACCGTCAAGCTCTCGAGGGCCTGATCCTGACTTCTCTCAGGCTTCGCTTGTGTAAGCCATCCTTCTCTTCCGATTGCTTTGTAGCCGCTTGTGGCCGCAGTGTCCTCGCGATCGCAGGTAGAGCGGCTGTCTAGGGTTCCCAGGATGCATTAGGGGCTGTTTGGATACAAATGGGATTTATTAAATCCTGGGCTGTTAAATCTATAGGCATTAAATCTTATAAAACTATTTTACACTGTGACTCAGAATTCAAGATAGTCAATTCACAATGTAAAGCTAATTATAATGCAATAGCATCAATTTGAGCAAATATTTACATTCATGAAATAAAAGAAATAGATGCACAACATAAGAAATATCAAAACTAACAAGATGAAAGATATAATTATACTCTTTTTTTTTTCATGCAAATGAAGTATGACATGCACTCAAATTTATTGGTATTGTTGACTTCTTACCTATAAGTGGAATAATATGCTAATAATTAACATATGAAATATTAATTACATTTATCATAATAAAATAAAAACGTACATGTGCTTCTGCAAGTTCATTAGAATTTGAATATCACACTGAGTCGTCTTGAATTCTCTACCCAATTTTTGCATATAAATTTGGATCTTCACCATTAATATGTACCCTATCATATTGCATCTCAATTTGTGTCATATTAAAAAACATATTGTGCTTGGCGTCCAATGAAATTGTGCAATAATGCACAAACGAACACAATATTTAGGCCAGAGGAAACTACCACATGTAAGTTAATACTTTGGATCTCTCTTTCCATATATCAAATGTTCTCTCCACTACATTACATAATTGTGTGTGGCGATAATTGTATAACTCCTACTCAACATAGTGCTAATGAAATGTCTTCTCATAGTAATCACTTAAAAGATATTGAACTCGTCTAAATGGTGTCATTAGCATATTGATGCTAGCGAATCTAGAATTAACCAAGCAATACTTACCAAGTAACACTCTAAAGTCTTTCTCCTCAACTGCTCATTGCAAGACCCTTATGTACCTTAGACCACTCCCAAACATAAGGGATGCAGATAAATTGTCAATCAAATGAGTTCACTGTTGTAACATTTTATGAAGTAAATTATATTTTGTTGTAGTATCTATTTTACATGCATCAATCCTTCTCCTATGATTGGTTATGAATCCCAAGTTTCTATAGCAGATGAGTAGCATCAAGACAACCCTGAGGAAGAAGAGGCAAATGGCAAAAAAGAAGAAATGGTCTTAGGTGCCTATAAAGAGGGATCGGTATCGTTGAAGGGGCTGATGACTACTATGGAGGTTCGACAAATGGATTATAGCATATTAGGGCCATGGGTTGGGATACATATTCAATGACGGAGTTGCCTAAGGGGTGTATTATAATAT
The DNA here is from genome assembly GCA_022539455.1 of Dendrobium nobile. NCBI lineage: Eukaryota > Viridiplantae > Streptophyta > Magnoliopsida > Asparagales > Orchidaceae > Dendrobium > Dendrobium nobile. The sequence continues at coordinate 27,547,026 of CM039731.1, forward strand.
CTACTGCAACAATATTTTGAACTAATATGAATATGATCTAATAAGTCTTGTGAGATTGCATTTCTCCATTTTTTGTTCTATGGACATCTTTGCATGTTTTTAATGCATTAATTTTATTTTGAAGCATGACTTGAGAGTTCTATATGTGAATATATGCATTTATAAATTTACCCTTGGGAGCACTATGATGTTGGGGTATGCATCGCTGCAGCACTTAACTCTCTTTCTTTCTATTTTAAAAATAGAGAAAAATGGATTTTTAGGGGAGCATTGTGGCACTACAAATTCATGCCTTTTGTATTTATGGTTAAATTTAAGGGAGTGTTGTGGTGTTGGGTGTCTGAGTGTCGCAATGCTATGAAATGAATTTTTAGATCAATATTAAAATCTACTCAATCAATTTCTCCTCTAAGACATTCGACTAGAGAGAGAAACAAAGAGATATATAAAAAGAAAAAGTACATATTGGGCAACTTATGGTTCATCGTCCATCTACTAGTTCGGGATATTGTTCAGATTGAGAGAGGTTAAATTTATCCTCACTCAATTTTTTATAATTTTGAGTTTTGCTAATTTAATATTTGAAATTTCAACGTAAAAGCGGGTAGATTTTGACATATGGCAAACTTTTATCCTTTAACTTTTGATATGTTATAGATTATAATATTTTATATATTTTGATATATTATTTATAAATTTTCATAGGTAATTTCATTCCCTGCAAATTTAAGCATCCTGAAAAAATATTCTTATGCTAATATAAACTGCCGGAGTATAATAGAAGTCTCAAAACATTGTTGAGAATAATGTATGGTAATTTGATTATGATATGAAAATTTGGAAATTTTAGTGCAAGTTTAACTTATATTTTTGTTTATTTTGTTGTCTTTTTGGCATTCTATTAAATTATATGATGAGTTTAATACTATTTACTATATCTAAAAAATTAATTATTTTTATGTTTATATGGTTACATTATTAAATGGAAGAGTTCTAATATGTTGTGTTGGGAGCTATAAGGGCTTGAAATTCTAAATCTGATGTTTAAATGGGCGTTATATGAGCCTGAAACTTTGAATATCTATGGTGTTAAGCATTGGAAATTATAAGGGCATGTTATCTGATATGTTATCACAATGAGTCACGAGGGATTGAATTCCGAATTTTGATATCTATTAGTTGGTATAAGGGCCTGAGGGGAATGAATGTGATATGTTCTATACATTTGATGTGATGTCTTTAATTTTTGTTATATAATAATCATTGTGGTGTGTTTATTATTTTTAGTTAAGTTGTATATTCTGCATTTTGAATTGTTAGAATTGTTCTAAGACCATGTAGATTCTAGGACTATTTTGAGTAATTTGTTATTATTTTGCTTTTTCATTATTTTAATAATGGTATTGTGTGAATATTCCATTTTATCCTATAATTTTGTTGTGGTTAATAATTGTTGTTTATTTATTAAAAAAGTTTAGGTAGGTTCAGTATAGACTACTGAGTTGTGAATTACTAATGCCTTCTATTTTGCATTTGTTTCAAGTCAGCGCAAGGGGAAAGGTCAGGTTAAGCATATAGAGAAATTGCAACTTATGTTATAGATTTTTGGCAATTAAGTTTCCTGTTATTTACTATGAGTTCATATGCCATTGAATGCTTGTAAAAAATTATATTGATGTATACATATGTGAGATAAAATGAACGAAAAAGATTTGATGATGAGTGTTTTTTGTGTTTATCAAAAGTAATTTAGATGCTTTGTAGTCTGTAAATAAATGAAAAAAATATGAAATTCTCTCCAAATAGGTCTTGGGAAATTCATCTTGTTACAATCCAACATGATATGACCTATTTTTTGAATGTGGGTCATGTATGGTTGGGTTATATCAGAGAGAAAGTTTTGATATCAAAGTAATAGTTTGGAGGAATTGATTGTAATAAAGTTGTAAGATTGACTATATATAGTTGAGAGAGTTAAGGGTAGTGTCAGGTGTTCATTTCATCTTTATTTTTTATGCATGTGTTATTCAGTTGTGTGCATTTTTGTGATTGAATCTTATGAATCAACAAGAGAGATAAGACTAGTAAGCAGAGTTCTAGTCAAGCTTCATCGATATAGAGTACAACATGAGCTTTGAGTTCTAATTATATTTCCTAGTTTGCAGGATTGGTAGCGCAATTAATGGGTAACGCCCAAAGTTTGATGTTTGTGGTTAAATCTGATGATATTGATAAACATTTGTAAATATTTTTTAGAATCAAGTCTTAGAGGTTTAGGGGTGTTGTAGAACCCAAAGCAATAAAGCAAGGGCTTATGGATTTAAAAATGACTTTTGATGGTATGTAGTGCTCAGTTGATAGGAAAGTTCCTCTTGCTATTTTTCTATTAGATTTAGAGTTTGAACGCTGGTGGTTAGACTAATAGAAAGAGAACTATCAAGGAAGATTGGATGCTCTGATCCCTTGAGATGAGTTTATTGATATATTTTGATAATGGCTCATGCATCCTTTTGCCAAGTAGCAAATGCAAAAAGCATTTATGTGATTGATTCAGGGGAGCAGAATAATGATGTTGTATGAGGTAGAATTTATTGTACTAGTATGGTATGCTCCACGGTTTGTTAGCACCTTTGAAGAGAAATGTTATAGACTTTTGAGAGGTCACAAAGATAGTTTGAGGTAGTCTCTTGTGCCATTTCATATTTATGACCATTATGAGTTAGTGGGGAGAGCCCATTTGAAATAAGCTTAACTATGATTCATCTGGAATATGATCTAAGAAAAGCTCATTAAATCTACTCCTAGTTTGAAGGCAAAGATGATTATATTAAACATGGGGAATCTTAAGTTGTTTTATGAAAAGACGTGGTTATGTCATGATTAAGTAATTGCCTATATATAAGAGTCCCCCGAAACATCATTTCAAAAGTTACCAACTTCTAATATTACACAATAAAAATCTAAGGATAATTTTTAATATTAAGCTTGATATTGAAGGATATTTCAAGTATGTTTATTTCTCTTTGAATGTTTGTAGTCAAGGCTTTAAAAGTGTATCTCACTCATATTAATTATGGATATAAAATACTAAAATTAATAAAGTAGAGGTACTTTGCACATGGCAATGGCGTAAGATGCATGTAAATACATATGTTTACCTAGTGGTATTTATAATAGCTAGCTAAAAAACAATGAGTCATGAATGCATTTTGTGACTAGACTGAGGGAGTCAATAAGCACTATGAGAAACTTGATGTCATCTTTGATAAATATAATAACATTACCAATATTTTATCACCTTTTTTTCTACAGATAGATATGGAGCTTGCACTCTTAATGTAACATTAATTGAACTCAAAATTAATAATTATCGTGAAGAATATGACTTTACAAATTAGTTGAGTTTTATAAGTACTATGACAAAATATGTGTTAAGAACCCAATCATATCATCTTATATAGAGAATGAAGTTAGCTTTGAGCAAAGGACTCATGCTTTCTTCCCTTATATATGATACAACTTGATAACAAATGATATTTTAGAGCTTCAATAATGTTATCAAGAGCGCATGCTCCTCTTTAGTGACTATTTTGTTGAATTTTAGGCGCACAATATAAATATAGTTCTTTGATATACATGCCATTGCATTAAATACAAAAACTATTTTAGTGAATAAAATTGAAGAAACGTTGGGGAATCTCCAAGATAATGCTTAATGTTTGATTATCTACCTCATTTGTCAATTTGAACTACATGCTCTTGTTTGTGATCTTAACAGTGACAATCATATACATGCAAAAAAGACAATGTATATGAAGTGCTTAGAAAAACAAAATATCATACAATGAATGATGAATTATGTTAATTATTAGGAGACATTAAGAATAAATCATTATTGAGGAAAAAATTATATGATATAGCGGTGTTCTTCTGCATGAGATTTCATAATAATAGATAAAAAAGGCTAAGTGGGGTAAGACTAACAAATCTTATCTCAATATGTGTAAAATACTCATGAGAAGTCATATTATCAAAGTCAATTTAAGTGAGGAATATGGGTTGATATGTTTAAAAAATCCTCTTAGAGACACATTTTATGAAGAAAATATCCTTGTGTTTTTATTTACCCAAGTTAACATCAAAAGTAGACTATGATTCTAGAACTATCATCTAATTAGCATAGTCTTTGCTTTGAGATGAGTCAATCCATAAGATAAAAATTAAATCCCCATAATCAATTGAAATGATTTTCTCTTAGTATGAAAAATTTATGCAATAATAATCATTGAATCACCAAAAGGTCAAGAAGAGCATCAAAAAGATTAAAAGTGGTGTCTGGCACTTGTAAGGAATCACCTTCCTTAATTAATCTAATTAAATAATGGGAAATAACAAATATGAATCTTTCATAAGCAATTGTACAGTATGATTTTAATCGTGTTGGATGATTGAACAAAGTTTAATTTTCATGATATTTTATTAATAGAACACATATTTTATAATTAAGATTGTTTTAAAATTTTATTATTGGGTGTTTTATATATAAACAATAAAAAAAACCTTAAAATGGGTGTGAGATTGAAAGGTTTGAGAAGAGGTGTGATTTAAGTGGGAGTACTTCAAGCATCTCATTTAAAAGACCTAAGAAAAAAAATTTTTTTTGAAGCTTGTCCGACAAGGTGACTTATCTTTAAGGAGAGTGACAAAACTTATCATCCACTGTAACCTAACTCATATGTTCCCTATCGACAAATTGTGTAATGCTTTTCAACCATTTATGTTCAAGATCTATCATTCAATTAGTATGATGCTCATCTTATTAGTCATTCAATTTCCCCCTTATAAGAAGAGCAAAAAGATCATATAATATTTGACCATCGATATTCCTCATGACTCATGCTTGACTCCAACAAATGATCGATGCTAAATTTGTGTAAGTTATTAAGGTCCAATAAGTGACTTTCTTGTTACTCGATCTCAAATCAAGCCTCCAACATTTCTTGAGGTAATTCAGATACCTTACAACTCCTACCACTATGTGAGATATCTTCCATAATTCATATTTGCTATTGAATTAAAGCCTTTTTTATATATGGGGAAGTGTATCATTTGTATTGTATGATGCACACTAGTGAAATCATTTTAGTTGGATTAGAAAACATGAATTTTTTCCTTTTGAAAATTTTATTTAGAAAAGATCAAATATCTTAGTAGACACTCTCAACTTATTTGTATGCATGTAAGTTTTTTTCTATGATTGAATTATAAACTCTTACTATTAGCGTGAATATTCCAACATATAATAATTATATAAGATGAATTTGATTTTATATGACTCATATTGGTCAAATATCCCATTATTTAATTATTTGAAAAAAAAATAAGCCCACAAGTCTATTTTGGTAGAAAATTCCTCTATTATGTTAAATGTGAGTGATAACCCTCGATTGAAGACTCATGCAAATTTTTTGACCAATGGAATTACTAGAATGTCCTTTATAACACTTTTTTTTTGTCTCTGATGTTCTCATAGCTCATATGAGTGTTCAATGGTGAAGCTTCACCATGAAGGTTTTTATTTTCTAACCATCATTTATTTTAGGTTAGTGATAATATATTTTTGGTTAGGTAAGCTTGAATGTATTCATCATTTAGATTTATTGATTATAATAGGAAGGATATTAAAGAAGAATTATATGTTAAAAAAATGAAAATGGTACAAACATATAAAAGAAGCTTTAAATATTTTTTAAACCTTTTTGGACTCTAAATCCTAAATCACATTAGATAGCGTATTAAGTATTACAATATTGTTGGAACCATGCTCTAACCTCATTAGAAACTTGCTCAAACCATGCTCGTACTTTTTTTAGCCATGTTTGAACCTTGCTCGAACCTTCTTAAAAAATGGTTCAAATCCTTTATTTTGTCCTGCTTATCTTATATGTAATTTATTCATTTGAATTGTTTTACTATGTACACAAGATTTCCAATATAATCGTAATCGTAGAGTGACAATATGTTGCTTTGGTTACATACCAAGCTGGGATGTAGTGGGCATAGCCATGAGATAGTTTGTGACATTTGATATTCTTAAAAGGTTTAAGGGATCTCCCTTTAGGTTGTTTTCCCAAGCTTTATGCACAAAAGTTGAAGACCAAGGACTTTAAATTGGTATGAAGCTATGTTGATATATGTTATTATAGATAACAATAAGTTCCTAAGGTCTTAGGTTGGCGTTGATCTCATGTATTATCCAATGACCTACAAAGAGTATAAAATTGTATGAGTGTGACCTTTTTAGTATTTTACCATAGACCTTGTAGACAATGATGAATTTATGTTATAAATATTCTCTCTCTTGGAAGTGGAAAATAGATAGTACATATGATATTTTCATATTGCTCGTAAGATCAACCATTTAAAATTTAAAAATATTTTTATGTCGCGTGCACGCATACACACATATAGATAGATTGATGTGTGATCTTTGCTATTTGTACAAAGTGAATATGATATAGCACATCATCTACATGATTATAAAGAAATATCTTTTGGAAGTTACACTTGGTCATAGAAAAATCGGCTATGCGTAGATTTGTTTTACAACAATGTAGATGTATATGTTCATAGATAGATAGAAGGAAAATAATAAAAAAAATGTCAATCAAGCCTTTAAAAAATGATGCACATTCAATTATTTTTATTTATTCAATTAGTTTAATAAATTATGTATATTAAATTCCTTTTATTTGCTAATTCATTTCTATAAATGATGTACATTTACTTATGTATATAGCTATTATCAGTAAATTTCCATTGTATCGACTATACAACATATTATGTTATAATTGTTGTAATTACACACTATTTTATACTAATGCTTATAATTTGTTGTGTTATAGCTATTATGATTACACCTTATTGCATCAATCTCATATTCTATTATGCTACAATTATTATGTTTGCACTATAATATATCAATATTATAGTCTATTAAACTATAGCTTTAGTGATTGTATTTTGCTGCATCAAAGTTATATCTTACGCTTTTATAATTTGTTCCAAATTATATTCGAACAATATTCAAACCACATTCAACCTTGTTCAAATCATATTTGAATTTGGTTCGAACCATATTTGAATATGTCAGAATCTTTAATGAACTTTATTTGGACTTTTTTTTGAACATATTTTAACCTTACTAGAAATTTATTTGAACATTGTTTGAATAGATTGTAATTTACTTGAACCTTGTTAGAATATTCTTTTGAATTTTGTTCAAATATTCTTCATATCTTATTCAACCCATTTCTTATTGATAAGACTAAATAGGGAGTTGAAGGAAAATGAGAATTATGGAGGCCAACATTAGAGTCTAAAGATTTTCTTTTGACTAGATCTAAAAAAAATACATTAAGCATAATTCTAGTAGTAATAGATTTAGTGGTGAGATTGTGACATTGGGTGACCAAGTCATTAAAAAGAGTGCATGTTTTAGATATATCATGTCTATTATTCTAAGTGATAGTGAAATTAATGGTGATATTATTATTATAATTCAAGTTGGATGGTTGAAGCGGAGGAATGCATCAGACCTATTGTGTGATATAAAAATACACCTCAAACTTAAGGAAAAATTTTATAAGATGGTGTCACAACCAAACTTAATATAACCCCACATATAAAACATGTCATATTCTGTTGGATGATGATATACTAAGTTCAATATCTAATTTATTGGAACCTTTTTAATTTTTTTTTTTAATTATTAACAAACAATAGAGCAAACTATTTAACTTCCAATAAAAAAATATACTCATCTACAAAGTTCCTCTCACTCATCTTCAAAATGTATACACAATAAAATTTTTACAATATAATACATCGCTACATACTGAGGCAAAATGAAACAAAAATATTTATGGCTGTACAAAATTAATAAACCAGAAGAGTACTTGTATAGACTCAGACAATCAGATCTTGTAACCCCTGCTATTCAATTGGCTTCTTACCCTTATCCTGACCTGAAAAGAATGCATAATATATATGAGTCAACATAGCTCATAAGGTCTTAGCCACCTATATAAGATTTTAATACCTGAATAAAAAAAGTAGTTATGAATGTATTATTTTACTGAACAAAATAAAGATGATAAATAATATATATAAATAGACTTTGCTAAAAATATAACTAAATAAGCACTTCTTATGTCAAAACAGAAATTAATTGATTTTCCTTAAACCCTTATACATCCCAATAGAGGCAAATATCAAAATTCAATCTCTTATAGCTCACTATGCTAGCTTATCAGAAAATAGGCTCTTATCATCATGCTCCAGGATCTAAATTAAAAGAATGTCTTTTTTTTTTCTATATTTATTTCTTTCATGACTTTCTTTTGTTTTTGATAATTTTGATTTCTATGAATTTTATCTCTCTTAAATATGATAAAATTGCATTATCTCTTAATTTCATTATACTTCTTAAATGCTGGAGGATGACTTTCTTAATACTTCTTAAATAAAAAATTTAAAATAAAATTAATTTATTTTACTAAAAAAACTGGTTTAAAAAAAACTGTCCATCTGTTTTGCACAATCGCCTCAGATGCCGCTATTCTTCTGGACCGGCAATTGTTCTATCCGACGTCGTTCTGTTGGTTCGGTCCATACCAGTTCTAATTCGAGCCTATATGAACCGGCTCTAGACCTCTCGTGGAGTGTTTATCGTAATATTACCGTCATATAAAAATGGTTTGCTCGATAAGCTAGAAGCTCGCTGTAGCGCTTTCGTTTAGTTCAATTTGGAACTTGACGCTACGGATTTGGCGCAATTGCTCCATAACGGTAAGCGTTTTTCTTCGAAATTCGCCTATTTGCGTTCCTTTTATAAGATCTAGGGTTTCCTTGGAATCTCTGGTCTCTTTTCGATTAACCGAAGTCCCTCCAGAAAAAAAAAAACAGTTTTTATTATCAAGTTTTTTTTCCTAGGGTTTTGTTATGCTGTTATTTATTATATTATCGTTATTTCTTTGTTCTGGGCATATCAATTGTTGGAGACTTTTCTTTGATTTTTTTTTTTCGTTTTCCTAGCGTCGGGTTATTCAACCATCCCGTTGGCTACTTTTTGACTTTCTTTTGATGTTTTTAACCGGGGTAAGACGAACTTTATGATATATTTTCTTCTTTGATCGGCTTTTGAATGTTTTTCCATTTTCCTTGTTCTGGCCAGGGACGAATATTGGAAACTGTAGCTTTTACGGTATCGTGGTTTGTTGGTTTCACCATTCTTCATGAAGGGTGCCTAGAGCCTGAGGTGGGTCTATTGAATACTAATACTGACAATACTACAATCCATGTATTTCTTGTTTTCGTGCTAAACATTGTTTGTTCAAGCATGCCTGTAAAACTACGTCATTTATGGTCAATCATAAGATTTTAGTGGCACACTATGTTATTTTCCTTACAATTGCTGCTTCATCAGGTAGATATAGTGTGAAGGTTAGGAAATTGTTGTTCTCCATGTTAAAAGTTGTGGTGATAATGCAATTTAGATTGAGAAGATTTATTTTTCTTATACTCCATAACATAATTGATCGCATTTAGTATTTTTGGTACTATGTTTGCGGATTTACATAAAATTAATCACTATTTTCATATTAGACACTCATCATCATCATCATTAGCTTGATCTCAATTATTGAAATTTGATTTGATGAATCTTTGTGCTCTATTCATCCTATTAATTGTTAATAAAGTAATCATCATCTTCCTTAAATTTTGATTAATTTAATAAGTTTTGGTGAAAATATTGCAATTACCTATAGGCGTAGTAACCTTCAGCCTATATCAGTCAAGCTTAGGGTTGGCAATGATGATGTTGTTGAATGCTATATTAGGTGAACCTATGTTGTGGATCATTTTCTACATATGTTTTGACATGTTACTTTATGTCTGCCTCTTTTCTTTCCCAATATTTTTACATTAATTTATCTACCCTTTTATTGGTGCATCTTCTACTCAACATTCTATTTGCCAAGCTACTTAAATTTGTTTTATATTACCATTAACTTCAATGTGTGCTACATATCTAATACTCAAATGATATGTACATGTATACTATCACATTATTTTAAATACTATAGCTCTATCTCTATGTTACATTATCATTTTGTGGGCAGACCTTTTTTCCTTATCACCTAAACCATATGAAGGTAAACCTATTTTCCTTCTTAATTACTACATTACAATCGCTAATATAAAGCCCTAGTGTGGTATTAGGTTGTTTTGAAGTGATGATCAACAATGGAGAAACTAAAGTAAAAGAAATTCCCTATAAGAACAAATTGAGGCGAAGTGGGGATAGGTGTTGGAAAATAAAAAATTGCATTTACTAAAGGTTTAAAAACATTGAAACTAGATAAGATTGTCATAAGAGCATGCTAGTGTGTTTGTTATGGAAGGATGATTCATTAATAGAATTGGCATTGGTGCATATCTTCAAATAATAATTCATGAGCTATTAATGAAATTATTCACTTACCACATAAGCTTAACCTTTTTTTTCCCTATCTTTTTGTCTTTATGTATGATTAAAAAAGTTTCTTGAAAATTTGGATATCCATAATAGAACACGGTCCATGCAACATTTGAGAAGCTTAAATTAGCTTGTGTGGATTGGGAACTGAAGACATGCAGAAAAATTGTTACGACAATTTTAAACGAAAGTGGTATGAAAGTAAGGAGAAAGTCTGTTAACATAATATAAGTTGTAGTTATGGATGCATATTTAAGAAGTGTAATGGGAATGGTGAAAATAAATGATTCCTATAAGGCAAAATGGTGAATCGAAAGGGTGACAATCTGTTAAATTATTTGGCTCTTTGACAACTCCCCATGTTTTCTAGCAGTGCATAGCTCTAGATTGTCTTGGTATCATCACATATCTCATAGTTTTGCCCTATATTATTTATTTGTTGAATAGGTACATACATATACTATGGAAGCCATACATTTATTGAGAGGTTTGATGGAGAAATATAGAGAGAATAAGGAGGATCTACATATCCCTACTTATAGCAAGCAAAAGACCAAACCAAACCCACTAGTGGGCTGCCCAAGCTGAACCGCCCAGCTCAGGCCTGACCCGAGCCAAACCGGTTCAGAAATGGACCGGTTTCGCTCAAGCCGACCCCCCTGCTCCGCTCCGCGTCAAGCCCCGTGCCCGCATCGCCTTCGGCGGATCGGCCCGCGCGGTCTCCTTCCCGGCCGATGCCTCGTGCTCCGGGGTCGCCGGCTCTTCCTCTGCTGGTCGGCGGTGGCCCGCACGGCTCCTCCTCTGCCGGTCGGCGGCGGTCCGCATCAGTTTGATTTGTTGGTTGATAAAAAGTCATTGATAGCAAATTTAAGTGCAACATACGTAAGATAGCTAAGAACCTAAGGTGGTTGTATGGTAAAACAAGTATGGATAAAGAAATAATTATATTAGAGATACAAAGGAAGGTAGAAGATGCCCTAATTAGATTGGCACATGAGACTTTGTGCAGTCTTATACTGAATAGTTGAAAAATATATTTGTGTAAAAAAATATCAGGTTGTTGTCTCTCGTTTATTGGCTTATGTTTTTGGGTGTAAATGGGCTTGATTACTAGTGCATTGGACTCAACTTTAGTTCTCATTTGGTTCACACTTCCTAACAAGTGGCACCAAAGCTGAATGCTTAACTAGGATCAAGTGATTCATGCAGTTGATGGCTCTCATTGTTTTTTAGTGTCTTCAGTCGTGGTTGTGCAAGGTTTAAATGCGGATGACTCTCAAAATTCCTCTGTATGGTTGAGTGGCCTTTAGCATGTGTTAGTCCAATCTTCTTAGACCTTTGTTTTATTCCTGACAGTAAATTCCTTCCTATTATCCATCATCAGCACACACCAACAAGTCTGGCGAGATAATGACACAGGTTGAATGAGCCGCATGTGGAGGATGATATTGATTTGTTGAGCTTAATGCTTGATGTAAGACCCAAATTTTTGCTAGAAAAATACAACCTTTCTAGGTAATATAAAAAGCATAAAAAGAAGACAAATTAGACAAAACAAACTTTACTTATATAAAATAAAAGACTTACAACCATTGACTCTTACAAACGACGCTTACACAATCATAAACATAAATTCCTAAAGTTGCTTTGCCTTGAGAAGAAGTCTACAGGTGGAGTGGATACTTGCGGAGAGACGAAAGAAGTTAGAAGCCGAGAAGAAAGAGGAGAAGCTCGCAAGCTTTCCTAGAAGAGGAGTAGAAGAGATGGAACAAGCTCGCAAGCTTTTCCAACAAAACCCGCAGGTTTACATTTCCAAAAATCATTCACATAATATATTCAAACAACCCAAAACATCTACTATTTAAATAAGCTTTCCTAGATCGCGTGATGCGTAGAACGCATAGCGCCTAGCCGTGGGTTTGGGGCTCCAAAATTGCGGAATTTGGCTGTTCATATTGAATAAATGAGCTGCTAGATGCGAATGAGAGCAAGTAGGCTAGTAATCCAAACTTGTTCGTTTCTCAAATCACCATTTCCCATTGCCTTCCTTTGCTCGAATCTTGCGAGACGTTGCTGTAATAGAGTAATCTCTCGTTGCTTATCTTCAATTGCTTCTTGAATTGATTGTTGATGGTTTCGTTGAGGCGACATCGTGGCCGGCTCTGATACCAAATGACACCGGACTAGAGGGGGCTCGATGAGGAGTCGTCAACGTCTCTGTGACCGAAGCTAAACACAACTCCAAGAACTATTTCTTGGAATAATCCACCACCTGAATATAATTTAGGATGCATAAATAGAAACAAATACATAGCTAAACTCAAGTCTTATTTACTATCTTCCTTTTACAAGACAATATTCCTTTATTTATAATAACTTGTAGGTTACTTCCCTCGCCTAAAAAAATGAAATATGAAGAGCGTGTGCTGGTAACTATGCATCAACAAATCAAAATTAAATATTGATCTCTAGTACCTTCACCTGTTGATATATGATCGACATGTTATCATCGTTTTTTAAAAAAGTTGATCTTAAAGTAGTTATCATCCAATTGGAATTTGACCTAGGAATTATTTGAAAGTTGTTTTTCAAGATTATAAGGGTCTTTAGGAATGATTTGTTATGCCCTTCAATTTGTCAAATGCTCCAAACATCTATGTGTTTAATGAAACCAAATTTAAGACCTTACATTACAAAATTATAGTTTTCTACTTTGGTGAGATATTTAAATTTATTAAACCTTATGATGAACACCTTGGACACCTTCAGAATTTTTTTGAAGCTTTGAGAAAGTAGAAATATTTTTAACCTTAATGAGTGCCCTTTTATTAATAAAAGTGTAGTATTTTTGGGATATATGTTCTCTACTTAAAGGGTATAGTTCAATAAATCAAAGGCATTAATAGAGTGGCAAACAACAGCGGCCATCATATTGGAAAGAAGCTTTCGTGGACTTGCTATTTTAAAACATAATTTTAGCCGAAGATTTAGTAATTTGATTGCTCTTATTATTAATTTTTTGAAACTTAAAAAGTTTTGTATGAAACAAGGAATCAAATGATATCTTTAATTTGATTAAATAAAGCCAAAGTTTCTGGACTTTATTGAGTTTGAGGATCTTCTTGAAATTGCTTAAGGTTGGTATTGGTACCGTCTTTACTCCATACAGGCATCCAATGACCTATTTTAAGTGGGAAATTAAATGATGCAAAATGAAGATATTCTTGTATATAAGATTTGAAGTTCTATATGATTGTCAAGCTTTATGATTTTTACATAATTATTTGATTCATAAAAAAATTATTTTGCATCCCGATCAAGAGGCTCATTAATTTTAAATGCTTAAAAGATGTTGAATACCAGGAAAGAAAAATGATTTTTTTAATCTTTAAAAATATACTTTTGTTATTTGACATACGAACTATTCAGTATTTTAAACCAATTAGTCAGCACCCTTGGTAAAAAAATTGTCTTCTTAGCGCCTTATCTTTTGAAGTTGTTGGTTTTGACATCCTGTTGGATCAACATAAGAATGATTTATATTTTGGGTCCATTTATAAAAAATGTGAGAAGGAAAATTATTTGATTTTTTTATTGTTAATGAATTTTTTTAAAAAGGAACTCAACTTTGCATTCCAGCTTGTTGTTTGTGCCCTTTGAGTTATTTCCAAGTTTTGTGGGGTAAATTAAGAGGACATTTATACTTTGGTTTGTGGAGATTATTTTTGACCAAAAATTTTTAAAAAATGTTATCGAACATTTTATAGAAAGACGTAAGCCAAATCATCCATGGGATAAGGATAGAAAACAAAATATTTGTTTTGATTAATCCTTAGCAATTCCAAATCATCCATGAGAGTAGATAAGCATGGACTTTGTGCTTGATTTGCCACACAATAAAAAGGCAATGATTTTATTGTCATTGTTGTTAATTATTTTTCTAAAATGGCATATTCTGGTCCTTGTAGGAATGTTGTGGATGCTTCCAATTTTGTGAACCTTATCTTTTGTGAGGATCATTAAGCCCCACGGGATGCTAAAGTCCATCACCTTGGATCGAGAAGTGTGGTTCGTGAGCTACCTTTTGGGAACTATTTGGAGAAATCTAAGCACTCAATTTCATTTCTGAAGGGCTTACCATCCTCAAATTGATGGGCAAACCAAGAAAGTCAATCAATTCCTTGGTGACACTCATTGCTTAAGGACCAAGACAATGAAACATTATCATATAGTTCGGTCCAACTTTGCCTATAACTGATTTAAATGTCGCTCAACTCAAGAGTCTTCTTGATGGATAGGAGAATGACGATGCATTAAAATCCCACCCAATGGCCGCTTGCAGCAACAGCTAGTGGATGAGCAGAAGCATCAAATTCAAGTATTAATTGCACCCACTTCTAATCCACTTCAAATGGATGCTTAGGCAATATAAGCGCATGTATTAGGAATGCTTTGGCGCTGCTTTATTCCATTTGTTCTCAGCTGATTGTTTCTTAAGGAGAGTTTGGGATTTCTCTTTTATGGGTGAGTGGCTCCCCTAAATTTTTGTGAGCGATACCTCAATCATATTATGTAACTATGTTCTATTCCTAATTGTAAAATATCTCTTCAAGTTCTTGGCTAAATCATCAATTTTGAAGCTGCAGCAATTTATAAACATCAGAATGGATAAAAGCTTTGAATATGTTGTGCTGCATATGCCTTATGTTGCACTTGATTCATGAAATTGTAGGCGTTTCTTCTAACCTTTCTGAATGCGCATATTATATTATTCACTTGATACTGTCCATAATGACCAACATTGATGTATTCCAAGAATAGCAATACCTACCATTGAGTCATATTTATATCTGTGTACTCGACAGTGTTAACATATTAAGACATGTAGGTTGGCTTGTTTTACGGACTATGTTACTTTATAATAGGCTTATGGGATTGGAAAGATATTTGAACATCTAATCTAGAGGGACTTCATTCGGCACATTTAGAGTGAAAATTTGTGTGAAGAAAATGTTGTAATAACCCCTTAGGGATTTATTCTATGATGTAATGAGCGTTCAGCTTTGTTTGCATTTTTAGGATAAACGCTTGATATAGTGTTTTTGAATCTATAGCCTCTCCTAGGGTTGTAGGTGGGGTTTTCTTTATGAATGAGACTTGCTCGTTGAAATTGGGTTTGTTATATACTTTTGTTAGGATCTGCACGTACACAGATATATGCCTAAAAGCATGTGTTTTAGATTAATAATGCTCCGTGCCTGCATATAGCTGACACTGCATGTGTGGGATAACATTATTGGTGTATGTGTTGCTAATTGATGATACATTTTAGTGCACTATAGCAATTTGTGGCAGGTATCATGATATAGCATATGCCACACCCTTTTTCTTCTCAAATGAGCATTTTCTTAGTAATTTAAACTCAGCACAAAATATATACAAGGCTTTGAAAACCAGGCCACAAAATGAATTAGAAGGGAGAGGTTAGCGGTTTGATGGTTCGATCCGGATGATATAATAAATACTTATTATATTTAAATTTAAATATTATAATAATGACAACTATTTGGAAATATATAATAAAAATTGAATATAATCATAATTTGAAGCATAAAAAATCATAACAAATAAATTTGGTAAATTTAAAATTAAATACATTATTATTATGCAGTTTTTTTCCAGTAGAAATTAGACTAAGAATAAAAGAACACAGTATCTTATTAAATCTTTAGATACCACATGCTAATAAAAAAGCCTCTCAAAATAACAGTACATGCAATAATCAAAGAACACGTTGTAAATGTGAGGACAATGGAATAGAGCGGGGGCCGAGGAGAAGAAATGATGAACACACAACAGTGGGTCGGAAAGCAGTCGAGCACACTCTTCTTTGATTCCTTCTTCCTTGTGGCTTTGTGAAACAGACGGCGAGTCGGGTGAATAGGAAGAAGTGTAGAAAGGTTTTTTTTTATTTTTTTATTTTTTTGTTTCGTATAAGTTTTACTTTAGTTAATTTTAGGCCATCCGATTTGGTCTGAACGCTCAAATCATTTTTCTATTTAAAACCAGGACTGGTTTAGTGGTTCAAAGGTCGAACTGTCGGTTCGAACGGTTTGATAGTTGTTTTGTGCAAAACCAGTTTTATAGTAAACCGTAACTGGCCGGCCAGCTGGTTCGCGGTTCAACCGATTGAATTGACTGGTCCGGTCCAATTTTTAAAGCCATGTTTATATATATATATATATATATATATATATATGCATTGCTATGTTGGGTGAAGAGATTGCTTGATAGCAAATGAAATTCCAGAAGTTCATATAATTCTTCCATTTTATAAACTCAAATGAAATGCTAGGTGCCGCTAAATTCTGTGCTCCTTTTAAATTACTATGAAATGATCTTGCTTGGATGTTGTTGATCTTGTATAGTGTGCGTTGCACTGATAATTTATGTCCGCCCAGGAATATGTTGCATTATAATCCTTGTAAAATTTGGATTTGAACAAATGAAGTTTGATAAGAACCTTCTATTCTAGCAACTTTTGTTACTTTAGGGCTCATTTAAACTTTACTGACATAGAAACAGCCATTTGGCAGCTAATTCTTGGACTGGTGAGTTTCGCCATTCCTACGTTAAAAAAGATCAGTTTGGTCTACCTTTTTAACTCGTTAAGAAAACTTGGAAAATTTTGTCCTACATGGGAAATTTCTTCTAACCCGGATAAAAATAAACTAAATTGCTCATACAAACTGGCTTGGTGAGTTAAATCTCATCTTCAGTGAGCTTCATCACATATTTTATAACTATTCAGTTCAAAAGTTGTTCTTTGCAAGCATTTGATTCATCGTGTTGCTCTGTAACTGACATGTGGCAGTATGATGCCATGCTAGCTATGTAGAGAGTTGACATTGGTGCCCTTTATTTGCTCATAGAGATGTTGGCTTGATCCATCGGCACCATCACTAGGAGTAGATATTTGACGATCCTCATGCAAATTGCCATTTGGCATGGAATTATATATATATATATATATATATATATATATAGAGAGAGAGAGAGAGAGAGAGAGAGAGAGAGAGAGAGAGCAGAGATCTTCTTGGTTTTTTCTATCTTATCTTTTTTTTCTCTCTCTTTATTTCCTTGCTAAATAGCATTTATGTGAGGACCTCGTCCTTGTTTCTTGGTCTTGTGGTGGACACATCATTTTGTGTTGATTTTCTCCTTGAGAGTGGAGTGGGAGGGAGATGGAATTAGAGAAGCCAGAATTGGGTTAGGGAAGGAAAATTAAGGATCTACTATTCGAGAGGTAGATCAGCGCTTCATAAGTTGATATACTATTCGAGAGGTAGATCGGTTCTTCACAAATCCTAGGCGCCGATAAAAACAACTCCAAAGAAAAAACTACAACAAACACATAAATCACATAATGAAAAATAAAACAACCAATTAATCCTAATATAAACCTTCCTACTTTCCTCCTAAATTTGAATTCAAATCAGTTCTCTTTTTCTAAATAAATCTTTTCTAATTCCCTCCCAAATTTAAATCAATCCTCTGTCCTTAAATAACTAATTCCCTTTTTAATTTGAATTCAAATCAGTCTTTTTTCTTTAAATAAACCTTTCATAATTCCCTCACAAATTTGAATTCAAATCAGTCATTTTCCCTAAATAAAATTTTCTAATTCCCTCCAAATTTTAGTTTTTTATGGTGATTAATTAAAGTTGAATTAATACCCTTTGCTCTTCTTGTTTACCGCTCACTCTAGTGGGGCTCACAGGCTCACCCGGTCCATCAAAAGTCTTGACAACCAAGGACTAAAAACTCTTTAAATCCAAATAAAGAACCAGTGATTAAAAGAATAGTGAAAGAAAAAAAAATTTTCTCTACTTAAAAGATTTGGTTGCTGTATATTTTGAATTTGCCATGTAAATTCCTTAATTGGTGGGTAGGAGTCTTATTGGCACTTGGACCCTTAGTTTCCTACTATTGGATCCCTGCTTGGATTCCACCTTGGAACTTTCTGGAGACTGGACAGAACTTAAAAAATTCCCATATTGAATTCTTGATGTCAAGAATTTGGTTCCTGTACAAGAACAGCGAGGAGATCAAGTAGATAACTATTTATAATAAGGGAAAATCAGCAGTAATTGAAAAATAATGGCAACAGAGAACCTGGTAGGGTTCGTGAAACTTAGTGGAGACTGCTTGGAATCTTGTATGAATGTTTGTGACGTAAGAGAAATGTGTTGATGACCTCTTCTGCTGTGAGCGGTAACTCGGGCAATCAAAATGTGGACAGCACTAACAGCCTGAAATTTCAATTGCTGCCAGCAATCTACTGCCTCTGAATACAAACACAACCGGATGAAAAACCAAGAAAAAGCTGAGACCAGCTTGCCAGCAGCTTTCTTGATGCGTTGACTGAGGGAAATTTTAGCTCAGCTGGCTGTCCGGTGGTTCCAAGGTGGTTTGGTGGCTGCTGCTGTCTGGAAAGATGCAAATGCTGGTGGAGGAGAGCCAAGGTAGTGGGAGAATGATGTTGGTGAAGTCCTAGACTCCACTACAAGCGCTCACTTTTCTTCTCTCAAGCTTTAGGGGAAATCCACCAAGGAATAGGATTTCACCCTCAGATTTCCAAAATATTAAATGAAATCAATTCCACCCCTCTCCCAAAGGAATAATAGGTATTTATAGAAACCCAAGGATCAAAAGAAGCAACAAATTACAATCCAATCCCTATTTAAGTAAATAATAAAATCAGCAAATAAAATCAGGGAAATAAATAATAATAATAATAATAATCAAGGTTTTAAAAGGCGAAATCGGGAATCGAGGTGTTTTTTCTAAGCGAGGCGAGGCGTAAGCCTCGAGGCGGATCGAGGCGTAAGCCTCAAAATGATTAAAATAAATTAATTTAAAATTATAAATAATGACAAAAAATAACAAAATATTATGTCAACTATGAATTTGAAGATTTGTTTGAAGATAATATTACTGGAATACAAGATTTAAAATAAACTCACTTAAAAATAAAACATCCCCTTAGGATCAAGACCCAAAGCAGGCTCATCATCACTTTGATTGTCTTCAGAAGAATCTTCATAATTAATGTCAAAGTCATCCTCAAACTCTTCTTCATCTATAATATTTTTTCTTTATCTCCTATATCAGTTAATATTTCATTAACTCTAAAATGAAACAATAGTAACATATAAAATAATTCATTATATTTATAAATACCTTTGAATTTTTTTGAAGCTCCAATCTCACTTTGTTTCTTTCTTTTATATGCTTGGGTAGTTGCTTCATTGGCTTCTTCATTGACATGAGTTTCTCCTTCTGCTTCAACTTCAGAAATATCTGCATTCTTAGGAGTAACCTATTCATCATCAGATTGTAACTCATCAACATGCAAAGGGTCAATTTCATTCTCAATATTTCCTTGATTCTGCAATTTGAGATGTCTATCTTTTAGTTTTTTGTTAAACATAACATAAATTAGTTTGTTCATTCGATCTGCTGTCAATCGATTTCTTCTCTTTGTATGAATTTGATTAAAGATGCTCCAATTATGCTCGCATGCAGAAGCCGAACACGTTAGGCTAAGAACTTTAACTGCAAAAGATTTCAATTCAGGAACATCATCTCCAAACTGAGCCCACCAACGTTCTACATGAAGACAAACATAGTATTTTATGAATATATGTTGAAGTAGATGACTTGAATATAAATATTAACATTAAAATTATAAATACACAAACTATAAACATACCAGGAGATCGTATTTTGTAGCATGCTTGTGCTGCTCTAAATCCAAACATTTCATTCTTCAAATGAAAATCCTCAATTTGATCATTCACTTTGAGGTAGTCTTCTTCAGAAATGAGTGTGTTCATACATGCATACAAACCAGTTTTTACCTCTTTATCAATATGAAAATCCTTATCATAATGAAATTGAGGGTTGAAATAGTACGCAGCAGCATGTAAGTGTTGGTGTAATTGTCGATCCCACTTTTCATCTATAATATCTCATATTTCTTTGTAGACACTTTCTTGACCTCCCAATTATTTTGCAATGTCTTCTTTAGCCATATTCATTACTTCATAAATAAATCCCATAGCCGGGGCCCTCTCACCATCAACCATTCTAAGCACCTTTACTAATGGTCATGTTATCTTCAAAGCATAATTTGTATTGTGCCAAAATGAATCATCTTTCATAACAATCTTTTTAACTTGTTTTTCTTGTTTTTTGGCCCATGAACTTTTATCCCACTCTTCAGAAGCAAACATTGCTTCCAAAGGTTGTCTTAACTCTTTGAATCTCTGCAATGTTAAATATGCAGTAGCAAATCTTGTAACAGCAGGTCTAATAATTTTATTGTCAGTGAATTTTCTCATCAAGCTAAGTAAACAAGAATGATTGTATATAAACTTACTAACAAATTTGGCCTTCAATATGGCTGATTTATGTTGAGGCAACTGTCCCAACCTCTCAAGCATCAAGTCAATACAATATGCAACATAAGGAGTCCAATAAAGGTGAGGCCTCTTCTCCATTAACATTCTCCCTGCATCTTTGTATGCACTTGCATTATCAGTAACAACCTGTAATACTAAGACATCTTCCACTTCCTCCACAACTTCATCCAACATTTCAAACAATAATTGTGCATCCTTTACAAAGCTTGAAGCATCTACTGATTTGGGAAAAACTATTCCATATAAATTGTTGACCAAGAAATTAATAATATTTCTATGTCGAATATCTGACCAACCATCTGACTTTATTGTCACTCCTGTCTCAATCCATGTCTTCTTAACATCATCCACCATTTTTGAAGTTGTCTTAACCTCCTCATTCAACATCCAAGTCCTCAGCTCATACATGCTTAGAAGTTGTAGTCCTCTTTCATAGCTTCCAATAGATCGTAACATATTGATCCATGACGGACTTCTAACAACATTAAATGGAATCCCATTTTTATAGATGAATCTGACGATATCCAAACAAACTCTGTTCCTGAGTTCTTTTGTAGATGTAGGAGGCTGAATATCCTGAGTATTTATGTTTTCCTCGTTATCAATATTTAGCTTAAATCTATCCATGGGCCCCCAACTGCCTCGGTCAGAAGAAACTAGATGGCTTCCAGTACTGAAACTTTCATGCTGTGATCCATAGTAAGAAGAGTTTCCTATCATCTCTTCCATATTTCTTTGTGTAACCTCCTTTGTGGTGGCAAACTTCTTTAAATAATCTGTACATTCCTTTTTCACCTCATCAGGTACTTTTGCACATGGTCCCACATTGACATGAGTGCAGACTAGATGATCCTTCAACCTCTTGACGCCACCAGTTATGCGTTTCTCACAGAAATTATATTTCATGTAAACATATCCCTTCTTTGCACATTCGCCTGACACTTCAACTTGAGTTCCATATTTCCATGCAGGATCTTTCCTTCTTGTGCTACTAGTCATGCTAATAATTTATAGAAATATTAAATAATCAACATAAAAAAACAACAATAGGACAACATGAATACAACAATATACCGGTTTGCCGGGGGTCCAAGGGGGCGCTGCCCCCTGGTGGGGTTCGACCTGCCCGGTCAACATTAGGACAACATGAATACAACAATATATCGGTGTATAATACACAACGTATGTAGCTATGCATTCAAAGGAGGGTGATAGATTTATTGGCCGTCGGATGGTGATTGATTATCGGAGTGCTATGACATCCACAACCATTGATCATCAGCCACCTATGTATATTATTGTGCATGAGATGCATTCTCCATCACGGATAGTAGATCCTTGTATTCACCACGATCTTTTATCTCTTGCCTATAAAGGATCCAACACACTAGTGATGCATTCATTATCGTTGTTTATAGATAAGATCATTATAAGAGTGAAGAGTTCCCCTATAGTAGCTTGTAGGAATTTACACTTTGATTTGATTATTTTACATTCATAGGCATTTGCACTTGATGTGCCCATCAATCACCTTCTGCTTGGTGTTTGTATATCGACATTGAGTGTATGATAACGTAGTTGCATTCATCCACTTCTTCATGCATGTTGATTGTCGTTGCTTGCAAATTTGATTGCATTTGCTTATGTCTTGACATTGATCATAGAACATCGTCACATTCACTCCGCTCATATCGCTTATTGATATTTGCTTGTACTTAAATTACATGCTGAATTTCTCTTGGTCACATTTGATTGCATGATTGACATAGACGTCACTTGCATGAAGTTCAACTTTGGAGTTTTGCTCACCACCAATGATATTCAGCATTTTACTGATGTTACTTACAAACCTCTATTTTTACTTTGACATTCATCTATCCAATGTCAAGTTCTCATTTATTTGATCCTTGCTCATTTCAAATTCCATGATGTTATGAGTTTAGTTCTTTAAAATCCATTCAAGCTTAAGTTTCACTTAATTTTGTGAAGCTTAAGTTCAATGTCCAAGCATGGTCCCGTTCATTTGAATTTGAGTCCAAATTGTCAATGTCATATCAAGTTCAAGTGCATTTAGTTCAAATCATTGTCCAAACTTGAGTCCAAGTCTTGTTGTCCAAATCAAGTCCTTGCTTGAGTTCGAGTAGTAAGCTCAAGTCATATGTCTCACGTAGTCCTTTGCAAATTCAAGTTCAAAAAGATTGAGTCTTTGTTGAAGTTCATATTCTTTTAAATTTTAGTTCATTTAAGTAGATTGAATCAAGTTCACAAGTCCCATTTGTTCAATCGAGTTCAGGTATGACCTCGTGTTCACCCGAAATTTCGGCATCCTCCCGGCGTCTCTCCCGTTTAGAGGAAAACTGGGCCTTTCCCACCACGTGCAATAAAGGGTGCATGGTAGGTGCCCTCGGACGAGGACACCACGGCTGTGATTTTTCTTCCCACCACGCGCAATAAAGGCGTGCATGGGGTCTTTGACGGTACCTGTTTAAAAAGCCGTTTGCTTTCCCCCCGCTCGGGGGTACTTATGAGTGACCCCGCCTCGCCGTAGGTGCCGCACCGGGGTCCCATCCCACCACGCGTAATAAAGCCGTGCATGGGCGATTTTTCAGCCCGCCACGAATATTGAAGTAGGGTTTTGAGTTTTGGAGGTTCATACCTTCGCGGGGTTGTCGGCGTTGGCACGTGGATCGAGGCAAAAGGAGAAGAGGGGTATGAGAGGAGTCTTCTTTATTTTGTAACTAATTATAACTAAAAAAAAGTTTAATTATGATTAATAATAAATAATTACAATTAAAAATAATTAGTTAAAATTTAATTAATTGTTATTAATATACTACTAATTAATAATTAACTATAATTAAAAATAATTAATCATAATTAAATTCAATTAATTATGTTAAATTATTATTAATAATAATTAACTAAATTAGAAATAATTAATTATAGTTAATTTAATTAATTATAGTTAATTAGTAATTAGAAAATATTAAAAATGACCTTTCTTTATTAGATTTAAACGAGAATTTGACCTTCATTAGGACACAATGGAGAAAAAGGATTCATGTAGCCGACCCCACGTAGTGGGATAAAGGCTTGTTGTTGTAATTAGTAATTAGAAATAATTAATCATAATTAAATTTAATTTACCATAATTAGTTTATAAAATAAAAATTATACAAGATTTGACAAGGATTTAAACTAGATCCAACTTAAACAAACGGATTCATGCAAATTTGAGTAGGATCAGATACAGGGTTAAGCAGGATTTACACAGGATTTAGGCTAATTCCTGATAAATCTCACTGCAGAGCAAATCCTCTGCTTCCCTCGTCTCAGTTCGACGGCTTCATGGGATTTGGCCGAAGAAACGAGTAGAAAGGAGAAAGTTGCCTTCACGGCCAACAATCCCTGTTATTGCTTCCGATAAAATGTCGTAACTTCCACTACACTAGGAAGAGAAAGTCGTCGAAGGTGCGAATGGCAGAGGGGAGTTGGAGGCAGAGGACTGACGGCAGATCTTAGTTAGGGCTTGTGAATGGAATAGGAGGAAGGATGCTTAGGCTTGCTGTGTGGATGTTGCCTAAGGTGCGACTAGGGTAGAGCCACAGAGACGTCGGCCTGTTGTGGAGGTTGGGAAAGTCGGAACAGGGTCGGTTGGCTCTACGGAGGAAGGAGGCAGAAGTCGTAGCAGCTGCTTGCCAGAGCGTCGTGGGAGAGAGCAACCGAATGGAGGTCTCTTCCTCTCTTATTTAACGACGAGGTGTAGCGTCGTTTTGAACAACGGTCGCAGGATTTGAGCAGATCTTACAGAGAAGTGATTGGAGCGGCGCCGATCTACAGGATTTCAGCTGGATTTTGGGGAATTTCAACGAAAGTTCTGCACGATTCGTGGTATGGGTAAAATATTTTAAGCATTTTTTGTTTTCTTTTTGCTTTATCTGTTGGAGGTCAACAAACTCTAAGAAATGCTGAAATTTGGATGAAGCTAGAACTTCGGTCAACATTGCTGTAACACCCCACAGTATCACTTAATAGTACTGTCAGGTATCACAAGCATAACCTCCATTTAAACATCAAAACACATTAACATACAATTCTTTCAGTATAGAATTTATAAATTTTAATAACAGATCATTCACTGAATACATGAAAGCATCTAAAATTCAAGTACTCCAAATATAAACTTACAGAGCCACTACAACAATCAACTAATACAATATTGTAATGTTTCATACCTCCAAAAGTAGACTCACTAATAAATCTAACTTTAAAATAAATTGAAGAAACACTTGCATCAATCTTCTCCTTGCTCTTTCCTGTAACAACAACCAGTAAAAATATACTGGTGAGTTATGAGGCCCAATAAGATATGCAATTCCATAACAATAAAAAAATGTAATAACAAAAGAATTATAATGTTGAGCTAATAATTTGATCCACTTATCATTCATTGTAAAGCATCAAAAACATCATTTTGAACTTTCCCCAATATGTCAATTGAGATATATATTGAATATTTAATTCTTTAAAAGTTTGGTTATACATTAACATATTTAATGGAGCCAATATTAACCTGGCATTATTACCATTGAATTTCATAGATGTTCCTTTTGCCTCTTTAGGGGTCCCTTTTGTCCCACATGCTATGCAGATATCCATTTCCTTGGGGTCCCTTCTTCCCCATCTATAATTCAGGTTTCATATTGGGTCCCTTTTGCCCATCTGATAATATAGATATCATAACATAACATAGCCAATCTTTATTAATTAAATATTCAATAACTCACATTTTCATACTTCATAATTGATTTCCATGGTTAATGATTGATTCATCTGATGTAGGAAGAAGTGATATGCTTCTAATATTTAACATCATAACATCATAAACATAACATAAAGTCATCATGAATTTGTGATTTATAACAATCATGAATTTCCGTCATCATTTGCATGTATAAAATATTTATGCATGACATTTACCAATTGCTTATTTGCTCTTACGATAAATGTAGTTATAATTAAAAATAATAAACATTCTTATACATGTTCATACCTCATATTTTCTTGATCATGAGAATTTGATCCTACTAATATATGGCATTAAATCTCCTATGCATACATTAAAATCATATACTTTAATTGAAGTATTGCATTCTTACTTCCTTGTCGAGGAGTTTCCTCAAATCCTCTACTTTGAATTTTTCTTCAATTGTAAGTCACTTCAAAGCTCTCTCTTTGCATATGATCAAATTTATCTATGACACCATAAGTTATAACCTCTTTAAGAACTTCCACTACCATAGGAAATCTACCTTAGGAACTTACCTTGATTTCCTTTTCTTCAAGCTTTATTCTTCCTTCAATATTCTCACTTCCTTCTCACTTAGAATTCAAACTTCAATTTATTTAGAAAATTCCATATTAATCACATCAAATTCTTGATTACAATGTTCATAAATTTCCATATTACTAATAGGATAATACCTGCACTTAACGGTTACAGTACTGTGATGAATTTCCTCCAAACAATGAGTCGGATCTCTGCAAGGATGCTTACGGTCACCACCCAGCCTCTCCGCCTCTTGCTACAGTCCAGGTAACCAAAATTCCGAACAATGTTACAGTCCCGCAGGAATTCCTTCACCGAAATGCCTTCAGTTTCTGTACACCATGCCGATAGTGGAATAGAGATTTCTGGATTGCTTGCGGTAATTCCACTGCACTGAATTCCCTCACAATAAAATTCCAAAGGCTCTCCACGGGAATGCAGGTAAAGCCAATGGGAAGTGGGTCCCACTTCTAACTGCTTACACCCAAAAGCCTTTTCTGAAAACATCCTTTCAAATTATTAATGCTTTTAAAAATAATTAACTACTTGCACATAACATAAATCTATTAATACTTCTTTATTTAAATACTAAATATAAATTTATTCCTATATAGATAATTACCTGAATTTCTTGTTCTCACAATTGCATTGTCTTATGTTGGAATCCTTACAAGCTCCCATTAATAATTGTCTCCCATTAATAATTGCATTATACATGAAATGAAAATTTATTTATATGCTTAGTTCTTTTATGATGCATTAGCTTCTTTGAGATAAATACTCTATTTTGATCATCACAAGCCATACGCTTAGAATTAGAAGTTACAAGCGACGATTGGAGTACATGCGGGTAATTAGTTTTAAAAATAAGATTTTGAATTAGCATATTTTTAATCCCGCGCAGAATTCTCAAACATTGATGTTTGTAAATTTAGCACATTTGTCAAAGTACCTACATGAACACTGCCGTTGCCAGATCCCAAGTTCTGGATGAGAAAAGTGGAGGGTTGCGTTAGGTAGTCGACAGCCAGCGTAAAATTTGTCGAACAATAATGACATGAAGCTAGGGCGTCCCCTGGAAGCGACGCGCTGTATGGCCTGAATACAGTGACAAGTGTGCAAGGGCCGCTGCACCGGCGCCCGGGTGCAGTGTTAAATAGGCAAGGGTTCCCACATCAAGGATGGATGTGGACAAAGAAGCTAGTTCATGAAACTAAAATTAGGATAGGAACTTGGAATATAGGTTCCCTTACAGGAAAATTAATGGAATTAATAGATATTTTGATTCATAGGAAGTTAAATATTTTGTGCATCCAGGAAACTAAGTGGGTTGGAGAGAAGGCTAAGCAAATTGATAGTTTAGGATTTAAACTTTTGTATTCGGGTAGGAGTTGTACTAGAAATGGTGTAGGTGTTATTATAGATAAGAGTTTAAAGGATAATGTTATAAAAATTAATAGGATTGGAGATAGAATTATAGCTTTAAAGATTGTTGTTGATGATAAGATTGTTAATATTATAAGTGCTTATGCTCCTCAAGTAGGTTTGGATATGAGTTCTAAATTAAATTTTTGGAATGACTTAGAAGAATTAATACAAAAGATACCTCTTGAAGAAAGAGTTTTTATTGGAGGAGATTTAAATGGACATGTTGGTAGAGAGGTAGATGATTTTAAAAGCTTTCATGGTGGCCATGGATTTGGAACGACGAATGAAGGTGGCAAGACCATTTTAGATTTTTGTTTAGCTTATGATTTTTCAATTGCTAATACCTTATTTAAGAAAAAGAATGAGCATCTCATCACTTATAAAAATGGATATAGTACAACCCAGATTGACTATTTTCTTATTAGAAAATTAAATCGTTTAGATTGCAAAGATTGTAAAGTTATTCCGAGTGAAAATTTATGTACCAAACATCGATTATTAGTTTTGGACTTTAAGATAAAGGGTCATAAAATAAAAAATAAAGTAAAACATTTTTCTAGGATTAGATGGGGGCATTTAAAGAAATTTTAACAAAAATATTTTTGAGAGTAAGATTTTAGATCTTAAGATTTTATCTGTGCATGAGGATGCTAATGTTATGTGGGAAAAAGTGACTAGTGATATTAAGAATATTGCAAAAGAGGTGCTTGGATATCAAAGGGAAAAACTCATAATAGTAAAAATAGTTGGTGGTGGAATCCAAATGTGCAAGAAAAGATTAAAAATAAGAAGATTTGTTATAAAAATTGGTTTAATTTTAAAAATTCTGATAATTGGAAAATATATAAAGTGGCTCGTAAGAATTCTAAGAAAGTAATATGCGATGCAAAGACATTAGCTTTTAGTGATTTATATAATAGATTAAATACTAAGGAGAGAGAAAGATATATGTATAAGTTAGCCAAACAAAGAGGTAGGAGTAGTAAGGATTTAGTTCAAGTGAAGTGTATTAAGGATGAAGATAAAAAAATACTTTTCTTAGAAGATGATATTCAACAAAGGTGGATGAGATATTTTGCTAAACTTTTTAATGAATATTGTCAAAATAAGATTTGACTATAGTGACCTTAGCACCCTAAATGAAAATAAAGATTTCTGTTTTTATCGGCGTATTAGTAAAACTGAAGCTAGAGATGCTTTAAAGAAAATGAAGGGTGGAAAAGCTATTGGACCTGATGATATTCCAATTGAGGTGTGGAAATGCTTAGGAGATGAAGGGATTTTTTGACTTACTAAACTTTTTAATACTATTTTGAAGACTAAAAAGATGCCAGATGAGTGGAGAATGAGTGTGTTAATTCTTATTTTTAAGAATAAAGGTGATGCACAAGTTTGTACGATTTATAGAGGTATTAAGTTAATGTGTCATACGTTAAAACTATGAGAGCGAGTTATGGAGCATAGGTTGCGGCA
Source organism: Dendrobium nobile (assembly GCA_022539455.1). Lineage (NCBI taxonomy): Eukaryota > Viridiplantae > Streptophyta > Magnoliopsida > Asparagales > Orchidaceae > Dendrobium > Dendrobium nobile. The sequence goes on from CM039731.1 coordinate 27,576,283, forward strand.
TGATACTAATGTTTCTCAAAATCAATTTGGATTCATGCCAGGTAGGTCGACTATGAAAGCCATACATTTTAAGAGGTTTGATGAAGAAATATAGAGAAAATAAGGAGGATCTACATATGGTATTTATTGATTTAGAAAAAGCATATGATAAAGTTCCAAGAGAAGTGATATGGAGAGTTCTTGAAAAGAAATGAGTCAATAATGCTTATATTCAAATCATTAAAGATATGTATGCAGGAGCTATTACTTGTGTTCAAACACAAGGTGGTTTGACCAAGTATTTCCCTATTTCGGTTGGGTTACATCAAGGATCATCCTTAAGCCCATATCTTTTTGCTTTAGTCATATATGTTCTCACTAGACATTTGCAAGAGGATGTACCTTGGTGTATGCTTTTTGCTGATGATATTCTTCTTGTTTTTAAGACTAGAGAGGGAGTTGAAGGTAAACTTGAATTATGGAGGTCAACCTTAGAGTCTAAAGGTTTTCGCTTGAGTAGATCTAAAACAGAATATATGGAGTGTAATTTTAGTAGTAATAGACCTAGTGAGAGGATTGTGACTTTGGGCGATCAAGTCATTAATAAGAGTACACGTTTTAGATATCTTGGATCTATTGTTCTAAGTGATGGTGAAATAGATGGGGATATTATCAGCAGAATTCAAGTTGGATGGTTGATGTGGAGGAATGCATCGGGCTTGTTATGTGATAGAAATGTACCCCTCAAACTTAAGGGAAAATTCTATAAGATGTTAGTGAGGCCTGCAATGCTTTATGGTGCCGAATATGTTGGCCATTAAAAGAGAAGCATAATACTATGTTAAGTGTGGCAGAGATGAGGATGCTCAGGTGGATGAGTGGCTTTACCCTTAGAGATAGGATACGAAATGAGCATATACGTGAAAAGGTTGGAGTAGCTTCAGTAGAAGATAAGATTAGAGAGAGTCGCCTTAGATGGTTTGGTTACATAACAAGGCGGCCTTCTGATGACCCGGTTAGGAGAGTAGAGGTATTAGATTTGACTTGTGTTAAGAAAGGTAGGGGTAGACCTAAAAAGACTTGGTTAGAAAATATTAGGAATGACCTTTCTTTATTAGATTTGAACGAGAATTTGACTTTTAATAGGACACAATGGAGAAAAAGGATTCATGTACCCGACCCCACGTAGTGGGATAAAGGTTTGATGTTGTTGTTGTTGTTGTCAAAGTACCTACATGGTGCATATGTATGCTTTAAGTATATTGGCAAATTTTTTGATGCGCTCATATGATACATGAGCATGTAAATACACTTTGATGCAGTTGCATGGCGTGTTCCCACGTTTTTTCAATGCAATGCACTTTGTTGGGTTGTTGCAGGCTATCTGATGCCATGCATGATTTTCTAGGCGTACGAGTGGGAGATTTGAGAAGAGAGGTGAGAGGGTACAAGTGGTGGAGAGTGACAGGATGACAACCTTGAGTGAGGTTTGACGGACGGATTGGGGTTGTTGGTAGATCGGTTGTAGGGGAGGAACGAGTAGTTGGGCTTTGAGGTGGAGCTGGGATGGTCATTTTGCTGTGGTTAGAGATAGTGTGGAGTGGAGATGGGCTGTATACTGGTTATAGGGAAGAGTAGTTGCAGGTAGTGAGCAGCTGGGTTAGAGAGGAAGGCTAGGAGATAGGGGTGGGCTTGGCTTATGGGGTTTGTCTGTAGAAGGGAAGTGTGGTTTGGGGGAGGTAGTGGTCGGTTGATGGTGTGTGGGAGATGAAATGGGTTGTAGTTGGAAGGTGTTCGAACAAAGGAGGGAGCTTCTGCAGGTCAAGTAAGTAGTTGGGAATGAGGGTAGCAAATGGTGAGGTGCAGGAGGTGAAGATGACAGTTGTTGGGTGAGGAAGAAGGTGGCACAGTAGTTGGAGATTGGGTTGGTATGTTGGTACTGGGGAGTTGGATGGGGTGAGATGGAGCAGCCAGGGTTGATGAGGGAGCAGGCTTGGGTAGCTGGAGAGGAGATGAGCAGATTAGGAGAACGTGTGGGTGGAGGCTTGCATATTAGATATTAGGTGCTTCTCCCTCTCTTTTTTTATTTGAACTGGGCAATTGGCAGAGTGATAGGATATGGGAGCCAGAGCTGCATTTGCAGGGGATTTGATAGGGATTTGTTGCAAATAAGATACAAGATAACCTTTTTGTTTATATTATATTATATTATTTGTATTATATACATATATATTGGTATAAGATTTTAATTTTTTTTATTAAAATAATATAGGGAAAGTGCAAAATGACCCTCACATGATAGTTTTTTTACTCGTTTCTTCTCATTTTGTGTGTCGATGCCTCGTGTGCAGGCAAATTTCATCTTTGGACTCGCGCGATGATCCATACAATACGAGTATCCATAGTAGGTAATTTTAATGTTCTAGACACAATGGTGAGGTTCGTTTCATGAATGGGTGCCGTTCGGACAACATCGCACAATGTCATGTCCGTAGACCATTGTCTTTGACCTCCTTAACTCGAATTGATTGCAAGGGGTATTCCTTGAGGTTTTTTTTTTTTGATGTTTTGAGCGCAACGACGTTGTCCATTTCATCGCATGCTGTTTGGGCAGTGTTGGGCAGCATTGCGCCTGCTCGCCAACCATCTTGCTTGACATCATTTTCTATTGAGCTGAGCACGAATGACTTTCTTGGCAAGTTCAACGTCCTGAGTGTTTTAGTGCGATTCATTTCATAATTGGATGACATCTGAGTGCTTTCGTGCACAATTGAGTTGCTCTAATTTTCATTTTAAACGATGTCTTGTCCGCTAACGATTTTCCTCCTCGCTTGTCTGATTAGAATGCACGCGGAGGTCAAAATTAGTTGCATACCGAATGTAATAACTTTATGAAAGAATTTAACACTAAAGTAATGCTTTTAACAAGGTTCTAAAAATCAGAACATACATAAAAGCAGAAGGATAAGTTTATGATTCAATGATTCGACTGGGGTTGAATTGAATGACGTAATAAATATGAAAATTATTAAATAAAATTTAAATAACAGAATAATCATGTAATAAGATAAATTTTTGATTAAAAAATAAATTTAATTAACACATTAATAATATCTTATGTAATTTTAAATTTAAATATATTTAAGGGTGTAAACGAGTCGAGTCGAGTCGAGTATTTGCTTTATCAAGCCTGACTGGTTTAATCCTTAATGAGCTCGAGCTCGAACTCGAGATCGAGCTCAATTAGTGGGCTCGAGATTGACTCGTTTATAAAATATAAAGCTTGAGCTCGACTCGAAAGCTCGAGCTCGTTTGAAAAGCTCAAGCTCGAGTTCGTTTGAGAAACACCAACGCATGTGATGCATATTATTATATATAAAAATAATATTATAAATAATATATATATAATATATATATATATATATATATATATATATATATATATATATATATATATATATAATATATATGATTATATCGAGTAGCTTGATAAGCTTTCGAGTCGAGTCGGGTTGAGCTCGAACTCGAGCTCGTTTATCATACGAGCTCGATTGTAGGCTCGAGCTCGAGCTCGAAGCTTGATAAGCTCGGCTCGCGAGCTCGTTAACAAGTCTGAGTTCGAGCTGGCTCACTTACACCCCTAAACATATTCAATCTTTAAATTTAATTCAAATTTAAAAAAAATAGCTTATATATAAATTTATAAATTTAATATAAATTATTATTATTTTATATTATATGTTTAAATTAATTTATATTTATAAATATATATTAAAGTTAGATTATTTATTATAAATAAATAAATAAATAAATAGTTTTTATAGTATATAAATAAGAAATAAAGTATATAATTTATTTAACATTATTAATTAAAAAAAATATTATTTACATCATAAAAAAATTGTTTTAAAATAAATAATGTATGTTGTAAACTTAAGAATAAGAATTTCAACTTATTTAGTCCCATATCATTTGGGAACTTCCTTTTGATAATATTTATATTATTTCTTGAGTTTGGATGAGATAAGAACTTATATGGAGTGATGAAGCCATGTGAAATATTTAGTTGGAATTTTTTTTAATAAAAAAATTAAGTGTTCTAAATTTAAATTAATTTGTTAAATTATAAGTATTATTTAATATTTTATTCTTAATGTGTTAAATTAATTTATTTAATTATTTATGTAATTCAAAAATTGAACTGGTCGGTTCAAGGGAATTAGGACTGGGCGAACTGAGGCTTAAAGATATTCTTAAATATATTGGAACAAAGTGAGATTGAAGCTTCAAAAAAATTTAAAGATATTCTTAAATATAATAACTTATTTTTTATGTTATTATTGTTTCATTCTAAGGCTAATGAAATATTAACTGATATAGGGGATAAAGTAAAAAAATATTATAGATGAAGAAAAATTTGAGGATGACTTTGACATTTGTTATGAAGATTCTTCTGAAGACAATCAAAGTGATGATGAGAGGGGGGGCCTGTGGGGGCTCGTGCCCCCCCCTCCAAAAAAATTTTTTTTTTACTATGCTTAATTCTCTAAATTTTTCCTCTGCACGCCGTAGTTGAGATTTATTTTATTATTTTTTTCCCATAGTTGCCCCCTTTGGCTGTTGTTCTTGCATTTTGGGTCCCACCCTCTCTCTCTCTCTCTTCTATCTCTCTCCTCTCTCTACATTTCTTCTCTCTATCGGTGAGTGAAAGATAAAAAATTCCTCTCTTTTTTTTGGGAAATAAAAAATTCCATAATTTTTTTTATTATTTTGAAAACCTCATATATCTTTTATAGTAGTTTCTATAATTAAAATCAATAAATTATACTAGATAAAAATTATAATATTTAATTTAAATAAAAAAGCTTATTATAATTTTCATATATTTTTAATATTCTTTTATATTAATAAGATTCAATTTTTTTATATATTTATTACTCATTATAAAATAATTTTTAACTATATTATTATTTATAGTAGATATGAAAATGTACTATAAAAGAATACTTGAAATAGATGAACATAACAATATACAATCCACATAAATTTGTGTTGAAATTTATTTAGATGAGTATGACAATAATTTTTTTTAATTATTATAGAATTTATCTTCTTACAAAAATTATTATAAAAAAAATTAAAATCCCAATGTCAATTTCAAGCTCGAATGAAAAGTTTAAGGATATCTTAAGAATCGTAAATTTGTGCCCCCCTAGATAAAAATTTCTGGCTCCGCCACTGAGTGGGTCTTGATCCTAAGGGTATGTTTTATTATTAAGTGAATTTATTTTAAATTTTGTATTCCAGTAATATTATCTTAGAATAAATCATCAAATTCATAATTGACATAATATTTTGTTATTTTTTGTCATTATTCATAATTTTAAATTACTTTTTTTTTTTCGTTTTGAGGCTTACGCCTCGATCCGCCTTGAGGCTTACGCCTTGCCTCGCTTAGACAAAACGTCTCGATTTCGCCTTTTAAAATCTTGAGAAATACATTCTATTATTTTAATTATACAGAAGATTTGTAGGAGAAAATGAAATTTTGCTTATTTTAGTGCTAAAATCATCAAGTTGTTTGTTTATTCAAATATAAACTGGTTTCGGAGTTCCAATAAACTTATTACTTTTCTAAGTTTGTGGAATCAAGCTCATTCTTTCATTTTATATGCTGATTGTAAGGCTTATCCCTTTGATTGCCTAATCAATCCCGTTATACCTGTCCAATTGAGATTCATTCCATAGATAGCAGGGATAAGGCGTTGACGTTCATTTGTGATCCCTTGAACTTTCTCACCTCAGTATTGACTGATGAACATGACTTTTAGTTATTGGCAATCTATCGCTAGGGATTTTGAAAAAAATCTCCAGCAAAGTCATTTTGTTACTACCTTTTTCATATTGAATGAGTTGTTCTTGTCTGTTGAGCCATATGAACTTGTGTTTTTGCATTGTGATGGGCCTTAAAATATTCTTATTCATCTTCTTAAATGCTCTAGAAGTTGATGAATGTTAATGCTTAGCGTCTTTAACACCTGCCATGAACATCCCGTGCATACAATGCTCCTTCCACATTTATCCACATGGTCAATATAATTTAAAAACATGTATTGTTAATACTTTGATAATTGATTGAATTATTGCTAGTGATGTAGGACACAATTATTTGAATGGCATAACGTGCCTTGTACGTGTCATTCTTGCAGTATTAGAATTGATTAAGTAATAAATATGTAAATCAAGTGTTATTTTATTTAGAAGGTTATTTCATAAAATATTTATTTTTTTATGAAATTCTCATCTTGATGTTTTAGTTTCTCTTTGATTATATTCTTATTATTTGTATTTTCTTACATGTAAAATCCTCTTTTAGTTGCAAGAAAATTTCATGAATGATGATACAAATGCAAAATTACAAACATCTCTCTTTGCTTCTTTAAGGGTGGCCAGCCACACCTTTCATCTCTATCTTAATATCTTTATCTCGCTATCTTTGAGTATGTTTTTCATTTGGCCTATTCACTACATGAATATAGGGACTTTCTTGCGGATTTATCTACTAGAAAAAGAGAAATCCGTCGGAAATATTCATTTTCGATTGATTTCATTCTGTTGGTAAAACCCGTGTTAGAAAAACATTGCATCAATTTTTTGCCGCTGGAGATGTTACCGACGGATTTATGGCGGATTTTCATCGTTTTACACCGGTGGATCTTGAAATGAATTCCCACTGGTGATTTCGATGGACATTTCCACCGGTAATTCCAGTGGATAATACCTCCATAAATTTTGCATGTCTATTTCCAGCAACAAATCCGCTAGAAACTTGTAGCTCAGATAAAAAAAAGCATTCATCATACTAATTCTTCTACAATAACCCACAAAGAATGTATTATTCACATAAATGAACTCAACTAGGAAAATAAATAAACATAAATCCTACAAGAACATCATTCTAAATGCATTAAACGATAGTCAATCACTGTAATGTACAAACGATAGTCAAAATATATTAGTTCTTAAATATTATAAAAAACCAACAAAAAAACTGCAAGCAACCATACTCTAATCCTCTTCCATTCCCTCACTCTCCTCAATTTGTGTAGGGTGCTTTTCACAAAACTGCCCCTTGAATCTGTGCAACTCATAATGCATATGGTTTTGCTGCATTTACATATCAGCTTGTAATTTTCACACTTGCTCTAGTTTTGTTGTCAGAGCAGCCACTTTTGGCTAATTTTTTCTGGCTGCTCCTTAAGAAACCTGATGCGCCAGACGACTGTCCCTCAAATGTATATGCTTGTGAGCCAAATCCATAAACTTTGACCTTCTGCATTCCACCAATTGCTTGTGACCATATACTATAGTACGAATAATTCGTCGATCCCGTAGAGGATCCCTTTGGAACTTTAGGCTCTTTATCCATTCACAAATTAATAACCTCTGTTCTAAATTGAGGGTGAATGGGGTTTTTGTCTTTAATAAGTCTTTCATTTTCACCATCCCTCAATTCTAGATGTCTTCTTTTGCAGTATTTCTTTAGGTCTATACTAAATTTACATTATCTTTTGATTTTTCCTTTTATATCTATCACTATGTTGATGACATTATCAAAAAGTTAATCTCAATATTAATGTTTAAAATTGCGTGATCAGGTATTGAGGCGTTTTTCATTCATGAGGTGAGGCGTAAGCCTCAAGGCGTTAAGCCTCAAAATTAATAGATTGCGTAAACATAAAATGATAAATTTTTATATATTAATGAGTAAATAATATATAAGACATAAAAATACATATGATATGAAGTGAAATCAAAATATCCAAATAATATGACAACGGGAAATATAGTTCAACTCAAACTCCATATTTTCCAAATTACAGTATTCTTTTCATTAACATATAATTTCAAAAATAAATAGCAATGTTGGAGGAGACACTAGCCTAACTCGCGGTAGAAGAAAACTCCAAGCAAGAGGCGAAGAGCAGCTCTCGGTGGAAGGAAGCCGACGCCGAACGAAGAGGGAAAAGGTCGCTTGAAGAAGGGAGAAAACCCTGTTTTCGGGAAATGATGGAAGACAGCGCGGGGGGGGGGGGGGGGGGGGGGGGGGGGGTAGGGGGTTCGAACTGAACATATATATATATTAGGTTAGTTTTTTTTTTAAATTTGTAGAGGCGGACGCCTCTAAAATGTGAGGCGAGGCGCGCCTCAGTAAACTTGAGACATGCGCCTCAAATCCTAATCTCATTGCGTGCGCTTTGAGGCTTAAAGGGGCGAAATTGCGGTGAGGCGCGCCTCTTATTGCGCAATTTTAAACCATGCTCAATATGTATGACATCTAAGTTATGTCTGATCAAGTTTGTTTTCCAATATGGAAACAATAAAAAAATATTTATTTTTTGATCCAATTGTGGCTCAATTCATATCCCGATACTATGTACTCATCTAATGTAGGTGTGTCAATCATTGTGGGTATCATTTTCGCTCTCTCAAAAACTTGATTACTCGTTAATGTTGGTGGGGGTTGTGCCTTCTCAACTTATTTTTTTGTGAAATCATCTTTTTTTCACTTGAATGGATGGTTAGCAGGTAAGAACTTACGGTGATAATCGAATCAAGTATTCTTGCCTCCATGTTTCAATGTGAATGATTTACTAAATTCCATGCAATATGAGCAAACTAACTTCCCTGTAGTGCTCCAATCTGATAGCGTATAAGATGTAGAAAAGTAAGTGCTTCTCAGTCTTAGCTTCTGAAGGATGAGTTAAAACATCTGCTTGAGAAATATGTTTGTTATGCCATCTCATGTGTGCAGCGGAGCTCGTTGATGTATATAGACGATGCAGTCTAGGAATAATGTGTAAATTAATCGACTAACTGAAACATCCTTCTATTTTTTATGTTTTAAAGATTTTGGTTTAAATCATGGCGCGCTGCAATGGTGACATGTTGTCTCTGACAAATCATCATTGTAGTACAACATGCAGCCGTTAACACAATAATATATTTTTGTAGCAACCAAAGCATAATTTGAAAACTAAACTTTTTAGTTTTGTATAAATATGTTGGAATTCTATTATCTGCAGAGTTGATATCTTTAAGCAACCCAACAAATTGATTAAAACATGATCGAGAAACATTATATTCAATCTTTATACTCAATATCCTAAGAATGAATAATAAATCTATTCATTTGTTAATATTTTTCGTCCAGACAACAGTTGATTATATATTCAATTCTTTTGACTTTGAATATCCATATAAAACATGATCTAGAAAATCCTACACATGAACAATCCTAAAAAAAAATATAGTAGTAAGATGATCTACCTTGAAAGTAAAAATAACAAATAAAAGAGAAGAATAATGTAGGAACACAAAGATAGGGTTGATTTTCTTATTTTTGCTTTAAGCAAGATACAATTGATCTACTATTCGAGAGGTTGATCAACTCTCCCACAAACTCTAGACGCTGCTAGGAACTCACAATAAACACTAGGAAATAAGCTTAGCAATATTCCCTAAACTATAGACAAACTCCCTCTTAAATAGTCTAGAACACCATAACACAATTAGAACCTTCCTAATCAGCATAAACATAATTTAGGAAACATTTCTAAATAAATAGAACATTCTTAATCAGCATAAACATAATTTAGGAAACCATTCTAAATAAATAGAATGGCGACACTCAAGACCGAGGGTGGGGGCGACGACCGCATAAAATTGAAGGACGAAGGAGTTGTGAGTGCCTAAAATATACTCGGAATAGCTATTTTGTGTGAAAATGGCGGAGGAAGAGATGTGGGGTGGAAATAGAGCCCATTTCCGCCGGAAATGCCCCATTTTGGCTACAACCAACTTTCCGTCAGTGATTCTGACAGAACACAATCCGCCGGAAATAACAATTTTCCTTTAGTGATTTATGTTCTTATTCTCGTTTTTGGAGGACTTCTAATACAAGCTTCCCATCTCTTATCAATCAAGCAGCTCAAAGGCAATTTAATCCTCATCATCACCAAGCTTCTTACACAAAAAGAAGAGTGTTCCTACTTCCATGCCCCCATCAGTTTGCATATTTTTCACAATAGGATATGATTCTTTATTATAAAGTTGAGTGGGGAAGCTTATGACATTTTACATTAGTAAAAAAAAGATAACAATAAAGTTTGTTTTCTAGGTCGCTTCTTCCAGAGGCTACGATAAAATTTGTTTTCTTATTCTCTTTTTTGGTGGACTTCTAATACAAGCTTCCCATCTCTTATAAATCAAGCAGCTCAAAGGCAATTAATCCTCATCATCATCAAGCTCCTTACACAAAGAAGAGTTTTCCTGCTTCCATGCCCCCATCAGTTTGCATATTTTTCACAATAGGATATGATTCTTTATTATAAAGTTGAGCGGGGAAGCTTATGACATTTTAAGTTAGTAAAAAAAAGATACAATAAAGTTTGTTTTCTAGGTAGTTTCTTCCAGAGACATTGCTTTCTTTAGCATGTGGCACTTTTAGTCGGAGTACTTTCATTTGATGAACACGAGGATGTTAGAAATAGTTTTGTTTTCTCAATGTAGGTTCTCTTCTAGTTCAATTTGAGCACTGTTAATCTATTTGGTAACACCTTTGTAACGCTGACATTTTCCTGGCAGCAATTAGGTAATGCCGTAATGGTTGTAAGTTGTAACTTCTCTACTTTGTTCATGGAACTTCAGTTTGCAGCGCTGATATGTTCATATTTTGCAGATTATTCATTTTGATCGAGCATAAAGAAGGGAGAAAAAAACATTTTTGAAGGAATTTGGATGTGAAACTCTGCTTATGGCTGAAAAGGTTATGATTCGAGCATCAAAATGGGATGTGGCCACAGAAGCTCACGTAGAGACTGAAATCAAACATGACTATGCTCTGCCAGCAAAAGTTGATTCTTGTTCAGAGTTTGTTGAACTGAATCATGAAGATCATGATTCTGACCAAAATTTGAGGTGCCATGATGTAGAACCTTGCATTCCAATGAATGTTGTAGGAACACATTACGGGGAGACTGAAATCAAGCATGACAATGCCCTGACAGCAACAGTTGATGATTCTTGTATAGATCTCCCAGAACTGAATCAAGAGAGTCATGATTGTAGCCAAATTTTGAGGCGCTCTGAAGCAGAAGCTTGTCTTTCTATGAATATGGATGGCTGTGAAACAGATAGATTAGACTATCAGTCTGGACAGGTGGAAAACAACAATGTTACGCATTTAGATGAATTCTGTGAAAATGCCCCAAAGTCCAAGCAGCTTGATCTGGATGGTGATTGCAAAGATGGTTTCAAGAAGCTAGATTTGGAACTTGTATCTAATGACCAAACCATGGAGTATTCTGAGCATCAAGATAAACTTCTGAAAGGGACTAATGCCATGTCACCTGTTCCCGAGGAAAGAAGGCAGGGGAATCACAACATTTACCCAACTGATGGCTGGGGCACGTCAGGCAGGTACTTATCGAAGGTAGATGATAAGAATAGTAATGCATACTTCGACCTTCTGCACACTGGCCTTATGGGGCATTTGGCACGAATCAGCATTGTATGCCACTGAATTCTTCTGACTTTGGTTTCGTTTGGGACGACTTTCTTACTGCTTCTTAAAGCAGCTTTTCAGTACCAAATTTTGGCACTGAATTCTTTAAGAAGCAGTAAGAAAGCCGTCCCAAACGAAACCCTTGTCAGGCATGTATGCGGAACCATTCTGCTACATGCCTGTAACTTCTGCGTCTCTGATTATTTATTTATTTTACACATGCATCAGCAAGAGTACCAAAAAAAAAAAAATGGCACATGCCCACGGAGATGCATGTGCATATGATTTTGGGTGTCTATTTTTATGTGTGTGCCTATTTGTGCTTGTTTGAATCTGTGGGCACTTTCACATGCACATCTATTGTGGAGTCCTTTTGTGTTTATGTGAGGTTGTGCGCATTTGCGAATGTTGGTGCATGTGGTTTCTGTATGGAAAATGGTGGATCACCTATTTATTTCCATGGGGTGGAGGTGAAAACAGAGTCTAGGGGTAGTTGGTTATGCAGAAGTTAGTTTTCATAGATTACAATAATCTGAGTATCCTTTCATTATTAACCATTAGCAACATATGTGAGGATTGGGTGAGCCATTTATGCATTGCTAGTATTTGATGAGGTTTGTAAGCATTAATTTCTTATTCTTTTCTTGTAGACATACATAAAATCAACTCCAAATAATTGCGTTATAGCTAATCAAGTGTTGAACAAAGTCACGAAATGCCAAATTAAATGTGGCATAAATGTGAATTTTATGTTTTTCAATTAAGAAAGAGGGACAATCATTATATTCTTTCAGCATCTCTCTTACATTGTTTTTTCAATTTATTTAACAAATTGTTTAAGCGTCTTACCTAATGTAGGGATTTAGTGATTTGAATCTCAGTTTTTTTTAAAGTCATAATAATGCTAATGATTTTAACTTTTCCATCCAAAAATTTTTACTTAACTTTTAGCCAGGATAATTAATTATTTTGTAAAATAGTATCATCCATAGACCTTTTTCTTACTTTTGTAAGATGTTCAGTTTGCCAACCAGGGGGGTGGGGTCCACAGCCGCATCAATATCCTAAAATAAATTAGTTATTACTTAGAACTTAAAATTTAAAAGTCTCTTTCATTCTCATTACTTGAGATTATTCATTAAAATAATCATCATGTTGATTGATTTCTCGCCTTACTCATTATCAATTGCATCAACAGCCACATAATTTTCTTCGTGATCTTCAATCTCAATCATATTTCTCCTCTTATCAATGAAATCTAATAAAAATATTGTTTAAACTGTTAAAACCAGCCGTTCCAGGTGTGAAGGATCCGACGGTCACAGAAATCAATCCGTGGGAAGCTCTCATGAATTACGCCATAATGAAGGAACTAATTTAGGAAAGAGTATATTAGGGATTTTATGTATTAAATCTATAATTTATTATTTCCTCATTAAGGTATTTTGTATAGATCTATAAATAGGGAAGATATTACTGAATAAACACCAGCTTTTCCCTCTAAAATTCTTATTTTTAACATGGTATCAGAGTCAACGACCTTCATTGCCGTTGAAGAATGATCCTAGATCGTCAGAGGAGGAAAAGAAGAAGAAGGGAGCGAAGCTACCAGACGCCGCCAACAGTCGCGAACGCTTCTGGACGCCTGGTCCCATCTGCAAGACTCCGCCTGCTTAGCTCTTATAGTCGGATCTTCCAGACGATCGTGAAGAAGAGAAGACTACGACCTTCATAGCCCTAGTCTCTAGGAGGAAATGAAGCAACAATAAGAAGAAGAAGCTCAGAGCATCCAAGACTAGAAGCTGCCGACACCGTCCTAGATCGTTGCTGACTCCCTGTACGCCGAAGCCGGGACGGACGACTCCCCCTTCGCCGAAACCGGGGCGGAGATAAAGGGCAAATCATGCTCTATGCGTGCCCTAAGCTACCTGGTCCGACTCTTTTAAAGAGTCGGCGGCCCAGTTTTATTAAATCGGGAAGGTATCTAAAAAAAAAGACCTTTATTGTCGAACCGAAAAAATTTATCGGAAGCCTTCATTGCTACCCAATGTCAGAAATTAATTCCTCTCAGAGCATTAAAAACTGAGGAGTCGATGTCGGACCAAGGATGAGGTGACCTTCAAAGCATGCAATCTTTCTATCATCTCAATGGGAAGAACTACCTAAAGTGGTCTCAATTTGTGAAGACCTATTTAAAGGGGAAAGGAAAAATATATCACCTTCTTGGAGGACCAAGACATGGAGATTCTACTTTTGGGTCATGGGATGAAGTAGACTCCATGATTATGTCATGGTTGTGGAATTCCATTACTCCAAAAATTAATACATTTATTTTCCTTTCCACTACAAAGGACATATGAGATGCTGCCAGACAGACCTTCTCCAAAGCTCGTGATGCGGCTCCAATCTTTGAAATTAAAGTCAAAGTTGGAAGCACAAAGTAAATGAGTAAGATCGTGACAGAGTATGCCACCCTTCTATAAAATCTGTGGCAGGAACTTGATCACTATATATGCATAGAAATAAAATGTCCGGAAGATGCAGCGATCCTAAAGAACTTTATTGAAAAAGATAGAGTTTATGATTTTCTTGCAGGACTAAATGCAGAATTTGATCAAGTTAGAGTTCAGATCATCCGTCAAAGAAGAGACGCCATCACTCAACGAAACCATTTCTCTCATCCGTGCGGAAGAAAGCCGACAAGGAGTGATGTTATAACCAAATGTTGTTGAAAGTTCAGCAATGGTGATGAACAAAAGAATCGTCATGGAAGGAGAAAAGTAAAGATTCTTCAAAATTTAAAAACAATGACTCACTTTGGTGCATTTATTGCAAAAAAATCTATACACACAAAGGAAACGTGCTGGAAATACATGGAAAACCCCCTGCAAGGAGTGGAATAAAAAAGGTGAAACAAGGAGCACGTCACATGCCAACAACGCTACAAGCCAGCCCACCCCAGAAGTATAGTCCAACCTTGGAGAATTCAATAAAGAAGATATTAATAAACTGAAACGACTCCTTGTATCCCTTGAAAAACCAAATGCATCTTCTTCACTTGCACTCTCAGGTAAGATTCCAATTTTTATTAGTTTAAATGCTTCTAGAAATCATTTAAAGGAATTATAGATAATTGATTCAAGAGCCACATATCATATGACCCACTCACCTACCCACTTCATCAACTATATTTCTTGCCCAAACAATAAGAAACATCACTGCTAATGGTTCTCTTACTACAATAGCAAGCCAAGGAGACATAAGATTATCTCCCTCACTCATCCTGAAAAATTTGCTCCATGTACCACAATTATCCACAAACCTGATATCAATACAAAAATTTACCAATGACCATAATTGTTAAGCCTTATTTAACACTACTTATTGCTTATTTCAGGGCCATAGATTAGGGAAGAAGATTAGACTTGCTAAGGAAAAAGCAGGACTGTACTACCTAGAAGAACCAAATCAATCTAAAAATAGCTGCTCTATATTATCCATAGTTGATAAGAATTCCACTATTTGGCTTCATCATTATAGGTTAAAACACCCATCTTTTGATGTCCTATGACATATGTATTCACAACATTTTTAAAAATTAGAAAAAAAATTTTTTCATTGTGAAACTTATAAGTTGACTAAACATAAAAGAACCTTCTTCCCAAACAAAAGTGAGAGATGTGATACTCTATTCTACCTTATTTATAATGATATATGGGGACCCTAAAAAATTCCCAATATCTTTGGGGTACGCTGGTTTGTGTCATTCATTGATGATTGCCCTAGAGTCTTTTAGATCTATCTCCTTAAAAAAATAAATATGATGTTAGCACCATTCTTCCCATCTTTCATACCATGATCAAAAACCAATTCGGGGTAAAGATAAAGAGATTTTGCTCCGATAATGCTAAAGACTATTTCAACCAAACCCTTTCCAAAGTGAAGGGATCATCCATGAGTCCTCATGCATTGACACCCCATAACAAAATGAGATTGCAGAGAGAAAAAATGTTCACCTTCTAGCCTCCACCCGAGCTTTCCTATTTCACTACAATACACCTAAATCATATTAGGGGGAAATCCTTCTAACTGCAACTTATCTTATAAACTGACTACCTTCAACGGCCCTAGAACTCAAAACTCCAAAGGAGATTTTATCCTATTTTTACCCCGAGTTTCAAACCATCATAATCTTGCACCCAAAATCTTTGGATGCACTACCTACGTTCATATTCACAATCAGGATAGAGAAAAACTTGATCCAAGAGCACTCAAATGCATCTTTATTAGCTATTCAGCTACCCAAAAATGTTTTAAGTGTTATTATCCACTCACAAGAAAAACCCTTGTCTCTATTGATATTACCTTTGATGAACAAAATTCTTATTTTTAAAATCTCATCTTCAGGGGGAGATTGAACTTGAGAAATATGAGAAAAATGAACTAGCACCTCTTGACCTTCCACCTCAAACCAATCCACCTAAAACCCAAGATAGGGAAAACACGGACAAAGTTGTCATCAGATTTGAGAAGGTTTACTCCAGGCGTACAAGCTCAAGTTATGCTCCAAAGCAGATCCAATAATCTGAACCATCTCCTGAAACTAAGGTAATCTCACCACCTCCCTTATACCCTATAACTAACTCTATATCCTTCAACAACTTCTCTTCCTCACACAAAAATTTCTTGGTTACGTTAGAAGATATCTATATTCCTAAAGATATTTCTGAGGCCTTATTTGATAAAAATTTGAAAAATGCCATGAGAGATGAAATGCAGGCCCTAGAAAAGAACAATACATGGGAGATCGTCAATCTACCAATAGAGAAAAAATCAGTTGGCTGCAAATGGGTGTTCTCAGTAAAATATAAAGCTGATTGTACACTTGAAAGATATAAGGCAAGATTGGTGGCAAAAGGGTACACATAAACATATGGCATTGATTACCAAGAAACTTTTGCACTTGTAGCCATGATGAATACTGTCAGAATACTACTCTCTCTAGTAGCTAAGTACGACTGGCATCTGGAGCAATTGGATGTGAAAAATACATTCCTGCATGAGGATCTGGAAGAAAAGATATTTATAGAAATACCACCAGGGTTTAAGGAAAAATCTAAATGTAACAGTGTGCAGACTAAAAAATGTTCTATATGGGCTCAAACAATCACCAAGGGCCTGGTTCAGAAGATTCTCTAAATTCATGCTCCTTAATGGGTATCGACAGAGTCAAGGGGATCATACATTATTCTTTAAACACTTAGACTTAGGAGGAGTCATAATATTATTGGTATATGTTGATGATATTATCTTGACTGGAATTAACGAAGAGGAGAAAGTTAGTTTAAGAAAGAGTCTTATTAAAGAATTTGACATCAAAGAACTTGGTAGACTAAAATAATTTCTCAGAATTGAAGTAGCTCACTCCAGCAAAGGAATATTTATTTTACAACAGAAATACATCAAAGATATTATGAAAGAAACATGTAAACTAGATGTAAACTAGCACTAACATCATTAGAATCTAATCTTAAACTGGGGGAAGCTAGAGAGGATCCAGATGTGGATAACGGGGCCTACCAGAGACTTGTAGGAAAATTAATCTACCTTTCCCACACTAGACCAGATATAACATTTCTTGTAAGCATAGCCAGTCAGTTTATGTAGAATCCAAAGCAGGTCCACATGCAAGTAGTAGACATGATATTGCACTACCTTAAAGAAAACCCAGGAAAAGGGATTCTCTTTAAGAGAGATTGCAGACTAACCCTAGTAGTATACATGGATGGTGACTATGAGGGATCACCTGTTGACGGAAGATCTACCTCTGGATATTGCACTTTTCTTGGGCGCAACCTAGTTAAATGGAGAAGCAAGAAACATAATTTGGTGGCAAGATCTAGTGCAGAAGCAGAATATCGAGCTATGACATTGAGAATATGTGAGCTATTATGGATCAAAATAATCCTAGAAGACTTAAAGTTCAAGTGGGATGAGTCCATGAAGCTACATTGTGACAACAAATCAACAATTAACATAGTCCACAATCCAGTCCAACATGATAGGATCAAGCACATAGAAGTGGACAAACATTTTATTAAAGAAAAAATAGACAGTGGTCTAATAAGTGCCGACCATGTATCATCAAAGGATCAACTTGTAGACATCCTAACCAAAGGATTGGACTGTCCTGCCTTTCTCAGAATGATTGACAAGCTGGGAATGACAGATCCATATTTCCCAGCTTGAGGGGGAGTGTTGAAATCAGCCGTTCTCGATACAAAGGATTAGACAGTCACATAAATCAATCCGTAGGAAGCTCTCATGGATCACTCCATAATGAAGGAACTAATTTTGGAAAGAGTATATTAGGGATTTTATGTATTAAATCTGTAATTTATTGTTTCCTCATTAAGATATCTTGTATAGATTCATAAATAGGGAAGATATTACGGAAAAAACGCAAGCTTTTCTCTCTCAAATTCCTGTTTTTAACATAAACTAATGACCATATTGACCTTGCATAATTTCTGATATTCTAATACTTAAAAAAATTTTATACTAACTTTTTTATGTTACTTCTTTTTGACTTTTGTTGTTCTTTATGACTTTCTATTACTCCATTTTTTTCATCCATTAACCATTTGTCACACTTTTTTTCTTTTTATGACCTGGGTTTAGTTATGATGCCACTTGGGCTTTGGGCTATGAAATAATGAAGTCTCAATATGACATAAATTTTGAAATAGAGGTGTGCGCCTCATTATATATCTTAAGCATTTTTTATGCGACTTATTTTGAGGTGTGTTTCATATTGTGCAATTTTAAATATGTGCTTTAGGTAGCATAACTTATAATCCATAGATTTTGCAACCATGAATCTCTTAGCAAGTGATAGGATGTTAGCGTAAAAAAGTAGCATAAAGGAGATCATCTAAATATATGTTGATTAAATTACCTTGTTAAAGAACTATTGTGAATATCTTTTAAATGTTGCGGATGCTATCACTTATCATTATAGTTCAACATACTCCTTAAGATTTAGTAGAGGGTGAATAATAGTGTAAATTGAAATGGTTAAACTTAAACAATGGTATATGAATTAACACTACCATTTTAACTTGTTTAAAGATTTACGGAGTTAACTTACAATTGTCATTGCAGTTCAACATACTCGTGATTCATTAGGAAGTGAAAATTAAGGTAAAACTTAAGCAATGGTTTATTGTTTAGCACCACCATTTAACTTGATGTTTAAGAGCATATAGATTATGCCTTTTAAAATAAGGGACATGAAGATCTTAATTCTGTCTACTTAATAAAACATGCGGCATTAATTGGTCAGACTTTTTTTTGTTGTAATTGATATTTAAATTTTGTGAACCAAGGAATTGTTTAATAATGAGATTGAGGTTTCAAATCCAAACGTAGAAACTAAATTCATAAATGTATAAACTAAACTAATGCAAGTCCTATAAATATTGAACTTGCCTGTTTTTTTCTTCTTAAAATAAGTTGGAAATTTGTAGTTCTGTGTCAATTTACTCCATATATAACTGTGTCAATGGCATGCTTAATAAATTGCCCCCCCCTTAAAAAAATAAAAAAAAAATTATTACATGGATTTTTAGGTAATTTGTACCCTCCATTTTTTTTACTATTTATTATAAGAATCTTTCGGCAATTGTCCCCCCTAAAAAAATTAAAATTCTATGATCTTTAGACAATTGCCCCCTAGCAGAATTATACACATTGTGTAGAGGGATAATTACAAGGGATTTTAGACAATTGCCTCCCTTAAAGTTTTAAAATACTATGGTCTTTAGGAAATTGCCCCTAACATAATTAAAAATATTGTGTAGAGGTGTTATTGTTAGGGAATGATGAACCAATTACAAAGAGAAGTAGTAAAGAGAATCCAAAAATATCCTTACAACCAAAATTTGTTCCAGGAGCGCTTCTTTCAAAAACCCCCGCAGGAGCGCTTCCCTCAAAAACCCCCGCAGGAGCGCTACCCCTTGACCCACGACCTGACCGGGCAGGTCGAACCCCATCGGGGGCGTTGCCCCCTTGGACCCCCGACACATTGTGTAGAGGCGTTACTTAATTTTTGTTTAAGAATAATTGTCATTATATAAGATGATGATATTTTTAAAATGTATTATGTATTCTAGTACAAATAATCATTAGTCACTAAAATGATATATATATATATATATATATATATATATATATATATATATATATATATATATATGAAAAAAAAATCTCTACACTTTTACTTATAAGTTTGCCCCCCCTTGAAAATTAAGGCTAGTTCTGCCTCTGACTTGAACTATAGATAATAAAAATGAGATGTAGAGATGCCTGAGGTTGTATACAAGTCAAGTTGAGCTATGTATCATCATGTTCAAGCTTGTTTGTTGATTTTTTTGTTCAGTTAATGACAAGCTTGAATAAATTATAAAAACCTTGTGCAAACTTGATTATTTATTTATTTTATAATGTTCTATGTTCAAGTATTAAAATCATGCTTATTTATTTATTTTTTATTGATCTTGAGTTATAATTGCATTTATCAAAATATATGTGAGATATTAATATTTAAATATATAATCTCTTTATCTGAAACATATTTGTATATAGTTATTTATATGAAATTCAAATAATTTAAATAACAGCTAATTTTTTGACATTCAAGTATTAATGAAAAAAATTAATATTAATGATTTGTTTATTATGATTGTCCATCAAACTTATATATATTTATAATATTCTCTATTGAAAATGCATAACAAATATATATATAAGTTTAAAACAGAAACATAAAATTAGAATTAAATAAGCAGATAACCAAGCATCTAAGAAGTATTTTTTTCAAGACCTTAATAAGTTAGTTATTAAACAAAAAACAAGCATGCTCAAGAATATAAAAAAAAACAGACAAGATAATATTCAAGCTTGTTCAATTATATATTGAGCTTCTTAAATTCTGTTAAAGCTTGTTTAGTTAGTTGATGAACATTAAAAAAAACTTAATTGAGCGAGGTTCGAGCTATTCATCGAATTGGTGAGAAATTGGTCAAATGGATAGGAGAATGTAGCATGAGACATAAAAAGGGAAACCAAGAATAAAAGGGACGTCTTCTTAATTGGAGGGGGTGATGATGAACATACAATCAAGTGATCTACGTTATCAATTGTATGATTGATTTTGTTTTTTTGGCTTTATTAGTTGATTTAATAAAGGAACATTTACTTTAGGATAAATATCAATCAATCCCCAAGTTATACATCACACTTAATGTTGGCCAACTATTTTGAAAACACTCCACATAGGTTCCCTCGGTAATAATTTACCTACATTTAGGTCTCTTTTATAATATTGTCATTTGTTTCAACTAAGATACTCAAAATACCCTAAAATTTGAAGCATAGTTAGGGTTTCCCTTTTCTGAGACGACTATTGTGCTCGCTAGAATCCCAACTTACCATTTTCCTGATCCCTTTAGTTGCTCCTAGAGCATCATCATGCTCAATCAAGATTAGAATTGGTTGATGAACAATTAATTGCTTGAAAACTTACCCTAAACTCTACAAGTTATTCAAAGAGTCATAATTGTCTCAAGGGTGGTATCTTCTTCCCATGTCTTTTGTTGAATATCTAAGTTTTTATTTTGGAATCCATGCTGCCTTGATTTTATTTTTTATTAATTTATGACTGTTTGATTGATCATCATTAACCTTAACATGTTTAGGGCTTTCTACTTCTGCATGGTGCTTGATTTGTGTCATTGGATTTTGAATTTTTATGATCCTCGTTTGTTTTATTTTGTAACCATGGAAGATGAGTTTTTTACCTTTAAAATCTATTACGGAGGCAATGTTGCAGAAGTAGAGAATATGAAGGCATTTAAGTACCCAATCTTGGATTTCGTGGTTAAAGCTCTGTTAGTTGCAAAAAGCCTCAGTACTAATGTAAGGTTGGAACCACTCTACTATCCTTTGCATGACTTTTACTTCGTGGTTTTGAACAATAATATTTATGTGATGAGTATGTTTAGTGATTTCATAGCATGCATAAGAAATATGATGTTGTTCTGTATGCTGAGTGTAAGACGTTTTAAAATTGTGTTGAAAGGGTTACTGAAGGATTGTTGTTTAGTGTGAAGGAAACAAAATGATTGACAGCCACCAAAACAAACACCTCTTTTTCTATACAAAGATACATCCCAAGGACTTGAAGAATTTGATGTGATGTGACTAGGTCAGAGGGAGATGATAATAATTAAAAAGACTACATGGTTGAACAAGAATCGTTTATATTGTCTTGGATGGGGCAGATCAAGTATCATTAAATATAGATGCTACCATCTACCCTGGAGAGCAGTTAAACCAAGAGATGGGTAGACTCAGTGATGATGAGTACTTCAATGTTGACAGTCATAAAAGGAATCATAGAAGGAGAGAATGCTGTGATCCATCTAGTTGTGAAAATCCTTTTTTTAGGGAAAGAAATATCTGAATGAGGGTTTTAGAAGGCATACCACGTGAAGATAGATTTTCAAAAGGTTAGGCACCTCTTTGTTAATTTAACACATCTAAGGGAAGTGATTAGAAGTTATTGAAGGTATTGCATTCAAGAATGATAGAAAGATGTTCACCACTTCACCCTTAAGAGTGTAATCAAAGGAAGAAAAGTACAAAGGAAGGACCGATGAACATCAACCACCAAGGGACCACAACATTCCTACAAATTAAACATAAGATAATATCACAATTTCCCTACTTGCATTCTCACAAAATATTCAAAACCAATCCATCTTGAGGGAGTAGCTATGGTAAATAGTCATTGTAATAAGAATAACTTCATCTAATGGTCTTTTCCCAATAAAAAGGAATCCTTAGGCTTACTTTTGGCTAATGAAAATTTTTTGGGTTTAATTTGCTACTACAAGAGTTATTGATAACCCCCTCCTTTTTGTGTCTTCTTTCTAGTTTTCCTTTTTCTTTCTTGTGCCCTCTCTTCTTTAAAACTCTTCACACATAATTTCCCTACTTATGCCATTTGCTGCATCGCACCTCTTTCTCTCTCTTATTGTCTTTATATCTCTTCCCTTTCACCTCCTCTCTATTTTCCTCACCATAGTTTTTCTCCTTCCACTTATTCACCTTCTGCATCCATTGCATACACGTCAGAAATAAAAACTTACTCCATCCCACACTACAATTTGGGGTTGGTGATGTGGTGTTATAAATGCATTGATTACATTAGAGAGAGAAAGCATAAAGAAAAATATTGTGAAAGCATTGTAAGTTGAGAATTGTCTAAAAATCTCAAATTAGTGGTTTTTGATAAGGAAACTTACTATCAATGATGTATAATTTTATTTTGATACTAAATTTGATATAGGACAGCTAGTTGAGAAAATGGAATAGTAAAAGGAAAGGAAGATAAGAAACGAAATATCAGCCTTGCACAACAAGAGCATCACAACTAAGAAAAAAAAATTCAAGTCTCGCACTTGATTAAGAAGAGTACTGTACATCCATGAATAATAAATTTCAGTCATCATTATAATAATTCTTAGAATTCTAGTTCATATTGTAGGGTCCTCAATAGTTAATTAACTTTGGAAAAATTACTACAATAATATGGACAAAAAATAAAACTGATAATGAGATTCAAATTACATAAAATGTCCCAATTTAAAATAATTACAAAATGACTTCCAATCTTAAGGATATGAACAGAAAACAAACCAATGCATAAATAGGCTGAACTTGAAGGTTGCTCTGTTCTATATCATAATAGAGTATGTCTGATCCAATCTTGGCATACCTTGTGTCTATATTGTTGCTTTAAAGAGATTTATCAGTTTTATCCAACTCATATGCTTGAGAAGTTTCTTCTTTATGTGTCATGTAGAAGGTTGATATAGAGCAGGCATCAAGCATTATAATTTAATTTATTTTTTAAGGACACAAGGTCAAGGCACTCAAAGAGTTGGGGAAAACAAACTTAATATTTTTTCTTATCAGTACAAGAGAATCGCTCAGAAAAAAAGAAGGCTTTTTTGCTATAGTTGTTAGGGCTTTATCATTTGGCTAATGTTATTTTCGATAAATGAAGATTTAATAGGAGGTGGAGCTTTATATCATTATTGTAGAAGTTATAGCAGACCTCCATTTCTTTTGGAGGATAGTAGTTTTTTATCATATGTTTAGCCTGCCTTTTTTTATTAGTGATGCAACATCCAAACGAAAAATGAATATTGTCCATCTTATCTCCATAAAACTATTAATATCAAATTTCATTAACCTTCACTAGAATTTAGGTGTATTCCAAGGATGTAATATGAAGACTCCTATTAATAGGTTTGGTAGTTAGAACAATGACTCAGGGATTTTATGGAGTGCTTTATCAAACAAAAGTTCTGAGAATATATCCTATAATGTATCAAACGACGCCACTGATTTGAATTTCAAAAATAATTTATGGCACATGATGTATAAAAATAGGTTTTTTTGGTGGCTTTTGTGCTGTCCTTTTTTTTCCCCTGTATTGATCTTATATTTGAAGGAATTTTATTTGAAATGAGTGTGGAAAGTGGTCTTTTACATAGAATATAGTGGACGGTCCTATTTTTATATTTTTTCATAGACATTAGTAGTTTTAAAGCACACTAACCTGCCAAGTTAGAAAAGCTATTTGATGGAACATATCCACCTTTCTTATTCTTAAAATATGGAATGCAGGAAAAGGAGTAGGAGCTTTTCTCAAGACTCAAGGTCAGGAACTGAGAGATCAGGATGGATTATATGGTTGTTTCCACGTTTGTTAAATTGTTATCTGTTTTGGCTGCTATTTAATGTTTCTTGATGTAATATTGCAGAAGCACGAGCCCTTCCAATGCCTCCAAGCGTGGATGTGAAAGCTGGGTAGAGAAATGCAGCACAAGACCTGCAGCAGCAGCATGTAGAGATTTTGCTGCTGGAAGGTGTAGACATGGCAGCGAATGTATTTACCTTCATGAGGATGGTGGTTCGAGACAGATTGAAAGGCATCATGATTCTGCATCCCCAGATGAAAGGGAGAGTAGATTTGAGAGAGGGAGGCATCAGGGATATGTTAGTAGGGAGAGCCTTACTGATTCAACGCAGAAAATCAACGATTCACGAGAAAAAAGTTTCAGGAGGCATGAGGACCACTTCGATGACAAGCGGGACAATAATGAACAACGCAAACATTACATGTCTAATGAAACGTGTTTTGATTTCACGAGGAATAGATGCCATCGAGGAGCATCATGTAGATATATTCATCATGAGACATCCATTGATGGTGAGCGGAAAGTTAGAGATGAATTGAGTGGAAGGGTCCATAATACAAGGGATGGAAGAACGTCTTTTGGCCATTTAGAACCTCAAAGACTTAGTAGTGTCCCCTGTAAGTTCTTCTTGGAAGGTCGTTGCAGGCACGGCGAAAACTGCAGGTTCTTCCATCTGGTTAGGCCACTCAGTAATGCTGAAGACAGGTTACATCCCTGTGAAAGAAAAGACGCAGACTTCGCCAACAATATCCTTCCTATACCTTCTGCTGGCCAGAATTTTCAGCAAAGTGGGCAAAGTCAAATTGCTCTTCAAGTTATGCACGCACAAAAGTTTGCTTCAAATTCTCCATCTCAGCAGTTTGTCCCTCTACATCCTTTGAACGGGAAAATGCTGCAAGTCATAAATCAAAGCGGACAAAATCCAGTCACATCTCTTCATGAACCTTCAGGTGCTCATCATTTCATTGCCAACATGCAGAATCGCTCTACTCATCCTCCTGAATCAGACCCACAAAAATTTGAATATGGGAGGCAAGTTCAAGCTGGTCTTCTTGTGCAGTCACATGTGGGGAGCCAGCAGAATCATATTGTCAATGAGCGGATTCAGCAGAATCTTCTACTACCTCATAATGGACAGAGTGAGCCAAGGTTCACTGTTAGTGGTCAGATTCTGCAAAATTTACCTTCTCAAGTTGGACATAGCCAGCAGGACATCATTGTTACTGGGGATACTCGGCAAATTCTTCCTCAAAATGTTCAGATCCAGCAGCATAGCTTCCCTTCGCTTGTTTCAAATGGGCAGATTCATCTTGTGGCTCCTAAGCCTCCTTTAAACCCAGAGAAAATTAGTTCAGATGAGAAGGATCGTCAATTAACATCTGAGAACAATCTGAACGCCCACGCCCTGCAGCAGTCCAAACAGATAGCTTCGGGGAAGCCTCTGCAAGAAGCCGATTTGTCCGAAATTAAATCTTCTGTGTTCAATTCTGATAATCTGATTACTCATAAGTTTGTAACCACTGAACAAGCTGCCAAAATAACAGACCTTTCAGCATCCTTGGTTCAGTTCTTTGGGACTGCTGCACTAAATTCACAAACTAGAACTGGAATATTACCTCCTGCAGACCTCAGCCCTGGTTCTCTTGTGACTGTTGTAGCTCCACTACTGACGGAGATTCAAGGTTCAATAACCAATTTGAATCACTCAGCTCCATCGGCTCTCACTGTTTTGGAGAAGTCTCATAAACAAATTCGTACAATGGAACAGATTCAGGAGGGTGGTGATCCTTCAGCCAAGGAAGCAGAAAATTTTGAAAAGCTCCATAACAAAGAAGAACTTTCTGCACGGTTACAGAATGGTGATCCAGAAGTTTGTAGAGATGGGGATGCCAAAAGGTCCAAAGAAAACAAAGGATTTCGGATGTTTAAATGTGCTCTTGTAGAGCTTGTGAAGGAAATGCTGAAGCCTACATGGAAAGAAGGTCAACTAAGCAAAGAAGCTCACAATACTATTGTGAAGAAAGTAGTTGACAAAGTAACAGGTTCTGTGCAGGGTCATAATGCTCCTCAGACACAAGAAAAAATTGATCTTTATCTCTCAAACTCGAAAGCAAAACTCAGCAAGCTTGTGCAGGTCAGTACCTTTTGCTGTTTATTTCCTTTTTTGTCTTTTGCAGTTTATTTCCATTTTTGTCTTTTGCAGTTTATTTCCTTGTGTTCTAGTTCTTGTATCTGAAGAAATAAATTATCAACATTATGATTTTGATAGTACTTTTTGACTTAGTGCTGTTCTGTTACAGGCTTACGTTGAGAAGTATGTTGGGAGATGAGCCCGCAGGAAAAGCATCTCTATCAATTTTTAGTATATATTAGTTTGGCCTAAGACAGATCTGTCGAATAGAGCTTACAAAAGAAATCAACAGTTCTTTTATGCTTTTCTTCGTTTCTGTACATTATGAATCTTATTTAGTCCTATTTTTGATTAAATATGGTCAACACCCTTATTTTGTGCAACTCAAAATAGATTCACTCATCCCTGCTATATTTGTTGACAAATTGTGTGCAACTTCGACCTTGAATTGTTAGTTTTCTTAGCATATTTTTCTTCTGTTGGCATTTGTTGTGTTCTCTTGGGCATGGTCTCCTAGGAAATAATGTTTATATCCTCCTGCTTATTCCTATAGATAATAAGCATTTTTGTCTGCTAGCTAATGCTTCATGTGTATGCTAGAAGTAGCAATGTATCGCAAGATTTTTTGGGTGTGAAAAGATCCGTAGCTCAATGGTTAAGAGAAGGTTGTTTCTTCAATATTATAGTATTTCCGTGCTCAGCGGTTAAGTCTTAGTTTGAGACTGCTTTCTTATCGCTTCTTAGAGTAACTTTTTAGTATAAATTTTTTAATTTTTTTTACTAAAAAGCTGCTTTAAGAAGCAATAAAAAAACCATCGCAAATTAAGCCTAAGAGAATGTTATTTCTTTGAGGTTATAGAGTTCTCATACTTTATGATTTATTGGTCTTCATGCAACGTCCGAATTAGGCTCATTTGCTTATCTTACAGCAATAATAATAATAATAAACGAACATTGAAGTCTTCCTGCAAGGTTAGCGGAAAGGAAGAAGAGAACAGAGAGTGTAGCAGCTCAAGCAAAAGTATTGTATTCAGTACCTGGCTTAATACATCTTGGTGCTTACTTATACAAAGAAAAGATGATTCTAGAAGAGCATAATGAGAAATCGTTATTGCCAGGAGGTGTCAGGCGAGTGGAGCCATATTCGGCTGTGTAAGCTAGGTATAATGAGTGTGTAGGAGGTTAGTGGTCTAACAACCCCCCCTCAAATTAAGCATTCGTTGAGCGAATGTTTAATTTGTGACGAAGTTCAAGAAACCTTGTTGGAGGAAGAGGTTTAGTTAAAATGTCGGCCGGTTGATCAATTGAGTTGATGTGTTTAAGGGTGATCTCGCCATTGTTGATATGATGCCGTATGAATTGATAGTCTATTTCGATGTGCTTTGTTTGCGCATGAAATACAGGGTTGTGAGCGATGGCCATAGCAGAAGTATTGTCACAGTAGAGTGGTGTGGGCTGTTGCTTAGGCTCTTGAAAATTCGCAAGGAGACGACGCAGCCAGATCATGTCGGAGGTTGCGGAGGATAATGCCCGGTATTCCGCTTCGGTGGAGGATTTTGCGACGGTAAGTTGCTTCTTTGCACACCATGAAATGAGGGTATTGCCGAGATAGGTACAAAAGCCGGTTATGGATTTGCGATCGTCGGAGTTGCCAGCCCAGTCGGCATCAGAATATGTATGTAGTTGAAGAGTGCCGGGAAGAAGAGGCAAGCCGAAATGAAGTGATCCTTGAATGTATCGCAGTAGGCGTTTGAGGGTGAGGTAATCAGCAATTGTTGGGTTGTACATATGCTGACATATGGAGTTGGTAGCGAAGGCGATGTCGGGGCGTGTGATGGTGAGGTAGTTGAGTGAACCAGCGAGCTTGCGGTAATGACTTGGGTTGGAGTAAGGATCAGATGCATTTTGTGGAGCTGGTTTCTTGAGGGTCATTGGAGTGTGCGTTGGTTTGCAGTTTAGAAATCCAGCTGCATTGAGAATATCAGTGGTGTAATTGGTTTGATGAAGAAATGTACCTGAAGGTGTTTTGCTCAGTTGAATGCCCAGGAACGTAGAGACGTTTCCAAGCTGTTTAACAGAAAAGTTGGACTGTAGTGCCTCTAGAAGCTTTTGAATGGTAGGTGAGTGATTTCCGGTAACTAGGAGGTCGTCTACATAGATTAAAATGTAGAGCTGAATGTCGCGGTTGCTGTAGGTGAGCAGAGATGGATCGGCTTTGCTGAAGTTGAATCCAAACTGCTGAAGGAATGATGTAAACTTGTTATACCATAGCCTTAGAGCTTGCTTAAGGCCGTAGATGTTCTTGTGAAGCTTGCACACATGAGAAGGATGTTGGGAGTCCTCAAAGCCGGGAGGTTGTCGCATGAATATCTCCTCCGATAATTCTCCGTGAAGAAAGGCATTTTTAATATCTAATTGAAGTGTTGGCCACTGTCGTTTGAGGGCGATGAGGAGGAGAATTCGGACTGTTGGCATTTTGGCAACAGGACTAAAGGTCTCGTTGTAGTTTATAACGAATTCTTGATTGAAGCCCTGCGCTACTAGGCGTGCCTTGTAGCGATCGAGCTGGCCATTCGATTGGTATTTAATTTTGAAGGTCCAGCGGCATCCCAAGATAGTTTTGTTGGTCGGGGGGGGGGGGGGAACTAGAGATCATGTGCCCTGCATTTGTAAGGCTAAGAATTCATCGGACATGGCGGTTCTCCATTCAGGCAATTTGGCGGCTTGAAGATAGGTTTGAGGAACAAGATGAGATTGAGGGTGGGCAAGGGGATCAAAGATACGTTTTGGACGTTGATGGCCGATTTTTAAGCGTGTTTGCATGGGATGAAGGGAGGTTTGGGTTGGTGGAGGAATGAAGATTGGCGATGGAGATGGGTTGAGAGGAGAAGGCATGATTACTGGTGAGGGGAGGGTATCAGACGGAATGGGTTGGAGAGTTGAGATTGCTGGGTGAGGTATGTTCTGAGTGGGAGAGGTGGGTGGGGTGTTGGTTAGAGTGCAGTTTGGTATTAGCATGAGTGGTGAGATGGGATCGGGTGAAGTGGCCGGCGTGTGAAGTTTGGTGTGGTTGAGTTGTTTGTAGGGAAAGACATGTTCGTGAAAGATGACGTGCCTGGAGATATGTATTCGGTGAGATTGGAGATTGAGGCAGCGATAGCCTTTATGAGTAGTAGAGTATCCCAGAAAGATGCATTCATGGGAGCGAGGGGCTAGTTTGTGTGGAGTTAATGGCTTGAGCCAGGGAAAGCAGAGGCAGCCGAAAACTTTGAGATGGGACTAGGAGGGTGGTCGGTTGTATAATAATTGGAAGGGAATGTGGAGATCCCGAGCTTTGGTTGGAAGGCGGTTAATGAGATAGTTTGAGGTTAAGAGAGCTTCTGCCCAGAAGGAGTGAGTTAGATGGGCAGCGTGAAGAAGAGCGTGTGTGGTTTGGAGCAGATGACGGTGCTTGCATTCGGCGAGACCGTTCTGCTCCGGGGTGTATGGGCAGCTTAGTTGTTGTGTTATGCCATTTTGTAGGAGGAATGTTGTGAAGGCCTGACTTGTGAATTCGCCACCGTCGTCGGAGCGCAGGGCTGTGATGTGAGATTGGAAGTTATTTTTAATTAATTGATGAAGTTGTTGAAATTTAGATAGAGTTTCGGATTTGGTGTGCATAAGAAAGATCCATGTATACCTTGTGAATTCATCAACGAAGACAACGTAATAGCGAAAACCATTAAGAGAAGATAAGGGAGCTGGCCCCCAAACATCAGCACGTAATAACATAAATGGTTTAGTTACATTGGATTTGCTAGTGGAAAAGGGAAGCTTGTGGCTTTTGGCCACATTACATGAAGTGCAGACAAATGAAGAGGAAGGAGTACATATAGAGGGAAAAACAGTAGATAAAATCTACATGGAACGGGTATTTGGATGGCCTAAACGAGCATGCCAATGATTGCGGGAAGACAACTTTGTGTTGAGAGCGAACGGAGATTGAGTTGGTGCGGTGGTGACGGAGTATAGGCCCTCATGGATAGAGCCACTGAGAAGAATTCGGTTGTCCAGTCGATCCTTAATCAAAAAGCTGTTAGAATCGAATGATATAGAGCAATTGTTATCGGTAGTAAGCTTATGAATGGATAGGAGGTTGTGTGAGATGGAAGGGGCATGTAGTAAATTATGAAGGTGAAGCTTACGGTTGGAATCGGGAAGAGGTAGGAGTCCTTGCCTGGTGTGTTGAATTGGGAGAGAGCTGCCGTTCGCAATGGAGATGGAATCCGAGCCATTGTATGAGGAGGAGAGATGTAGGTTGTTGACGTCGGGCGTGAGATGAGCAGATGCTCCGGAGTCTAGTACCCACTCGTTTGGTGCTGCAGATTGTGAGTGAGTGAACAGAGCTCGATTGGGGGCAGTGGTTGTTGGAGCATAAGCTGGATTGGACCGGTGCCAGCAATTCAGGGCAATATGGCCGGGCTTCCCGCATATCTGACAGATTGGGCGATTCTGAGTTGAACTCGTGGAGCCGGTAGTTGTAAGGGAGTTGGTATTTGTCTTGAAGGGAGCACCACGTCCGTGAGAACCTTGGTTCTGGCCCCTGCCGCGAGAGGGAAACGTGCGTGGGCGCAGAGGGCAGTGTGGTCGGACTGTGGGACTGCTTCCCGTTGTGCATATCGTTGGAGTATGATCTCTTCACTGCAGAGAAGAGAGTACAATGAGTCCAAACTGACTGGTAGTTGGGACGTTCGGATCGCCGTTTTGAAGGGATTGTAGGATGGAGGTAATCCATTCAGGGTGTGCAGGATGATATCCTCTGGATCTACTCGGGATCCAGCGGCTGCAATGTTATCCATGAGTACTTTTATATGGGATAGATATTGAGACATTGAGCTGTCCTTCATCTGTATGTGCTGTAGCTCATTTTTTAGCTGAATCACCCTTGATTGATTCGTGGGTTGCAGCCGACTTTTGAGAGTAGCCCATATTTCGTGGGCGGTGGATAAATGTAGGATGCAAGGTAGTACTGATGGTGAGATGGTTGATAGTAGAGCGGAGATTAGGTTTTGGTGTATAAGATTCCAGAGTTGGAAATTAGAGGAGTTGGCAATGTCCGGCGAGGGTTGTTTGGTTTCTCCGGTGAGGAAGCCATCACACCCGTTCGCGGAGAAGAGCTTTATGACCTGAATACGCCAGACGGCATAGTTTTCTGTGGTGAGCTGATTTGGAACAATGGACTTGAGATTGGTCATCAGAAACTTGAGGGAGGAGGGAACGGTAAAGTCAGCCATTACTGCGGATAGTGTGGTTGTACTTTCTGACTGAGAGGGCGCCGATGGCGTTGGAGAAGATGAGCCTTGTTCTCCCATTGTCTAGCGGAAGACTTATTGCTGAAGGTCTGATACCATGAAGTCTTCCTGCAAGGTTAGCGGAAAGGAAGAAGTGAATAGAGAGTGTAGCAGCTCAAGCAAAAGTATTGTATTCAGTACCTGGCTTAATACATCTTGGTGCTTACTTATACAGATAAAAGATGATTCTAGAAGAGCATAATTAATGAGAAACCGTTATAGCCAGGAGGTGTCAAGCGAGTGGAGCCATATTCGGCTGTGTAAGCTAGGTATAATGAGTGTGTAGGAGGCTAGTGGTCTAACAAACATTACAACATATGCATTTAGTTAGAGCAAAAAAGATAAAGAATAATTACCTTGTAAGAACAACAACTTTGGCAACATAGGCTGTCATTTGCATCGACTGTCACTAAGGTTTACAAAAGGGAACTGAAAGTGATTGGTTGTGTGAATCAACTCCTTTTATTAACAACTGAACCTTTGCTTGTATAAGGAAGAAATAAAGTAGTTCGAATTATCTTATTTCTCCATTATTTCTTTTGTTTTTACAATATTATTATGATTTCTATGTTTGATTTGTATTGTGCTGAATCTTCAGTCAGAAGGGAAACTTGAGAAGGTTTTCTTAAAGTTATATTGGAGCTTGTCTTTAAGTTTTATTTGAGATAATTTTTATAATGTATTTTTTAAATCAGTTTTTTAGTATGAAAATGTTCAATCCAAGAAATTTTTATACTAAAATTTTATTTTAAAAATCAATAAGAAATTAGTTCCAAATGGTAAAACCCAAATTTTAAGGTACGAAAATTTTTTTTAAAGTTACTGGTAGCTCTTGTTAAATTAAGTATTAATAATTAAGTGTTTGTTTAATATAAAAAAAGGTTAAGTAAAGATTATAATTAGATTAGATTAGTAGTTATTCTTGAATAGGTGCTTTCAAACAAATGGGTATGAGAGGAGCAGTTATGTGTGGGTCTCATTTACTTCTTTTGTACGAGTGAGAGTAGTGGCTGTGAGGGTTTGGAGCAGTAAGAAACAAAGGAAAGTTGAGAAGAAGAAGAAGATGAAGAAGAAGAAGAAGATGATGAAGAAGAAGAAGAAGATGATGGAAATATGAGTGCTGAATGCAAACGAAAAATTAGGGAATAATACAAATTGGGTAAGCAAACTTGCAATTAAATGCAAAAAGATTTGCAAAGAATTGTTTGAGTATATTGCTAAAGATCAACTGGCCGGTTTCTACATTCAATGAAGACATTCTAGTTAAATGAGAATAATAGAGAATTGAAGGAAAAGAATGAATTGAGGTAAGAAATTCTAGTTATTTTATAGTAGTCATGGTTGTCTTATAAGTTTCTAAGTAATAGTAAAAGTTCTAAATAAGTGTATACTAATTGTAATTTTAGGATTCATTAGATATATACAAAAAAGAAGTTTTGAGATAGTTTATCAAAGGAAAATGTTACTAGGTGTTCTTGTACTTTTTTGTAGTAGAGAAAATTGGCTCTTAGGTTTTCTTTTGATTTGTTTTGTAGCTCTTTTGAGCAGCAGTCAACTGATTTTCTCCTTAAGAATTGTAACCTGTTTTTTATATCAACACGTAGGCCCCTTTGTGGGTTTTAATTAAAAAAAAATCAAAGGAAAATGTTATATGGTGTAGACTTGGAAGAGGTAGTTTGTTAAAGAGGCAAATAATGCAATTATATAAAAAATTTAAATAGTTTCATTTATAAGCATGGAGAGTTAATTTTGAATGCATTTAAGGGAAAAATGATATTAAGTTTATTCAATGTATAGAAAGGGATTATACATCAAATTTTTATGTATGAATAACCACATATATAATGTAATCATGTGAGTTTAAAATAAGGTCTAGTATATTTAGCTAAATATTTTTTTATTTGATAATATATTTGGAAAGAAGTATATTTCCTTACATATTGTATGAACATTCTTTGTATACAATGAGTACAACAGAAAGATTGTTATAAAAGCATGCAATAATACAATTTTGCATTATGAATATGTAAGGTTTAGTTAATATCAATTAAAGTAAAGTTTGACTATAAAATGATGTACAATTTATAATTACAGGTGGGGCAAAAGGGTCCCCATATATGACACTACATTGTAAATGAGGCAAAAGAGACCCTAGAGATATGAAACTTGCATAGCAAGTGGGGAAAATGAGACTCCTAAAGTGGCAAAAAGGACCTCTTTGTTGTTTAATGATGATAATGACGAGTTTACCTATGCTCTATTAAATATTTTTTTATGAAAGTTTAGCCAAATCTTTAAAGACTAATATTGATATTTTGTATAAACTTCAAATGAATGAAAGGATAATTTTTAAAAGATGATTTATATTTTTCTACAAATATTTCTAAGTTAATTCAGTCATGTTCTTCTTTATAATCATATATTTACTTTTAATGTAAATTACATAACTTATTAAGTCTCATATCTCACTAGTTCCTTTCATACTGGCTGTTGTTATAGGAAAATGAAATGAAAAGGTCAAGGCAGAAGAGTTTTAAGTTATTTTATTTTATATGCTAGTGTTTAGCTTTATTTGTAAGTTTACAACTGAGGTATGTAGATAGTTTTGTAGTGTAATATTTTAGATTTTATTACTCGCTCTATAAATATTTGTTTGATATAATTAAAGTTATTATATGCTTCCGTTTATGTAGTAAATATAAATGTTAGTGAATGTTTTATACAAATATTCAAATAATGAAAAGTATCATATGTTAAGACTGAAAATGGTATGTTTATTTCTATGTCAATCTATAATACTGGTAAGGGATATATCAAGGTGTTACATGTGAAACCCCTTAAGTAATAAGAAGCCTAACTCTTAAACATTGAGGTGCCTTTTGATGTAATAGCTGAAATTTCCACAAGAAACTCTGTAGTTAAGCGTGCTCATCCAAGAGCAATTTTGGGATGAGTGACCTACTAGGAAGTTACACCCACAAGGGCAAAACCGTGAGACTCTTGTCCAAAGCGGATAATATCTCGATAGTTAAGAGTTTGGATTGTTACAAATGGTATCAGAGCAATACACCAGCCGGAAGA
The DNA here is from genome assembly GCA_022539455.1 of Dendrobium nobile. Classification (NCBI taxonomy): domain Eukaryota; kingdom Viridiplantae; phylum Streptophyta; class Magnoliopsida; order Asparagales; family Orchidaceae; genus Dendrobium; species Dendrobium nobile. The sequence continues at coordinate 27,611,203 of CM039731.1, forward strand.
TGGGAGCTAAGTGCCATACAAGGCAAAGTGCTACGCCATGGGAGCCACCTCTTGAACCCTATGTGGGACAAAGTGTTATATGATGAGAGCCACCGGTTGAGCTTGTAGGGGCCGCCTTTAGAGTCATATATGCTTGGTGGATGATTCTGGGATACAGATGCTGACGAGGACGTCAGTTACTTAAGTGGGAGAGATTATGAGACCCCTTAAGTAATAGAAAGCCTAACTCTTAAACATCGAGACGCCTTTTGGTTTAATGATAGGAATTTCTGTAAGAAACTCCATAGTTAAGGGTGCTCATCTCAGAGCAATTTTGGGATGGGTGACCTACTAGGAAGTTACACCAATAAGGGCAAAATCGTGAGACCCTTATGCCAAAGCGGACAATATCTCGATAGTTAAGAGTTTGGACTGTTATATTACAAAAGTGGTATCAGAGTAAAGATTTAAGGTTTTGAGGATTTAACTATGGAAGCTTAAGAAAATTGAGTTATCTCAGAGAATAAGATTTGATTTAAGAAATTATTACATAGCCTAGGAGAGTATAATTATACTAAGTTAGTAATCCATCTAACTTTTGATTATGATTGCAAGTGGTACATAGAAGTAACTTATTGAGATGTGTATATAATTATAAATACATAATTCTTAATATAATGAATTACAATTATAATGGCTAAAAGAATACATGAAAGGATTGGTGATCAGTCATCTTAGCTTGTTAGGATATTTAAACACTACAAGAAAATTATCTATTACCGGCAAAATTTTCTCCCGGAAATTGATCATTTTCCGATGGTTTTCAAATTTACCGGCAGTTTTTTGGCGAAAAAAATCCGCCGGTAAAACCCGCATAGGAAAATAAATTCCGGCGGCTTTTTCCAGCGGTAATTAATTTTGAAGGCTTTCGGTGGAATTTAGCCGTAAAAAAATTAAAAAAAAATGCCATCCGCAGCAGCCCGCTTGACCTTCCGGTGGCAGCCCGTCAACCTCGCCATCCGCGGTAGTTCGCTTGACCTCCCGGCGGCAACCCACCATTCGCGATAACTCGACAAGCCCGCCATCCGTGGCCCGCGCTAGCCCGATCCCCCTTGCAGCCCGCGCCAGCCCGACTGACCCATGTGCGCCCCCGCCCGGCAGACCCGCATGCGCCCGCGCCAGGTCTGCGTGCACCCGCCCGGCAGCCCACTCCTGCGCATGCGATGTGATTCGAACTTGTGTGGGTTGGGGGAAGTTTCACACCCCCAACAAAATTACTAAACATGTAAATGTGTTTATAAAGTCAATTTTTAATATTTAAACTATATTTTGATAGAATATCAAGTAATTAAATAAAATTAAATTTATAACTAATTTAATTAAAAAAGTAAAAATAATAATTATAAATAAATTACTATTTCTTTTAATAAATTTTAATTTAAATATTTTTTATTTAAATTAAGAAAATAATTAATATTATTTTAATCATTTTTTAAAATCATTTAAATAGTTCAAATTTTAATCAATTTAATTAAATCTGAAAACTGATTCCATCGAAAAACTAAAAAAGCTGCTGAAAAATTATGTGGGAAATAAGCTGTCGAAAATTCGTCGGAAAGGCGTAGGAAAATTAACCACCGGAGAACCGCCAAAAAATTCTCCCAGTAATGGGAGATTTTTCTGTAGCGAAAGGTCCTAAACATGTGGCATCAGTAGAAGGCAGTTCACCCAGTGTGAATAATATACCAGTAGGACCTAATTTTTCTAATGTTATGTCAGGGAATTTGACGCAAATGCATATGATGATGCAAATAATGGAAAGGATGCAGTCTATTGTGGGATCTGCAACACATAGTGTTTCACCTATAGTTACACCAGTCACCCCTACTACTCCTTGTAATTGTAAAAATGCTAAAGCATGTGATCCTGTTAGTGCAAAAGTGGATAAACACGTAAAGCTCTTCTAGAGTCTAAAACCACCATTGTTTAAAGGAGTCGACGCCATAAGTGCTGATGATTAGATTATCAGGATGGAGAAAAATTTTAATGGAATGGGATGTCCTAAGAATTAACGTATGTCTCTTGCAATCTTTATGTTAGAAGGTGAAGCAAAAATGTTGGTGGAGGGGACATTTAGAAAAATTCAAAGGTAGAGCAAAGGATCAAATTATTTGGGACAAATTTGAATAAATATTCAAAGATTGGTATATTCCTCCATCAGCAAGATAAACAATGCAATAAAGCTTTGTAAATCTAAACAAGAAGCAAAAACTGATATTCAGCATTAACCAGAATTTATATATCTATCAAGGTATGCTCCCTAAGCGATCATTACTCCTAATGAAAAAATATTATATATTTTTGAAGGGTCTAAGGGATTCATTGAGATAGCCTTTAATTTCTCTTCGCATAAAAGAGTTTGTTGAACTGATTGAAAGTGCTAGACTAATGAAAAATGATATAGATGTAGTCAAATAGAAATGGAAGGCTGATGGTGGAAAGAGACAAAATGATCATCATAGGAGTGGATCATTAAAAAGACAAAAATTTCATCAGAATCAACAACAGTAGTCTATAAGGTTCCTTGCAATACCAATTTGTGCAAATTGTGGAAAGTCTCATCTAGGAAAACATCTAATGAACTCAAGAAAATATTATGTAAAGACATTCAGAGGACAGATCAGTACAGAGGTGCTAGGCCATAAATGAATCAACCATCTTTGAAGGTAAAAGGAGAAGCCTTAGGTGAAGCAGTCAGAGCATCACCAGCTTAAGTGTTTTCTTTGACTTCTCAAGAAGCCAAGGAATATTTTGAGGTGGTGATAGGTATTATAAATATCTCAGATTGACCTGCTAGAAATCTTTTTGATTTTGGTGCATCTCATTCTTTTATATACGAGATATTTTGTGAGAAATTGTATGTGAAACCTGTTATTTTTACTCGTGGGTTGAGTATTAGATTACATGTGGGTAGTTATTTAAATGCCAGTACATCATGTTAAATCAATTTTATGATATTGGTAGGAAATTGCAATTAGAATTACTATTACTTCCATTTATGGAGTTTGAAATAATTTTGGAAAAGCATTGGTGGTCAAATATTTTTTCACCATTAAATGTTGGAAGAAAAGAGTTAGATTTGATTTGCCTGGGGAAGAGATATTTTATTTTCAGTGTGAAATGGGAGTAATTTCATTATTGATTTCTTTTAGTTAGGTGCATAAAAGTATAAGAACGAGTGAATTAATTTTCTTAGCAAAATTAGAAGCAACTAAAGAGAGTGGTGATGATATAAATTTTATTTTTATAGTGAATAAATTTTATAGATATTTTCTAATAGGAATGAAAGAATTTACCTCCAGAAAGAGAGGTAGAATTTTCAATAAATCTTTAATCATAAACAAATCCAATTGTAAAATTACCTTAAAGAATGATGACCAAGGAAATGCAAGAATTAAAAAGTTAGTTGGGAGAATTGATTGAAAAATATTTTATCATACCCAATTCATCTCCTTGGAGTACACTTAAATTATTTATCAAGAAGAGGGATGGTTCAATGCAACTCTATATTGATTATAGAAAATTAAATAAAGTGACTATTAGAAATAAGTACCCTCTTCTAAGAATTGATGATCTATTTGATTAATTAGCAGGTGTTTCTTTATTCTCTAGAATTGATTTGAGATCATGTTACCATTAGTTTAGAGTGAAAGAAGGTGATGTTGAGAATACTACTTTTGGTATCAGGTATGGACACTATAAATTTTTTGTCATACCATTTGGACTAACCATTCCCCAGCAGTGTTTAATGATATGATGAATAGAATTTTTAGATATTTTCTTAATTAATTTGTAATTGTTTTAGTGATGACATTTTGATTTATTCCAAGAATGATGAAGAACATATATATAATTTGAAAATTATACTAGAATTATTGAGTCAACATAAATTATTTTCTAAATATTCTAAATATGAATTTTGGTTGAAGAAAATTTCATTATTGGGGTATATTATCAGTGGAGAAGGTATATCATTAGATCCAAAAAAGATAAAAGCGGTGATCGAATGGCCAGTGCCAACTTATGTGATAGAGGTAAGAAGTTTCATGGGATTACAAATATATTATAAAAGATTTGTAAAACAATTTTCTCAAATTACTTTGCCTTTATCTAAGTTGACTAGGAAAGACAGTAAATATGAATGGACTGGAGATTGTGAGCAGAGTTTTCAAGAATTAAAATAGTGTTTAACAACTACACTTATATTGGCAATTTATCTAGGACTGAATGATTTCAACTATTTAACGATGTTTCTCTAAAAAGGTTGAGTTTTGTATTAATGCAAATAAAAAGGTGATTGTCTATACTTCCAGACAGTTGAAACTTCATGAAAAGAATTATCTAACTCATGATTTAGAATTGGTTGCAGTGGTGTTCGTATTAAAAATTTAGAGACACTACTTATATGGTGTTGTTGACCTCATTTTTATATGAGGCCACTAGGATTTGCCCAGACCCTAGATCAATCCAAACCCTATGATCTACCCAAACCCTAGCTCTATATTGACCCTAGGGTCTATTTAGTCCTTAGATCTACTTAGACCATAGGATCAATCCAAACTTTAGATCAACCCATATCCTAGATCAATTTAGATTCAAGCTAATACATATCTCAAATCAATTTAAATCTCAAACATAGCTATAGCTCAATACAATCCAACTCAGACTTTACCCTTTCTAGCCTTATATCAAACTTTCATCCTATAAAATTATTCATAATCATTTAAATGATTGTGATTAATTTGGACAACTAAAATTTAATCATTCAAATCCAAAACCCAATTCAAACTCAGAAATTCAAACCAAAATTCAAGGTTCAAATGCCCTGTCTTGAAAGCATTTTATAGTGATTTTTCAAATACTTTAAACCCTAGTTAAATGACCCCCGATTCATGATATATTAATTAGGAATTTTCCTAGGGTCTACCCTCCAAATTTGAGCTCAATCTGAGGCCTTTAACCAAAGAAACTAAATTGAAAACCAAATGTTGTAAACATTCAAATATTTACGACCTATGCCAATATATCTACAACCCAATGGATCTTGGCCTTGGAACCTTTTCCAAACCTCTGATCACATCCAAACCCGATTATGACTTGTTAAGCATTAAACTGTATTTTGGTGGATCCACTTTGACCTCCAATTGATTGGGGTCAAAATGATCAAAATACCCTTTAGAGATTTGAATACTCATTTCAAACTAAATGACCTCCAAATTACACAAGATTACTTCAATTCAATTTCAAACATCAAACCAAACTTGTTGGACCCAAACCCAGGCCTTGGTCAACCTAGTTGACTAAGTCAACATAGGTTGACCAAATAGGCCCTTTTGGGTTTAAATAGTCAATTTGACTAAAATGACTTCTCCATACAATGGGACCACCTCCAACAGTCTCAGAATATAATTTCAAAGCTATTGAGCCTAGATGCAGACCCTAGGTCATTTCAACCAGGTTGACCCAAATGCCCTTAAAGGTCAAATTGGACATTTGCACTCAAATGACCAATCAAGACTGTGAGACCATCTCATTGGCCTCAAAATATCAAATCAAACTTGTCAAGCTCAAATCCTATCCTTGGGACAACTAGGTTGACCAGATTAATCCTTGAGCATTTTTATATTAGATCAAGCCTTAAACCCTTTTTGAACTCCATCAAAACCTTTTATTCAATCCTTATATTGGTTTGGATTTAATTAGACATCCTAATTCAGTTATCAGTTGATTTAGTCAAATAATCATGTGTCTAGTTAAATTAAACTAGTAGAGATTAACGCACATCATTCAATCAACCCAATCCATTCAAATTTCATCAAGCCTCAACATCACTTTATTCGAAGCCTTGAATACTTACTAGCTTACAACAAATTATGACACGGTCAATTTGACCCAGTCAATTCATTTTGACTTGGTGAAATCTATTCAAATTCCCACCATACATTCAATCCTTTCCTTCAAACCTCTTTTAAATAATTTCAATAACACTCATATATGCCCCTTGTCCACCTAGGCCTAGGTTGAATGTTTGACCAGTCAAATAGTGAATAAGAAGTCTATATGGGTCATGACATGGTTAAATAGCTTCTTGAGGAGTCTAATTGCTTCAAGTACTTAATCTTTGTCATTTAGACCTCTCTAGAAGCTTCAAATGAATTTTATAATCTTCCTAAACTAGGTTTGAGCATTAGATTAGGTTTAGTTTAAGCATAATCACCCCATGTACAAGACAAGCCAAAAACCCCTTTACACATAGATGTCTTTTCCTCATGCTCCTAACAACCTAAGGGCACATGTAAAACATCCTAGTATCAGGCCAAAGCAATCAGGTCCATCCACTATGGTCTAGAGCCTTTGATTTGGCCAAAATGCTAAAAAATGAATCTTATTACACACTCAACATTATCTCTCCACATTCACGCTCTCCATACCAGACGTCTTTTCATTCGAGCTCCTCTTACCCTCCTCAACATCTCCTAGGACAACTCCGATGAAAGGAAGCTACTTGAGACAAGTTCTTGGTCAAACCAAAGCCCTTCCGTCCAAGGCCTCTACCACTTGATCCAAGTATTCCTAGCTTGTGGAGTTATTTACAATATTATATATGGATAGTCTACAAGTTCAGAGAGCCCAAGATTACCCAAATTTAATAGTTGGATTAGGTATAAACCAAAACCCTAGTCTAGCACACCTAAGGTTAAATAACATTTCAAAAAGTACATTTTAAGCTATGAAATAAGCCCCCATTATTGCTCTTCATTCATACAATACGTGTTTAAAATTTCATCAAAATGGATTAAGTTGTTTTTAAGAAATTTCCTTTTCTTCATTTAGGGTTATGATTTACTCTATTTTAATAGTGTATGAAATTTGGATCATCGATCTTTCGATCAAAGGTTCAAATTCTACCATTCCATGCTTGATCCAACCACATGTAGCCCCAAGTTGCTCTGATGTTCTGTTCGGATGCATCTTAGCCTTCCATCTCAAACCATTGAAGATCAAATGGTGGAGGACTCGTGCCAACATGGTTAAGTGCTGCGACACTTATTTTTGCATCATCGCATTAATGATTGCCCATAATTTGAAGAGGCCAAATAGAGGCTGCCACATGTCACCCACAAGCGCTGGTGCTGCCACTTCATTAAATTGTTTTAAATTATTTTAAAATAAATTTTAAATTCAAAAAAATCTAAAAAATTAAATATTAATTCAAAAAATTAATATTTTATATAATTTTGCTCAAATTTTTAATCTCTATATTTTAAAATTAAATTAAATTTAAAATAATTAATATATTTTAAATAATTTAAAATATTTAATGTTTAATATTTTAATTAATATTAAAAAAATAATTCAAATATTTTTAAAAATTTAAAAAAATTTATTTTAAAATGTCTCTAATTTTCAGAGAACCTTTCAAAAAATAATTTTAAATTTATTTTATGATTATTTTGAATCTTAACTAATTTTAATTATGTTAAATGAATCTAATTGCCAAGATTTTCTAAAAATTATTAAAAATTCAATTTAATTAAATAAAATTTCATATTTTATATCAATTTATTAAGAATTTAAAATATTTTTATTTAAGATTTAAAAAAATTATTTTATAAATATTATACATTTTGAATAATTTAAAATATTTAAATATTTAAATATTCATTTAATATTTAATTAATGAAATTTAAATAATTTTGAAAATAAAAAAATATTTTAAATAATTTGAAAATTTAAGAGAAATTTTAAAATTTTAGTCAATTTTATTTAAAATTATTTTGATTATTAAACTTCTTTTATTATTTTAAATACACTTAATTTCTATAAAACTTTAGAAATTCAAAAAAAAAAAGAAGAAGATTAAACCAGGAAAATTCATATAATATCTTAAAATTTTCTATATTTAAAGTATTTTAATTTAAAAATAATTTCAAAATAAAATACTTAATATATTTTAAATAGTCCTAGTTATTTAACTATTTGAATAATTAATTAATATTTAATTAAATTATTGTTTAAAGATTTTTTAAATTTAAAACTTTTATTTTTTAACATATTAAACAATCAGAGGATCTCTCAAAAATATTTTAAAACTATTTTAATGATAGTTTTAATCTTTAATTTTAAGACTTATACACACACACACACACACACACACACACACACATATATATATATATATATATATATATTAGAATTATATATATGTTAAATCTTTGAGTTTTGAGAGATCTCTTAAAATTTTAAACATATATTGAGTTTGAATGAATAAAGTTTATGGGGGAGGACTAATGAGTGGTTGTATTCTAAGTATTCTCTAATCAAAACTTTATATCTGTTAATTACTTTAAATTTTTGCATGTATAGGATGCACACACATGCATTTAGCCTAGGCTCTCCTAGTTTTAAGGAATTGATATGATTGTGTATGTATGTAGATGTCTATTAAAGGTTAGTAGAACTTTGATTAAATCCTACACAATCTAGTGACATCATTAAGGATAATAATTAAGGATATGTTTAAAGAATTTAGATTAATTTTGTTAATTAGAATACACCTCCTATTGACATAAAATTTTAACCATTTGACCATAGTGACATCTATAACCCATCGAAAATTTTTTCACTGATTTTAAAAATTATTAAGATATTTAATTAACTAATCATTTAATTAAGCATTAAAAACTTCAAAAAAAATTTAATAAATCAATTTAAATACAGAATTTACATATAATACCTCTAATTGACTATAATTAAACTCTTAATAAAGAAAAAATAAAAGCCCCTTAATTGGAATTTAATTTCAAGCTTAATTTAATTTTAATTAAAAATTAATATTTAATTAATTTAATTAATTAAAAATAATTGAAACTCCAAAAAATTTCTAATCAGTTGGGAATCTCTCCTTAGATCATTCTTGAGCTTTGGAGGTTATTTCAAGAAGTTTTGAGTTCATTTGGAGTAAATCATTAAAACCTCTCCAATTAATTAATTTTAGAGAATTCCAATAAATATTCAAATTTCTAAAAGTCATAACTAATTCTAGAAAACTCCAAATTGAGCAAAGTCAAAAGCATTAGACTCCAGTTGAGTCTATTATTTATTTAAAATTTCAAACCATTATAAATAATTCAAAATAAAAATGTTAACTATCTAGTCATCCTTAAGTAAAAATTTAAGTCAAAACTTTAAAAATTCATAAACAATTGTAGAAAAATTCAAATCCAATAAACTTATAATGTAATTAATTATCTGAAGTTCTATTATTTATGAAAAATACCAACTTTCTAGAAATAAGTTTTATTCTAAAAGTCAAAATTTAACCCCTTAATTAAATGTTTAAAATAAACAAGAAAATTTTAAAACTTCAAAAATCATTTAAAAATCCAAAAATATTAATCTAACCTTAAAATCAATAACCAACCAATCTTAACTAAAATTCATCAATCTTCAAACCTTACTCAAATCAAATCACTTAATTGTACCTGTCACCACTATGTAACTAGGACTTATGAGGCTATTCGCTTAGTACCAAGGAAGGTGAAATAAATTTTACGGCCTCGGTGAGAAATTAAGGTGGTAATCGATCAATCTTTAAAACACACATTGAAATCAACTTAAAGCCATTAATATTTAAACTCAAAATTAAATCATTTAGGACTTCAACCAATTAAAATATGAGATAACTTTAACAAACTATCCTATATAGAATATGTCTAAACCACACAACCTACCTCATACACTTTAGATTATTTGCTATGACAACTAACTATAGTTTTAGGCTAGGCTGGTGTTTTACTTTCCTGGTATTGTGTGATGAGTTTTTTGAGCTTTCACTACATGTTGGTTGATATCACTGTTTGGTGTGATTATTTATTTAATTTTGCACTCTATGATGTGATTGGTGGTGCATTAGATTACCCCTAGGTTAGGGATGATTTATTTACTAATGCAATATTATGTAGGTGGTCATGCTCATATAGTAAAATAAATTAAGCTTCAATTAATGTATTTTGTATATGTGCTAAGCATGCTAAGTTCCCCTTTAATTAAAAGAGCATGGTCAAGCATGAATGTGAATATTAATTCTGATATGTATCATAAAAGTTTACAATTAGAACAAAGGGCAACAAGCCTAAAGGCCATCAATTCGTGGCATACTACGTTCAAAAAGCTTGGAACGTGGGTGGGTATGGCATCTCGAAAGTCACTATGGGTGGGCACGAGTAGGTGAATCTTGTCCGAGTAAAGCATGAGTACCCAAGTAGGGCTTTGCATTCCAGTCATCCCCCCCTTCAAACTCTATCCAAGCTCAATAGCTCATGATTCAAGCCATTGCAACTCTTGACTCCTTCAAGAGACCTTTCTATACATCATAAGGAATAAATAAAGCCCTTAAATATCCTTTGAGAACCATCCAATAATGGTAATGACCTAACCCTAGCTTGCAATAGTTAGGATTAAACAACCTTAGGTAAAATGTTTTTCAAACAGTAAAAACACCTCCCCACTATTTTATTAAACACACTCATGCTCTGTTTAAAGTTTTATGGATTTTGGTTCAACCAATTTCAGGTTTGGGCAGTTCTTCATCATAATTTTAGAAGAACCCTATTACATGTATGGAGCATTATTTGAATCGTTAATCTTTAGAGCAATGATTCAGATCTAGCCATTTAATTCATTTTTTTAAACCACTGACTATGGCTTATTATTTTAGTTTCTGTTCGGTTCGATCAAGACCCACTACAGGAAAAACAGTGAAAACCGGCGGTTTGAACCGGCGGTTTAGAGGCCGTCGGTATTACCGGCGGCTACGCCGGCGGTTACGCCGTCGGACGCCAACGACGGCTTAGCTACGATACACCGTCGGTAATACCGACGGTGTCTAAACCGCCGGTAAACCGCCGGATTTCAACATTAACCGGCGCTTATCCGGCGGTCTAAACCGCCGGTGATAAGTGAGTTTTGCCGGCGGTCTAAACCGCCGGATATAGACGTGAACCGGCGGTTTTCCGGCGGTCTAAATCGACGGTGATAAGTGATTTTTTACCGGCGGTCTAAACCGCCGGAAAACCGCCGGTAAAAGCCCTAATACGAGCCCCCTCGCTCCGCTCATTTCATTTTCCCTGTTTCCTTCTCTCTCTCGGCCGCTCGCTCATATCGCTCCTCCGCTCGTCCGATCAGCCCCCGACGAAGGAACTCCGGCCTCCGACCCCATTCCGACCGCCGCCGACCCCTGTCCGACCGCCGCCGTCCCCAGTCCGACTGCCGCCGACCCCTTTACTCCGACGCCCGACCGCCGACCGTTTCCGACCCCAAACAAACCGATTTCTCTTTTAAGGTTAATTTTAATGGTTTTTCTTTGATTATTTGTTGATATTATCTTGTTAGTTAATGTTTTATACTTTAAAAATGTGGGAGAGAGTTATGGTGCATATATAGGTTTAGGTTTGCTTGGATTAATGCTTATATTGTTTGTCAAAATCAATTTGGATTAATGCTTGTGTTATTAAGCTCCAAATCTAGACAGTTGGGTTTAACTTTTAACTATGCTTGAGTGATTTTAGATGAAGAATCCCAACGAAGGTAATTATGTTCTTACCAATTCTTTAATTCAAGTTGCTCTTGATGTTGGGCTTGATTCAACTATTCTGCATATTCTAGGACCTGAATGTAATACTGTGAATAATGCCAAAGGTCCTCATCAAACTTATATTTCTTTAAATGTTTTTTAAAATGGTTCCTTATGTTAAGATTCTAGTTTTTGTGTTATCTTATGCTGAATCTCTTGAGATGGTTGGAGATAATAAAGGAAAGGAGGTTTTTACTGAGCAATCTAGTGAGGAATCATAAGGTATTTGTCCTTCTCCTCGCAATTGAGAGGAGGGCGAGATAAATTCTGCCAATGAGGATTATTACCACAAGTTTGTTGATAAACTTAAGGACATAAGTTTAGTTAATGTTACTAAAGATGATTTCTGAAAAAGTTATAAGGAACATTTTTTCCTAAAGTTTGATTTTTTTCTAAAGTTTGATTTTTCCTAAAGTTTGATTTTTCCTTTTCGAGCCCATGGTTGATTCTTCCTAAAGTTTGATTTTTTCCTTCGCTAATTGTTCCAGTAAAATTTGGGTTTTTTGTAAAAGTGATATTAATTTAACTAGTATTGATGATTTTGATCAAATTATTCATTGCAACTTCATTACCTTCTCGTAATTCATTACCTGCTTCATTAACTGCTTTATTAACTGCTTCATTAACTGCTTTATTAACTGCTTTATTAACTGTTTTATTAACTGTTTCTTAATTATTTTTGTTTTAATATTGCAGATGGCTTCAGGCGACGATCCTCCTCATAAATCATTTGCCTCAAAGTTCCGCCGGAAGAAGATTACGACTAGCAGAGTACCCACACAGACTGAGGTAGGTGAGGGGCCTTCAGTTGCACCAGATCTACCTACACCACCACCGCCACCACCTGCCAGGAGCCAGCAGCCTTCACCAGAGCAGGGTCAGGGACAGTTAGATCCACCTCTTGTTGCACCTCCATACTTCCCTGGCCACTTCCCTCCCAGCTCGACGAGTCCTCGCTTCCCCTCTCCATATCAGACACATGCTTCTCCATTCTATCCATATTACCCCCACCATCATCACAGGCTGCTGGTCCATCCACTGGTCCTCACCCTCCTTACCCTTACCCATATTACTACCCCTATCCGGTGCAGCATGAACAGGGTGGACCATCACGACCACCAGAGGTTGGCGCTACCGATCCTGCAACAGCAACAGATAAGCGTCAATACATCGAGCCTGACGGCGATAAGTAAGTTCAATTTAAGTTATTCAGTTATTTTTATTTTGATATATTACATGTTATTGATAAATAAAGTCACTTGCAGCTTCAATCCTTCAAGGCCACCTATACATATGATCCGGGATATAATAAAGAATAAGTATGATGCTCCTTACTTATCCTGGAAGAAGATCCCAAAGCCTGTTAGAGATATGTGGTTTGGAGAATTTCAGGTATATTTTTTTTTGTATGATTTCAAATATATGATTTAATTTGTACTAATCTTTTTGATATTGCCTAAATTTGTACAGAAAGAATTTAGGTGGTTGCCTGAGTACAGCAAGAGGATCAGATCTAATTTTGAGAGGAGAGGAGCGACCCGTCTCAGAGACATGTTCACGGACATTAGAAAGTCCGGGCAAAGGCCTAATTGGATTGGAGAGGGCGTTTGGGCAGATTTGAGTAGTGCTTGGGCTACCCCGGAGTTTATAAAAATGAGAGAGCAGAATAAACAGAACAGAGCCTCTGACTGCGGTGGTTTAGGAAGCTCTCTTCATACTGGTGGATCTGTACCTCATACAGAACATAGGCGGCGACTGGTAAGTGTTTTGAATTTGTTTATTACATATATTTATGTTAGTATAACTAAGCATCAAATTTTCAGAAAGCGCACCTGGGTCGGGAGCCAACACCATTGGAGCTGCATACAAGAACTCATCAACATCAAGCTGACCAGCAGTGGGTTGATGAGAAATCTAAGAAGGCTCATGTGAGTAAAATTTTTTGGATTTTTAGAATAAAAATTTATTTTAATAAAACTATTTGTAACTTGCAGGATGATTTCTTACGAGTTAGAGAAAGTAGGCAGTCCACTGGCGAGGGATCATCTTCTGGATCGGCCCATACTTCTGAGTATCACACATGGTCAGAAGTTGTTGGTGGAAGACAGAGGGGGAGGGTATATGGCATGGGTTCACAAGCTTTTGCTATTGAGGGCAGTTCATACACCTCTGCATTCCATGATCCAAGTGGAGCTGAAGAATCTGTAAGTGAGAGGGTTGCAGCACTTACTAGAGAGATTGAAGAGATGAAAAGGGTTCAAGCTAGAGAGATTGAAGAAATGAGGAAGGCTCAGAATGAAATGCAAGCAGAGTTGCAATCCTACAGAGCTGGAAAACAAAGGAAGAAGGACCAACAGGAGCAGCCATCTGCAGACAGTGAGGATACCGATGATGATTAGATGTTTATTATGTTTGATGAATGTATTAATTAGAACTTGTGAACTTCTGAACTGGTGATTGTAGCATTATCATGAACTATTTTGTGAACTTGTGATTGTAATGTTGTGATGAATTTTGTATTTTCTGGTTGTGATGAATATAGCGGCGTGTTGCCCAACATATATATGCTTTTTCTGCAGGTTTAGACTTTAGGGTGAACCTCCCTCAAATAGAGGGGATGCTGTCAATTTTTTTTTTCAGGTGCTACAGGTTTCCGGCGGCTAACCGGCGGTTTGGCCGCCGGAAACTACGATACCGGACGGGCAAGATAAAGCCGCCGGTGTTATTATTAAACCGCCGGTGAATACCGGCGGCTTACCGGCGATGCTACGATGGACGCACGACGGTTTAAACCGTCGGTAATACCGACGGCTATAACCGCCGTCAACCGCCGGTAATGTACCGGCGGTCTAACGGCGCCGTCCGGCGGTCTAATAAACCAGACGACGCCAGGTTTAACCGCCGGAACACCGCCGGTACTATGACCGGCGGTTTTCCGGCGGTTACATTACCTGCGGCCAAACCGCCGAAAGACCGACGGTTGAAATTCCGGTGATCACCGGCGGTATGGGCCGCCGAAAAACCGCCGCAAAAATAAACCGCCGGTAAAAGGCCGTCGGAATTTGTTTCCTACGCCGTTTTTACCGGCGGTCACTGAACCGCCGGTAATTTGACAAACCGCCGGTAAAAACCGCCGGTTTTCACTATTTTTCCTGTAGTGACCGTCTATCCATACCAAACATGGAAAAGTGGCCATAATCAACCACTGACCTGGATAAGTGGCCACATAGTTGAAAAAGTATACCGTTAATACGTCTCCATCATATTTTCATGAAATCACCAATGATTGTCGACGGCATAATCATTGGTAATAAATGTGCCACTGATAGTTTAGTTTATAAAATTTAATTTTAAATTTTTTAAATTGTATTAAACTTTACAAAATTATAGTTAATCCATTTCTCAATAGATTTTTATGATTTTGGTCTCTATGGATTCAAATAATCTCTCCTTTAATTTAAAATTAATTTTAAATAAAATTGATAAATAAATAATGGTAAATTTTAGTTTTATTCTTTGATATTATTTTTTATTAATTACTTATTAAATATACATCCATTTAATTTGAAACATGGAGAGGATAATTTTGAGCATGTTTTCAACCTACCTTAATTTTTTTTAAGCCCCATTTGAGTTTAACTTTAATCATAATTGAATTTATAAACCTATGGGTCATGTCTTGATCCATAGTTTTAAGAATTCATTATAAATTGCTTTTAAATCCATTGCATGCACGTGAGCCCTCTATGAAATTAGTAAACAAAGCTTAATTAGAAAAAAAATGAATTCAAATGCATTTGTTTAATGTTTAGGAAATAATCAAATTTTTAATATTCTAAAACTTTCATGAAATATTTCCTAAATATTCGATCATTTAAATTAGATTTTGGATAGCATAAATTAGGGGATATTATTAACATCCTTTGGTTTTTCTAAGGCTATTTGACTTATATTTGACTTATATATTAAATTTGTAAGCAATTGGGTCATAACTTGACTCAAATGTTTAGAAATTTGATGTGTTCTATTCTCTTACATTTAGGACACCATGATTGATGTGGTTTGTTTGTATATATGTCCAAGGCCTAAAGAGAAATTTATAAGCCCATTCATACAATAGTGACATCACTTAAGGACAATAATGAAAGTGAATTTCTAGCCAACTTAGCAAAGTTCTAGGAATTATACACACCTAATATGGGTGAAACTTCAAACACTTAAACTTAGCGACATTATACATTCTAGGAATTAAATATAACCCCATTTGTCATTAATTGATATTCAAATAATAATTAATCAAAATAAACCCTTAATTCAGGGTTAAAACTTCAATAATTCATAATAAATTAAATAAAATAAAAATATAAAATCACATTCAATCAACTCTAAGTAAAACTTACAATCATTGAAACATAAATACCAAATCAAAACTTGATTAAATATAAATTAATAATTAATTAAATAAATTATTTAAAAATAAAAGATAAGTCAAATTAATTTGAAACTTTTAGAGATTGATACATTGGTTATTCTTGACCTATGTTATCAATTTCATAAAGTTTGTAGTTGATTTGACATCAAAACCAAATTATCCCTCTTATGTTAACAAATAAATCATTTAAATAATTTATTAAACACTAAATTTCAAATCATAATTAAATAAACATGATTAATACAATTCAAAAATACTAAACAAATTTAAATAAAATAAAATAAAATAAAATGTTATTAATTTCAATTTAAATAAAGTTTTGAGTTAAAATGTAATAATAATTCATTAAATAACTAATTTCTTAATATAATTAAATAAAAATAATAAATATAATTTAAAAATATATAAATAATCAAATAAAATTAAATAAAATTTGGTATTAATTATTTAAATTAAACAAATTTTTTGAAAGATAATTAATTAAAAATTCAATAATTAATAAAAAATTCTAAATAATTCAAATAAAAAAATTATAATTAAAATTTAAATCATTTAAACTAAAGTAATTTGTTAATTTATTTGATTAAAATTTATTCTATTCAAATAAATTTTATAATTAATTTTGATTAAATGAATAAAGTTTTTATGCTTCATGCCTCACTCCATTTAAGGTATTTTAGCTTTTAATTCAAGGCTTTTAATACATTTTAAATAACCAAAAGACCCCTATATGTTGTACACAACTCATTTTAGGAAGATACTAATACATTGGAATGGGGGATCTTCAAATCTCAATAAATTATTTGACCCTATACATCTTGCTTGACTTCTCTTAGAGAGTTTGCATATTGGATTAAAGATTCTCTTCCCTATCATTTAATAAAACATTAATAAATCTTCAAAGGCTTTATGTAGTCATCTATCCTATATAGGGGATGATTGCATTTCATTTATAAGCCTTAGGATCTATAAATTAGTAACCTTTATACTTTAGGGTCATTAATGCATAAATTTTTTATAATTAAATAAATAACTCAATCCATTAAAATATAAATAATAAAATTTCAACATACATAAGTTAAACTTTAACTAAAATCCCCTTTTTACCTTAACAAACAAACATTTTGAATTCATGAAACTTAAACACTACACTCATATAAGGCATACCAAAATCATATGGCCTCGTTTACACACTTAGATGGTTTGCTATGATAATCGACTCTAGCCTTGGTTAGGCTAGTGTGGTTTGCTTGCCGGGTGTTTTGCTTGGAGAGAACCCTATGTTTTTGTCTATTTATTTTCAGTAGTCTAGCTGTCATGCATTTCTTAATTTTATTGGTACACTTAGGCTCTTTAAAAACTATATTATAAGAATTCAAATATTATATAATTTCTCTGCACTTTATTTTAAATGTTCATACTTCTTATGTCTTTACATTATTGCAAGTAAAAATAATGTACCTAGGAAATATTGTATTCATGTACAAGTGTCTATAAACTATAGATTGTATATATATTAAGTTGTACATGACAATTTATGAAGGTTGCTAGACCTTAAGGAACTAGCCGAGGCTCACTAAGAGGAGGGGGAGGGGGGTTAAATTGGTAATTAAAAAAAAATCTTAACTTAAAATGATAATGACAAAATTTGAATTATTTTCAGAAATTAAAATTACAAGGTTTTAATTACTTGCAAAAGCAAATAAATTTATCAAAAATATTGATTTAACTATGATGATATCTTGATTTATGAACCTAAGCAATAATTACCAATTTTCCCAAGCTGTTATAATGGAAATAAAATGCAAGAAATATAAAAGTGCAAAAAGAAAAAAATATACCAATAATTTTTATAGTAGTTTGGTCAACCTTAACCTATATTCACTCCCGGAGTTCTCAGTTATGAGAATTTGCACTAAAACAAAGTGACTCTCTTTTTGCTCCCACAGCAAGGTGAATAAGCCCTTACAGATTCACTTTAACCAATCCTGACTTGACAGAGTGACAGATGTTATGTCACCCTTCTGGTGATGGCAACAGACCTTGACTCATTTTTCTCCCTTATAAAGAAAGCAGAGAACCTCAGCTCCTTTTCGCCCTCCTAGAAAAGACAAAGTACATCGACTCCTTTTTTTCTCTCTTGGAGAAGGTAGAGTACCTCAAGGACTTGATATAGAAGCCTCTCTCCCCAGAGAGCTTCCAAAGACTCACCAAGGCCATAGGAGGAGCATGGGTGTAGCTAGCCCGAAGAAACCATGTGTCCCCTCACACTCCTTATCCCTTACACTCAAGCTCACATTCTCCTTCCTCTCAAACTCTAGATTTCTCCAAAGCTTCTCTCTCAGAGTACATTCAGTAGTCACACAATCCTCTCTTCATTATAAGGAGAATCTTTAAAACATGCTTAATTAATGGGCTTCAAGAAATCCTAAAATATCAAGTTAGTCATAACTATTCATACAATATGATAATTTCAAAATTAAAAGTTCATGAAGATTGTTAAACCTTATAGAATAAGACCAATGCTAACCAAGAGGGGAGGGGGTGAATTGGTAAATTAAAAATTTTCTTAAACAAAAAGAAAAATCTCCCTTTTTAAAGTTTTTTCAACATTTGAAAAACTAATAATTTTATCTCTCAATGCGAAAGTAAAATATTTTCACAATAACATAAAATTAGAGAATTTCAACCACACAATTAACTCAAAAATAAATGTAAAAAATATAGTGCAGAAAAATAAAATAAAAAATAAACACACTAGAGATTTATAGTGATTAGGTTAACCTATCCTACATCCACTCTCCATAGTCACCCACTCTTGGTATTGCACTAAATCTTTAGTGACTCTCTTTTAGCCCCCACAAATAGGTAGAGAAGTCCTTATAAAATCTCTTCCACCAACCTGGTGCGATAGAGGACTGTAATCCTTTTTCTCCCTCTCGGAGTTAACAAAGGATCACAAATCCTTTCACCAGTAGAGAACCTTGAATCGCTTTCACCTTCTCTGGTGTGGTGGAGTAGCTGGGTCCTTTCACACCAAAGGGATCATCTTCCTAAAACTTCCCTTAAGACAAATCTTGAATACAATTATATTAAGATGCAAGCTTACCGGAGTAACCATGTGAAACCCCCTTCACACTCCCTTGAAACCCACAAGGATCTTCTCCCTCTCAAACTCCACTCTTTCCTCTCTCCCTTTCAAGGCTCTTTTTTCAAATTTCTCCAGAAGAATAGAGACTCAATGTATGCCAGAGACTTTTACCAAGTCTTTGGAGAAAGCTTAAATGGAGAGTTTCAAGAAACCCTAATTATAATTGAATAGATCTGGAGTAGTGTACATAATTTTTAAGAAATGAATATATATATATCGATAATTTTATTTTTACTAGTATTTATATTGATATAAGAATAATTCTTCAAAATTAGATTATAAGGCATCACATAAATTTGGCATTAAAGCGGTTACTGAAGAATTGATTAAATTGTTATAAGAGCTGCAGGGAATTAATTTTGAGTTTGGAAGATTGGGTAGATTAAGGCGTGTGTTTTGCATACTTAATTGATTATATAAGTGAATGACATGTGATTAAATGAATTGTATGATTGTGTGATTTGATGAGTTTTGATTTGATTTATGTTGATATAGATTTATTTTATATCAATTTTGTACCCAAATTCTTAAGGGAAACATTGTGGATTACATTTTTTAAAGTGGATAGATTATAACAATCCAAAATTTTAAAATTATTTAAAATAAAAATTTCAAATTCCTATTTGAATTGTAGTGTAGTGGAGAAAAAGGGAGAGCCAAATTTAGTGGTCGCATCGCTTTGAAGCTTTGGTAAAAATTATTCAGATCACTGTAGGTGATTCTGATCCTATTTTATTTTTAAATATTTTGATTTTAATTATTTAATTATCTCTAAAATTAATTTCATTTCATTTTCTTTTGATTTATTAAACTTTTATCCCACAATTTTTTATATTTTATCATATTGATTATCATAGATATTTTGATTGTAACATTTATTAAATTTAATTGGGTAAAATAAAAGTTATTGTATTTTAAACTTTTTTATTAATTAAATAATTAATATTTTTGCTATAAGCATACTACTTTTACAAGCATTGGATTGAATGTTGGTATGTGGTTGAGTAATAGCTGCTCGATATTACTATTAAAAAAAAGTGATATTTATATGTGTGAAAGTTAAGTAAAAGATTAGTTTCACTGCTGTTGATTAGAGATAAACTGACTTGTATAGGATAGTCGGCTGATGAGCTTTCCTTTAAATATATGGTTAGGTGTTATCATCAATTGATTCACGTGATACTAATTGAGAGTTATAAAAGTTATTGCCGCGTCGATAGACAAAAGAGTGATAACTTTGTTTATTCAGCCAATAATTACTAACTAAGGATTATTAATACTGGAAAATACTGCTTATGCCAAGACTTCTTACTTAATTAATATGATTAATGAAATGCATGTTACCAATTCATTATTATTATACGACTTTACTATTTAATATTTATTAATTTATTATTATGTTTATGGTTTACTAATATTGATATGGATATTGATACTATCATCGATATTGATACTAATTCTACTATTGGAATATTATTACTATTAATGTTATCATGATTGATTCATTATATTATTTATTAATTGATTGATTTTGTGTCATACTAATCATATGATTATGATATTGTACTGATACTGATATAAAATATGATTACTATTATTAGTTTACTATATTATTATTAGTGCTCTTAGTTAGTTCATTAATATGATTTATGATAGTCTTTACCGATGCTTTAATATTACTGATCTATATAATTTCTTTACTGATTGTCACTTATTGATAGTACTGATACAATGAATGCTTTATAATTTTGACACCTTAATTGGTTTATTAGCTTTAACATTGTACTGCTTTGCTGGTTCCCATATTGTATTATTTTACTGTTTACCGATTCTACTTCTATTATATGTGGGTTTTACTATTTCTTCAATGATGCATGATCATATGACTGTTATTGATATCAAACTAATTAGACATGCATATTGCTCCTTTATCATGTTTTCAGTTTAGTTGTTAATTAAATTTAGTTATTTGCTAGATTATTTAGCTCATTATATATTATTTAAATGATTTCAAACCAGGACAAGGGAGTAGGATTGAGAGATTTATCAGGATCCTTCATGTTTATATTCTTGTTATTTTAGTTATCCTTTTGTACTTATGATAGATTAGTTATGATCGATATGATTGTATAGATACAGAGTACTATACATTATTTTTGGGAAATGAATATTGATTGATAATTTTATTTTTGCTAGTATTTATATTGATATAAGAATTTATGTAGCTCTATTTATTATATATTAAAAGATAAAATAATAATTCTTTCAAATTAGATTTTTGGACATCACATTACATGATGTACCGAAGGTGGTTGTATCTAACTGTTATGGTTGATTTACCTCCAATCTATGGAGAAGTATTCAGCAAGGACTATTAATGAAATTGCATTTTTGTATGACATTTCATCCTTATATTAATGGATAGTCTGAGAGTACTATTAAGGTACTGAAAGATTTTCAAAGACTCTATGTTCTAGGCTTTGGGATTGCTGGGAAGATCATATCTTGATGATAGAGTTTGCTTATAATAATAATTATCAATATAGCTTAGGCATGACTCTTTACGAAGCTCTGTATGATTAAAAGTGCATGACCCCTTTGTCTTTGATATAGATGGGTGATAGACATATGATAGGGCCAACCTTTATGAATGACACTACATCAAAGATCAGCTTGATTAGAGAAAGGATGAGATCTACACATAATAAGTAGAATAAATATTATGATCTGAGGAACAAAATCATTAAATTCCAAATTGACAATTTTATTTATATCAAAGGCAACCCTATGAAGGGTTTCAGTAGCTTTGAAAGAATCAATAAGCTAAGTCTTGGGTACATTAGACATTTTAAGATTATTGAGAAGATTGAAGTTCTTGATTATATGTTACATTTACATAATCATATGTCAAAGGTACATAAGGTATTTCATGTATCTTCATTGAGAAAGTGAGTATATGATAATAGGAAGAGATTATCAACTGAAGATATTGAAGTTCAGTTGAATATGCACTATAGAGAAGAGCCAGATAGGATTTTTTGGCACACGATGTTAGAAAGGTATGAAGTAAATAGATTATAATGGTCAAGTTGTAGTGGAAGCACAAGAATGCAAGAGAGGCTACTGGGAGAAGGAATCTAAGATGAGACAGTTGTATCAAAGTTTAGTCTGACTTGTTTTGATTTGGAAATATTGAGAGTGATATTTTTTGAAGAGAGTTCTGAGACCTCCAAATTTAGAGTTTTGTTCAAACTAATTGGACCTAATTGAAAGTCAGGTAACCTATTATATTTTTAGTATTTAAGCCAATTTGTATGTGTTTGGAAGTGTTTTAATGTTGGAAAAGATTGCATGTGTTCTAGAATAAGTCTTAAGGGTCTAAATAAAATTTTGAAAAAATTTAAAAATTTCACTTTTGGAGCTCCCAAATGTTGGGTGTTTGAGCGCTTCGACATTGCTTCACCAACTAAGTGTCAAATAGTCACATTAAAGTTCTCTCAGCTCTAAAATTTGATGTTTTGAACTAGCACCACAATGTAGGGTAATAGCACCACATCATTATGCCACTAACAACATTTGAAATTAAAATAAAATCCATTATTCAATTCTTTTGTTTGATCGTAGACACCTAGCGGAGGAGAGAAAGGGAGAGATTTGGAGAGGAAAGAAGGGATTTTGAGCCACTTGAGTCATTTTAGCCATTGGCCAAATTGGGAAGGTTGTCCGGATCAAAGCAGATAACATTATGCTTATCATAATTTTCAAAAATATGAAGTTTTTTTTTCATTTTTTTATTACCAATAAATGCGAAAACTTAGCACTAGAAAAACTTTAACTATATAATTTTTATATGTTATAGAGATTGAGATTATAAACATTTTGAGTATTTTTTTTAAAAAAATTATATATGTATTTTGAAATTTATATAGTTTTAATTGAATAAAAAATAACCTGGACATTGAAAAATAATATCGTTGCACAATTAAAGTCTTGAAATGATGCTTAACACAATATTTGGTGATTTGATTATATTTTAAAACTATGAAATTTTACTCAGTAAGAATTTTTGTTACCTAACATAATAAAAATTATGTAATTCTGATATGGTCTCAATTATGCTTTAATTTCTATAATATGATGAAATATATACTTATATAATTAAAATAATATTTGTTGGAAATATAAGAGGCTAGAATTCTTTAATTAGATTTTGTGTGTGACCAAGAATATACTGATGCCTATAAGTCATATTCTAGTGGTTATAAGTCATGTTCTGGTGCCTGGTATGCTCCAGTGCTATGAGTACAAAAAAGAGTCATAAGGGGCTTAAATCTTTTGTTATTCTATCTAAGACTAGGAAAATAAAAGAAAAAAAGATATGAACTATTTTTTGATATGAATTTCTGTTTATTTAATCACTTAATATTATTATTTGAATTTTTGGATAACTGTTATGATCTTATCACTTTGCTCAGTATAATGATTTAATATATTGCATTTAATTGCTTTTAAAATTTCTAAATAATATTTAATTAAAGAATTTAAAATTTTACTTTGATTGTGTGGCCTATTGAGATGTTTAAGCTCGTTATGATTTTACTTCTGATTTACATGATCCAAGAAAGGGAAGGAACCTATTGATTATTAGTTTAGGATGTGATCAAACTTTACATATACTTTTTTTCTTAATTTTTATACAGCCATGGCTATTTTTTTCAATTTATAGCTTTTGTTATAGCCATGTATTGTAGTGTAAATAAATTTTGATAAATAAAAAATATTGTGGATGAGTTTATTTACAATATTTTAGATATTTCTAATAACTCTATATTTTCTTTTTAAAGTTTAAATTAGAAAAAGAATTTTAAACCATTTTTAAAATTAGATCTTAAGAATTGCCTATTACAACTCAACACAATAGGACATTCCTCATCATTAGGTCTTATCGGGTTGAGTTGTGATAGCAACAACCGAAGGTTGGTCCCTAGAGAGGCATCATGTGGGATACTCGAGTGGAGCAGATGTGGTTGTGGGGTTGGATAGGGCAAGCTAAATTTTTTAGGGGGGGGGGGGGGGTGTTGGGATTTATAAAATTGCTCACCATCATAAGTATTTTTTTAGGGTTGGGTTGCCCACCCTTAATGTAATTGGGTTCCACCCTTGAAAATAGGATGTAAAGAAATCATGATAGAAGAAGATGAAGAGATTGGTGAGGGTTTCTATTTTGTTCCCTAAAGAGGAGATCCAATTATAATAAGATAAAATCGACTATTGATTCATAACTTAAGACATTTTTGGCTGATATCTTAAATTTGTTGATGATTTTTTTGCATGAAATCCATTTATTATTAATAATAACAATTTCTAATAATGCATGAAAATGGTGGGATGGCTGTGAAAAATCCATCATAATTACCTACGAGTTTCACTTTTTTTAACTCTACCACAAACTTTCCATTATTTTCTTATAATTATAGATTTGTCAGGCTACTTCAATTGATAAAACATTCATACCTTCCCAAAATGGCTTGAGTAATATCATGTAGTAGTTCGACCCAATGAATGAGCAGTCTCATTATGAATTGGCTCAACATTTTTGGGCCATTGCAAGCTCTGAATTGAAAGATTTTGACATCAATGTATTCGACATAATGGATCAAATCTTACGATGATATCTTTGTCTCGTGTTATGCATATTTTGTAACTATAAACATTATTATGATTTATGGAATATAAATGGGGTGAAGTGTATATATCAAATCTCCCTTTCACGACTTGTGCCAACTTTCCCATGAAAATAGAAATTAATTTGAATAATATTCACTTTACAACAATTTATATAATTAGTGCATGATAAGTTTTTTTACTATGAAATCAAATTTAATTTTTTTTATAAGAAAATGATCTTATCATATATTTATATTAAATATATATATTTAATTATTTTATGATACACTTGACTTAAATATACTCTTTGACAGGGTGGGTGTTGTAGCATCTTGGAATATTCGTAGTGTTAGAGAGATACATACATAATTTAATGTTATAGATTTTTATGAAGATCTAACACATACAGAAAAGGGAGGAGTGAAAGAATTATAAGAGACACCAAAACTTTAAGTGAAAAACTTTGGAAAGGGAAAAATATCCTTAGTTGAAGTGATTCCAATTGCTTTTTTATATAATGATAAATGAAGCCCTTCCTTAGAGGAAGACATTGATACACTGTAAATAACAAATTAGTTAGTTAAAGTTGATGTTACAAATCTTGGAGCCCAACTTTAAGTTTTGATAATTATAAATATTATTGGATGTTTATTTATGTTGTCCTGCTTTAAATATTGCATGTATATTTCTGTGCGCTACTTACCTTTTAGGTATAGTATACACCTGACAATGATTATATAATTTGTTCAAGATGTAATGCTATGTTATTGTGTTAGTCAATGTATGTTTTAAAGAGTGTAATCTTTATTTTTCTTGAGTTTACTTTTGTAATTGGTTTATGCGAGCTTGCAATCATGTACATACACAGGGGAAGTGTAATTAAATATTTAATTTTTTAAAAGTTTGTACTATACGATCTGCTTAATTAGAAATCAATTAAAATATTTAACTTAAGTAAAATAAAATTGAAATTAAAGATAAACTAATCATACTGTACAATTCAAATTTTACAAAATAATGAGTTATAATCAGAAGTGCTTGTCATCATTTAAAATTAGGCAATATTTTAAATTTTAAAAATTGGTCTATTTGTGGTGTATAATATTTTAAAATCACACCTAATTTAATCCCCTATGATTAATCAATTGAATATTGAGTAATTAAGATTGAAGATTATAAGGAAGGAATTGGATTGTACTGGATGATTAACATAGAAGGTTTTTGGTCATAGAGGAGTTCATCTGAGATGAAATGTGATTCAATTGTACTAATCATACTATATGACCATAAGTTTAAACTGGATGATCAGTGAAAGTTTTTTAATAGATTTTGCATACCACCATTTATCATATAATATCAAAGTGGTAGAATTGAACTAATCGTATTATATAATCCATGCATCGTACTATACGAATAGAGATGAAGAATTAAAAGAATTAGGGGCTTTATAGGCCCTTTATTTAAGTTTTCTTAAGAGAATTTATAAAAGTCTTTTTGGCAGTCATTAGATTGTGTCTTTTGTGAGAAAGTGTTGACGAGAGAGCTTTAAGTTAGGAAGAGAAAGGTAAAGTTGTGTGAGAAGGAGAAGATCCTTATAGGTTTAAGGGAGTGTGAGAGGAAGTTTCATATAGTTGCTTCGGCCAACTTGCACCTAAGTTGTGTTAAGGTTTGTCTTGAGGGAAGCTTTATGAAGAAGACCCCTTTGTTGTCAAAGGGTTGCCAACTACTCCATCGCACAAGGGGAAGGTGAAAGTGATCAGGTTATCCCGTCTTTCTAAAAGGATGGGAGAGAATGAGCCACTCCGCCTAACTAGAAGGGTGAAAGGGATCAAGCTACTCCACCGCATTGGGTTAGTGAAAGGGATTCATCTACTACGTCACACTGGATTGGTGTAAGTGATTTTTAAGGGCTTCTCCACCTTACCAAGGGGACTAAAGGAGAAACACTAAATATTTAGTGCAATAATCAAAGATGACTCAGAAGAGAACTTCGAGGAGTGTAAGTAGGTCAAGTTGATCGAACAAATATAAAATTCTAATGTGTTTGTTCCTTTACTTTCCACACATTTATTTTCTGCAATTTATTTTTCTTGCACATTTACTTTCGTGCAAATCTAAGTTGAGTATTGTTATCTTTGTGATACTATATCATTGTGATTGTTTTGAGATTCAACCTTTGTTTGAAAAAGAAAAAAAAAGTGGAACAAAAAGAAATTATTTTCTACAAAAAAAAATTAAAAGACAAAATATAGTTTTTATTTCATTACTCGCTTCTGCATTGAAAAACCAATTTTGATTTTAAGTTTGGGAAATTCATTTTAATTTCAAAAATTATTTTTAAATTAAATATCAATTCACCCTCCTCTTAGTGTGTCATTCAGCTGTTCGAATGGTTTTCACAACCATCATTTGAACTTTCAGTTGAAAGAGATATTTGGTAAAGATTGTGTTGAAGTTGGGAGTCAGAGTTGATGTTGATGACATGCAATTATCTTACAAGTGATGGCGTGCATTTGTATAATCAATGATGGTAGGTGATGAAATTAATAGACATTGTAGTAACCAGACATCATTAGTAAAGAGATTGTAGGTTGATGGACCGTAGTCGAGAATGGAGGTAGGATGACTGCGATCAACGAGCGACGATGGTCGAAAGATTATAATCAGTGGGCTATAGAGGTTAGAAGAACCACATTCAAGTGATAGTGGTTCAAAGACCTAAGTTCGCAACATTGGTTGGAGGATTGTAGCCGGGCGACGATGCTGTTGGAGGACCATAGTCTCACAATGATGGTTGGAGGATTGTAGTTGAATGATAATGGTTGGAGGACCATAATCGATCAAAGGGGGTTGGAAGATTGTAGTATGACAACAGTGGTCTGAGGACCATAGTCAGTCAACAACCGAGGTTAGAATGACCTTAGTAGAGCTATGGTGCATCGAGGATAATCATGTTTGACCGATAAAAGCTGATGGAAACAGTTGGACGACGGCCAGAAGATGGTGTCATGTCATGGGATCCTTAGTGCCTCAAAGCTCCCTTGAATCTCAAGCCCAAGTCTAATCTATGAGTCCAAGCTTCTCCTCCTCCTCATGTTGAGAATGGAGGATTATTTATAAATTTTTGAGGGTGACATGCTCACAAATATAAAGAAAATTTAGAATACCCTATCGAATAGCCCACATTGATTTCTTGATGATAAAGTATTCATTCAACATTTAAGTGGCTTAATAATGTTAGAATTAAGCAATTTTGGGCTCTTTGGATTCGACTCATCGAGCTGCTTGATTTTATTATGAGATCATTTAGTTATTAAGTTAATACTTTGAAGTTTCTAATTATGCTTCAAACCCTTTATTTGGACTCATTTGGGCACTGATTTGATTTTTTTGTTAATGTGGGTTCATTTTGATTATAAATTCACTGAAATTTGAATTTGGAAGATCCTAAATTTAATCTTGGAATTCAATTCAAATATGCTCAAGATTTAGGCTGACGTATCTAAGTGTATAAGTAGAGCTGTGAATAATGGACCCGACCCGAAAACTCGACCCGAACCCGACCCGAAAATTTCGGGTTAGGGTTGACCCGAATCCGAAACGGGTCGGGTTCGGGTCTGAAAAATTGACCCGTTTGCAAAACTGGGTCGGGTTCGGGTTGACCCGGAAACCTGGGAATGACCCGATTTGACCTGGAGCCAGGGGTGTCAATATTTGACACGACACGACAACCCGACCCGGACCCGACCTGAAAAATCCGGGTTGGACCTGTGAGACCTCGTTCCCTTACTGTTCCTCTCTGACTTGGATTTTTCTCCCAGGATCGGCCGGGATGATGGTGAGATCGTCCAGGCCGATCAGTGTACTAAAACGGCTGCTTTCTGGATCGTCCTGAGCATAGTTCTGGGAACCGTCCAGGCCGATGCATTTTGGTCTGATCGTCCCAGGACGATCTTGCGATCGGCCGGGCCGATCAGCTTTATGATATAAGAAAATCAGCTCGTTTTGAGGAGAGAGAAAATCATTTTAAAACAAGATATCTGATTTGAGGAGAGAGAAAGAGAAAGGAAAAGAGGAAATCTTGGATTTCGGAGGCCGCGGAGCGCTTTTCGTCCGACGCTGCTGTTGGGAAAAGTGAAGATCTCATGGTAAGGACTCCGAATCCTATTTTTGTTTTCGAAGATATTAAGTTTTGACCGAGTTGTGTACTGTTTTGTGTTTTCGTAGTCGAACTTTTGACCTGATTTGGTATTGACACAACTTTTGGTATGTTATAGATATGACTATTGTACACGATTTGAGTATTTTCTGCGAAGATTTTACAGGTCGGAATTGATTCTACGCGATTTTAATTGAATAGAAAAATATCAGGACGTGATTTGATTTGGATTCTATAGAATAATAGTCTTGTATTGATGTCGTGAAAATTCTATTGTAATTTGGAGAAATTTGGAATTTGTGCTTTTTGCAGGATTTTTGTGTAAATTTGATAGACTGCCATTACTCTGCCCGATTTTCGTATGATTTCTGATTTGTTTGAAATTGATAGATTGAATTGATATGTGTATGACTACTGATATGATTGTTCTAGATTGCCTTAATATTGATTATTGAATTGATTCTTGAATTGACTATTGATACTGAAACACAAGTAGAACCTGGTTGAACGTTGGTTGGAGATTGAATTGACCTGTACAGGATGGTGGGCCGACGGGCTTTCCTTTAAACCATTGATCATTGATATAACGATTGGGAGTCATAAGGGGTTTATAGATATGCCGACGGGCGGCCGACGGGCAATAGAGTGACGACTCTTTTTATTGAAACCAACGTATGGATATCTACAACAGCAATATGGATTCTACAACAGCAACATAGCCAGTTGATTGTACTTGTTCAGTATTATTGTATTGAATGCATGTTTACTGTATTGACATACGGATTTATTGTTTTATCGATATCTGTTTTATTGATTTGATCAGATTTACTATTTCGTCCGGATTTGTAGATTTCATTGATTGATCATTGAGCATGGATAATATTGACTATTGATTATTGACATTGATATGGATAGAATGGATATAGATTTTGTATAGACTCATTGATACTATTGATTCTGCATTGTATTGATTGCTACAATTGATTTAT
Source organism: Dendrobium nobile (assembly GCA_022539455.1). Classification (NCBI taxonomy): domain Eukaryota; kingdom Viridiplantae; phylum Streptophyta; class Magnoliopsida; order Asparagales; family Orchidaceae; genus Dendrobium; species Dendrobium nobile. The sequence goes on from CM039731.1 coordinate 27,641,275, forward strand.
TGATAGGATAGATTGAGATTTATCGTATTGCTTTTCCGATTGATTTTATCGACTTGATAGTATAGATTTGATTGATTGATTTGACGGATTGGTTTGACAGACAGATTGACTGATTTGACGGATTGATTGATTTTCTTCTGTGTACGGATTTCTTCGAGATTGACGTGGATTGATTGAGCTTGATTTATCGATTTGCCTGCTGCTGCATTGACTGGTTTTATTGACTATGGATTTCTGTATTGCATAGATTCATTGACCATTGACTGATATAGATTTGATTGACTGACATGCATATTGATAGCATCGCCGTGCTTTGATTTCAGTTATAGGTATTAGGTGACCTGCTGGGCTTTGTAAAGCTCATTATATGTGGTTGATATTTCCTGGTCAGGGCAAGGGAGCAGAAGATAGGAATTGATCCGGATCTTCAGGTTTTCGTCTTTTGATGATTTTGATTCTTTTGTACTCAGGATAGATTTCAGTACTGGTGATTGTAGTGTAGTTCCTGAGTATTGTACATGACCTTTTGAGATATGAATCGACTTGTATATTGATGTTTTAAATTTTATAGATGTTTGATAGATTGTTAATTGAAGGTTTTAGATAGCTCTGGTAAATTGTTTGAGTAAATGATTGACATTCTTTCCAAGTTAGATCTTGGGGCGTGACAGGACCCGACCCGTTTGATAAACGGGTCGGGTTCGGGTTCACAGATTTGACCCGTTTAATCAAACGGGTCGGGTCGGGTTGACCCGGCGGGTTACCGGGTCAACCCGTAAACCCGTTTAATTTAAAAAAAATAAAGAAATGTCTTCTCAAAACGGCGCTTTGGGCTTCTCAAAGCTTCTCCTCGAGCCCTTCAAAGCCCGGATCCTGTTCACGTGCTCCTTATCCTTGATGGAAAGGCAAGGATACTCAGCCACTCCATAACAAGCTCCTTATCCTTGCTCCGCCCAAGGATCCTGACATCCTGTTCACGTGCTCCGAGCTCCGTGCAGCTCAAGCTCCTTCTCAAAAAAAAAAAAAAAAATCTCTGATGCTCTCCTGTTTTGCGTGTTTTACAAGATGAAGGAAAGTATCAACACCAGTTGTTGCAACTTTTTCAAGTTTGTGCACAGGCGTCCGTCTCCGCCTCTCCGGTCTCCAGTCGCTTCAAGGTGGGATCAATTTTGAGAGCACATTTGCCAAATTTGAAAAAAAAAAAAAGATTGGGAGAACGCTGCCGAGTCGCGGGTCGGGTCGGGTCAACCCGGCAACCCGGCCGGGTCGGGTCCGGGTTGAAATGTCCGACCCGTTTATAAAAATGGGTCGGGTTCGGGTTGACCCGTTTAGATACGGGTCGGGTCGGGTTCGACCCGAACCCAGCGGGTTGACTCGAATTGACACCCCTACCCGGAGCAGTCCCGCGTCAGCCCCTCCCCGCGTCGCCCCGAGTCAGCCCCTCCCCGCGTCGCCTGGCTCGCCCCGTGTCGCACCAGCCCCTCCCCGCGTCGCACCGCGGCACCGCCCCGCGTCGCGTTAGCCCCGCCCCGCCCCGCGTCGCGTCACGCTAGCCTCGCGTCGCACCGCCCCGCGTCACGCCCGCCCCGCGTTGCACCGCCCCGCGTCGCGTCGCGTCACACCAGCCCCGCCCCGCCCCGCGTCGCGTCACGCCAGCCCCGTCGCCTGGCTTGCCCCGCGCCTGGAAACAAGAGGGTTCGGGTCAACCCGAACCCGACCCGAACCCGAAGCGGGTCGGGTTCGGGTCCAGGAAATTGACCCGTTTGTAAAAACGGGTCGGGTCGACCCGAACCCGAACAGTGCCGGGTCAATTTCGGGTTTGACCCGAACCCGACCCGTGACCCGAAATTGACACCCCTATGTATAACCAGCTTAATGCGCACCAACGGGCAACCTCATCATATTAAAGTTTACACAGCTTTACGTTCCAACAGGTTTTTTTGTAAAATAGAAATAAGGAAAAAAGCTAAATTTAGAAACTCGGATTCAGCCACCCTCCATTCATTTTCAAGAGGACCGCGTGGTTTTCTTCTCTCCATTGATAATCCTATCATCCAAAGAAGCCGAAATAGAAACTCCTCCTAATGAAAAACACGAGCAGCGAAAAAATATTGGAGAATTAACTTTCTCTGGTAAGCTCTTAATAAATTTCGATCATTTATAGATCCAATTTCTTTTGTTGGCATTGTATGATTTCTTTGATCATTTATATGATTTCTTTGATCCACTCAATAGGATCAATCCAAATAGTTATAGAAGAAAAAAGAAGAAGAAGAAGAAGGAGAAGAAGAACAAGACGAAAAAGGAAGGTGGATCAAGAAGAGGAAACGGAAGGTGGGAAAGAAGGGTGATGGGCTGCTTCTGTTGCTTTAAACCAATTAAAGATAAAGAAGTAATGGAATCATGGAAGAAGACATTGGAGCCTAGAAGCAATCACCCTCTTTCCAGCCTCGTTCACAGCATCTCTTTCCAAGCTGGTATGAATCCATTCTCCTTTAAAATTTTTAAAATAAGAGAAGACAAATCATTTGCCTTGCATAGATTCTATGGGCTTCAATTTTTTCGTCTGTTATCTTTCTTTGATCTTTGGGATCTGCATGCACGTACGCTAAATTTTTCATGCATTAGTAAACGATGATAATTCATATTTGTTTTGGATTTTTTTAAAAATATTTTAAGGCTTTATGCTATTATTCACGCACGCACAAAAGATATTTTGGTCATATTATAAAATCAACACGCTACAAGAAAATAATTTTCTGAGAGAATATCCGCCGGATTACACCAAAGAAGAAACGATCACAAAAACCAACGTAGAAGGAGAGCGGCCTGTACGTAGAAACTCTCGGTAGAAAATTTCAGCAAAATTTTTGGCAGAAATACCGTAAAAATTTTCCTTGGAGAATTTCAACAGTCAGGTCCTCGGCATTCCGGCGAACAGCTCCTGATCGGTTCCGTCGTCTGTTGGACAGCCTTTTCGCTGCTTTGCTTTTAAACAGCATTTTTTTATATAAAACTTATTAAAGGGCCTACGCATTAACTTCAAAATAGGTTACAAGGCCTTTAAAGAGATCTTCAACTCCCTATTGGTCACAAGAGCTATAAAAAAAATAAAAAAAAAACCTATGAGCTTGTGATCCCTACTGAGCAAAATTATAATGAAAAACAGAAACCTAGACTAGGGCGGCCAGAACCCAAAAAATTAGAGGCAATGGATAAACATTCAGCTTAAAACTGTCACTAGATAGAAGAATCAGCATCCCAAAAATAGGTTCAACATACATTTGCAAATAAGAGATGCACCAAAAAGCCAAAGAGCAAACAACAATATGACCATACAACATAGGCATCATAATCAAAAGAAGAATTAGCATCCCAAATAAATGATCAACATTCATTTACGGAGAGTAGATGCACCAGAACACAAAAAAGTTATATGCAACATGACCTGTGAAAATTCCAACCAAAATACAAAGCACAATAGACTGACAACTTAAATTAGTGGTTTGCAAACAAAATAGTTGCAAAGGATAGATGCCAACAAGCATACCATACAACATAGTCATCAGAACAGATTTGTTAGCTAAAGAATTATAGGATATACTAATTACTTGATATCATAATAACCATAAACAATGAGAATACAAGTAGATCCTAATAAAAAAATAAAAAATAACAACACAATCCGTAGAGCAGCCACCCATAAACATATCCCGCCACAAGCCCCAATAACATGAAGATAACATAATGCAATCCAAAAAACACAGGGCCAACAAATCCAAAATGAACCAAAGTCCCCAATAACCTAGCAGCCACCTAGAAACCACCCATTAACAGTTCCTTAAATAAGGTAAACAAATACTATCCACCACCACCAAACCTTTAGCAGATTTAGGGATCAGATCCTCTTGAAATTCAGTGAATTGGGGTAAACTACAACCTATTTTAGCAAGAGCATCAACACACATATTACATTCATGCAAGATGTGAGAAATATTGTAATTGATACAAGATAAGCGTTGCTTAATATTTTGATAATATATAAATTATCAGTATTAAATAAATGGGAGCTATTGATATAATGAATAATAAAGCATAACATCAACCTCAATCCAAATATTGTTAAGACCTAACTTAATGAGCATATTGATACCATAATTAAGGGCATAAAGCTCAATCATAAAGGCACCATAAACATAAACATGACTAGCAAAGCCCTTAATTACCTTACCAAAATGGTCTCTAATAATACCCCCACAGCCTGCCACATTCCAATCAAAAGTCCCATCCGTATTGAGCTTAAACCAGCCAAGAGAAGTTTTTTTCCAATAGATAACCATTTCCCTTCTATTTTTGGAAGAATTAATATTCTGAATACTAAACTGAACAGCAGCAAAGTAGCAACCTTTAAAAATTCTCAAGCTTAATGAGCTTAGCAACATGAAGATACAAGACTTTTTCTTTAATGTTAAAGATGATGTGCTTTGCATTAATAGTGATCTCTTCATGTTTGACATCATTTCTACTTTTCCAAAGGTAACAAATGATAACATTGGGGAGAATATTTCTAATATGACCTTTAGACTTGACAAACCAAACTTTCATAGTATCAATAATGATATATATTGAAATCGTGAGAGAAATTCAAGTTAAAAAAACTCTTCAAAATGAAGCCACCCTTTAATAGAAATAGGCCCATTAACCCAAACATGGTTAAGAGTTTCCCCATGATAAGAAAATTGGCATTTAGAAACAACATAAAAACTTATTTTAATAAGAATATTGTCAACAGGGATGAATTTGTGAATTCCTCTCCAAGTTAAGATTGAATAAGAGATGGAATCGAATTATGCCAGATAACAGAAAACATAGGATTAATTAGCCTATCATCTTTAATTAAATGTCAAGCTTCTTTAAAAACAAAATTACCATCATTTGTCTTTGTAAAAACTTTACAATCATCTTTATCAACCTGTAGAGGAATATTAACAATATTGTTCAGAATATTATCAGGAACAACATCCTTCAACATCTCGACATTCCACTTCCCATAAAAAATAAAGCTTTTAACTAACAAAGGGGAAATAGATATAGTATTTAATAAATTATCAATGGAATAAATTTCAATCCACTGATCCTACAAAAAAAAAAAAAAAAAACATCACCACTACCAATACCCCACTGAATGAACTTCTCCATCTCCCAATTAATATTACAAAGTCTTTTCCATATGGATGAATCGCTATTTTTGGGAACACATAAAAGAGGGTGAATATTGCCATAATATTTGCTATGTAAGAAATTAGCCCATAAACTTTTACTAAATTTAAAAGTGAATCAAAGTTTATAAGAAAAAACTTTAGTCATATCTGACAAATTCTTACAGCCAAACCCACCATCAAGACTAACACAAACACTTATTCCAATAAACCTAGAGAATAGCTGATTTGTCATTAATTTTTAGCTCCCCAAAAAAACTTGTTGATCAAATTCTCTTTTCTATTACAAATGGAAATAGTGGGGTTTAAAGTATGTAATAAATAAATAGGCAAAGTAGAAAGAACATTTTAAATTAAAATAAGTCTCCCACCAAAGGATAGGAAATTGAAAGCCCAGGTGTTAAGCTTTTTTTTCATTGCCATAATGATCCCATCAAAAAGATGAGATTTTCTCTTACACTTGTAGAGAGGGGTACCCAAGTAAGTTATCATTAAAGACATATGAGATATACCAAATTTATCATGAATTCTATTAATACATTGAGAACAAATGGACTTCCTAGTAATAAAGCTACTTTTTATTGTTAATATGCAAATTACTAAATTGTTGGAACTGGTAGAGGAACTTGAAGAGAATGCTCAACATTTTAATGAAACCATTAGTAAAAATAATGAAATCACCAGCAAAATTAAGACGAGAGATAAGAAAACCCCCATATATTAAAAAACTAAGGGAAGGATGTAAAACGTAAAGCTTCTCCAGACCTCTAAAAAAATATTTCATAGCAATTATAAAAAGGGTAGGAGAAATGGGGTCTCCTTGCCTAATGCCATGAGTAGAAGTAAAGAAACCATGACTAATCCCATTAATGATAACAGAAAAATAATAGTTATTAATACTACTCTTCATAAGTTTAATAAACTCTCCTCATTAAAATCGAACTGAACAAGAATATTATAAAGAAAGTTCCAATTTAAATTGTCATAGGCTTTAGAAATATCAATCTTAATAACCATGTTACACAAGAAACTAGATTGTGAATATTATGAACCATCTATTGAGCTAAGAGAATATAATAAAAAATAGAGTGGCCTTTAACAACTAGTTTCCCCAAGAGAAATAATTTTAGGAAGCTTTAAAGGCACTCTCTCCATAATGATTTTAGAAATCAATTTAATAAAAAATGAGCATATGCTAGTACACCTGAAATCATCCCAGTAATTAATAGTTTCTCTTTTACGCACTAGAACAATAATATTATTAGAAAAATATTTGGGATATTAGCTACCCATAAAAAAACATAAAATAGCCTCCACCAAATCCTTTTTAATAAAGAACCAAGACTTTTGAAAAAATTTGGTAGTGAAGCCATCAGGACCTGCAGCTAAATCAGAGTTCATTTTATTAATAGTATCCCAAATTTCCTCCTCAGTAGGACTTACATTTAAGATAGTATTATCATTCTCATCAATCAACTGAGGGATGAGAGATCTATCAATATCTAACTGAGGAATGAAATCATTGTTAAAAATATTAACAAAATAATCAATGCCAAAAGCATAAATTGTATAAGGAGAATTCAAAACCACACTATTAGGATGAGTAATTTTATGAATACGGCTAGAAACTTTTTGTGATTAGCAATACTATGAAAAAAATTAATGTTCTGGTCACCTTCAACCAAGAATTTAGAAGCAGCTTTTTTATTTCCAAAAAGCCTCTTCCTTTTCTTGTAATTTAAAAAGTCCTTCTTGGCTTCATTAAGCTTAACAAGGTTCACAACAGAATTATTAAGCATATAAAACCTTTCTAAGGAATTAACTTTGATCTCAGCATTCAAAATATGAGAGAAAATAGTTTTGAAAACTACCTTATTCCACCATTTAAGCTTTAGTTTGAGTCTTTTGAGTTTCATACAAAGTATATGCATCCCTATAATATTATCATTAGTATGTAAAGGTGTAGACCAATTAGCATCCAAAACTTTGGATAAACCTTCATCTAACAATCACATGTTTTGAAAACAAAAATTAGGCTTCATTTGAGGATTAGCTAGGTTGATGATAAGTAGTAAAGGAGAATGATCTGATAATCTGAGAAAGTTTTACTCAGATGTTCAATATGAGATAAAGGAAACTTACTAAGCCAATCATCATTAAAAAGAATTCCATCAAATATTTGTCACATTACTCTATTCCAAGTAAAAGCTTTGCCAGAAATCAGTATCATGCAAATTACAGTCCAATATCACACTATTAAAATCATCCATGGACAAAACATTAGGAAAACAACCCCCAATCCTTTCATTAGCATTGGAAATTATATTAAAATATCCTCCAACCATCCAAGATTTATCAATAGCCATAGAAAATTACGGAGTTTGTCCCAAAGGGTGGATCTACCTTGTCTACTACAAGAAGCATACCCATAAGACCCATAACATATAAGTTATTGAAATTTAATTCTAGTGTGGACAGTTTGAGCAAAATATAGGATGATATCAATCTTTATAGTGCTATACCAAAAAAGTTAAATTTTATTAGAGCAATTAGCAAAAGCATTATTAAAACCAAGAAACTTATAAGTAGCATCGAGTTTATCAGCAAAATTAAAGGTTCAATTAAAATTAAAATAGAAATCTTATGGACCCTACATAGATTCCTCACTCTATCTCTAGAGACAGAGCCACCAATCCCCCCCCCCCCCCAATATATCATTACCTTCATCACTACATATCTCATGGCTACTATTATATATCTACCTCCTCTTTATCAAACTGAGCATCATAAAGATCTGAATTGAGATTATTAATAGGAATCTCATTAGAAGGGTCTTGAGGTTCTAAATTTTTTGCCATATATATTTGATTTTGAACATGCATGAATAAGTTTGTAACAAGTTTTCTCTATATATTTCTCGCCCCCTTGAGCCAATTCCATATCCAAATTATTATCCTTCCCATCACCTAATAGTTCCTCCGTAACCAACTGAACTTGTGAAGGTTCATCTAATTTCTCCACCCCAATATCTTTGTTATTAACAATCATAGGGTCACTCTGCTTATTTTTTAATTGAGGATGAGCAACAAAGCATTCATTGATTGAGTGATCGTAAATTCTACAATGGTTACAGAAATCAGGAACATTCTCAAATTCCACCTTTTGCAAATAGCCAAAAATTTTAGAACATTGCCAAATTTCTCTATGATGCTTTTTCGTTATGTCCATTTCAACAAGGATCTTAGCAACCGAAGGTGTTCACCTAGAGGCGGTAGCTTGATCTGTTTGTAAAGGTCTACAAAAACAGATCCAATAGCGTGAAGAACATGTTAGTTAAAAAATTAAGTCTAAGATTTGGAAAGAGAGTCATATCGGGACAATAGAAGATTCCTCCTTAATATCAAAATAAGGTGTCCATTTCATCAACCTCGTCTTACAGTTACTAATATAATAAGATATTCGCAAAAAAAAAAAAAACTATAGTTAATATCATTCGATAGTTGTCCTCAGATCCAATAAACCCATAGAAAAATTACCCGATAATTTTAGATTTAAAAAAAAAATTGCAAATAACATCCAAGTTAGGACGAAACATAGCAAATTCACCAAAAAGAATAATCTAGAAAGGAGTAGCAAGTCTAACAACATCCTCATCGGAAAGCAAAATCGTCAGACAACCTTTAACGGAGGATTTTTGGAAAAAAAATAAACATTTTTTCAATCAGATAAACCAACCACCACATCCTTGAAAGATCTAGAAGAAGAAGATTTATCACCATCTGAAAGAGCAAAGAAACATGATTTCGATGATTTGATACCTTTCGAAGGAGACCCCAACGGGTTAGCCAAAGATGCCCTGGTAGCACAAGGGAAAAGCCTAAGGTCAGAAGGCCTTAGGACAGAAGAAAAGTCGGGTCAAGCAGTGAGATTGGAAAGGAAACCCTTAAAAAAATGAGGACGCTCTGAGGTGGAGAAAGGGGGAAGAATTTTCGCCAGAGCACTTGCGAAAGGAAGGAGAGAATGATCTTTGGCTACTATTTTCTTGTTGTTTTTTTTTTATGAATTTTTTTGCGATAAAAGCAATTTCTGCAACCAAAATAGCTAAATTATTTTCCTAATAACAACTTCATAACCAAATTTATGAAGTACTGCAACCCTCCCAAAGGATCACATTAAACCTCAGTTTCCATTAATTTACATTACATTAAACCTCCTATGTTTCAAATTTTAAAGCATGAAATTGTATTCGAGAGTAAGCATCCATTGAATCAACAATGGACACATCCTATTTGTCTCCCATTCATGACCTGTGCTGCCTTTCCAATGGAAAGATAAATTAATTTGTATAATATATATATATATATACACACACACACACGCTAGATAACTCTATATATAATGGCTGCAAGACCAGTTTTTCAATATATTTGAATATTGGGATCTTTTAAGAATTTCATTAGTATAAAAGGAATTAGGATGACATTTGAATTAGTATCTTTAAGTTTGTTTTCAAAGTTTTTCTTCAAAACTTCAGTTGACATGACTATATAATGCTTTTTGAACTTTCAGTTTCTGTTCTTCTTTCCCACAGAAAACTTTTCTAAGCAAAAAATTGTTCAAATTATTCATCCTAATAGAACATAACTGGTAAAAAAAAAAAGAAACTGATAAAGTTTGAATACCACTACTTGTCTTATCGATCACCACAGTAATTCAACTTTCTTTAATTCTTGAAGTAGTTTTCTCTGAAGATTTCATATTTCTTATGCAGAAAGTAAAAAGCATCGAGCTGTAGCTGAAGAGATTTTAAAGATGGGCAATGGAAATCCCACCGCTCGAGTCTTCTCCTTTGCTGAATTGTGTGCTGCAACCAACAACTTCAAATTAGACTGTTTACTAGGTGAAGGTGGATTTGGAAGAGTATATAAAGGGCATCTTGAAGACACAAATCAGGCAATTATATTTTAAATTTCTTTGACAGAAATTTGTATCAGATATCCTCATAGTATCACGATATGATGAGCTCTAAAATTATTAGATTTAGATGGAGATTAGTATAATGCTAATTTTTAGTAGGATATCATAACATAATTTTTTTTATTAATTTCTACAAATATTTATTTTTCTTACCTTTTCAGGACATAGCAGTAAAACAGCTCGACAGAAATGGACTTCAAGGAAATAGAGAGTTTATTGTCGAAGTATTAATGTTGAGTCTTCTTCACCACCCAAACCTTGTTAAGTTAATTGGATATTGTGCTGATGGAGATCAAAGAATTTTGGTTTATGAATATATGCCATTGGGTTCATTGGAGGATCATCTTCTTGGTGAGCTATACACATATGTATATCTTTAGGATTAAGACTTCGTTTGGGACGGCTTTCCTACTGCTACTTACAATAGCTTTTCAGTTCAAAAATTTATTTTTTTACTAAAAAAACTGCTTTGAAGCAATAAGAAAACCATCCGTTTAAGCCATTCCAAACGGATGGTTTTCTTACTATTTTGTAAACCTGCTTTTTAGTACAAAATATTTTGAAAGTACAAAAAAAAAAACAGTGATTTAAATATGTGCCAAATGAAACCTAATTAATTGATCATAAAATATGCATGTAAAAAAAGAGTTTTATATAAATTATATTTCTTCATATTTTCAAAAACTTATTTCAAGGGTCATATATATTTTGATCATCACGATATAATTTCTTGAGTTTTGCAGACCTGTCACCAAACAAGAAGCCTTTAGATTGGACTACAAGAATGAAGATAGCTCAAGGTGCAGCTAAGGGCCTTGAATACCTACATGATATTGCAAAACCACCAGTTATTTATCGTGATTTTAAAGCATCAAATATTCTTCTTGATGAAAACTACGAACCAAAGTTATCTGATTTTGGCTTAGCTAAGGTTGGTCCCATTGGAGATAAAAGCCATGTATCAACAAGGGTGATGGGCACTTATGGCTATTGTGCACCTGAGTACGCAATGACAGGCCAGTTAACTACTATGTCCGACGTATATAGCTTTGGTGTTGTCTTCTTGGAAATAATAACAGGAAGGAGAGTCATCGACACCTCCAGGCCTTCAAGTGAACAAAATCTAGTGCAATGGGTATATTCATTTCTCATTTTCTTTTTCTAATTGTGTTCCTTCCACGTTTTGTTGGAAAATTATTAGGTCCGATCACTGGACGTTTTGAGATACATCTGGACACCAATAAAATATTGACATGTGGAATGTACATGTGTCCGCAGAATTTTAAGTGATCAAGCGCGTCAAAAGCATAGGTAAAGTGCAGGTAATGCGTAGGTAAAGTGCAAGTAAAACGCAGTAAAAAAGCACAGTCGAAGCGCACCTAAAGCGCAGTAAAAAAACGCAGTCAATGCGTAGTCCACGTGACAAATTTTTATTGGATGTCCGGACCTAATAATTTCCCCGTTTTGTTACTTTACATCTTATTTAATGGCACTAGACATGTATTATATTGTGTAGTTTCTATCAAATCAATAATGGCAGCCTTCTAAAAATTTTGCAGGCAGAACCACTTTTCAAAAATAAAAAGAGATTTGTAGAGATGGCAGATCCTTTGCTTGAAGAAAAGTATCCCATAAAAAGTCTATACCAAGCTCTTGCAGTGGCAGCAATGTGTCTTCAGGAAGAGGCAAGTACTCGTCCTCTCATTACAGATGTTGTAACTGCTCTTGATTATCTCGCCCTTCCAAAGATTGATAAAGATAGATCAAAGGAACCTGTCACTGATCAAAGCGTAGACTCTCATGGTTCAAATGTAGGGAATGATATTGATGGCAATAAGGAGAAAGTAGATGATTATGTTCTGTGATCAATACTGAATGAGAAAATGAACATAATATGTTCTTTTAACTGTGCTCCTTATTGTGTTCAAAGTTGAAGTTATTTAATAGATGACACATTTATGGTTTACTGAAGCATTTCTTATAAGTTATAATTTCATATTGTAAGAAACTTTGTTTTGTTTTCAATTATAGTTGAGGCTTATTTTGTTTTTTAATGTTAGACTTCGTGTTTTAAAAGTGAGGAAGTTTGTTGAATTCATTGTTTGGTTTACTAAGGCATCGTTTGGAATGACTTTCTTACTACTTCTTAAAGTAACTTTTTAGTATAAAAAATTTAATTTTTTAACTAAAAAGTTATTTTAAGAAGCAGTAAGAAACACGTCCCAAACAAAGCCTAAAATTGGACTTTTACATTGATTTTAACATTACAGGAAAATTAGCATTTACCGGCCGGCAGTAATTCTGACGGTCATATAACAACTAGCATTACTCTGTCTGATCGCAAGTATTAACCGGCAGTTTATTCGGCGGTGTTTAATAATACACTGCCAGAATTACCGACGGTATAATAACACCGAGGTAGGCCACCGATTTTCTGTTTTTGTGGCGCCTTTACCAGCGGCCAAGCCGCCTGTGTTAAGTAATTTGTTTGATGAACTTTTTTGTATATTCTGGACATCTTATTGTCGATTTCCTATGTTATGTTTGTTGTAGAACATATGCATTTCTCTTTGTTTAAACATTTGGTTCTGCTTATTGTGGATTTTGATTTGTTGATTATGTTTCGCTACTGATTAATGTTATATATGTTGATTTTGGACTACATTTTTTAGGGTTGATTATAGTGGGGTATTGCCCTTACGTGTTATATATGTTTTGAATTCTGAGCTTTTATTATGAAATTGGAGTAAGAGGGGGGCTGTCAAAATTTTTTTGAAAATGCTACAGGTTTTTGGCGGCTAACCGGTGGTTTGGCCACCGGAAACTTCGATACCGGACGCTTATTTTAATCGATGGAATTTTTAATATAGCCGCCGATAAATACCGGTGATTGGAGTGCCTGTAAACACGACGTTTGAGATGGCCGGTAAGCCATCCGTAATTAACTGGCGGTCACCAGCGCTATGACCGCATAAATTACCGGCTGTTTATGTCGCCGGAAAGCCGCCGATAAAATTAACCGCCACAATTCATTTCCTACGCACCATTATACCTACAGTTATTCACCAGAAAATTGCCGGTAGTTTTCAAAACCGTTGGAAAATTAATCCTAACCGTCAGAAAAAAATCTCAGGCAATTTGCCTATAGTGTAAACACCACAAGCTTTCTCAAAGTATTTATTGTATCTTCATGATAAAGAAATGTGAGAAAATAAAATCACCATTTTCTATTTACAGGCAACCAAATGAGCCATTTGTGAATTTGGGTATGGTGTAACTATTTCAAGCAAAAAAATGAGCCCTATGATGAAGAGGATATTGATCATATTTCGATGTTGTGTTCGTCAGTAATAATAATACTTTTTTTCTTGTGTGTTAGGGCGCACATTGGACTAGTTGGTCATCTTGAATCATGCATTTATTGGATACCTTATGGCTTAAAGTTTACACTCTCATGTATTTTGAAAGGGGTTCACTTTCTTATAATAATGGACTGTTTTGGATAATTTGTGACTTTTAATAAGGTTGGATTTATTAAGGATCTTCAAGCATAAGAGTACAATGTTGTGATATTTCTACTTGTGGATGTGGGGATTCCCTCTTTTAATTGGGTGGAGATATACCTATTTAGCTAAAGGCAGTCCGTTTAAGGCAGGAGTATCGGGTAGAGCACTCAACTGAGATGGGATTTGGGTCGGCACTGAAGGGTTGTGGGTGTGAGAGGTAGAGGTAGCATTCGATACAGGGTGAGGAAGGCTCGGGTGAGATGTGGTTAGGACTTGGTGGAGATCCGAAGAGAAGAAGGAAAATAGGGTTGTTGGAGGCCTCAGAATAGTCAAAAGGATACAACAATAACATGTATTAATCAAGAAAGAAAAAAGGGCTATGTATAATGTTTAACTTTCAATCTAAATTATATGTAGTAATAATTTTCTGATTTCAGATAGCTAACTAGATCAATCGTCGTGATAAAATTTATCTCTCATGCAAGATATATCAAATCCCCTAGGATATGGAAGCGTATTATAAATTAGTTTTTAATTTGTGTCTTGATCAATATTAGTTTATCATGTACTCTTTATTGGTTTTCCAATTATATTGTATGAACCCATCTTAGATTTATTATTCTGTATGCGCTTATCTTGAATTTATAACTATCTTATTGATGTAATTCAACACTGCTTCTTCATATTTAAATTCCTAACTGTCATAAATCCTAAAAAATATTTCTAAATAATTTTATCAAGATTTAGCACTTATCATACCAAACAACTTTTTAGGATTTAACACCCTCACGATTTACCAAATTCGAATTTATAAGATTTACTAAATCATACCAAAGTTAAATCCTACTTGTTGCCAAATAACCCCTTAATTTTTTTTAAAGAGTTTTTTGACCCACAACTGTAAAAAATATTTCAGGAGTCATTGTAAGTTGAAATCATAAATCATCTTTATCATAAAATAGATTTTATTTTGTTTTAGTTTCACTAATTTTTTCATATTTTTTAAGCTTAGGTGAATCCTTAAGAAATTGACACTTGTAAGAGCAAGTAGGAATTTTTGGACCGTCAGACATTCATTTTTTAATATCACTATATTTAAAATACTCTGTCGAAATCAATTTGGACCGTCAGACATTCATTAAATAATTAGTATAATTATTGATAAGTTATTTGGATATTTTATTAAAAAACATATCTAAAAGTCATAATGTCTATTATTAAAACTCTTTTCAAGACTTTTTGTTTTGACCAATAGAGAAGCAATAGAAAAAGGAAAAAATACAGAAAAAAGAGAGGGAAGAGAAAGAAAATGCTCCATTTTAGGTGACTTTGAGCTATTTTTTTAATTGGCCTAGTTAAAAAAATTATTTGTCTTGAGGTATGTCATACTACGCCTATTCAATTTTCAAAAATATGCAATTTTTATCGAATTTTTTATTAAATTTTATTTTCAAGTGTATTGATATATTTCTAGTCATGACTCTGATATCAAAAGCTCCATATAGGATTGCACCTAAGGAGCTTCAGTAGGTGAAGGTTTAACTTTAGGTGTTGGTTGATACGGGATTTATTCATCCTAATGTATCTCTATAAGGAGCACCTTTTCTATTACTGAAGAAAAAGAATAGTGTGATGCATATTTGCATTGACTACAAGAAGTTAAATAAAGTCACGATCATGAATAAGTATCATTTTCCATGGATTGAAGATTTATTTGATTAACTTGTTGGATCTTTAATATTTTTAAAGATTGGTTTATGATCTTTATACTATTTGGTGAAGGTGAGAGAGACTGATGTGTTGAAAACAACTTACAGTATGAGATATGGACACTATGAGTTTTTTGTCATGCCTTCTAGTGTAACGAATGCACCATCCTTCTTTATGGATATTATAAATAAATATTCAAAGATTTTCTAGAATAGTTTATAATTATTTTCATAGATGATATTTCATTATATTTTACTTTTTAGGAAAATCATACAAGACATTTGAATATTATTTTGGAGACTCTGAGGTAGCATCACCTATATGTAAAATTCTTTAACTATGAGTTCTAGCTTAGGATTATTTCTTTTCTAGGACACGTGGTAAGTAGTGCAGGAATCTTTATAGATCCCCAAAAAGTTTAGATAGTCACTGATTGGTCGAGACCTACTACTATATTTAAGACATGCAATTTTTGGGGTATGGTTAGATATTAACAAAAGTTTGTGAAGAGATTTTCTCAAATTTCTATAACTCTAATGAGACTAACTCAGAAGTTAAAACCTTTTATTTAGACAATGAAGTGCGATACTAGTTTTTAGAGATTGAATGATTACTTAATTTCTACTCTAATTTTGGCTCTTCTATTTGGTACATAAGGATTCATATATTTAGTGATGCTTCACTGAGAGATTTGAGGTGTATTTTGATGCAGTATGATAGACTTATAGCTTATGATTCAAGACATTTGAAGCCATATAAGAAGAATTATCTGATGCATAATCTAGAGTTAGCTACTATTATATTTGCTTTGAAAATTTGATGGTATTACTTATATGGTGTCAATTGCAATACTTTCATCGATTATTAAAGTTAGAAATATATATTCACTATAAGGATTTAAACCTGAGGCAAAGGAGATAGCTTAAGTTGATCAAAGATTATGATCTAACTATTTAGTATTATCCTATTAAGGCTAATGTGGTGGTAGATGCTCTAACCAAGAAATCTTCTGGAATATCATGTATACAACTTACTTCTCATGAGTATTTGATATGAGATATAGAGATATTACAACTTGAGGTGATTTCTTCTTCTGCTTGGGATTCCGATATGTTGGCTCTAATGAGTATTCAACATTCTCTATAATAAAAAAATTTAGGAATCTTAGAAGTCAGATATAATGTATATGAAGTTAATTGATCAGATCATATATGGTAAGCAATATGAACTATGAGTTTTTTATTCTTGTATAATTTTCTACATGAATAGATTGTGAGATCTAAGGTGGGAGATTTTGAATAAGGTTCACTATTTAGGCTATATTATTCATCTAAGAAGTAGCAAGATGTATGGAGATTTAAAGGGAATATTTTGATGGCCTGAATTGAAGAAGGATATAGAGGAGTGATAGGGGTGGTGGAGTAACCTAAAAAAATTATGAAAATAGTTTAGGGCATTGTCAATCCCTAAATAATACTTAGTTTTTTTTTGGCATAAAAATTATAAAAACTCTATATAATATATGCAAGTATACATGCCAAATCAAATAATATAGTGATAGAGTAGAGTATCGATCTCAAGAGGAAGAATATTTACTTGTAAATACTAGTCAAGTCTACTTCAACCACAATAATTATCCTACTCAATTAGAATAAGATTTAGTGGAGATTCAATCACTTAATTTCAAATAAAAAAATGAAAATGAAACACTGTTGAGATAAATTGTTTTGGATTGATGGAATCTAAATAAAATATATTTCCTAATGCATCTCTTTTATATTGATGTTATTTAGAGCATATGCATCACCAACCGCTCAATCAAGCATTAAGAGACAAAGGATGGATTAAACCCTTCCAACCTCAATACCACTATAAACTCCATAATTGTTAAAACCCCTTATGACAAATTTTCTCTATAAATTTGATACATGACAAGCATTATGTCCATGCTTGCATCATACCAATTCAACATACTTGGTTGTGCCTACTTTCCCATTCTTAAGATCCATATTATACCTAATATTAATTACACATATAGTCATTATATGCATTAAATGAAGACCTGATATATTGAAAACATCATTAAATTAATGATGAAGAGAATTCATGAATAATTCATATGCTATTTACACCATTAATCCAAAACTAAAAAATTTAGCCACACATAAAGAATAAGTTGAGCATATTAATTTTCATTAATTGCATAAAAGAAAGAAAATATAGAAAAAAGATATCACTCAATGAGTTCAATGATCTCCTCTACACTCCTTCTTGAACTTATAGAATAACTTCCACACGCACAAGCCAAACACTCCAATGGAATGTATCTAGTACTTCTTTGAATTCCCTTAGTTATCACTCCTAAGAAAAAATTAGAGAATTATTATAAAGACTGAAATTAAATAAGTGATTGAACTCCTCTACTAACAGCACAAATAGACTATTTATAGAAAAATACAAAAAACAAATAAATTATGGTGCAAAGATACCTGAGATTATTGTGTCGTGGTGCCCATAAAAATAAACTAACGCCACAGTGCTGAAGGGTTTCCTCTTTTGTGGCACTTGCTAACATAGTGTGTTGCTTCACTGATAGATCGTAGCCTGAATAGTTATAATTATAACATCATAGTACTACTGATGATTGAGTGCTGTGATGTCCTCGTGGCGCTCCCTTGACTTAGCAACATTGGAATTTGACACCGCAATGTTATACAGATAAAGGTTGGGATTTGTAGTGCTAACTCCTTTAACACTACGATGCTAAGATAATTAGCTTAGCTTTATGGCGCTGACTCTACCAATAGAATGATTATTATTTTTTGATCTAATATAATGATTTAGTAGATATATTAATACATATATATATCAAAGATATTATCATATTGCAAGGTGTGCCAAAGAAGATTATATATGATTGAGATGGCAGGTTTTCCCTCCATATTATGGAGAGGTATTCAATAGATAATGTATACATAGTTGTACTAATTATGGATTTTCATTTACAGATAGACGAACAACCTGAATGAACTATTCAGATACCAGAGGATCTTTTGAGATTATGTGTCCTGGATTTTAGGGGTAGTAGGGATGATTATAATCCATTGATAGACTTTATATATAATAACAGTTATCATTGTCACATAGGTATGTCTCCTTATAAAGCTTTGTACTATAGGAAATGCATGACTCCTTTTAACTTTGAAAGAGGTGGGAGATAGACAGCTGATAGGGTTAGCCTTTATGGATGACATTATAACAAGGATCCAGTTGATCATAGAAATGTTAAAATCTACACATGATAAGTAGAATAAATATTATGATCAGATACATTGGTTGATTGAGTTTTAGATTGGCGACTTTATTTATATTAAAACCAACCTTATGAAAGATGTCAATAAATTTGAGAGAATCGACAAGCTATATCTAAGGTACAATGCACCTTTTAAGATGATTATGAGGATTTATAGTTATACTAACATGTTATAAAGATTGAGATTATGCATGTTGTGAGTATTTATTTGACATTTTTTACTAAGTGATTTTGAAAATATAGTAAGTTTTGTCTACTAAAAAATTTATTTTAACTTTTAAAAATAGTTATTTAGTTCAACTAAAGCTTCATAATATTATTGTATGCAATATCTAGTAATTTTATTAAATTTTGAAAATATGAATTTTTTGCTTAGTTTGATTTGTATTGTCTACCGTTAAGAAATTTTAGCACTTTCTAAAATAAGCTCAATTATGTTTTATTTATTGCAATGCATTTAAAATAAATATGGATATGTGGTTTGATTGAGTAATATATTATTGTTATTATTATTATAATACTGTGATAATAATGTATATATAGAAGATACGTAAAGATTGGTTGACCCGTTGGTTAGAGACTGATTGACCTGTACAGGATGGTGGGCCAACGAGCTTTCCTTTAAATACTATGGTTTAGTGTTATTCTCTACTAATTCATATGATACTGAATGAGAGTTATAAGGAGATGATTATTGTGCTGACGGGCAAAGAGTGATAACTATGTTTACTTAGCTAACATTTTACTGATAGTGATATAATCCTGAAAAATATCATGATAACTATGACTTCTTACTTATTTAGTATGACTACTGAAATGCATGTTATTGAGATATTATTTTTATTATTGTACGGATTTATTATTACTGCATAGATTTACTATTATTGCATTATTCTATTTCTCCTACCACTGGATTGTTATTGTTATAGATTTAGATACTAATACTATTTAATATTAGTGATTCAATGTATTAATACTAAGTATATAATATAGAATACCTAGATAGTATGGGTACATTGTTATATGATTTTACTGTATTAACATGGTTTTGATAGTCTTTACCGATGTTCTGATTTGTTACTTTATATGATTTCTATATTGATTGGTATTACGGCTATGACGATTTCCCTTTCTAGTTTTTCCTAGTTGGTAAATTTTGCTTATGTAGTCCTAAACTGGACTTAATTAGCTAATTCTTTTTTAATATCAAGCTTTCTAGGATTTTTTTGTTACTATTTTAGATTCGCATTATGTTCTCATCAAGCTAGAAAATGATCTAGACTACTTCCATATCATCAGATATAGATCTTACTATGTGTGTAATTATTTCATGAAACTAATTAAATCGTCCCTACTTTTTAACATTTCTATTGAATCCCCTATTGTTCCTATTTAAATCTGCTTCCTAAAGCTTAATCCACATTTTTTCTTCATAATCCTTTATAGTTTGGGAAGTTTATTTAGTCACCCCTTACAATTCGACTGTCTTTGGAGCTAGACCTTTGTCACTAGAGTATGATTAAACTTGACATAACCAAACACTATCCTAATAACATTTAGGTCATGAAAATTTTGGTTATGTACAAAAAGTTATTATGAATGATTTTCCTGCCTTCCGTGATTATTGCAAAACTCTGATTCATTTTAAATGTGAATGTTTTCATTTAAACACGAGTCTTATGAAGAATTCATCAATTAAACCTAAATCTACTATTGATACAGCAGCTCCTACTCATCTTGTGCAAAATAGTGGTTTATCTAATGAAGAGATGGAAATTATTACTGAGTCCAACTTTGTTCAAGTTGTTCTAGCTCGTCCTATGCAAAATGGTGGTTTACCTGACGTAAGTATGGAGAATGTAACTAGTATCATTTGTAAGCTCCCTATTGAATGTAACATTGTTCCTTCTAATTTAATTCCCATTGAAGGCATTTTTGCTTTTTTCAATTCACTAATTCAAGTTTCTCCTATTTTTGGGATTGACTCTCCTCCTCTACATAATGTTGTTACTAACAATAATGTTGAAGTTGAAGGCACTCACCGTGATGCCTTTATTTTTCTTGATGTTTCTGAAATGGTGCCATGTATTAATCTCCTAGTTTCTATTTCTTCCTCGGTTAAAAAGTTAGCAGGAGATTTAAAATATAAGGAGGCTATTTCTGAGGACCTTAGTGAAGATTCAGAGGACTTTTGTCACTCAGAACATTCTCAAATTAACTGGGAGGAGGGATAAATAAATATTGCATATGAGAATATTTCTATTAATGTCATGGATAAATTAGGGGATATAAATTTAGTTAATGTAGCAAAAAATTATGGCTTTTGGGAATTTGCTAAGAAAAAGAAAAAGAACAAGAAAAAGAAATTAATAGGCTCTTATGTTGATGCTTGAATCATTAGATTTAACACTTCCTCTTAAAAACATTTTTAATGTTTAGTTCTTTAGTTTGGAATATTAGGGGTGTTGGTAAGGGGTTAATAATGCATATACTCAAGTCATTAAGGATATGTATGTAGGAGCTGTTACTTGGGTTCAAACACATGGAGGTTGGACTAAATATTTTCCTATTCAGTTAGATTACATAAAGGACAAGCTTTATGCCCGTATGTTTTTTTGCTTTAGTCATAGATATTCTTACTAGACATTTGTGGGAGGATGTACCATGGCGTATGCTTTTGCTGATAGTATTTTTCTTGGTCATAAGCCTAGAGAGGGAGTTGAATGTAAACATGAATTATGAACATCAACCATACAGTCTAAAGGACTTCATTTGAGTAAATCTAAAATTGAATATATTAAGTGTAATTTTTATAGTAATAATTCTAATGGGGGAATTTTGACTTTGGTTGATCAAGCCATCAATAAGAGTACATATTTTAAACACTACAGGAAAATCACTGATTTCCGGCGGCCATGTTTCCGGCGGCTTTGAGACTTATTTCCGACGGTTTTCCGGCGGCTTTTAAAAATTTAATAAAAAAATGAATAAAATTTTAAACATTTAAATGATTTAACAAAAAATTATTAAAAGTTAAAATAACTATTAACTTAATTTTCATCTTAAAATTAATTAGTTAGTTATTTTTTATTTTTTATTAAATATTATTTTTATTTTAAATTAATTAGTTTTAATTTTTTTTATAAATAAAGTTTTTTTTATTTCTGTGGGAATATAGTTTAAATAATAAATATTTACAAGTTAAACGTATTTTCTTCTTCAGCAAAGCGGTCCGTCGTTTGAAATTCCACATGAGGAACCGCCGTTCGAACCTCGCCTTGCACGCTGGAGCCCAGAGCGCGCGGGAAGCTGGCTGTGCACGTCGCGGGAGCCGCGCGGGGGGAGCTGGCCGGAGTGTTGGAGCGGGGGTGGCTGCCGGAGCGCGGGAGCGGGGGTGGTTGCCGGAGCGCCGGGGGGTTGAGCCGCGGGAGCGGGGTTGGCTGCCGGAGCGGGATTTTTTTTTTATTTGACCGGCGGTTCAGGTTCAAGACCGCCGGTAAGCTGCCGGACAAAATTGCCGCCGGAAAAAACCGCCGGAATTCATTTTCCTACGCCGTTTTTACCGGCGGTAATTTAACCGTCGGAAAACTACAAAACCGCCGGAAAAGGTTCAATTACCGCCGGAAAAGGCCGCCGGAAATGGGTGATTTTCCTGTAGTGAAATATCTCGAGTCTATTGTCCAGAGTGATGGTGAAATAGACGGGGATATTATTAGTAGAATTCAAGTTAGATGGTTGAAGTGGAGAAATGCATTGGGCCTATTGTGTGATAGAAAAGCAACCTTCAAACTTAAGGAAAAATTCTATAAGAAGGTGATGAGACCTGTAATGCTTTATGGCGAAGAATTTTGGCAATTAAAATAGAAACATATAATTAAGTGTTGCCGAGATGAGGAGGATGCTAAGGCGAATCATTGGATTTACTCTTAGAATGCGAAGTGATCATATGTGTTGATATGTCACAAAAAATTATCTTGATCAGGCACGAATCTTGAGGCATAATCAAGTTGGAAACTTCGAAAATTAAATCGGAGACCATCCAAACTCCAATTTCAACAAACTTATAATCAAACTGAATGTCTCGAGAAGACGAGCCCAATGACACCAAATTCGACTCAAGCCGAGCCCGAACGGGTCCAAATCAAGGGTTTGAAGCGCTGTTAAAGGGTTCAAACCACAATTTGGATTACCAAACGGTTTCCAAATATGGCATGCTTATATTCGAATCGAGCGGCTCAACGAGACAAATCCAACGAGCCCAAGATCATGTAATTCTAAGATCGTTAAGGCATCCAATTGACCAATAAACGGTCCATGATCAAAAGGGATCGATATTAGCCGTCCATTCAAATCACTCCCATTTTGACCTTGATCATCCATATATTTACAAGCCATGCCACTCAAAAAACTATAAATAGCTTCAACTCTTCTCATGAGGGAGGAGGAGAAGAAGAGAAGGAAGGGAGGAATTTGGGAGCTCTCTTGCCACCAACCATCGCATGAGTTCCTGCCGACCACCGCCGGAGCTCCTGCCGACCACCGTCGGGGTTCCTGCCGACCACCATCGGAGTTCCTGTCGACCACCGCCGGCGCTTCTGTCGACCACCGCCGGGGTTCCTACCGACCACCGCCAGAGTTCCTGTAGACCACCTCCGGAGTTCCTGCCGACCACCGCCGAAGTTTTTCCCGACCACCGTCGGGGGTCCTCCCGACCATAGTCAGAGTTCTTCCCAACCACCGACAGACTTCTAACAGTCCGTCAACCACCATCGGACTTCCACCATTTCGCTGACCTCTGCCGGACTTCCGCTCGTCCGTCGATTGCTGCCAGACTTTCGCTCGTTCGCCGACCACCGCCGGACTTCCGCCAGTCCTCCTAACCACTCTCATCTGACTACGATCATCCAGACCTCCGTCGCCATACAACGGTCCTTCTGACCTATGTCGCTCGCCGACTATGGTTCTTCTAACATATGTCGCTCGCCAACTATGGTTTTGGCACCTTAAACAAACATGGCAACATTGATTCTTCCCACTCCTAACATATAATGTACTATGTATGATGTATATTTGCTACATTGAGCCAAAACCTTCCCCTTAAGGAAGGGTCTCATTTGTAATGGACTGCAAACACTAATGGATTCATTCAAACTGGGCTAGGCCCCGTGATTTTCCCCCCTTTCAGGGGTTTCCACGTAAAAACTTTGGTGTCTCTTATAAATGCTACTCCCTCTTCTTTCATCTGTTTGTGTGCTGGATCTTCGTACAACGCTAAGAAGTTAAACTTTATCACTCTCTACCGCCGTGAATTTTCTAGGCGCAATATGTGTGAAAAGGTTGTAGCAGCTCTAGTGGAAGATAAGATTAGAGAGAGTCACCTTAAATTGCTTGGTCACATAAAATGTTGGTCTTCTGATGGCCTTGTTAGGAGACAAGATGTATTAGATTTGACATATGTTAAGAAAGGTAGAGGTAGACCTTAAAAGACTTGGCTAGAAAATATTAGAAATAACCTTTTTTTTCTTAAATTTAAATGAGAATTTGACTCTTACCAAGACTATGAAGAAAAATGATTCATATAGCTAATCAATATAGTGAGATAAAAGCTTAATGTTGTTATTGTATAAAAATTTATTTAATTTCTTGAATAATAAAAAAAACTTACAAAATGAGTATGAAAATATTATGTGTATATCACTTACACTAGTATCCTCCAACCAAATTATAGAAAGCATAAATTTTATAATAAAGAATTTACATATACACTACTAAGTTTTTATATATTTATACAATAAATATCTACATTTTAATATTTATTTATATACCACGATAATCTTTTTATGATATTAAAATATTATTAATATTTATTCATTTAAAACAAAATATAATTTTTCATATGTATATATTTAATATTATTTAGATATTAGAGTATTATATAAATAAATATGAATTTATTTATTAGGATTGATAAATATTTATCATAATTCCATACGGAGAGACTAGCTGCCTTCCCGGGTTTTAGTCAGCAAAACCCTAGCTCGGGTATAAGCTACCGTCTCGGTGTCCTCATGCAAAATGGTTGCTTCACTTTCTCCGCGCATTCAGAACTTTCCCACCATGGCCACATCTCTCCAATCTCGTGTACGTCCCTTCCTTAGCCATAACTGGAGGTCATCTAATCATCTATTAAGACTACAGTCGTCTTTCTGTCTTCCCAACCTTAACTGTTCCCGTCTTCCATGTGTCTCTTCTCGAAGGGCATTTGGTGTTGTTCACCCAAGGGGTCAGTGTCTTTTTGTCCGCGTGCTACAGAATGGCGTAGCAGAACCCGCGCCGAAAGATACTGCTGCGGATGCCGAGTTGCAGGCTAGAGGTGATAGCACGATGCCGGAAAGGTTCCGCTACCTCAACAAGGAGGCACCTGATCGTCCAGTCCGGTGGCCGTGGGCAATTGGTACGTTAATTAAGAAACAATGTTTGTTCTTGTTCATCCATTGTCCTGCTTATGGTAATCTGATTTTAGACATGTTTATGCTGGTTTTGATGCATTGTCATTTTTTGTTTTCAGTCAGGATTACGTATTTTATGTGGAATTTTATCTTTTCAATTCATTTCAGTTGCTCCCATTTCATGCCTGCTGCATTCAATGTCCAAAATCTCAAACTTAATCTGAATGGTAAAAAAGAAAAGATACTCCTGTAGCTCGGTTACTTGTTAATCTGATCAGTACCACGTAGTCCTTATGCGAATTCTATGTTTTATGATAAACCTATTGGTTGTATCTAGAGATGGTTAATCTGTTGTGTGGGAACTTCATACCAATTTTATGGCTGGTCCAAACACTACTTAATCTTCCTTTCATCATGTTTTCTTAATGGCTTTTGTTCTAAATTGCATTCATCAAAGTAGAATGCTATATATTGATGCAGATATTGGCAATCTATCCAAAACCTTATGGCAGTCTAAATTCATTTTAAATTGAAGCCTAAAAGTTGTTCAAAGTTTGCTGTTAGATCTTCCTATTATACACAAGTCTCCCTTCCTCGGTCCCTCCCTCCCTCCCCTTACACAAATATGCCCCATCCCACACACACCACTGCACAACCACCCATACCCACCGCCTACACCACTCTCTTACTCTCATTGTCACTTAGACACACAATTACTAGTGCAATGTGATGCACATGCCCACACACTTGTAGACTTGCAGTCACACTGAAGCAGACACATACTCATACACTCATACATGCTAATATGAATAAATGAATGTGTAGATTAGGATAGATTAGTGTCATTATGAGTTTTAGACTTACTAGGTGATTAGTGCATTAAACGTCACCATCACCTAACCACCATAAAAAAAGGGTTGTTGGCATCCTACAATTACCCATAGTGCACCCCTAACCCTGTTGCCAAGACTTTTAAGCAAGTTGCAATTGTCTAGTTATGCATTTTAATGAATTACAAATGTTATTTTCTCCCTTTTCTTTGTATTTTTGTGAAATGTTTATATCAAACGATGCTTTGATTTGGATCAGGTGTTCCTATCAAGCCCATTGCAGTTCAAAATCCTGTCAAATTTACTCTCATATTCTTGATCCCACTTTTTTCGTCGGATCTTGATGCAAAACTATCGACTTTGGTGTTGTCCACCTTCTAGATTCTCATCGCCATATCCGTATTTTTCTTTGCTGGTCGCCTCCACCTATCCTACACTAGATCCTCTTCTCACCTTTGCTCATCTCACTAGATTCACTTCTAGCACCGACATTATCTATCTCATTGTTTCCACGACTGCCAATTGTATCATTGCTTTAAACCCGTTGTCAATTTCCCTTTCGCTCATCTTGTAGCCTGTGAATCAAATCGAGCAACCATGAATTCCTATCCTGATATAAGCTTCCTCCTCAAACATGCCTCCCAGATCTAGCTTTGCATGGTGTCATATGCCTTGATGATCCCCATTGTGTTTGACAAGTCCATATAGGGCCATTTGCCTCCAATGTTCATCGTTCCTGTTAAAAATAATTCTATAAAAAGGAACCACCAGCTTCAGTGCATTCTCTCCTCCTAGGCCCATTGCTCTGCTAGCTCGAAAATCAATCATTTTCATTATTATTATTATTTTTTTTCAATTTGCTCGACCTTTCGAGCAAGGTTGTTGTCGAGGGGTGGGTAATGATACAAATAAATTTTGGGATAGACTAAGATGTGTTAGTGTCATTATGGATCTTATACATATTATGTGCTTAATATGCTATTAGGTGCCCTTCTATTCCCACTACCCATGTTGAGTATTATAGACCGGCTAGACCTAGATTGGTCCATGTCTACAGGAGGCGGACTCCTTCCGCCTCCACAAGTGTTCAACCCCCTTTGGGGGTGGGGCCATGCTTTAATGCAAAAAATTAAGAGATGGTTTAGGAGGAAAAATTCAAAGTAAATGGCTGTTTAGGGATTTAGATGTTTGTTGTTTTGCTTTAAGTAGATTCTTGTCCTTAGGGTTTGAGTTATTTTATGTTTTTTCAAAATTTGGAGAGTTCTTTGGATTTGTATGGACTCTAGCGGTTTTTAGAGATTTGGGAGAGCCGGATCCTCATCTCCAATTGATGATCCATTGTATCTTGCTATTTCTTTCATCTATTATTAGTAAAATCTTTTCTCCTTAGTATTTCCACCAAATTCTTCTTAATTTCTAGTTTGAACCTTGCTGAAATTCAAATTCAGCCAAGGTAAATCACGGAGTATTAGGGCAACAAGCAGTAAAAAATGTTTAAATAATGAAGCTTTGGGTCTCTCTCTTTCTCCCCATAAATACCAGGAGTTGTGAGCATCCTATAATTGCCAAAAGCCTTTCTCCTCTATTACTAGGAGCTTTAGGCAAGCTACAATTGCCTAGTTTTCTATTTAATCCAATATTATTATTTTTTTCTCTATTTTTGGGTATTTTTGCAAAATGTTTGTATTGTATGCTCACGTAGTCTGACATAGTTATGTGACACATAAATCCTCATAGTGACTCGCATTAGGAAAATGTTTTATTTTTTTATTTTTTGCTATTTAACTGAGCTATTGTTGATTATCAATCATAAAGGTGCTAGTTGTGTAGGACAGACTTATGTTTAGTGTTGCAGGAATTTCTAAAAGCCTCGATATGACCTATTTCACTCAAAAGTCACCTATCTTAGAAAAAAAGTGATAATAATTTGGAGTAGGATTTAGTTTAATATTTGAGAACAAACACAGCATGGAAATATCATGATTTAACATTTGACTTGCATGGAGACCCTAAGTTGATTTTTCTGGTAACTAATTGAGGTATAAGCAAGGAAAATGGAAATTTAAACTGGAAATTAATGAATTTCTTATACATTTTCTATACACAAATTTCTTAAAAAGGCTAGTCATGTCACTGTGCCATTTACTTTTCTGCAGCACTGTTTTTTCTGGTTTATGCCTGGCGGACTGTCTTATGGGAACTTTCAAACTGGAAGAAAGCAGCATTAACTATCTTAAGTTCCGTTGTTTGGTTACTGAAGCTTTCACTAGCCTACGTGTTTCGGTTGATTGGTGATCCTATTACTGGTTTGATTAGATATATTGAATTTGTGCTCTATACTATAAGGTATGTTTATGCCAGTATTGTAGCCTTTGCTCCGGTGCCCGAGCTAACAAGGATAATCTTTTTCACGTCAACTATATTGGCCATTGCTGAAGCTACAGTCCCTAACTCTGTGAACGCCCAGCCATACCTTCTAACGTTGGCTGGAATAGTTGGTTTTGGGACTGTTAGGGGCTTCATTCCTGAGATACCTTTCTGGATGTTCCTCTTTGGTATGTTATTCTACTCAAAGTTTATCAAGAAAAGAGACACTGTTTCTGCTGCTTTGCCATCTGCTGCCTTGTTGGCAGCTGTGGGGGAGCCATGGGTGAGGGGCATTGTTATAACATCCTACCTAGCCCTTGCTATTGCTCAGTATGCTAAGTACTCTAATGATGCTATGGGTACAGAAGTCCCCACAAGCAACAGAATACTACCATTACCTCTTCTTCTAGCTTCGTTAGCTATTGGAATCAATCTTGCTGCAAAGTGGATCCGCTATCGACACTTGACATGGATGATAGTATGATGTAATTTACTAGGACAGTTTCTTGTCTTCTCTTTATTTTTCCTCTGTAACCTTTTTAATTGCTATGGTTTTCTTGGAATAAACAGTACATCCCAAAGATTTCTTAATGTTCATAATATATCCATTTTTTTTGGTGAAGGTATCATTATTCAGTATATTTGAAAACTAAGAGTCGTTAATGACGATTAATTTGTATTCCTTGCAAATTGGGTTTCTAATGAATTTGGTATGATCGTGTTTAAGTTTTAAAATTTGCATAAATTCTGAGCTTCTTGTCATGCTTATTTTCAATTGTTATACCTGCTTCATCCATGTAGGACTCTCTTGTTAGGTTTCAAATCCATTTGTTAGTCTCTGGCTTCAATTATATCCTTGGAAGCTGCCTTACGTTTGTGAAAATTGCTCCACCATTTGTTTGAGTTCCAGCAAAGTCCTCTACTTGAGGCGTATTAATATGCCACGTAAGATTACATATTGATCAAACGGGCAAGATCATTTATACCTGAAGTATTCTTGTGTTTGAACGTTATTGCATTTTTGAATCATTTTACGTATTTTATTGGTATTATTTATTTATTTATTGTTATTATATGCATCATTCTGTAGTGATTCTTTAATTACTTGACCCTTTTTTACAAAAATCATCTAAAAATATGTGTAAACTGGCTATTGGTAGTAGATACTCTTGTAAAAAATCATTATCATATTAAGACAACATGCAACACTCACTGATGATCAATGAAGATTACCCCCTAATAGTTCGGATAAGGCTAAAAATGATGATGATGAGTATCATACAATCATGCATGATGACCGCTCCAGTAGTATCCTCATTGTTTGATCGGGTGCTTTGTGAATAAGCATTATTTTGTTTATTTTTTTAAATAGTCTGTCATTTCTCTTTTTTTAAAAGTAATTTCTTCTTATTATCCTATTCTGAACTTTTTATCTCATATGATAGATTGTGCATTTTATTGAGGAAGTCTGATCGTTTATACTTCTCTGAGTTTTTTCTATCCTCATGCTAAAATTGCAATATGAGCATGGAGGCATAAAAACTCATAGATTTGGTGTTGTCATCACCTTCATCTCTGCTTGCTTACAAGAGTTTGGAGTTGAATAGCAACACAACATTAGTTGTTGCTTTACATGCCTTGGTACAAGCGCTTTATTTCTGCATGATTTCATAAGAAATTCTCCTTTTCTTAGTCTCGTTTATAAGGTGATCTTATTGAAGAAATCCCTTTTCAACACTTTGCAAAAGAGTGGAAAGATGGAGCTGACTGATCCTTTAGGCTGAAACATGTCTTTTATGAGCCTTTTCATGAAGAAATCCCTTTTCAACAGTCTTCTGTATAAGGTGACACTCAAAATGGAAGGAGAGAGATCTATCATCTTATTGATCTGTTGGGTTTCATATTATGCACTTAAAATATATAGTTTGTTTGGTTTGGTAATAGTTTAAAATTCTCATATTTTAAATGTCAGTCATGAACAAATGCATTCAGGATTGTTATAATATTAAAAAATTAGATTTATGAGTCATACAATAAAATGATGGGAGAGTAGTATAGCATTAGCTTTAAAAAGGCAGAACCAGTTTGATGTTAATATGGTAAAATTCATTATTGAGGTGTATTTGTGTTAAATAATAGAATGTATATGGAGCCAGTTATAGCTATTATGTGGGTTTTGTTGATCTTCTGGAGTAGGTCAACATTTTGAAAAAGAGAGATGTCAGAAGTGTGTTGAAGTCATTGAATATGCGTGATAGTTAAAATACTAGTGTTAGATGTTGTTGTGGAGTGAACAAATATTTGATAATTAGGGTTTGTTCGGAATGGCTTTCTTACTGCTTCTGAATGCTGCTTTAAAAAGCAGTAATAAATAGTACAAAAATTTCTTAAACAAAAAAAATTTAATTAAAAGTTGCTTCAGAAAGCAATAAAAAGGCCGTCCCAATCGGAACTTCAGAATGGAATTGTAATGTTCAATATTAAATTCATTTATTTTTGTGTTGATTATGTAGTTGCTTATAATATTCATAATGAAATATCTTTGTGTTTTTTCCAGAGATGTTATAGATCTATTTGTAGAGATATTTGTTGATAATTAATGAATATTTATAACAATGACAAAGATTTAAGTGATCATACTTAAATGGTATGCTCTATTGCAAATATGTGACATATTTAAGATGAATTTGCAACAAATGCTTGGTGTACTATATAGTTGATGGATTCTTTTAGCAATCAATTTTTTTCTGACTTTGTTATAGATTCATCACAAATTTGATACACTGTCAAATTTGTTACTAGCCGGAAGTCTCCTTGACTTTAGCTAGAAAGTCATTACAAATTCATCCAAAATCATCACATATTTGGAAGATCGTCCCAAATACAATAACCTTTTATCTGTAAAATGTTGAAGGAAATATTTTTAATGGAGAATTGCTTTTCATAAGTTTGGTGCTTGGTAGTCTTAAGTATTGTCTTTTCTTTGATGAGTTAGATAGTTATTTTTATATTTCTTTAAGTTAGATTAGATCAAGCTGGACTTGTCTTGTCATTCATTCCACCAAACTCCTCAAAATCTTTCACATCCACACCACTAACTCCATTGCACTTTCTCACACCTTAAACTATACATAGCTAAATCTAGCCATATAACTTATTGAAAGAATGAAAGGTCACCCACTTTTATTTGGTATGAGAAAAAATTTAGAGGCAAGCAAATTTAGCTTGAACAATTTTTGCAAGCCGACGAGATTGTTGTGGTGGACTTGCCTCGGAAGCTTGTTGGTCACTCTATCAAGTTTAAGATTGGCAAATTCTTTTTAATGATAGATTAATTCCTTATATTAATGATAGATTAATTCCTTATTAATATCTAGGATATTAAGTTAATTATTTAAGCATGCCATGATAGCATAAAAATCTAATTAGTGAGCTTATGTATTTTTGTGAATCTATCACTAAGCTTTGGCTTATGTGCAAACCTTTGTAAGAGAGTGTTTTGTTTCTTATTTTAAAGCTTTGCCTTTGATATCAAAATAACTTGTTTAATATTTTTTTCTTAAATATTTTTCTTGTGGGTATAATTTTCTTATTTTTTTATTAAATATCTTAAACTTTATAGTTAATAAGTTATAGAAAAGTTTTTTTTTGACCAAAATGGGTTAATGGGCTTGGTTTGGGTCATTCGGGTTGCTAGCGGGTTGCCTTCAGGTTTTTTTTTACCCGTTTATTAAATGAGTCGGATTCAGGTGATTGAATTTGTGTCTGGTCAATTTCAGGTCGGATGTGAATTTGATCCATTAACCCACTTTAACACTCCTAATAGGAAACAATCATTTCATAAGAATTGAGGTAGAAAAAATCATCATAAGAATGCTAATGACTTAAATGATCCCTCCTAAAAAATTAAAATTAAACCACTCACATATAATGACATTTATGACCTAAATAAGTTCCTAAATTGATTAGTTTAGATGTATGATTTTATGACGGGTATAAAATGAATGACTACTAATAGTTAAAATGAAGCTAATACGATATGCCAAATTTTATTGGACAGACATTCTGGCCAAGGAGCAAAGTTTTATGTAGAACCAACCTTTCTTGGACAAATGGAAGAAATGCTTAGAACTAAATATTATCTTTGGCATCATAGACAATTATTGACCTTCAGGTAATCTAGTCTCTTGGCTATTAAGTATTAAAAAACTTAAGATATAGTTTCTAGAATAGATTGTGTTGACAATGATTAGTAATTATTCAATAAATGTATGTCAAAATTTTAGGAAGGAGCTTAATTAAAATTCAATTAAGTTAAAGGAGCGTGACTATAAACAAATTTTAAAAGGCAAAAAAAAAAAAAAAGTGAAAAAAATGTAAAATTGTTTATGTTTTCAAATAAAAACACAAAAAAAGTTTTGCATATTTGTTATTTTCCTAAGAAAATGCAAAATGTTTGTGTTTTCTTAATAAAATGCAAATGCGTTTTGTGTTTTCTAAAGAAAATTACTTACGCCTCTTATTGTCAAATATTTGTTTTATAATATATAAATTATTATTTTGTTGTGATACAGTGGTGAATATTCTTGCCCTCCATGTGGGAGATCTGAGTTCGAATCTTAGTAGGGGTGTCAATATTTGACACAACTTGAGCCTGACCCGAAAATTCCAGATTAGGGTCAACCTATTTGAGAAATGGGTCAGGTTCGGGTTCAGGATTTGTACCCGTTTGTAAAATCGGGTCGAGTTCTGGTTGACCCGGAAACCCGGGAATGACCCGGAATGACCCACATGACCAATGATTTTGCGTCAAGTCTACCATGACCGCGTTGAGTGCCCAATGCCCGTGTTCGAGTTGAGTCGCACCGTGATCGCGTCGACTCTGCATGGGTTTGAATTTGCCTGAGTTGACTGTGTTGCCGTCGAGTTGCATCGCCGTAGAATCTGTCGTCTTTAATCTAGGATTTATTTGACAGAGAAACGTGGTGGAAAGGTGCTGCAACGATCTCCCGTCGCGTAACTTTCATCGCTTCTCCGGAGTGGGATCAGAAAAAAAAGAGGCGGCGAAGAAGAGATGGATAC
The DNA here is from genome assembly GCA_022539455.1 of Dendrobium nobile. Classification (NCBI taxonomy): domain Eukaryota; kingdom Viridiplantae; phylum Streptophyta; class Magnoliopsida; order Asparagales; family Orchidaceae; genus Dendrobium; species Dendrobium nobile. The sequence goes on from CM039731.1 coordinate 27,674,728, forward strand.
GATCTGGTCGCTCCGGCAATAGAGAGCTTTTTTAATGTGTTTCGTTGTAGATAGGTGAAAAAGTAGAAGTCGACGGAGGCGAAGAAGCTTCGTCGTATAAGATTTAAGGGATTTGGCTGGGGACAGATTTACAGAGTTATGGGTTGAGTCGATCCTAATCCAAAGTGGGTCGGGTTTAGATCCAAAAAATTGACCTTTTTTCAAAACTGGGTCAGGTCGGAAAGTGTCGGGTCAGTTCTGGGTTGAACTCGTACCCGACTCGTGACCCGATTTTGACAGCCATACATCTTAGTTAATTCATTTTTATAAATTATTCGTGTTGAAAAAGATTTTAATTAGAAATAAATTTAAATTTATTAATTTATAAACTAAAAATTGATTTAATAAAAATAAATTAAATTTATATTAAGTCAATAATTATATATATGTTTATTTAAATTAAATTTATTTGTATATATTTTATTTTTATTTAACTTATTTGTATTTATTTTAATTAAATTTATAGTTAGTTCTTTTTATATTTTTAATTAAATTTATACTTAGATATTTCAATTAAATTTTATTTTGTTCAAATAAATTTGTAAACTAAATTGAATTGAAAATGTTTTAATATCTAATATGTATATTTTTAATTTAAAATGTTATTTTTTATATATTTAGTTTATTAATAGATATGTAAAAACTTTGTTTGACTTGTAATTTTTTTTAATATCAAAATAAATCATAAATTTTTTCTAAAGCATATTATAATTTTTTAGAAAAAATTTATAAGTTAAAAATTTTAAATATAAAACAAAAGTTTTTATGTATTTATTATTAATTTAAATATGTAACAAAAAGAATATTTTATATTAAATATATTCATGTTAAATATTAAGAAATATTTTTTATTCAATGTTGGTTTCCATATTAATTTAAATAAAGTATAAATAAGATACAATTAAAATGTCTAAGTATAAATTTAACTAATATAAATCTTAATTATAATTTGTACAAATAAATTTAAATAAAATAATAAAATAAATATATACATTTATAAAATGAAATAATATTATATAGGAATAATAGTTAAATATTTGTATAATTATGTTATTTATATAAATCTGATTATTTTAATTAATTAATTTTTAACTTAAATTATGTAAATAAAATTTATTGATAATTTAAATTCTTACCATTGCAAAAATAATTTATAAGAATGGATTGTATTCAGATCACTTGCATGGGAGGTATGAATACTCACCCATGCACCCCCAACAAAACTGCAATTTATAATTTGTAACATAATAACAAATAGATTATGGGAATAATTTTCTTAAGATGATAGAAAACATTTTTTTGGTTTTCTTATAAAATAAATATTTAAGAAAAAGAAAAAGTGGAAAGAATTTTTTTAAGAAAATGTAAAAAGTGTTTTGCGTTTTATTAAGAAAACCATTTTGCATTTTCTTAATAAAATAATGAATATGTAAATGTTTTTTTGGGTTCTCATTTGAAAATGCAAAATAAGTTTATGTTTTTGCTCTTTTTTAACTTTTTTTTTCTATATCATGCTTCTTTTGTATAATTAATCTTTAATGAAGATTTATTTAAAAGTTTGTTTAAATTTGTAATTGGACTTGTTGCGTCCTGGAATATTCACAGTGATAGAGAAATATAAAGTTTAACGGCTTAGCTTTGTACTAAGATCTATTACACATACAGATAAAAGAGAGGATGTAACATTCATATGAGACACTAGAGTTTTTTACGTGGAAACCCATAAAAAGAGGGAAAACCACTAGGTCTGGCCCAATTTGAATGAATCCACTAGTGTTTGCAATAAATTACAACTGCGGCCCTTCCTTGTGGGGAAGGCCTTGGTTTGATGTAACAAATTATACATAATACATAGTCCATTACATGCTGTAAATTGGAAGAATTAGAATTGGCATGATTGTTTGGTCGACAGGATCATAGTCGGCTGGCAATGGAGGTCGAAAAGATCGTATTCGGGTGACAGTGATTGGAAGGACGACACTCGGCGGGCGACGGAGGTCGGGTTGGTAGGCGATGAAGGTCTGAAAGATTGTTGTCAAGTGATGGAGGTTGGAAGGATTGTAGTCGGCGGGCGACAGAGGTTAAAAAGACCTTTGTTTGGAAGTCGAAAGGACCATAGTCTGGCAACGGAGGTTGAAAGGATTGTAGTCGGCGGACGACATTGGTCAAAAAGACCATTGTTTGGCGATGGAGGTCGGAAGGACCGTAGTCGGCGGGCGACATTGGTCAAAAAGACCGTTGTCTAGCGAGGGAGGTCGGAAAGTGATGTAGGTAGAGCCGTCCTATTGGTGCTACCCATGCTGATTTTAATTCCCAAAAGGCTGGTTGTTGGTTTCCCTAATAGATTTTAGTTTCCTTGTTTATTAAATGCTATTTTGATGTTTCATTTTTCCCCTTGATACTTTGGTTTCTCCTTGGCGGCTTCCCTTTGATCCTTGTTTGCTTCAGTTTTCTTGGTGTTCTTATTGGCTTTTTGTGAGGTGCATTAACTACATGTATTAATTATTTTTTTTTCCTATTTTTCCCTATAAATTGTGCTGTTTGTAGCAGTTTTAGAAGCAAAGCATGTGATGTTTTTTGGAATGTAAACTTATAGGCTTGTTCTAGCTTGCGAGCTAGCCTCCTTTTCTCTTCCCCTCTATTATTTTGTCTCGATCTTATATCTTTTCTTCTCTATCCACTGTTCTTGCCCCATCCGTACCTTTCTTCTCAAAAATTTTTTAAGTTGAAGGGTGTAGTCGCGTCGATGTGTCATGTTTAGTGTTTATCTATAAAAAGTGTCTTTTAAATTGTGATCTTGTGTTTATATTTATATTTTAAAAAAGGAAGATTTCAGCCGTTGCAATCTTTTCAGAAAGACCGTAGTCTTGGGACGGAGGTTGAAAGGACTGTAGTCTGGCGACGGAGGTCGGAAGGATCGTACTCGGTGGGAGATTGGTCATAAAGGCCGTTGGCTGGCGACAGAGGTCGTAAGGACTGTAGTCGGCGGACAAAATTTGTTAGAAAGGCCGTTATCTGGCAACAGAGGTCGGAAGGACCGTAGTTAGTGGGTGACATTGGTCAGAAAGACCGTTGTCTGGTGACGGAGGTCGGAAGGACCGTAGTCGGCTACTAGGTGGAAGTTCGACGTTAGTTATTGGTCGGGCAGAAGTTCGGCGTCAATTAGTGACTGGTTGTAATTCCGACGATAGTTGGGGGCCTGGTGGAGGTCCGACAAAAATCCGACGACAGTTGGTGGCCGGACGGAAGTCCGATGATAGTCGGTGGCTGGGTGGAAGTCCAACAGTGGTTGAGGAGGAATCTGGCGGCAAGAAAACTCCAATTTCTCTTCTTCCTTCTCTTCCTTGCTTGGGCTCCCTCCTTCCCCTTCTCCTCGCTCCTTTCATGAGAAATGATGGATCTATTTTTAGTTTCTTGAGAGTGGCATGGCCAATAAATAGGAGGAAGATCATGGGTAAGTTGGTAGTGGTTTGAATGGGCGGCGATGTAGATTCTCTTGATCGTGGACCATTTATTGGACGTTTGAATGCTTTAATGATGTCATAATTTGACGATCTTGGGCTCGTTGGGTTCGTTTCATCGAGCCACTCGATTCAACTATAAGCATGTCATGTTTGGAAACCGTTTGGTCATCCAATTTATAGTTTGAACATTCTTAATACACTTTGGGTCTTCGATTTCATCCCATTTGGGCTCGGAATGAGTCAAATTTGGTGTCATTGGGTTCATAATTTTGAGACGTTCAATTCAACTATTAGTTTACTGAAATCAGAGTTCATATGGTCCCGAATTTAATTTTGGAAATTTCCAACTTGATTTTGCCTTGAGATTCGTGCCGATCATGATTAATTTTTGAGGATATCTCAGGACTTAAGACTAACATTAAAATGAATTGAGCTATTTGACATTTAATCTTAGAAAAGCCTTTTATATATATATATATATATATATATATATATATATTAGACTCCGTCTATTCTAACCCAAGGGTCTATTGCTAGGCCTACTCCACCTACTATTTCCTCCTGTTTGCCTACCTAAAGCTCCTATTGAAGGGACCTCAAAGAATGCGAGGATACAATTTATTTTAAATATCACAAAAATGGTCATCTGCAAAATCAATGCAAAGTTTAAATCTTGCTCTTAAGAGGAAACTAAGGATCTGGTAGATGATGACTTAGATGAAGTTTATGATAACACCCTACTTTTTTATGAAGAAGTGGAGTTTATAGATGATTCTTACATTAATGTGATAAGATGCCTTATCATCACTAAGATGATGCACAAAAGTGGAGAAGAATGAACATCTATAAAATATATGTTGTGTCTAATGAAAGATATATCTATAGGTTTATTATAGATGCGATCAGCACGATGCTTGAAAAACTGTGTAATTATGTGAATAGGCTAATGAGTTAACATGTTAACTAATTCAATCAATGGGTTTGCTATTAGCTTCTTATAATGAAGCCCTATTAATTCATTGGGAGAGTTCTATTCCCATTCCTCTATTCTTTCCTACAGTTTGTACCCGATAAAAAGGTACCTTATCAATACCATTCTTCAGACATTGTATACGAATGAGATCAATTGGTGCTTTCTTGCTAAACCATGAAGAACTCATATCTGGCGGAAGCATTACAAACAATGCAAATGCACCAAGCTATGTTGCACCGATACACCTATTTATGAAGGCGTGTTGTATCTGATATACCGATACACGGATATGCCTCCGATACTCCACCAATACGTGTCGGATACACCAAAGACGTATCCAATTAAAATACTATTTAATTTCAAAAGGACACGCGTATCCGATACACGTGTCCGTTGAAAAACAAAAAGAAATCCAAAAAAAAAAGATGCGTCGTATTAACTTCCGCGGCTGCGAGCAAAGTTCTCTCATTTCCGAGATGCATTTGAGTCTCTTGATGATATGAAAATATTAGAAATTACTAATCTTTCACTTGATGAGCCTGAATTAAAAGCTATGATATTTATTGAAGATGATATAGAAGTTCAAAGACAAACCACTGAAGAAACTAATCATATCATTCCTTCTATTGAATAGTTGAAACTTTATGTGATAGACAATTTATGTTTATGCTTTTGTTGTTGTACTAGATATTTAATGCTTACTTATATTTTGATAATATAACCTACAAGGCTATAAATGATGTTGTTGTCATTTTTTTTTGTAATTTCAAATATTATGCTTTGATTGCTTTCTTAATTTTTATGTATGATTTATAAATTATGATGACGTGTCCGCGCCGTACCCGTATCCTGTACTTTAAAGAATTGACGTGTCCCGTATCCGTATCGTGTCGTATCCGTGTCGCCGTATCCGTATCGATGCAACATAGGCACCAAGATGTCCTATTTTTTGAAATCTGACGCTTGTTCGCTCCAACATGTGGATGCTTTAGTTTTCTTTGATCATTAATACCATACAACAATTTTTGTGTTCATGAAAAACATGGATAACTCTTTTTGACTAAATCACCACCGCTATTAATTAAGAAAATGACGGTGGGGATGAGCTACTTGGTTCTGAGATTAAAACCTAATCGGCAAGCCAATGGTCGGTGGAGGTTGTGATGGAATGAAAACTATGAAGATTTAGGTATCTCAATTTAATGGGTTGGATGTGGATACGTGGGTATTCAAGGCAGGTAAATATTTTGATTTTCAAAGCACTCCAGATTGCCGTAGGGTATGTATTACCACCTTTCATCTTGAAGGAGCGGTTGCAACGTGGTACTGGAGGCCGTGAACTAATGAAAACATCTCACATAGAAAATTTCTATGCAATCTTTACAACACTATTTTGGATTTTCTCAGAATGAAGACTTGCAAGACAACCCATCCAAATTATTCAAGAATTATCAATATTATAGTACCAAACTGCATTTGAGGATCTTTCTTGCTTGTAAGGTATACAATCTTTCTGTTGTCTTGGTTAGCTTCTTTATTTTGTATCTCAAAGAAGAATTCAGATGTGAAGTACTATCACTAATAAAAAATATAGTTTTTCATAGCACTTGTTGGGGGGGTTTGAAAACTGCTGCCAAAACAAGGTATTTGCAGTGGTTTTGACCGCTGGTATTTGCACTGGTTTTAACCGATGCAAATACCACCGGTTTTAACTGCTGCTATGGTTGAAACCCTACCTCTTATGCCGGTTAGACGCTCGTTTCTCGATTCGTCTCTTTCTGTCGCTTTCGCCTCTCTGGAACCACTTGATGCTTCAAGATTATTAGTTGCAGTAAATTATTTGAAAATGTGTTGGCTGAGTAGTAATAATTTGAGGTGTAATGTTCATTTGTTTAGTTATTTGTGTTTAAGAAAGCAGTCAAATTCTTGGGAAGAGAAAATTACGAGATTTGGTTTCACAGGTACATCAAGTTCTCAGGTTCTGTTTACTTTCTTTTGTGATGCTTTGCATTTGCATGCTTCTTTGATAATTTACGTTATATCTCTGAATTTTTATGTTGGATATTCCTATGTATTATAGTGGGTTGCAGAGATCTATTTTTCGTTGCAGCTGATGCTGCATGTTTTATGATTTTAAGCAAAGCTTATGGAATTAATGTAGTGTTGGAAAGTTAAATATAAGCTTATGGAGTAGGATATCTTGTTTGAAAGCAAATGATTGCTTCCTTTATTGTGGAGATATGACATGGTAGCTTAGTTATTTGTCTGTAGAACTATATTTAATCTTCAGTAATTTGTTCTATGTGAATGGATTTGACCCTTGAATTAGTCATTAGTTACTCGTATACAAGGCAATTCTAGCTCCTGTTTCTTAGACATTATTTTTATTTTAGGTTCTGATCTGCTAGTACTTTTCAAACTATGTAATATTGAGCTTGCAATCAATAGATTTACGGATTTATAAGATAATTACTACTTGTAAAACTTTGAAAAACAAATCATAAAACATGCGGCATCAGCTGCTCATTTCGTGATGAAATAACTTTGAGCTATTTATCATTTATGATTATGCCTATTATTGGTTTCTCATTTTTCTTTTTTACTTTTGAAAATTATTCTGCTCTTTTGGGTTCTGAATGAGCAGCGTTGGATGCCTTAATCTGTCAAAGTTCCTATAACATTTCCATGTTGATAGATTGTTGATGTGTATATGAGATTGCAATGAACATTCAGGTTTTGTATTAAAAAAAAAAAAATTGCACTTACTGGAAATCATTTTATCTAGATACTATTTGTGGCGGTTACAATTTTGCATTGGTTATAACCGCTACTAAATCCAGCACTTCATTAGATCTATCCCGCCGATTCTTAAACCGCTGCGGAATGTTGTTGTAGCGCATTGCAATTACAGCGAGAGTGCAGTGGAGAAAATTTTGGTGGTTATAATTGTTGGGATAAGTCAAAAACGATGCTGCGATAGTCTTATCTTTTTTGTAGTGATTAATCAAACCCATTACATTACTTGACGCCATAGAATTGGCTTGAATGCATCACTATAAATTCCAAGATTTACACATGGCTACATGACCTTGTTGGTCTCAGGAACCTCCTCCTTCAAGCTGTTAAATCAAATTTATATTGCCCAACACACAAATCGTTTTTCACAGTCCACTGTCTCGTCCAACAGCAATTTCCAATCCATTTAATAAAGCAATGTCAACATCCCTTTCTCTCTCCAAGTTGTCATAGCAGAAATTCAATATGAGAGAAACAAGGGCTTATGTTTCAATTACGACGGCAAGTTTGGGCCACATCATCATTTTCCTAGTAAATTTTAGTTGATGGAATGTTTGAGCATGATATAATCGGGCATGGCCGAAGCACATTCTTTAGTCCGGTTCTTGTTAAACAAATTTGAACATATCAAGCGAGTTTATATTGATTTTATAGAGCCTTAAACACTTACAATTAAATAGAAGTTCGTAATTCTATAATTGATGAACTCTTGGATAAATTGATGGGAGATGCTATTTTCAAAATTGGAACATTAGGTGTTATTTGTACACTCATGAATATCTGTGAGGTGTCTTGTAGGTTATGTTTAGGTCAAGCCAAGGACCCTCTCCTCCCTCGGAGCTATTCATTTGAGGGACTCGCTGAAGAGTTTGAAAGGAGCTTAACACTAGAGCATGTCAGACAAGTATTAGTCGTCTCTTCCAAACAGTCACAACCAGTGAAGGGCGATCTCAAAAGTTCCTTTTCTAGACTGATAAATACTTATTCAGCTGAACTAGAATCATGCTTCCCACACAAGGCTACATCAAACAACAGGCAATATATACCGCTTTAATACAACATCTCTTGCAACCAGATCAAAAAAATTTTAAAATAAATTCTTAAAATACCTTAATAATATGAAAATATTTTAAAATAAAAATTTTTTATTTTTGAAAATTATTTGAGTTAATAATTAATTAAAATTAATTAAATATTAAAATTTTTATTTATTTAAAACTACTTAAAATATATAAAATATCTTAAATAAATGTTAATTGCAAATTAAAATATCTCAAAATAATTCTCTTATTATTTAAAATATTTTTAAATAAAACTTTTAAATTTAGAAAAAATTAATTTAATATTAATTTAATATTTAAATAGTTGAAAAATTAAATTTATTTAAAATATATTGAGTTTTTAGTTTTTAATTAAACTATTTAAAATTCTAAAAGTTTTAAGGTATTAAATTCTAATTTAATTTAAATTTTATTTAAATTTTTTAGTAATTAAATTCATTTAAAATAATTATAAATAATTTATAAATTAAATAAAATCTTAAATGTTATGTGAAATTTTTAATTTTAATATAGTTTTTTAAAATTTTAAAAATTATTTGAATTTATTTTCATTAAATATTAATTAAATTTTTACATATTAAATATTTAAAATTACTAAAGTATATAATATTTCTAAATTAATTTTAATTTTAAATTAATTTCATGAGCATTTAAAATATTTAAATAAAATTTAAAAATTTGAAAATATTTAATTAATTAAATATTTAGGTAAAAAAATTATTAAAATTATTTAAATATATTGAATATTTTGAATTAAATTTAATTTTTAAAAATATTTAAAATATGTTTTATAATTAATTAAAATATTAAATTAAAGTTTTTTAAATTTTTAAAATGTTTAAGTAAATATTAATTAAATATTAAATTATTAAAATTATTTAAGATATTTAAGAAAATTACTTTAAATTAGTCTAAATTTTAAAATAGGGGTCAAAGTGGGTCCACTAAAATACAGTTTACTGGTCAACATATCATGATCAAGGGTTTAGATATGGTTAGAGACTTTGGAGAAGGCTTTAAGGTCAAGATCCACTACATGGCAGGTATAGTGGCATATGTTATAAATTTTTGAAGGTTTTACAATATTTAGATTTCAATTTTGTTTCTTGGGTTAGAGATCTCATGTTGAGCTCTATTTTAGAGGGTAGACCCTAGGGATATGCCTAATTAATATAAAATTTATAGATCATGATTTGGGGGTAATTGGACTGGGGTTTGAAATGTTTGAAAAATCATTGAAAAATGCTTTTAGTACAAAGCCTTTTAGCCCTAGATGTGGTATGAATTTTTGTGTTTAATCTGGATTTTTGAATTGATTGTTTGAATTTGAATTGTCCACATCACTCATAGTTAATTAGATGATTATAAATGAATGGATATGATTAAAGCTTAATAGAATGCTAAAATGACCAGGTTTAGTTTGATTGAAGGTCAGGATTGTCTTTGAAGTCTGGACTAGTTTAAAGTTTGCATTAACTTGAAGTCTAGAAGAACTCGAATCTAGATTAATTTGAGGTTTGGAATGGTCTAAAGTCTGGATTGATCTAGATTTTAGGTTGATCTAGGGTCTATATTAATCTTAGGGTTTTGATTGATCTGAAGCTTTAACAAGTTAAGTCCTAAATTGAAATCTAGATTGTTGATACCTGGAGCTTTATCAAACATCATACTGATGGGTAGACATCTAGATGGGATCCTGTGTCCTCATATAACAATGAGGTCAACAGTTGCTTGGCAAATTAACTCTAAATTCTAGAGTATATGTGATTATGGAAATCCTTCTGAAATTATATAAAGAAAGCTTTCAAGATCCATCTGTAACTTGCATTATTGGAGTAAGAATAATCTTAAAGAGTTAAATTTACTTAAATTATCTTTGCAGAAAAGAATCTAATCTCTTCAAAATCTTGCATCCCAAACAAGAGAGGATTGGATTCTCATCAACTTCTGGAGCTGAGAAAAAAAGTTATGGAAACGAATTCAACACTAGCTCGATTAGCTACATGGTGGAGGTAAAGGGCTAAACTTCATGTGCTAGAGGAAGGTGATTCAAATTCTCATTTCTCCCATTCATTTGCTTCTACTAGAAGAAACTCAGATAGAATTTATCAAGTATGATTACAAAATGGAGACTTAATTGATGATTGAATTTCTATTGAGTATTCATTTAAGTCTTTTTTCATAAATAAATGGAAAGATAAATGTTATTCTCTTGAAGGTTGGCCTAAAATTTATGTTAAGATTGAAAATTGGTGTAAAACTTTATGGAAGTTGATTTCAATAAAGTAGATTTATATACAACTATTAAGGAGTTAGGAAATATTAAATCTCTAGGAATTGATGGGATTTCACCTACTTTTTTCAAGTTCGGTTGGGAAATAGTGAAGGAGGAAGTATGGAATGCCATTCCTTTCACTTTTTTCTTCTGGGAAAATGCCTTATGATTGGAAAGACACTGATGTATTGCTGATTCGAAAGATTGAAAATGTTGTGGAGCCATCTAAATTTAGACCAATAAGCCTTTATCAAACTATTTATAAGATTAGTGCAATGATGTTGGTCAACATACCTAAAAAAGTCTTACGAAATTTAATTTCAAAAAAATAACATTCCATTTTTTATCACTGTTTATTAGCTCGGGAATTATTCAATAAATTTAGGTTCTCTTCATCCACAAAGGGTCTTATGGCTTTAAAATTAGATATGGAGTAAGCCTATGATAACAAGTGCTGACCTACTTTAGTCAGAGAAAATTTTCCATTGTTAATGTAAATTACCGAAGACTTTTTTTTTCATTTTCCGGTGAAAATGACCATTAAAAAATGACGTTTTCCTCTAGTGTGAATTATATGGTGTTTCCTTTGAAGTTCATTAATTGGTTAATGGAGTGTGTGACCAATCCTAGATTCTATATTATTGTTAATGGTAAAAGTATGGAATGGATTGAAGCTAAATATGGATTTAGATAGGGCTGTCCATTATCTACATATCTTTTTATTATTAGTTAAGAACTTTTATCAAAAGCCTATCATCAAAGGGGGAAGGTTTGGGTTTCAAGATATCTCCTAATGTTTATATTATATCTCATATGTTATATGTAGATGATATTTTAATGTTTATTGGTGCTTCATCAAGGAATATTAAAATCATTAATTACATCATGAAGAATTATTGTAAGTGGACATGATAGAAGATAAACAAAGCAAAGTCTGTGCTTATTTGCTCAAAGGCTCTTGCTCAAAGAAGGAAAAATTGGCCAAAAAGTTTGGGTATAAGTTGGTTAAAGAACTTACATATTTGGGAGTGAAAATTGTGTTAAGAAGATATGAAGCAGAGGATTTTCAACCCATTTTTTAGCATGCTATAGGAAAATTAAATATATGGGAAAGTAAAAAATTTGTCTCTTGTAGGAAGAGCGACTTTGATAAAGTCTTCTCTTCTTTCTCTTCCTACTTTTCTTATGACTTATTCATTAATCCCTACATGAGTTTTGCAGGGTTTGGACCGGCTTTGTAGGAACTTTCTATGGCATAAGGAGAATGAAAGGCAAGGTATGCATGATGTGGCTTGGAAGGATCTTTGCCTTCCCAAGTGTATGGGAGGTTTAGGATTTCATTCCTCAACTAAATGGAAAGGTCATTGAGAGTTAGGTTGGCTTGGAATTTCTTTCAAAATCCACTTTCTATGTCAAATAAAATACTAAAGGCAAAATATGGTTCAAATTTATTTAACAGCTCCCCAAGAAGAGGCTTGTTAGTGGCCACAGAATTATAATTGATGGTGCTCAACATCTTAAGTCATTAATTAAATGGAAATTAATTAGCAAATGGAAGATCTGTTTCTGTTTTGAAAGATATTTGTATATGGGATAAGTCTTTAAATGCTTGACCAACATTTTGTGACATCAATAGCCTGAAGGATATGTTGGTTTATCAACTTCTAAAAAATGGATCATGGAATATCAATAAAGTGAAGCTACTATTGGCGAGGAAGTGATTCAAAATATATTGCAAATTCAAGATCATAATTAATTAGATGAAGACAAGAAGCAACTGATCAAAGCAAAGCTAGAAAAATCTTTATCTTCCATGATCTTGGAGAATCAATTTCAAAATTCTAATCAATTTCAAAATGCGAAGTGGTTAAGCTAAAGCTAATTCCTAGAATTTTCTTTTTATGGTGGAGATTTTGTAAGGATGCATTTCCTACGGGCAAATGGCTTAACTATATAAGGCTTGAAACATCTAATCATTTCCCTAGAGGTTGTAATCAAGTTGAAGATACCCTTCATATTGCTACAACATGTTCCAAAGTTAGAGGTAATTCTTTGTCTTAATTAATGTGGAGTTATATTACCTCAATTCAATTCAATTGAAGATATATTTAAATTCCTTGGATAAATGGCATGGAACAATCCTATAAAAGGCAGAGTATATTGTGATGCAGTATACTATTTCTAAAAACCAAGAAATGAGTTTAAATACAATAAACCTGTATGGTTTATGGTTTTTAGAACAACTTATGTTTTGTCTGTTGGAGAATAAGAAGTTATAGAAGGAGGAAGAATTCTAAAAGAGAAGAGGAACATTTATAAAACTCACTTTTATTTCACTCTTGAACTTCTTAATTCTACTTCATACATAAACACAAAGACTCCACACCTATTTATACTAGTGACTTCCCCTTTAGTATTGTGCCAACACATTTAAATCTAATGGCTAATATTGACTCTCTAGAATATTCTCTTATCTTTTTTTACAAAAGTCATTAATTGCATATTCTAAAGTACTCTAAATAACTCTTTTTAGAATATATTTCTAGAATCCTCTAAAACATTCATCATAAAGTGGGGTTCTAGAGTTTTCTAAAGACTTTCTAGACTATGGGCTTAATTAGAAAGCCCACTGAATTAAAGGCCCAATTAATCAAGTTTAATTTTCAACACCCCCTCTTAAATTTGATTTGTTATACTGAGTAATCTTCTTATCCTGATAAAATCTTCATGCTTGAGAGGCTTGGTAAATATATCAGCTACTTGATCATGAGACTTCACTTACTCTATTTGCACATCCTTTTTTGTGAAGTAGTCTTTGATGAAGTGATAGCGTGTGTCGATATGTTTACTTCGATTATAAAAAATGGGATTCTTAGCCAAGGCGATAGCTGAATTGTTATCAACACAAATCTTTGTTGGCTCTTCTTGCAATAATTTTAACTCCTTCAATAAATTTCGAAGCCAAATTACATGACAGACACATGAATTTGTTGTAATATACTCAGCTTCACAAGTAGAAAAGGCAACAATTGGTTGCTTCTTTGACATCCAAGTGAAAATAGTGTCTCCCATATAGAACATGAACCCCGTAGTGCTTTTCGCTCATCTAAGTCTTTGGCCCAATCACTATCACTATATTTGACAAGCTTGAAATCATTTGATGATGAATAGAATAAGCCAAAGTCCAAGTCAGGTAGCACAAGCTACCGACCAAGCTCTTGAAAAATGTTGGATTAATCAGTTCGTTATCCTCCCTTTTTGATAACTTGCCTCCACATTCCATTGGAGTGCTTATAGGGTTGCAATCATACATATTGAATTTCTTGAGTATTTCTTTTCCATAGCTTTCTTGAGAAATAAAGATGCCTTCACCCTTTTTCTTAACTTCAATATCGAGGTAGTATGCAATTTGTTCAATGTCCGTCATCTTGAACTCTTTAGTCATCACTTTCTTGAATTCTTTAAACATACTTGGATTACTTCTAGTAAAGATCAAATCATACACATACAAGCACACTATCAAAATATCCCCATCCTTGACTTTGATGCAGAGGGCATGCTCGTAAGGACATTTACTAAAGTTATTCTCAATGAAATACTTATCAATGCGGTTGTTCCATGCCCTAGGTGCTTTTTTTAACCCGTAGAAAGCCTTTTTTAGCTTCAGAATTTTGTCTTCTTGCCCTTTGACTTTATAGCCCAGTGGTTGTTTAATGTAGACTTCATCTTCAAGGACTCCATTTAGAAAGGTGGACTTTACATCCATTTGATATATTTTTCACCTATTTTGAGCTGCCAAAGAAATGATTAGCCTTATAGTTTCAAGTGAAAGTTCGTTCGGGATGTTAAGCCCTATGAACTTAGTCCCAAGCTAACCAAGAGGGGGGGGGGGGGGGGGGGTGAATTGGTATTTAAAAAAAAACTTTTAAGACAAAGAAATAAAATCACAAACCAAATCACACCACAAGAAATTAATGCGGAAATAAAAAGTGCGGAAGCAAAAATAAGAACACAAGATTTATAGTGGTTCGGTCGACTCGACCTACGTCCACTCCTTGGAGGCACCCTCCAAGTATTGCACTACAAAACGTGACTCTCCTTTAGCCCCCACGGCTAGGCGGAGAAGCCCTTACAAGAACCCCCTTTTTGCCACCCCGGCAAGGCAGAGAACCTACCTCATTTTGCTTCCTCCTGAAGCTGGCAGAGAACCACAACCAAAAGCAAACTCCTTACCTCTACCGACCCTTCCACGGACGAGAAACTCCAGACGAAAGACAAGCAGAGCGATCCTTGAAGCAACCCTTGTGAATTCCCTTCACAAGCTCCCCCTCACAAGATCCTCTCTCTCTCTCCCTCTCTCTCTTTCTCTCCTCAAGGTCTTCTCAGGTCAAGGCAGCAGCAAAAGGTCTTTTAAAACGTTTGAACAAGAGCTCTTAAATAGAAGAGCTCTCAAGGAGCTCATTAATTGCAAGTAGCCGACTTTATCGTCCCGGCCGATATGTACATCGGCCTGGCCGATCAGTACAAATCAAAGAAGATCGGCCAGAGCATCGCCCTGGGAACAGTCCTGGACGATTGAAATTTGGCTTGATCGTCCAGGCCGATCATACGATCGTCCTGGCCTATTAGTTCAAATCAGAGGCAAATCGTCCTGAGCATCGCCCTGTTTATGACATGGACGATATTTATCGTCCTGAAGCAACTCAAGGATTTTGAATGTATCATCCTGGCCGATCATGCGATCGTCCAGGACGATATGATCGTATCAATCATCCTTAATTACTCCCTTGATTTCCTGATCAATTAAGGCATAATTTGGTAATTTTGTCCAGGCCGATATGGGTATCGTCCTGGCCGATAATTTAAAAATACAGTATATCTTAAATGTCTAAGGCGGCTACTTCTTTTTGTTTTGAGCTTATCGTCCTGGCCGATACACGTATCGTCCAGGCCGATATGTTAATGTCGGCTGCCTTAATTAAGAATCCTTAATTAGACTTTGTGTTTTAAGCTGATCGTCCAGGACGATATGAATATCGGCCTGGCCGATGTGGGCAAAAACATAAATTCTAAGTCTCTCAAGTGTGTGTGTGTGTGTAGGGTTACTTAGCATCAGTCTCTTTGACCATTACAAGTAGACTCAAAAAGAGAAAAATAAAAGTATAGACTGACTCAACCCTAAACCTACGCAATTCTGAACTTGGCTTCTTCATGATCATCCGGTCTTCGATTCTTGAAAAGTTAGAAGCAACAAGTAGTCCAAGAGAAGTAGTATTTGTCAATCATCAAAACATAAGCCATGAAAAAATAGATTTGCAACATCAAGTCGATCAACCATTACAGAAAAATCACCCATTTCCGGTGGCTTTTTCCGGCAGAAATTGAACCTTTTCCGGTGGTTTTGTAGTTTTTCGACGGTTAATTTACAGCCGGTAAAAACGGCGTAGGAAAATAAATTCGGGCGGTTTTTACCGGCAGCAAATTATTCCAACGGCTTGTCGGCGGTCATAAACCTCCGGTCAGATTAACCCCCCCCCCCCCTCCGCCCTGGCCAGCCACCCTGATCCCGCGTGCCGGTGACGCGCTAGCCACCATGCTACTAGCGCCGCTTTGCCACCACGCCCATGCCCCCTGCGTGCGCAAGCCCTCCTACGCTCTACCAGCACCCCCGTGTGCACGCAAGCCCTCCCGCACTCTGCCGCGTCAGCTGTGAGGTTCGAACAGCGGTCGGTTGGGAGGAATTTCCAGCAAACGACCGAATAGCTGAAGATGTAAATATGCATATATTGTTAATTTTTTTTATTTAAACTATATTCTAACCGAAAATAAATTAGTTTTTAATTATACAAAAAATAAATAAAACTAATTAATTTAAAATTAAAAATAATATTTAATATAAAATAAAAATTAACTAACTAATTAATTTTAAAATGAAAATTAATTAAATAGTTAATATAACTTTTAATAATTTTTTGTTAAATCATTTAAATACTAAAAATTTAATTTATTTTCATTAAATTTTTAAAAGCCGCTGGAAAATTGAAAAAACCGCTGAAAATTTCCGTGGGATAAAACCACCGGAAAAGCGCTGAAAAACTGCCAGAAACGTGACCGCCGAAAAGCCGCCGAAAATTAGTGATTTTCCTGTAGTGAACAGGAGCAAATACCTCATCATAGTCGATGCCAGCTATTTGGCTGTAACCTTTCACCACTAATCATGCTTTATATTTCTCAACTTCTCCTATGATATTCTTCTTTACTTTGTACACCTACTTTACACCAATTGCCTTGTGTCCTATTGGAAGTGCAGTTAGCTCTCATGTATCATTCTTCTCGATTGCTTTAATTTCTTCGTCCATTGCATCCTTCCAATTTTTACTTTGCATGGCTTCTTGAAAATTCATGGGTTCACAATTGACAAAGAGGCAAAAGAGAGTGAGATTGTCTTGAGTCTCAGTTACCTCATAGATTTCTTGTAAACTTCTAAAATGTGGTACTTTTTTGCTTGAGCCTTCACTTGAAGATGATGGGTACTCTTGAGTACTTGCAATTGGTGATGTTATGGGATCATCTCTTTCTTTATTCATCCTTGGCTGCTCAACTTTTTCATCCTTAAATAAATTATAGTAATCTTCATGTGGGTCCCAAACTCATTCTCATTCTTCATTAAAGATGACATCACGATTGATGATTATCTTCATAGTATTTAGATTGTATAACTTATAGATTTTGAGCTGGAGTCATAACTGATGAAAATGTACTTCTCACTCTTATCATCCAGTTTACTTCATTGCTCATTGGGTACGTGCACATGGGCTGTGCTTCCAAACACTCTTAGATGAGAAATACCTTGCTTCCTTCCACTCCATGCTTCCTGTAGTGTCATTCCCAACACACTTCTTGTTAGAGATTGATTGGATAAGTAAACTGCACATGTAACAACTTCAACCCAAAATTCTTTAGGTAGCTCTTACTCTTGAGCATACTTCGAGCTATATTAATGATAGTTCGATTCTTTCTTTCTGGTACACCATTTTATTGAGGAGATCTTGGGACGGTCAACGTATTCCATTGGCTTCACAAAATTCTTGAAATTCTTTTGAAGTAAACTCCCCTCCTCGATTGGATCGCATGGCTTTGATCTCGAGGCCACTTTCTTTCTCCACAAAAGCTTTGAACTTTCTAAATACTTCAAATACCTCCAATTTTTGCTTTAAAAAATATACCCATAATTTTCTTGAAAAATCATCTATGAAGAGAAGGAAATAATTACTCTTACTGAGAGAGCTTGGCTTGATTGGGCCGTATACATCTATATGTATGAGTTCAAGTGGCTTTTGTGCTCTCGAATTTGACTCCTTTGGAAAGATCTTCCTGAATTGCTTTCCGAGTAAGCAGCCTTCACATATTTGATCTAGGTGTTTGATGCATGGCAGACCTCTCTCCATTTTCTTCTTTGATAATAGCTCTAGTCCTCCAAAATTAAGATGCCCAAATCAAAGATGCCAGAGCTAAGATGGGTCTTTGTAGCAGGCTTTGAGACACTTAGCAATATCATTTTTAATATTGAGCAAGAACATTCTATTTCTTGACATTGGAATATTTGCAATTAGGTTGCTCATCTTATCTGTTATAGAAAGGTTTTTATCTTTCAAATGAATATCATAACCTGTCTCTAAGAGTTGACCAAGGCTTAAGATATTACTCTTTATATTTGGACATAATAGACGTTGGAAATGAATTGGTGTTTTCCATTCTTTAATCGGACAAGAATATTACCTTTGCCCTTCATAGTAACCTTGGACTCATCTCCAAAGGATACAATGTCTCTCACTGATTTGTCAAGTTCCACGAACATGCTTTTTCTTTCACACATATGGTTGCTTGCACTGGTGCTAGATACCATGTGTTATCTCCACGTTTTTCATTCTCTTTATATGCCAATAACAAAGTGTTATCTTGTTGACTTCTCTCTTTCACATAATTAGCCTTCTCTTCAACTTTATTGTTATTGGAAGTTCTACATTCTGCAGCATAGTGATCAAATTTTTGATAGTTGTAGAACATTACTTGAGATTTGTCATACATTGGTCTTAGTTTTCCTCTTCCATGCCCTCTTGTTGAACTTACTCCTTCTCCAAAATTTGTATTATTATTCTTATCATTATTAGAGCTCTAACCTCGTCCACGTTCATGACCACAGCCTTGTCCTCGACCACGACCTCTTCCTTATTGGCTTCTACCATACTCGAGGTTCTCTTCTTTAGTTGAATTCATTTTCGTCTTCAGGAGTTGTTCAGTGATTGCTTTCTTCTTCTTCTTCTTTTCTTCATAGGCTTGTAAAGAATCCAAGAGTTGCTCGATTGTTATAGTCTCTAAGTCTTTAGTTTCTTCAATTATGGTGATGATATAATCGAACTTTGATCTAGCGATAAAAGGATTTTCTCCATAATCCTTACATCTTCTAGTTTCTCTCCATTTTTTTTAATTGTTTAGAAACGGCTAAAACTCTAGTAAAGTAGTCAGAGATGACTTCGACTTCTTTTATATGTAAGTCTAATTAATTATTTCATTTTAATTAATTTTTATTATAATTAATTATTAATTTTTATTATAATTAATTATTAATTTTATTATAATTAATTATTAATTTTATATTTAAAATGATATGTTGTTAAAAAAAATTAATTAGTTTTTAATTTAATAACTTTTTTATTTTATATTAATTATTTATTCATTTAAACTATTTTATTTTGAAATTTAATTTTGGTATTATTGTTATTAAAATATAAAAAAGTATGTATTAATGCATATTTTGCTTTAGAGCAAAGTGGTTAAGTCTTTGTACTCCACAGACAGGTTCTGAGTTCAAATCCCGGACAGCACGGTCAGGAAGGCAGTAGCGCGGGCAGCTAGCACGTCGGGCTTGCTGGCCGGTTCAAGCTAGCAGCGGGCGTAGTCAGGTTCGCGGGCTTGTGCGGGCTGTCGGACTATCGGGCTTGCGAGCCAGTGTAGGTATGCAGCGGGCGCGATTGGGAAGGGCTGGCAGTAGGCTTGGTTGGGTGAGCTGGCGGGCTGAGCATGGGGGGCAGCACACAGCCAAGGTGGCCGGTGCGGGCAGCTTAAATTCTAATTTTTTTTCAGGTGTGGTCTTATTCCGCCGGAAAACCGTCAGAAATTTTTGTCGCCGGAAAATACCGTCGGAAATATTTTTCCTACGCGGGTTTTACTGGCGAAAAATTTTGCCGTCGGAAAGCCGCCGGTGCATACCCAATCCGCCAAAAAATGATCAATTTTCACAGATAATAGGTGATTTTCCTATAGTGAACTTGACTCATCTTGTGGCTCATTGTAGCCTTTCTCTATCATCTCCCATACATCTTGCGCTCTAAGAAGAGCATTCATTTTGATGCTCCAATTGTCATAGTTGCTATTATTGAGAGTTTGGACTTGGAAATGGATCATATCATTGCTCGCCATCTCTTTAAGAAGAAACTCTGGCTCTGATACCACTCTGTTGGAGAATAAGAACACTACGGGAAAACATGTGATTACCGTCGGAATTTCCGGCAGATTTTTTTGCGCCGGCATTGTCGGCGCAGGTTCCGGCGGAATGATGCGACGTAACGTTTACGGTGTTCTTTCCGGCGGAACCGACGCCGGAAAGTTACCGGCGCCAATTGCGCCGGAAATACCGCCGGTGAAAAGGGCTCTGGATTATTTCCGGTGCAGATTACGGCGGAAACGTTCTTCTAAACTCAACGAAACCGTTCCGGCGGATTATGCGCCGGCTTATTTAAACTCAACGAAAAATTTCCGGCGCATTGTCCGCCGGTAACATTACCGGCGGAGGTTCCGCCAGAAACGCCACCGCTAAAAGCCCTAAAATGCGAATCGGAGCCCTGTGGGCCGTCATTCTTTTCGCTACTCTCTCTCACCTCGCCTCCTTCGCCCGTCGCCCTCCGTCGCCGTTCGTCGCTGGCCGAAGATTGACGTCGCCGACGGTCATCGAACTTCGCCGCCGACGGTCACCGGACTTCACCGAGCATCTCCCTCTCTCCTGGTCGCCCACCGCCGAGCATCTCCCTCTCTCTCAATCGAACTTCGATGCACCAAGGTATTGCATTTTTTTTTTTTGCTATCTTTTTGTTTTAGTCATGGATGTTATCACTAGACATTTGCTAGAGGATATACCTTGGTGCATGCTTTTTGTTGATGATATTTTTCTTGTTGATAAGACTAGAGAGGGAGTTGAAGGTAAATTTGAAATATCTTTTTGCTTTAGTCATGGATGTTATCACTAGACATTTGATATAGGATATATACCTTGGTGCATGCTTTTTGTTGATGATATTCTTCTTGTTGATAAGACTAGAGAGGGAGTTGAAGGTAAATTTGAAATATCTTTTTGCTTTAGTCATGGATGTTATCACTAGACATTAATTTGCTATATGATATATACCTTGGTGCATGCTTTTTGTTGATGATATTCTTCTTGTTGATAAGACTAGAGAGGGAGTTGAAGGTAAGCTTAAGTCTTCATATCTTTTTGCTTTAGTCATGGATGTTATCACTAGACATTTGCTAGAGGATATACCTTGGTGCATGCTTTTTGTTGATAAGTGTAAAATGCTATCTGATTTGATCCAGTATAAAGTAGAGGAACAAGGGTACATCCACTTTATGGTATTACATAAGTAAAGCAAGGTAGAAGATATAAAAATTACGACCTATTTGTCATCACTAGCCAGGCTACCCAAATCTTCTTTGCTAACTATCCAAGTAGTTTAAGGGTTAAGAAAAATTAGCTTGTAGTCATCAAGACTAAACTTAGGGTGGTCATTGAGAATACTACATCAATATCAATATCACATCAAAAACGGTATATGCTAAACTTTAAAAAGCCTGCTAATGATGGAGATGATCAAATAATAGCTAATTAGATCGAGTTGCAGTTAGAGGAGATAGACTTAGACATTGAAGATGTTTGTAGTGAGGATGTGGTCTCGTAAGATAGAAGTGAATCACCTAGTGATTAGTAGTTTGTGGGTAAATGTGAATCAGCCATTAATTTTGTTTACAATATGTTAGTATACATATAATAGTTTTTTTTTGTTATAGCATAGTAGTAGTAAACAAATTTTTTTAAACTTATTTTTTTTTTTACATTTAATTTACTTATCTTTCGTATTTTCATAAATATACAAATTGTAGTTAATTGTTTCTTTAACTTTTTACACATGGCTTCTCGAGGTGATGAGCCCCCTAGGCGGTCTTTCATAAATATTTTCAGGTGTAAGAAGAATATCGATGGACGATATTTAGGGGTGGAGGTGCTGAGGCAATCTCCTCTTCATAGCTTGACCCCCATAGCCAGCCTAGCCTCCTTTTGTCTACACCTCCTTCATTACTCCATATCTTTTTGCTTTAGTGGTTAGTAGACCTAGTGAGGGGATTGTGACTTTGAGCAATCATTTCATTAATAAGTGTAACATAATTTTATGTTATGGATATTAGAAATATATAAATCCATTAATTTTTTACTCTTATTTATAGGTTATGGATATTAGAAATCAACGAAGTTAAATGTATAACCGATTATCTCAAAGTCGAAAGACATTAACAGATGAATTCATCAATGGGGTGAACTTTTTCATTCAGCAAGCGAAACAGCTGCCGATCTTTATATCTGAAGGAAAGTTTTGATGTCCATGTTCTAATCACAAAAATCTAGTGATCCTAGAACCAGATGACGTAACTGTTGATCTGTATCGCAGAGGATTTATGCCACGCTATTGGTATTGGACTTGTCATGGTGAGTATGAGCCACAATTTGATTATCAATGCGGTCCTTCTACAAGTAGTAATGTTGCTGAGGCTGAAAATATCCGTCCAAATCTTGAGGAATTAGTTCATGATGCAACTGGAATTTATGAAGAGTTACCGAATACGGAGGCACAAAATTTTTATGATTTATTGCATGCTGCACAGCAACCAATCTGGAAAGGGTGCACGACTCACTCAGAATTATCTGTTGCTGTGAAGATGTTAAGCATCAAGGCTGAATATAATGTTGCTCGTGAATGTTTTAATCAATTCATTGGGATGCTTAAGGAAACCAATCCGACAGATAATTTAATTCCTACAGATCTATATCGGACAAAGAAGTTAGTTTCGAAACTTGGTTTGACATACACAAAGATAGATTATTGTGTCAATGGATGCATGCTATACTTTAAAGAAGATATTGCAGAAACTGTATGCCGTCATTACAATGCACCAAGATTTAAACCCAAATCTAGAAATAGAAGAAAGCAGAAGGATGTGTCTGTTAGTAAGATGTTCTACTTTCCAATAATTCCAAGACTACAACGGCTATATGCATCCATGAGATCTGTTGCATATATGAGATGGCATAATGATCACATTCCACAAGAAGGTGTTATCACACATCCATCAGAAGCAGAGGCTTGGAAGCACTTTGATCGTACACATCCCACATTCGCGGCAGAACTAAGAAATGTCAGATTAGGTTTATGCGCAGATGGTTTTACTCCATTCAGTCAGTCGGCTACACCGTACTCATGTTGGCCTGTGATACTCACTCCTTACAATCTTCCTCCAGAGTTATGTATGACTACTCCTTATATGTTTTTGTCACTTATAATTCCAGGGCCACATAATCCAAAATTAAAGATTGACGTATTCTTACAACCTCTGATTGATGATTTAAGTTTATTATGGGAAGAAGGAGTAAGTACATATGATATCTCCACCAAACAGAATTTTACACTAAGAGCAGCATTACTTTGGACAATTGGTGACTTTCCTGCATATGGTATGCTCTCAGGTTGGAACACTTCAGGCAAGTTAGCTTGTCCATATTGTTTGGAAAATACAAAATCATTCACTTTAAAGTATGGTAGGAAGAACAGTTGGTTCGATTGTCATCGAATGTTTTTGCCTCAAAGTCATCCTTTCAGGCGAAATAAAGAAGCTTTTACTAAAAATAAAATGGTGATGATTCCTCCTCCACCAAGATTCAGTAGTGAAGAAATTTTTGAAAGAGTAGAGTTCTTGCCCACCATAATGGAATCTCCAAGATTAGCTGAGTTCAGATTGCCGGAATATGGTGTCTACCATAATTGGACCAAGAAAAATATTTTTTGGTCGTTGCCATATTGGAGAACAAACTTGATTAGACATAACTTGGATGTTATGCATATAGAGAAAAATGTTTTTAATAATATTTTCTATACAGTTATGGACATCAAAGAGAAATCAAAAGATAATATAAAAGCAATGATGGACTTAAAGGAGATTTGTAGAAGGAAAGCTTTGTAATTGAAGGATGGTGGAGCGGGAAAATTCCTCAAACCAAAAGCTCCATTCACATTAACTTTAGAGCAAAAACGAGCAGTTTGTGAATGGGTGAAGACTCTACGAGTACCTGATGGATATTCTTCCAATCTAAGCCGGTGTGTTGACATAAGATCAGGGAGATTATTTGGATTGAAAAGTCATGATTGTCACATCTTCATGCAATGTCTACTATCCACTGCTTTCAGTTATTTGCCAGATCAGATTTTGAAGCCCTTGATCGAGTTAAGTGTCTTTTTCAAAGATTTATGCTCTTCTAAATTAAATGTGGAGAATTTGATTCATATGGAGCAGCAAATTCCATTCATTTTGTGTCAACTTGAGAAAATATTTCCTCCAGGCTTTTTTGACTCTATGGAGCATCTACCTATTCATTTACCATATGAGGCTATGGTTAGTGGACCTGTTCAATATAGGTGGATGTTTCCTTTTGAGAGATATTTAAATAAACTTAAGAAGACCGCTAAGAACAAAGCACGACCCGAAGGCTCTATCTGTGAAGCATATTTAACATACGAGACTACTCAGTTTTGCTCATATTATTTTGAAACAATATCTCAACCAGGTGAAAGTTCAACATCTCAGAATGTTGGTAAATCCTCTAATATATCTGTATTTAGTGGAATTGGGGAACCTTTAGGCGCTAGCACCGTGCATTATTTGACTGATAAAGAGATGACAGTTATCACATTGTACATCTTGCTTAATTGTGATGAAGTTGAGCCGTATCTCGAGTAAGTATGATTTCATTTTGTTATATTTTTAGTTCTCTTTTATACTTTCTTCTAAACTCAAGATATGAATTTGTAGGAGGTTCATTGATGGTCTTAGTATATCAGAAGAAGGAGAAGTCCAGAAGATAGTGGAAAAAGAATTCACTGCTTGGTTCAAAAATACGGTATATTTTGAATAATTATTCTTACTTAATGAGTTAATTATTTCTGCAATTAATATTAGTAACAATGACACAATGTCACATTTAAAGGTACACGCTGAAGACAGTTCCCAGTTTTCAAGGTTATCTAAGTTAGCTTGGGGACCAAATAGATTAGTAAAATGCTATCAAATATTTGAGGTAAATGGTTATAAATTTCAAATTGCTCAAGAAAACCAGCAAACTCAAGGTTTGGTAGAATAGGATGTGAAGTCTATAACTCTATATTTTTCTTTTATTCTTTATTTTTTCTTTTCTTGAGTGAAGGTAGGAAGACAGAAAATTCAGGCGTATGTGTAAGAAGGAACACCCATACAGGCGATGATTCTGAATACTACGGGGTATTACAAGAAATATTAGAGGTTGAATATCCCGGTATGAGGAATATTGTGTATCTCTTTAATTGTGAATGGATTGATCCAGTACCAAATAGAGGCACGAAAATTCATCCAATTTACGGTATAACAGAAGTAAAGCGGGCTAGGAGATATGCAAAGTTTGATCCTTTCATCATTGCTAGTCAGGCAACTCAAGTCTATTATGCTAACTATCCAAGCGGAATACGAGGCAAACAGGATTGGCTGGTAGTTATGAAGACTAAACCAAGGAGAGTAATTGAGAAAACCAGTACGATACCAACAGCACACCAAGAAGAGTTTATGTCTAATTTAAAAGATCTCCCAATCAATGTAGATGACCAAATCAGATTTAATGAGAGCGAGTTGCAGTTAGAGGAGGTAGATCTAAACATAGAGGAAAGTGATGATGAATCTGATTGTGCTAGGAGTGTATCATCTGATGAAAGTGAATCAACAAATGATGAGTTAATAATATAAGGTAAATTATTTTACTTCCCTGTATTTTACTTCACTGTTTTTTATAACTACTGCACTCCATTTTTTTTACTTACCTGTATTTTACTTCAGTCCATTTTTTAGCTACTGTAATGCGTTAATTTCCATTTCTGTTATAACTCATATTTCTAATATTTCTTTTTTATTTATGTGCAGATGGCTTCAGGTGAGGAGCAGCCTAATAGAGGGTTGATAAAAAATATTTTTAACAGGCGCACTAAGAAGACTACAATTGGACCACATAGGTCACTACGTACTGAGGAGACCACCTCGGCTCAGCCTGCTACACAGCCTCAGCCTGCTACATAGCCTCAGCCTGCTACACAGCCTCAGCCTGCTACACAGCCTCATCCTGCTACACAGCCTCAGCCTGTTACACAGCCTTTACCCACTCCTGGAGCCAGTAGCCCACAGTTCTACTCACCGGACCTTCGATTTCCTTCACCAGATCTCGGGCAGGCTACTCCTTTCTACCCATACTTCACACCCCCACCTTATGTTGGTGCCCCTCCTACTTATCCATTTCCACCATATGCTCCACCATACTATCCCCCACCACCCCATCAGCCTGCTACAGCTGGACCTTCGACAGCAGCTGCAGCAGAGCAGCAGACAGATGGTAGAATGTTGATAGCACCTGAGGGTGACACGTACGTATAGTAACTTTTATTTAAACTAACTAATTGTTTTATTTTATATTTTATATTTGTTTTACATAACTTTATTTTTGTAGGTTCTATCCATCAAAACAACCAACACATAAAATACGGGATATCATACGGAGCAGGTTTGACGCTCCTTATGTTTCTTGGAAGAAAGTCCCAAAAGAAGTCCGGGAGATGTGGTTTAGAGAGTTTGAGGTATTTCTGTATTTTTGTTTTTATGTTAAATGATTTATTCTTTCTCACTTAAGGTAAATTGATTGTTTTTTATTGCAGAAAGAGTTTTGTTGGCTGCCCCAACACAATGACAAGATTAGAAAGAATTTTGAGAAGCATGGCTCTACTCGGATGCGCGACATGTTCACAGATGTTAGAAAGGTTGGGAAGCGACTATTGTGGATTGGAGAGGAGATATGGGCTGAGTTGAATGCAGCTTGGGGCAGCGAAGAGTACACTAGGAGGAGGGATCAAAATCGACAGAACAGAGCTTCTGATGTTGGGGGCTTAGGTAGTGCACTTCATACAGGAGGCTCCGTTCCACATACTGAGCACAGGCGTCGTTTGGTAATGAATTTTAATTATTTTTTAAAATTATTTTTTAATAATTAGTATTGATAAAACTCTCTTAATTGTAACAGAAAGCGTCACTTGGTAGAGAACCAACTCCTGTGGAATTGCATAGTCGCACTCATAAGCGACAGGATGATCAACAATAGATTGATGAGAGAGCAAGGAAGGCCCATGTAAGTATATTTTTATAAATATTTGATATTTTATAAGTTTTAGTTTAATTATATATATACTTATATTCGATTTTCATAGGAGGAATATACACGGATTCGAGAGACTCATGCCGCATCAGGTGAGGGCTCTTCTGGCGGCTCTGTGGAGTATTCTGAGTATCGCATGTGGTCGCAGGCCGTCGGAGGAATGCAGCATGGTAGAGTATATGGCTTAGGTGCGCAAGCTCAGGCATACGAGGGGATGACCTCCTCTACTGCATCCAGCTTCGCATCCAGTTCGCATGAGTCCTTACAAGCTCAACAAATAATTACCCTTCAAGCTGAGCTAGAACAAGTAAGGAAATCACAAGTTGATTGGCAAGCTCAGCTGCAAGCACAGATTCAAGCTCAGCTGCAAGCACAGGTGCAAACAAGTACGGAGCAACACAATCAGTTGCTGGATGAAATGCGCAAGATGAGGGAGCAACTGAGTGGAAAAGACGTAGCTCCACCTGAGGAGGAGTCGACGGAGTCAGAGTAGTGTAATTTAGTTGAAATGAACTTGTATTTTTATGTGAACTTATGTTATTGGACAATTACTTTTAATATGATGTTATCAGTTGATTTTTAGTATTAATACTGTTGTGAAACTGTTATAAATTATTGTGAAGTTGTGGAACTGTTGTGAACCTGTTGTCGAACTTGTATGTGTTAGAATTGATAGGTTTGCAGGTGTGGAAATGGGATTGTTGGCTGGGAAGACAATTTTTTTTTGTCAATGCTACAGGTTTCCGGCGGATTATGCGCCGGTAATCCGTCGGAAAAGACGATACAACGAAGTGTATCGTATGTATCGGCGAATATGATCCGTCGGCCACTACCGTCGCAAGTCCGGCAGATATTCCGCCGGTAATTACCGGCGCAACAATTGCGTCGTAAAATAACCGTGGAATTTCGATGGCGCAACTCCAGCGACCTATCCGCCGTTAATTACCGGCGCATTAGGCGCCGGAATTCTCATATTCTTCACGTCGGCAAACAAACCGAGTAATGTGCCGGTAATGCGTCGGAAACGGCGCCGGAAATGTTTCCGGCGCAACTTATACGTCGGAAACAAATTATCGACGCACCATAAACCGGCGGAGATATTTGCGCCGGAACATGCGCCGGAAACTAACGGTTCCGTCGGATTGTGCATTGTTTCCGGCGGATTAAGTCCGCCAGTAATAACAGGTTTTCCTGTAGTGGATGTTATAGAAGAAGGAAGAATTCCAAAAGAGAAGAGGTACACTTATAAAACTCACTTTTATTTCACTCTTTAACTTCTTAATTCTACTTCATACATAAACACATACTCCACACCTATTTATACTAGTGACTTCCCATTTAGGATTGTGCCAACACATTTCAATCTAATGGCTAATATTGATTCTCTAGAATATTCTCCTATCTTCTTACAAAAGTCATTAATTGCATATTCTAGAATACTCTAAATAATTCTTTTTAAAATATATTTCTAGAATCCTCTAAAACATTCATCATAAAGTGAGATTCTAGAGTTTTCTAAAGACTTTTCTAGACTATGGGCTCAATTAGAAAGCCCACTCAATTAAAGGCCCAATTAAATAAGTTTAATTTTCAACACTTATATCTAAACCTCACATAAATCCAATTAAGAAAATCTGGGATGCTAATCAGTTCTAGGATTGGAAAATAACTTTTGGCCTCCTCCACCTTCGAATTGGATGAAAATAAATGTGCAGAATTCTTAAAAAAAAAAAAAAAAAAAACAAAGACTCACCTCCATTACTTGCTCTAGCAAATTAAATAAATTTTATTCAATTATTTTATTTAATTTTAGAGATATTATTACTTAAAGAGAGTTTTTTAGCCACAATTTTTTTGTTACTCTAAAAAATATTTATATTAAAAATTTATTTTAGAAAGCTGAAAAAAATTTATCCCAAATCAAATTTAAAGGTTTTTTCAAGACAATTTTTTAACTATTTTTAAAAGTAAAATTTTAATACATAAATTTTTAAAATAACTTTTTTACTAAAAAAACTACATTAAAAATCACCACAAAAAAATGTCCGTGACAACCTTAGATAAGCCTGTATAATCGATGATCACTTGTTCTTTGTGTAAGATGAGTAAAAAAAGAAAAAAAAAAAAAAAAACAGTTCATAGTACACGCTCAAACAGGAACAATTATTACGTCCTCCGACCGGATGCAGAGGAACATCCGGTTGTAGGCAAAATCGGGCCTATACCGAGAAAAAATTCGGTACACCTCGGTATAGACACAATTTTGCCTACAACCGAATGTTCCTCTGCATTCTTACACTGGATCAAATAAAAGTCCCTCAAACAGACATTTTATTAACAAAAAATAAGGCCGAGCATTTTCACTTAACATTACATGCATAACATCACAGGTGTTCGTTACCCGTTCCTCTCCCGGTGACTAAGCTGCAGTCTCCGTGCATGCATGCAACGTGTCATCACTATCCCCAACCTGTCATCGTTCTCTATCCTCAATCTTCCTCGCCTATTTCTAACAGCCAAATTTGCCCAACCCTCCTACACAAATATCTTCATCTTCCAGCAACAGTAGATCAGAAGTTGGAATTCCAAATCGTACGCAAATGGCTGTCATGCTCAACGGAAGCCGAGGCTTGTTTCTCAAGCTCTCTTATCCAGTTCGCTCTCCTTCAGCACTCAAGGCCAAGCACATCTTGTTCCCTCTCAAATCTACGCAGGTGAAATGAAATGTTAATACAGCTATGAAATCTACGCCCTAGTTTCTATCTTCTTTCTACCTGATTTTGTCATGAATACATTTCAGAACTACTGCAAGGCATCAGCGTCATATCATGAAGATGATAGGGCCAGACAGATCCGGGAAAAGCCAGCAGAGGCTGCCGACCGAGCAAAGGAGGTGCTGAAGGAAGGATCAGAGAGCGCCAAAGAGAGGGCCGGGAATGTGAAGGAGAAGGCAGAGGATAGGGCAAAGTCTGCAGCAGATTGGACCAAGGATGCAACGAACAGTGC
The DNA here is from genome assembly GCA_022539455.1 of Dendrobium nobile. NCBI lineage: Eukaryota > Viridiplantae > Streptophyta > Magnoliopsida > Asparagales > Orchidaceae > Dendrobium > Dendrobium nobile. Next base: position 27,704,942 of record CM039731.1, read on the forward strand.
TTCAGAGAAGGCAAGGAATATAGGGGATGAGGCGAGGGAGTCTGCGGAGTCCGCCAAGGAGAAGACGAAGGAGTCTGCGGATTCAGCGTGGGAGAAGACGAAGGAGTCTGCGGAGTCGACCAAGGAGAAGACGAAGGAGGGGCTGGGGAAGGCAGCAGAGGTGGCTGAGAATGTGGGGGAGAAAGCGAAGGAGACAGTGAAGGGAGTGGTGGGGGCTGCAAATGATACGACACAGAAGGTAAAGGATGCGGTGGTGGGAAAGGACGATGGTGCGGGTGATAATAAGGTTCATGGCAAGTGGTGAATTGGTGGGGAATGCTAAGAAACTTTAGAGGGAGCTGAGGAGAAGAGGAAATAATACTAATTACTTTCAATTTGTATTGTTTTTTATTTCTTTCCTTCTCTTCAGAGTTGAATATGGTTAGCTGATGTATACTTTGTGGTTTCTTGTGTTTCTAATGTGCTTAAAATGCATGGATAAATGAAAAGCAAAATGAAATTCTCTGGATCAGAACATGATCACTCTGGCTAAAGCAAAAAAATTGTTTGACTTTATTTACTTACAGTGAAAAGATAGGTGTTGTGAATATACAAAATGCTGAGAAGTTATTTGTGTTGGAGTTGTAACGTGCAACTTCTTTATTCGATTTAAAGCTATCCTAGTCCTATCTTATCAAATGGAATCATACATTTAAACTTGATCAATAATGTTGTGCTTTTTAGAACTTTATGCAACTTGATAGGGATTTGGGCTGCTGCTGTTTAGGGTTTAGGGAGAGACATTATTGTTAAAAAATCTTTCAGCCAAGAAACTAAGGAGATCCTCTTTTGGTTTTAGGGGCGGAGCCCTAAAATTTTATTAATGAGGGCACAAATTGATAATTTTTTTAAAAAAATTTAAGACGATTTATTTTTCTTTTATACATATAGAAATTATAAAATTAATATTTAGAATTTAATTAATATTTTAAATAAAAATAGGTAAATCCTTATGAGTAAATTATTATGTGGTCTATTAGATAAGAGGCTCTTTATCGGCTTTGTAAGTTTAATTGAAATTTTTAAAAATTATTTTTGTCATACTCTAAAAGCATAAAATAAATAAAATTATGATTTTAGGTGAGTTATGTGTGGCATTGATCTATATATATATATGGAAAATGCCCATTTGAGGAGTTATTAGTTAGCCCCAAGAAAAGGTTGCCCCTCTTTGGCCTTGTTTGGTATGATACTAAGATTTGCATAACATCTTGTATGTACTTCTAAAATGGGTTCTCATTTGAAACTTCGCATGACCTAGCTATTTGAATAATTTTATGTTACTTCAAATTGTTTATGCTATGGAGCAATTGATATAAAATCAGCGTAATATGACATGTTATTTATAACATGTGATTCAGTTGAGCTTGGGCCTACATAATTAACCTTAAGGAAACTAGGCACATTGAGTTGAACCCTACTTAGACCATATTAATGTAGTCTAGTTGGGGTTCATAACTTGTTCTATATCATACTTAAAACTTTTTGTTGGTCTATTTGATCTCATTTAATCCGGCCTAGAGCTCTTTAGCTCATTAGAGCTTTGCCCTAGCAGCCATTTCGATTGCATTTACTTCGGCTTCTTCATGGCCATCAATGCTCTGGGATTTCTTCTCCTACTTTCATTTTCTTCTTTTCTTTGGTAGTCTTTTGATTATTCTCATTTGATTATTCCACCTCCGTCCATTTCTAGTCTCAAATGGTGGTTAATCTTCTAAATGATCATGGTTTTCTTAATGGGCAAAAGAATACACATTCCTTTCTTGAATCCTTGTCTAGGGCTTCTTCCACAAGTGATTTTTCTGATCTTAAAACAACTACTCATCGTAGGCTTCCATCCTTGTCGATTTCCGAAGAAAAAATCCTTGCTCTTGCTGAACCATTCGAGTGTGCTATGGTTGGTAATTTATGAATCACAAACCCTCTCTCAATTCAATCCCTAAGTTTTTCTTTAACCTCAAGTTGATCGGTGAATGCTCCGTGACAATTTTGAATCCAATGCATGTTTTAACCTAGCTAGTTAAAGATATGGATTATAGTAAAGTATTTTTCCATCATTCTTATTTTGTTTTCAATTGCTACATGAGGTTGTTTAAGTGGTCATCATTTACAGTGGAATCTGTGGTCATTCCAATTTGGGTTTCATTCCTAAACCTTATGATGCATCTTCTTTCCCCCGCATAATTCATGGTTTGTGCTCCTTATTTGACCGTCCTTTGAAAACTAATAACACTACTTTCATTGGATCGCGACCATATGTTGCCCAAGTCCTTGTCGAACTGGATATTTTCAAATGCTACCTTGAGTCTTTTTGGATTGCTCTTGATAATCTAGATTACACTCAACAAGTTGTTATGGAGGATTTTCATCCATTTTATGACAATTGAAATTTTATGGGGCATTAGAAATCTAATTATCGTATTCTTCACCCCTTTTAGATAGGTCTCCTATCATTTCTAAGTTTGTTGTTGATACTGTGGGGAATGACATTGTTTCTCATCGGGTTAACTCTGATGCTAATGTTCAAGAAGTAATTGAAACTCATAATACTATGGCTACTAACCCTTTAGTGATCCCAGCTTTCATTTCTAAGCCTGTTGTTGATACTGTGGGGTATGGAAATATTTTTCAGGAAGAAATTAAAACTCATAATTCTTTCGGTACTAACCCATTAATAACCCATGCCATTTATCCTTTTATTCATTTGCAGGTTGATGATCTAAGCATGTTAAATTCAGCCCTAATGAGGCTTTCCTTAATGTTGCTTTCGTTCAGGATGATGAGGAAATTCATACTATTCTGGCTGCTCCTACTCCTAATGTTATCTCTATGGCTATTTCTTGTGAAGATATAGAGGGTATTAATGATGATATGGGTGTCAATACTACTTTTAATTGTATGGTGAATCATATAGCTAGCCCCATCTTGACTCTTAGTTTTAATGGTATTCATGCTGAAATTGCTATAGCTGATTCTGGTTTAAATTCTGCTTCTAATTGCTTTGTTACCCAAGTCGCTAATGTGATCATTTTGGAGCCTAAGGAGTGTCGGGCTAACAAAACTATGGGGTTTTTTGCTTCTACCACGGATGTTGTGAATGCTAATACTTCGGTTGTGACTGTTGAGCCTCAGGGCGGCTCTCTTGACCTTGAGATTGGTAATTCTCTATTTAACTTTACTTTGGATGTTTCTTCAATGGTTTCTTTTACTTCATTTCATTTTTTACTTGTTGATGGTGGTCATATGAATGCTAATTTGAATAATCCAATTGATCAATCTGATAGTTTCTAATTCTAAAGAAAATTGTGATCCTGGAGGGTCTTGTGGTGACCTCTCTAATAGTTTGTTTAAAGATAGTGATTTAAATGTGGTGCAGGTGATAAATGAGGGCTTATTTGTGGGTTCTTGTAAGAATGGTAAGAAAAATAAATGTAAGAGTTAAAAGTTCATGTATTCTAGTGGCAAATCCACTAGATCCAATGTCAAATAATTTTGGCATGGGGTTGTTTCATTTGGCATGTGGCTTCTCTTGTTTTATGGTTATATCTATATTATTTTATTTTGTTTTGATTGTTTGGGTGTTCTGGTGCTCTTTTGGCCTTTTGGTGATGTTATCTTTTTCTCTTGGGGGGCTTAGCTCTTTTGGTGTTTAGGTTATTGTGCTTTGGTTTGATCTAGTTGCTTTCATGCTATGGGTGCTGTCCTTTTTGTTTCAATTTGGTTTTTTATTTGCTTTGGAGCCACTTAACTTGATGCAGATATCTTGGGTGCTCATGTTGTTGATCATGGTTGGGCACTGGTGCTAACCTTCTTGGATTTTTTTCTTGGGTTTGGTTCTTGGGTTTACCTCCATTCTTGGTTGTTCTGGTTTTATTAATGTAATAGATAGGATATCATGCTCATTAGATTTTTCTTTAAATACTATACTTTTAGAGAGCTTCTGATCATCTAAGGACTTGTATCTTTTTTATTTCGCAATGCATAGGCCTCTATGTGGGTTTTAACCAAAAAAAAAAAAAAAAGTTGGGGCTCTAACTAGCTAAATCTTCTATTATTGTGTTTTAGATCTTGATTATCTTAAATTAAGGACCTTTTTAAAATATCTAAAACTTACAATATCTATGTGATTATGAACCCTTTTATACGATATCTTAAGACTTATAGTACCTATGTGATTATAAACCCATAATTTTTAGAAAATTTTAGCACTCTAGCAAATTTAATATTTTAGTGCCTCAGGAATATCAACCATCTTGAGCCTTAGCTTTATCTTGACCAAACTTAAGGTGAGGTTGGGCCAACCTAGACCTTGGCGACCCTTATACTCGAACCAAGCCCTATGCGACTAAATTCATCTAGTCAATCTTAATACCAATTATGCTCACATGGTCCATGTCAAGCTAATTGCACATAGAGAACATACTCTACAAACCCTTTATTGAACTTACATTAATTTGATCCCAAAATGTATTTATAGGTGGCTTGGCCAACTTAGCTTGTCCCAACAATCAACTTTAATCTAGAATAATGCTAAATTCGTAATGATTAGATGATGGTCTCTAATAGATTTAGCAATGTATTTCCTTGCTATTCAACTTGACATCACTATTAACCCCATTGAAGAATGGGGTAAAAAAATTAAGGAATAAGTCCTCTAAAACTAATGATTAATTGTGGTGTATGTGGAAAAAAATAAAAAATGAGAAAAAAAACTACGGAGCCACATCACATTAAGAAATCCACCTATCAAACTATAAAAAATAATACAAATCTTCCACTTCCACTTACTTTATCACAGCCTTCAGACTCTTTCATACAAAAAGGTATAACCACTAGTTAATTACAACTTGTACATTATGAAAAAAAAAAAAACGACTCAACGGATTCGCAGTGCATTTGCGCTAGGTCCAAACAACTCGACTGATCGACATAATCAAATTCTAAAAAGAACTATCATAAGGTTGGCTCTATTAAGAAAGAGAAATATTCCTCATGACTAGCTAATGTTATCCTAATCCAAAAGAAATTTGATAGATTTGTGCTTGTTAATTTCCATGACCTAAATTAAACATGCATGGAATGTGAATTTAGCTAGCTTGCCTATTCTCTACCTAATGGTTGATTTAGCATCATGTTGCAATCTATTTTTAATAATGAATGACTCATCTGGTTATAATAAAATCAAGACAACCTCTAAGAATGAGCATTTTATCATTTTAAGAAACCCTATTAGTACATACTACAAGTAGGCCATGCCTTTTAGTATTATGAATTCTAAAGTGACACATTAAAGGTGTACACCCGTATTTTTTATGGCCATATCCAAATGAATGTAAGGTTATGTCAATGATTTGTTAGACTAAAAGTGAGGTTAGTGATAACCATTTATATGATTTGAGAATATGTTTTTATCACATTTGTCGCTTTACACTCAATATGAATCTCCTTTTCAGTTTGGGTTACTTCTGATAGGTTCCATGGGTTTATTTTTAAGCATAGAAGCATTGTGAAATATATATCTTTAAAATTTAATCCATCCTTGAGATGAAGCCACCTTCGAGCCTCATGTAGTTGGGACCATGATCATTCAAAATTTAGAGGAAATCCATTTCCAATTTGACTAGATGTGTCAAACCCTTTGCCACATTTGCATGGATACTTAGGGGTGTCAATTTCTGACACGACCCGAAAACCCGACTCAAACTTGACCCAAAAAATTCGGGTTTGGGTCAACCCGTTTGTGAAACGGGTCAGGTCCGGGTTTGAATTTCTGACCTGTTTTGAAAAAAGGGTCGGGTTCGGGTTGACCCGACAACCCGCGGGTCGACCCGTTTAACCCAGATCCAGTGTGACCTAACCCAGTTTCCGACCATATTTCGCGTTGGAGCTTCGCCGTCTCGGGTTAAAAAGTCAAGCCCCGCCTCCTCCACCAGCAATGACCCACCCCACCTCTGGCGGTCTGGCCTACGGCAGGACTCGCCTCCGCCAGGCTCTAGTCGACCCGCCAGGAGCCCAAGATGCGTCGACGTCCAGGCCCTACGCTCTCAGTCGGTCCGCCCTGTCGCCATTCGCCCACGACGATGCCTAGCCAAGTCACCATTCGCCCACGACGATGCCCAGCCAAGTCGCCATTCGCCATTATTTTGCGACTCACAATTACGCTCGTGGGTTTGCGGGTCGGGTCAGGTCAACCCGACATCCCACGCGGGTTGGGTTCGGATTAGGATTCTTGACCTATTTTAGTTAAATGGGTCGGGTTCGGGTCAACCCGTTTATACCCAGATCAAGTCGGGTTCGACCTGAACCCGAACCCGACCCGTTGACCCGAATTGACACCTCTAGGATACTTGATTTAAGTGAATCATATTTGTCAAGAATCCTTTGATATTACTAAGCACAGCTTAATATCACGGTCTAAAGAATTTCTAAATTTGTTTCAAGTATCAGACCCTTGTATCAAGATTAGCAGCAATTATTGCTTATAATGCTCTTAAGAATTCCAAATTTGGTTGCTTGTAATGTTCTTTAGAATTTCTAAAAATATTCACAGGATTTCTAAAATGCAATGATTGCTGGATACTTGTCAAAATTCCAAGAGCTGCAGATTTCGTATGAGCATCATTGTCTGTATTCAGCACGCCAAATAATTTTTTACTTTGCTTACATAAATTTTAGCACATTTTATTCACCCAAAAGTTAGTTTCTTCATTAAAAGTTCAGTGAAAGTTTTGCTGAAGCTTCAGAAAGTAAATAAGGAGAAAATGAATCTCATCATTCTCAAAAGAAAGTACGGGACCTGCATTTGTCTTACAAGAATTATTTTGAAACCAACGATGACAGAAGGGATGAGATGGAGCGTAAAAACTCAAATGATTTCTCTTTTTAAAGTGCTTGGCTGAGGCCTCGTCAGATGTCATGAAGATAGTTATAATAGCATTATAAATATCTAAAGCTATTATAGAGAAAATAATTTTTTTCATGATATGAGCGCTATAAGAGAACGTAACTTAACATTATATACTAGGAGTCAAAATGAGTTTTTGGGTCGAATTCGGGTGGTTAAACCCGAAACTGACCCTCTTTCAACTCATCCGACCTGATTAGATAAACGGGTAAAAAAAGTAGACCCAGACCCAACCCTTCGGGGGTGGGACTATTGAGCTCGAGCAGGTGAGGGACTGTTGGCGAGGGCAAGACAGCGCAAGAGTTCAGCGAGCGCCGCGTGCGAGAGCAACGAGCACAACTACAGGCGAGGGAGGGACAGTGTGAGTGCGCAATTTGAAGGCCTGCAAGGGTGCAAGCGCTACGAGCAGGGCGAAACCCCCTAGACCCCAAGGGGCTTAAAAAAAATTTATATGAATCTTTAGGTAATTGATCCCACTCAATCAATTTTTCAGTCTTTATTACAAGGGTTTTTAGGCAACGGGAGGCCCCCCCCCCCCCCCCCCCCCCCCCCCCGCGCGCGAATTATGGATTTCCGCCCCTGGCTGCGACTAATGGTGTAGACACACGAGTTCGGGGCGAGGAGCCTGCGCAGCTGCGCGGGGCGATCGAGGAGCCTACGCAGCTGCGCGGGGCAGCTTCGGCGACTGGTAGGTCAGACGGGGATGGGTCAAATTAGGGTTAGCGGGTTGATCCGGGCCTAACCAGATTTTTTAAACATGTCAAAATTTGTACCTGAACCGGTCCAGTTTGTTAAACTGGTCGACCTAAATATGGACATATCTAATCGGGATCAAGTCGAATTATCGGGTCAGGTCAATAGTTGACACCTCTATATTATAATATGCTATATAATATCTCCTAAAATACATAAATATGTCTGTAGTTTATTTTCTTTGAGAATTATGCTAAAATTTATGTTTTAGATGAATTGAACTCCATCTTGCATGGCATAATCATGCGCATATTAACGTCCATCGCGGATGAAATTGGATCAAATTGGTTTAAAATTTAATATTTTTTTTTAAATCTGGTCGAAGCTGATTTGAATCTTGATAACCATTGATGCAGTGTTTGGATATACCTGTAATGACTTGATTTGAATAATGTCAGACTGATATGTTTATTTTATATTTATTGATTATTTGAGATTTCCATATTTGATTTTATGCTTAATTTATTGACCTATTTTTCATGATTTTAATTTGGAGAGAATTTGGGTACAATTCACTGAATTACATTTTTTTTAATCAATATTATTGCATTCACTTAAATTTTTTGGATTTATTTTATGTCAAATTTACGAATCATCTTCACCATATTGTAGATCATTATTTTATGTATATTTTTATTTATATTTATATTTATGAGCATCGCATATTTGAAAATAAAGATGTTTCTTAGGCTTGTTTTATGACAACTTTTTTAGTACTGTTTCTTAAAGTAATTTTTTAATACAAAATTTTAATTTTTAATATTAAACTATTTTAAGAAGCAATAATAAAGCTGTTCTAAACAAAATCAAATTAAATTTTCAAGAATAATCTTATGTTCGTTTTGCAAATTATTTTCATTAGACATGATGTATAATTTATTGTCTGATTTCTTATAGTTTTTTTAACTTTAAAATTTGAGATATAAAAGAATTTATATGAAATTATATTTAAAAATACAAATTTAAATTATAATGATAATATAATAAAAATTTATTTTTATATTATTTAATAAAAAATTTTAATGGATATAATTTTTAGCCATTTCATTCTTCATTTGCATGGCTGAGAGCTTTTAGAGACAGTACTAAAAAAACATCTTTTCACAGCAAATTAAGCCTTCAGTTGGCGTAAACTTTCTTAGTACTTTCTAAAATGGACTTCTAGTACAAAAATTTCTTACTAGAAAGCCATTTTAAAAAGCAACAAAAAAATTATCCCAAACTAAGGCTTCATTTGGGACGGCTTTCTTCATACTTCTTAAAACTACTTTCTAGTTAAAAAAATTAAAATTTTTTAACTAGAAAACCATTTTAAGAAAGCCGTCTCAAACGAAACCTAAGTCAAAATTGACTTTGTGGTGGTTTTAAGCCATTTCATTCTTCATTTACATGGCTGAGAGCTTTTAGAGAGAGAAAGCTAGAAAGAAAGGTATAGGAGAGAGAAAGTTAATGTTCCAAGAACTTAGAGCCAATTTCGTATGTTTGGCTTGTTGAGAAAGTTAACCAGCACGAGATCTGCCATCATTACATTTAGATTTCAATTTCTTTTTGTGAATTATAGTATTTTATTTGGTTAGATATTTCTAAAACTTAAATCTACAAAGATTTTTAAAGTCCTCACAGTATAATTTGTAATATATCTTCTAGTGAATTCTTTTGGCTATATTGATATATGTATGTTAATATTTCATCAGATATTTTAAGTAATATGCATTTTATACATTTTAGTAAGTATATAGATCCCCATAAAAATTATTATAAAATAATAAAAACTTGAAAATGATATTATGAATACACTACAGGAAAATGTGCTATTACTAGCTGATGGAATCGGCCGGTAACAACCAAAAATCCAAAATACGTCAGAAATGTCATCTTTCCGACGCATTTCCAACGTAAAACTGTCCGACGGTATTTCACACGTCGGAAATAAATTTCCGACATAACATTTCCCCCAGAACTATTTCTTGCGATTCTTCCGGCGCAATTTCGGAGAAACAAAGAAGACCATTCGATGGTTGTTTCGTTGTTGTATTCCGGCGTAAGATGAACCGGTGGTTCCGGCGGATAGTAGTTGCTGGTATTACCGGCGCATAGTCTGCCGGGGAAAAAATGACACTCTGTTTTCGGTGAAACGCCGACGAAATGTGCGCCTTTAACTCTACGGCGGATATTCCGCCGGATAATGTGCCGTTAAATTACGGGCGAAACATCCTCCAGTAATTGGGCCGGTATTACCAACGTAAAAATGTCCGTCGGTAAGTCCGACGGTAATGACACATTTTCCTGTAGCGATAATGCATATAAATAATTTAATAATTTATAATTGTTGAATTGTGTATACCAATTTATCCCATAAACCTTACTATTTTTATAATTTTTTTATTAAATGTTATATTTTGCTCATCCATGTTAAAGTCAAGCTATTGATATTTTTATGCTTGCGAATCTAAAATGTAAGTGCAAAAAGGGGAAACATGGGAGAACTAGTTGCTTAGCCTATGCACCATATGATTATCTTTTTGTGTGTGTTAAAAGTCAATTATGAGTCTATGTGTTAATTTATCAAAAAGGATTATAAGTCCTTAAAAATGGAGCAAAGCTCCCTAATGCTCAAAAGTCTATAAAAAAAAAAAGAAAAACAAAACCCTAAGGAGATTAGTCCCATTTTACATTACAATCCAAGAAGAAAAAAAGAAGGTTGACCATAGACAAACCACAAAGACAAGCAAAAAAACTGCCAAAAAAATAAAGATATTCAATCCGCACCAAGATAATGACCTTCTTCAAAAAACAAGCTGGAAGAAGTCTTCATGAAGTCCTAGATCCACAGCCAATAAACACCTAAAGCCAGAACATTAAATCAACCATTATCATCCAACATATATCATAGTTGTTTCAATAAAATTGTAGTCCCCTCAAGAACTAGAACGGGAAAAATTCTTCATGGCACTATCGTTATCTATATTTGAAAAAGCTTCCTACAATTTGTCCTACTCTTCAACATACATGGAAATTTCAAAAATAATATACAATGTTAAAATAATTACTGAGTCAAATAGAGGAGCTATCAAGTAAATCAAGCCGAAGAGCAAAGCAGCAACATCATTCCACCAACTTGCTTAGTCCAACAAGAGCCTAGAGCAACCAAAGGAATAGTTTAGTATCCCAACAAGCATCAATGACAAAAAATTAACACCTGTAATTATAAATAAAAAACCCACCAAAAAACAAATAGCCCAAAAAATTCAAATCCAACCAAAAGCTCAAGAACCCCAACACCCAGACTCAAAAAAAAGCCAAAAAGGAAAAACTACCAAAGAACAAGCCAACAACAATAAAACACAACAACAACAGAAAAATAAATAGACAAAAAAAATAAAATAAAAGATACACGGTGAAGAAGAGAGAACCCGACAGACAATTGTAGTATCTAAAAAGAATAATCCATTGATAAAATTATAATACCAACTGCTCATAGGAAAGCAGGGAACCAAAAATTGAGCAATGACATAGTAGAATTTTCAATCGATGGCCATGAAGCTTTCAATCAGAGCCAAGTTTATTCTCTAAAAATTTCGAAAGTTGAGGAAAGCTGATAAAATGTAGAAAATAAAAATAATAGAAGAACACCGACAAGAACTCACAACTAGAAGGCATAATCAACCAATAGTTTTCATCCAACCAGATTTATAGACAAACAACAATATCAATAAAAAATATACATGCAATATGCATGAGACTTCAACCATTCAAAAATAGTGACATCCTCTGTCTTAGAAAAATTTTCCAAGTAAACCACTTGATTAATTAATTTTAAACAATTAATTAGGCCTTAAGACTTCTATAAATTATAATAAATCAAATTTAAATCCCAAAATTATACATAATATCTCAAACTAACAATAATTAAACCTTAATAAAAAAAGTCCCTTGACTGGACTTTAGTTTCAATCTTTTTTTTTTTTTTTTGGTTAAAACCCGCGGAGGGGCCTACGTGTTACTTCAAAAATCGGTTACAAAGACCTTAAAAGGACCAACCAGCTAACTAGTGCTCAGAAGAGCTACAATCCAAAAAAGAAAGAAAAAAACCTAAAAATCGGTCGGTCCTTATCCTATGATTACAAAATTGAAAGCAAAAAACAATCGAGCTGTGAGACGACAGCACACAAAAAAGGAAGATCCAATGAGTAGCTTTTGGCACGAACTTCCTGCAAAAATTAAAAGAAAATAGAAATTGACGAAAATGATAGGCAAAAGAAGAACCTGGCCACCTTTAGAGCTATAACAACCGCAACTATCATATATCCTGCAGGTAACACTCCAATAACAAACATTAGGATCACTCTTAATCAAAACAGTGATAATAGATTCCAGATTTTGAAACGTATCAGCATCAGGTTTAGGATACAACAAATTGCAGAGAATGGAATAAAAAAGTTCTCTCCCAAAACAGAGCCTGGTATTCCTATAATGCCAGAATAATTCAGAGAAACTAAATAAGCGCCCTGGTCTGTCATTATCCAGAGAGATCTTCAGAATGTTAATGATATTATGAAAGAAATAATGCAGATAATGAAAATTCTGGGACATAAAACCGAGAACAAAATTCACAAAGTTCTCCACATTAATCATATTCTCCAGATTACCATCACCTAGCAAAAGACAATTTTCAACCACCAAAATAAGAGCCCAAGAAACAAGACAGCGACGAACAGGGAAAAGAAAATGAAACTCCATATTAATATTTGTTAACCACTGAGACAACATATGGAAAGAAACAATAAAGTTTAAGTAAATATCAGATAATCTGCAAAGGTAGCTTCCACCAGAATTGACCACCAAAGAGATAAAGAAAAAGGAATTAAGAAGCAGGTCATAATAATTCCAACCAGCTCCCACAATGCTATAAATGAAGAAACCCACATTCATGAGACACAACCTTTCCTAATGTAAGGGAGGGAAGTTTTATCCAACAATATCCTGCCTTTCAAAACAGGATTTAAACTAGAAATATTCAGATCTTGATAATTTTCAAGCTGACAACCAAAGTTAGCCAACCAGTCAGCACAAGCATTAGCTTCACGATAAATATGAGAAATATAATAATCAATAGTAGCTAGAGAATTTCTAATTTTCCTAATAAGATAGAAATTTTGAGGATTACCCTGAACTTTGTTGTTAATGATTTGAACCACAAGATCAACATCCACCTCAATCCAAACATTATGGAACCCCAAAGTAATACACTTATCAATCCCCAATTGAAGGCCGGATAATTCAGCAGTCAAAACAGAGCAAAATTGCAAGGGGGAAGCAAAAACAGATAATACTTTACCAGCATTATCCCGGATGATGCCCCCAGTGCCAGCTAAATTATTCGTAACCGAACCATCAGTATTCAATTTGACATAAGGAACATTCGGTTTTCTCCAAATAACCAGCCTGTTCTTACATTTGGCAGCATTGCTATTCAAGTTAATACCCAAAAAATCAGCCAACTGTTTAGCATTTCTGAAATGTTTATAAGAGATTAAATTACAAGAAGAAAAATGAGTAATTTTGTGGTTAATATTAGAAATGATAACAGAAGCATCCATTTGAATACCAGCATGCTTGGATTCATTTCTAGATTTCCAAATGAACCATAAAATAAGAATTGGGATAAGGTTAAGGATATGGCCTTTAGAATTGTTCATCCAAAGATTTAACATAGGGGTAAGATCATTACAAATAGTCCCCTGATTAATATTAGCCAAATCAGAATAGTAATCCCAAATCTTCCTCGCAATATGACCATTAAGAAAAGTATGGTTTATACTTTCAATATTCTCACAACATTGACATTTAGAAGGTAAGAAAAAACCTTTTCTTTGAATAACAGTGTCCACAGGAATAAACCCCTTAATACATCTCCAAGCTAAAATAGAATAAGAAGTAGGTATACTATTATGCCATAATGAAGAAAAAATAATAGAGTTATCGTACTTAATCCTAAAAGCTTCCCAAGCCTTACTCATTTGGAACAAACCCGAAGAAGACAAAGAGAACAAAATTTTATCCTTGCAATTCAAATCTAAAGGGATCATTTTAATTAAGTCAACAAAAAAAGAAGGCAGGATCTGTAATAGTTTAGCAATGTTCCAAGTTCCATTAATTAAAAAATCGGCAACTTTGATATTCTCAACAGAACAAGTATTAAAATAATTATCAATAGAACAGGGACCCATCCAATTATCTTGCCAAAAGAAAACATTACCTTCACCAATACCCCATTGAATGTACTGTTCCGCATGCCACTTTATTTTGCAAAGCCTTTTCCAAGTAGGAGAATCAGTAGGTTTAAAAACATTAAGCAGGGGATGAGAATCTTTGCAATATTTAGTATTCATAAAACGAGCCCATAAACTCTCATTAGAACGAAAGGAAAACCAAAGTTTATGAGAGAAGGCTCTAGCCATATCAGTAACATTTTTACAACCCAAGCCACCTTCATTGTACGTGCCGCACATACTATTCCAAGAAGCCCAATGTATAGCATTACTATTATACTTAGAAGTCCAAAAGAATTTATTTATCATTCTTTCAATACGAAGGCAAATAGACGCAGAAGGGTTGAGAGAATGGAATAAATAAATGGGTAAAGAGTTGAGAACAGACTTAATAAGAATTAACCTACCCCCATGAGATAAAAAGTTAGAAGACCAATTTTGCAACTTTTTTTGGATAGAAGTAAAAATATCTTCAAACAAGTGATTTCTCTTTTTACCTTTATAAATAGGAGTGCCCAAATACTTAATGGGAACGTTTTTAGATTGAAAACCACAACGCCTTTGGATAGCAAGAACTCTATTTCTATTAATAGTTTTACTGGCAATAAAAGAACTTTTTTCCTTGTTAATAGCTAACCCAGAAACCGAATGAAAATCTAATAAAAAATTACTTAAAATAGAGATATTATTGATAGAACCATTAGAGAACAAAATGAAATCATCAGCAAAACTAAGATGAGAAACAGGTAGGCCTCTAACAGTTCTAAAATAAAGATTAGGATTATGGATAAAAAGATCTTCGATACCCCTAGATAAATATTCCATAGCAATAATGAAAAGAGCTGGGGAGATATTATCCCCTTGTCTTAAACCTTTGGTGGACTTGAAGTAGCCATGACTCCTACCATTAATCAAGACAGAAAAGTAACAGTTATTGATACTATTCTTAATAAGATTAGTAAAAGAATCAGAGAAACCAAATAAAGACATGATATTAAAAAGGAAATTCCAGTTAAGATTATCATAAGCCTTAGAAATATCCAATTTTAAAATGATATTGCCACCTTTGACCTTAGTATTAATTTCATGAGCCATCTCTTGGGTTAATAAAACATTATCAAAGATGCTTCTACCTTTAACAAAACCGGTTTGATTCCTCGAAATAATTCTAGGAAGAATATTCTCCAATCTTTTAGAAAGAACCTTAGAAATGAGTTTATTAAAAAAAGAGCAAAGACTTATAGGTCTAAAATCATTCCACTTATTAGCCCCTATAGATTTAGGAATGAGCACAATGTTAGTAGAAGTAAAATAATTAGGGTAAGGAGTGCCCTTGAAAAAATCAATAGCAGCTTCAATAATATCATGTTTGAGCATCTCCCAGCAATTTTGAAAAAATTTAGTGGTGTAACCATCAGGCCCCGCAATGGATTCCCCGTTCAAATCGTTAACAGCATTTAAAATTTCCTCCTCAGTAGGGATTAAACAGAGCAACTCATTATCCCTATCATCAACAATTTTAGGAATTATATGAGTATTAGTAACAGGAATAGTATTATCATTACTCTGAAAAATATTCTTAAAATGGTCCACTCCAGAATTGCAAATAAGTTCCTCACTATCAATGAAAGAGCCATCATTAATCATAATTTTGTGAATATAATTCCTATTTCTGTTACGGTTAGCCAAAGCATGGAAAAATTTAGTGTTCCTATCCCCTTCAACAGTAAATTTAACATTCGCTTTTTGTTTCCAGAATATTTCCTCTTGATCCTGAAGACTAACCAGAAGGTCTTTAGCACTATTAAGATGAATCAAATTTTCATTGGAAGGATTGCTCATGTAACTATTTTCATGCTCTTGCACTTTCAATTCAGCTTCCTTAATGTTAGAAAAAATGTTTTTAAAAACATTTTTATTCCACCAGTTTAAAACATGTTTTAATCTACTAAGTTTAGACCAAAGTCTAAGCATGCCCTTGATGTCATTATTAGGAAATAAAGGCGCATTCCAGTTTATTCTAACAACATTTTTGAAATCCTGATGATTGAGCCACATATTTTGAAATCTAAAAGAAGTATTTCCAATTCTACTATTAGCGTTGATATTAAGCAGTAAAGGACAGTGATCAGACAACGTTCTACTAAGGTGCTCAACAGTAGTGATGGGAAAATTAGACAGCCAATCATTGTTAAAAAGAATTCTATTAAGACGTTGCCAAATAGTAGCACGGTTCCAAGTAAAAGAGTTACCACTAAAGCCAATATCAGTAAGAGAGCAGTTAGAAATAACAGAATTAAAGTCTTCCATAGCACTAGAATTAGGCAAATTACCTCCTCTTCTTTCAGAAGCATTGGAGATAATATTAAAATCTCCACCAATGCACCACGGACCATTAGCAATAATGGCAAATTTACGCATTTCCTCCCAAAGAGGAAAACGATTACCTCTAGAAGTAGCAGCATAAACAAAAGAGCCAAAACACTTATGATTAAATAATTCAATTTCACAGTTGATAATTTGAGGATGATCCGATAAAATATTGACATTGATAATATTGTTCCACAAGATCCAAATTTTGTTAGAGCAATTATAAACAAAATTAGGAAAACCTAATTTAGAAGCAGTAGTACCAATTTTACTATTAGCAATAAGAGGTTCAATTAGGACTAAAAAAGAAATACCATGCACTCTAGAAAGATTCTTTACTCTAGCAATGGAATCTTTTCCCCCAATTCCCCTAACATTCCAAATGAGAGCTTTAATCATGAGGTTGTTTAGAAGAATTATGGGCACGGGTAGACCGTGGGGTAGAAGGTTGAGAATTTTTGACATTCTTACCTTTCTTTTTGTTCACTTTCGAGAATCCACCATCATCAATATTTTGAGAATCAGAAGTATTAGCGTTAGAATAAGAAATCGCCTCAGCCTTTTTTTTTTGAAGAATTATCAATAGAAATATCAGAAGAAAGATGCAATTTCTTACTCACAGAGTTTTGGATATTATTAACCGTCTGCTCATTATTTTGCTCATCGTTGCAAGGAAGAAGAAATTCCCCTTCTTCATAAAGTTCACCACTAATATCTCCAGCCATATCTTCCTCTATGATAGAAATTGGAGCTGTGTTTTTTTCTGAAATTTCCTTGTTTGTCAAAAAAGCATGCTCATTAACACTACTTCCAATCTCTTTAAGAATGGAATCAACAGAAACAAAAATTTTCGGCTCTGTATCCTCATTAACATTTTCAACAATATCACTGTTCTCCCTATCCAGAGAAGTATTAACAATAGGGTTTTGCAAATTTTCTTGTGAGACAACAACTTCAGCTTCGTAGTTATCAGATGATGGAAGCGGTTCCAACCGATCAGTTTGTATAAGCTTCCCTGTAGGCACGTAAACTTGATCGGAGGATCCAAGCTTACCATCCACGTGCAAATTTGATTTTTTAAGCTCAGGGTGAAGTTTAAAACAATCAGTATTAGCATGTCCATGAATTTTACAGTGCGAACAGAAGTCCGGAACTTTTTCGAATTCAACTTTCTGCATATAACCGAGAGCTTTCGATCCAACCCAGATCTCCTTAGCATGCTTTTTGGTAATGTCAACTTCAACTAAAATTCTAGCAACAGAAGGTCTAGTACGTGAGGCAGTAGCCTGATCCGTTTGGAGAGGCCTACCAAAAATAGAACCCAATGCATGCAAAACTTTTTGATTGAAAAAATGAAGCCGAAGATTAGGAAACGAAATCCATATAGGAACGATGGGAGATTCTTCCTTGATATCAAAGAACGGGGTCCATTTTAAAATACGCATTTGACAATTGAAAATAAAATAAGATCTCCGAGCAAAAATCCTACTATAATCAAGATCATTCGAGAGTTGTATGGCAACATGCCTTGAATCCAACAGACCGATAGAAAAAAATCCCGATAATTTTAAGTTAGTGAAGAAACTACGAATGGAATCTAGGTTAGGTCTGTTCAGACCAAATTTACCAACCAAAGTATATTGGAAAGGTGAAGCTAACTTAAGCACATCTTCGTCAGATAAAAGAACAGCAGGAACCCCATTGAAAGTGGTATGAGATAAAGTAGGAACGGAATCACCTGATCCAGCGAGAACATCCTTGAACGAACGCGATTTAGAAGGAGAAGACTCCTCCTTATCTAGATTAAAGAATCCTTTGTTAGAGATCGGCTTATCTTCAGACATCGCTCCCCAAGGATTTTGGGGTTTTGAAGCAGCCATGAGACACCAAGCCCTCACAGGGCTTAGAGCAAAGAAGCGACCAACGCAGCTATAGGCGAAATCACACCTCAAACGAGCAAGGAAATCACTCAGAAACGATAGCAGAGGAAGAGGAAAATGGAAACCCTAAATCGCCAGAGCGGCGGGGTTAGGGTTCGCGTCAGGAATGAGGCAGCCAACTTTCATTGCCGACTTTAGTTTCAATCTTAATTTAATTTTAATAAAAATTTAATATTTAATTAATTTAAAAAATAAAAAATTCAAAAATATTCTCAAACACTTGAGAACACCTCCTTAGATCATTTTTAATCTTTGGAGGTAATTTTATGAAGTTTGGAGTTCATTTGGATTCAAATCATTATACCCTTCTAATTAAATAATTTTAGAAATTCAAATAAATATCTAAGCTTCTAAAAATAATAAATAATTTAAATAAATTTTGAATTGAGCAAACTCAAATGCATTACACTCTATTTAGGGTCTAATATTTATTAAAAATATCAAACCATCAGAACTAATTCAAAATAAAAAAGTCAACAATTTGGTCAACTTTAAATCAAAATCAAATCAAAACTTCAAAAATTTATAACTAAATATAAAAAAAAATCAATTCTAGCAAACTTATAGTCTAATTACTCATCTTAAGTTCTAGTATTTTAAAAAAATATTAAAATTCAATAAATTAATTTTAATCAAAAAATTAAAATTTGACCCCTTTAATTAATATATTTAAATAATTCAAATAGTTCCAGAAAATAAATATTTAATTTTAAAATCCAAAAAACTTTAATCGAACATCAAAACTAGTATACAATCATTTAAGAAAAATCTAATGCTGGATAACTCGGGCCTACGAGGCTATTGACTTTGCACCAAGGAAGGAGAATTAAAATTCATGGCCTTGGTTTAATAAAGGTAGTAATCACTTAACACTTAAATACACTTTAAAATCAATTTCTAAATATTAAGACTTAGAATTGAATCAAAATTCTCTTAATCCTTAAATGAATCAGAACATCAAACAATTTTAACCAACTACCCCTATATGGGATATATCCAAACTACATAACTTATCTCACAAACTTTAGATAGTTTGTTAGGTCAACTAACTCTAGTCTTAAGCTAGTATGGTGTTTTACTTTCTTGTTATTATGTGCCAGGCTTTTTGAGTTAATTATCAATATATGCTATTTAAAAATTGAATGATTAATGTAATTATTTATTTAATTTCTATAATATGTGAATTGATTTGATGGGCATTAGATTACCCTTAGAATATAATCTTATGCTGGTGGTTATACTTATATATATCATTAAAATTAAAAGGGGGTTAAATTAAATTTAAACTAATCAAGTTTCTGTATGTGATTTGTTATGCTAAGTCCCCCATTAAATTAAAAGAGTATGGCCAAGTGTGACTAATTTGAGTACTTTTAATTTTAATATATAATTGCTTGAGATATAGTTTCAAATTATAACTGCTTAAGATAACCCTGCAGAATATTTAAGTGTAAAATTTTTTATTTTCAAATATAATTTTATTTGAGTCAAGAGTTGTAACATCTATAATAGAATTTAAGATGGTATACATAAGTATCTAACTTAGATTCCAAAGAGAAGATGACATCCTTTAGGGGAGAGTTCTCCTTCATATGGAGGCTTAAGTTAAAATACTTTTAAATATCTAAAGAGAAATCTAACACCCCTCGAGGGGGATTTTCTTTTCATTTAAATATTCAGATATGATGAATCCAAAGAGCCAACAGAAGGACGAAGAAGTGAATAATGAGAAGAATCTCACTCAAAGTCACTTGTATCTTAAGACTAAAAATCTAAACTTATTGTCACTAGTACTTGATCACTTTACTTTTCTACAGATTTTGAGTTGTAATATTAAGTGACACTTAATACATAGACATTTAATTTTAATATTTAGTTTAATATTGATTGATTTAATTGATTGCACATTATATATGACATATTTTTTAGTCTTTTTACTTGCAAGTTTATCTTTGTTTTAGCTTGAATTTGATCAGAGGATCATGAGGGCACATTAACATTTTTTGTACTTTAATTAAATTTTTAAAAAATTAAGCTTACATAGAAATTCTAATGAATTTAAGAAGTAAGCTCGAATCATCGAGAGTTTGCATGCATCATATTATATTTTCTCTACTTTGTTAGGCACCTCCCCGACTGTGGGTTCTATTATGCTACTTGACCTATTAGGGTGAAATCTGTCAAAGAAAAGTTGTGCAATTTTTAAGAAAAAAATTATTTTTAAGGTTGTTTTAAAAGCTGCTTCATATTTGATTTAAGTATTTATAGAGTCAACTATCATACATTTTATTAGAAATAAATTTAAAAGGGTCTAAAATTTTAAATGTATTTTACTTTAAGCATCAATTTATATATCATACATCAATCAAGAGGTCAATTAGGATCTGCTCTAGATGTCAGTCCCATTTTCTCAAATTTAACTAAATAATGTCCCTATTACTCCTGCATAAAATATCAGACTCATGGTTTTTAAGTGACTAGGTGGTTAGCTGGCTCCCCAATCTAGGTCGGGGTAAGTCTAGGTTTATACTATATTAGCTAGGTTCGGGCTACTGATTTTTAGTGCCCAACTTAGACTTAGGTTCTAAGACAGATTCAAACTATAAGACCTTAACCTCCAGAAATTGAATCACAACTTTCTAATAAAATTGACAATTCAAATTAAATCTCTTTCAATCCCAAAATTTAAGCCCAATACTTAGGATAGTCTGGGATGTTTTTGAAGTATTTTAGAATCTCAAATAGAAATAAGTGTTCAATCTTGATCCAATCTTAGTTGAAATTTAAGCCGCACTCCTTTGAGATCAATATTTGAAAAATTAAAATGAAATTTATACTCTTATTTTAATCGAAAATATTCATAGAAAATTCAACTTTCCAATGATGTAATTAATCATGAGGGCTTGTACTCATAGGAGATTTAGAAATCCAGATCAAATTTTTAAAATCAACTTTTTTCAAAACCTCAATTAATTATCTTTGTAAAAATTCAAGTCAAAATCAATGATCAATATCGTCATTTTCAAAAAGGCAATAATGATTGATATCTTCTTCCCTCAGGAAGATATATCAGTTATTGTTGTAACTTAGACTATGAAATTAATAATATTTTATCCAAATTATTGTAGTTAAATACCTGACTGAATAATCATTTTGACATTCTGATGTCATATGTAGTTCTTGCTCAAATTTGACTACAATAATCATGAAGAATTTTTAATCTTATAAATTAAACCCATTAGGTAATGATATGTTCGCCTCCTGAGACAGTATATCGTTCATAATGATGCGTTCAATTTTAAAATTAAATTCCAAAATTAAATTCTCCCAAAGATAATTAACCTTTTTAAAAACTCCAACACTTTTTCAATCACACAGTAATAGATGTATGAGTCATTACTAAGATTAATTGGTTTATGAGAGCATACGGTAGTGTATTATGAGACTGAGTTTATTGCTAATGCTCAGTTTTTCTTACATATGATTAGCACTTTTAAGGCGAATTAAGTATTTTCATTAAGGCGAATTAAGTATTTTCATTTTCCGAGAAAATTGAGGAATAGTTTGAGTCATCCATTAGGTCCTTTTTATATTAGAGATTTTACTGAACTGGTTGGGATTGGAGGACAAGATTGATAGAGAAAGGTTTGAAAGTAATTTACGAGTGTTGGGATGCATATCGAAAGAGATTTAGATGATAGTCTTCTAGGTGTGATGCTAGCGAAAAGAAAAAAGTAGCCGTATACTTTGTGACTTTAAGAGAAACCCTACAGTTTATGGGCATATTAGTTCACTTGTCTCTATAAGTAATGCTCCACTATATGCTAGGATTAAGGAGCTTAAGACTAGCTACGGGGTCTTGATAAAATATTAGTAAGTAAACATCTATATAAAGTCTCAAATTATGTCTAACATTTAAGACGTTGTTTGAAAGAGTTTTTCGATTGCTTTTAATGTGAAAGAAATAGTTAATAAAAAATAATATTTGTTGGGAAAATAGTTTTTTTCATAATAATTTAAAATTTTGTCTTTAAAAAGTTGTTTTAGAGGAAGCATTTTTACAACTATGGTTGAGATGGTTGCGAGTATAAAGTGGTGTGGGTGGGACTAGCAGGCGTGGTGCAAGCGCAAGCTGGGGCCTTGGATGTGGGTCATACCCAAGTTGATTTTGGTTACCGGATAGACCTAGAGACGTCTTAGTTTTTAAAACGAGTCAAAAATAGGAATCTGAATCCGACCGATTTGATAAATGGGTTGACCAGGATCCAAATTTTTTGGATCAGATTCGGATTGAATTATTGGGCCGTGTCATTATTTGACGGCACTAATATCCACCATCAATTATCTCCAGCTATACTCTTGTGAAAGCCCTTAACAGATTAAAAGATGAAAACCATAGAAGGAATTACCTATAAAAGTTATCTATTAGAGCTTATTATATCCATTTATTTTTACCTTAAGATTTATATTCACATAATAAATAATGATAAATAAATTTATAGAAGATTCTACACGAGATCCCTTAGAGGATTTATATCCTTAATTTAGGCTTATTGTGATGATCAAAGGTGACAGAAATAGTGCTAATCCTCCCGAGAGATACGCCCCTTTGTTTATTATTAAAAATATAATATATATATATTATTAAAAATATAATATAATATATATATAAGGAAAATTTTAATTTATTTTTTTAAAAAAACTAAAAAACAAATGTTGAAGAAAGTATCACTAAAAAAATAATTTCTAAAATTATATTTCATCACTTTTTTTAAAATTAAATGCATTTTAATAATTTTTTGCTCAATTCTTTTAACACTTGATCCATAAATAAAAAATATATATATTTTTTAGTTAGACATTTTGATAGCATATCAGACACGTTGTCTCAAACGAAACCTAACCAAATTCACACACACATACACACATCACATATGTAAAACTCGAACCTAAAACTTCTTAATTGATAGCCAAAACACCCTACCAACATACCAAATGAGTTTGCATTCTCTCATCTCTTTATTGATCCAACTTTGCAGTTCAAAGTCATGGTCCACAAGGACTGGTCCACTTTGAACGTCCCCATCTCTATTTAACTCTCTCTCCAACCATCCTTTTGTAGTTCCCTGCGCAAGAACTTTATTTGTCCCTTCTCCAAGATGACACTCTTCTGAGGTTTACTTGTTATATAATTTCTATTTGTGAGTAGAAGAGATCCTCGCTCCTTGCCCCAAAACTAACACAGGAAAAGCAAATCAAAGGAAGAAAGAGGCATCAAATGTCACTTGCGGCATTGCTTGCAGTAAGGCTCTATGCAAATATATAAACCCAGTTAGCTCAAAATGGAAACCACTAACCAGTGAACTATGACTCTCTCTCTCTCTCTCTCTCTCTCTCTCTCTCTCTCTCTCTATATATATATATATATATATATATATATAGTTGAGAGCACTCTTAACGCTACTGCAATTATCAACATATTATTAGGTAAGCATATAGGTCTTATTATCTTTAGTGAAGAGAAATATTTTTTTATTAATCTTTACAAATTTGTATCAAGAATGCAATAGATATATGTGCAGAACATGAGTACAGATCTAATGTAAAGAGACCATGAGCTAGCTACTTAGCTAAGAAAAATCTCTTCATGCAATGGCTATGAAGGCTTTGATTGATCAAAATTATCAAATTGAGTTGGTTTGGATCTTCAATGGCTTGACTAGAGGAGATTTTATATCCAAATATTTCAAATGTCCTAGTACGACCAAATATGAGCTGCCCCGAACAAAGTCGACAAAAAATGAGAGTCTACTCTCATACCTTGATGAATTAAAAAATGGAAGTGCTATTTAGCAAATACATTTTCCAAAGAGGTCACAAAGTTGCAATCTTGAAAAAAAAAAAAAAACCAAAATCCTTTATCTAGAATCTTATGAGGAAACAATAGATCATGATGATCATATAACTTACTTTTAGTCAATTGCTAATTCCCTACTTGACATCATGATTCTCATACCTCAGACCGATGATAATTATATATTTTTTTGTTAAGTTTAAGAAGATATTACGTACTCAAATCACCAGCTTCCAAAAGTCACTAAGAACTCCTAACCATTACTGAAGATAAATCAGAAGCACAAGGAGTCGGTAGCTAGGAAACTTCATTATGTTGTTTTAAAGGGAGATTACTATAAGTTACAGACCTAGAGTCTATAATAGTTTAGGCAGCACTCACCAAAGGCCTATGGGAGCATTTTTTTAGGTAACTCTTGACCTATAAAGGAAATGCACCCAATTGAGGAATAGAGAAAAAACTTCAATCCTAAGCCAAATAAGTACTTACATTGTTGGTATGGTGTCAGTTGCATGTTCTTGAATGAGTATGAGCAGAAGCATTTCATCTAGCAAGCTTTAAATAACTTCAATTAGAAGACATGAATTCAATGAGTATATTTAGATCCACTTATGCTGCAGTTGTCCTTATCACCTTCATTAAAATAGATGGTCGATGAATGCGAAACCCTAATTATGCAATAGATATCATGATCTTAACTACCAACTATTAAATTAATTAGGAGCATTTTGATTGAAATGGAAGTTATATTAACATCTCTTTTAAACACAATTTTGAGAAGATGAATTTATATGCTTCTTATATGGTGTCAACTATTGCCCTTTTCTTTGGGTTCTCCCAGAGAATAAATAGACGGATGGAATGATCATCTAGCCTACACTTAAAGAAAGGGAAAAGCCAGTACATGTTCATGATTGACAACTTTTTTTTTTATCTATTTGATTTCGCTCATTTAGACATGATTATTGATAACTTACTATATAATTTTTACTGGACATTACTGAACATCTTTAGAGTTATAATCTACACCCATCATATTCCTATTAAGCATTTAGCAAAAAGATGAGATATCACATTATGAGGAGACATATTGCAATGAAGAGCCTAGATATTATTTGAAGGTTGTAGGGATCTTTAAAAAGTACTAAAATTAACAGTTTAAAGAGGAGTTAGATTAGAGATATTTGAAGGTATGGAGGAAATTCTAGCCATTAATAAAACCTCGGGATGAACTTTTTGAATTAGTACCACTTTTATTGCCAAGCGCTAAGGGTGATTGATTCAAGCCACTAAAGATGATGTCAAAGTCTTTGCTTGGATAGCCATTGGTATTCCATAAGTGGATAGCAATGTCACTTGCCATAGGCTGTGCGCATGTTAGAAAGAATGCAAACCCATCAAGCAAAAGCTAAAGAAAACTAATACCTATGAAGTTTTTTTTTTTTTGGTTTAAACCCATGGAGGGGCCTACGCATTGATTAAAGGCAAATTAAAATTACAGGGTCCTTAAAAGAACCTCGCGCTCACTATTGCTCAAAAGAGCTACAAAAAGAAAAGAAAAGAAAAAATGTACGAGCACAAGGTCCTTACTACCAAAAAATACAGGATACCCTAGGAACATTCTATGGCGCTTAAGAACGAGCACCCAAAAAGAGGAAAGATCAGAAAAATAATCAATCATGAGCAGCTTCCCAGCAAAAATCCATAGCTCCCAAGTACCAGCTTCAAAGACCTGCACAAATAACAAGAAAACCAAAAACAACCACCAAAACATAAAGCCATATAAAAACTTAAAGTTGTTAACAACCCACCAGTACCAAAAACCACCCATAATGATGGCAACAATAGTGTCCAGTAAGCCAAAAACCAAATTAGTGGAGCCAACCCAGAAAATACAAATTGAACACCCAAACTCCACCAAAACCACATGCAGCCACAGCTAGTGCCCTAACCCCAACGAATCCTGCCAAAAATGCACCATCAAAGAACCAACAGCCTTGCAGCTCCACACCAGAAAAAAACCAACAAAATGAGCCACAACAAACTCACATCAACACAGAGAAACCCCAAACCCAGCTCCCAAACCACCAACCAGCAAATAATAGGAACAAAGCACCCAAACCACCTCCAACTCAAAGAGGAGAAAAAAAAACAGAACAAACAGACCACAAAACCCCTCAGAACCCCACATAAAGGATAACGAAGAATTAATGGTATACATAAGGAAGCAATAAGGTGTGAAGTTCAAAAACATCTTGAAACAATAGTACAAATAAAGTCTAATATTTAAATTGATTTTCAAATATTGTAATGATGCACAAATTAAGTTGCAAATAGCAGATGTGTATAAACTCCACTAACTTGAAGTTGACTTGCCTAAAAAGATGAATATCATCGCTCATGAATTGATCCTTGATTCAAATCAATGTCAAGCTTCTCTATTATGAGCTTTCTCTAGATATCATTAAATCGAAATGCATATGATCAACTCTGTGAAGACATCTTTCATCACTACTTGGCTTATATTGCTATAAACATCTCTCATTACCAAAATATTTCCTTGTAGCACTTTCAAATCTTCATAGGATAATGTAAAACTTTTTATTTTATTTTACATTCTATTTTTAAATAAGTATTAGTTGATATCCATTTTGTCATCTCCAAAGTGTTTGGCATAATTTGAATTTATTTTTATTGTAACCTTTGTATTTTGTAAGCAAAGCTTCATGAATCTTATGTAAGGAAAGCTTTTTTGTGAGGTGTTATCTTTTCAATGTGGGTAAATATTCTTGTGGCTTTGGTGTTTGATAAGTTTATGAGATTATATTTTTTTGCATTATTTTATTTTTCCGCCCCAATGCTCATAATTTAGAAATTGGTAGGTCAATCTTCTTATCGATTGAATTTTTTAGATTTTATGCAACTCATATTGCTCTAGTTGTTGGGAGTTTTGGCTGCCAACCAAGAGGTCTTCGATTTGAAGCTTACATAAGTGTTGTGTGTATAAGTTTACCTTAATTATCCCAAATGTCAACAAAAAAGGTAAGATATTCTAACTAACATTTTGTTTATAAATAGCTATTTCAAATGTTGTGAAATCAGATTGGGGTGGAATTAGAAGAAGGAAAGGTTCATGCGCGGTTCAACCGATATATGATGTAATAAATAATATTATTATTAAAAGTTAATAAAACGAACATAATAATATGACAGTTTAATCTTAAAATTCACATATTATAATAGGATGTTTAAATTATATTTAACTAATTAGCAAAACATAAATAAAATAAATAGTGTCATATAGGGGTAACATAAATATCTATATCACTACAGGAAAAACGTCGAAATCCGGCGGTTTTTTCCTGCGGTTAGCCTATATTAACCGGTGGTTTTTTTAACTACCGGTGGCTTTACGGCGGTTTTTACGCCGCCGGAAAAAATCGCGTAGGAAACTATTACCGGCGGTTTGTTACCGGCGTTTTATGTTGCCGGCGATTTTCCGGCGGCTCCGACCGCCGGTTTCAACCGGATTTTAAACCGGCGATTTTCCGGCTGTGACGCCGCCGGTTATTTGACCGACGGCCTACCGGCGGTCTTTTTACCGACGGTTCTCCGGCGGTTTAGTTCGCCGTCGTTTGTTTTTAAAACCGCCGGCCTTCGCCGGTAGACCGCCGGTTATTTTACCGGCGATAGCCGGCGGTCTAACAGTCGGTATTACCGACGCTCAAACCGCCGGATGTCCACCGTAGAACCGTCGGTGACCGTCGGTAACCGCCGGTAATAAACCGACGGTGTAATGCCATTACCGGCGGCTGATTATTGGCGGTCTGGTATCGTAGTTTTCGGCGGCCAAACCGCCGGTTAGCCGCCGGAAACCTGTAGCACCTGCAAAAAAAAATTGACAGCATCCCCTCTATTTGAGGGAGGTTCACCCTAAAGTCTAAACTTGTAGAAAGAGCAATATATGTTGGGCAACACGCCGCTATATTCATCACAATCATATGTTGGGCAACACGCCGCTATATTCATTACAACCATAAATTATAAATACAATCACAAGCTCATCATAACATTACAATCACAGTTCACAAGTAAGTTCATGATAATGATACAATCACACGTTCTAAAGTTCACAAAGGATACATCCAACGATATTGTATAGGTCCACCAACTCTAGCTTCGTAAGGTAGATGGACTGGAAGATGTTCCATAGAATCAAAAAAATCAGGGGGAAATATCTTCTCTAACTTGTATAGGATGATTGGTATGTTATCCTCGTACCTCCGTAAAGCATTTTCACGTCAATGTTGTTTTCATGTTGAAACAATTAATTGCATTTTTTAGCTCAATTTATTGCTTTCAAAGTCTAGAATATATTGGAAAGTGATTTGTGTTACATCTTTGATCAATGAATCATCGCTATTAATGCAAACACGTCCCATCACTTATAAGATCAATGAACGCCATCGATATTAATTTTAATACCCAAATTTAACACTTAGATTTATGTTGAATTCATTTTAAAGTTAGTATCAAACTTAGGTTAGAGTTGTTTATCATAGCAAACAAATCTAATACTAAATGGCTTATAATAAATATCACAAACAACAATTTTGATCTACCTTAAAAAAAAATTTAGATCTACCAAAATGATTACAACATTTACTATCTAAATCATCCAAAATAACTCTAACACTTGCTTATGTCTAATGAGAAAAAGGAATAAAAAAAAACATAAAATATACCTTAAAATAGAAATCTAGGGTTGAAAACTTGAAGTCGGCCGGCGGTTTGGGGTCGGACTGGGTTAGCGAGGTCGGACGTCGGAGTGCCGGTCGGATCTGGGTCGGCGGTCGGAGAAGTCTCGTCGGCGGCGGTTGGAGAATGTTCGTCGATCGCGGTCGGACGAGCAGAGGCGAGGGAAACGAGAGAGAAAGAACGAGAAAGAATGAAATGTGAGTTGTGGGCCTGGTCGTTTTA
Source organism: Dendrobium nobile (assembly GCA_022539455.1). Lineage (NCBI taxonomy): Eukaryota > Viridiplantae > Streptophyta > Magnoliopsida > Asparagales > Orchidaceae > Dendrobium > Dendrobium nobile. The sequence goes on from CM039731.1 coordinate 27,734,054, forward strand.
GGGCACTAACCGACGGTGTTCCGGCGGTCCAAACCGCCGGTACAAAATCACTTATCAACGGCGGTCCAGACCGCCGCTAAACCGCCGGTGAATATTAGAATCCGGCGGTTTGCTGACGGTTTTTTGACCGCTGTTAATACCGGCGGTTTAACGTATAAAAAACACCGGCAGACCGCCGTTAACAGATGGCGGTTTAACCGCCGGCTAAACCGCCGGTAACACCGGCGGTCCATGAACCGCCGGTTGGAACCACCGGTAATAGCCATTTTTCCTGTAGTGTATCCTTCTTTTATTTTTAGTGTTCTAATGCAATCTCAAGAGAAGAAAGTTAGGGTTGAGCCAAACACAATTCTTCAACTCAAACATTTAAAAAACAAGTGCCACGCCATAGACTCCTATATCAATAAAAATTTTCCCAATTAATTGCATGCATTAGGAAATTTCCACAAACACATGGAGGGCCGTTAGCTACTTCATGCACCTTAATTCTTGGTTGAATCTATGGATTTTACACACTTGTTTGTTGTAGTTCCCAAGTCTTTCACATCCACTACTAAATTCATAACCATTTTAGCACCATCTTTCCTGGACATGTCGACGTCCATACACAAGACATTACATATCAAGAGACTAACATATTCGTGCCGAGCAACATCTCGATCCAGTGTTAAATTGTGATTCATCTCATGTTCATGATCACAGCCGGCCTCATAATCAGGCATTGCTTCAATTTTGTCGGACTCAAATGCTAGAATCGAGCTGGAAAATAGATGCTTGTACGTTGGCTAATCCAACGTCGGTGATCCAACTACATTGGCCGGCGAAGACTACGAAAAAACTTGCGGCATGTGGGTCATATTCATTGATAGGGTAGGAGATGGAGATGAGCGTGGAGAGTTAGAGAAAGCCGGTAATTTCTTAAAACTGTCCCCGATTCACCAATCTAGTGGTTGGACAACGGTTTTGAAGTTGGGTTGCTCTGATTTGTTACAGAGCCGGTTAAGGAAAAGGACCGAACCGTCGGCTGGCTAGTTCTCGATTTAACCAGTTGAAACAGCCGGTCCAGTCCAATTTTTAAAACACTGAGTATTTCTTTTAGCTTTAGTGCACTAGGGAATTATGAAGGTGTTACATTAGATCATAAATGGCTAAAAAATATTGAGGTTTATAAAAGTAATAAGAACACTTAAAAATCCTGATTTTATGAATTGAATTGCTAGAACACAACCATACATCCTGACAATTAGATATCTATCACATTCTGCCAGTAGAGAAGAGATGTTGGGGGCCTGGTCAGATGGTCCCCTATCAAAAACAGGCACAGGTAAGGTGACAAGCTAGCTCAAGCATGTTCGATTAAAGCCAATCTAGCTCCAGAATAGACCATGTTTCGTGTGTTTCTTAGTAGTGTTAAAATTATCATAATGAGATTATCACTTTGATAACAAATTTGTGCTTGAAAATTTCAAAGCTAAAAATAATTGCTTTGAAATGCAAACTGGCCTTCTGCCACAATTGCAGGAAATTCATTTTATCAATCTTGTATTTAAAAATAAAGTGTTTCATCTCCATTGTTGGTTGGTGATGAGTTTATTAAAGTTATACAAACATTTTTTCCAAACTAAATTAAGAACATTAATGAGCTATGTTTCTGGTGTATAGAACGCATGGAAAATAAATTTAACGCTGCAGTTGACAATTGATGAAGTGAAAAGGTTCAATTCAATGGCCACAAGATAGTAAAAAATTTAAAAATCCAAAATATCTAAACTGCAACAGCATAAACAATCAAGCTACTGTTATTCGTAATTATCTTGAAAACTTCTGTAAACATTCTGAAATAAACTTTCACCTGTAATAAATTTGAGCTTCAAAAAAAAAAAAAAAATTCAAAAACAATGACGCATGAGAAGCAGAATTCAATAAATATAGAGTACATCCACTTTTTAGAAAGACAGACTTAGTTAACATAACTTAAGACCATCAAATCTATTCATGTATATCTGAAATCTGACACTCCAAGTTCGCAAAACCAAAGAAGGAAAAAGAAAGGAAAATAAATAAATAAAGAAAGAAAGGAAGCGTTCAATAAATACATACACTACCTTAAAGTGTTTTAGAAACCTAGTAAGCATGGCAATAGTGAAGAGTCCTTCTACGTCATGCACGTCGACTGGCCATGAAGAAGCCATGGAAGCAAGCTATTCTTCACTTACTACCAAAGAAACATAACAAGGACTCGTACTTCTGGACATGCCACGTAGAGCAAAGAAGCAGAAGATGATCAGTTCTTGTTGATCAGATAGCAGATAGAAGAACACCAGAAATCCATATTAACTGCTTCTTTTCCCCTATCAGAGCCTTTATTGCAAACCATATCCCTTCTCACGAAAAAGATCCATCCCCTTAATAGTAAATAAAATAAAAAGAAAGAAATTGAAGTACTTGCATGTTGATACCATATGAGATCTTCCACCTTCTATTGGTACGTTTGGTAGACAGAGATCCTATAAGAAATTCCACACAGTAATATATGTAAGTGCTCATCATCATTTGATTTTAATGTATGTTCTTAAATAAAAAATCTCAATGACAATTAAATGATAACAAGCACTTCCTCAAAAAGATTTCTATAAAAAAAAAACTACTCACAAGATTTTTTTTTTTTTTTGTAAAAAAGAATAATTATCATAGGATAATCCTAAATGTTTTGGAGGAGAAATTATTATGTGCAGAGCCCGGATGCAACTTATATCCGAACTTCAATTAAAATATGCCGCATCGCCTGCATAGAACTTTCGTACAATCTTATATATAGTGCGTATTATACACATATTATGTACATGCAACTTGATTTGCATATAATAATTTCTCATTTTGGATGCTTCAATGCTCGTGAATTTGAATGTAATTGTTAATATCATTTATAACATTAATTTCATAATGAATTTAAATATTTTTGTTCCTATTTTACACAGAAAGATTATGATATATTTATACATTTTTTAATAAATCTCAACTAACATGCATGGAGGTAAGTGCAAGGCATTCGATTCTCAACCTGATTGAAAACTGATAGTACTCTCAATCATTAGTCTAAGTTGTGTTGCATTGCTTGTAAAGATAAATCTATAAAGATTTTTTTTATATAAGAATAAATAAAAGAAGTTTTTGCACCTCATTGAATTTTTTTTCTTGATCTAATTATATTAACAAAAAGAAATTAACGCTGAGAAATAATTTCTATGATGAATACCATATAAAATCTCCATCCAGTTTGCCATGGCCTTCATGGTCTGGCAAGCTAGATCGACCTGGGCTCAAGTATGCTCGACAGGTTAGCTGTCCTCTGCCTCTTACTGCTGCTACCAGCTGCAGGCTCGTCAGCCGCTACAGTGCGCTCCATCACTGCCTTCAGCGCATCCTGAATCGATTCAACCGAGTACTGCTGCTGATCCGTGCTGTCGATGTAATCGTCGGCGGTGATGACGAGAACATTCTTAAACCGGCCGCCGAGAGTGGTGATCTCAGCCTTTATCGTTCGGAGGTGGAGAGCTTTCAACGCCTTGATGAGTTCAGGGAGGAGATCGGTGCGGTCTTCACAACATAACGAGGCTGTCACAATGAGGCGGCCTTCTTCGTCGCTTGTTGCGTCGACGGTGAGCTCGTCGTTTTCGGTGGGTAATGGGCTCTCTTCGGCGATCTCTGAAGTCTGTCTCTTTAGTTCTTTCACATGCTGTATCACCTCAGCGAGAAGGGAGGCTTTGTCGGTCTGAAAATAAGTAGAGAGGATGATCAGGCGTGCGAGGTAAAGACGAGAGTGGGGTTGCTATAGGGTTGTAACAGAGAGAGTGCGTATGGTAGCTATGGGGTTTCTTTAATGATACGGCGTGCGGGAGTTGAAAGAGTGGTGGACAAGCCCGCATGCACGTTTCCAGATGGTAAAGGAATGTGTTTGTGGGCTTGGAAGTGATTGATTATCAGTGAACTTTTTTTATACTTAAAAATAAAATAAAATAATGGCCGCATAGAACTTTGTCTCTGTCTCTGAAAGTAGTGCGCGTGTTTCATCTTTCTACTCAGTGTCGCCATTTTCCGGCAGACACAACTCTGCTGTAAGCTTTTTGTTCTTCTGCCCCTCTTTAACATATCAACAAGGTGTGTTTCTCTCTCTCTATCTTTCTCTTCATTCCATTTCCTTTTTAATTCATAGAACACTTGAGAGCTTGTGGGCAACATGACAACATACTATCCTTCAATTGCAATCCTCTGATGAATCAAAATGGAGAATTTGCTTTTTGTTACAAAGATTTCTTTTTATGATTTATCATGAGGTTAGATTTGTTTGGAATATTCAAGAAATTGGAAGAAAAAAAAATTGAAATCCTGATAATTTATGATCAGTTGATTATAGACTATGCTGAAATGATTAAAGACCTACTTTAGTGGTGCTGGGGAGGAGGCTGCGCAGCTTTGCAAGGTGAGCGTTGATACGCTCACGGCGGCGGCGTTCAGCCTCGCTGTGGCTTTTGGACGCGGCGAGCGCCTTCGCATCCATGATCTCTTGCGCCGTCATCTTTCCCAGCTCCGCGTGAAGCCCACCAAAAGCTGTAGACACACCACCACCTCCCAGCAGCAAGGCGTCGGAGGGTCCTGACATGTACAGCCCGGCAAGCCCGATCGGGTCGGAGGCGGCCAGCCCAATCGGGTCGTAAGCGAAGGTCAGCCGCCGGGAGCAGAAATCGCCGTAGAAAGCCGCAGGAGGAGGAAGCGGAGGGAGTACTGATGAAGGGAAAAAGGACCTGTTGTCCTGCCAAGGGAGAATTGGAGGGAACAAGGTGTCTCCTGATCCTTCGTGTGACTCTTGATCCATTCGAAAGGTGGAGTAACGAATTACGCTATCCAACTGGGAAGACGAAGAAGGATGCATATCTCCAACGTCGTTTTCCATAAAATTAAACTGTGGGATTCAATCGATCTCCAATAAGATCGATGTATATATATATATATATACAAATATATAATATATATATATATAAGTGAATGAGATGGAATTGTATAATAAGTGTAGGTTTGTTTGGCTCTCGGTGTCTCTGGTTGGGGAGTACGGCAAAGCCCCTGCCCCTGCGCGGCTGCGTTTTACTTTACTCTTACGCCATTTCTCTGAAGAATATTATAAGGGTTAAAACTGGCTTCATAATTACAAGGGTAGCAGCAAGGTGTAGGCTTGCAGGCAAGGCCGACCGACCAGCGAGCAGGCGAGAGCAGAGACAAGCACAAAAAGAAGAGAGTTTGAGAGAGGGGGCGGTGGAGAGAAAGGAGTAGTCGGGTCAAGGCCCACGTTCTGCGACCCCTCACTCACTTGCCTTTCTGCTTCTATCTCTGCTTTTCAGTTCCACGCCTCTCTACCTGCTTTCTCCGAAACCACGTAATGATTTTTCTTGGAATACACTCTATGTCTGCTTCTCTCTCTTTCTCTCTTTCTATTACTATCTCTTGCGTTTCTGCGCTGGGCTTTCTCTGAGTTGAGATATACAAGGATCCTTTCTCTCGCTAGTGCTGTAGAGATTATAAAAATATATATACATGGAGAGAAAGAGAGAAATGGTACGGACAGAGAGTAAAGTATATTATGTGATGAAGGGGTTGGAAGTGGGAAAAGAGGAGATTAGGGCGTGTTAGGGTTTGGGGGGGATGAGCGTGGACACAAGTGATCGAGTTGGTCCCCGGGAAGAGGAAGGAGGGGCGTTGTCTTTTGAACCCTTTTTGGCTGGAGCGTTCAAAGAAAGGAATGATGCCACCACTAGTAGAGCGCAAGAGAGAGGGGGTGATGATGAGCTCAGTCCCACGCTTTGGTGACGTGGGTGGAAGAAACAGTTTAGCTTCAATGAAGATCTGCATTTGCGAGTGTGCGTGTTTCAAGGGAGAGATTTTTCCTCTTTTGTGAAGAGGGCGTATAAGTTCATTTGTCCACTCTATGAGTTATTCGTCATTCATACATACGTAAATAAATAAATTTAAATAATATTTAAATTTATTTCATTATAAATAAAATTTGATTTATGACTATTTTAATTATTAATGTAGTAAGTAGTAATTAATGCATGTTAGATAATTCTTAATGATAAAGAAAAAGTGTTTAATGTTTTAGTTTTGTATAAATATTTAGCATATATACATGCATATAAAAGAATAATTGCAAGAGACACTAATATTTGTATGTGAAAAAAATCTGACAAAAAAGAAGAAAATTTATGAGGTCTAGCCAAATTAAAATGATTCCATTGATAAATATTATTGATAACAAAAAATAAATTTTCATATAAATAGAGAAGGTTTTGATATAGTATATATGTAGATATGAATTCTAAAAAAAAAAAAAAAATGAATTTCATGATGAAAACTGAATGACTATTGAGGCATTGGATCTATCTTCAAGAAATCATTTCTAGCTTATTTGGTTGTTCTCTTTTGAGTTAAGAAAGAAAGAAATAATTAAAAAGAAGTCTAAATATTGGTTTTGATGATATATAGGAGTCGAAGTTGATACAGACAACATACATTTATAGTATTGGCGATAATGTGTTTCGACATTGGTAATGATGGCAGAAAAAAAAATTGGTGGGTGTTGATATTGGTATCGACGTTGTGCATTGATCTTATAGGTGATGATCACATACAATAATGTATTGACAATGTCATGCGATGAATGTAGCAGGTATCATTGTTGGTGTTGACATCATGCATCATTCTTATAGACAATGACATGTATCAACATTGGTGAAGACAACTGACATCATAGTATGTTGGTTCGGAGATGATGGTTGGAAAATTATGATCGGACAATAGTGGTAGGAAAATCTGATCGTGTAATACAAGTCAGGAGATCATGCTCGACAGAAAATAATGAAGAGACCATAATCAGTAGATAGAGATTGGGAGATCTTAATCAAGCAATGTTAGTTGGGAAATTATAGCGATGATAATTAAGAAACATTAGTCGAGTGATAGTGATCACAAGATAGTTGTCTAGTACTGATGAAGTTATAGTTGGACAATGATGGTTTGGAAATAATGATTGGACGATAATGATCAAGAGACTATTATTAGGCAATGGTGGTCAGGAATCCATTGTCAGATAATGGTAATCAAGAGACTATATTAAGGTGATAGGCTTTAGAAGACTACGATCAAGTACGATGGTCAGGAGCCCATAGTCAAGTGATGGTGGTTGGGTGATCATTTTTAGTGACAGTTGTCATGAGATCAGGTGATGGTGATATGGAGATCATAGTCAAGTGACGATGGTCGAAAACTATAGTTGTATAATGATGGTTGGGAGACTGTATTCAGAAGATTATAGTTGGGAGGCGATGGTTAAAACATGACCGAGAGAATTTTTCCTAGCATTAGATAACCAAATAGTTTTCAAACATGACAAGCTTATATTTAGCATGTCATTGAGAAGAATCCAACGAGCTTAAGATCATCAACATTTGATATCATTAAGACACTCAAATATTTGATAATTAGTTCACAATCATGGGAGTTAATATCATCCATCCATTCAAAACACTCTTAACATGCCCTTGATCTTCTCTCTATTTATTGGTCATGACACTAAACAAAATCTATAAATAGACCCCCCATTCTTTATTGAGAAAGGACCAAGAAAGAAAGAGAGGAAAGGAAGAGAAATCAGAGTTTTCTTGCAACCAGACTCCTCCTTGACCACTGCCTAGCCACCTAATATTATTGGACTTTTGCTAAACTTTGCCTGGCCACTGACTGTTGCTGGACTTCCTCCTAATTGTTGACCTTATTTTATGTGAGGTCATCAGGACCAACCTAGACATCTACCCATTAATCTGCTGGTACATTGACAAGGCTCTAGGTGTCAATCATCTAGATTTTAAATTAGGACTTAATCTATTCAATTCTTTAAATCAATCCTTATCTTAAATAAATCCAAACTTCAAATCAATGCAACCTTCAAACCTATCCAAACTTTGAGTCAATCTAGCCTCCTATCAAACTTTAATCCTACCCAAACATTAACATTCATTCAATTTATTGTAAGTTATTTGGATAATTCAAATTCAATCATTCAAATCTAAAACCTAGCTCAAACCCCAAAATCTAGACCAAAATCCAAAGTTAAAGTCATATGTCCTGAAAACCGCTTTGAGTGATTTTTTAATCTCTATAAAATCTAGTCAAATGATCTCTAAATCTTGATCTATTAATTGCATATTGATTAGACATATCCTTATAATCAACCTTACAAATTTGAGCTTAATTTCAGACCTATAGCCCTAAAAATGAAATCTATTTTTGAAGGTTGTAAAATATTCAAATATTTACTATCTATGCCACTAGACCTTCCACATTGTGGAATTTGATCTTGGGAACTTCCCCAAGACCTTTGATCATATCCAAACTCTTAATTATGATATGTTAAGCACTAAATAATATCACTACGGGAAAACCCGTCATTACCGGCGGATAATATCCGCCGCTAATACAATATTTCCGTCGGAATTATAGGTTTCTGGCGCACGTTTCGACGGAATTATCTGCGATGATTTGGAGCGCGTCGGTAAAAGTCTTCTGGCGCATACGTTTGCACCGAAACACTTTTCGGCGACCTTTCCGACGCATTACCGGCGCAAAAAATGATGGCAGTCGTCGATATTTCGGCCGCTGACTCCTGCGACATATGCGCCGGAAATTTCTGTCGTATGATTGCGCCGGCAATTATCGGAGGATAAAACGCCGTTGATACGACGTAAATAACTTGCGGGATGTTTATGACGAACAATATGCCTCGGGAATTGCCGGCGGATATGACGCCAGAAAGTTCGACGGTAATTTCCGGCTTTCGAAAAACGCCGGTTAGATCGATACGGTTTGTTTTATCATCATTTCCGGCGATGTACCGGCGCACAATCCGCCGGAAACCTGTAGCATTCACAAAAAAAAATTACCTTCCTAGCCAACAATCAGATTTCCATACCTGCAAACCTATACAAATATCTATCCACAATAGTTTATAACATCTCCATAACAGTTTATAGCAATTCAAAGATGCACAAAAATATAAATACTCATTAAAAGAAACTGTTCAATAGTAACAACCAACTAAAAACATCAGATATTGTTCAATATTACAGATTCAAAGAATATAAATAAGTTCATAAAATAAACTAAACTACTCTGAATCCGTGGACTACTCCTCCTCAGCTGGAGCTACCTCTTTTCCACTCATCTGCTCCCTCATTTTGCGCATTTCATTCAAGAACTGATTGTGTTTCTCCTGCATCTGCATTTGAACCTGCGCTTGCAACTGAGCTTGTCAATCAGCTTGTAATTTCCTTACTTGTTCTAGCTCAGCTTGTATGGCACTTATATATTTGTTGAGCTTGCAAGGATTCATGAGAACTAGATGCGAAGCTGGATGCAGTAGAGGATGTCATCGCCTCGTATGCCTGAGCTTGCGCACCTAATCCATAAACTCTCCCATGCTGCATTCCTCCGACGGCCTGTGACCAGATGCGATACTCAAAAAACTCCACAGAGCCGCCAGAAGAGCCCTCACCTGCTGCGACATGAATCTCTCGAAGCCGTGTATATTCCTTCTGTGAAAGTAGAGTATAAATATATATATAATTAAACTAAAAATAAAAATTATTAAACACATATAAATATATACTTATATGGGCTTTCCTAACTCTCTAATCAATCCATTGTTGATCCTCCTATCGCTTATGAGTGTGACTATGCAATTCCACAGGAGTTGGTTCTCTACCAAGCATCTCTTTCTGTTAGAAGTAAGAGAATTTTATTAATACAAATTAAAGAATAATTTTAAAAAATATTTAAAATTCATTACCAAACGACGCCTGTGCTCAGTATGTGGAACGGAGCCTTCTGTATGAAGTGAACTACCCAAGCCCCCAACATCAGAAGCTCTGTTCTGTCGATTTTGATCCCTCCTTCTAGTGTACTCTTCGCTGCCCCAAGCTACATTTAACTCAGCCCATATATCCTCTCCAATCCACAATGGTCTCTTCCCATGCTTTCTAATATCTGTGAACATGTCACGCATCCGAGTAGACCCACGCTTCTCAAAATTCTTTCTAATCTTGTCATTGTGTTGCGACAGCTAACAAAATTCTTTCTACATTCAAATACATATGATATATAATATATAAGATTTTTAGATTAAGTAAAAAAGAATATATCATTTTACATAAAAAATAAAATAAAAAAATACCTCAAACTCTCTAAATCACATCTCCCGGACTTCTTTCAGGACTTTCTTCCAAGAAACATAAGGAGCGTCAAACCTGCTCCGTATGATGTCCCGTATTTTATGTGTCGATTATTTTGATGGGTAGAACCTATAAAAATAAAGTTATGTGAAACAAATATAAAATATAAAATAGAAATATTTGTTAGCTTAAATAAAAGAGAACGTGCATACGTGTCACCCTCAGGTGCTATCAACAATCTACCATCTGTCGCCTGCTCTGCTGCAGCTGTTATCGAAAGTCCGACTGCTGTAGGCTGATGAGGTGATGGGGGATAGTATGGTGGAGCATATGGTGGAAATGGATAAGTAGGAGGGGCACCAGCATATGGTGGGGGTGTGTAGTATGGGTAGAAAGGAGTACTCCGCCCGGGATCTGGTGAAGGAAATCGGGGGTCTGCTGAGTAATACTGAGGGCTACTGGCTCCAAGAGTGGGTGGAGGCTGTGTAGCAGGCTGAGGCTGTGTAGCAGTCTGAGACTGTGTAGCAGGCTGAGGCTGTGTAGCAGGCTGAGACGAGGTGGTCCCCTCAATACGTACTGTCCTAACTGGTCCAACTGTAACTTTCTTAGTGCGTCTGTTAAAAATATTTTTTATCAATCCTCTACTAGGCTCTTCACCTGAAGCCATCTGCACATAAATAAAAAAGAAATATTAAAAACATGACAGAAACATATAAGAAGTAGTCACAATAAAACAAATGCAGTGAAGTAAAATGCAGTGAAGTAAAATGCAGGGAAGTAAAATACAGGGAAGTACAATGCAGTGTAGTAAAATGCAGGAAAGTAAAATATAGGGAAGTAAAATAAAATGCAGTGTAGTAGCAAAAATAAATTTAATTTACCTTACGTTGTTAACTCATCATTTGTTGATTCACTTTCATCAGATGATACACTCCCAGCAATATCAGATTCATCATTACTTTCCTCTATGGTTAGATCTACCTCCTCTAACTGCAACTCACTCTCATTAATTCTAATTTGGTCATCTACATTGATTGGGAGATTTTTTAAATTAAACATAAACTTTTCTTCATGTGCTGATGGTATCGAAGTGATTTTTTCAATTACTCCCCTTGGTTTTGTCTTCATAACTACCAGCCAATCCTATTTGCCTCGTATTCTGCTTGGATAGTTAGCATAATAGACTTGAGTTGCCTGACTAGCAATGATGAATGGATCAAACTTTGCATATCTCCTAGCCCGCTTTACTTCTGTTATACCGTAAATTGGATGAACTTTCGTGCCTCTATTTGGTACGGGATCAAACCATTCACAATTGAAGAGATAGACAGTGTTATTATGACCGGGATATTCAACCTCTAATATTTCTTGTAATACCCCGTAGTACTCAGAATCATCCCCTGTATGGGTGTTCCCTCTTACACATACGTCAGAATTTTCTGTCTTCCTACCTTCACACAAATTTTTTGTTTGAAATTTATAACCATTGACCACAAATATTTGATAACATTTTACTAATCTATTTGGTCCCCAAGCTAACTCAGATAACCTTGAGCACAGCGAACTGTCTTCAGTGTGTACATTTAAATGTACAAGGTGTTATTGTTATTAATATTAATTACAGACATAACTCATTAAGTAAGACTAATTATTCAAAATATACCGTATTTTTAAACCAAGCAGTGAATTCTTTTTCCACTATCTTCTGGACTTCTCCTTCTTCTGATGTACTAAGACTATCAATGAACCTCCTACAAATTCACATCTTGAGTTCAGATCAAATTTTAAAAGAAAACCAAAAATATAAACAACTTAATACTTACTCGAGATACGGCTTAACTTCATCACAATTAAGCAAAATGTATAATGTGATAACTGTCATCTCCTTATCGGTCAAATAGCGCTCTGTGCTAGCGCCTAAAGGTTCCCCAATTCTATTGAATACAGATATATTAGAGGATTTACCAATATTTTTAGATGCTGAACTTTCACCTGATTGAGACATTATTTTAAAATAATACGAGCAAAACTGAGTTGTCTCGTATGTTAAATATGCTTCACAGATAAAGCCTTCGGGTCGTGATTTGTTCTTAGCGGTCTTCTTTAGTTTATTTAAATATCTCTCAAAAGGATACATCCACCTATACTGAATAGGTCCACCAACCATAGCCTCATATGGTAAATGAACAGGTAGATGCTCCATAGAGTCAAATAATTCTAAAGAAAATATTTTCTCAAGTTGACACAGAATGAATGGAATTTGTTGCTCCATAAGAATCAATTTCTCTACATTTAATTTAGAAGAGCATAAATCTTTGAAGAAAACACTTAGCTCGACCAAGAGCTTTAAAATCTGATCTGACAGATAATTAAAAGCAGTGGATAGTAGACATTGCATGAAGATGTGACAATCATGACTTTTCAAACCGAATAATCTCCCTAATCTTATGTCAACACACCTGCTTAGATTGGAAGAATATTCAACAGGTACTCGTAGAGTCTTCACCCATTCATAAATTGCTCGTTTTGCTCTAAAGTTAATGTGAATAGAGCTTTTGGTTTGAGAAATTTTTCCGCTCCACCATCCTTCAATTCCAATGCTTTCCTTCTATAAATCTTCTTTAAGTCCATCCTTGCTTTTATATTATCTTTCGATTTCTCTTTGATGTCCATAACTGTATAAAAAAATATTATCAAAAACATTTTTCTCTATATGTATAACATCCAAATTATGTCTAATCAAGTTTGTTCTCCAATATGGAAACGACCAAAAAATACTTTTCTTGGTCCAATTATGGTTGACACCATATTCTGGCAATCTGAACTCAGCTAATGTTGGAGATTCCATTATGGTGGATAAGAACCTTACTCTTTCAAAAATTTCTTCACTACTGAATCTTGGAGGAGGCTGAAACATCACCATTTTATTTTTAGTAAACGCTTCTTTATTTCGTCTAAAAAGATGACTTTGAGGCAAAAATATTCGATGACAATCGAGCCAAGTGTTCTTCCTACCATACTTTAAAGTGAATGATTTTGTATTTTTCATACAATATGGACAAGCTAACTTGCCTGAAGTGTTCCAACCTGAGAGCATATCATATGCAGGAAAGTCACCAATTATCCAAAGTAATGCCGCTCTTAGTGTAAAATTCTGTTTGGTGGAGATATCATATGTACTTACTCCCTCTTCCCATAATAAATTTAAATCATCAATCAAAAGTTGTAAGAATACGTTAATCTTTGATTTTAGATTATGTGGCCCTGGAATTATAAGTGACAGAAACATATAAGGAGTAGTCATACATAACTTTGGAGGAAGATTGTAAGGAGTGAGTATCACAGGCCAACATGAGTACGGTGTAGCTGACTGCCTGAATGGAGTAAATCCATCTGCGCATAAATCTAATATGACATTTCTTGGTTCTGCCGCGAATGTGGGATGTGTACGATCAAAGTGTCTCCAAGCCTCTGCTTCTGATGAATGTGTGATAACACCTTCTTGTGGTATGTGATTATTATGCTATCTCATATGTGCAGCAGATCTCATGGATGCATATAGCCGTTGTAGTCTCGGAATTATTAGAAAGTAGAACATCCTACTAACAGGCACATCCTTCTGCTTCCTTCTATTTTTAGATTTTGGTTTAAATCTTAGTGCATTGCAATGACGACATGTAATTTCTGAGATATCTTCTTTAAAGTATAACATGCATCCATTCACACAACAATCTATCTTTGTGGATGTCAAACCAAGTTTGGAAACTAACTTCTTTGTCCGATATAGATCTATATGAATTAAATTATCTGTCGGATTAATTTTCTTAAGCAGCCCAATGAATTGATTAAAACATTCACGAGCAACATTATATTCTGCCTTGATGCTTAACATTTTCACAGCAACAGATAATTCTGAGTGAGTCGTGCACCTTTTCCAAATTGGTTGCTGGGCAGCATGCAATAAATAATAAAAATTTTGTGCCTCCGTATTCTGTAACTCTTCTGTATTTTGTTTAATTTGTATTCCAGTTGCATCATAAACTAATTCCACAAGATTTGGTCTGATATTTTCAGCCTTAGCAATATTACTACTTGTAGAAGGACCGCATTGATAATCAAATTATGGCTCATACTCACCATGACAAGTCCAATACCAATACCGTGGCATGAATCCTCTGCGATACAGATCAACAATTACATCACCTGGTTCTAGGTGCACTAGATTTTTGTGTTTAGAGCATGGACATCGAAACTTTCCTTCTGATAAAAAGCTGGGTAGTCGCTTCGCTTGCTGAATGAAAAAGTTCACCCCATTAATGAATTCATCTGTTAATGTCTTCTGACCTTGAGATAATCGGTTATACATCCAACTTCTTTGATTTTTAATATCCATAACCTACATATAAGAGAAAATAAGTAATGGATTATCGCGATTAAGTAGATCTAAAACTGATTATATAGAGATGTAAAAAGATAGGGTGCTTGTAGAAAATTATGATCATTTAGCATTGTCTCTAAGAGTAAAGACACTCATTCACGTACATGAGCATCCTCATCTCTACAATACTTTTATATCAATCACACAATAGGCCTTAAACATTCCTCCACTATATATCACACAATAGGCCTGAAGCATTGTCTCCATTTAGCATTGTCTCTAAGAGTAAAGACACTCAGCCACTTGAGCATCCTCATCTCTACAATACTCAACTTAATTTTTTACTTATCTTTTAATGGCCAACATTATATATGTGACATAAAGCATTGCAGGTCTCACCATCATTTATAGAATTTTACCTACAGGTTTAAATGATCCTTTTCTATTACACAACAGGTTTGATGTATTCCTCCACTTTAACCAACCAACTTGAATTCTACTAATAACATGTTTTCTTATTAATGACTTGATCGCCCAAAGCACTTCTCCATAGCATATGTAAATCCTTTCTTTTCTAAAATTAACTCTCCATAGCACTTCTCTTTGAACTTTATCATATGTTTTTATCTAATTCAATAAGTATCATATGTAAATCCTTCTTATTCACTCTATATTTCACCATGGATAAAGAAAAAAAGATATGGGCTATGATCCTTGATGTAATCCAACTGAAATAGAAAATATTTGGTCAAAGCATGCACATGCATGCAATGTGTTTAAACACAACATATGTAGATCCTCCTTACTCTCTCTATAAGTGTCCATAATAGACACTTATTCTCAAAAAATGTATAGCTTCCATAATAGACACTTATTCTCAATATGATTAAGCATTCCAAAGGCTAGTACTACCTTCCCACTACCTAAATCAACACTTGGAGATATCAAGACCATCTATCTTGGAATTGTATGGTAAGAACATCCATGGCTAAAGCAAAAAGCATACAATAGAGTACATCCTCTTATAAATGTATGGTAAAACATCCATGGCTAAAGCAAAAAGCATACAATAGGGTACACCCTCTTACAAATGTATAGTAAGAACATCTACGGCTAAAGCAAAAAGCATACAATAGGGTACATCCTCTTGCAAATGTATGGTTAGAACATCCATGGCTAAAGCAAAAAAGAAATTCATGGCTAAAGCAAAAAAGATATGTTCTTAAACCTAATCTATGTAATCCAACTGAAATAGGAAAAAATTTCGTCAAAAGAAACGAAAAAACAAAACCTTCTATTGGCGAAGATGAACGACCGTCGGCGGTGAAGCGACCACAAAAGCTATGAGACTCGTCGGCAAACTTCTCTGACCGTCGGCGACGGTGATCTACGGGCTAGCAACGGCGATCTACGGGCGAGCGACGGAGGGCGACGACGATCTATGGGCGAGGTGAGAGAACGGAAGGAAAGAAGTGACGGGCCAGAGGGGCTCGGTTTCGAAAAATAGGGCTTTCGGCAGCGGATTTTCCGGCGGATCCAACGCCGGAAAGTTTTTCGGTGCAACATTCGCCGGTTTTGTTTCGTTGAGTTTAAATAGCCCGGCGCAATATCCGCTGGTAATGGCGCCGGTGATTTTCCACCTTAAAGTGCGACGGAAATAGTGAGATATTGGTTTATTCCGACGCATAGACCGACGCCAATATCGCCGTAACCTTTCTGGCGTCGTTGGCGCCGGAAAATTCGCCGTAGGTTTTCCGTCGCAGCATGCGCCGTTGCAGGCGCCGTTTGTTACCGGCGCAAAATGATCCGTCGAAAAGTCCCACGGTAATCGCGTGTTTTCCCGTAGTGTATTTTTGTAGACCCATATTGACCTATAGTAGATCAGGGGTTAAAATGATCAAAATGTCCCTTGAAGGTAAAATTGAACTTTCCTTTAAACTTCAACATGCCTAATCAAATCAAACACTAAAACTTCCTCTAATGCATCTTAAACACCATTAGGAATGTACTGAACTCAAGCTTAGACCCTATTCAAGCTTGGTTGACCAAGTCAATCTATTTTGACCAAAATATCCCTTAAGGTTTAAAATGGCCATTTTAATTCAAATGGCCTCATCTTTGCATAAGATCACTTCCATTCAACTCAAAATGTTAAACCAAACCTATTGAGCCTAAGCTCAGATCCTGAGTCAACATGGTTGAATTCTGGTCAATTTGACCCAAATAATAATTTTAACTCTTAGGACCACCTCTAATAGATTCCATTGATCAAGCTAACCCTCTTGAATCCAAAGCCAAGCTCTGAGTCAACTTGGTTGGCCAAATCAATCAGGGTTGACCCCAATCGACCATTAAGCCCTCTTACATTGTATTAAACTTCAAGTGTGTCCAAACCACATCAAACATTCATATCCATTCATTTAAATGGTTTATATACATATAAATTTTCCCATGACTCAAACTCAATAAGTTTGACCAAGTCAACTGTTCAGAATTGATCAAACCCCTATACTTCTAATCAAACCACTTCTAACACTAAATCAAATCCCTCTAAATCTTCAAACCCATGCCATTTGATGATTTAGACATTCCTTAGCCTACCATGAGCTAAGTCATGGCCAAATTGACTTAGTCAACTCAACAAAATTCAGTCAAATTACCTTATGGTCTCACACTTTCATTTAAGTTTAAATCCCTTAGCCTCATATCCCTTCCAATCCATTCCAGCAGCACTCAAGACCCTCCCACATACCACCTTGGTAGTCAATTTAACTAGTCAAACTTTTCAACAAGCCATTAAATCCCTTTGAACTGGTCAAATCTATATGCTTAAGCTATTCTCATCCATTTCAAATCATTCTGAAAGTCTTAATCACTTTATAGAATATTCTTAACCTAGCTTTAAACCCTAAATTAAACCTAAACTAAGCCAAGTGGTCCCAAAAGTTAATATGAGGCCAAAAACATCTTTCCACCCAGGTGTCCTTGGGTTGTCCTTTCTCCTACCCTCAAAGTCATTTTGGACACTTGGCATGCATTTGGGATCCAACCAAAATGATCCTAGTCGTCTACAATGGTCTTGAACTTTTGAATTAGCCAAAAGAATCAAAATGAGTCTCACTCTTACCCCAAGACTCTCTCACTATCCAGTGCTCCTCTAGCCCAGTTCTCAATACATTTGAGTTTTCCTTAGCCCTCTCTACATTCCTCAAGTCCAAATCCAGCATTTAAACCCTGTTGGTGGTGAGCTCTCTCGTGATTCAAAGTCAATCTCCATCCAAGGCTTGTAGTGTTCGATCCGTAGATTTCAGACCACGCGTTCAGCTAGGAAAAGATATGTGGACAATCTACAAGCTTAGAAAGTCTAAGATCACCAAAATCCAATGATTGGATTGAGGTAAAACTGTAAACCTAGCCTAGGACACTTAGGACTAACTAGCTTTTTTATTAAGTGCTTATTAGATTGTAAAAATTATACCCCATGATTTTTATTCATGTGTTAAAAGTATGTTTAAAATTTCATAAAAATTATCTTGTATTTTTGAAGAATGACACTTTTTTTTTCCTTTTTTTTCCGTTTTAGATCTAAATCGTTTGTTTCTTGATCAACGACCGAGATTTTGTCACTCTACGATTCTGTCTAACCGCGCTGAGCTTCTGGTTGCCTAGATTTCTCGTTTGACCACACCAGAGCAGCTTGTTTCGAATAGCAGAGGATCCAACGGCTTAATGATGACATTGACGTGGTTAAGTAAATTGTATTCGCGCCGTCGTTTTGACAGTAATAATTATCAATGATTGTCGCCGGTGAAATCATTGATAATTAATGCGCCATCGATAATGATGGCCACACATTTTGTTCCAAAGAATCATAATCTATCACACGTATTGTTGGCGCCACCATTTAATTAAAATGATTTTAAATAATTTAATACTATTTTAAATTTTGAAATTTTTTAAAAATTACTAAAAATTCAATATTAATCTAAAATTTTAATACAATATATCAAATTGCTCAATTTTTTAAATCCTTTAATTTAAAATTAAAGTTATTTTAAAATATTTTAAATATTTTAAATAATTTTAAATATTAAATATTTGGATATTTAATTAAAAATAAATCCAAATAATTTTAAAAATTTTAATTAAAATTATCTTAAACTTTTTCAAATTTATAATAATTTATCAAAACTATTTCTAATTTTATTTAAAAATCATTTTAAATCCTAATTAATTCAAATTATTTTAAAAGCATTTAATTATTAGAATATTAAAAAAATTTTAGAAAATTCAATTTTAATAAAAAAATTAAGTATTTTATATCATTCTCTTTAAAATTTTAAATATTTTAATTTAAAATTAATTTAAAATTTAAATACTTATTATATTGTAAATAATTATAAATATTAAATATTAGGTATTAAATTAATAGTTAATTAAATATAAATCTAAATATTTTCAAATTTTAAGGAAAATTATTTTAAGCCATTCTAATCTTTATTAAATTTTACAAAATTATTTAAATTATATTTTAATATTATTTTAAAATTTATAAAATTCAAAATTTATACTTTAATATATAATTTTGAAAAAATTAATTTTGAATTATATATCTTAAATCCTTTGCATGCATTTGAGTTAATTCTGAAATTTTAAACAAAAGTTGGTTATGATCGAATAAATTTAATGGGTATTTAATTGATGGATATATAATTAAGAATTTAATTATCTACCCTTTAAATTTTCTAATTGTTTAAGTCATGTTTTGTCAGCCTTAAGTGAAATGTAAGTCTAAACTTTAAAAATTCATAACTAAATACTATAAAATCAATTTATAGCAAACTTAGTATATAATTACGCATCATAAGGTCAAATATTTAAAAAAAAAACTCAACTTTATAGAATTCATTTTAATTTAAAAAGTCAAATTTTGACCGTCTAATTTATATATTAAATAATTCCCAAAAAAACCAAAAATCTAATAATTAACTAAAATCAGTCAATAAACCTTTTAATACACAATAATCGCTCAAAGATAGAATTTTTAGGATTGACTACCTTGAGCTATAGGGTTTAGTGTCCTAAAGAGGCCTGATTCCTCAAGCCCGCTATGTCAATGCCACAAAATGATTCAATAGAGTATACAACTTTAAACTTAATTGATTAATCATTACTTAACTAAATTAAAATCTTTAATTCAACTACATCAACTAGATTTTTAGGCTAGACTATCTTGAGCTACAGAACTACATGTCCTAAGGAGGCTTAGTTCCTCGCTCGTGCTCACTATGATAAAGCCAAGAACTGATTGATGGAAAATTAATTAATATAAAACATTAAAATCAACAACTAATAAAATTTAAATAAAAACTATCAACCCTCTTAAGCTTAACCAATTAAATCAATTAACTTCTACTGATTATTTTTGGATAATTCAGGCCTATGAGGTTATTAACTTAGCCCCAAAGAAAATGAAATAAACTTCACAGCCCAAGTATAAATAAAGATAGTAATCAATTAACACTTAAAATATAACTTTAAAATTGACATTAAGACATTAATACTTAAGCTCAAATTAATATTTCTTAAACTTTCAACCAATCAAAACACTAGATAATTTTAACTAATTGTCCAACATAGGACATATCCAAGCCAAACAATCTATTTCACACACTTTATATAATTTGCTAGGACAATCAACTCTAATTTTAGGCAAAACCAGTATTTACTTCTCTGTTACTTATGTGTGCCAAGTTTTCCATATTTTCACTACATACTTATTGCTAGAATTAGTTGATGTGATTATTTATTTAAATTTTAAACCAATATGTGAATTAATTTGATGGACATTAGATTATCCTTAGTATAGGAACAATATGATTGCTCACATGATTTTCTATAGGTGGTTATGCTCGTATAGGGCTATATAAATAAAGGGAGAAAAAATTAAGCTTTCAATAAATATGTTTTATGTATATGAAAAACATTAAGTCCCCCTTTAAATTAAAAGAGTATGATCAAATATGGATGTATTTGAAATATGAGTGTAAATATTAATTAATTTTAATGTTAATTGCTTAGGATAATCCTGCTGATGATCTGCAGTTTATTATTTTTTTTAATGTTCAATGTATTTAATTCAAGTCAAGTGTTGTAATATAAAAGAAAAATTTGAGATAGGATACATTTCCAACATAGAGTCCAAAGAGGAGGGAACATCCCTTAGGAGAGAGTTCCCTTCTAATTGTAGAGCTAAGTCAGGACGTCTTTTAAATATCTAAAGAGAAAAAAAATTCTCATTCTGGGAGGAGTTTCTTTTCTTTTGGATACTCAGACCTGACGAATCCAAGGAACTTGAAGGATGAAGATGTCAAGACCCAACCCGACCGGAACGAATCCTTTCGTGTCGGGTCGCGACGGATGATGAAAATTCAGGATCTAGTTTTGGAATTTGCTTCAAACTTTCTTCCAAAGTTCAGACATACATAACAGAAAACACAGAGCTACTATAAATTCCAAATATATATAATTTTCAGAACAAAACTTATTTTCTTTTCATATTTCCTTGACACAGATAGAATCTCAAAGGATTCTGGCCCCTTATAACTCCCTTCTGATATTACAGCACATCAAATCATTCAAATCAGAAAATCAAATTACGTCAGTGGCATAACAGCAGTATACAAAATTTACACAGAATTCACAGATTCAGAAATTCACCAAATTACTACAGATAATATAAAACAGCATTGTAAGACTTTCATTATACTGAAGCAATATTTTTCAATATCTAGATAATTCGTAGTTCGATTAAAATGCCGCAGAGTCTAAAATATCCGGTAAAAATCTTCCAGAAAATACTCTAAACGTGAACAAATATCATCTCAGAAACATACCAAAAGTTACGTGGTAAAAAGTTCATCAGTACGAAACGAAACCAAATATTCGCTAACATAAATAAAATCCGAGACAGAAAAGTACATAAAAGTCGTCAAAATTCTAGTTTCTAAAAATTGAAAAAGGCGGAATGTGTCTTACCTCGAGTCGGTCAACTTTTCCAACTACAGCTGTAAAGGCCATTTTTCTCCCAGGATTGTCCGGGACGAAGTTGGATTGTCCCGAGACGATCGGTACAGGTTGTGTTGGAATTTTGGAGACTGAACAGTTCGTCTGGACGATAGGTGGATTGTCTGTACGAAAATCTTACAGAGCCTGATCGTCCAGGGACGATATTTAATTTCGTCTGGACAAAAATCGTCCAGAGCCCAAGTTGTCCGTGACAGTAATTAATTTCGTCTCGACAAAATTCATCCAGAGCCAAATCGTCCCAGGACGAAGTGGTGATCGTCCGGGATGATCCGTCTAGATATATATAGAAATGAGATATTTTGAAGAGAGAGAAAAGCCCAGGAGAGAGAAAATCAAAGGAAAAGAAAGGAAAAGTGATTTTAGGGCGACTCCAGTCCGTTTTCGTCTGTTGCTATAGTTAAACAAGTTGACCGACTCGAGATAAGGCACATTCCGCCTTTCTCAATTTTCAGAAACGAGGATTTTGATGAGTTTTCTGTTTTGTATTTTGTTTCCGTTAGCGAATTTCGGGTACTATTTTCTTTTGACAAAGGTTTTACCGTGTAACTTTTGGTTTGTCTCTGAGATGATAATTGTGCACATTTTGAGTATTTTCTGAAAGATTTTTACCGGATATTTTGGATTCTGCGGTGTTTTAAGCGAACTATAAATTATTAGGATGTTGTAAAATATTTTGTCAGTACAATGTTGTTGTGAATGTTCTGTGGTAATTTGGTAAATTTTTGAATCTGTGAGTTTTATGTGAAAATTCCGTATCCTGTCATTGTGCCGCTGAAATTTCGGACGAATTCTTATTTTTTTGAATTGATTCCTTGAATGAATTAAAGTGTTGGTGTGCTATCAAAAGGGAGTTATAAGGGGCTAGAATCCGTCGAGATTCTTTAAGTGTCAGGGAAGTGAGTTATAAGGGGCCAGAATCCGTCGAGATTCTGTAAGTATCAGGGAAGGGAGACATGAGAGGCCAGAATCCGTCGAGATTCTGTAAGTGTCAGGGAAGGGAGACATAAGGGGCCAGAATTCGAGATTCTGTAAGGGTCTGAGAATCTGAATATGTTATCTAAAATATGATGTTTGATATCTGAAATCTGTTATGTGACTTATCTGATCTATTTTATGAATCATCCGATATATGTACGATTCTTTCTGCTCTGTGACTTGAAAGCTTTATGATATCTGTTATGAACGCCGATTCAATATGACTTCAGTTTTCTGTATTAATTATTGCTTTATGATTGATCAAGTATCTATTCTATGATTTTCGTACGGCCATTTCTGATGTAAATTTTTGATGATTTGGATTGGTGAGTGATGTCTTGCTGAGCTGTTAGCTCATCCTTATTTTCTACGTGGTTTTCAGGTTCTGGGAAAGGGAAGGAGGTCTTGGACTAGACGTTCTAAGTCTGATTTATGATTAGGTATTTTGTTCTTTTGATTTTTGTACAGTCATGACTTATCTGTTCTGTTCTTTCTATCTGTAAGATATGTACTGTATCTGTATATGATTATTTTGAGAAAAGAAAAGATAGATGTACTGCGCTGTATTCGAATGTTTATAGTAGCACTGTGTTTTTCTGTCTGTGTTATATTTGGAAGAAAGTTTTGAAGCAAATTTCAAAGCCAGATCCTGGATTTGTAGGCTCCGTCGCGACCCGATGCGAGCGGGATCCGTCCCGGTCGGGTTGGTTCGTGACAAGCTTTGGTGGTATCAGAGCAATGGTTTTGAAATTTGGAATTTGAATTGTAAAACAGAGCTATAGGAAGTGAATCTGTGAGTCTGTCTGGGGTAGGTCTGGTTTGTTTGGATTTTTATTCTGTGGATTTTTATTCTGTTGTTTTGTACTTAGTTTTCTGTGTGATCATGGATCTACCAGACCCTGATATGATAGATGGGCAGAGTGCTAGTCAGGCAGCTCCGGTGGACAGTATGGCCCCAGTGGTTGGTTCTGATACACTTTCTCAGTTTGCTACATTGATTGCTCAAATGATGAGCGAGACTCAGAGTAGAGCCTCTACTGTCCGATCTGAAGATATAGATAAACATCTGTAGTTGTTTTTGAGATTGAAACCTCCAAGGTTTGAGGGCACTGTTGAGCCCAGAGCAGCTGAAGAATGGTTGAGGAGGTTAGAGAAGATTTTTGACGGTATGCAGTGTCCGTCAGACAGGAAGGTACCGTTGGCAGTTTTTTTGTTGGATGGGGAAGCAGAGCTATGGTGGATGGGCCAACAGGAGGCGAAGTTCTAAGGGAAGCTAAATTCTTTGATTACTTGGGAAGAATTTTTTGAGGAATTTCGATCGTGGTTTGTACCTCCTTCTGCACGACAGCAGATGCAGGAGACTTTTCTGAGACTTGTTCACGGGAGCAGGACTGTGATGCAGTATGAGGCAGAATTTACTGCTTTAGCTTGTTATTCTCCACAGTTGGTGAGTACTTCTGCTGAGAGGTGCTACAAATTTCTGAGGGGACTACGAGATAGTCTGAGGCAGCCCCTGGTGCCATTTCATATTTCTGATTTCTCTGAGCTTGTGGAGAGAGCTCGTCTGATAGAGAATAATTTGATGGCTACTCAGCAGCGGTGGACTGCGAGTAGGAAGAGATTTGGGGGTGATACTTTTAGTAGTGGTTCCTCTGGAAAGAAAAGATTTATTTCTGGAGACTCCAGGAGGAGTGGACAGTCGGGATCCACGATAATTTCTGGTACTGCCACTACCGGTACGACCAGTTCGGGATCAGTCAGTGGGACACCTGTGTGTCAAACTTGTGGACAACGACATTTTGGCTAGTGCTTCAGGATGACTGGTCAGTGCTTTAAATGTAGTCAGCCAGGACATCGGATTGCAGAGTGTCCACAGGCTGGATTTGATAGACGATCTGAGTTTCGATCTGATAGTAGACCAGTTGGTTCAGCAGGACGACCGAGGACTGTTCCTCCACGTACTGTAACTGAAGGATCCTCTGGTGGTAGAGGTGGTAGATCTAGTTCTGTGGCACGGAGACCACCTACTGGTAGTCAGCGGGAGTCTAGTGGTTAAGTAGCTCCAGCCCCAGTTCAGCCTCGAGTGTATAGTTTGAGTCAGCAGGAGGCTCGAGACGCTCCGGATGTGGTGACAGGTACGATTTATATTTCTGATTAGCCCTATCGTGTTTTGTTTGATTCTGGAGCCAGTCACTAGTTTCTTTCCGAGCGTTGTTTTGATCTTTGCGTATGGATTCTATTTTGTTACCGGTTTCTCTTTCTGTTATTTTTCCAGCTGGAAGTAATTTGATCGCCCAGAAGTTTTGTTTTTGTGAGATTGATATTTCTGGCAAGAAGTGGAAATCGAGTTTGATTTTGTTGCCGATTTCTTCTTACAACGTGATTTTGGGTATGGATTGGTTGAGTCTGTATGAGACTTAGATTGACTGTTTAAAGAAGCAAGTGAGCTTGCTTATGGATGGTGAGAGATGTGTATTTCAAGGGTTAAGAGGAGTTTTATCTTGTCTGATTTCTGTATTGTAAGTCAGAAGAATGTGGAAGAAGGGTTGCCCGGTATTTTAGGCTTCTGTACGGGATATGAACTTAGATGTGGATTCTCTTTCTGATATCCCGGTTATACGGGAGTTTTTCGATGTATTTCCTGAGGAGTTGGTTGGTTTACCTCCGGATAGAGATGTTGAGTTCTCTATTGATGTTTTTTCGGGTACAGCTCCGATATCGAAAGCTCCGTACAGGATGGCACCGAAGAAACTTTATGAGTTGAAAGTTCAGCTCCAAGAGTTGGTGGATAAAGAATTTGTTCGTCCTAGTGTTTCCCCTTGGGGAGCACCAGTACTATTTGTAAAGAAGAAGGACGGAACACTCCGTATGTGTGTTGATTACAGAGACTTGAATAAAGTCACGATCAAGAATAAGTATCCATTACCACGGATTGATGACTTATTTGATCAGCTTTCTGGCTCTTCTATATTTTCAAAGATTGATTTGAGATCTGGATATTATCAGGTGAAGGTGAAGGAAGCTAATATGTTGAAGACAGCTTTCAGTACTCGGTACGGACACTACGAGTTTTTGGTTATGCCTTATGGAGTAACCAATGCACCAGCTATTTTCATGGATTTGATGAACCGAGTATTCAAGGAGTATCTGGATCAGTTTGTGATCGTTTTCATCGACGATATTTTGGTGTATTCTGCTTCTGAAGATGATCATGCTAGGCACTTGAGCATTGTGTTGGAAACTTTGAGGCGGCATCAGCTATATGCTAAGTTTTCTAAGTGTGAATTCTGGCTGAAGAGCATTTCTTTTCTGGGGCATATGGTGAGTGGTGAAGGTATTTCTGTTGATCCCCAGAAGATTCAAGCTGTTACTGATTGGCCAAGGCCTACTACGGTATTTGAGGTACGTAGTTTCTTAGGCATGGCTGGATATTATAGAAAATTTGTGAAGGGATTTTCTTAGATTTCTACGCCTCTGACGAGACTGACTCAGAAGTCAGTAGCTTTTATTTGGACATTGGAGTGTGAGACTAGTTTTCAGAAGTTGAAGGATTGTTTGACTACAGCTCCAATGTTAGCACTTCCGTCAGGTACGGAAGGATTTCAGGTGTTCAGTGATGCTTCACTAAAAGATTTGGGTTGTGTTCTGATGCAGCATGGTAGGGTAATTGCTTTTGCTTCGAGACAGTTGAAACCACATGAAAAGAATTACCCAATGCATGATTTGGAGTTAGCTGCAGTTGTATTTGCTTTGAAGATTTGGCGTCACTACTTGTATGGCGTCAGATGTGAGATTTTTACAGACCATAAGAGCTTGAAGTACATATTCACTCAGAAGGATCTGAATTTGAGGCAAAGAAGGTGGCTTGAGTTGATCAAGGACTACGACCTGACGATTCAGTATCAGCCTGGCAAGGCTAATGTGGTAGCAGACGCTTTGAGTAGGAAATTTTCTGGAATATCAGGTATTCATCTTACTTCTGATGAGTATTTGATACGAGATATGGAGAGATTACAGTTAGAGGTGATTTCCTCTACTGGTCCGGATTCTATTATTTTGACTCAGATGAATATCCAACCTTCTCTGGAAGAAAGGATTCAGGAAGCTCAGAAGTCAGACTTCGATTATTTGAAGTTGATTGCTCAGATTGAATCTGGTAAGAAACCTGAACTCCGAGTTTCTGATTCTGGTGTTATTTTCTGTAAGAACAGATTATGGATTCCTGTATTTGGAGATTTGAGGAAAGAGATTCTGTATGAATCACACCATTCAGGCTATACAATACATCCGGGAAGTGGCAAGATGTACGGATACATGAAGAGTTTGTTCTAGTGGCCTAGAATGAAAAAGGATGTAGCGGATTTTGTTTCAAAATGTGAAGCCTGTCAGTTGATGAAGGTGTTGACCTCATTTTTGTATGAGGTCACTAAGACCCTTCTAGAATCCAGATCTAATCCAAGACCCTAGGATCCACTCTAGACCTTAAGACCCCTTCCTAGAGCTAGACCCTAGGATCTATTCTAGATTTTGAGATCCTTTCCTAGAGCCCGACCTTAGGGTCTATTCTAGACCTTAGGATCCTTCTAGATCCAAGACCTTTAGGCCTACTCTAGAGCTTAGGATTCTTCCATATCCAAATCCTAGAACTCCTCTAGATTCTAGGATCTTCCTAGTTCTTAGCCCTTAGGCCCAATCCAAATCTTAACTCAATCTAAACCCAGAACTCTTAGGCTAAAGACTTAAGTCCTAAAGCCCTTTCTAGGTGATTTTTCCATCACCTTGAAACCCAGTCAATTGACATCTGAATCAGTGTCTATCAATCTCATATTGATGTGACATGTCTCTAGTATCAACCCTCTAAATTTGAGCTCATTTGGATGACTCTAACCCTTTAAACTTAATCTAACTCCAAATGTTACAAAACCTTTGAATATTTACAATCCATGCCACTAGGCCTTTCACCTAGTGGAATTTGACTTTGAATCCCCCTCCAAATCTTTTGATCCCTCCTAATACCTTGATATTGACTTGTTAAGCAATGATCTACATCTTTTTAGATTCAATTTGACCCAAAGTTGACTTGAGTCCAAAATGACCAAAATACCCTTAAATGGGGATTTTTGGACTTTTGGCCTAAACTCAACTTGATTTGACTTATAAACCTTTGAAATCATCTTCAAATGTCATTTCAATGGATCCTAAATGACTTTAGGAAGACATTAAACCCAAACTTACTCTTTGGTTTGACCAAGTTGACCAAGTCAACTATGGTTGACCAAATCAACCCTTAACCTACAAACTTGTCAAATTCAATCATTCAACCCATTTGAATCAAATCAATCCTTCAAAATCATTTAATTGGACACCTTTCACATGTCCAAAGATTTTCAAGTCAATCCTCATCTTGGATTGACTTGGTCAACTCATTTGGAGAGGTCAAAATCCTCTCTAATTACATGTATTTGCTCAAAACATCAAATCCTTGACCTCAAACTCTTGGCCACATCATCAAGCCACCTTGGCAATCCATGGCTTAGTTTAGAACCTGATCAAACATGATGTGATGTGACCCATTTCCTCTCCTAATAGAGCTCAAATCAGCCCCTTAAACAAGGCTTGGCATTGGTTCATCTAAATGGGGAAAAAGGTGTGGTCCCTCTTCACATGGACCAAGAGAAGTCACTCTCAACCACCAACCCTATTCCATAGCTTTGGGCAGCATAGGGGACACTTGGCACTCATCCAAAACTACTCCAAATCAAATCTCAACCATCCAATTCAAAAGCCAAAGTTAAAGTGGGGGAAAACTTGACCTAAAGGGGGCTTCTTCATCATTCCCTTTGATATGATCAAAAAGCTCCAAACTCCAGCAGCCCCCAACATTCTAAGAGCTCCTCCTACACACTCCAGCACATTTCAAGTCCTTCCCAAGCTTTTCCCAACCATTTCCAAGCCTCAAATCACTATTTTAGTGAGGAGAGAGCATTCTAGAGAGAGAAAGAGGACTTTCACATATAACTTTCGATTCGACGAGATCCAGCTCTTGGTGTCTTCATCAAAATTGTAGAGGATCACTGCAGCTTTCCAACAAGCCCAAGATCGCAAAAATCCAAAGGTCGGATTGTACGTTATACTCATTTTAAGTTTATACTT
The DNA here is from genome assembly GCA_022539455.1 of Dendrobium nobile. NCBI lineage: Eukaryota > Viridiplantae > Streptophyta > Magnoliopsida > Asparagales > Orchidaceae > Dendrobium > Dendrobium nobile. Next base: position 27,762,923 of record CM039731.1, read on the forward strand.
CAATTTGAAACTGTAGCTATTTTACAATGAATGGAGCCTCCAAACTCCAGGCATTGTAAGATCATATTGCCCTCTAGCTACAGTTCAAATTTCGTGCAATTTCGTCAAGTATTTTGAAAGATATGAGCGTTTAAAGATTTCTATTCAAAATGAACTAGAGAAGATCTGGACCGTCTGATCGAATATCAGACGGCTCAGATCTGGGTATACCGTGCGGCTTCCTCCAGGTTTGAACGTGGGTCATCCCACGGTTTGGGAGGGTGACGTGGCGTCACGTCACGCCGCCACGTCACGTCAGCTGATTTGACTCAAATTTGAATAAAAAATGCTTTAAATGCTTCAAATCTTCCAAAATTCACAGAAAATCGAGTTGTTCACCAAATTAGACGTTCTTGGGCTCGTTGGAAAGATAATCTAATGTAGTATTTATTAAAATTAAAATTATATTAATTTGATTTCTTTATTGTGAGATATTTGAGTTTATTTGAATTTCATTTATTGTAATTTTCTCACAATCCAGTGATCAAATGAAGCCCAAATTTTGGTGGGTGATTATTGAGTATCTTGGGCATGTTTAATAATTTTTCTAGATTCAGATGCTCAATAGATTTCTGTGATATGAATTTTTAAGGTAAAGGCTCTATTTTGGACCCTAAACTTTGAAAATTTATAACTCCTTAGGGTTTTAATATTTTGCTGTGATATTTCTGTGGTATGATTGTATGTACGTCAGGGTTAGACACACCAAGTTTCATGCCTATTTGAATAGTAGAGGTACCTAGGAAAAATAATTAAGGAAATTTCTAGAAAACTTAGAAAATTCATAGGGGATTGTACACACACCCAATAGGGGTGAAACATGAACATAGTAAACTTAGTGACATCATATACCTTAGGTTTAAATTTGAGTCAATTTGGAGGTCATTATGTTAGAAAATTAAGCATGTCAAATTTCAGCCCCTTTAAGGACCTAGAAAATTAAATAAATCATCATAAATTTATATTAATTCCAAAAAATACCCATAATACCTCTAATCAACCATATTTCAACTCTTAATCATTAAAAATTTAAATTCCTTTAATTTGATATTAAAACCCACTTTAATTTAATTTTAATCAAAATCAATGTTTAATCAATTTTAATTAATCAAAAATTATTAAAAATCCCAAAAAAATCTTTAAACACTTGCTGATATCTCCATAGATCATTTTTGATCTTTGGAGTTGATTTCAAGAAGTTTGGGACTCACTTGGGTTCAACACATTAAAAGGCCCCTTAATTGAAATAATTTAATAAATCCAATAAATACCTAAACTTCCAAAATTCATAGCTAATTATAAAAAATTCCAAATCAATCAAACTCAGTGGCTAATGACTCTAATTAAAATCTAGTATTTTCCAAAAATTTCAAACCCTCAAAATCTGGTCATAGTCAAAAAGTCAACATTTTGGTCAACTTTAGGTCAAAATCGGGTTAAAGCTTCTAAAAATCATAACTTTTCATAGAAAACTCCAAATTGAGTGTACTACCTGTCTAACAACTCATAATAAGGTCTAGTATTTATTAAAAATCTGAAATCCTTAAGATTAACTCTAATTTTAAAAGTCAAATTTTGACCCCTTAGTTAGCATATCCGGATAGCTTTAACAATTTATTAATTCCCTTAAATCCCAAAATTCTCCCAATAGGTTAATAAAATTTTCAACCAACCCATTAAAAATCAGCAAGAAACCCTTTCTAATATTAATTCATGTCTCTTAATTACAACAAACTTAAAGTAACTCAATCAACCTCGATTACTACTCGGTAACCCAGGCCTACGAGGCTATTAGCTTAGCCCCAAGGAAGGTGAAATAAACTTCACGGCCTCGGTGTGAAACAAAGGTAGTAATCAATTAACTTTCAAAAATATATTTAATTAAAATTTTTAATCTATTAATACTTAAACTTTAATTGAAATTCCCCTATTAAGCCTTAACAAACTCAGAATTTTAGACAACTTTAATTAATCATCCAACTTAGGATATACCCCTGCCACACTACCTTTCACACACACTTTAGATGCTGTGCTAGGACAACCAACTCTAGATCTAGGTTAGGCCGGTGTTTACTTTACTGCTGTGTGCTGGATTTTTCGTATTTTTTACTGCATGTTGTGGATGAAATTGCTTTGCTGTGTCTGCTTACTTTTTCTGTACTCTATGGATGGATTGATGTATTTGGCGAATAGAATACCCTTAGGTTAGGTACGATCTGGATGTTGACACAGTTTTCTGCAGGTGGCCACGCTCATGCAGGGCAATATAAAAAGGGGTCAAATCATAAAAAAAATGCATAAATATTATAAACTCTTTGCACAGGTGCTTCAGCTGCTAAAGCCCCCAAATAAAAAGAGCGTGGCCAGTGTGTTTACTTTTTTTCTGCACATATATAACTGCTTGGGAATTACTACTTCTTATTTATTAACTGCTTAGGATAACTCTGCAGGTGAGTCTAGATTTTATTTTCAAGAAAATATAATTTGTGTAATTATTAAGTGTTGTGAAAGTTAGCTTTGAGTTAGGATATATAGGTCCAAAGCTTAGACTCCGAAGAGAAAAGAATGCCCCTAAGGGGAGTAGACCTTTTCTATTTGGAGATCTAAATTTGGGCCACACTCCTCCCTACCCAAAGAGGAAAGAGCGGCCTTCCCCTTAAAGGAAGTGCCCTCTTATCCATTTGGGTAGTCCAATACGAAGAATCCAAGGAGCTTGAAGCAAAAGGAGCCCAAAGAAGAACAAGACTGAAGATTTGAAGATTGAGAATATCCCACTCAAAACTACTTGCGTCATTACTAGGTTTAGAATCCGGGTTATTGTCAGTGGTGCCCGGCCACTTTACTTTCTGCAAAATGCTGGTTTGTAATAAGCAAGGCAACTTTGCCTATGGACATTTATTGATTAATTAATTTATATTTGATGTGTTGAATTGATTGCCTTTAGGATTATCTGCTTTTCTTAGTTTTTTGGCGATTATGTGCCGCTTTTGTTTTCGCCTGGATACGTGAGGCTCGTAAGGGTGTGAAAGTTTTATACTCATAACTTTAAAAGTCTAAAATTTTAGTGAGTCTAAACAACATAGAAAGATAACGAATCTAAGGAATTAGCCGGGGATCGACCCCGGGGTCGCATGCATATTTCTGCATTATTCTTTCCTTGCTTTAGACCCTTCCTCGCCTGTGGGTAGAGTCCGGATAGTCTGACCTATGAGGACGAGGTGCCGGACCTGGGGAAGTCCAGTCTTCTAAAAAATTATTTTCTAAGCCTATTTTTAAAATTTCAAGCATATTTGATTTGAAAGTTGTCAACCAGCATGCATTGCATTAGATACAAATTAAGAGTGTCAAAAATTTTAATTGCATCAGTTTAGCATTTTAGCACCCAACATAAGTTAAAGGGGCCAATTAGGGGAATCTCTAGATGTCGGCCCCAACCCTCCAAAATTTTAAATATAACGTCCCTACCACTCTTTCATAAAAGACTGGACTCATCTCTTTTAAATTGATTAGGTGGTTAGCTGGCTCCCCAATCCAGGCCGGGGTAAGTCCAGACCTTGCACTGCATTAGTTAGGATCGGATGACTGTGGTCCAGTGTCCAAAATAGATTTAGGATCCTGGGCAGATCTTTGATTATAAGACCCCAAATTTTGGGAATATAGTCCCAAATTTCTAATAAAATACTCAACTCTAATTAAAGCTTCATTTCAATCCTAAAACATAAAGCCCAACACTTAGATTAAGTTGGGACACTTCCGGAAGGTTCTGGAATCTCAAAGTATCCCCTACCTCTCCTCCTTTAACTCCGTTAATAACTGTTCAATTTTGATCCATTCCCTGTTGAATTTCCAAAATTCACTTCTCTTTTTGATATCACTCCTAGAAGTTCTAACAAAATTCTGCCGTTATTTTAATCGAGAGTTTTCGTAGGAGACCTCGTTTTCTTACGATGTAATTAACTACGAGGGCTTGCGCTCGTAGGAGATTTAGAACCACACACGCACCTGATTTTAAAAATTGATTTTTTAAAACTCAATTGGATTTCTTTGGGAAAACTTAAAATACTAGTGATCATTGTTATCATATTCAAAGAATTATCATCGAATGATATTTTCCCCCTTTGGGAAGATACATCTTTCTTTGATAAGGCTTTGGATGTGAACCTAACGATCACACTTCTTGAATATTGTAACTGGATATTCAATTGAACCTCATTTTGACCCTTCGGGGCCATTTGAAGTTCTCTTTAGCATCCGGTCATAATATTCAAGATGAATTTCATAATTCTAAATTTGAATACCGTTATGAAATTTTATTCTCACCTCTCGAGGTGATATACTTTTTCTAACGAGATAATTCGATTGTAGAATTCAATTTTAAGTCCCAAAGAAAACTAATATTTTTAAAATATGTTTTCAAAATTCCACCAACAGAAGGCAGAGCATCAGCGACCAGGAGGTCTTTTGCAATCGTTGCCTATTCCTGAGTGGAAATGGGAGGAGGTAACAATGGATTTTGCTATGGGTTTTCCTCGATCAAGGCAAGGACATGATGCCATCTGGGTGATTGTGGATCGATTGACGAAGTCTGCACACTTTCTTCCGATCAGGCAGACAGATCCGGTGGATAAGTTGGCACATTTATATGTGAAGGAGATTGTCAGATTACATGGTGTGCCTAAAGTGATTGTATCTGATCGAGATGGACGGTGTACTTCCAGACTTTGGAAGGGTATTCAACAAGGCTTGGGTACGAAGTTGCATTTCAGTACGGCATTTCATCCGCAGACTGACGGACAGTCTGAGAGGACTATCCAGGTACTGGAAGATCTTCTGAGATTATGTGTTTTGGATTTTAGAGGAAGCTAGGAAGATCATATTCCTTTGATCGAATTTGCTTATAATAACAGTTTTTAGTCTAGCATTAGTATGTCACCTTATGAAGCTTTGTATGGTCGTAAGTGTAGAACTCCTTTGACTCTGTCTGAGATAGAAGATAGACAAGAAATGGGTGCTACATTTGTGGATGAAACTGTTATGAAAATCAACTTGATTAAAGAAAGATTGAAAGCTGCACAAGATAGACAACAGAAGTATTACAATCAGAAGCACAGATTTATGGAATTTCAAGTTGGTGACTTTGTGTATATCAAAGTCAGTCCGATGAAAGGAGTCAGCAGATTTGAAAGAGTGAGTAAGCTCAGTCCAAGGTATGTTGGACCTTTTGAAATCCTTGAAAGGATTGGTAAGTCTGCTTACAGACTGTTACTATCTGATCAGATGTTTGATGTGCACAATGTTTTTCACGTATCTACTTTGAGAAAGTGGATATCTGATTCTGAAAAGAAGTTTTCTGCTGATGAGGTTGAGATTCAGGAGAATCTGCAGTACAAAGAAGAACCTGAGTTGATTTTGGCTTACGATATTCGTAAGTTAAGAAGTAAACAGATTCCTATGGTTAAAGTTCAGTGGAAGCACCGAACAGCACGGGAAGCAACTTGGGAGAAGGAGTCGGACATGAGGCAGTCGTATCCGTATCTGTTTTGACTGAGTTTTGGATTGGCAATGTCGAGGATGACATTTTTCTGAAGTTGGGGAGATTGTAAAGGCCATTTTTCTCCCAGGATCGTCCGGGACGAAGTTGAATCGTCCCGGGACGATCAGTATAGGTTGTGTTGGAATTTTGGAGACTGAACAGTTCGTCTGAACGATAGGTGGATCGTCTGTACGAAAATCTTACAGAGCTTGATCGTCCAGGGACGATATTTAATTTCGTCTAGACAAAAATCGTTCAGAGCCCAAGTCGTCCGTGACGGTAATTAATTTCGTCTGGACGAAATTCGTCTAGAGCCAAATCGTCCCGAGACGAAGTTGCGATCGTCCGGGACGATCCGTTTGGATATATATAGAAATGAGATATTTTGAAGAGAGAGAAAAGCCCAAAAGAGAGAAAATCAAAGGAAAAGAAAGGAAAAGTGATTTTTGGGCGACTCCGGTCCGTTTTCGTCCGTTGCTATAGTTAAAGAAGTTGACCGACTCGAGGTAAGGCACATTCCGCCTTTCTCAATTTTCAGAAACGAGACGTTTGACGAGTTTTCTGTTTTGTATTTTGTTTCCGTTAGCGAATTTCGGGTATTATTTTCTTTTGACAAAGGTTTTACCGTGTAACTTTTGGTATGTCTCTGAGATGATAATTGTGCACGTTTTGAGTATTTTCTGAAAGATTTTTACTGGATATGTTGGATTCTGCGATGTTTTAAGCGAACTGCAAATTATCAGGATGTTGTAAAATGTTTTGTCATTATAATGAAAGTCTTATAATGTTGTTGTGAATGTTCTGTGGTAATTTGGTAAATTTCTGAATCTGTGAGTTTTGTGTGTAAATTTCGTATCCTGCCGTTGTGCTGCTGAAATTTCGGACGAATTCTGATTTTTCTGAATTGATTCCTTGAATGAATTAAAGTGTTTGTGTGCTATCAAAAGGGAGTTATAAGGGGCCAGAATCCGTCGAGATTCTGTAAGGGTCAGGGAAGGGAGACATGAGGGGCCAGAATCCGTCGAGATTCTGTAAGTGTCAGGGAAGGGAGACATAAGGGGCTAGAATCTGAGATTCTGTAAGGGTCTGGGAATCTGAATATATTATCTGAAATATGATGTTTGATATCTGAAATCTGTTATGTGACTTATCTGATCTGTTTTATGAATCATCCGATATATGTACGATTCTGTCTGCTTTGTGACTTGAAAGCTTTATGATATCTGTTCTGAACACCGATTCGATATGACTTCAGTTTTCTGTATTAATTGTTGCTTTATGATTGATCAAGTATCTGTTCTATGATTTTCGTACGGCCATTTTTGATATGAATTTCTGATGATTTGGATTGGTGAGTGATGTCTTGCTAAGCTGTTAGCTCATCCTTGTTTTCTACGTGGTTTTCAGGTTCTGGGAAAGGGAAGGAGGTCTTGGACTAGATGTTCTGAGTCTGATATGTGATTAGGTATTTTGTACTTTTGATTTTTGTATAGTCATGGCTTATCTATTCTTTCTGTCTGTAAGCCATGTACTGTATCTGTATATGATTATTTTGAGGAAAGAAAAGATAGATGTACTGCACTATATTTCGATGTTTATAGTAGCTCTGTGTTTTTCTGTCTTGTTATATTTGGAAGAAAGTTTTGAAGCAAATTCCAAAGCCAGATCCTGGATTTGTAGGCTCCGTCGCGACCCGATGCGAGCGGGATCCGTCCCGGTCGGATTGGATCGTGACAACAGCAACGGACGAAAATGGACCGAAGTCACTCAAAATCCCTTTTCTTCCTTTTTCCTTTGATTTTCTCTCTCCTGGGCCTTCTCTCTCTTCAAAAAGATCTTATGTCCATATATATCCACGCAGATCGTCATGGATGATCCAAAATTGTCCCGGGACGATTTGTCCACTGGACGAATTTCGTTCAGACGCGAACAGTAATCATCCCTGGACGGCTTGCTCTCTAGATAAATTTCGTCCAGATGAACCCAACTTCATCCTGAGACGAACCTCCCAGCCAGAATTTCTTATACAAACCTGTACCGATCGTCCCAGGACGATCCACCTTCGTCTTGGACGATCCTGGAAGGAAAACATGGACAAATGGCTCTCACAATCTCCCCACCTTCAGAAAAATATCGTCCTCGACATTTCCAAAACAAAATTGAGTCAGAACAGATGCAGATATAATTATCTCATATCTGACTCCTTTTCCCAAGTAGCTTCTCGTGATGTTCTGTGTTTCCACTGAATCTTAATCATAAGAATCTGTTTATTTCTTAACTTGCATATGTCATAAGCCAAAATCTTTTCAGTCTCCTCCTTATATTACAGATTCTCCTGAATCTCCACATCACCAGCAAACAGTTTCTTTCAGAATCAGACATCTATTTTCTCAAAGAGGATACATGAAACACGTTATGTATGTAAGACATTTGATCAGATAATAACAATCTATAAGCAGCTTTTTCAATCCTCTTGATGATTTCAAAAGGTTCGACATACCTTGGACTGAGCTTACTTACTCTTCCAAATCTGCTGACGTCTTTAATCGGACTGAGTTTGACATAGACAATGTCACCAATCTGAAATTCAACAAATCTGTGCTTTTGATTATAATACTTATGTTTCCTATCTTGTGCAGATTTTAATCTTTCTTTAATCAGATTGATTTTTTTAACAGTGTCATCCACGAAAGTTGCACACATTTCTTGTCTATCTCCCACTTCAGTCAGAGTCAAAGGAGTCCTACACTTTTTGCCGTACAAATCTTCATAAGGTGACATACCAATACTGGAATGATAACTGTTATTATAAGCAAATTCTATCAAATGGATGTGATCCTCCCAATTACCTTCAAAATCCAGAACACATAGCCTTAGAAGATCTTCCAGTACTTGAATAGTCCTCTCAGACTGTCCATCAGTCTGCGGATGAAAAGCCGTACTGAAATGCAACTTTGTACCCAAGCATTACTGAATGCCCTTCCAAAGTCTGGAAGTAAACCGTTCATCTCTATCATATACAATCACTTTTGGCACACCATGCAATCTGATAATTTCTTTTGCATATACTTGAGCTAACTTATCCACCAGATCCGTCTGCCTGATCCGAAGAAAATGTGCAGACTTCGTCAATCGATTAACAATCACCCAAATCGCATCATGCCCTTGCCTTGATCGAGGAAAACCCATAACAAAATCTATCATTACGTCCTCCCATTTCCACTCAGGGATAGGCAACGACTGCAAAAGATTGCCTGGTCGCTGATGCTCTACCTTCACTAACTGACAGGCTTCACATTTCAAAACAAACTCCGCTATATCCTTTTCATTCCAGGCCATTAAACTAAATATTTCATATCTCCGTACATCTTACCACTTCCTAGATGAATAGTATTACCATAATAATGAGATTCGTGCCGAATCTCTTTTCTCAGATCTACAACCATAGGAACCTACCATCTATTCATACAGAAAATAATATCATAATTAGAAATTCATAGTTCAAGTTCTTACCAGATTAAATCTGACTAATCAACTTCAAATAGTCAGTGTCTGACTTCTGAGCTTCATAGATCCTCTCTTCCAAAGAAGGAATATTCATCTAAGTCAACATACCAGAATCATAACCAATAGAGGAAATCACCTCCAACTGTACCCTCTCCATATCTCGTATCAGATACTCATCAGAAGTGAGCTGAATACCTAATAATATAAAGAACTTCCTGCTCAGAGCGTCTGCAACCACATTGGCCTTACTAGACTGATACTGAATCGCCAGATCATAATCCTTGATCAATTCAAGCCTTCTTCTTTGTCTCAAATTCAGATCCTTCTGAGTAAAAATGTACTTCAAGCTCTTATGATCCGTAAAGATCTCACACCTGACGTCATACAAGTAGTGACATCAAATTTTCAAAGCAAATACAACTGCAGTCAATTCCAAATCATGTGTCGGATAATTTCTTTCATGTGATTTCGACTGTCTTGAGGCATAAGCTATTACCTGACCATGCTGCATCAGAACACAACCCAAAATTTTTAGTGAAGCATCACTGAATACCTGAAATCCTTCCGTACCTGACGGAAATGCTAACACTAGAGCAGAAGTTAAACAATCCTTCAACTTCTGAAAACTAGCTTCACACTCTAGTGTCCAAACAAAAGCTACTGACTTCTGAGTCAGTCTCGTTAGAGGTGCAGAAATCTGGGAAAATCCTTTTACAAACTTCTTATAATATCCAGCTATGCCCAAGAAACTACGTATCTCAAATATCATAGTAGGCCTTGGCCAATTAAATACAGCTTGAATTTTCTGGGGATCAACAGAAATACCTTCACCGCTCACCACGTGACCCAAAAAAGAAATGCTCTTCAGCCAGAATTCACACTTGGAGAATTTAGCATACAACTGATGATGCCTCAAAGTCTCCAACACACTCTTTAAATGTCTGGCATGATCTTCCTCAGAAGCAGAATATACCAGAATATCGTCTATAAAGACGATCACAAACTAATCCAGGTACTCCTTGAACACTCGGTTCATCAAATCCATAAAAACAGCCGATGCGTTGGTTACCCCAAATGGCATAACCAAAAATTCGTAGTGTCCATACCGAGTACTGAAAGTTATTTTCATCACATCAGTTTCATTCACCTTCACCTGATAGTATCCAGATCTCAAATCAATCTTCGAAAATACAGAAGATCCAGCAAGTTGATCAAACAAATCATCAATCCGTGGCAATGGATACTTATTCTTGATTATGACTTTATTCAGATCTCTATAGTCAACGCACATCCGTAGTGTCCCATCCTTCTTCTTCACAAACAGAACAGGTGCTCTCCAAGGAGAAATACTAGGATGGACAAATCCTCTATCCACCAACTCTTTGAGTTGAACTTTCAACTCTGAAAGTTCATTCGGTGTCATCCTGTACGGAGTCTTAGATATTAGAGTCGTACCCAGAAACACATCAATACAGAACTCAACATCTCTATCCGGAGGTAACCCAGCCAACTCCTCAGGAAATACATCTGGAAAAGCTCATACAACCGGGATATCAGAAATAGAATCCGCATCTATATTCATATCCCGTACTGATGCCAAAAACACCAAACAACCCTTCTTCTACATTCTTCTAACTTCCAACACCAAAATCAAACAGGATAAAACTCCTCTTAACCCTTGAAATACACACTTTTCACCATCCACAAATAAGCTAACTTGTTTTTTCAAACAGTCAATCTGAGCCTCATACAGACTCAGCCAATCCATACTCAAAATCACATCATACGAAGAAATCAGTAACAAAATCAAACACGATTTTCACTTCTTGCCAGAAATATCAATCTCATAGAAACAAAACTTACGGGCAATCAAATTATTCCCTGCCGGCAAAAGAACGGAAAGAGAAACCGGTAGCATAACAGAATCCAAATGCAAAACATCAAAACAGCGCTCGGACAAAAATGAATGACTGGCTCCAAAATCAAATAAAACATGACATGGATGTTCAGAAATATAAACCGTACTTGTCACCACATCCGGAGCATCTCGAGCCTCTTGCTGATTCAAACTGTATACATGTGGCTGAACTGGAGTTGAAGCCATAGAATTACTAGGCTCCCTCTAACTACCACTAGGTGGTCTCCTCGCCACAGAACCCGAACCACTAGCTCTACCAAATGAGTCTTTAGAAACAGTACGTGGAGGAACTATCATCGGTCTTCCTACAGGTCTAGCAAAACTATCTGATCTGGACTCAGATTGTCGATCAAATCCAGCTTGTGAACACTCTGCAATCCGATGTCCTGACTGACCAAATCTAAAACACTGACCAGTCATCCTGTAGCATTGGCTAAAATATCATCATCCACAAGTTTGACATATATGTGCCCCATTGACTGACCAAGAACTGGCCACACTGCCACTACCAAAAACTGTAGGGGATCCCGACTATCCACTCTTCTTAAAATCTCTAGAAACGAATGTCTTCTTTCCAGGAAAACTACTGCCAGAAGCATCACCACTGAATCTCTTCCTACTAGCAGTCCACCGTTGCTGAGAAGCCATCAGATCGTTCTCTATCAGACGAGCTCTCTCAACAAGCTCAAAAAAATCATAAATATGAAATGGTACCAGGGGCTACCTAAGACTATCTTGTAGTCCTCTCAGAAATCTATAGCACTTCTCAGCAGAAGTACTCACCAGCTGCAGAGCATATCGGGCTAAAGTAGTAAACTCTGCCTTGTACTGTATAATTGTCCTGCTCCCCTGAACCAACCTCAGAAAAGTCTCCTGCATTTGCTATCTTGTAGAAGGAGGTACAAACCAAGATCGAAATACCTCAGAAAATTCTTCCCAAGTAATTAAAGAGTTCAGTTTACCTTATAATTTCTCCTCATGCTGGCCCATCCACCAGCACTCAGCTTCACCATCTAACAGAAAAATAGCTAACGGTACCTTCCGGTCTGGAGGACATTGCATACCGTCAAATGTCTTTTTCAATCTCCTCAACCAATCCTCAACTGCTCTGGGCTCAACAGCGCCCTCAAACCTCAGAGGCTTCAATCTTAGAAACATTTGTAGATGTCTATCTACATCTTCAAATCAACAGTAAATGCTCTATTCTGAGTCTCGCTCATCATCTGAGCAATCAACATAGCAAACTGCGAAACTGTATCAGAACCAACCACTGGGGCAATACTGTTCACAGGAGCTGCCTGACTAGCAATCTGCCCATCAGTCATATCTGGGCCTGGCAGATCCATAATCACACAGAATGCAACTATGCACATGCATATAAAACAACAATAATGAAAATCTAAACAAATAGAAACTCCCCCGACATGCTTACAGATCAACTCTTATAGCTCTGTCTTACAATCCAAATTCCAAAACCATTGCTCTGATACCACTTTAATTGTCACGACCCAACCTGACCGGAACGAATCCTTTCGCGTTGGGTCGCGATGGATGATGAAAATCCAGGATCTAGTTTTAAAATTTGCTTCAGACTTTCTTCCAAAGTTCAGACATACAGAATAGAAAACACAGAGCTACTATAACTTCCAAATATACAGAATTTTCATAATAGAACTTGTTTTCTTTTTAGATTTCCCTGACACAGACAGAATCTCAAAGGATTATGGCCCATTATAACTCACTTCTGATATCACAGCACATCAAATCATTCAAATCAAAAAATTGGATTACGTCAGAAAAATCGTCAGCGATATAACGGTAGTATACGAAATTTACACAGAATTCACAGATTTAGAAATTCACCAAATTACCACAGATAATACAAAACAATATTGTAAGACTTTCATTGTACTGAAGTAATATTTTTCAACATCCAGATAATTTGTAGTTAGATTAAAATGTCGATGAGTCCAAAATACCTGGTAAAAATTTTTTAGAAAATACTCAAAACGTGCATAAATATCATCTCAGAAACATACCAAAAGTTACACGATAAAAAGTTCATCAGTGCGAAACGAAACCAAATATTCGCTAACGGAAATAAAATTCGAGACAGAAAAGTTATCAAAATTCTCGTTTCTGAAAATTGAGAAAGGCGGAATTTGTCTTACCTCGAGTCGGTCAACTTTTCCAACTACAACAACGGACGAAAACGGACCGAAGTCGCCCAAAAATTCCTTTTCTTCCTTTTTCCTTCTATTTTCTCTCTCCTGGGCCTTCTCTCTCTTCAAAAAGATCTTATGTCCATATATATCCACGTAGATTGTTCTGGACGATCCAAAATCATCCTGGGATGATTTGCCCACTGGATGAATTTCGTTCAGACGCGAACAGTAATCGTCCCTAGACGGCTTGCTCTCTGGACAAATTTCATCCAGACGAACCCAACTTCGTCCTAGGACGAACCTCCCAGCCAGAATTTCCTATACAAACCTATACCAATCGTCCCAGGACGATCCACCTTCATCCTGGACGATCTTGGAAGAAAAACATGGACAACTGGCTCTCACAGAAGAAGTGAAGATAATGAGGAATCCCACTCTCAAAATCACTTGAGTCAGTGTTAGGAGTAGAATTCAAGTTATTTTCTGTGGTACCCATCCACTTTTAAATTATACAAACTCTGGGATGTAATATTAAGTGTCACTTATCACATTGATATTTTAATTTATTTAATTGATTTGATTGATTTGTTCACATTATTTGCGCACTACAAATGCCTACTTTTTTAACTTCTTTTGATTGCATGTTGTGTTTTATTTTAACATGGATACAATCAAAGGTTGTGAGGGAATGCTTAAAAATCTTTTCTGCTCAAATTAAAATAAATTTTTTTAGGCTCACATAAATACTTTAACGTAAGCTCGAGACTACCGAGAGTCTTTCATGCATCATATTAATTACTTCTCTTCCTTGTTAGGCATCTCATCACCTGCGGGTTCTAGGAGACCACCTAATATATTAGGGCGCAGTTCTGTCAAGCAGATATTGTGTAATATCTATGATAAAATTATTTTAAGCCTGATTTTAAAACTACTTTATATCTAGTTTATGCATATCGAGTTAATTAGTATGTATTGTATTAAAAATAATTTTTAAAATATCAATAATTTTAATTTCATTCCTCTCAAAGCATTATCCTACATAAAGTCAATGGGCTAATTAGGATCTGCTCTAGATGTCGTCCCTTATTCCTCAAAATTTAATTAGCATCCTAGCACTCTTTCATAAAAAAGATTGAACTCATGGTTTTAAAGCACCTAGGTGGTTAGCTGGCTCCCCAATCTAGGCTGGGGTAAGTCTTGGTTTTACACTACATTAGCTAGGATCCGGATACTATCATTCAATGCCAAGATTAGATTTAGGATTCATGATAGAATCAAAATCTTAAGTCCCCACCTTCAAAAATCTAATCCCACCATTCCAATAAATCATCAACTCAAATTAAAATCTTCTTCAATCCAAAATTTAAAGCCCAACACATAGGATAGGTTGGAGTATTTCTAAAGTGTTTTAGAATCCAAAACATCTCATACCTCTTGCCTTTTGGTCTCCAGAATAATTATTCCAATTTGATCCAATCTAGAATGAAAATTTAAACCTCATTTCCTTTTATATCACTCTTCGAAAATCTTCAAATAGAATTTATGTCATTATTTTAATCAAGAGTATTCGTAGGAAACTTAGATTTCCTACGTTGTATTTAATTTTGAGGGCTTATGCTCGTAAGAGATTTAGAACCTAGATCAATTTTAAAAATTTAATTAATCTTTTTTGGGAAAATTAAAATCAACGACAATCATTATTGTTAATGTTTGAATGATCAATAATATGTGATATTCTCTTCCCTCAGGAGGATATATCATTTATCGTTATGACTTTGGATATGAAAATAATGAAATTTTGTCCAGACTATGATAGTTAGATACTTGGTAAAATGTCATTCAAACCCTTTGGAGTCAGATGTAGTTCTTCCTTGAATTTGACTATCATAATCTAGATGAAACTTTCAGTTTCGTCATCCAAACCCATTAGGGAATGATATCTTCTCCTTCTGAGGAGATATATTATTCATAATGATGTGTTCGATTTTTAAATTGAAATTCTAAAGATTAAATTATCCCAAAAAAATTAACTTTGCAAACTAGTTTTTCAAACAACTTTCAACACAAACACTAATCATAAGGTGTCTTCAGACATCCGCCCGGCCGCCAAATGACACTGAATTTACACCTAGCCACCAACCTTCATCAGAATTCCATTTGATCCCTGTTCGTCGCTAGATTTCAACTTGATAGTTCAATATTGTAATCAGATTGTTCTCAACTTCATGGACGAATCAATCATTTGTAATCTATTAAAACAGTAGCGAATTCATTTCAATTGGGTGTGGTCTCGTGATTTTTCTCTTTAGAGTTTTTCACATTAAAATTCTTGTATTTCTATTCTCTCTAAGTTTTTCATACTTTATCGTCATAAATATTCTAGCGTGCAATAATTAGAAATATAAGTATAATGTAAATACCAACAAAAAAGTAGTTATATAGAATATAATATTTTTTGTTAGTATTTAAACTTCATCAAATAACTTTACTGATGTTGATTAAAATTTAAAATAAAAAAATGTTGAATAATAAAATTTATTTTTAAATTATTAATATCAATTATATTATTAATTTCATCCTATTATAATTAGATTACGGTTCAAAGTCAATAAAAAAATAAAAATTAATGAATTACAATAATATTATTGCAATCATGCAAATTAAAATTTAGATTGAACTTAATTATTAAAAAAAGGAATAAACTTAAATAAGTTAATACTCCACACCAATCATTTATAACCCTATATGTGTAACATAATAGTATTAATTTTCTTAATTAATTAAGGCTTCGTTTGAGATAGCTTTCTTTTGTTTTTCAAACTATAATCATAGTTATTGTGTGCCTATATATTTGTTACTACTTTTAATAAATTTTTGAACTGAAAAGTTGCATTCTATAACAGCTTTAAAAAAAATTCACATCAGCTTAACAAACATCTTTATAAAAAGTTACAGTCATCCCAAACGGATCCTAAATTTAACACCGAATCTTACTCCATTTTTCAATTCATATTTGATGCAACAGTTACTTAGGGTCTATTTGGGATAACTGCAACGTTTTATAAAGTTGGTTGTAAAATTGGTGTGGAAAAAATAATTTCATTACTATAGTTGTAGAAATCAACTATCTACTACAGAAATTTAGGAAAAGCAGTGAAAAGTCATTAAGAAAATTGTTACCACCTAAAGTTGTAATTGTTGTGTTAAAGCGAAATAACTAATGTTACGTTTGGGATAACTTTCTTACTGTTTTCAAAATAAGTTTCTTAGTATAAAAATTCTTTGAACTATAAATTTTTGTACTAAAAACTAATTTTTAAAAGAAGTAAGAAAGCTGTACTAAATGAAGCTTAAAACTTTGTCATAAATAGACCCTTAATTTGAAACAAATAAAGATCCACCGCAAAAACATGTTCAGAAAGTTTGCTTAATATCGGTGATGAAATGTTATCAAGAATAGTAACAGAGATAACGAATGGTTCATTCAACATCCTGCAATCTTCGATCAGCTACAAGAACGAGAAGGCAACGAGCACAAAAGGACACCTGAAAGACTCTCTTGAAGAAAAACATAAAAAATTTTCTCTTACCCAGAGCAATATAGATCTGTAAAAAATTCAAATTTTGTTTTCGGTTATGTTTCAATGCACTGTTGCAGTTTTTCTGGCTTTATGTTTTGCTTCATGTACACATTTTTTCTGTGGGTAATCAGTTCGTAAACATGAAGTAAATAACAGGGCAACATCAGTTATTTCCCTGCAGCCATGTTATATAAGCTTGACGGGTTTCTTTCCAGAGAAACAACAGACGCAGTAACGCCTTGCCATCTTATAGCAAAGAAAACCCGGTCTTCATCGATGAATTGGGTCAGGCATGGAGCAAATTGAGGAAGAGGAAGAGAACCCATTCCATCAATAACATGCGGGTCAGGAAGATCTGCCTCAGTGACCTCTTCGTCATGATTCATCTAGTGAGGAGTTCTTCATTACATTCAAACAGATCAAGCTGTAGAATCGAAGAATACGTAGTTAATAGATTTCTTGGAGGCCTGCGTTAAACAATCGCGAGTATATTTTAATTATAACAATATTGGATGCTGACAGATGTGGCTAAATTGCCATTAAAGATTGAAAAATAGTCATGCTTAAAACTCAGTAACATGAGAATTTTCAATAGTAGCATCAAACCCGCCAAGGGAACCAATGACAAGAAATTTGCCTTTGAATGCAAGAACGTAGAGTCTGGTTCTTGTTAGCATTGGTTCCGTGAAAGCTGGCTCAAGGGAAAGAAAACGAAAAGAAGTTTCTCCAGGTACTAGTAAAACAGAGCTAAGAGTATATTGTCTTTTTCCTCTTCTTACAGTTCCAGGTAGTATATTATATGGAGTATAAGTCCCCTATTATATTAAGTAAGACAAATAAAAAGGTTTTGGTATACCCTGTGAGAATTTTTTTTTTTTAATTTTAAAAATATTTTTAGTTCTCACACGATTTGTTTTATTTGTATTTTAATATTTTCTTTCAATTAAATCCGCATAGTTGGACATAATACCACCCTGAAGGGTAGACTGGTGTCTTTCTATCGATTTGAAATAGAGAAAATTATAATTCATTTTCGTAATCAGATGCAGCATAGAGAATGTATAAATCATCCCAAAGGATGATTAACACATTCTCCTATTGTTCTGATTAGAAGAATAAATTATGAATTTATTTCCGTAATCAAATATATAAGATATTTGACCTGCCTGCAAGAGCAAATCAATTATCTACATATCTTTTGATTATGAAAATAAATTTTAAAATATAGATAAAGCATGATCTATGTTCATAGATATTTTTCCTACCTTAGAAAGAAAACTAAGGTAGGGTTTAGATTATTCTGGGATCTAGACTCCCTATAGAGGCAAGCTCCTATAGTTAATTACATCTTCTAAGAGAATACTATCGATTTAAATAAAGATTAATTAATTTCAAATTTTATATATAAGTCTAAAGAAATATTTGGGCTAATTTAAAATTTTATGCTCAGACTTTAGATTAGAAATTTTAGAAAGTGCAAGGAGAAAGTGTATACATCCTGGACTTATCACCTGCCTAAAGTGGGCTGCCAGCTAACAATCCTAATCATAACAATCGCTGATGAATGCAAGATTTAAGATAGCTTTATTCTAGGAATTAAGGAGTTTGTTAAAGAAATTTGAATAAGATGCAATAAGATATGCTTACAAAACTGAAAATCTACTCGTATGCTAATGATGCATAAAACAATATATATAATAGAGATGATTTTATTAATATAGAATTTACATGTTACATCTCAGGATCTGCAGTAAAGTATAGGTGGTCAGGCCCCACCGACAACAAAATTGGGTTCTAAGCCTATAAGAAAGTAGAATCAAATATGACTACTTAAGGTCTTCAGGCTCCGGATCTTCTATGAAATTCCAAAAAGGAACATCCTCCTGAGGGAGGATATCACTTTTTGGAGCCCCATTTGTATGTATATAAGCAGTCATTTTTAATTCTTTTACAGACTCAAAACACTTTACGAACTCAATCTATATATAAAAATTAAAGAAATTAAACTTTACATTTCTTTTTATAAGTACATCAGTCCCAAGAAATATTATACTTTGCAGAAATATAAAAGAAGCTAAATAAAAGAAGTTATATAATTATGTATGATACGAGTGTGTTGTGAACGGTTATAAATGTAGAAAGTAAAGACATAAAAGTAAAGTACACGGCCCTTATTTATTTACTCCGCTCTCTAGCACATTGACAGAAAGTAAATATACATGATATAATTTGTAGAAAAGTAAGCAGATAAACATAGGTGCCATCTAGGCAAGACACCCACAATCAAACCACAACAAACCACCAACCTAGCCTAGGCTAAAGTTGGTTGTCCTAGCAAGCATCTAAGTGTGTGAAAGAGGTCGTGTGGCTTGGATAGGTCCTATAGGAATTTATGTTTGAATTGCATGTATTATTAAAGGCTAAAAGAGAATTTAATTAAAGTTTAAGTGATATGTATTTGAATTTTAAATTATTCGACTTTTAGATGTTAAAGTTATTTAATTTAGTTTTAAAGAACTTATAGATTGATAACCCCCTAAGTGTAGGAAATTATCAATTTATAAGTCCTAGAACTTTCAAAATGAACACCCATCTTATAAAAAAGACAAGTATATATTTGAGAGTCTCCAAAATTTTATTAGAGAGAGAGAAGGGATCTTGCAAATGCAATGTGACATGCCTTCCAAAGGAGTCGAGTATGCCACATAAGATCGATGTATTATTAAGGGTTTGAATATCTCCAAATCCAAATGTATTAATGTCCTCCTGAAAGAAATCGTGCACAACATATAAGAGATCTTTTTGTTATTTAAGTGTTAAAAGCCCTTTAAATCAAAATGCCTAAAGCCCTCCAAAAGGAATCAAGCTTTAGGCATGAAAGACCTTAATTCATTTAATCTAAGTTAATAATCAAATTTGATTGATTAAGATTGATTAAGATAAATCTTAATCAATTAAATTATCAAATTAATTTAGTTTAAATGAATTAAAATTTAATTTAAATTTTAATGAACTTTATTGTAATATTTAGAATTTTCAAATCATTTGTTGAATTTTAATGAATTTAATTAAGAATGGATGATTTAATAATAAAATTAAATTATAAAATTTTATTAAATTAGTTAGATTAATCTCTAAATTTTTTTTGAATTAAAATAGATTTTAAATTTTTTTTTGGATTTACTAATATTAATTAATTAATTATTTAAAAGAGATGGATCATTTAACAAATTATTAATGGCTTAATAATTAAAATTATTTAAAATTTTTATTTTAATTCAATTTATTGTTCTCTAATTTTTATTTGAATTTCTAATGAATTTTAGAAATTATTTAGTAATTTTAACTAATTATTAAAGGAATTGTTTAATTAGTGAATTATTAATGAATTTTTTTAATTTGAAAATTATTTAAAATTTAAATTTGATATGTTTCTAATTTTTTTATTCAATTTTACTGAATTTATTTTATATTTTTAATATTATTTATAATTTATTGAATTTTAAGGTATTTATTTAATTAATATTTAATTAAGCGTGATTAAGGATTTAATTAGTCATTTACTGAAATTTGGATTTTAGTTTTGATTTGTGGGCGATTTTAAGTTTGATTTATAGTTGATTGGAATTGATTGAGATAGATTTTAGATTTTTAAGAATTTTATTTATTTTATTGAAAATTGTTGAAGTTCAATGAAAAAAAGAAAACACTAAATCTAATAGTTATTTGAAAAGGTCAATTAATGTCAAATCAATATGTATTTAATCAAAAGATATTTGACACTAATTTTCTATGTTTATGTTTCATCCCTAAAAGGATCATTTGTAGTTCATCCTAAATTGACTAGGTTAGCTAAGACCTGAGTCCTTAATTATTGTCCCTAAATATCACTAAGTTGTAGGCTTGAAATCAAATCTTTCTAACCCTTTAACACTAGTTACAATCACACCATCAAGCAAATCATAAACAATAAAGAATAAGTGCTCTAATTCTCTATGGAATGATTTTATAGTAAATCATTCAAAGCTATAGGTCACATAGTTACCTATAAGCTTAAATGTTTAACTACAAAAGATAAGATATATCAAATTGAATTAGAGATATTTGAAAATGTAGACAAACATTCTCAAATCAAACTTGACCCAATTTGAGGTCAAAGACATGTATGGTTTGGAAAGTAAGTATATAAACCCATATATTATGAAAACAATTTTTTTAAACCATACATAATTATGATCTAGAATTATTTTTCAGAGGAGGGATCCTTACTGATTCCATAGAGCCCTAGCATGCTTGAATTATATTTTAATTGAGTTAATTATGAATTTCTAAAATCTAGGTCAAATCAAGACTAATATTTTTGTAAATTCATAATTCAAGTAAGATTGCATCAATTGGCCTTAACAAAATTAATGAAGATCAATATTATACTCTAAAATAACCCTGACAAGTTTCAAGTTCAAATAATTTATATATTTTTATTTAAAAATGAAATTATATTTTCTGTAGTTTTGAAATAATTAATATAATATTATTTAAAATAGTTTTATTTTATTTTTAAAATAAACTAGATAACACTATAAACAAAACAAGTCTAAGAACTCCAAAATTAGATCAGAAATGAAATTCTTATGCAATTTTGAAGTTATGGGGTATTTTTCTTAATTATTTTGAGGTTTTAATTATCCAGTTAAATGAAGGTGCTGACCCAGGCCAAGCTCCTCCATGCGACGTGATGGGATTCGGCCATGCGAGCGACGGCAGTCAAGTGGGTCCCTTCACTTAGCCAACTTAGTGGGATTTCGAAACCGTTAGATCCATCACAGCGCGTATCTAATGGTCCAGATCAAATCCGCGGGTTCAGTTTCGATTCAAAAAGAACGGATGAGTGAGGTCAATCCCGTGGTTTGGATATACGGATTAGATGAAGCCAGATGGATTCATACATCCCCTGTTTCAAAACGATCAGATCTATCATATCGTAGATCCAATGGTTGAGATCAAACACGTGGGATTGATCTCAATCAGAAGGATCAGGCGGCTGTAGTGACTGCTGGAGTTCATATGGATGGGTTGGATCTAGTTAGACGGAGATCCATTCGATCTCTCATTTAAGGAGGTTGAAACAGGTCGAATATCCAACAAAAACATGGCCGTCCATATCAAATAGAATGGATGGATGGCCATGATTTCATCTCCTTCCTCCAGCCACTGAAAACCCTATGATTATTTTTTGTTTTATTCTCTTAAAATAGTAAACCAAATGACTTGAAACTTTGAACAAAGTTTAAATAGAGTCTATGGAGTAGTGGGAAGTTATCTTAAGCCATTTTATGCAATCATTAGAACCCTAATTAAGAACCTAGATAAATACCTAGGGTTAGGATTTTACCACGATTGGATTGATGGATTCAGATGATCTAAAAATGACATAATTTATAGATTGTCCACGTGTTGTTTCCTTGAAGAGATTGAGCTTGGAGGAGGTTTCCACATAGAGTTGAGGAAGTTGGGGCAGACTTTGGCTCGATCCTTCATTCTCCTCTCCGTCGGCAGCGTCCAAACGGTAGGAAAATGATCGGAAAAGATTCAGGGAGCTCTGGGATTTCAGAACAAAATGCTAGGTTCTCTGGGGAATGAGTGTGACGAGAGATAGGTCTGAATGACTGAATCTCGTTCCTCTTTTCCCTATTCATTATTGGAGCCAAAACGAAGGGTTGGGATCATTCCAAGAGGTTTTATGGATGATAGACACCTGGATAAGGCAATTAGAGCTCCAGATAATGAGCTACTTAGGTGTCAAGGATGGGTTGTCCTTCCCATGTGCATGGGGGAGCACTTGAGTTGGTTAGGCTATTTTGGATCGAACCCAAGGCTGGGTTGGGTCGGGATAACTCCAGAGAAGCTTTTGGAATTGAGTTCAAGGGCTGGACGAGTCTGCTATGAGCTGGGTGAGGTTGGTGAGTCGGGTTGAGCATATAAGCTTATTTGAGCTCCCATTGACCATTTGACCAGTCAATAGAGGTCAAAGGAGCTTAGGTGGAGTCCATGTGGAGTTTAAAATTTAATAGAATGGTTGGATAGGCCTGGTTTGAGGGGATAAATTCATTTGAATGTGTTTTACCATGAGAGTTCTCTTAGTCTCTTGTTAACTGTTTGACCAGTCAACAAGAGTCAAGGTGGCTGAAATGGAGTTGAGATGAGTCTATGGGTCATTTGGATTGATATATGGGTCTAACCTTAAGCAAGGAGATTGGGTTCCATAAGTTTGATCATGTGAAGGGTTTTAAAGCTTGAGTTGATTGGTTTGACTAGTCAACTTTAAACAAGGTTGATATAATAGGCTATAGGTGATATTTAGATGTAGATTTGATGGAATATGGGAGGTTTGGGAGTGTGGATTTGATGTATAAGAAAAGAAGTCCCTATGCATAAAGGGATTTGACTATGCTTAAGCAAGTTGATTGGGTCAACTTAAAGATGATTTAACCTATAATAGATTGGAGTGTATTTGAATCATATAGTGGATTGATTTTGAATGCTTGAGGGGTCTTGATTGAACCACTTGCAATGGTTTTATTAATTAGGTTTGGTTTGACTTGGTATGGGTCAAGTTGACTTAGTCAATGAGTGACTAAGTTAAAGTGATGAGTCAGGTCATTTCATTAGAAAGAGTGTTTGAAGGAGTTGAATAAAGATCAAGATTCATTTGGTGATGGATTTAAAAGTGATTGATGTTTAATGTTCAACTGAGCTAGCCTGAGCTAACTCAATAAATCACCTTGGTCTATATTGATTCAGGAGTTCAAAGATATTGGGTTGGAGTTGATTGAACATTGGATATATAATTGAGTGTTGAGATTTATAGGATCATTGATGGATGAATGCAGGCTATTGATTGAAGATTAGATAAATGATTGATTAAATAGGTTTGAAATCTCAATGGATTTAAGATATAGATTGAATTGATTTAGGATTGGTAAAAAAATCTAGATTGATCAGAAGCTGGAATTGATTTGAGATATAGATTTATTTGAATTTTGAATTAATTTTAGAATTGATTTTAGGATCCTAATAACCTCATACAAAAATGAGGTCAACATACCCTCTATATCATAAACATAATAACTGACAGAAATAGTGGAGTAAGAACTGTAAAGAATTAAGGACTGGTTAGCTTAAGGTGTGATGATTTAGATCAAGTCTCCCATGCTTCGGAAGAGCTTGATTCCAGTGAGGTAGTTGTAGTATCTGCATCATCGAGAGGGTGTTACATATGTATATCTCAAAGGTCGAAGGTGAAAGGCATCTAAATATCATACAGTATATCAATGATGTATGCATTGTTGTTGATTTGATGATGCATGGGGAATGATCCTATCTTACGGGGACTTAGCTTCGAATAAGTGCCTTGCGGAAACCTTTCTTTGAGTAGCTGGAGCATTACAAGCACACATGTGCTAAAAAATTTAAACTTATGGTGTAAATCTGCTTTTTATTTATATTGGGTTTTGCTTTCAAGGAGTTTGATTTTCATATTTAGCAGCAGTTCACTAAATTCTGTTGCTGATTTAGCAGCTGCTACTTCTACATTTGGGAAGCACAACAACATCAATGAGATAATTAGGCATCTTGGTATAGACTATACTGAAAGGCATTATCTTGTAGATCTATTGGGCATGGAATTATATGCAAATTTATCTTGCTCTAGAGATCTTCCCATTATTTTGTATTGTGGGCTCTGAAATTTGGCCTCGACCTCTGCCCGCTGTGCTTTTTCTTTCGGGTGGAGTTTTAATGAAATAAATTCTAGGGTAAATTTTGGGAAGGTAGATGGGTTTGTAGATGAGAAATTACCCAGAGATTTCGCCCTCATTTTGTGAGGACATTATGATCTTAGTTCTGGTTTCCTATAGGTGCAAGCCCTTATAGTTAATTACCCCTCCCGATAATGAGAGAGAACTTTCGATTAAGTCTAGTCGTCAATCAGATATATAGAGATATGTATTATCTGGCATATAGTACCAGCATGGGTTTTGGATATCTAAAAGGCTAAAAATTGGATATTTAAAATTAGAAATTTCACCACCTTGCACTTAAAACAGATGATGGGGGAATGAATGATGGACTCGATCAAGATCCCATAGTTCCATCATCCCAGACCATCATGGTCCCTATTCTACTTAGTCATAGGAGGTAGTAGACCCAACCTGACAGAAGGATCCTTGTCGACAACCATAGATTGCTTCATCTAAGGGAAACTTATAGACCTGAGATGAATATTTATCTAAAGGGATAAATTTGAATTCACCTTAGTTGATAGAGGGCTTTATGCCGCATTGATCATATCTTATTAATTTATATGACAATGATTTGATGTCATTAAGGAACATATTGGCTCTGGCCATAGCCGATATTTCTTGGTGCCATTTGGCTGCAAAAGCACTCAGTTCAGAGGGCCCCGGGTCATAACCATTTATCTTGCGATGCCATTTGGTTGTAAAATTATCGGTTGAACGATGCATACCACATTCTTAATGGCAGGATATTATTTGAGAATGAATCTTATTGATATTTTTGACTAGGAATTAGCTCTATGTGAGCTGAAGGAAATTTTAATTTTTCCACCCTGGTAAACTATTGGCGAGGATGGATAGATTTTGCTTTAAGTATTAATGGATAGTTTCAATTTTAAACATCTAGAATTTGGAATGATTTTTGGATATTTGGATTTTGGGGACATTTGGGATGGTACTGAATACTTTGAATAACCCCTCTGGTTAATATTTGCATTCAACGCAATCATCATCGGGGTGTTTGAGGTTATTTCTATTTATAGATTGAACTTTATCGACTCTATCAATATGTTGACAAAGGATCAAGTTTTGTAGGCTTTATTCCTTTATTGATGAGTTTTTTTTTTATTGAAGGCCTAATATGAATGTATAAAATAAATATCTCGATCGACCTTACGACCGCATATTTATTTAATGTTTCTAGTGGTGTTAGCTCCCATCTACCTGCTTAGAAGGATCGGGCTCGATCATGGACTCACCATTTGACCCAAATAGCATCCTTAGGCATCACGTGCGTACCAATAACATGATCGTTGGGTCCCATACGGGTACTTGATTGCAAATCTCTTTTTATGTACCTATGTGTATACAAATTACAGTATATATACGGGGTACTTTAAAATATTTATGAACACCTTATGTCTGCTAGTATAGATGTTGTGGCTCCAATGGCGTGTTGTAGCAACTTTTGGATTGAGTTATTTGCTGCTTTGTACAAGTAGACTATCGTGCACTACTTATTGCTTTCTACAAGTGAATCATAGTGCACTAACGAATCTCCTACTTTCACTAGTAGATATTGTTATATGTTGCAATGCTTTCATATTTGTCTATAGTTAATATGTTGAATATGTAATGGGCCTCCTATAACTACTACAACAACATGTAGGTGTGTTTGTATTTGTTTCATTCCTTGTCCATTTTATTGCGGTCTTTTTTCCTTACAAAACATCTACTACTACTGTAAGTAGATGTATTCATTTGCAGATTTAAATTGACTACATGATACTATATTTACTGAAGTCTTTCTGCAACTACCCATATGTGGCATACTGTACATACATCTATATTCGTAGAGAGATTGTACGTATTACAAATCTTTCATCCTTGATTGCAAGTAGATCAATATGCTTATTTGCATCTCGATGTTGATTGATGACTAAGTTATATCCATCAATAATTTCTTCAAGCATATTAGCCAGAAATTTGCTATGATCATAACATAACAACCTTCAGAACTTGTGAGAGACTGTAGACTTTTATTTGCTTGATATTATATTATTGTAAGTGGTGGAGTTGTTGCTACATTCACTACGCACGTCTTTTAGTACTTGTGGGGACTATTGTATACATCCCTA
Organism: Dendrobium nobile; assembly: GCA_022539455.1. NCBI lineage: Eukaryota > Viridiplantae > Streptophyta > Magnoliopsida > Asparagales > Orchidaceae > Dendrobium > Dendrobium nobile. The sequence goes on from CM039731.1 coordinate 27,789,600, forward strand.
AGATAACTGGTATTAATTTGTAGGGAGATTATCAAATTTAGCCTATCCACTACTGTCATTCACGGATGAACTAGCACACTTATTTGTCAGTTGATAATTGTCTCCCATGGGCATAATGTTCTTCATATGAAGGGCCTTCCATCATTATTTGCAAATAACACCTCGCATGGGTATTCATGCACACTGGAGACAGGCGATATATCTCCTCTCATTATTTGTATGCAAGTCGATATGCTCATCTGTAATTTATCATTTGACCATTGGTGAATGCAAGAACTTGGATGGATTGGGGACTTATGGCTAGGTTGGGTGAGGAAGAATGAGCTTTGAGAGGTTGGAAGTGGTTGTGTATGTAGAGGAGGCAAAGGCATCTACTTCCTACAGTTTGGAGGTTTCGGTTGAGTAGGTTGAGCAGGTCGTGAGAAGCTCTCGGGAAGATAAATGAAGGAGATGTCGTGAGACTCGAGCAGGTAGCAAAAGAAAAATGGAAGCATAAGAGAAATCATGTTTGGTTTCATTTTAACGATGTTAGCAAGACCCAATCGAGGTAATTAGCGGGATTTGCGGGAAGCGATAGCGTCGTTGGCAGGATTTTGGGGATTCTTTAACAAAATGAGGTATGCAAGATATCCGGGATTCAACAGAGCAGAGGTATCTTTGTTTTGTTTTGTTTTTTTTAATCTTGTAGAGAGGTTAACAAATACCCCCCAACAAATATGGTACATGTTTAGAGCGAATCACATTTTTTGCAAGTTGATTAACCTTGTGATTCTCCAAATTTTTGCTCTAGATGTCACACTGAGGCCTTCATTTTGCATATCTCCAATAACTAATTTGGATGCCACACTATAATTTTAATTTTGTAAATCTTCAATAGTCTATTTATATGTCTTCATAGATCTTTAGAAGCATTTGTAGTCATTAATATGATTGGTATGTGGGTTTTAGTAAATTAGGGATCCATAGGATAATGATGCAAAACTTCATAACTTATATCCATATAGCATAACTTTGTAAAATGAGATTTATGGATAGCATTACTGCTCCTTTGTTCTTTTTTGACACCCTTGTCACTTTAATTTACCTCCTTTCAGTATATTATCAACATTCTACTTCGTCACAATCATCTGGGAATGTGATATCTCTTCTATATAATCATTGTACTTTCAAAATTTATGCAAACTTTGTAGCTTCATTAGTTGGTGGGACTTTGTTGCCTCATAAATTGATTGTATCTTACTTAAATTGTACTATATGTTGATAGCACATTCAGTTTACGGAGGACTTCCTTTCTTCCCTCATTTAATTGCATTTGGGCAAGAAAAATTTTAAATATTTATTTGGAGATCTCGGCACGTAGCATGATGTTGAACCAAATAAATATTTAAAATACCTACAGTTTTTAGGGACATTTTTAGATATCATCTTGGACACTTCTTTTCATAGCTTTAGCTTGGATCATAACATTTTGATTTTTTTTTTCCTTTGCTTTGTGCTGTAGAAATTGATGAAGAATTACCTGATTTATTTTTATTAACTTATCAGGGGACTTGTGTACCTTCAACCATATATATTTTTGCTTTGTTGGGCTTGATGAAGGAGTAGATGCTAGTGACCTAAATCGTTCAGGTTCATATTAGGTCAATGGTAAGAAATCATCAATCCAGAGCTTTGAGCGTGGTGAACTTATTGAATAAAAGTTCCTTCGATCCTCACTTTGTTCTTCATGGATTTTGTTAAAGGATTTACAAATTTTAGATTCGGTCGATAGTACCAAATGTGAGTATTTTTTTATTTCTTAACCACTTGAGAAGACTTTAATTTGATTCACTTGAGTTCATCAGATTAAGAGAGCTAACACTACAGGAAAAATGCCTATTACCGACGGTTCTAACCGGTGATTTATTGATCGCCGGTAACACCACCTAAATAAACCGCCGGTAAAAGGCCGCTGGTACGTGTTTCCTACACGATTTTTACCGGCGGTTCGAGTTTCGCCGCAAAGCCGCCGGTAATAAAAAAACTGCCGATGTATCCATATGAACCGCCGGAGAAAACCTCCGGTTTTTGGTGTTTTTCCTGTAGTGTAAGATTTGATAGCTCTTCGTCTTCTGGTTGCTGAGATGGGGATTCCTCTACTACTATTTTTCTTATGGCGAGTTGAGTAGATGGAGCTGCCAATGATCTGATTATATTTGGGCTTATTGGATTTGACCTCTTACACATATTCAGGTTTCAGACTTGAGCTATAAGAAGTGTGCTTCCCAATGTTGAATCTACTAAAGTTAGTAGATTTGGGGTCCTACTTTGTAGTTGAAGATTTAAAGCCTATGTACATTCGTTAGTTGCTCGCGACTCATCCCTCCCACTGGAACTTCGATTTTTCAGTCAATTAGGAGAATTTGGTAGACTATTTTTATCTCTTTATTTGGCTAACTTATATAAATATATTTCTCCCTCCTTAGTATTTAATATACTATATAAAACATTAAAAACTAAGCTCTTTGTTTCACAAATAGCTTTCTTAGATTCCTTACGAGCTTCTTTATAGCTTTCCCAATTATCAGAATTTTTACATTTAAAAAATTTTTATAACAAATTTTTTTATTTTTTTATTTTCATGCACATTTGGATTCTACCACAAACTATTTTTACTATTAAGAGTTTTTTTCTTTGAAACTCCAAGCACTTCTTTTGTAATAATATTAATATCACTAGCTACTTTTTTTTCACATAACATTAGTATCCTCCCGCATAGATTTAATCTTAAGATCTAAAATCTTACTCCTAAAAATATTTTTGTTAATATTCTTTAAATGCCCCTCATCTAATCCTAAATAATTATTTTACTTTATTTTTTATTTTCTACCCCTTTATCTTAAAGTCCAAAACTAATAATCGATGTTGGGTACATAAATTTTCACTCAGAATAATTTTATAATCTTTATAATCTAAATGATATAATTTTTTAATAAAAAAATAATCATTAATCTACGTTTTACTATATCCATTTTATAAGTGATATGATACTCATCTCTTTTCTTAAAAAAGGTATTAGCTATTAAGAAATCACAAGCGAAAAAAAATCTAATATAGACTTACCACCTTTATTTGTCATTCCAAAACCATGGCTATCATGATTGATTTTAAAATCATCTAATTCTTTATCAAAATGTATATTTAAATATCCTCCAATAAAAACTCTTTCTTCAAGAGGTATCTTTTGTATTAATTCTTCTAAGTCACTTAAAAATTTTAATTTTAAACCCATATCTAAATCTACTTGAGGAGCATAAGTAATTATAATATTAACTTGAATAACAAGGTCCTCAACTTATAAAATATTTATAAATATTTATCTTCTTTAGCTCCTTAAGTGATACCCCAGAATTTAATTTGAAAGAATTATTTTTTCTATCTTTCAATTTACACAACTAGAACTATCTAATTTCTTTTATCAATTTAAATATCACCATAAATAAAACTATCAATTAAAACATCAATATATATATATATATTGAAAATTATATGTATGTTACTCAATATCTATATAATTGTAACATAACTACTCTATTCTAAGTACTAAAATAATAGTTAAAAAAAAAAAGTAGAACCTGAGTAATTCTAATATGGTCAATCTCACCCAACTGATCCTCTATCCTAACCTAAAAATATTTAAATACATATAGGGTGTTGATGGTTCTTTGAATGTAAATAATTATTGCATTAACCTTCTAGCAAGCCCTACTTGTACTGATGTTGTGGAATATGGTGATAATTCAATTTTTTGACACTACAGGAAAAATGCCCTAAACCGGCGGTTTTAGGACCGCCGGTAGTACCGGCAGGACCACCGGCGGTTTGGCCGTCGGATTTTAACGACGGATGCACCATTGATTTTGCAAATGTAAGCCGCCGGTAAGGGCGGCGGTCCCTAAACCGACGGTAAACCGCCGGATGTCAACAAGAACCGGCGGTTTAGACCGCCGTTGATAAGTGACTTTTTACCGGCGGTCAAAATCGCCGGAAAATCGCCGGTTTAAGCCCTAATACACCGAGCCCCGTGTCTGGCATTTCATTTTAACTCTTTCCTTCTCTCTCTCGGTCGTTCGCTCTCCCGTCGCTTGCTCTTTCCTAGGGTCGCCTCCGCTCGTCTGACCGCCGGCTAAGAATCTCCTCCGGCCGCAGCCCCCAATTTGACGCCGCCGACGACGTTTGTCCGCCCCAAATCTGACCGCTGCTCCCAATCAGAATCGCCTCCGCTCGTCCGTCTTCAAACAGTCCGATTTTTATTTTAAGGTAATTTTTTATGGTTTTTATTTGATTATTGTTTCTTACTACACATTTGCAATGATTAGAAATATTTTGGATGATTTAGATAGTAAGCATTAATGTAATGTTCTAATCGTTGTGTTAGATCTAAATTTTTTTTTATTAAGTGTTATTTTAGTTTAGGTGGAATCTATTTTGTTGATTGTTACTTTTAGTTAGAAGAAGATAGGAAGAGAGAGATTGAGGGAGAGAAAAGAGAGGAAGGATTGCTTGTTTCGCGCCTTTCCCGCGAAGCTAAAAAATAGAGCGATTTTTTGGCGTAGGGGAACAGTCCGATGCAAATATTGGTGTCGGACTGTTCACCCGCATGCCATTGACGTATTTTTTGACGATCAATTGGTGCAAAAAGCCACTCCATACACCCAAATGCAGTTCGACTGGAGAAGCTCTAAGGAAGAAATAAGGAGGATTGCTTTGAGCTTGGAGTCGGCTTATAGAATAATAAGGGGAGTCAAATCCAAGGGTGATCTTTTAGAGTTTTGTGTTATAAGGGTATGTTAACATGTTATGATATAAATCAAAAGTGAAGAGAAGAGGGAGAAATAAGCACACAAATGGTAACTTAATACTCGCCGAAGTATCAATGGAGGGATCAGTCATTAAACTCTATTACAATTTTTCAAGCAAGTGAAAGACTTTAATTATTTAATATTATTCATTTAAAAGAGTATAGTATAACTTTTATATATAAAATAAAATAAAATGCATGAATTATTATATGGATGGATGACTATAGATTGTTAGGAAATCGAGTGGTCTGCATCAATTATGATCCATCCATTGATCTCGTGCTTGTTTTGCATCATAGATAACCGACCGACTTGGGAGGCACAAGAGAAGCCAAAGAGTTGGTGGGTGACGGGACCTTCAAGGTGGCTAACTTGGTGGAGCAATTGCTACTATTGTGGCCAATGAATCCACAAGGAAAGCAAAAGTTTTATAGATCCTTATATTCCATTTTTTGGAAGAATTGACCATGAAAGCCATTAATCAATACCCCAGTCATTAGTTTTTTTGATATGGGGTTAATGCCCAGCTTTGCCTAAATTATAACACGTTTACACATGCATGTATTCTAATAAATGTTTTCATAACTATGTAGGGTGACGTTTGCTTCAACGTCCAAATGACTATCCAAGAAGAGAGATATTGGATGTATAACAGATTGTTGCCGGGTCGAAAAGGATTGACAGTTGAATTTATAGAGGGAGTTGAAACTTTCATTCAAGTTGCATCTCAACTACCTTCCTTTCAGTTTGATAAAATGTTTAGATGTCCATGCTCGAAGCATAAAAATTTAGAAATCCTCAAGCCCGATGATGTGAAGCTTGATTTATATCGTAGGGGATTTCTTCCAAACTATTGGATTTGGACATCACATGGCGAGTACGAGCCACATAGAGATGCTCATGCCGGTTCATCTACAGCTTATGAAACATTTGATGAAGATCAAATGAGTAGACCCTATGAAGACCTTATTTTTGATGTAACAGGTCATAATTTAAGGTCAAATGTGGAAGAGCCACCAAATACAGAGACACAAAAATTCTTTGAGTTATTACATTAAGCTTAAAAGCCAATTTGGGAAGGTTGCAGTACACATTCAGAATTATCCATTGCAGTGAGGATGCTAAGTATTAAAACTGAGTATAATATTTCCCATGAGTATTTTAATGACATTATTGGTCTTATGAAGGAAACTAATCCAGCTGGCAATTTAATTCCCTCATACTTGTACTGAACAAAGAAATTAGTATCCAAGCTGGGTCTCACTGCTACAAAGATTGATTGTTGTATCAATGGATGTATGTTATACTATAAGGATGATGCAACAGAAGTTATTTATCGCACCTGCAATGCTCCTCGGTTTAAGCAAAACTCGGGAAAATAACGTCGTGCAAAGAAAGATGTGCCATATTCCCATTTGTTTTATTTACCAATCATTTCAAGACTTCAGCGGCTCTATGCATCAATGAGTTCAGTAGGCCATATGAGATGGTATAAGGAGAAAATAGTAAAAAGTGATGTTCTTTCTCATCCATCAGATGCTGAAGCGTGGAAACATTTTGATCAAGTACATCCTTCATTTGCTGCTGAACCCCGCAACATAAGATTGAGATTATGTACTGATGGTTTTACACCGTATTCTTGTTGGCCAGTTATATTAACACCATACAACCTTCCACCAGAGATATGTATGACTACTCCGTTCATGTTCTTAACTCTGATTATACCTGGACCACATAATCCGAAAGCAAAGATTGATATCTTTTTGCAACCATTAATTGATGACCTCAAATTATTATGGGAAGGAGTGCTCACATATGACATATCAACAAAACAAAATTTTCTCCTTCGAGCTGCTTTACTGTGGACTATCGGTGATTTTTCAGCTTATGGTATGTTATCTGGTTGGAGCACAGCAGGAAAATTAGCATGTCCTTACTGCATGGATAACAATAAAGCTTTCACATTAAAATATGGAGGGAAAAATACTTGGTTTGATTGTCATCGTATGTTTCTAAGTGCTAATCATCAGTTCCGAAGAAATAAGGAAGCATTTGTTAAAAACAGAATTGAGCGATCACCTCCTCCACCCAGATTAAGTGGTGATGATATACTACAGAGACTTTTCGACATTCCAACAATTATTGATTATCTAATGCTATCCGAATATAAATTTTCGGGTTATGGTGTTCAACATAATTGGATAAAAAAAAGTATTTTCTGGACATTACTTTATTGGAGAACTAATTTGATAAGACAAAACTTAGATGTTATGCACATTGAGAAGAACTTCATGGATAATATTTTTAATACAATTATGAACGTTAAAGGCAAGAGTAAAGATAATGTCAAAGCAAGGATGGACATTAAAGAGTTTTGTCGGCGAAAAAATTTGGAGTTAGTAACAACAACTGACGGTAAACTAATGAAGTCCAAAGCTCCTTACTCTTTCATGTTAGAGCAAAAAAGAATGATATGTCAGTGATTTAAAGGTTTAAAGATGTCTGATAGCTATGGATCAAATATAAGCCAATGTGTTGACTTGAAATTTGCAAGGTTATTTGGACTCAAAAGTCATGATTGTCACATAATTATGGAGGTTCTTCTTCCGATCATAGTCTGTATGTTACCCGATTACATATCAAATTCGTTGATTGAGCTTAGCATTTTCTTCAAAAATTTATATTCATCTAAACTAAGTGAAAATGCTTTACGGAGGTACGAGGATAACATACCAATCATCCTATGCAAGTTAGAGAAGATATTTCCCACAGGTTTTTTTGATTCTATGGAACATCTTCCAGTCCATCTACCTTACGAAGCTAGAGTTGGTGGACCTGTACAATATCGTTGGATGTATCCTTTCGAAAGGTAAATTGTTAAGATTTTTATTAATCCTTCAATATTTTTGAATCAGTAGAGATAACATATTTTGATTAACTTTACGATGATTGTAATTGATTAATAGATATCTGAACAAGTTGAAGAAATATGTTAAGAATAAAGCACGACCAGAATGATCGATATGTGAAGCATATTTGTCTCAAGAAATAACTCACTTTTGCTCCTACTATTTCGAGCCACATGTAAGGAGTACAAGAACAAAAATTGATCGTAACATGAATTCGATGTAGAAGAATAATCACATGCTACACTATCAGTATTTAGAAGGCAAGGAAAGCCTAGTGGCAAATGTGTTGAAAGATATCTCAACGATTTAGAAATAAATACAGCGAATTTGTATGTACTACTGAACTGTGAAGAATTTGAGCCAATCTTAGAGTAAGTTCTAACATAATTTTAATAATTAATTAGTAATGTTTATTTAATAATACTGAAGTATTATTTGTCATAAGGTATTTCGTAAGCAATTTGCCTTTGACAGATTCAAGGGATATTGAGAAAGCTGTTACAAATGAATTTCCAACTTGGTTCAGATCATATGTGAGCACATTTTTTTTTATAAATTTAAATATTATTTATTATCAAAAACACTAAAATTTATCATGTTTTTAGGTACAAAACCCTGATAACAAATATTTCGATAAAGGTTTGCAAGCATTAGCATGGGGTCCAATGCGAAAAGTTAAAACTTGGCCAATATATATAGTGAATGGGTTCAGATTTCATACCAAATCGTGGAGTGAAGGAAGAAAAACTGAAAATTGTAGAGTAGTGTTAGAGGGAACACTCATGAAGAAGATGAGTGTAATTATTATGGTATTCTGAACGAGGTCCTTGACTTGGAGTACCCAGGCGAAGATGAGAATTTGTATGCTTATTTAACTGTCAATGGTATGATCCAGTACAGAATAGAGGCATAAGGGTTCATCCTGCATATGGTTTAGTAGATGTTAAACATAGTAGAAGATACGAAAGTTTGATCCATTTGTGTTAGCAAGTCAAGCTATTCAAGTTTATTTCAGCAAATATCCTAGTGGTCGTAGAGACAAACAAGATTGGCTAGCTGTCATAAAAATAAAAGCACGGGAAATAATTGATCAACAATATATTGTAGCAACTACACATCAAGAGGATGAGATGTCAAGTTGTATGCCTGTTGAAATTGAGGAGATGACAACTACAACCTCTACTATTGAAATGGAGTTAGAAGATGTCAAAAGTTCAACTAGTTCAGACGAAGAAGAGAACGAGGATGAAAGTGAAGATACCCTTGAGAGTGATGAAAATAGTTTTGATGATTCTGATTAGTTTTTGTAATTTAGAATTATAGAATTTAAATGTTTTATAATATTTTTACTGCTTAGAAATGATATTGTATTTTGCCACCTTGTCTTTTATTAAAATCTTTTTGTAATTCATTAACTGCTTCTCGTAATTTATTACCTGCTTCATTAACTGCTTTATTAACTGTTTTTCAATGGTTTAGTAATTATTTTTTTTTAATATTGTAGATGGCTTCAGGCGACGATCCTCCTCGTAAATCATTTGCCTCAAAGTTCTGCAGGAAGAAGATTACGGCTAGCAGACCCACACAGACTGAGGTAGGTGAGGGGCCTTTAGTTCCACCAGATCTACCTACACCACCACCGCCACCACCTGCCAGGAGCTAGCAAAATTCACCAGAGCAGGGTCAGGGACAGTTAGATCCACCTCCTGTTGTACCTCCATACTTCCCTGGCCACTTCCCTCCCAACTCGACGAGTCCTCGCTTCCCCTCTCCAGATCAGACACATGCTTCTCCATTCTATCCATATTACCCCGCACCATCATCACAGGCAGCTGGTTCATCCACTGGTCTTCACCCTCCTTACCCTTACCCATATTACTACCCCTATCCGGTGCAGCATGAACAGGGTGGACCATCACGACCACCAGAGGTTGGCGCTAGCGATCCTACAGCAGCAACAAATAAGCGTCCATACATCGAGCCTGACGGCGATAAGTAAGTTCAATTTAAGTTATTAAGTTATTTTTATTTTGATATATTACATGTTATTGATAAACAAAGTCACTTGCAGCTTCAATCATTCAAGGCCACCTATACATATGATCCGGGATATAATAAAGAATAAGTATGATGCTCCTTACTTATCCTAGAAGAAGATCCCAAAGCTAGTTAGAGATATGTGGTTTGGAGAATTTCAGGTATATTTTTTTTGATATGATTTCAAATATATGATTTAATTTGTACTAATCTTTTTGATATTGCCTAAATTTTTACAGAAAGAATTTAGGTGGTTGCCTGAGTACAACACGAGGATCAGATCAAATTTTGAGAGGAGAGGAGCGACCCATCTCAGAGACATGTTCACGGACATTAGAAAGTCTGGGCAGCGTCCTAATTGGATTGGAGAGGGCGTTTGGGCAGATTTGAGTAGTGCTTGGGCTACCCCGGAGTTTATAAAAATGAGAGAGCAGAATAAACAGAATAGAGCCTCTGACTGCGGCGGTTTAGGAAGCTCTCTTCATACTGGTGGATCTGTACCTCATACGGAACATAGGCGGCGACTGGTAAGTGTTTTGAATTGATTTATTACATATATTTATGTTAGTATAACTAAGCATCAAATTTTCAGAAAGAGCACCTGGGTCAGGAGCCAACACCATTGGAGTTGCATACAAAAACTCATCAACATCAAGCTGACCATCAGTGGGTTGATGAGAAGTCTAGGAAGGCTCATGTGAGTAAAATTTATTGGAGTTTTAGAATAAAAATTTATTTTAATAAAACTAATTATTACTCACAGGATGATTTCGTACGAGCTAAAGAAAGCCGGCAGTCCACTGGCGAGGGATCATCTTCTGGATCGGCCCACATTTTTGAGTATCAGACATGGTCAGAAGTTGTTGGTGGAAGACAGAGGGGGAGGATATATGGCATGGGTTCACAGGCTTTTGCTATTGAGGGCAGTTCATACACCTCTGCATTTCATGATCCAAGTGGAGCTGAAGAATCTGTAAGCGAGAGGGTTGCAGCGCTTACTAGAGAGATTGAAGAGATGAAAAGGGTTCAATCTAGAGAGATTGAAGAAACGAGAAAGGTTCAGAATGAAATGCAAGCAGAGTTGCAATCCTACAGAGCTGAAAAATAGAGGAAGAAGGACCAACAGGAGCAGCCATCTGCAGACAGTGAGGATACAGATGATGATTAGATCTATTTTATGTTTGATGATTGTATTAATTAGAACTTGTGAATTTCAGAACTTGTGATTGTAACATTATCATGAACTTACTTGTGAACTGTGATTGTAATGTTATGATGAGCTTGTGATTGTATTTATAATTTATGGTTGTGATGAATCTAGCGGCGTGTTGCCCAACATATGATTGTGATGAATATAACGGCGTGTTGTCCAACATATATTGCTCTTTCTGCAGGTTTAGACTTTAGGGTAAACCTCCCTCAAATAGAGGGGATGCTGTCAATTTTTTTTTGCAGGTGCTACAGGTTTTCGGCGGCTAACCGGCAGTTTGGCCGCCGAAAACTACGATACCGGACGACCAATTGCCAGCCGCCGGTAATGGTATCACACTGTCGGTTTATTACCGGCGGCCACCGACGGTTCTACGGCGGACATCCGGCGGTGTAGACTGCCAGAAATACCGACGGTTAGACCGCCGGCAGTCTACCGGTGAAGGCCGGCGATTTTAAAAACATACGACGGCTAACTAAACCGCCGGAAATCCGTCGATAAACCGACCGCCGGTAGGCCGTCGGTCAAATAGCCGGCGGCGTCACAGCCGGAAAACCGCCGGCATAAAATTCGGTTGAAACTGGCGGTCGGAGCCGCCGGAAAACCGCCGGCTACATAAACCGCCGGTAAAAAACTGCCGGTGATAGTTTCCTACGCGATTTTTTCCGGTGGCACAAAAACCGCCGTAAAGCCGCCGGTAGTTAAAAAAATCGCCGGATTTCGACATTTTTCCTGTAGTGTGAGTTGATGGGGATAATGAAACTTTGGCTGAGTTGGGTAATGTTGGAGTTGTGGTGCCTCTTTATGATGTTGAATTGGATTTGTCTCCTATTGTGAATGTATCAAAGGGAATTGTGAAGTATGTTGAGATTCATATTTCTATTATATCTAATGCATATTTGAAAGCCCATTTAGCCTGATCTTTGAATAACTCTATTTTGGATCAATCTGATTGGCTAGATATGGATGAGTCCCTTTCCATGCCATGTGGGATGAGGGTGATGATTTTGGTGACCATGTAAATGATGATATTTATAGCTTTATGGTAGGATGTGTTGTTGATCAAGCAGTACTCAATGGTGGTGGCAAGAGACATAAAAGTAAATATAAGAAGAAATATTCTTTGGGTTAACCTTCCTTTTGAATGTCATGGGCTTTGTTGGCAATTTAGACGAAGATGAGATGGCTCCCTACTTATCATATTGTTGGCCTGGGCTTGTTTGCAACCTTGGTGGTAAGCCCTTCTGCTTGGTGGTTACCTGTGTGGGTTGTAGGCTAATATTGTTTTTTGAGTGGTTATCACCAATGGATGATCCGTGCATGGCTGTGGGGTAATTGTAGGGAGCTTCGCCATTTCCTGAGTTCATTATTGGCTCCTTTGCTCTTGCTTCATTGATTATCTGTTTTGTTGAGGTTGCTTACAATTTCAATTTTATAATGTATTTTGGCTTCATCTATTTTTGTGTCTTTATTGCAATCCCCTTTTCTTGTTTGGAATAAAATTTGGTTTTATAAAAAAAAAATAATGAGCTAAAGCTATGAGGTCATCAAAACCTACAATTAAATTCAAAGTATGATAAATGAGTAATATACTTATCAAAGATTAAATCATAGCAATAATATTCATATGGTCATTGAATCAATGAAGAAATATATAATAAATTTCACATGCAATAATAATAAAATTTATTAATAGTAAAATAGTATTGTATGAAAGCTAATAAATTAATATGAGTGTCAAATCTATAACACAATTATCATACCAATATTATCAATCAATAGAGAAATCATATAAAGCTATAAAATCAAATCATTGATAAAGATTGTCAAAATTAAATAAATGTAGTTAAATCATATAGGAGTGTACATATGCTATCAGTTATTCTATATTAGTATTAAATTAATATCATAATTATATGCTCAATATATTCTATATATATATATATATATATATATATATATCATATTTTTTGTATCAATAAATCAATAATTGTGTTAATAATAAAATTGTACAGTAATATAATCAATGCCTAAATAACATTCATTTTAACAGTCAAACTAAACAAGAAAGAATTCTAGTTATCATAATATTTTAGTATCATGTCAATATTAATAAATCATTGGCTTAATAAACAAAGTTGCCACCTTTTTCCCATCAACACAATAATCATCTTCTTATAACTCTTAATTAGTCTATCACATGAATCAGTAGAGGATAACACCAAATAATAGTATTTAAAAAAAAAGTCAGTTAGTTAATTATCCTATATAGGCCAATCAGTTTCTAACCAACAGGTCAACAAGTCTTTACTTATCTTTTAAACACACACTATTATCATATTACTATAACTATAATCTTAATTATATTTATATTCATTTCCAATATATTACAACAAATAAAGTACATATAAGCTTAATTTAAAAAATATCAATATATACTAACAGTAGGCAACTAAAAAATCCTAATGAGCAAAATTAATATTTTCAAAAATTTACCAAATTATCATATATCATATAAAATAATATTCTGAAGCTTTAACTAAACTAAAATATTATTTTTAGACATAAAATAAAAATTTTTAGTAAGTAAAAATCATTGTATTTTCAAAATCACCCAAAAAAAAATATTAAATAAATACTCAAAATATTTATAATCTCAATTTCTGTAACATATAAAAAGTTTCACGATAAAAGTTTTATAATATAAAATTATTCTTATTTTTTATAACATAAAAATAAATTTGATAAAAAAAATCAAAAACATAATATTATTTAAATAAAAAATAGAATAAAGGTTTCTTTCAATGAGAAGAACAAATTTTTCAATGGCACTTACTACCAAATATTGTTCCATAATCTCCAAATTTGAATTTTTTTCTCTCTCCTCACTTTCTCTCTTAATCTTTCAAACTCATTCTCTATTTGGCTGATTAAATAAAGGAAAAAAGCTTAATTTAATGCTTTAGGGTCTTTAAATTATAATAATTTATTTGGCTTATTAAATTAAGGAAACAAGCTTAATTTAATGCTTTAGCATCTTTAAATTATAATAATAATTATTTAATCAATTTTTTAGTATAAATTTAATATAAATTTTTAAGGCTTTAAAATTTATAAAAAAAATATCCATAAAATATTAAATTTTATTTAGAAAATTCTTGTAAAATTGGTTTGCAAAATGGACATCTAACGGTGCCAAAAATTTCACTTATATTGATAGGTGACAATTTCTTAAGAATTTATGAAAAAAATTTTGTAATTAAAATACTATAATAACAATACTATGGCGAAGATGATTTATGATTTTGAGTTATATTGGCTATAATAAAAATATTTGGTAGAGTCAAAATATAAGCTATTACACTTTACTCCCAGCCTCCCTACTCTTTACATCACATATCAAATATACTATAAGACTATCAAACTGCATCATGCTGTAAGAACTCATTGGGGCTATTATAGTTTGTTTATTTATCACATCAGGTGGATCTATTATACTTAGTATAGTTCTCTTTCCTAACAAATTAGAATTCAATCATACATATGCATGGAATGAATTCAAAGAAAATAAATCTTAACATTGTCCATTCCTACCCATCTCAATCATTTTTTTTACTCTAATCACGATTCAATTCTTCTAAGAACCTTCACTTTGATATCAATTGTAACCCCTCAAGATAAAATTTTGAAAGAATAACATATTTTAATCTCTAAATTAATTAACAAATTTTTATAAATTCATCAATATAAATTAATCCAATAGAAGCAACTAAAATCATATACATAAAAATAAAAAAACTGTATTTATCTCTTAAATTTTGTGTATAAAAGTCAGGAGATCAATCATTAAATTCATTTTAGCTTTATAAGATCTTGACTAAAAAAGAATGAAAATAAAAATACAAGAGTAACATAAACTTGAATCCCTAATATATCCTCACTCCACTAAATCCTAACCCCTTCCTAAAAACATGCAAAACTATAATATGAGCTAACATCTCAATAGATTACCATAACCTGTAATTAAAATTAATGCAAGGCACTAAAAATAGTATGCATGTAATTATTTAATTAATATCAATATGGGTATATAAATATAAAATATATGATAATCAATCTGATCAGTTTCATATCATATAAGTAATAAAATCAGTGAAGCAATATAATTCATAATCAGTGATCAGTAATAAAGTGAATGATGATCAGTAAGTTCTAAAAATCTTATACTCAGTAATTACAAAATATTCTATTTAACATCTTATTACTTCAATACACATGTCATTATTATATTCATGCCGTATAATATCTTTATTATGTATGTTTATCATGTAATATGTTAGTCGTACAATGTCTATATGCTATGTATATATATCAGGAAAATTAAGACTTTATTGAACTTGATGAATTTTGACATTTCTCATATTTTTCGGGAAGGCAATGTATGTGCTGATTAGTTAGCTAATAAGGGTTCTTCTCTTGTTGGCTATGAGGAGTTGGACATTCTCAATTTAGAGCATTCTCTTAAAGGAATGCTTCTTGTGGATAAGGCTTCTATGCCTCATATCAGGTATGGTTGATATCCTTGGTTTTTTTCTTCATACAATGTTCTGTTGTTGTGTGCTGCAGCTTGGGTATTTGGTTGTTCTCTGTATTGGTTGGTGGTAGTTAGCTTTGTGTTGGTCTTTTATTTACATGCTGAAGAGTTATGGGAGTTTATCTGAGCAATTTTTTTCCGTCAATTAGATGTTGATGTTTGATAATTCTGGGTTGGTTTTGGGTAATATTTTGTATCATATTTTGGATAGGCTGGATGCTTTTGGGGTCTGGGTTAATTGGCCGGTTTTGGGTATGAAGGTTTATGATAATTTTAAGCATTGGAATAGGTTGTTTTTTCAAGGTATTTTGTTGGATTCGTTTGGGTGTTGTAAGTTTTTTTATACTACTCATGTTTTTGGGATTATTACTGATATCTATTATAATTCTCTCATGGTTTTTTGGAGGATGCCTTGTAGGTATTTCAAAAAGGGTCGACATTGGAGCAGCAATGAACACAAGGTATGCTTTTTTTGGTTTTGGCTTTTCTTTTTCTTGTATCTTTTCCCTTTTCTGCAGGGGAGCTGTGCTAAATGAGATGATTTGGCTTCTCCTTTTTTGGGTGTGTTGGCTTACAGCCCTAGTAGTTATTTATGTTCTTTTTGTAACCGTAGGATAAGGATCCACCGGCTCGTAGGTTTTTTTATTTTCTTTTATCCTGTAGCTCTTTTGAACAGTAGAGAGCTAGAGGAACATTCTAAGGACTTTGTAACCGAATTTTTGTTATTAATGCGTAGGTCCCGTTGTGGGTTTTAACTAAAAAAATCATGTAAATCACGTGATTCATATATATTAATGCCTTTATATCAATTTTATTAGATATTTGTATCAATCATAGCCTATATCATATGCAAATTATTTATTATATAAGTTTTCATATATATATATATTATATATATATATATATATATATATATATATATATATATATATATATATATATATATATATATATATATATATATATATATAAGCAAGATAAAGTGTATAGCTATTTATCTGATTTTTTTTTCATATCTAGGCTTGTAGGCAAACTCTATAGAAATCAATCTCAATCATATCAATTATTTTTCTAGAAATCAATCAAATCAAAAGTCATATAGGTCAGGGGGCATTTATGTCAGAAGTCACCACCTTATACTTTTTGGTGTATTATATCATATTAATTTGTCTCCTTATACTTCCATTTTTCATGTCATTTAAGATTACACTGCAATCCTTATTTAAAAAAAAAAACTCATCAGCCCACCTTCTTGTACAAGATAATATGTCTCTAGCCAATCTAAATTAGTCAATAAGTTATGACGAGCCTTTCTTAGGCATATATTTCATAATATATATAATATAGTAAACAAGTGATACTATGCCCAATGTTTAGTGATTAGTCTATTACATATAAAATGTTATATAAATCATGACTATTGACATTCATATGAAAAATTAGTATACTCATTTTCGCATATATATATAATTACAACGGATGAATTATAGTAAGTATGCATGCCATATACTTGTATTATGTGATTTTGACAATTACTTATTCAATTTTTTATTTATCTAAAATTTTTAAATTAGAGCATTCCCTCCAAAATATAAAAATATCCAAATGAAATTTAGTATATTCATGTCAATATATGAAAAATGATTAAAACTATAACATATTAAATGCTACACTCTAAAAGTTTATAAAAAAATGGAGACATCACAATATTTTTATAATTTTGACCAAATTAAAACTTAGGAAACATAAAATAAGTTAAATAACTGAAATAAAAGGTAGTGTAACGGTATCCTACTTTGAGACGAACAATTTTTTTAATTGGATCGATTGAAAAAAAAAATAATAGTTTTATGACCCTCAAACCCTAGCTTCCTCTCTCCTTCCACTCTCTTTTCCTCTCTTCTCCTCTCTCTTTTGGGAAAAAATTAAATTGAAATGGCATTTGATAAGTTTTGTAAGTAGGTAAGGATTTTATAATAAAATATATTAAGGACACATTGAAAACTATGCCAATTATTTAGATTTTAAGCTTAAAATATTTATAAATTCTTTTTTATTTTTAAATTTCGAGCACTAAAAATTATTAAAAAAAATATTCATAAAATAGCCAAGTATGTCTAGAAGGCTCTGGTGAAATTGGTTTGTAAAAGTGACATCTAACAGTCTCAATAACCCCACTTAGGTAATGTGTTAATATTTAAGAAATTGTAATTAAATAAGAAACGTCTTATTTTAATATGAGCAGTGGCCATAAAATTAGAAGACAATTATTATAATTAAAGCACAATAATATCAATATAATGAGGAATATGATTTACAAGTTAGATTTATAATGACTCTTAAAATATTATTTGACTATTATAGGTCAAAATATATCTTATAAAAATTTAAGGGACATTATAAGTTGTGTTTAGCTTAAGTCTAATGGGTTAAAGTAGGATAGGGGTACCAAGGGTTAGAGTAATAGGATTCTCTTAAGGTCCTAAGGGGTCTAAGGGATTCTAAGGAGATCATGAGTCCTAATAAGATGTCATAATTAGCCTAAGCAATAGTAGTCATATTAAGGTTAATCTAAACTATGGCTAGGAAAGCTCTAAGCAAAAAAAAGATGTCAACATTTAATAGTTATTTTCTTCATCTTCCAAACCTCCTAACACTCTTTACAACATATTTTCATGTTCTAAAGATCTGATCATATGCAAAACGAGCTCTCTATTTTGGAATGCTCTTGACCATCCTTACCCTCGTCCTCTCTCTAATCTATCTAAACATCCCTATCAATATTTTTATAGCCTCTACATTCTTAATTAGCCAACCACCCTAAACCTCCACAACACCTTTCTAACACACCACCACATCCTAAGAAAAATATTTCCAATCTCTACACCTTCCCTATCCTTTGCAATTAATTACCTAAAACATTGCACCTCTCGAACACTCTCTTTTTTGACACATTAATATTGCCCAACATCACCATCAACACTCCAAAGATCTTCTCATCGTCCACTCATCCACACCACCACAACAACAATATGAGACACTGAAATTATCATCCCAAACACTTCAATAAGTTTATTAAATCTTCAATTTATATTCATTTATTAAACTCATATCCATCATTTATTTTTTAAATTGAAAATATTAAAAAAAAAATGTATAAGTAGACATTTGTATTGATTTCTATATAATTTTTACATAATATTGTTTATATATGCAAACACTTGCAATAAAAAAAATTGATTGAATTTTAATGAATAACTATATTAGTGTAAAAACAGTTAAAACATTTATTTATCTTAATTAAATGTTATTTTTTTTTGAAATATTATAATAAGTAAATTGAATATGATTTATTTATGATTCAATTTTTTTTTCATTATTCTAAGGGTGAAAATAAAATCAGAATAAACAAAACTCTTAACTTCACATTAATTTCTAACTACATTTAATTATATAATAAAATGAGATAAATTCATTATTTAAAAAGCAATTTAAATAAAGTGTAGCACTAAATGGAGGTCTCAATGAACTAAGATAATTCATACCACCTACGTCAGCCAAGCGTGGTACTGAGCTCATCATCTTCACCCCCCACTTCTCTCGCGTTCTTGTACTCTCCTTGTGGTGGCATCATTCACACCCCACATAAATAAATAATTTAAAATTTAATAGTATTATGAGTACAAAAATAAATAAATAATTTAAAAATAATAGTATAAAATGTGTTTGAAATATATTAGAATTTAATGTTTTTAGTATAAAGTCAATGAAAAATATTTAAAAATTATCTTTCAATTCTTTTTTTAAGTGAATTCTTATTATTTTATCAAGTTATTTTAACAACTACTTGAATAAGAATGACATTCTGACTCGTAGAATAATGTTCGAGCTTAAGCTTGAATTTGTCTACTTAGTCTGATCGAACATGTTTATAACATTGGTCCTCTCACAACATTGTACTTCCTGTTATGAGTGTCAATTAAGGACCTGACATGCACAAGCCCCATTCAAAAAATATGGACTTTAGTTGATCAAATTTTCATGTTAAATGAGCCATTTAAAATTTCACAAGTTGTGTTCAGATTAAGCTTGTTGTATTGATCCAAAACAAAATTATGACTTGAATTTGAGTTAAATATTTTAACCTGTATAATATAAGTGTTAATTAAGATCACACATTTAAATCATAATCAATTCAAATTATACTCATATCCCGACCCATTAATTTGAAGGGGGATTTACACACATACCACTTTATATCATACTATCTATATATCTAATTAGGGGTGTCAATTTCGGGTCACGGGTCGGGTTCGGGTCGAACCCGAAACTGACCCGGGTTCAAACGGGTCGACCCTAACCCGACCCGGTTAGGTAAACGGGTCGGAAATGCCAACCCGGACCCGACCCGGCGGGTTGCCGGGTTGACCCGACACGACCCGGGAAACTGGGTTGAGTGGTCGCGCGGGGCAGGCTTGGTCGAGCGGAGCGGTCGCAGCGGGCGCGCGAGGTCGTCGCAGCGGAGGAGGTGCGTCGCGGGCTGGGGCGGGTGCGTCGCGCGGGGCTGGTGCGTCGCGGGGGGCTGGCGCGAGGGGCTGGTGTGTCGCGCGGGAGTGGTGCGTCGCGCGGGAGTGGTCGCGGGCCAGGGCAGATGCGTCGCGCTGTCGCAGCGGGGTCACCCGATCGACTCACGCGGGTCACACGGGTCACGCGGCAGCGGGGGTTAGGTTAAACCGGGTTTGCGGGTTGACCCGGCAACCCGCCGGGTCAACCCGAACCCGACCCGTTTTTCAAACGGGTCGATTTCTGTAACCCGAACCCGACCCGTTTTGAAATCGGGTCGGGTCCAACCCGAATTTTTCGGGTCGGGTCCGGGTCGGGTTCTCGTGTCGTGTCAAATATTGACACCCCTATATCTAATATTTAAAACTTTGATATTTCATTCCTACCACTTACTTATAGATAACTTTAATGCTAAATATATCATTATTATATTCATTCATATCTCCCATGTCACCTTATAAATTTTAATATTTTATTTCTTGCACTCATATTTGATCTATAAGTGATAGATAAAAAATATTAAAATTTTAGGTATTAGATATATAAAAAATATGTATGTAAATCTCCTCACTTGAATTAAAACTCATCCCCTCTCTCCCTCACAGCAAATTATTACGTGTCTGGTGTCCAGATTTGTCCTGACACCAATCCATATGCGTCACGTCACCAAAATACACCGGATTTCGATGTATTTGGGTGACACGGCGCGTCTGGATTGGATGTCCGGACGTCCGGGTGATCAGACGTAATAATTCGCCCTCTCTCACCCACGAGATATTATTAGGTGCGGAGTGCGGACGGGGAGAACCGTCCGCACAAGTCTTATTCAGCGCTAGGTACCGACACTTGGTACCGTTGGATACTGTTGGGTACCGCTATGTATCAATATTTGTACGGACGGTGCACACTGCGACCTAATAATTTTTCCCCACCCGCACGCATTTTCCCTTAGTAGAGAGGGAAAGGATCACTGTACATATCAACACGAGAATACCCACCGCAGAAATCCAAGAGATGGTGATAGAGCGAGAGAGACGTAGAGTGTATTCCAAGACACAATCATTACGTGGTTTTGGAGAAAGCAGGTAGCGAGGCGTGGAAGTGGAAAGCAGAGACAGAAGCAGAAAGGCAAATATGTGGGAGGTCGCAGAACGTGGGCCTTGACCCGACTACTCCTCTCTCCTTTCAGTGCTTCTCTCTCCTCTCGCCTGCTCCGCAAGCCTAGACCTTGCTACTACAATTGTAATTATACTTGCAGGTTCAACCCTTATAATAAACATCAGAGAGATGGCATAAGAGGAAAGTAAAGCGCAGCCGCGCAGGCCTTTGCCGCGTCGAAGAGCCACAGTGAGGCCGACCGCCGCCGCCGGGAGAGTTTCAACGCTTACCTTGCAAAGCTTCGTACCCTGCTCACGAGCGCCACTAGAGTAAGCTGTTAATCATATGTCAAAGCCTAGCTGCCAATCAAAAATTATCTTAGATTATAAAACTTCTAATTTATTTCATTTCTCTCTGTTTCATTGTATCCAAACAAGCATTAATGATGTCCTAAATCTCTATTTTTGATCAATTAGAGAAGAAAATGGAGAGAGAGAGAGAGAGAGGGCTACAAGGTAGAAGCCAGGAGCCGCCTTGTTGATATGATAAAGAGGGGCAGAAGAACAAAAAGCTTACAATGAAGTTGGGTCTGCGGCAAAGTAGCTACACTGAGCAGAAAGACAAAACCAGCGAATTGTTTTGCCAGATGTTCGCTGGTTAATTTAGTTGACAAACTTTAAAAAAATTCTGCATGATTGAATTTTTCAGTCATTAAATTTAAGTCTGGCAGTCAACATAAAAGAAAAAAAAAATTTAGAGACTAGCTATTTTCTTGCATTAAAAAAGACGACTTTTAAGTTTTGAGCTTGAGCTCAAGTAGAATTTTAAATCTCGTTGGATTAAAGTTCAAGTTGGAGCTCGGGTGATGGTCGACCCGATTACTAGTCGAGTGGCTCGTCAACACGTGAGAAGGCTGAAGCGTGGGCAAAGGTCGACCGTAGTGACGCTAGCGAAGGCCGATCGCAGAAGCATGGGAGAAGGCAGAAGAGCTAGATCATTTTCAGTGTCACTGAGCTGAGCTCAAGCTCGTCTTTTGAGCTCGACTCGATTTCAAGGTCAGGATTTGACTCACACGGGTCGAGCTCGACTCGACTTATTGACACCCCTATTCTCAGCTCAATATAAACTACAATGAAAATTTCCTTCTATTTTTATTTTATTTTATTTCTAATGATATAAATCATCACAAATATATTAGTAATTAAAAATTAGGCATAAAGTCAAATATAAATAAAGAGGATGGAAGATTAGTTAGTAGCTGCATTCCACGTTTGCTGATAGTGATTATTTTATTAATGGCTGTCAGCTGGACTCCAATATGTGAACTGTAGCATGAAGATTAGAGAATTTAAGGCTTAGCTAAACCTTTTTAATAATTCTAATACTAAAATATCTCTTAGCTTAGTGTTAAAATTTTATTTTACTAAAACAATATCATGCAATTATAGTGCCTTCAAAACTTGAGGCTGCTGCTTTTTCTTTGCTGGAAATAAACCAAGCATCATCGGCAGATGCGTAGTTAAGTTTCACTTGGGACAGGCTATTTTTTTTATTTTTTAAAACAATTTTTTAGAAAAAAAATTCTTAAAATAAAAATTTATGTATTAAAAAGTTGCTTTAAAAGCACTAGAAAGCTCTCCAAAAAAAAAAAAAAAATCTTAGGCTTCGTTTGAAACAACTTTTTTACTGCTTTCTAAAACGGAATTTTAGTACAAAAATTAACGTAGCCTTAGCTGTTTTGTAACAAGATGAGCCAAAAGCATGAAATTTTATTATCGCTATTATATTTTAGCATATTTAACTATAAAAATATATTTTAAATTATTAAAAAGAATTATAATATAAAAGATGAGGCTAAAAAATGAGCTCCAAGACATTATCCCAATGAGTTCTTTGATGTACTTTATAGGTTGAAACATAGCATCAACCACAGCAAATGATATTGTGGAGCCTTCACATCATTCAATGGATAACTACCTCAGCAGCTTGACCGTTCATTTCCTATGAAATTATTCAATTACAAACTTTTAAAAGAAGAATCTTAAGGTTGACTTGTACAATTTGAATTGTTATAGCCGTTGATGTGTAAGTTAAAGCCAGCAATTCACAACTTCGGCTGGTTTTCAAGTATTTTCTTAACTGAGCTAAATTTGTTTAGTTCTTATTGAGTTCTAATTTGTTTACTCAACTCAAGCTTGACTAGCTCGTTATAAAATTTATAGGCTTTGAGTTCGGCTCGATTACTAGAGCTCGTTTGGAGAGCTCAAGCTTGACTCAATTGTTGAGCTCGATTTCTTAGTTTTAAATGTGTAAAAAAATATTTTTTTTTAATAATTTATGTTTTTAACATTTAATTAGTTTAAAATTATTAAAATATCTTATATAATAATAATTTAATTTAATTTTTAAATGTATTTTAAGTTAATCGAGTGGCTAAACAGGCTTTCGAGTCAAGCCAGGTGGAGTTTGAGCTCAAGCTCTTTTAATATACGAGATCGAGTATAGGCTCGTGCTCGAACTCGTGGCTCGATAAGAATGACTCGCAAGCTTGAGCTAGCTCGACTCACTTACACGTCTAGTCTTCACCATATTTTGAGATAAAAAAATTTTCACTCACTTCTCTTATTCCAAAATAATAATTTAATATTTTAATACAAAATATATTAAGATGAACTTCAAGATCCTTTGATTTATATTAAGATTAGTGCTATTCAAAACATCATGCATAAAAGTACTAATCAAAGGATTAATCAGATGATCTTGATGTTATATGCCGGTGTGTAGGATGACTTTTTTATTGATTTTTAAAGTAGCTTTTTAGAATAAAAATTAAAATTGTTGTACTAGAAATCTGCTTTAATAACAATAAGAAATTAAAGCCATCCCAAATGAAGCCTTAGACAAAATAAAATTTCAAGATCAAAGTACTTTTGTAATTTTGTTGATTATTGATCAAAGAATGTGCTCGCACAATAATTGTTTTGACATATTTTCTAGCAAATTTGAGTTCTAATCCAATGTTAGTACGATAAGCACAATATTAATTTTCATAAGCATTTTATTTTAATTTGTGAAAAAAAAAATCACGTTTAAGTTTTTTGTTTAGTTATGATTAAGAATAATATTATTAATACGGCCATAAATTAATTATGACCATAATTTCATAATAAAATAGCCATTATTTTTAGTTTGAATATAATAGTGATATAACTAATGAAAAAGAGTATTAGAAGTTCAATATATGAATATATAACCTATTTAAGAAAAAAAAATCTGAAATTTAATAATTTATTTTAGGAGAAAAATAAATGCAGAATAAAATTTCAATTTTTTCGTGATAGCAAATCTAGTTTATTTTCAATGTATTTTGAATATGCTCAATCCATGTGAATTACAAATATATTGCTACTGCAAAGAATCATTGGCCATTGTCGTCATGCCCGCCATACCTACCACCGATTATTAGCTTCCATTGATGTTGCCCACCTTCCCCACCGCTATTGTCGTCTACTTCTTTAGTGAATTAACATTCTCTCATGTTTGAAGCTATCAGAGAATTTTAACCCACCTAAGACTTGAAATAATCAAAGAACATGACCTTATTTCAAACTTGATGTCATTATAGAATGTAAACTCATCCCGGACTTAAAGTTGTCAAATACTTAGAACTCGCCTCAAGCTTGAAATCAACAGAGAGCCAGAACCCGTCTCATATATGAAGTCATTATATGTTGTCAACTTATGAGAGAATTTGAATTCATCTTAGGTTAAAGTACATGGAGTGACTAAACTTATATCATATTTGGAGTCATTAGAATATTTGAACTATTTGTAATTTGAAGTTAACCAGTAGCTTGAACTCGTGTCAAATTTGAAGTCATCATAGAATCTAAGGCTTCATTTGGGACGGTTTTTTAACTGCTTCTTAAAATGACTTTCTAGCAAAAAATTTAAAATTTTTCTACCTACAAAAAAGTCGTTTTAAGAAGCAATAAAAAAGTCGTCCCAAATATTGGTATCAGGCTTGAAGTCGTTAGAAATCCTAAACTCATCTCATGCTTGTTCTTGTAGTCACCGAAGACTCAGAATTTGACCGAGTCTTAAAAGTTAGTAGACAGCCTAATTAATCACACTCTCAAAGTCGTCCGAAAGTCATCCGATAACGAGTTCAACTTTTATATTGGATTTACCGACAATTGCACTCATCTAAAGAAGAGTTCAGCTTATCAATTGAACTCATCATGTTGATCGCAAATGTATATCCAAAATATCTCACAAGTTCGGCTAAAGCCAAGGCTGGTTCAGTTAGGAAAAGGTATGCGGTTCATATAAGATGATTGTCCTGTGTGAGGCTGCAAACCTCCAACAAGTTGTTAAGTTTTAAGAAATTATACTTTTAATACAAATCATTATATGTATAATCTTTAAAATCTCTCTTTATTATTATTATTTTTTATAAAATAATCCACATTATTTAGGAAGAGCCTCGATCCTCTACCGTAAAATTACGAGGGATTGAAAAGAAAAATGTGAAAATATTTTGATACAAAACTTATCAGGGTATCCTTCAATTTTTTTTTTAATATTTATATTGAGATTAGTGTGTAAAATAATTAAAATTATATTAATTATAAATCAAATTCAAAGTTTTAAAGCCTTTCATATAATATACATTTTACATTACGATATTCTGACATAATTTTTATTAGTGAATTGTATGTATTCTTTCATACAATGCTTTTTAAGTTGTAGCCATCTGTATATAGTTTAATAAAGAAAAATGATACCATGCATCAAATATGTTCTCTTTTTAGAGTTGCTCCTGGAGTATATATAGTAGTAGAGAAATATAAAGTTTAGCGTCTTAGCATTGTACGAAGATCCAACACACAAGCAGATGAGAGAGAGGGTGTAGCGTTCATAAGAGAAAATAGAGATTTTATGTGAAAATCCCTGAAAAGGGGGAAAAACCATGGGGCATGACCCAATTTGAATGAATCCACTAGTATTTTGCAGTGGATTACTAATGAGGCCCTTCTTAGGAAGAATGCCTTGCTTAATCAAAAATGTATATCATATAGAGCGCATTACATGATGGAAGTTATAATAATCAACATAGACATGCTGTTTGGTCGGTAAGATCATAGTTGATAGGATAGAGGTCGGAAAGACCATAGTAGGTAGGAGATCGGGGTCAGAAAGACTGTTATCTGGTGATGGAGATTGGAATGACCATAGTCGGCATGAGACAGGGGTTCAAAAGATTGTCGTAGAAGGGCGGTACTCCGGGAGAACTCTAGGCATCAGGTGGTGGTCTGGTGGAGCACAGAGCCTCAAGTGAGGGTCTGGCAGAAATCCAGGCGTTAGGTGGTGGACTGGTAAAGCACAGTGCCTCAAGTGAGGGTTCGAAAGAAGTTCAGGCATTATGTAGTGGCCTGGTGGAGCTCAAGGCCACAAGTGGTGGTCTGGCAGAAGTCGGGGTCTCAGGTGGTGGTTTGACAGAAGTTCGGCGAGGGTGAGGGCCTAGCTCAAGTGGTGGTCCGGTGAGGGTGAGGGCTCAAGTGGTGGTCCGGCAGAAGTCATGGCGTCAGGTGGTGGTCTGGTAGAGCACAATGCCTCAAGTGAGGGTCCGGCAAAATTTCGGGCGTCAGGTGGTGTCCTAGTGGAGCTCAAGGCCTCAAGTGATGGTCTAGCAGAAGTCCGTGCCTCATGTGGGGGTCCGATAGAAGTTCAATGAGGGTGAGGGCCTCAAATGGGGGTCTGGTTAGGGTGAGGGCCTTAAGTGATGGTCTAGCAGAAGTCCAAGCATATGGTGGTGGTCTGGCAGAAGTCTAGGCCTTAGGTGGTGGTCTGGCGGAAGTCCGGGCCTCAGGTGGTGGTCCGATAGAAGTCCGACGAGGGTGAGGGTCTCAAGTGATGGTTTGACAGAAATCCAGGCGCAGGTGGTGGTCTGGCAGAAGTTCGGGCCTCAAGTGGTGGTCCGACGGAAGTTCGGGCCTTAGATGGTGGTCCGACATAAATCCGAGTGTCATGCGATGGTCCGGCAGAAGTCCGAGCCTCAGGTGGTGGTTCGGAGGAAGTCTGGGCCTCTGGTGGTTGTCTGGCAGAAATCCAAGCATTATGTGGTGGTCCAATAGAAGTCCGAGCCACGTGTGGTGGTCCGGTAGAAGTTTGGCCCTCAGGTGATGGTCCGATAGAAGTTTGGGCCTCAGGTGGTAGTCCAGTAGAAGTTTGGGCCTTAGGTGGTGGTCCGACAAAAGTCTAGGCCTCAAGTGGTGGTCCGACAAAAGTCCAAGCCTCAGCTGGTGGTCTGACAGAAGTCCGAGCTTCAGGTGGTGGTCCGGCAGAAGTTCATGCCTGAGATGGTGGTCCTGTAGAAGTCTAGGCCCTCAGGTGGTGGACCGACAGAAGTAGGGGCCTCAGGTGGTGGTCCGACGAAAGTCCGGGCCTCAGGTGGTGGTCCAGAAGAAGTCAAGGCCTCAGGTGGTGGTCTGGCAGAAGTCCGGGCCTCAGGTGGTGGTCCGGCAAATGTCCATGCCTCTGGTGGTGATCTAGTGGAAATGAGGGCCTTGTGTGGTGGTCCGGCGGAGCAAAGATGGTAGGCGGTGGTCCGGCGAAGGTGAGGGCTTCAAGTGGTGGTTCGGTAAAGTAACGACGTCATGGGGTGGTCCGGCCAAAGTGAGGGCCTTAAGTGGTGTGGTCCAGCGGAGCAACGATGTTAGGCGATGGTCCGGCAGAAGTTCGGGGGTGGTCGAGGAGGAGCGAGATGGCAAGAACGATCTCCGATCTCTCTCTTATTTTCTTGCTTGGAGCCTCCTTTTGAAGAGAAAGGAGGAGTCTATTTATAGATTTCTGGAGTGGCATGGCTCGTAAATATGTGAGAGATCAAGGGTAAATGGGGAGTGGTTGGATGGATGGCCGATATTGAATCCCTTGATCGTAGACCGTTCGTCAGACTTTTGAAGGTCTTAGTGATGTCGGAATTCAACGATCTTGGGCTTGTTGGAATTGTCTCGTCGCGCCACTTGATTCGACTATAAACATGTAATGTTTGGAATCCGTTTGGTAATCCAAATTGTGGTTCGAACCTTCCAATAGTGCTTCGGGTCGTTGATTTGAACACATTTGAGCTCGAATTTAGTCAAATTTGGTGTTGTTGGGTTTGTATTTCTCAGACGTTCAGTTTGACTATAAGTTTGCTGAAATCAAAGTTCAGATGGTCCCCATTTTAATTTTGGAAGTTTCCAACTTGATTTTGCATCAAGATTTGTGTCCGATCGATCAAGATAACTTTTTGATGACGTATCAGGAGTATTTTGAATGCGTAAGAAAAAAATGCAAAAAACAACTATTTTTTAATTATGACTGTTAAATTAAAATAATAAAATTTACTTTTTGCGGCAAAATTTCTGTTTAAACAAAAATAAATTGCATTTTAAGGCATGTGATTTATTTCAATGATTTAGATTTATTACCATTTTAAAGTTCACAATTTATAATTTAAAAATTTTTACTATAAATTTATATTTCGATAGTTTTTAATGTAACTTTTGATTTTATGTGTGTGTGAAAAATATGAAGAAATAAATTATTTAATGTTTTTTTGTAAAACTAAGCTTATTGTACTACTCAATTATGACCAGATTTATCAGCTCTTAATTGGGTTCACTCAACCTTTTTTTAATGCATAAGCATTTTTTCCCTGCTTAAATAATTTTTATTAAACATTTGCATTTGCTCATATTAACATTGAACTTATGCAATAAACCCCACAAAATCTATCATTTTGCCTTCCACAAATTTTAGATACATTGTTCTTCTAAGTAGCTTTAAATAGAATCAATATAGCCAAACAAAACACATTGTTTTGTACTCAAATAATTTTTTTTCTCCTTCCAAATAGTTTATATGTTATTCTCATTTAAGAATATCATTTGAATGTAAATTTGCAAGCAAGCAAGTTTCTAGGACTATTCACTGCTCGAATTTTATAGTTTTGTTGTGGTTATTTTAATCTTTAATAACAGTTTAAAATGCTTTGAAAAAACTTATAGTGGTTTTCCAATAGTTTTTAGACTTCCAATAGTTACAAGACTGTTGTGTTTGCTTTTTTTTCTACAAAGGCATTTCACTGTAATTTTGGTACTTCTATGAAAAATTTATTTTGGCGTATTAATATCTCATAGTGGCTTTAACTATTATGATGTGACATAATCTTTGGATGGATTTGAAATTCCTGGCTGTTGAAATAATTGGAGGGGTTTAGAAAATTAAATTTAATTCATTATAACACGGTATATATAAGCGCCATATTGAGTGTGATTGAATAGAGAATTTTAAAAAGAAAAATGTAACAAAAGTATAACAAATAGTTTGAAAAATGATTATGCGAGGTGGACAAGACCTATTGAGTATAAGGCAAAGAAAAATAATCATAAATTAATTTGGGCATTAATAATACTGGATAGATGATTGTTGACCTCATTTCTGTATTAGATCATCAGAATCTATCTAGACTCCTATGTGTTGATCTAATGGTTGATAATAATCCATCGATCAATCATCTAGAACTCAATATATAGTTCAAACATCTAG
This sequence comes from Dendrobium nobile, assembly GCA_022539455.1. Classification (NCBI taxonomy): domain Eukaryota; kingdom Viridiplantae; phylum Streptophyta; class Magnoliopsida; order Asparagales; family Orchidaceae; genus Dendrobium; species Dendrobium nobile. The sequence goes on from CM039731.1 coordinate 27,819,447, forward strand.
TCTTCAATCAAACTTCAATCATATATGTAACAACTTTAATCATCTAGTCTATATCTACCTATAATCACTTGAAGTTGCGGCCCTGCACTTTCCTTAGGTGACTTAGTACACTGCCCAACTCAGTGCACTGAGACCTAGTGATTACCACTTGATTTTTTTATACAATTATCAACAATCACCTAATTTATTGTCATTGATGTGGATAAATAAAACTCAATCATTAAAATCTAGAATCTAATTCAAATCCAAATTTCCAAACCAAAATTCAAGATTAAGGGCTCATGTCCTATAACCCCTTTTGGGTGGTTTTCCAATTACTTCAAAATCCAGTCAAATGACACCTGATTCATGATCTATCAATTTCATATTGATTACAGATGTCCCTAGGGCCAACCCTCCAAATTTTAGGCCAATCCAAGACTTTTAACCCTTAAACTTGATTGAAATTCAAATTATATAAAACTTTCAAATATTTATAACCTATGCCACTATACTTTCAACCTTGTGGAATTTGACCTTGGGATCTTTCCCAAAATCTTTGACCATGTCCATAATTCTCATTATGATATATTGAACACAAAAATACTCTATTGTGGACTCAAGTTGACCAGGGGTCCAAATGGCTAAAATGCCCTTTTAAGGGGAAAATTGGAATTTTCTTCAAACTACAACATGACCAATCCACATCAAGCCATTAAACATTCTCCAATGCATCCTAAACATAATCAGGAGTGCATTGAACTCAAATTAAAACCTTGATCATGCATGGTTGACTAAGTCAACTCATGTTGACCAAATTTCTCCTTAAGGGTTCAAATGGTCATTCCATTGCATAAGACAACCTCCATTGGCCTCAAATCACTAATTTGAATTTGTTGGACACAAACCCAACCCATGGGTTGACTTGGTCATGACTAACAAAATTAACCCTTAATTAACATATACCAATATCAAAATCCATGCTCCAAGCTAATTCAAACAAGATTAACCCTAGAAAATCCTTCAATTGGACTTTCCAAACATGTCCAAAATTTCTCTAAGCCAAATCCCCATTGATTTGACTTGGTCAACCCAATTGGAAGGGTTAAAACCCACTCCATTTCCATGCATGCACTTGGGCAAAACTCCAAGGTCATGGCTCCAAGCACATTTTGCAAGTACTAGCTTGGCTACACACCCAAATAGCCAAATGTACTTCATTGGGTGCCACATCAGCCCCATTGATTGGTTTGACTAGTCAAATGATCAAATGTGCTTTCAAATGAGCTCAGGTGCTCGAGCCACCTAAGCAATCCTACCCCTCCACCAAATGCTGCTCAAACTTGATTAGAAGCAACTCATTTCCTCTCCTAAGAAGAAATCCAGCTTTGCTTTGATTTATCCAATGAGAGAAAAGGCATGTGGTCCCCCTTCATATGAACCAAGCTCTTCCCAAATAAATCCTTTAAACATTTAAGTTCTAAAACCATGATAGAGAAAAAAAATGCTTAAGAGCAAAACCGCGACATTTGATCAAATAGGAGAGTTTATTTCAAAATAATTTAATGAATTTTATGAAGATAGTGGAATGTATTAAATTTGAATATTCTAAGCTACCATTAAAAGAATAGCGTAATAGAAAGAAAAAAAAATAGAATTATCCTTAAAAAAGAATAAAATATGCTCAAAACTAAAGAATAACAATGAAATTTTGCGTAGAAGCTTTTACATATATTATGTGCCCGTTCAATAACTTATTGATAAGAAGTAGCATATTGGAAAAGGACACCAACATAAGCATGAAATAAAATATAACTTAACATCACCCATTGAATTATCTATCTAATCAACAAAAAAAAAAGACAAAAAATCACCACCGTCTTTCTTAACTTAAAATTTTGAGTAGCCTTCAATAAGTTTTTTTTTTTTTTTTTCAGTTGAAAATTAAAAGAGTAAGGTTTGGTTTGAGACGACTTTCTTATTGTTTTCCCAAACAGCTTTTCTATAGTTTTTTTTTTTTTTTTTTGAATTTCTAGTTTAAAAAATTTTTTAACTAAAAAACTACTTTAAAAGCAATAAGAAAATTGTCTCAAATGAATCCTAAATATTTTTGTAACTCAAAATAAGTAGAAGATGCATCAAATGGAAGTAGAACTTACCTTCATAAATGTAGTCCTCAAAGAAGTCTACATTCATCGAGAATTTGTCAATAAAGCCAAAGTATAGACAATAAGTTGCTATCTTTCATGAATGATCTCTATAATGATCGCTATGAATTGAAACAAAAGCATGGAATTTTATTATAGCTGTTATATTTTAGCATATTTAAATGTAAAATTATATTTTAAATTATTTAAAAAATTTATAATATAAAAGATGAGGTTAAAAAATGAGCTCCAATACATTATCCCAATGAGGCCTTTAATGTACTTTATAGGTTACAATAGCATTTTTTTTTTGGTTAAAACCCACGGAGGGGCCTACGCGTTGATTTCAAAAATGAGGTTACAATGTCCTTAAAAGGATCCACTAGCTCACTAATACTCGAACGAGCTACAATCATAAAGAAAAAGAAACCTATGAGCCAGTGGTTCCTATTACTAAAGTTACAAAATAAGCAAAAAATAAACCTAGGGCTGGAAATAAGCAGCACCCAAAAAAGGAAACTCAGAAGATAGACGTTCAGCTCGGAGTTCCTGCAAAAAATTGGATACGAGAAAGGAAAAAAGAAGAACAGCAAAAAATAAGCTAGACAAAAATACCAGATCCCAGTCGCTTTAAAACCTGCATTACTAACACCCAACATATTAATTAAAAGATCAGTGGTATAAGGAAACCCATAATTCATCACTTCACACAAAACCAATGACAGGAAAATACTGAATTTGAAGTTAGAAATGAGTAGAGGAAAATAACAGGTACAGGGAGAAATGTCATTTCTGCAACTCGGCAACCAAACCGCAAAAATTATGGGACTATAATGGCAAGACCAAGACCACATAACAAATAATATAACATTACTATCAACGCCGGAAAATGCCCAGGTAAGAGACTGACAGTTCACACACCCCTGAAGTAACATCATGAAAAAATAAAATAACGAGGAGGTAGTACCAGTCAATAAAAAGGATACCATGACAATAAATTTAAAATCCATCTTCTGCCACTCAAAAAGCATGTTATAAGATCTCATAATATCAAACTTTAGATCAACCTGGATGGGTAGCCTCTGAAAAACCCGCATATTGTATGATATAACCAGTAAAACAGGAAAGCCAGAAGAAAGAAAGACAGCATCCGAAATCCACAAAGGGCAGAAAATGAACACACAATAAGAAAAAGAAAAAGAAAGAAATGACAAATAAACAAAGCACAGATTAACCATATCTAATGTAAGGTAATCCAATTTTATCCATCATTATCATACTTTGTAAAATAGGATGTAAATCACCAGGATCTAACTCTTCATAAAGTGTTATGTTGCAACCTCTTTTAGCTAACCAATCTGCGCACGTATTAGCTTCCCGAAATATATGAGAGATAGAATAAATAACATTAGAGAGAAGCATTTTAATCTATCTAATAAGATAAAAGATTTGAGGATTGCCATGCACAGTGTTCTTAATGATCTGGATTAAAAGCATTGCATCAACCTTAATCCAAATACAGTTAAAGCCTTTGTTAGCACATATTTTCAAACCTAAGTTTAGAGCATGAAGCTCAGCAGTGATAACAGAAGTACAACAAATAGGAGCAGAAAAGGCTGCAATCACATCACCATAAGCATCTCTGATAATACCACCAGCCCCAGCACCATTCGGACCAATAGAACCATCAGAATTGAGTTTAATGTAAGGAGGTTTGGGTTTAATCCAAGTGACCAACAAATCAGAAGAATTGACATGAATATCACTAAAATTAATCCCCAAATTCAAAGCCAATTGATAACAGCCTCTGAAATTCTTTTTAGAAATCATTTTGTGAGAATGCAATTGAGAAATCTTGTGTTTAACATTAGAAATAATGATCATGGCATCCATCTAATCAACCACAGTAAATGATATTGTGGAGCCTTCACATCATTCAATGGATAGCTAACTCAGCAGCTTAACCATTCATTTCCTATGAAATTATTTAATTACAAAATTTTAAAAGAAGAATCTTAAGGTTGACTTGTACAATTTGAATTGTTATAGCCGTTGATGACGTGATAAAGCTAGCAATTCACAACTTCCGGTATTCGAGTATCTCCATATAAATTGAATTAAATTTGTTTAGTTCTTACTACGTTTGAGTTTGTTTACTAAGCCCAAACTCGACTCGTTAAAAATTTATGTGCTCTGAGCTGGGCTCTATTGCTCTTAGCAATTCAATTCAAATAAATAAAACTACCAAGTAATCAAGCAAGGCTTTGAGTTTTTGATGGAAACTGATCCATTTCAAACCATTTCGGATTCCTTTTAAGCATAATCATCTTATGACTGATAATCTATTGCTTGAATCTTCAGACTATAAATGTAATCACTAAAATTTACATCTTAATTGATTCTGAAACAGTAACATGGTATGTTGAAGTCATTGGAGAATCTGATATTCTTGCTTTTGGAATTTGAGAGTAAGCAAAACCGAGACCTCTTGCTCCTTATTTTTACCCCATCTCTCCCAGCAGCCATCGAATCTTTTAAATAGTTTAATTAGCATGTTTTTGGAAGCATATTCTTCCTGTAGATGAGCAAAGCATATTTTAAACAATAAATTTTAATTAGAATATGCAAACTATTTAAATAAAAGAAGATATAACTGAAAGGATTGAAGAACTGATCATATATAAGAATGAAAAATATAAAAGACAATAAGAAAACAAACAGCGGGGAAGAGGAAAAATTAATCAACATAATAGCACGCGAGGTATAAATTCGGAGCCAGAACCATTAAAAAGTCAAACTCTTTTTTTTATTTCTTTCTCTCAAACAAGCCGGAGCAAGAACAATAAAAAAACTTATTATTTCTCTTAAACAAGATGGAGGCGAGAAGGAAAATGGCATAGCAGCAGAAGAGGTGAAAGATTATCATCTTGGTTGGAGAATCAAGAATTAGGCAATGAAATGTCGGTAGAGTGGAAGATGCAATCGAAAAAGCAGCCCACAGGCATTTCCGCAGGCAATGTAGAGGAGCGAAACTTGTAGGGCAAGAAAAAAATAGGGCACCTATAGAGAAAAAAAATAGAGCAGCCTTCAAAAACTGGGTGAAGTAAAGAAAAATAGTTTCCTGCTGGAAGGCGGAGATAGACCTTTTTTCCTGCCGGAAGCGGCGGAGGCGAAGAAGTGGAATCTGCAAGCTTTTCTGGCTTTGGCCTCCGATGATGGCAAGTGTAGAGGAGCGGGAACTAGGGCATGGGAAGGAGAATGAGGCACGCCTGCAAGGCTGACGTCCGAGCAGTTGCTAGGGCACAATAGGAAGAGGATAAATCATGGGATATTAAAATGGGATATTAATTTTAAAAATATTTTTTGCAACGATTTTGAAAATGTTGTTATGTAATGCCTATATCTATAGCAGCGGTTCATAAACTGTCACTATGAACTGCTACGAAAACATTAAGTTTTTGGTAGTGCTGTTTAGTTCTTAATAAGTTTGAGTTTATTTACTATGCTCAAGCTCGACTTGTTATACATTTTATAAGCTTTGAGCTCGGCATGATTGCTCGAGCTTGACTCAATTGTTGAGCTCGATTTCAATATACGAGCTCGAGTAAGGCTCGAGCTCGAACTCGTGGCTCGATAAGCTTGTTAACAAGTTGAGTTTGAGCTAGCCCGACTCACTTATATGGACCTCCCAAAAGGGATCTGCCAGCTACAGAGTGTAGATGGTATTCGATCGCACCATCCCGAGGGATAAAAATGATTGCAGGCATCCACGCTCTTTGCAAATGGGCCAATGGGAGGGCAGATTAGATCGCACATACAACTAACCATTAAGGATAGCGACTCTCACCAGCGCACCCTGATGGATAGTAATATATACAATCTGATCGTAATAATGAGTTTCCCCCACCCGATACATCAGCTTGAATGGGATTTATTTGATGGTGGAGTTTCATTTCCCACGGGCGTAAGCCCCCGTGGTTAATTACATCTTGAGCTTGGTTCCTGAGAAAACTCTCAATTAATGATCCAATATTATTCTTCCTATACAATGGGGATTGTCACACAAAGGGAGACTAGGAAGTTCCTACTAAAAAGGAAAGAAATTGTTCAAGTGGGCTTAGTCAACATACACGGGACATCTCAACATCCGGAGGGACTAAGGCAATTTAGGAGAGAAAGAAACTCATACACTCAAAATATGTAGAGGGGAAGGATAGAAGTGTTATCATCCATGTGACACAGATAAGTAGGATTTATAATCCATGAAGAGAAGGAATTTACTCACTATTTATGCACACTACGAGACACCCAATGTAGTAGCATTGAATCCTAGATCTAAGGTGGGTTTAGTGCTCTACCCAACACTAGCACCCATGTCCTAGCTAATTCACCTGGGCTTATATCCTGTCTGAAAAGAAATGCAGCTAACCACCTAAGCACATAAAATTCATACTATCCGGCCTTTATGAAAGATGGGTAGGTAGTTTGAGTATTTTGGAAGTAAGATCGACATCTAGAGAGTTCTCTAATTGGCATTGGACTTATGTAGGATGAATGCTCCTATAGCTAATGTAATTAAAGTTTTGATTTAGTTGGTTTCTAATGCGATACATGCTAGTTAAAAGATTTCAAATCAAATATACATAATATTTTAAAAACAAGCTTATATAAAAATAATTTTTTGGAAAAGACTGGGCCTCCCCATGCAGGTATGGCACTTCATCATCATAGCCCAGATTATTCGCACTCTACCCGCAGGCGGGGAGGTGTCTTATTAGAAGGAGGGAGAGAGATGCAATAATATGCATACGACCCCAAACAATTTTGGCTATTCCCTAGATCATTGAGTTCCTATATTATTTAATTCTTAAAATATTAATTTTTAATTATGAGTATAAAATATTTTTTTATCCTAAAGAGCCTAGGGAAATTTAGGCCATACACATGCGACAAAAGAAACTTAAAAAAAAATATAATTTCTACTGCGTAATCAATATAAATACATCGATATAAATCCACAAAAAAGGAAGAAAAAAAAGTCCACGGCAAGTGTCATATAAGTACAACCCAGGGTGTGCAGAAAAGTAATTGTGGTCAGGTCCCACCGACAATAACTTGGATTCTAATCCTAATGAATGACACAAGTTTTAAAAGCCAGCATTTCATCTTCAAGTCTTCGTCTTCAGGTGGATCATCCTTCTATGGATCATCTCCTTTTAGATTGTCTCTTTCGGGTCGTCTCCTTCGAGTTCCGCAAGATTTGTCTTCCAAAGGGGTACCCAAATGACTAAGAAATTCCCAATAAAGGGCCTTTCTTTTTCTCTTTGGGTACCTAGTATTTTAAATACCTCTCTTTTGAAAATTTTCACAACTTGATACAAATTACATCAAACTGCATTATTAGAAAAGATAAATTCTAGACTCTCCTGCATGGTTTTTCTAATAAAACATCTAAGCAATTTAATATACCACATCACAAGCAGTTATATATGTGCAAAAAAATAAATATGCTTGGTCATGCTCTTTTAATTTTAAGGGGGAGGGCTAAGTAGTCTCTCGAGCATCTATAAAAAATAGTATTAGTTTTAAAGCCTTAATGATTATTGCCCCCCTTTATTTTAGCACTGGATGAGCGTGACCACCTGCATAAGATTGGATTAATATAAAAGTGCCCCTAGCCCATGGGCAATCTAACGCACACATCATATCATAGGCAGAGTATAAAAAACACATCAAAAATAAATAATCATCATGACAAAGCGATCAAGGCAAACAACATACGTACCGCACACAGAACATCACAACACAAAAAGCAAAAAAAAGTAAACATCGGCCCTAATCCTAGAGCTAGAAGTGGTGCCATAGCAAATTTATGTATGTGTAGTAGGCTTGTGTGGCTTTGGATAGGTATTATGTCGGATATTTAGTTCGAGTTGCCTAGAGTTCAGATTTGTTGAAGGCCGCAAGGGGAAAGTTTAGTTAAAGTTTAAATATTAATAAATATGGGTCTATTTTAGTTAATTTAATTTATTAACCATTTTAATACTTAGGGTAATCATCTTGGAAGTTTAAATTATATTAGTCAATTTTGAAAGGTATCGGGTCCTCCTATCTACTAGGCTAAGGGGGGTCCAAAAGATTACTATAAGAAATAGGTTAGGTTTGGAGGTTCTAATATTTTAATTAAATATTAGGCCTTAAGGAAAGTAGTTAGGCTTTGAGTTTGCTAGATTTGAAGTTTTCTAGGCAAAGTTATGAATTTTGAAATTTTTCAAGCAATTGATGAATTATTAAAATTTGTCTAATAAGGGATATTTTAGGGGTTTTGATCCAAATCAACCCCAAACTGATTGGAATCATCCCCAAAAGTCATAAATGAACTAAAGAAGTGTTCCCAAATTTTTTGGGAAAATTTAAAATTTTAAATAAATTTTAATAATTTAATAAGAACAAAAGGTGATTTTTAATCAGGGTTAAATTAAGGTTCAAATTGAAGTTTACTTAATGGGCCTAATTATTTAATATTAAACATTAAATTTTGAAGAATTCAATATATTATGGATAATTTTCTGAATTGAAATTAATTTATTACAATTTTCTAAAGTTAACGAGGCTTATTTAATGGGTAAATTAGGGTTTGTTAATTAAGAGGTTTAAAGGGTCCTAAAAATTTCTATAAAATTCTAGGAGGTTTAGGATGTCACTAAGTTTGTGTTTGAAGTTTTCAAGTTATTTGGGGATCTACCCTAGCTCCTATAATTTTTCTAAGTTTGCTAGACTGGTCATTAATTATTATCCTTAGGGTATCGTTATGTTTAATGAGTTTAAACTAAATTTTGGACTAACCCTTAGATTAACATGAGTGGAAATGTATAAAAATAGTAAACACACCAATCCTAAGATTTAGGAGGGCCTAGGCTAAGTGTTCGTGCGTCCTATACATATAAAAGAAGAATAAATAAATAATTAAGCATGCTTATTGATGCGATAAGTGAATAATTGAGAGATTAGTGGATGATTGGAGCCCAATCATTCACTAATCTTCTCCCCCATGAATTCTATTTATAAGAATGATCTAAGTTTGGAATTTCATGAATGGATCTCCCAAAATTAGAGATTTAATAATAAATATAATTTAAAAAAATACTTAAAACACATATAAATGAATAAGTTTAAAATATGATAATTAAAAAATAATTTCATGCTCATATTTATGGAAGATCCACTGGCCACCCAAGAGAGGATTCAAAATGAGTTTGAAAATAATTTGTGTAATTTCAAAATAATTAAGATAATAATTACTTAAATATTATTTAAATAGTCAAATAATTGAGTAATACAAGAATCAGTCAGGAAAAAAAAATTGGATTATGAAAATAATTTTAAATGAAAATAAATAATTTTCTAAAAATTTCTAGTTATTATATGTCAAAATCAAATTATGGTGAATTATCAAAGTTTAAAACATTAAAAAATATTTTTAAATAATTTAAAATAATAAGTATTTAAAGATAATTATCAAATTATGTTAAATTAATTATCTTCTAAAATTTAAAGTAATTTATTAAAAAATAATGATTTCATAACTTTAAAAAAAGTTGAGTTTTAATTTAATTAATTATTTGTTAAATAATCTAAGTAATTAATAATTAAAAAACATATTTTAAAATAAGAAAATAATTATTTAATTTAAAATTAAAACACAAAAATTATCCTTTAATTTTTAGAATAACAACAACATCAAGCCTTTATCCCACTACGTGGGGTTGGCTTGATTTTTAGAATGATTTAATAAAATAATTTTTATAGATTTAAAAAATAGTTAAATTTTAAATCAATTAATCATTTTTTTAAATCAATTAATCATGAATTAGATATTTTAAGTAATTAATAATTTAAAGAAAATATTTAAAATAGGAAACATTTAAGATAAATAAATAAATAATAATAATAATAATACTCTAATATTAATGGAAAATATTTTATTTTTATAAAAATATTTAATTTAAAATTAATTTAAATATGAATTAAATACTTCAAATATGTTTAGTTAAATAATTTAAAATATATATGATATTTAAGGATAATTTTAATTTTAAAATAAAGAGCATAAAATCATGAAGAAAATGATATATTATATGTATTTTTTAGATTTTAAAAGAATTTTAAATTCATTTTTAATCCTTTTTAAAACAGAAAAAAGATTCATTCTCTCGATCGTGACGTCCAAATTTAATGAAATTTTAAAATTAGGTTAACATCATGAACATAAGGCATGGGGTGGTGTTTAAAAGCTCTAAAAAGTACTTATTAGAAAGCTATATAGATTTAAGTGTAGTGACCTAGATCTAAGATTTTTTGGTAAATTCTTACCGTTAGATCTTTGAGATCTTCAAACAGTTGAGCTTGTAAATTGTCCTCGTATATTTCTATAATTGAAAACTCATCCAAATGAGATATGAGTCGAGCTGGAGAAGCTTTGGAAAGTCCTTCTCAGTTCGTCAGAGATCTCGCCTTTGGCGAGGTGTTAACAGTGAGTTTGGCTTGGAGAAGAAGGGGAAGGGTTAGGGCAACTCTCACACGAAATCTCACGGCTTGGGAGTCTTTGGTGAGGGAGAAAAGGTCAAAAAGCAAGAGTCCGTCTCATTAAGCCCTAAAAGAGTATTTAAATGATCCAGACCTTAAATCCACGGTTAGGATTCATTCTAAGACTAATTAGGAGGGAATTGAGGTGATTTAGCTGTGGGTTTGATTGCTTGATTTATGAATAAATTTAAGCTCATATGAAGGAAAAAATAATTAAATTAAGCATATTGAATTAAAATCAAGCTCAAAATCAGATTCGATTCGAGCCAATTTGGGATTCAATTTGATTTGCTCAAATTAACCCAATTAAATTTAAATAAAATGACGACGCGGCTAAGGTGGGCTAATCGGGCTTAATCGAAATGGTCAAGTCTAATTCGACTAAATATGAGCTGATTCGAGCTCGAATTGGACTTGACAGAGTTTAATTAAATCAATCAAAGGCCTTTGAGGGCACTCGAACGAAAATCGAGGTCAACAACTTACACCTCTAGTCTTCACCATATTTTGGGACTAGAAATTTTCCACTCACTTCCCTTATTCTAAAATAATAATAATTACAATAATAATTTAATATTTTACTTTAAATTATATTAAGATGAACTTCAAGATCATCCTATTTATATTAAGATTAGTGATATTCAAAATATTATGCATAAAAGTACTAAGCAAAGCATTAATGAGATGATATTGACATTATATTTCGATGTGTATTACAATTAGGCTTTATTTGGGACTGGTATTTTTACTGTTTTTTAAAATAATTTTTTAGTATATAAATTAAACTTGTATCAAAAAGTTGTTTTAAGAAATAGTAACAATAAAAAACGTCCCAAATGAAACCTTAGACATAATAAAATTTTAAGATTTAAGTAATTTTGTAATTTTGTTGATTAATGATCAGAGAATGTGCTCGGGCAATAAATATTTTGACATATTTTCCTACAAATGTGAGTTCTAATTAAATTTTTTGTACAACATGCACAATATTAATTTTCACAAGCATTTTATTGATTTATTTATTTTTTAAATCACGTTAAAGTTTTTTGTTTAGTTATAATTAAGAATAATATTATTAATACGGATATAAATTAATTATAACCATAATTTCATAATAAAATAGCCATTACTTTTTGTTTGAATATAATAGTGATATAACTAATGAAAACGATTAGTAGAAGATCAATATATGAATATAGAATGAATTTGTATAACCTATTTAAAAAAAATCTGGAATTTAATAATTTATTTTAAGAGAAAAGTAAATGTAGAATAAAATTTCAATATTCTTGTGATTCCAAATCTAATTTATTTTCAATATATTTTGAATATGCTCAATTCATGTGAATTTCAAATATATCGCTATTGCAAAGTGTTGTTGGCCATTGCCATCGTGTCCGCCATATCTACCATCGATTATTAGTTGTCATTGATGTTGTCCATCTACCTCGCCGCTATTGTCGTCTACTTTTTTAGTGAATTAATGTTAAATCAAACTAAAAAAAAAAAGAGAGAGAGAGAATATATTTGCATTACAGTCAACCTTCTAGTATGCTTATGATCAATTGGGTTAGGTTAACCAAATTAGAATGCGATGTTAATTTCATATCATGTTTGAAGCTATCAGAGAAATTGAACTCACCTAAGAATTGAAGTAATCCAAGAACATGACCATATTTCAAACTTGACGCCATTATAGAATGCAAACTCATCCCAAATTTAAAGTTGTTGAAGACTTAGAACTCACATCATGCTTGAAATCGACATGAAGTCATTATATGTTGTGAAGTTATGAGAGAATTTGAATTCATCTTAGGTTAAAGTACATGGAGAGACTAAACTTATGGCATACTTGGAGTCATTAGACACTTTGAACTATTTGTAACTTGAAGTTAACGAATAGTTTGAACTTGTGTCAAAATATCTCACAAGTTCGGCCAAAGCCAAGGCTGGTTCAGTTTAGGCAAAGGTATGCGTTTTCTATAGCTGATGGGCCCAATAGTTCATTAGGTTTATACAAGATGATTGTTCTGCTGAGGCTGGTTGGGCCCAAAGTAGCCTAGCCCAAGAAAATGGGCTAATAGTGTTATGGGAATGAAAATGGATTTTGTGTTATTCTAGCTAAAGATTTTATTGTTAAACGAGTAAGCATTACAAACTTCCAACCAAAGATGTTAACTTTTAAGGAAATTACACTTTTAATCCAAATCATTATATGTATAATCTTTAAAATCTCTCTTTCTTATTTTTCTTTATATAAAATAGCCCACATTATTTAGGAAGAGGCTTGATCCTCAACCTTAAAATTACAAGGAATTGAAAAAAAAATGTGAAGATATTTTGATACAAAACTTATCAGGATATAACTCAATTTTTTTAATATTTATATTGAGATTAGTGTATAAAATATTTGAAATTATATTAATTTTAAATTATATTAACTGTTTTAAAGCCCTTCATATATAATACATTTTAAATTACGATATTTGGATATAATTTTTTTTAGTGGTTTTTTTTGTATTCTTTCATTCAAAATTTTTTTAAGCTATAGTCATTTGTATATATTTTGCTATAAGTCTAACTAGCACCTTTGATATTTTGGTATGTCAATTCCTAGCTGACAGAGGAGCAGTCTATGTAGAAGATAGGCTTGAAGGCAGGCTAGAAACTAGATTTTTTAAATCCATTTTTCTAATTTCTAAGTAGTTTATAGACTTTATAAAGAAAAATGATATCATGCATCAAAATATGTTCTTTTTTTAGAGTATTTTGAATGCTTAAGAAAACATGCAAAAAAAAATTATTATAAATTTTAAATTAAAACAATAAAATTTACTTTTTACAACATAAGTTTAGTTTAAAACAAATAAATTGACTTTTAAGGCATGTCATTTATTTAAATGATTTAGATTTATTAGCCTTTCTAAGTTAACAATTTATAATTTAAAATTTTTTAAATATAAACTCATATTTAGATAGTTTTTAATGTAAATTTTGATTTTATATGTGTGTGACAAATATGAAGAAATACATTATTTTATGCTATTTGTAAAATTAAGCTTATTGCACTACTCAATTATGACCAAATTTATCAGCTCTTAATTGAGTTCACTTAACTTTTTTTTTAATGCATAAACATTTTTTTCTCTACTTAATTAATTTATGTTGAACATTTGCATTTGCTCTTCTTAACATAATTGAACTTAAGCAATAAAACCCACATAATCTATCATTTTGCCCTCCACAATTATTAGATGCATTAATCTTCTAAGTAGTTTTAAATAGAATCAATATGGCCAAACAAAACCCATTGTTTCGTCTTCAAATAATTTTTATTTCCTCCCAAATATTATAAATGTTATTCTCATTTAAGAATATCATTTTACTGTAAATTTGCAAGCAAACAAGTTTCCAGAAGGACTATTCATTGCTAAGATTTTAGGATTTTGTAGTTGTTATTTTGAGCTTTAGTAACAGTTAAAAACATCGATGAAAAATTTGTAGTGGTTTTCCAATAGTTATTAAACTTCCAATAGTTACCAGACCATCGTGTTTGCTTTTTGCTATAAAGGCATGTCGCTGTGATTTTGGTATTTTCGTGAAAATTTTATTTTGACATATTAATATCTCGTAGTGGCTTTAACTCTTAGAAAAATAGCAACTGTTAAATTCATTACAATTCTAAACCCAAATTTAAATGAAAGATTTTATCAATGGTTATAACTACTGCATTTCTGTGATACGTGAATGTTGCAGCAACTATACCCTTTTCTCATGTACTTCTCAAATCTTCCAAAAAAACTAACAATCAAGAGTATGCATGAAGAACATGGAGACATAAATTTTGATGTTTTTCTCTCCATTTCATGTTATTAGCTTAAGAGAACATCTTTAAAATATATTATATCTAGCAATTTGCTTACACTCTGATGTTACATAATCTTTGGATGGATTTAAAATTTCTGATCGTTGAAATAATTGGGGAGAAATCAGATGATTAAATTTAAGTCATTATAACGCGGTCTATAGAAGAGTCATATTGAGTGTGATTAAATTGAGAATTTTAGAAAGAAATTATAACAAAAGAATAATAAATAATTTGAAAAATGATTATGGGAGGTGGACAAGACCTATTGAGTATAAGGCAAAGAAAAATAATCATAAATTTATTTGGGCATTAACAATATAGGGTATATGATAACAACTAAAAAAAAATTAATGCAAAATGAATAATAAAGGATAGAATAGAGGTTACATGTAATATAAAGTGCTTTTTCTTAATTAGATTTAGGCTTCGTTTGGGACGGCTTTTTTACTGCTTTCTAAAACGGAGTTTTAATACAAAATTTTTTATTTTTGTACTAAAACTCCGTTTTAGAAAGCAATAAAAAAGCCGTCCCAAACAAAGCCTTAGACTTCTTTTAAGAAAAATTCTTACTACTTTATCTAGTACAAAAATTTCATGAAAGTAACAAAAAACTAGTAGCCAAAAGTTATCCCGACCAAAACTTTAACATCTCTAGAAGCAATTAATAGGATTGAATTGAGAATAAAAGGCTTAAATTTGATCCCAAATAATTAAGATATAGCTAATAATGATAATGATATTTTCTTTTCTAATTTTATATATAGTTTTTTGTTTTTTTATTTCTTGCATGTTTCAAATTGTAGATTTTTCACCATAGGTTAGTTTTGTTGTATTTACATCTTTTATCATAGTTAACTCTTCCAGAGATTCACCTTTGCAATAATTTCAGTTTATTTGACTTTCATCATCTTGTTCCTACTGCTTTAGCTACAATACTGATGTTAAAGCTTTTTTAGAGGAGAGGCAATGGACAAATATATGAAGGTATTATGAATTGTGCTTCTATCTATATGACTATTTAAACATTGAGGTTATCTCTACTACAATAAGTCTCCATTTCCTTTGTGTGCTCGTAGAAGTAGTTTGAGAGTTCTTTAAACCTTGGTTATCTAATCTTTGTAGTCTGAGACTAAACTTATAGCATATTTGAAGTAATTAAAAACTTTGAACTATATTTTTTAACTTGAAGTTAACTAATAGTTTGAACTCGTGTCAAATTAGATGTCATCATAGTATCTTAATTGGTATTAGGCTGGAAGTTGTCAGTCAGAAATCCTAAACTCATCTCATGGTTGTAGTCCCTGAAGAATTCGAATTTTACCGAGCATTAAAAGTCAGCATAAAGCCTAATTAGTCACACACTCAAAGTCTTCCTAATACGAGTTTAACTTTTATATTAAATTTACCAACAATTGTACTCATATCTAAAAAAGAGTTCAGCTTATCAATTGAACTCATAAAGAATTGAAATCATCAAAATAAAAATTCAACTCCTCGCTTAAACTCATTAATTGAAGTTTTCCAAAGAAGAGTTTATCTCATTAATTGAACTCATCTAAGAAAAAGTTCAACTCATTCATTAAACTCATCAATTGAAGTCACTTAAATATCTAGAGCTACTTCCTTCCTTGCAAATGCATATCCAAAATACCAAGCTGGGCTAAGGCCTAAGCAGTTTCAGTTTAGGCAAAGCCGTGCGGTTCCTATAGGTGATGGGCCCAATAGTTCATTAGGCTTATACAAGATGATGTCCTGTTTGAGACTCGTTGGCCCAAAGCAACCAAGCCCAAGATAATGGGCTGATAGTGTCTTGGGAATGAAAATGGATTTTGTGCTATTCTAGCTAAAGATTTTATTGTTAAACAAGAAATCATTGCTATTCTAGCTGTTAACTGTTAAGAAATTACACTTTTAATCCAAATTATATGTATAATCTTTAAAATCTCTCTTTATTATTTTTCTTTTATAAAATAGCCCACATCATTTAGGAAGAGGCTCCATATTCTTTCTTAAAATTATAAGGGATTGAAAAGAAAAATGTGAAGAAAATATGATGGTATTATGATACAAAACTCATCAGGATATCCCTAAAAAAATTTTATATTTGTATTGAGATTAGTGACAAAAATATTTAAAATTGTATTAATTTTAAATCATATTCACTTTTTTAAAGCCCTTCATATATAATACATTTTACATTACGATATTCTGACATAATTTTTTTTGGTGATTTGTATGTATTCTTTCATTCGAAATTTTTTTAAGCTGTAGTCATTTGTATACATTTTAATAAAGAAAAAGGGTATCATGCATCAAAATATATTTCTTTTTTAGAGTATTTTGAATTCTTAAGAAAAAATGCAAAAAAAAAAAAATAAATTCAAAAAATTTACTTTTTGCGGCATAAGTTTAGTTTAAAACAAATAAATTGCTTTTTAAGACATGTGATTTATTTCAATGATTTAGATTTATCAGCCTTTTTAAGTTAACAATTTTTTTAAAATTTTTAATATAAATTTATATTTAGATAATTTTTAATGTAAATTTTTATTTTATGTGTGTGTCATAAATATGAATAAACAAATTATTTTATGCTATTTGTCAAAATAATCTTATAGCACTACTTAATTATGACCAAATTTATCAGCTCTTAATTCGATTCACTCAACCTTCTTTTAATGCTAAGCATTTTTTTCTCTGCTTAATTAATTTATGTTAAACATTTGCATTTGATATTCTTAGCATCATTGAACTTATGCAAAAAAACCCACAAAATATATCATTTTTCCCACCACAACTACTAGATGCATTGCTCCTCTAAGTAGTTTTAAATAGATTCAATATAGCCAAACAAAACACATTGTCGCCCTCGAATTATTATTTTTTTCTCCTTCCAAATATTTTAAATGTTATTCTCATTTAAGAATATCATTTGACTGTAAATTTGGGATTTTAGGGTTTTGTAGTGGTTATTTGGAGCTTTAATAACAGTTTAAAACTCTGTGAAAAATCTTATAGTTATTTTCCACTATTATTAGACTTCCAATAGTTACAAGACCATCCTATTTGCTTTTTGCTACATAGGCATTTCACTGCATTCTATGGAAAAATATTTTGGAGTATTAATATCTCGTAGTGGGCTTTAACTATTAGAAAAAAAATAATAACTATTAAAATCATTGCAATTTTAGCATTATTGTAGTGGTTAAACTTATTGTAATGCTAAAATAGATGATAATTATAGAGGTTATAATCGCTAAAATCCAGAAATAAATTAATAATTTTAGCAATGTTTATAACTGTTGCAATTCTGTGATACGTGAATGTTGCAGCAGCTATA
This sequence comes from Dendrobium nobile, assembly GCA_022539455.1. Lineage (NCBI taxonomy): Eukaryota > Viridiplantae > Streptophyta > Magnoliopsida > Asparagales > Orchidaceae > Dendrobium > Dendrobium nobile. Next base: position 27,837,367 of record CM039731.1, read on the forward strand.
ACCTTTTCTCATGTACTCTCCCAAATCCTCAAAAAAAAAAAAAAAAAAAAAAAAAAAAAAAACTTACCATCAAGAGCATGCATGAAGAACAATAAAGACATAAATTTTGAATGTTTTTCCCTCTATTTCATGTTATTAGCTTCAAAGAACATCTTTCAAATATGTTATATATCTATCGATTTGCTTGCACTCTGATTTTACATAATCTTTGGATGGATTTGAAATTCCTGACCATTGAAATAATTGGAGGGGATTTAGAAAATTAAATTTAAGTTATTATAGCGCGGTCTATATAAGAGCCATATTGAGTGTGATTAAATTGAAAATTTTGATAAGAAAATGTAACAAAAGTAGAACATACATATTGAAAAATGATTATGGGCGGTGGACAAGACCTATTAAGTATAAGGCAAAGAAAAAGTATCATAAATTAATTTGGGCATTAACAATTTAGGGTTGATGATACAACACTTTAAAAAAATTTATAATTTTAATGCAAAATGAATAAGAAAGGATAGAACATAGGTTATTTGTTATATAAAGTGCTTTCTCTTAATTAAATTTAGGCTTCTTTTAGGACAGTTTCTTACTACTTTTTCATGTATAAAATTTCTTTATAGTAATGAAAAAATAATAGGCAAAAAGTTATCCTAAACAAAACTTTAACATCTCTAGAAGAAATTAATAGGATTTAACTGAGAATGAAGGATAACATTTGATCCCAAATAATTAAGATATAGCTAATAATGATAATGGCATTTTATTTTCTAATTTTCTATACATTTTTTTTGTTTTTTTGTTCTTGCATGTATCAAATCGAAGATTTTTCACCATATGCTATTTTTTTTTCTTGCATTTACATCTTTTAACACAGTTAACTCTACAAGAGGTTCACCTTTATAATAATTTTAGTTTATTTGACTTGTGTCATCTTGTTTGTGCTACTTCAGTTGCAATACTGAATCTTAAAGATTTTGAAAGGAGAGGCAATGGAGAAATATATGAAGGCATTTTGAACTATACTTTATCTATATGCATATTTAAGCGTTGAGGTCATCTCTACTACAATAAGTCTCAATTTCCTTTGTGTGCTCGTAGAAGCATGTTGACCTCTTTTTTCTATGAGGTCACTCTTAACTCCTCCCTGAGTCCTAAATCTTAGGATTTTCCTAGTTCATAGCCCTTAGGCTCAATCCAAATCTTAACTCAATCTAAACCCAGAACTCTTAGGCTAAAGACTTAGGTCCTAAAGCCCTTTCTAGGTGATTTTTTCCATCATCTTGAAACCCAATCTTTAGGCATTTGATTCAGGGTCTGTCAATTTAACATTGACGTGACATGTCTCTAGTGTCAACCCTCCAAATTTGAACCCAATTGGAGTACTCTAACCTCATAAACTTAATCAAACTCCAAATATTGCAGAACCTTTAAATATTTACAATCAATGCCATTTGGCCTTTCACCTAGTGGAATTTGACTTTGGAGCCCCCTCCAAATCTTTTGATCACTCCTAATACCTTGATATTGACTTGTTAAGCAATGATCTACATCTTTTTAGATTCAATTTGACCCAGAATTGACTTGAGACCAAAATGACCAAAATGCCCTTAAATGGGGATTTTTGAACTTTTGGCCTAAATTCAACTTGATTTGAATTATCAACCTTTGAAATATCCTTCAAATGTCATTCCAATGAATCCTAAATGACTTTAGGAACACATTGAACCCAAACTTACTCTTTGGTTTGACCTAGTTGACCAAGTCAATCATGGTTGACTAAATCAACCCTTTAACCCAACACTTGTCAATTTTAACCATTCTAGTGATTTTGAATCAATTCAACCCATCAAAATTGGTCAATTATACACCCTTGACTTCAAATTTCTTGGCATGATGTCTTGTAGCACTCTTGACCTCCCTCATGCACATCCTAGTCACCATTGACTAGTCAACAAGTCAATGGGTCAAAAACAACCCTTGAAATGAGACCATAGCTTGGCCACCTCATCATCCCATAAAGCAAACCCTTTCTCCAATCCAAAATCTCCTTTTTGACTGATGGGAATATGCTTTTTTCCTCCCTAATTGATCATTAAACAAGCTCTATTAACCAAGCCAAGCATTGGTTCATCCAAATGGGGGAAAAAGGTGTGGTCTCTCTTCACATGGACCAAGAGATGTCACTCTCAACCACCAACCCTATTCCCTAGCTTTGGGCAGCATAGGGGACACTTGTCACTCATCCAAAACCACTCCAAATCAAATCTCAACCATCCAATCCAAAAGCCAAAGATAAAGTGGGTGAAAACTTGACCTAAGGGGGCTTCTTCATCATTCCCTTTGATATGATCAAAAATCTCCAAAAACTCCAGCAGCCCCCAACCTTCTAAGAGCTCCTCCTACACACTCCAGCACATTTCAAGTCCTTCCCAAGCTTTTCCCAACCATTTCCAAGCCTCAAATCACTATTTTAGTCAGGAGAGAGCATTCTAGAGAGAGAAAGAGGACTTTCCAATATAACTTTTGATCCAGCAAGATCTAGCTTTTGGAGTCTTCAGCAAAGTTGTAGAGGATTGTTGCAGCTTTCCAACAAGTCAAAAATCGCAAAAATCCGACGGTTGGATCGTACGTTATGCTCATTTTAAGGGTAAATTTCAATTTGAAACTGTAGCGATTTTACAATGAATGGAGCCTCCAAACTCCAGGCATTGTAAGATCATATTGCCCTCTACCTACAGTTCAAATTTCATACAATTTCGTTGAGTATTTTGAAAGATATGAGCGTTTAAAGATTTCTATTCAAAATGAACTAGAGAAGATCTGGACCGTCCGATCGAAGATCAGACGGCTCAGATCTGGGTATACCGTGCTGCTTCCTCCAGGTTTGAACGTGGGTCATCCCACGGTCTGGGAGGGTGACGTGGCGTCAAGCCACGCCGCCACGTCACCGTCAGCTGATTTGACCCAAATCTGAATAAAAAATGTTTTAAATGCTCCAAATCTTTCAAAATTCACAAAAAATCAAGTTCTCCACCAAATGGGGCGTTCTTGGACTCGTTGGAAAGATAATCTAATGTAGTATATAATAAAATTCAAATTATATTGATTTAATTTCTGTATTGTGAGATATTTGACTTTATTTGAATTTAATTTATTACAATTTTCTCACAATCCAGTGATCAAACGAAGCCCAAATTTTGGTGGATGATTATTAAGTATCTTAGGCATGTTTAACAATTTTTCTAGGTTCATATGCTCAATAGATTTCTATGATATGAATTTTTAAGGTAAAGGGTCTATTTTGGACCCTAAACTTTGAAAATTCATGACTCCTTAGGGTTTTAGTATTTTGCTGTGATATTTTTGTGGTATGATTAAATTTATGTCAGGGTTAGACACACCAAGTTTAATGCCTATTTGAATAGTAGAGACACCTATCAAAAATAATTAAGGAAATGTCTAGAAAATTTAGAAAATTCATAGGGGATTGTACACACATCCAATAGGGATGAAACTTTAACATAGTAAACATAGTGACATCAGATACCTTAGGTTTAAATTTTACTCAATTTGGAGCTCATTAGGTCAGAAAATTGAGCATGTCAAATTTCAACCTCTTTAAAGACTTAGAAAATTCAATAAATCATCATAAATTTATATTAATTCCAAAAAATATCCATAATACCACTAATCAACCATATTTCAACTCTTAATCATTGAAAATTTAAATTACTTTGATTTGACATTAAAATCCACTTTAATTTAATTTTAATCAAAATCAATGTTTAATTAATTTTAATTAATTAAAAATTATTAAAAATCCCAAAAAATCTTTAAACACTTGCTGATCTCTCCTTAGATCATTTCTGATCTTTGGAGTTAATTTCAAGAAGTTTAAGACTTATTTGGGTTCAAATGATTAAAAGGGTCCTTAATTAAAATAATTTAATAATTCCAATAAATACCCAAACTTCCAAAATTTATAACTAATTGTAAAAAAATTCCAAATCAATCAAACTCAGTGGCTAATAACTTTAATTAAAATCTAGTATTTTTCAAAAATTTCAAACCCTCAAAATCTGGTCAAAGTCAAAAAGTTAACATTTTGGTCAACTCTACGTCTTAATTGGGTTAAAACTTCTAAAAATCATAACTTTTCATAGAAAACTCCAAATTGAGTGTGCCACCTGTCTAACAATGCATAATTAGGTCTAGTATTTATTAAAAATCTGAAACCTTTAAGATTAACTCTAATTTTGAATGTCAAATTTTGACCCCTTAGTTAGCATATCCGGATAGCTTTAACAATTTATTAATTCTCTTAAATCCCAAAACTCTCCCAATAGGTTAATAAAATTCTTAACCAACCCATTAAAAATCAGCAAGAAACCCTTTCTAATATTAATTCATGCCTCTTAATTACAACAAACTTAAAGTAGCTTAATCAACCCCGATTGCTACTGGGTAACCCAGGCCTACGAGGCTATTAGCTTAGCCCCAAGGAAGGTGAAATAAACTTCACGACCTCGGTGTGAAAAAAAGGTAATAATCAATTAACTTTTAAAATATATTTAATTAAAATTCTTAATCTGTTAATACTTAAACTTTAATTGAAATCCCCCTATTAAGCCTTAACAAACTCAGAATTTTAGACAACTTTAATTAATCACCCAGCCTAGGATCTACCACTGCCACACGACCTTTTACACACACTTTAGATGCTGTGCTAGGACAACCAACTCTAGATCTAGGTTAGGCCGGTGTTTACTTTACTGCTGTGTGCCGGATTTTTCGTAGTTTTCACTGCATGTTGTGGATGAAATTACTTTGCTGTGTCTGCTTACTTTTTATGTACTTTGTGGATGGATTGATGTGTTTGGTGATTAGATTACCCTTAGGTTAGGTACGATCTGGGTGTTGACACAGCTTTCTGCAGGTGGCCACGCTCATGTAGGGCAATAAAAAGGGGGCAAATAAAAAAAATGCATAAATATTATAAACTCTTTGCACAGGTGCTTCAGCTGCTAAAGCCCCTAAATAAAAAGAGCGTGGCCAGTGTGTTTACTTTTTTTTCTACACATATATAACTGCTTGGGAATAACTGCTTCTTATTTATTAACTGCTTAGGATAACCCTGCAGGTGAGTCTAGTTTTAATTTTCAAGAAAATGTAATTTGTATAATTATTAAGTGTTGTGAAAGTTAGCTTTGAGTTGGGATATATAAGTCCAAAGCTTGGACTCCAAAGAGAAAAGGATGCCCCTAAGGGGAGTAGACCTTTTCTATTTGGAGATCCAAATTTGGGCCACACTCCTCCCTACCCAAAGAGGAAAGAGTGGCCTTCCCCTTAAAGGAAGTGCCCTCTTATCCATTTGGGTAGTCCAGTACGAAGAATCCAAGGAGCTTGAAGCAAAAGGAACCCAAAGAAGAGCAAGACTGAAGATTTGAAGATTGAGAATATCCCACTCAAAACTACTTGTGTCATTACTAGGTTTAGAATCCGGGTTGTTGTCAGTGGTGCCCGGCCACTTTACTTTCTGTAAAATTCTGGTTTGTAATAAGTAGGGCAACTTTGCCTATGGACATTTATTGATTAATTAATTTATATTTGATGTGTTGAATTGATTGCCTTCAAGATTGCCTGTTTTTCTTAGTTTTTTTGGCGATTGTGTGCCGCTTTTGTTTTCGCCTGGATACGTGAGGCTCGTGAGGGTGTGAAAGATTTATACTCATAATCTTAAATGTCTAAAATTTTAGCGAGTCTAAATAACATAGAAAGATAACGAACTTAGAAAATTAGCCAGGGATCGACCCCGGGGTCGCATGCATATTTCTGCATTATTCTTTCCTTGTTTTAGACCCTTCCCCGCCTGCGGGTAGAGTCCGGATAGTCTGACCTATGAGGACGAGGTGCCGGACCTGGGGAAGTCCAGTCTTCTAAAAAATTATTTTCTAAGCCTGTTTTTAAAATTTTAAGCATATTTGATTTGAGATTGTTAACTAGCATGCATTGCATTAGAAACAAATTAAAAGAGTCAAAAGCTTAATTTCATCAATTTTAGCATTTTAGCACCCAACATAAGTTAAATGGGCCAATTAGAAAAATCTAGATGTCGGCCCCAACTCTCCAAATCTTTAAATAAAACGTCCCTACCACTCTTTCATAAAAGATCGGACTCATCTCTTTTAAATCGATTAGGTGATTAGCTGGCTCCCCAATCCAGGCCGGGGTAAGTCCAGACCTTGCACTGCATTAGTTAGGATCGGATGACTATGGTCCAGTGTCCAAAATAGATTTAGGATTCGGGGCAGGTCTTTGATTATAAGACCCCAAATTTCGGGAATATAGTCCCAAATTTCTAATAAAATGCTCAACTCAAATTAAATCTTCTTTTAATCCTAAAACATAAAGCTCAACGCTTAGATTAAGTTGGGACACTTCCGGATGGTTCTGGAATCTCAAAGTGTCCCCTACCTTTCTTCCCCTGACTCTATTAATAACTGCTCAATCTTGATATATTCCCTTTTGAGTTTCCAAAATTCATCTCTCTTTTTGATATCACTCCTAGAAAATCTAACAAAATTTTGCCACTATTTTAATCGAGAGTTTTCGTAGGGAACTTTGTCTTCCTACGATGTAATTAACTACGAGGGCTTGCGCTCGTAGGAGGTTTAGAACCACACACTCACCTGATTTCAAAAATTGATTTTTCAAAATTCATATTGGATTCTTTTGGGAAATATCAAAAGATGATTGTTATTATCACATTCAAAAGATTATCATTGAATAGCGTTATCTCCCTTTGGGGAGATACATCTTTCTTTGATAAGGCTTTGGATGTGAACCTAACGATCACACTTCTTGAATATTGTAGCTGGATATTTAGTTGAACCTCATTTTGACCCTTCGGGGCCATATGAATTTCTCTTTAGCATCCGATCATAATATTCAAGATGAATTTCATAATTCTAAATCTGAACGTCATTATGAAATTTTATTTTCATCTTTCGAGGTGATATATTCTTTCTAACGAGATGATTCGATTTTAGAATTAGAATTTATCTAACTCCCAAAGAAAACCAATATTTTTTAAAACATGTTTTCAAAATTCCACCAACAAAAAAATGGCACGCCCGGTGGGACTAAATCTCTCTCTCCATCTTTAATATTGGCAAAATTTTGTCTCATCGGTAGTCTTAACTACCTTTCTTCTGTTGGTCCCTCTACCCATTTCTTTCTTGGGTGAGTGTGGCCAACATCAAAAAGATAAGACCTGTCAAACAGAGAGGTGAGCGAGAAAACCTTTATCCAAGTCGGGCTTTGACATTTTGCCTCCAAGTTAATTGGTAGTGCGAAAGAGTCAAGTCAAATTCTTTAACATCTTCATAAATGTTACAAACTTGCATATCCAATTAAATCTCGAGTATGCTAAGTTTCACATTCTATGGATGACCCTTCAGTCTCAAGATCAAAATTCAACCCTTTATCTAACTCCAGGCTTTGACATTTTTGCCCCTAAGTTAATTGGTGGAGTGAAAGGGTCAATCCATACCTTAAGGTCTTCATGTCAATTTTGTAAACCTGCATATTCGAATGAAATTCAATATGTTGAGTTTCATAATTTGAAGAAGATCTATTATTTTCAATCCTAAAATTCAAATCTTCTCAATAAAATGTAGGCTTTGACATTTCACCCCAAGTCAATTGGTGGAATGAAAGAGTCAAGCCCAATCCTGGGGATTCTTCATATCAATTTCGTAGACCTGCATGTTCAAAAAAAAAATCTTACATGTTGAGTTTCAAAATTTGAAGAAGATCCATTTTAACTTCAACATTAAGGTCAAATTTTCTCAACCAAATCTAACCATTGACATTTCATTCCTAGTTAGTTGGTGGGATGAGAGACTCAAGCACAACTCTTGAGATCTTCTTATCAATTTTGCAAACCTTCATGTTGAGCGAAAACTTAATATTTTGAGTTCCAAAATTTGAAGAAAATCAATTGATTTCAAGATTCCAAATCCATTTCAAAATCAATTGATTTAAATCACCTTTCCTTAATTCAAGAAAATCAAATGTACTCAAAAGGCTATAAAGATTGTTGAATCAGAAGCGTTAAGAGTAAGTCAAATTTGAGGCTAGTGGAGGGTTCATTGCTTCTCTCACATACCCCCCTCTTTGGTGGAAGCCACTCTCACCCTCTTCCTCATACTCAAGGAAGGGAGGTTGTGAGAATGATAGCGTGATATCCACTTTACCCTTTTGACTATTGTACAGAAAAGATCTACCAAATCTAAATTGAACAATCAACAGTAATAGATCATAGGCCCCTAGTTGAGGGTTATGACCCATCCACTCTACTAGATGAAGTTTGGTTGCGTTACTACACATGCCCCATTATATCATCTATAGAGGAGGAGGTGCAGAAACCACCCAGGGTGCCACTCTCATAATTGCTAGGTCACCAGTAATTAGGGAGGGGAATAATGATTGATTTGAGATCTTATCAGATAGTGACACCATTTGAATTTAACTTCTAAAAGGGGTCCTATCGCGATAGATCCTTGGATTGAAATGATGCAGCACTAGTTAGGGGTAGTGCAGACCCCACAACAATCTCTTTCTTTTAAGAGATTGTGGAAGTATAATTTACATTGATTGGGTCTTGCCACCTGGACTTGCTATTTTGAAGGAAATCATATTATTTCTCAAGTGTAATGGGTCCAAATTTTTTTAAGATAGTTGATCATTCCTTTTAATGAAAATTGACCTCTACTTTAAATCAAAAATAGGAGAGAATTGTGGTTGACCCCACTAGAACTTTAAAGGCCCTTCCCTCCCGCCACTTCTGCGGGTCGATTTGATTTTGAATTAAAATTTATATCAAACTTAAGTTGATTTTTGAAATGAAAATCTTCTCAGTCCTCTCGCGATTTATCATCTTATAGGCTTCTCTTGCATGTTCTAAATCTATTCAATGATTTTCAAAGTCAAGTTGATATTTTCTTATCAAAAGATTAGGTCCAATTTGGGGATTATTCTTCCTTGGATAAGAGAATGAATTTCCTTCTCTTATACTTGCGATGTAATCCTGGATTAAAAAAAAGAGCATTTATTTTAAGGTTTTAAAGAAAGTGAAGCCTCTTGTTAAAAAGAAAATTCAAAGGATGCACAAAGTGCATTAAAAAAAAATTCAAAATCAAAAGAAGCGTAAAGTGCGCCAAAGAAATAAAAAGGTGTGCAAAGCACGTCACCAAAAAAAAAAGTGAAAGAGGCTTCCTTCTTTTTAAATCCTTAAATCTCAAAGAGCCCTATCATATTTAATAGCTTGACATTGAAAAATCTTGAATCTAGATTTATTGTCATGCATAGACAATCTATTAGATAAAAAATTCTATGCAAGAGAATTGAAAAGATTAAATTTCTCTATTCAACTTAAACTTTTTTTGAAATTAATTTTAATTCAAAATTTCTATAAGGGAGAACCTAGTTCAGTTTCTATGAAACTTGATCTGGGTCAACAAAATCCAAAACTTTAACTCTTTTCGGGTCAATTGGAGTCACTCGACTTTTCACTATACTTTTAAATTTGTTCCCACTTGTCGTTCTGACAGGGTCCAAATGATTAAGAGGAAATTTTCAATAAAAAGAATGAATATTCTATTCTTGATAAGAATTCAAAACCTATTCTTGAGAGATACATGTGAATCCTTAAATATAGGCATCATTTTTTTTTAAAATCCAATTTGTGAAATAACACTCTATATTGGGTCCAAGCTTGTTCTCATATGGAGGTGTGTTTTACAACCCTGGAAATTGATTTTCAAAATTGAGTCACAACTAAGTAGAGTGCCTGACTCCAATTGGAGGATCTCGAAGGCCTTGAAGAAAGTTGTTTTGAACTCAATAAAATTTGAAATTATATAAGTCACGTATGATTCAAGCTCGTAATAAAATTATGTTACCTCAGAACTTTCCTGGTAGGAGACTTGGTTATAGTCCTTTGGAGACCAATTTTAGTCCACCATAAGATCAATGGAAGCTTTGAATCATTGTTGACTGGATCGTCCACCTTAGAGATGATCTATAAGGAAGGTTCATGGCAATGGATTAATTTTGAAGATACCACCACATGCTTTCTTTCATTTGGGCGGTTCTTTAAGAAGTCTCATGCCTAATGAGGATCAAATTAAACATCAAATTCACCCCTTCAAATTCAAAGAAATCAAATCAAATTCAAAATCATCAATCAATTTTTTTAGTTCTCTTTTCCTTAAGGTTAGGTCCTTCCTTCCCTTAGGATTAGACCCACTAGTGGTGGAGTACGCCCTCTGTGGCACCATCCTGGCTTTTACCTGTGGATCAGTGGTGGAGTACGCCCTTCATGGCACCATCCTGATTCTCGCCTGCTAGTGGTGGAGTACGCCCTCTGTGGCACCACCCTGGCATTTGACTTGGGGATTAGTGGTGGAGTACGCCCACTGTGGCACCATCCTAATTCACACCAGCTAGTGGTGGAGTACGCCCTCTGTGGCACCACCCTGGCTTTTGACTTGGGGATTAGTGGTGGAGTACGCCCTTCGTGGCACCATCCTGATTCACACTTGTTAGTGGTGGAGTACGCCCTTCGTGGCACCATCCTAACATTTGACTTGGGGATTAGTGGTGGAGTACGCCCGTCGTGGCACCATCCTGATTCACATTCGTTAGTGGTGGAGTACGCCCTTCGTGGCACCATCCTAACATTTGACTTGGGGATTAGTGGTGGAGTACGCCCTTCGTGGCACCATCCTGATTCACACTCGTTAGTGGTGGAGTACGCCCTTCGTGGCACCATCCTAACATTTGACTTGGGGATTAGTGGTGGAGTACGCCCTTCGTGGCACCATCCTGATTCACTTTCGCTAGTGGTGGAGTACGCCCTTCGTGGCACCATCCTAGTTAGCCAGTTGAGGTCCTCTGTGTGGAGCAAGTTTCCTCCGCACATGACCATTCGCTAGTGGTGGAGTACGCCCTTCGTGGCACCATCCTAGTTTGCCAGTTGATTTTCCTATTTGGAGTAAGTCTTCTATCAGCATCCTATAGGCCTAAGGTTGGGTGATGCCCTTCCTTAGACCCAAGGCTAGGTATTCCCTACCTTGGTTTCCCAGTTAATCCGTCTACTAGAAGTAAGTCTTCTATCAGCATCCTGTAGACCTAAGGTTGGGTGATGCCCTTCCTTAGACCCAAGATTAGGTATTCCCTACCTTGGTTTCCAGTTAATTTGCCTATTTGGAGTAAGTCTTCTATCAGCATCCTACAGGCCTAAGGTTGGGTGATGCCCTTCCTTAGACCCAAGGTTAGGTATTCCCTACCTTGGTTTCCCAGTTGATATGTCTATTAGGTGTAAGCCTTCTATCAGCATCCTATAGACATAAGGTTGGGTGATGCCCTTCCTTACACTCCTAAAATTCTATTCAAAATTTCCATTCGGTCAACGCCAATGTGTGCAGCAGAAATTTCTTCTACTACACACATTGGGGGTCCATTTGTTGACCTCTTTTTTGTATGAGGTCACTCTTAACTCCTCCCTGAGTCCTAAATCTTAGGATTTTCCTAGTTCATAGCCCTTAGGCTCAATCCAAATCTTAACTCAATCTAAACCCAGAACTCTTAGGCTAAAGACTTAGGTCCTAAAGCCCTTTCTAGGTGATTTTTTCCATCATCTTGAAATCCAATCTTTAGGCATTTGATTCAGGGTCTGTCAATTTAACATTGATGTGACATGTCTCTAGTGTCAACCCTCCAAATTTGAACCCAATTGGAGTACTCTAACCTCATAAACTTAATCAAACTCCAAATGTTGCAAAACCTTTAAATATTTACAATCAATGCCATTTGGCCTTTCACCTAGTGGAATTTGACTTTGGAGCCCCCTCCAAATCTTTTGATCACTCCTAATACCTTGATATTGACTTGTTAAGCAATGATCTACATCTTTTTAGATTCAATTTGACCCAGAATTGACTTGAGACCAAAATGACCAAAATGCCCTTAAATGGGGATTTTTGGACTTTTGGCCTAAATTCAACTTGATTTGAATTATCAACCTTTGAAATCTCCTTCAAATGTCATTCCAATGAATCCTGAATGACTTTAGGAACACATTAAACCCAAACTTACTCTTTGGTTTGACCTAGTTGACCAAGTCAATCATGGTTGACTAAATCAACCCTTTAACCCAACACTTGTCAATTTTAACCATTCTAGTGATTTTGAATCAATTCAACCCATCAAAATTGGTCAATTATACACCCTTGACTTCAAATTCCTTGGCATGATGTCTTGTAGCACTCTTGACCTCCCTCATGCACATCCTAGTCACCATTGACTAGTCAACAAGTCAATGGGTCAAAAACAACCCTTGAAATGAGACCATAGCTTGGCCACCTCATCATCCCATAAAGCAAACCCTTTCTCCAATCCAAAATCTCCTTTTTGACTGATGGGAATATGCTTTTTCCCTCCCTAATTGATCATTAAACAAGCTCTATTAACCAAGCCAAGCATTGGTTCATCCAAATGGGGGAAAAAGGTGTGGTCTCTCTTCACATGGACCAAGAGATGTCACTCTCAACCACCAACCCTATTCCCTAGCTTTGAGCAGCATAGGGGACACTTGTCACTCATCCAAAACCACTCCAAATCAAATCTCAACCATCCAATCCAAAAGCCAAAGATAAAGTGGGTGAAAACTTGACCTAAGGGGGCTTCTTCATCATTCCCTTTGATATGATCAAAAATCTCCAAAAACTCCAGCAGCCCTCAACCTTCTAAGAGCTCCTCCTACACACTCCAGCACATTTCAAGTCCTTCCCAAGCTTTTCCCAACCATTTCCAAGCCTCAAATCACTATTTTAGTGAGGAGAGAGCATTTTAGAGAGAGAAAGAGGACTTTCCAATATAACTTTTGATCCAGCAAGATCTAGCTTTTGGAGTCTTCAGCAAAGTTGTCGAGGATTGTTGCAGCTTTCCAACAAGTCAAAAATCGCAAAAATCCGACGGTTGGATCGTAAGTTATGCTCATTTTAAGTGTAAATTTCAATTTGAAACTGTAGCGATTTTACAATGAATGGAGCCTCCAAACTCCAGGCATTGTAAGATCATATTTCCCTCTACCTATAGTTCAAATTTCATGCAATTTCGTTGAGTATTTTGAAAGATATGAGCGTTTAAAGATTTCTATTCAAAATGAACTAGAGAAGATCTGGACCGTCCGATCGAAGATCAGACGGCTCAGATCTGGGTATACCGTGCTGCTTCCTCCAAGTTTGAACGTGGGTCATCCCACGGTCTGGGAGGGTGACGTGGCGTCACGCCACGCCGCCACGTCACCGTCAGCTGATTTGACCCAAATCTGAATAAAAAATGTTTTAAATGCTCCAAATCTTTCAAAATTCACAAAAAATCAAGTTCTCCACCAAATGGGGCGTTCTTGGGCTCGTTGGAAAGATAATCTAATGTAGTATTTAATAAAATTCAAATTATATTGATTTGATTTCTGCATTGTGAGATATTTGACTTTATTTGAATTTAATTTATTGCAATTTTCTCACAATCCAGTGATCAAACGAAGCCCAAATTTTGGTGGATGATTATTAAGTATCTTAGGCATGTTTAATAATTTTTCTAGGTTCATATGCTCAATAGATTTCTGTGATATGAATTTTTAAGGTAAATGGTCTATTTTGGACCCTAAACTTTGAAAATTCATGACTACTTAGGGTTTTAGTATTTTGCTGTGATATTTTATGGTATGATTAAATTAATGTCAGGGTTAGACACACCAAGTTTAATGCCTATTTGAATAGTAGAGACACCTAGCAAAAATAATTAAGGAAATGTCTAGAAAATTTAGAAAATTCATAGGGGATTGTACACACATCCAATAGGGATGAAACTTTAACATAGTAAACATAGTGACATCAGATACCTTAGGTTTAAATTTTACTCAATTTGGAGCTCATTAGGTCAGAAAATTGAGCATGTCAAATTTCAGCCTCTTTAAAGATTTAGAAAATTCAATAAATCATCATAAATTTATATTAATTCCAAAAAATATCCATAATACCTCTAATCAACCATATTTCAACTCTTAATCATTGAAAATTGAAATTACTTTTATTTGACATTAAAATCCACTTTAATTTAATTTTAATCAAAATCAATGTTTAATCAATTTTAATTAATTAAAAATTTTTAAAAATCCCAAAAAATCTTTAAACACTTGCTGATCTCTCCTTAGATCATTTCTGATCTTTGGAGTTAATTTCAAGAAGTTTAAGACTTATTTGGGTTCAAATGATTAAAAGGGTCCTTAATTAAAATAATTTAATAATTTCAATAAATACCCAAACTTCCAAAATTTATAACTAATTGTAAAAAAATTCCAAATCAATCAAACTCAGTGGCTAGTGACTTTAATTAAAATCTAGTATTTTTCAAAAATTTCAAACCCTCAAAATCTGGTCAAAGTCAAAAAGTTAACATTTTGGTCAACTTTAGGTCTTAATTGGGTTAAAACTTCTAAAAATCATAACTTTTCATAGAAAACTCCAAATTGAGTGTGCCACATGTCTAACAACGCATAATTAGGTCTAGTATTTATTAAAAATCTGAAACCTTTAAGATTAACTCTAATTTTGAATGTCAAATTTTAACCCCTTAGTTAGCGTATCCGGATAGCTTTAACAATTTATTAATTCCCTTAAATCCCAAAACTCTCCCAATAGGTTAATAAAATTCTTAACCAACCCATTAAAAATCAGCAAGAAACCCTTTCTAATATTAATTCATGCCTCTTAATTACAACAAACTTAAATTAGCTTAATCAACCCCGATTGCTACTGGGTAACCCAGGCCTACGAGGCTATTAGCTTAGCCCCAAGAAAGCTGAAATAAACTTCACGACCTCGGTGTGAAACAAAGGTAATAATCAATTAACTTTTAAAATATATTTAATTAAAATTCTTAATCTGTTAATACTTAAACTTTAATTGAAATCCCCCTATTAAGCCTTAACAAACTCAGAATTTTAGACAACTTTAATTAATCACCCAGCCTAGGATCTACCACTGCCACACGACCTTTTACACACACTTTAGATGCTGTGCTAGGACAACCAACTCTAGATCTAGGTTAGGCCGGTGTTTACTTTACTGCTGTGTGCCGGATTTTTTGTAGTTTTCACTGCATGTTGTGGATGAAATTGCTTTGCTGTGTCTGCTTACTTTTTCTGTACTTTGTGGATGGATTGATGTGTTTGGCGATTAGATTACCCTTAGGTTAGATACGATCTGGGTGTTGACACAGCTTTCTGCAGGTGGCCACGCTCATGCAGGGCAATAAAAAGGGAGCAAATAAAAAAAATGCATAAATATTATAAACTCTTTGTACAGGTGCTTCAGCTGCTAAAGCCCCCAAATAAAAAGAGCATGGCCAGTGTGTTTACTTTTTTTTCTGCACATATATAACTGCTTGGGAATAACTGCTTCTTATTTATTAACTGCTTAGGATAACCCTGCAGGTGAGTCTAGTTTTAATTTTCAAGAAAATGTAATTTGTATAATTATTAAGTGTTGTGAAAGTTAGCTTTGAGTTGGGATATATAAATCCAAAGCTTGGACTCCGAAGAGAAAAGGATGCCCCTAAGGGGAGTAGACCTTTTCTATTTGGAGATCCAAATTTGGGCCACACTCCTCCCTACCCAAAGAGGAAAGAGTGGCCTTCCCCTTAAAGGAAGTGCCCTCTTATCCATTTGGGTAGTACAGTACGAAGAATCCAAGGAGCTTGAAGCAAAAGGAACCCAAAGAAGAGCAAGACTGAAGATTTGAAGATTGAGAATATCCCACTCAAAACTACTTGCGTCATTACTAGGTTTAGAATCCGGGTTGTTGTCAGTGGTGCCCGGCCACTTTACTTTCTGTAAAATTCTGGTTTGTAATAAGTAGGGCAACTTTGCCTATGGACATTTATTGATTAATTAATTTATATTTGATGTGTTGAATTGATTGCCTTCAGGATTGCCTGCTTTTCTTAATTTTTTTGGCGATTGTGTGCCGCTTTTATTTTCGCCTGGATACGTGAGGCTCGTGAGGATGTGAAAGATTTATACTCATAATCTTAAATGTCTAAAATTTTAGCGAGTCTAAATAACATAGAAAGATAACGAACTTAGGAAATTAGCCAGGGATCGACCCCAGGGTCGCATGCATATTTCTGCATTATTCTTTCTTTGTTTTAGACCCTTCCCCGCCTGCGGGTAGAGTCCGGATAGTCTGACCTATGAGGACGAGGTGCCGGACCTGGGGAAGTCCAGTCTTCTAAAAAATTATTTTCTAAGCCTGTTTTTAAAATTTTAAGCATATTTGATTTAAGATTGTTAACTAGCATGCATTGCATTAGAAACAAATTAAAAGAGTCAAAAGCTTAATTTCATCAATTTTAGCATTTTAGCACCCAACATAAGTTAAAGGGGCCAATTAGGAAAATCTAGATGTCGGCCCCAACTCTCAAAAT
This sequence comes from Dendrobium nobile, assembly GCA_022539455.1. NCBI lineage: Eukaryota > Viridiplantae > Streptophyta > Magnoliopsida > Asparagales > Orchidaceae > Dendrobium > Dendrobium nobile. Next base: position 27,853,924 of record CM039731.1, read on the forward strand.
CTTTAAATAAAACGTCCCTACCACTCTTTCATAAAAGATCGGACTCATCTCTTTTAAATCGATTAGGTGATTAGCTGGCTCCCCAATCCAGGCCGGGGTAAGTCCAGACCTTGCACTGCATTAGTTAGGATCGGATGACTGTGGTCTAGTGTCCAAAATAGATTTAGGATCCGGGGCAGGTCTTTGATTATAAGACCCCAAATTTCGGGAATATAGTCCCAAATTTCTAATAAAATGCTCAACTCAAATTAAATCTTCTTTTAATCCTAAAATATAAAGCTCAACGCTTAGATTAAGTTGGGACACTTCCGGATGGTTCTGGAATCTCAAAGTGTCCCCTACCTTTCTTCCCCTGACTCTATTAATAACTGCTCAATCTTGATATATTCCCTTTTGAGTTTCCCAAATTCATCTCTCTTTTTGATATCACTCCTAGAAAATCTAACAAAATTTTGCCACTATTTTAATCGAGAGTTTTCGTAGGGAACTTTGTCTTCCTACGATGTAATTAACTACGAGGGCTTGCGCTCGTAGGAGGTTTAGAACCACACACTCACCTGATTTCAAAAATTGATTTTTCAAAATTCATATTGGATTCTTTTGGGAAATATCAAAAGATGATTGTTATTATCACATTCAAAGGATTATCATTGAATGGCGTTATCTCCCTTTGGGGAGATACATCTTTCTTTGATAAGGCTTTGGATGTGAACCTAACGATCACACTTCTTGAATATTGCAGCTGGATATTTAGTTGAACCTCATTTTGACCCTTCGGGGCCATATGAATTTCTCTTTAGCATTCGATCATAATATTCAAGATGAATTTCATAATTCTAAATCTGAACGTCATTATGAAATTTTATTTTCATCTTTCGAGGTGATATATTCTTTCTAACGGGATGATTCGATTTTAGAATTAGAATTTATCTAACTCCCAAAGAAAACCAATATTTTTTAAAACATGTTTTCAAAATTCCACCAACAAAGCAATTTGGGAGTTCTTTAAACCTTTGGTTATCTAATCTTCGAAATCTCCAAGATTAAGAAATTTAATCCGTATAAGCTTGCTAGGATAATTTGCAAGAAAATTTCCAATGATCTGTAGATCAACAGTTCAATCTTCTCAGGTGTAGTTTTTAGGTTATTTTCATGGTAACTCATCTCAAAATCAATATGAAGAAGTCTCTCATTAGGGTTCCAGTATACTACTGAATAGTACCTTACTTTGAATTCAGGAATTGATGCCTCAACAATTCACACATTTATCAGTTGAGAAGGTATAATCTAATTTTTTTATTCCATTTGGCGAAGTATTGATGAACACATTCAATCTTCTCTTTCTATGTCAGTAATGCTAAAAGTAAAATAGGTTGAGCTTTTTGTTTTTTATTCATGAGTTCTCCTAACTTTCATGATTGAGATCTTATTGATGCAATTTGAATTTTGAATTGATATTTCACTCTCCTTTGGTGGTATCATCATGACACAACTAATTAAAATATAGATATTCAAACCACCAAGCACTTGATGTGGATGACTATTAGAATGGATGAAAGTGTTGTTACTTGTAGGTTTCAAAGAGTTGAAAAGTAAATGTTGTTGGAAGATAATTTGAAGTTGTTGGTTACATTTGGCTTCCTAAATGATTGTTGTTGTTGCTTTCAAGTACTATTATCTTAATTAAGAGATCCTGTTCCAAATTTTGATTTGTATAACATGAATTCCTTGTCGAGACAAAAGATTCAGCTCGATGTGGACAAGGAGGCCAACCTTTATAGTTGAGGTTTAGGCTTATATTCTTTTAAATTTTATGTCATTTCATGTAATCTCATTTTCTGATCATTAGTTTCAATAATTTGTCAAATTCAAGTTTTCTTTGTGATTTGAGTTTTTTTTTTTCAAGTTTCTAAGTTGCGTTTGATATTGATATACCTCTTGTGGAGCAGGTTGAGTTTTGCCTAAAATTGATAGGAATGGCAATGATAAGGAGTGGATAAGTATCATCAAAGTTTCCTCCTCATCCTTCCAGCTAATTTGTTTCTATGTAAATATTTATGCGTTCTCTCTATCATTAAAATTTTCTAGCACGTAATAATTATTAATTTTTTTTATAACAAATATATTTGATTCCAGAATTATGATGGTATTATTGGACATAAAATATTGTTATTAGCTTAGGCACTTAAGAGAGGAGTAAAATTTCTAAAGAAGAATTTAACATCATCATTAAGTAAACTATATGTAAAATTAAAAAAATATATTTGTAAAAATTAGAAAAATTATCCAATTGTATATGAATTTCCATTAATATCTTTAGATCAATCCAGAGAGCCATAATAAAAATAGTATTTTTCTTAAGGATATTTAAAATAATTTCAAAATTAATAATTTAAAATAGTTATTTAAGCAATAATAATAATAATTTTAAAACTCATGACAATGTTGTTTGAAGGCATTAAAAGCCATATTAACCCTCTAATGGAATTTAAATTTTCTGTGGGCAATTTGATTCACTTAAGATAGTATTTCTTAAATGATTAAGAAATTATCAAAAAACCCATAAAAATATATTAAATATCTATAAATTACAAAATCACTAGAATCCTATTTCTTGATATTATTATAATTTAGGAGAATTATGTGCATTATTTTAATTTTGCAAACCCCTTATTAAATAATTATAAAAAAGATCAAAAGTTCAATAAAATTATAAAAATTTAAAATGTTTTAAAATAAATAAAACACTTAATAGGGAAATAAGTTATGATATGCCTCATAATTGCCACATTTGACCAAATATGCTGGCTTTTTTATTTTTAATTTAGAGAGAAATGCTATAATTTTCATTCATTACTTTAGTAAATGATTACAAAGTTGTACATAAGATTTAAGTTTTAGAATAAAAGAAGGGGAAGGATTTGTGTCATTGATCTAGAAATATAATGTTAAGAAATAGGTGAAGTGCCCATTGGGCATGAAATGCAACTCCTTATAGTAAGAGTGATGTGGTCAATCAATATATGCGGAAGTGGGTTCATTTCCCCATTTTAATTTTGAAGGATTTTCCTCTACAGTTTTCCTTCATGTTTTGAAATTCAAACTTTGGGATCTTGTACTTGACCATCATTTGGCTTTAGCTTGCTTCTTGCTTTGGGCTATTTTGGTTAGTCAATTAAATTCACATTTGATCCTATTGATACATCATATGTGTTATTATTTTAAAGAGAAAAATTAATTAATTGATATATAACTTAGTCAAGTATGACATCTAAATTTAAAAAGAGAGATTTTTGTTATATAATAATTTGTAAAATACCCAATGCCCCCCTACCCTCCCCAACCCCCTTTATGGAGTGTGTCATAATATTCATATGACCAAGTTGATCTATTATGCTCATATTGATTTAGTTGTTTAAGCGATACAAAATTGTCTTAAAATAACATATAATGATCGAATGTTGTTTAGGAGTCTGATGGATTATCTAGACTTAGACTTGAGTAGTTGACCATAAGGCAGGTGAACTTATTAGACATTTTCTAGCTAGAACTTAGTAGAATATGGAGAAGTATATCATAGTTTAACCATATTTAGTTTCCCTTCACACTTTGATTGCCCAAGTCTAAGGAATCATTAGACTTTATTTGAGACCTATGGCACCTCTTATAAACCTATAGTTGATACCCTAACTAACCTTAACCCCTAGTGGGCATATAATCTAGATATCTTTATACATTTTGAATCCTTATCTTTTGTGTGCCTTGACATATTAATTTGATCAAGGAACATTAAGCCATCTTGAATCCTAGCCTTGACTTATCCAAACTTAGGGTGGCATTGGATTAGCCTAGAGCTTGATGATCCAAATACCTCTATATAACCCTTGGTTCGTAAATCACCTAATTGAACTTTATTCTTACACCCAATTTACTCATTTCAAGTGAACTGAGTATAGTTAGATATGATCCTTTATTATTAGATTCTCCATTAGACTCATATTAAATTACATGCGCCTAATTCGATCTCTAGATACCTTACTTAGGTAATAAGTCCAACCTAACTTATCTCCGACCCCATTTGTTCAACCTTAAGTTAGAATAACCTTAGGCTATAACTGATATAGACTTAACTTAATCTTGACTCAGTGGACTGTGAGTATTCCTATCAATACTCTATACTAGACGGCTTTATACCAAAACCAATATTGACCCAACTTTGGAGTGACTTCACACAAACGATAGAATTTATTGACTTATATATTGACCCTAACTTCCTAGCTTCACTTAGTTGACCATATTTGGACTTGTTATTAGACCTTAAAGTGTTCTTGTTAACTTGAGTTAGTTTAATCAAATCCTTTTGCATTTAATTATAGTATATCATAACTAAGCTTATATTATTAAGTAGTATTCGTTAGTTTGTTCTAGTTGAACCTAGATGAATTGGTAGTTTTCTAAAGAAGATCTTAATTCACCCAAAGTTTCCTAACAACCCTTATAATTTTGATAATCACTTCAGGTACTATGATGTGACACCTAACTCTAGGTTAGGATCTCTAAATTATTGGATCCTAAGACTTTAGAATAGCTTGATTCATTCAATGCTGAATCATGTCCATCCTTATGTTACATTAAAATTATAATTGTTTATACCTAGGATATAGGGCTTCAATGTAGAATATCCAATTTCCTATTCTTTATAGCACCAAACTCAAATGAGCTTAGGTTTTAAGACTATACGATGGCATGATCCATCATACAAGTGGATATGCTGATCCATATTGATTTATTTATAACATTTAATGATAAAGCTTTTAAATACTATATTCATTAACAAAAATATTTAAGTCGTTAACAATTTCAATTAAAACTAAACTTGGTTATTAAACTTAAGTAGTATTTTTCATTATATATAACTTAGATATATTACATTAATTTATTAGTAATCCACATCAACTTAGCCCATACTGAACATTTTGATAGGAATATTCCTAGGCATCAAATAGCTATGGTGTAGGTAGGATTGCATTTCTTTACTACTTTTTTGAGTGATGCATTGATGGGTAGACAATGTTGTTTTACTATACTTATATGCTCTAGTTGAAGATATTCTCTTTTGTAAGTGCTTATTATATAGCAACTAAAAAGATGATATTTTTTTTACTTTGAATAGTGTTGTATTGGGCTAACAAAAGCTTAAAGAAAATATGTACGCATGCAATTGATGAAAGTTCTAATTTTACTTTATAGCATGTAATTTTTTAGGTAATCTTTCTAGACATGTAGGATTATTGAGATGGAGGTAAGGGCGCACATGACATGTTTATTTTAGTATACAATCAAGCATAGGTTGTACTATGATAGAGCAGGAAGCTAGACATATTTATAATTTTTATTAAGGTAAAATGTAAAATCAAGCTGCATCACTTATATATTATTATTATTATTACTATTATTATTAATTTTATTATTATTATTATTATTATTATTATTATTATTATTATTATCATTTAAATTGATGCAATTCACTCATAGAGTAATTTTAGAGCATTACATGTTTTTTCTTAGCTTTTTGATTATAATGTGATTGGTCAAGATTTCTATCATTTTGCTCTTAGGATTTAAATCTTTTATCAAAACTTGTATGTAATTTAAATTCAACTATAAATATTAATTTTATTTTAAATTAACAAATGTATTCTATTTATACTATTTTTTTTAAATACCTAAAAATGTAGATGGTTTGGTCACATAAAACGGTGGCCTTTTGATGACCTGTTTAGGAAAATAGATATATTAGATTTGTCTTATGTTAAGAAAGATACAGGTAGACCTAAAAGAGTTGGTTATAAAATATTAGAAATGACCATTTTTTTAGATTTAAATGAGAATTTAACTCTTAATAGAATACAATGGAGAAAAAATGGTTCATATAGTTGACCCCATGTTGTTGGATAAAGGCTTGATGTTATTGTTGTTGTATTTTTAAATACCTAATCATAGACCCTTATTTTCTATGGATATATAGTTAGTATTTGATTGAATATCCAATTTATTAGTATAAATAGAATAGATTTGTTAATTAAAAAGTGAGAGAGAGTAGTGAATCCCTAAGGTGGAGGTCCCAAGGCATGGATGTACTAAGCAATGTAAAAATTGGTTTGTGCTTTCTTCTCTTTAATTCTTTTTTTACTTACTATTATTTCTTATTTTACTTTATCTCTTACATTATGAATAATGTGTTTGATAAAGATAGTAGTTCTTCTTTATCTGAAATTTTTGCTTGTCATAAAAATCGTGCTTAGTTGTTTCATGTTAAAAAGCATTTTTTAATTAAAATTTAAGAAAGGTCACCTAAAAATTAAGACACCCATTCAATGTCGTACATACTATTACAATACTTTGAACCGATCTGACCCTGAACGAATAAGTCCAATGAGTTATGAAATTTCTTTATTTTAGCTCTATTTTTATTTATGGTGCTAATATCACTAGAGTCAATCATATTTGTTAATCTTCATTGAAAAGTTTATTAAAATATCTTATCCATCTATATTGAAAAAATCATATTATAAGAAATCATCTTTTGATTTTCATCCTTAATATAATTTACTTAAACTATATCATTACTTGTCCTATCTCTTTGCTTGATTAACTTATACATATAATTTTTGCTCTCCTTATTATCTAAATTATTAAATAAATCACTAAAAGTTATTTTTTTACATAAAAATTTGCTTTCTTAGACTCCATACAGACCCCTTTATATCTTTTCCAATTCCAAGAACATTTAAAGCTAAACAAATTTTTATAACAAAATTTCTCATTTTTAATCTTTGATTGCAAATTTTAATTCAACCACAACTATTTTTATTAAAGGCTTTTCATTTTTTATACTCCAAGGATATACTTTGCAATATTTCAAATATCACTAGCCACTTTTTTCCCACATAATATTTGCTTCATTATAAACAACCCAAATCTTGAGATTATGAATCTAACTCTTAAAAATATTTTTATTAGCATTATTTAAATTCCTCCATCTAATCTGAAGATAATATTTAACTTTATTTTTAATATTCCTTCCATTTATCTTAAAGTCCAAAGCTAATAAGCGATATTGGGTACATAAACTTTCACTCGAAATAACTTTAAAATCTTTGTAATCTAAATGATATATTTTTTCTTATAAGAAAATAATCAATCTAAGTTTTACTATGTATGTTCTTTTAAATAATGACATGTTCCTCTCTTTTCTTAAATAAGGTATAAGAAATTACAAAATCACAAGCTAGAGTAAAATTTAATATGATCCTACCATCTTCATTAGTCACTCCAAACACATAGCGATTATGACTATTTTTAAAATATTTTAGCACTCTACCAACATGTTCATTTAAATATCCTTCAATGAAAACTATTTCTTCAAGAGATATCATTTGTATTAACTATTCAATAAAATTAAAAGAAGAAAGGGGAAAGCTTGTTGTCGAATTATCATTAAAAGAAGGGAGGAAGTAAGTGGTTTGCTGGTAAGAATTTCTCTATTATCATCTTCGATCGAAGGTGGAAGGAAGGCTAATGATGGTGGTTTCGGGAGAAGGAATAATGATCAAATATAGAGGCTCGACGATTGCAAGGAGGAAAAATGAAGGAGTGCGATGCCTTGGTGTTGGTTTACTTCAAATTGTGAGAGAGGGTGGCATTGAGCTTGAGCTTATCATGATGATTGAGGTCAAGTATAGGCTACAATTCACAAGTGTGAGTGGACTTCAATGCTTATTAGATTGAATTTGTTTAGGTAATAGTTTGATTATTACATTTATGCATTATAATAAATAACATGTTTCTTGGGTGGCATAATATGCCATAGTATGTGAGATTTGTAATGGCCACTACTGAAAATTACATCAAAGGTGATCTTAAGAATATGTATGGCCTAGGAGGATCACTATGCATAGTAAGAAGGCTGCAAAGAGGCTTTCATGAGAGGAAAACCCTAAACACATCGCAAGATAAGTTCACAATAAACATTTTTTTTAGAGCCATCCTCAATATGCATTCTAAAATTATTATTTGAACCATGCTTTTGAAAAAAAAATTCTTTTATAATAGGGCCAAGTTGTGCTAGATATAATCCAAATCAACCATCATTATGTTAAAGATGTGTACATGAGATATTGCATCAAATCTTTGTGTTATCTTTTGGATTTAAACTTGAGTCATGGAAATGGAAAATGTCAGTGTAAGTTAACGATCATTTTCGACGATGACAAGCATATCTCTATAATTACAAAAATTTGAGAATTATCTTTAACCAAAATGATGTCAAAGATTTATAATAGTGTGATCTATTTATAAATTTATGAATGAAGAATTATAATTCTTTTTACTAAAACTCATATCACTCTTTTATACTAAAACTCTCTTACTTATTTAATATTCTAAAAATATCTTAGTATCTTAACTCAAAGTTATTATTTAAAAATTTAAATAAAATTATAATTTAATGAAAAAATTCTAATAATCTTAAAATTATTTTTTAAAATTTTGATAAAGAATTCCTCTCTATGGTGATAGGCACATAAGACAATGATTAGTTAATTGAAATGACTCTGATAAGTGAAGGCTAAAGATTATCATACAATAGGAACCCCTTGCAAAAACCCTATGCTCCATCTTGCCCTAGCCACCCATCCCACCTGTGTTTCCATCTCCGGCCCCTGCCGAAGACCCCATCCACCTCTATGCTGCTACTGTTGTTCTTCTACCCATAGATGCTACTATTTCCATTATAGATTTTTCGCCCCTATCTAACTCCCCTAAAGTTCCTTCCGGAGTGGGTCGTCTCTGGACAAATAATGTCACTATGCCTAAGCCTTCTTAAAAAAATCCATATTTCCCTCATCCTCACTCTTAAGGAGATCATTCATTTTTCAAAGGATATCATTGCTTCTGTGGCGTCGGAATAGAATCAATGAATGGTGTGGTACTCCATAGGTAAATGCCCTTACTATGGAGCGCTTCATGATGCTATTTGAAAAACTTGGAAGTTCAATGGTACTCTGGAACTCCTTGCTTTTAAGTGATAGGTTTTTCTTATTTAAGTTTTCATCTGCCGGTGATTTTGATATGGAGTGGTCAAAAGGAGCTTGGTTTTTCCTTGGAAAGGCATTTATCCTTAAAAAATGATCAGCAAGATTTTGTCATATACATGAAAATTTCACGATTGTGCATATATGGGTTAAATTTCTTGATTTGCCTCTACTATGTTGGAACTTGGAGGGAATTTTAAAAATTGCTTCTAAGATCCTACCTCATTAGCAGTTGATGCTCTAACAACTAAGAAAACTAGGCTAACCTATGCTAGAGTATATATTCAAGTTTCCAATACTTGCAAATATCCTGATTTCATTCCCATATCTCTTGAAGACGATGTGATCAAGCTATGGGTATAGTATGAATGGAGGCATACTCTATGTTCTTCTTGTAATTCCCTGGCACATCCATCTTCTATATGCCCAGAACATGCTCAAACCCAACCCGAACCTCAACCTTCTTTCAGAGGGAGTACCTCCCGTACTTGCCAACCACATAGTAATAAACCATCTCGTCCTCCACAGTCCAATAAAGCCGTCTATCATGCTCCTGTCTGCTCTACTAATGTCTCTACAAACATCACCAACACTGAGGTTGCCTCCTCTTTAGTTACCCAAACCCATATTGCACTTCCCTCCAATCTCATTATTTATAATGTTAAGCTCCCTCTTGCTTCTTATAACCCCGCCACCTCTCAAGCCACTGTTCTTCCTCATAAAGAAACTTGCCTTGATCGTATTGTTCCTATCCAATCCTTTCTCTCTTCCTCCATTCCCTTTCCTTCAATTTTAGTGCCATCGTCTGTCACTACTGTTTCCATCCCAAACCTTAACTCAGCGATGGAAGAGCTCAACCTCATTACTGCCATCTCTTCTTCTGATTTTCAAGCACCAGTTATAGTTATTTCCCTTAATAAATTTGATTTGTTGTAACAAATTGGTATGGATAAGGTCCCTGACAAAATTGTTACATCTTCATCAGCAAACACCACTTTAAATCAAAGTTCTAAAGTCACACGGAGAAAAAATTCTAGGAAACCCCCTAATACCTCTTCCTCCAAAGTTTAATGATATGTCCCTCCATCTCATCTTGGAATAGCAAGGGTTTTTGTAGCTCTAATAAAGTGTTGTGATGTAAGTGATTAGTTTAATTTTTAAGTTTTGATATGATTTGTATCCTTGAAAATAGGATTCATTCTACTTCTCTTTTGGATGCTTGGTTCTTAGACACTCACCTAGTGTTTGACAATGAGAACAGCTATCACAATTTTGATTGCTTTAGCTCTAGAATAATTTGGTTGAAATGGTCTCCTGATCAACTTAATTTCAATCTCAGCTTCATTTCTTCTTAAATGAGCTCTGGTATGGTGTATTATGGCTTTAATCCCCCTTTTCAACTATGTGTTATATATGCTTCTAATAATTATGAAGATAAGAAGGCTCTTTGGGAGGCTACCAGGATCATGCGTCCTTCTTCCTCCCCTTGGATGCTTGGTTCTTCAACACTCACCTAGTGTTTGACAATGAGAACAACTGTCACAATTTTGATTGCTTTAGCTCTGGGATTATTTGGTTGAAACGGTCTCCTGATCAACTTAATTTCAATCTCAACTTCATTTTTGCTTAAATGATCTCTGGTATGGTGTATTATGGCTCTAATCCCCCTGTTCAACTATATGTTATATATGCTTTTAATAATCATGATGATAAGAAGGCTCTTTGGGAGGCTATCAGAATCATGCGTCCTTCTTCTTCCCCTTAGATTATTGTGGGGGATTTTAATTACCATAGGTTCTCGTCTGAAAAATTGGGTGAGAATATTATCCACCAGAGTAAACTTCATGACTTTAATAAGCCAATCTTTGATATTAATCTTATTGATCTAGTTTCTATTGGCCACTCTTACACTTGGTACAATCAGAGATCAAATAATTCCATTCATATCAAATTGGATCGTGCTTTGGTGAACAATGAGTGGTTAGAGGCCTTCCCTTTCACTTACTATTCGGTTAATAATCCATCATGTTCTTATCATTGCCCCATTGTGCTGAAATCCAATGCTAAGTCTTCCAGTCATCATCGTTTCCTTTTTAAATATTACTGGGCAAATATGGATCATTTTTGGAAGGTGCTCTTTTCTATCTTCTCTTAACCTATTTTTGGACAACCATTTGTGGATCTTTGTAATAAGCTTAAAAAGCTTAAAGAAACTATTAAATTTGAGGATTGGGCTAATTCTAGTGTGGTCAATAAGTATATTGCTCACTTACATCATGTGCAAGGAGATTATCTTAAAAAATTAAGTGTGGACCACTTGAATGTGAATAACATATCAGCTCTCAAAAACATCAACATTAAAATTGATGAATTTTTCTCTCAATTGTCCTCTTGGGTTGCTCAAAGGGCTAAGTAGACATGGCTTTCACATGGTGAAGATGATCTTCATTTTTTGTACTCTAGAATTCATATGAGAAGGAACTATAGGAAAATGACTATTACTCTTACAATGATCAGCTCTACATCTTCCTATCAGAATGTAGTTGCCACTACTATCAGTCATTTCCAGTAATTTTTAATCCTACTGCTTTCCCCTGGTGATTTATTACATGCAAATCTTGCTGCTAATCTCATTTTGCATGTTACTAATTTTGAGATTAAAGAGGCTATTTTTAGTGATTCATCTAACTCAACTCCGAGGCCTGATGGCTTCAATTTTGAGTTCTACAAAGCTATATGGCTGCTCACTGAGCCCATAGTTTGTAAAGCTATTAAAGCATTCTTTGCTAATGCTTATATTCCTAAAATTGCTAATGCCTCTACTCTTTCTCTCATTCCAAAATCTAGTCATGCAGCTGCCTTATCTGATTTTTTCCCTATTTCTCTCTGTAGTATATTTATAAAATCATAGCCAAAATTCTGGCTGGCCGTCATAAACTCATCATGCCGAGCATTGTTAAAAAAATCAATCGGGTTTTATTCACAAGAGACTATCCACGGACAATATTATTCTTGCTAAGGAGCTTCTTTTTCATTCTTAACTTTTCGACAAGCTTAAAACAATGTGTGCTAAACTTGACAACAAAAAAGCTTTTGATAGTATATATAGAGATTTTGTTCTGGCTGGACTGGAACAAAAATGCTTTCATAACATATTCATTCAATGGATTAAAGCTTGTATTTCCAATTTGTTGTTCTCGGTTTGCATTGATGGTACACTAGAGGGGTTTTGCCCCTCTACTATGGCCTTAGACAGGGTTGTCAGCTTAGTCCTTATCTATTTTGTATTGCTATGGATGTTCTCTCTTGTTTTCTTGACAGCCCTAGCTCTCCTCATGCTGGGAAATTTGAAGGTTATGCTTGGGAAGAATTCAGAATTTCACACTTGATGTATGCTGATGATCTACTAATTTTTTGGGAAGGCTGATTCTCATAATTGTAATGAATTGAATCAAATGCTTAGTATGTTCTCCAAATCTTCGGGTCTTCATGTAAATTTTGATAAAAGCTCCATTATACTTCATCCCAAATATCTTAAAGCTGATCGGTTATGCTCTACTCTTAACATTCATTTCTCTTCTACAATTTTTTCCTATCTTGGTATTCCTATTTCCCCTTACAAATCAAAGTTGGTGGTTTTCTCCATTTTATTGGAGACTATTACTCATAAGATGTCTGGTTGGAAAGCTTAGTCTCTATCTTTTGCGTGTAGATTGAAATTTTTATGCTTCACCATATAGAATACCATTGTTTACTGGATTAGGGGTTCTATTTTACCAAAAAACTATTATAAAGCAAATTGAGAAACTTAGTGTCAGATTCCTTTATTTTGGAGATATTACTGCAAGAAACTTCATTTGATTGCATGGAAGAACACTTGTAAACCTAGAGCTTTGGGTGGATTGGGGATCCCTTCCATTTATGCTTTACTTGTTGGGTATCATACCATTTTTATTGGCAGAATGTACAACTATTCCACTCCCCTCTCAAAGTGGCATATCTATAGATATTGCTCGCCTTGTAAATCTTCTCCTAACGATGCCACTACATATTGGAAACTTCTCTCCTTATATGCTGTATCTTCTAAGAACAATTTCAGTTTTAATATTTTCCCTTCTGCCCCAATTGCATTATATTGGGATCATTGGATTGGTGGAAAGACCTTAGCTGATGTATCTGTTATGCAACCATTGCTCTCTTTGTTTCCCTCTAATGCTAGGATTGGTGCTATTTTAAAGGATAAGGGGTGGCATCCCCCAAGGCATTTATTTGGTAATGTTCACGGGCTCTTCATCAAATTCCAATCAAGAATTCTGCTAACAATTACTTAGTTTGGAATAATAGTAAGGAGGGTAATTTTAGCTCTTATATGGACTATTTCTATATAAACTATGACCTTATTCTGTGGCATCATTTTGTGAGGCATAAGCACTTTGCTCTGCGTTTTTCCTCCTTTTGTTGGATGACATTAATTGGTGGACTTAAGATAGTTGATGCCCTTTTGAGAAGGGGCATGAATGTAGATGCTTCCTGTAGCCTTTGTCACGCCTCTTCTGAAAGAACTTCACATCTCTTCTTTGAATGCAACTTTTCTTTTAAAGTGATTGGTAATTTGATTCCGAGCTTTCACTATCACTTGCTTAGACCGAATATTATGCATGTTTTTCAACATATTCGAGGTCTGCCATTAGCTGTAAATCATATTAGGAATTTTTATTAATTGATTACTTACTGCTCTGTCTATTTCCTGTGGCGAGAAAGGAATGAGAGGAAATTCGGGAATGCATTTGCCTCTTCTACTACTATTACTACTAAAATAAAAAAATCTATTTTTGGAGAAGTTCTGAAATGGAGAAAGGGTTCGGATTTACTAGAACCTTTATGAAGACTTGTTATATGTTGTTGTATGGTTATGTTTTTGGGGCTAGGATGAGCGGATTACATTATCAAAAGCCCTTGGATGGCGGTTCTTTGCAACTTTTCCCTTATTAATAATATTTTTTTGCAACCAGAGGATGCGGGATTCGTGTTTGTAATCCTTTTCTGAGCCCTCTTTTTGATCCCGGTCTTCTTTTCATTCTTTCTTTGCTTTGGTTTTTTGGTGTATTTTTTACACTTGCTTTAGGATATTGGTTACAATTTTCTCACATGTAACTATTTTTTCATAATGAAAAATGGGCTTTGCCCTTAAATTTCCCAAAAATAATTTTTTTTGATAAAAAATACTTTAGTACTTGAAAATGTTAAAATTAATACAGAATGCGTACTTCATCATAATTTTTTTCTTTCTTATTAACAAAAAAAAAAAAAATTCACCCGCTCCTGTTAATTATCACTGATACGGCGATGCCCTGTCTAGTTTTCTATTTTCTTACGCTTACCAGATTTCTTTCTCCTTATCGTCTCTTCTTCTCTCTCACCGTCTTTTCTCTTTTCTCTCCACGAAAATTAGGGTAACCTTTCCCGTCATTCGGCATCTTCCCTTTTCCCGTTTATCTATCCATCAGGGGCTATTTTGAGGAGGGTTTTGAAGTACGAGCCCATCACGAGAGTCACCTCTTTGCTTCTTCGACCGACTCTACGAAGCTGCGAGGCGGCGGAAGGGATTGAAGAGTGCGACTTGACCTAGATCCACTTTCTGTCGATCGAGCCGGTGCGACGATGAAGACAGAGCACCTTGAGAGCTGCCGCGGAGGGGGGATTGGCGGATTTCTTCCGTCGAAGGGGAAGATGATGGCGATGGAGGAGACTGACGCTGGAATGGATGAGCAGTTGGCCGCGCTAGGGTACAAGGTGAGGGCCTCAGACATGGCAAACGTGGCGCAGAGGCTTGAACAGCTAGACATGGCGATAGGTGGGAGCGCAGCGCAGGACGATGCGCTGCTCTCCCACCTTGCGTCTGATACTGTACACTATAATCCATCTGATATCTCTAACTGGCTCGAGAACATGCTATCTGAACTCAATGCGCCGCCTATCCCAGCGCCAACTGCGACCCATCCGAAATCAATAAGCTTCGATTTTCCATCTGAAAATCTGTCTTCCTCCGTTCCGAACCCCTTCGATCCTGATTATTGCCTCCGATCAGACTACCAGGTGGAGGGAAGATCGAGAAATCGGAAGCGGATGAGGACTTCCTCGTCATCGTCATCCACTTCCAGAACAGCAGCGCCGGCTATCGAATCAATCTCCGCCGTCGTCGCTGCCACCGAGGTATCATCTACTAATCCTGTAGTGGTGATGGTAGACTCACAGGAGGCCGGAATCCGCCTTGTCCACGCCCTGCTTGCCTGTGCCGAAGCAGTTCAGCAAGAGAATTACAAAGCTGCCGACGCAATCCTAAAACAGATATCAATCCTTGCCTCCTCTCAAGCTGGCGCGATGCGAAAAGTAGCTGGTTACTTTGCCGAAGCCCTTGCCCGTCGAATATACCGCCTCCACCCTACCCAAGACAGCTTCTTCGACTCCGCCTTCTCTGATATCCTCGAGATGCACTTCTACGAGAGCTGCCCTTACCTTAAGTTCGCTCACTTCACTGCCAACCAAGCCATTCTCGAAGCCTTCTCCGGCTTCCGCCGCGTTCACGTCATCGACTTCGGTATAAAACAGGGGATGCAGTGGCCTGCCCTGATGCAGGCTCTCGCACTCCGTCCAGGTGGCCCACCTTCCTTCCGCCTTACCGGAATCAGCCCGCCCTCTCCAGACAACTCCAACGCGCTACAGCAAGTCGGATGGAAGCTCGCCCAGCTTGCCGACACCATCCACGTTAACTTCGAATACCGCGGCTTAGTCGCTAACAATCTAGTTGATCTCGAACCTTTCATGCTTGAATCCGATGAATCAGAGGCGGTGGCGATCAACTCCGTCTTCGAGCTCCATAACCTCCTTGCCCGACCTGGAGCTATAGAGATATTGCTATCCACCGTACGATCTTTGCGCCCGAGGATAATGACCGTTGTTGAGCAAGAAGCGAACCATAATGCCGGGAGTTTCTTAGAACGGTTCACGGAGTCCTTGCATTACTACTCGACAATGTTTGATTCTCTTGAGGGGGTCGCCGGCGGCGAGGGACAGCAAGATCAGGTGATGTCGGAGGTATTTCTCGGCCGGCAGATCTGCAACGTGGTGGCGTGTGAAGGACCGGAAAGGACGGAGAGGCACGAGACGCTTGCGCAGTGGCGGGTGCGGATGAATGGGGCGGGGATGCGGCCTGTGAATCTTGGATCGAACGCTTTTAAGCAGGCGAGTATGCTGCTTGCGCTCTTCGCCGGCGGTGATGGGTACAGGGTGGAGGAGAATGAAGGGTGCCTCACGCTTGGTTGGCATACGAGGCCGTTAATTGCCACGTCAGCATGGTGTGTAGCCGCCGCCGGCGAATCTGGTTGACTCGTTGCGGTTGCGGCTGCGGCTGCGGCGCGCTGAGTGGGCAAACAGGTGGCGGTCGTGCTCGGAGTCTTTTTTTTATTTATTTGTCGACTTTTTCTAAGTGCCTGAATCGATGTGTATTTATTTTCTCTCTCGATATATATATTATTTGCATCAAGTGAATTTTGAGGGATTCTATAGTATTTAGTTTTAATATGCAATATTATTAATTGATGTTTCAGATTTTGTAAAATCATATATCTATATATAGAGAGAGAATAAACCAATATATCTGATTAAAGCATAGAAAGGTGAGAAGGAAGATTAGGAAGACAAATTAATATGGGATGGGTGATAATAAGAGTAGATGATAGCCTCCTTCAAAATCAATTGTAGACATTTTTGACACTCTAGATAAGGAGAAATTGGCCTAAGAGTACATACTGTGTACACTGTATATAATTTTTGTACACACTTTGATTTAAACTATGTACATAGTGTGTATACTTACAGTTCAGATGGTTCTTTTCCATTCAGACTTTGTAGTAATGTGAATGGTTGCTTGATTATTGTTGAAGGCAAGCAGAGGCAATGCTAATCAAATATGAAAGTCATGCAATAATTTGGTGAGCCATATGAGTTCTCTAACTATATGAACAAGAGCATTATAATATACCTCAGATAAGGATATCAAGATGGTTGATTGCTTCTTGGTCTATTAGGAGATCAAAGAGTCTAATTAGAATCATTATAGTTAGTGACAGACCTTCGAGTATCATAATAAGATTCTCAATCTGCATAAAAAAAATAGCTTTTAGATATAAGAAACATGAAATTAGGGAAAATACACTTTGCCCCTGGGTCATCTTAAGATATATTAATAAATGATTTACAAATGTTAGGTGTA
This sequence comes from Dendrobium nobile, assembly GCA_022539455.1. Lineage (NCBI taxonomy): Eukaryota > Viridiplantae > Streptophyta > Magnoliopsida > Asparagales > Orchidaceae > Dendrobium > Dendrobium nobile. The sequence goes on from CM039731.1 coordinate 27,871,291, forward strand.
GTGTTCAAGGTTGAGATCAGAGTTGGTTGAGGTTATGTATGACAAATGTGATATCATAGGATGAAATAAGGTGAGGAAGAGAAGTCTCCCAACAAAAAGATGATATTGAGAGGCATATGGTAAAAGCTCCATTGTAGGTATTTATTATGTTGCTTGGGTCCATAGGATTTTTGTTGGTTTGTTGACTAGAACTCTTGTACCTTCCAAAACAAAATGAGTATTTCACTTGATCTAACAATTTTGAGACTCAAAAAATATTTGAAGTCACCCAAGTTAGTACGCTTAAATTTGGTGCTTAGGAAAGGCTTATGGGAGTTAATGATTATGATGAAGAGTTTGATGATGATGATGTCATTGACTTAGACCAGTAAGGTAACAGAGGTCCTTATACCCCCTTTTTGAAATGGAATAATTTGACCTTGATTGTGTAAATCTAAAATGGATTAGAGAAGTAAAAAACTTAGAATATGAGTGTTGCAGTAGATGTTTAAGGTCGTACATTGATTTGTGAAGTTTACAAGCTAGTGTCTTCTTTGTTCAAGCGATCTCTCCATAAAGAATCTAACTTAATGGAAGTTCATGTAGACTTTCTACAAAAAAGCAGTCGTTTAAGAAAGATTTTTTTTATGTCCAAATGTGTGAGGGTCTAATCTTTTCTAGATATAAGGGGTAGAAGTGTAACATTTGTCATTTCTGAACCTAGGTAATTGACTTGAGCCAGTATAAATTCTTATCTAATCTTGATTTAATCATCAATTTATAAGTCATGTATTGTTTTATTAACTTCAAATAAGATTATATTCAGAAGGGTAAAGAGAAAATTCATTAATAACAAAAGTGCCCTTGGGGCATTGCAATGTTGATGAAGGCGGTGTCATGGCATTGTCTTCTCTATTTGGGAAGAAAATTTATTAGAGTGCTAAGGCACTGGATGTCATGCTGCGACACTCGACTCTTTATTTGGAGGATCTAAAATATCCCATTGGAGTGCATTGATTTTGGAAGGTGAGCACTGTAGCACCATGTTAAAATGGAAATATATATATATAGAATCTCTAAATCCATTTTTATCCCCTCACCCATCCTCCTTGCCAGAGAAGGAGGAGAAGAAGAACGAGACAGAGAAAAAGAGAGGATTTGAAGGTCGTTGCTTGAGTTTCGTCCGTCAGGCCAATTAAGGGTTTTGTAGAGCACGAGATGGACTTGTGAACTATTATATCTAATTTTAATTCCAACAATTTTATAAAGATATATGAATTTAAATATATATTTTTACTTTATTTTGTGACATTTTCATAGTATAATGTTTAGTATATTGTTGAATGTTGTGTTCTTAATATTTTAATTCTAAGAAGCCGAATTCTATCAATTGATTTTCTCTACACTAAATTATGTGTATTGAATAAATGAGGCATTTCAAGTGTTTGAAATAGTACTATAAAATGCTTAAAACACTGTTATAAATATTCCTATGAAATTTTAATTGGAATGAAAAAAGTCTAGTGCGTATGGGTGTGGGAGAGATTTTGGTCCTACTTGCTAAATATGGGTGTGGGAGGTTAATGTGTTCTATTAAAAAAAAAAAAAAGGTTATTGTGTTCTATTCTGGCCCCACTTACTAAATTCAAGCATGAAAAATTAAAGGGAGTTATTTGTGGAAGTTGAGTTTTAAATAGAAATTGGGATATGTGAATTATACTCATGCATTGCATAATTTGATTTTTGAATAATTAAAATATAATGCTATCACTTCAGGAAAAGCAGTAATTTGCGGCAATTTTATGGGAGGCTTTGCGACAGAAAAATTTGTATGGAAAATTGCGACGGATTTACAACAGTAAATTCGTTATAAATTTGTGATGGATTTTTCACCTCAAATTGTCGCAATTCTGTCACAAATCTAACTCAATTTCGTCACAAATCTGCTTCAAATATGTCACAATTAAGTTTATCTAAATCAATATCCAAATCATTTCTTTCATTCTTGAGGTTTGTATGTTCCTCCATGCCCAAACCCGCAGTGATGACCCTTGCTCGCTGACGTTCCTTTCTCGTGACCCATCCTCTCCTCACTAACATTCGTCGTTCTTCATCGATGTTCAACTTCACACCTTAGATGTCCTTCCTATTGGATCGGGATCGGAAGCAATAATGGGAGCTCGCTCATTGTGAAGGTAACTTTCTCTCTTTCATGTGCTTCTTCCACCAAATCCCTTAAATCCATCAAACTATAGGGTTTACTAAATCTGGAATTTACGTTAAAAAGAGAGAAACAAAGGTTTTGTGAGTCGTGGATGTTCAATTGGTCAAATTTCTTGATAAACAAAGGCATACCTCAATCCCTAATTAGATAAAATTTAGTTTCAGACATTAAGATGTAAACTTGTAATCTAATGAAATTTTACTGTTGGATTGCAAGTCCTTGTCTCTCTAATCATCCTCGATCATTATGGTAAGGATGAGACCATTATCTTCTTGGATTAATAAGAAAAACCATAAGAACCTCTATTTCAAGATGAGTGGAAGGACAAAAAATCATTAGCATCCACTTTATTTGAATATAATAGAGGGTTGTGATGAACTTGTATGTGATCTCATATGAGTTCCAACACTTTTTCTAGATTTAATCATAGTCATCTTTTCTAAGATTGGATGACTAGGATGAATTCCTTATGTCACGTGAGTTCCATCATCCTATCAAAAACTATTTGGGTTCCAACACATGTCAAGTGTGGTTGAAGTGTATAGGAATACATAAGGCTTTTTGCATGATAGAATAGTTCCCCTCAAATTTAAGGGAAAATTTTATAAGATAGTGGTGAGACCTAAAATGTTTTATGGTGTACGTAGAATGTTGGCCATTAAAAGAAAAGCATAATATTAAGTTAAGTGTTGAATAGATGAGGATGCTTAGGTGGATGAGTGACTTTACTCTCAAGTTAAGAAAGGTAGAGGTATAGACCTAAAAAGATCATAATATTAAATGAAGTGTTGCAGAGATAAGGATGGGAAAGTAGATGTAGAAATGAGCAGCACAACTATCCATGGAAACTCCTAAAATCATCATCACTCCACATTATTTTGAAGTTTTTTAAATTGATACAAATCTTGTTATTTGGTTATAGGAATTTATAATACAAATATGTTATGGATATTCAAAATTATAGAAGTTGGATGAATAATCGGTTGTTGCCTAGATGCAAGACATTAACATATGAATTTCTGAACAGAGTGAATTATTTTATTTAGGCATTCTGTCAATTATCTTCCCTCATATCAGAGGGAAGAATTCGTTGTCTATGTTTCAAACACAAAAATCAAGTCTACCTCACACCAGATGAGATTACTATTGATTTATATCATAGAGGATTCATGCCAAAATATTGATATTGGGACTTCACATGGTGAGTATGAGCCTCATTTTGACTCTCAATGTGGCACATCTACAAATTCCAACATAGTTGAGGAAGACAAAGTTAGGATGTTTGAGGATTTGGTTTATGATACTATTGGGTCATAATTTCAATAATATATAAAAGAATCCCAAAATAAAGAAGCACAAAATTTTTATGATTTATTGCACGCTTCGTAACAATCAATTTGAAATGGGTACACTACTCACTCAAAGTAATATATTGATGTGAAGATTTTAAGCATTAAGATAGAATATAATATACCTAGATAATGCTTTAATTAATTCATTGGCCTGCTTAAGGAGACCAACCCAACATATAATTTAATTCCAACAAACTTATACCAGACTAAAAAAATTAGTTTCCAAACTTGATTTAATAATTATGAAAATAGATTGATATGTTAATGAATGTATGTTATACTATGAGGATAATTTTTTAGATATTTCATGTTATCATTGTAACACACCATGGTTTAAATCAAATTCTAAGAAAAAAAGAAGGCAGAAGGATGTGCTAGTTAGTCGGCTATTTTACTTACCAATCTTTATATATTACAAAGGTTATATGTATCTATGAGCTCTATAATACATATACGATGGCATAAGGAACACGACTCAAAAGTAGGTGTTTTAACACATCCGTAAGAAGCATAAGTGTGGAAACACTTTGACCGTACACAACCTACCTTTCTTGTAGAACCAAGGAATATAAAAGTAGGTTTATGTTTTGATAGTTTTACTCCATTTAGCCATTCTACCTCACCTTATTCATGCTAGCCTTTGATGCTTACCCCTTAGAATCTTTCTCCAAAGTTATGTATGACTACATCCTACATGTTTTTGACACTTATCATTCTTGGCCCACAAGATAGATATGTTATTGTAACCTTTTATTGATGACTTAAACTTATTATGAAATGAAGGAGTTACTACATATGATGTCTCTACCAAACAAAATTTCATATTGAGGGCAATGTTACTTTAAACAATTGGTGATTTTCTAAAATACATCATGATGTCTGGTTGGAGCATTTTAGGCAAGCTATCTTGCCCATATTGCATGAAAAATACTAAATCATTCACTTTAAAGCATGAGGGTAAAAATACTTGATTTGACTGTCACCGTATGTTCTTATCTGTTAACCATCCATTCAGGTGAAATAAGGATTCTTTCACTAAAAGTGGAATGGATATGACCCTCCACCAAGGCTAAGTAGTGAGAAAGTATTTGAAAGAGTAAATTTCATACTTACGATAATTGATTCTCCATTATTAGATATTTACAAAGTGCCTGAGTATGGAGTTACTCACAATTGGATAAAGAAGAGTATCTTTTGATATTTGTCATATTGGAGACTAAACTTGATCAGACATAATTTAGATGTGATACATATATAGAAAATTAGTTTTGATAATGTGTTCAATATACTGATAGACATAAAGGGAAAATCTAAAGATAATATAAAAGATAGGATGGATTGGAAGGATATTTGTAGGGAAAAATTGCTTTAGTTAAAGGATGGTGGAAATGATAAACTTCTAAAGCCAAATGCTCCATTCACATTCACTTTAGAGTAGAGGCGACCAATTTTTGAACAGGTGTAAAGCCTAAAGCTACATGATGGATATGCTTCCAACCTTAGTAGATGTGTTGATATAAGATCGACAAGATTATTTGGAATAAAAAGTCATAATTGTCACATTATCATGGAATGTTACTGCCCATTGCTTTCAGTTCTCTTCTAGATTCAAACTTAAATCTCTTGGCCAAACTAAGTATCTTCTTCAAAAATTATATATAATATGTAATGTAAGATGAGATTCATAGTTAGTGTAATGTCTTCATGAGAGGTTAGTTGGAACTATGTGTGATTGAGAAAAGTAATGTTGCAATTGGTAATATTCTTCAACACTTAAAAGCCTTGGACATAAGTGTATTATGTTTGGAAGCTCCAGAGTCAACTTAGCAGTAGATAATTGTGATGTGAATAGCAACACCTAAAGGGAATAGTTTTAAAATAATTAAAAGTATAAAATATTAAAATTCAAAACCATGAGGAAAGAATATTTTTATTTTAAAATAAATAATATTAAAAAATCTGAAGTAATTGATGTGATGATTTCAAAGATGAATAGCTAACAATATTTTTTGACAAGTTCTAACAATTTAATTACCACCAACTAAGAATAGATTTAGAGATTTATGTAAGATATAAAATCATCATATGTTATAATTTCATTCATTGAGCAAAAATAATGAAAATCATAAGTAAGAATAAATAATCATAAAATAAAGCAAAAATAAAGCACTAAAATGGAGGGGAGATGCAAATTAATTTTGTATAATGTTCATCACTAACCCCTATGTCCATAACACAAGCTCTCCAAACCAATGTTCCATTACTCTCTCATTTGACCACCACCAGGTAGAGAAGGCCCTCTCCTTGATTAGTAATCGAGAAATTCTATTGTGGTCACTACTGTGGCCTACTAGGTTACCAACAAATACATTAGAGATCTCATAGACCCCTTACAATGTTTAATTCGAAAAGGTCTCAACAAGAAATATAACTCAACTAGAGAATAAAAGTAAAAGAGAAGAACAAAATAGCTTTACAAGTGCACACTCATGATAAGATCTAACTTTTAAGAATTTTCAAATTAAATTTAAGGAACATCTCTCTCAAAAGCAACACCCCTCTATCTTTTTTTTCTCTTAGATGTTTCCATCTCTCTCTCATTTTAGGTTAATAAATAAGTATTTATATAAAGTTTATAAAAATTAAACCCTAAAATAAGATACTATTGACATAAAATTTTTTTATCATCACTTTGATGAATAAGTTCTCTAGTCTACACTTAGAAGATTGAACACATTAATCTCTTGTCAGAGTATTTAGCATTATCTTAGAGCTTTAAAGGATTTTTTCTTCACAACCTCTATTCTTATGGTCTTAAATTGTCTTATGAAATTTTCTATGGACAATAATCTAGGAATTTAATTCTTAGCCTTGAACTAGGCTAGACAGAAAGGGACCCTAGAATGCCTATAAGATTCCTTTAGACTAGAAGAAATTATAGTACAAGACCTTTAATATAAAGGCTTGCCTCTCATTAAGGTAAACTGTTCCATAATAAACCTTGATTGATCTTTGTACATACAATCAATAGCCTAAGTATCAATCTTATTCTCATTTAGTTAATTAATGTACCTAATTTTAATAATTTCAAAGGTTTATGAGCACGAATTTGATCTATGATCAAACCAATATTAATCATTTTAGTATACCCTAAATCTCATAAGAACATTTATTTATCTTCAACCATATGATCCTATCACTTGCCAACTTTTGTTAATGTTTGAACCATTAAATATAAATCATTTAAGTATAGTTGGCCATTAAAATAGGCTAGATCACATTGAACTCTAGCATAACTAAATTGGGCTTTGTCAAGTCAGAATCAACTTGAACTTTACAACTTAGATAATTAACTTGACTAATCAAGTTAGTCAAATAAACATATTTGCTTCTGAAAAACTAATCCTATCAATTCTAACAAATTATCATGCCATGAGATCTAAAGGAAGAATTAAATTCCTATACCTAATTTTTCTTAACCACAAAATAGAATAAACTAAAGCCATCTAAATAATCCAAAATAATATCAATATTCGAAAGTATCATTCAAATTTCATTTCTCAAAGATTATGTATAATAATTCATTTTATATAAAGTATATACATAAAAAATAAATAAATGAATTATAAAATTCCTCAAAAATCTTGATCCTAACGATTTTGTGCTTATAAACTCTACTATGTTGGACCCTTTTCTTTTCCTGAAATATTATAAAATTCTATAAAGTAAGCATAATAAGTTCATTAAACTTCTTTCACAATTTAATCACACATATCAATACCCATTTTCTTATAAATAATAAAGTATTCAATTAATAAGTTAAGGTATCAAATTGTAAACTAGGTGCTAATAAAAGTAACATATATAATATTTAATATATTTATATTTTAGAATTATTAATGCACAAATTACTACTTAACTTTACACATAATTTTTACCTTTGTAACTTTCAAAGGAATACTTTCATAGAGCTATCAAAATATATATGTTTGTTATCAATATCATCCCTTATACTTTTATTAATAAACTTCATAGAGATTTTATAAACATCATAATGTACTTGTTATCAGAGTATTTCTTACACTTGAACTTACTTAAATTATCATAATATACAATATATGGATATTATGCATATGTCCCAATGACTGCTTATAACTCTACTTTCACATATAACACTCTTTAAACCTCCAACATTTACATAAGCCTAGTGGGGTTAGAATAGAATAGAAAACCTTTCAGACTTTCATAAATCAAGTGCTCGTAAAATCTCCCACTTCCACACAAGGCAGATAGGTCAAAATAAAATATATAGGACACTTGTAATAGTTAAGTGCGCTTCTAATATCTTATATATTAAAACCTCTCTAATGTTATGTTATGAATTATGAAATTTTAATATTTCAACAAATGCTTGTAACTTTAAATATGAATATAATGATATATGAACTACGAAAATTACCAAAATCATGTAGCATTATATGAATAAGGATCTACACAAATAAAATCTTTCTTTATAATAATAATTTCATAGGAATATTCAGAATATCATTTTAGAACCTTTAGAGAACTATCATAAGTACCAAAAATACCTCATTTATTTCATATGTATAGAATCAACACAGAGAAAACTAAAATAAGAAATTATAACTTCTTAGAATTAAAGTGTTTGGAATAAAGTATTCAACAATATGCAAAAAAATTACATTGGTGAGAACAACATAAAACTTAAGAAATTTTTTTTTTTATATATATATTGTTATATATTTATCAAAATTGAAATTAGAGACATGTGTTTAAAGTCTTCCTCATCCTTAATAAAACCTTAGTTGGCTGTTGGTGTTTGAATTTTGAAAAAAGGATTTTGAAAAGGTTAATCTTCTTTAGGAAATGTTAATTTCTGAAATTTCAGTCTCAAAATTGAATACATCATTATAAACAACATAAAAGCCCCGGGAGGCAAATATATCATTCCCTAATGGGTTCAGCTAATGAATTTGAAAATTTTATCCCGGTTGTAATAATTGAATCCAAGGAAGAACTACTTCTGACCCCGAAGAGTCAAAATGACATTCTATTATTATTTAGCTATTATAACATGGATGAAAAATTATTATTTTGATATTCAAAATCATTATGGTAAATGATATATATATCTCCCCGAGGGAAGAAGATATCGCCTATCGTCAATCATCTGAACGTGATGATAATGATCGTCATTGATTTAATTTTTCCAAAGAAGACTAATTAGGTTTTGAAAATTAATTTTTCAAAAAAGTAGATGTGGGTTCTAAATTTTCTAGAAGTGCAAGCCCTCGTAGTTAATTATATCGTGAAGAGGTTGAATTCCCTATGAATACTCTCGATTAGAATAACAAAAAAAAAATATTTTAGAGATATTCTAGGAGTTTTTTCAAGGAGGTGAATTTGAACTTTCAATAGGGATTGGATCAAATTTTGAACACTTATTTTTGGAGATCAAAGGAAGATGGTAGGGGGCACGTAACACTCTGAAACAATTTAGAAGTGTCTGACCTATTAAATATGTTGGGCTTTAAGTTTTAGATTGAATAATGTTTTACTTTGAGCTTATTAATTTATTTGAAAGTTGGGATTAGATTCCAAAGTTTGGGGTCTTATGACTCTAAGTTTTCCCCGGATCCTAATTCTAAACTTGGCACTGAATAATAGTGACCTGAGCCTAACTAATGCAATACAAAAAATGTTCTTACCTTTGCTGTAATCTACGATCCCCAGTGAATTTGATGTTGACAAATATTGTTAATTTAATTGTAACTTTTCTTAATATTTTAGATATTTCTTTTGTCTATGAGAACTGATAGTGTGGATAAGACATACACTACTCAAGGCTAATAAAAGCTTAAGAATAGGTAGAATATGAATGTAAAGTAAATAAAGTACTTTTTTAAAAATTTTATATTTTTGAGTCTGGCCATATAAGAGTGTATGCAATTGGGAGACCGTATACACACACATGGGGAGTTAGATAAATTTTAAAAGCTATTTTTTGTACTAATTGTGTTGTACCACTTATAAAATACTGTAAAATCAATATATAAAGAATGGGCTTAACAACTAATTGAACAATTAGTTTCTATGAACTAATCATACTGTATGATCTGGATTGTACTGTATGATTCGTTATGATCTGAAAATGCTAAACGCTAGATAAATAAGTAAGATATTTAAAATATAAATTTTGAATTAATCGTATTGTACGATGTGTTTCATACTATATGAAAATTTGAAATCTTACTAAAATTAACCCCCATAATTAGTGTATTAAATCATAATTTAATTAATGATAACAGATCGTGCTATACAATATTAATCATACCGTATGATTTACAAAGACAAAATTTGGCCTTCTCAAAGATTGTACCAAATAAAACCATGATTTTTAAACTAATCATTCTGTACGATATTCATATTATACTAGACAACCTACTTAAAATCAACTAATCATATTGTACGATGATAGCATCACGAGATGATATCAAAGACAATTTTTAATAGTCCTGGGAATCATCCTATATGAATAGAGAGAAAACTAACAGATTGTACATAAAGCCCTTTGGATTATGTTGAATGTTTTGTTCAAAAAGTTGAACAATTTATTTGAATAACAATTTACATCATACTGGATTGGTATAGCTTTTGAACTACTCATAATGTATGAATAGTGACAGCCAATTTAAATATTTAGGGTTCCTTGAAGCCCAATACTTAAGCAATGTTTTGAGAATATCTTAATAATGATGAGAGGATTATGTGACTCCTGAAGGTATCCTGAGATAGAAGCTTTTGAAAGAATTCTAGGATATGTGAGGAAGGAGAAGGTGAGGTTGAGCGTGAGGGAGGAGTGTGAGTGGATCATATAGTTTCTCCGGGCTAGCTACACCCTTGCTCTTCCTGTAGCCTTGGTGAGTTCTTGAAGGCTCTCCTGGGAGAGAGGCTTCTAGGTTAAGTCCTTGAGGTACTCTTCCTTCTCTAGGAGAAAGAAAAAGAATTTGAGGTTCACTACTTGTGAAAGGATTCTTATTTTTTTCCATATGTAGGAGGGAAAAAAAGGATTCAGGGTTATCTACCTTTTTCAGAAGGGTAAAAATGATTCAAGTATCGCTATCATTACTGGGGAGGTGACATAGCTTCTAGCACTCTGCCGCACCAGGTTTGGTGAAAGTTAATTTGTAAAGGCTTCTCTTTCTTGTTATGGGAGCAAAAGGAGAGTAACTGTTTGTTAGGGCAATTCCCGGAGCGGAGGACTCCGCGGAGTGGACGTAGGTCAAGGTTGACTAAACTATTGTAAAAATTGGGTGCTCTCTTTTTTATTTTTACCTTATACATTTTACTTTTATGCAAGCTATTTTCCTGATAACTTCTTGGTTGAAAATCTATGGTTGATGTTAGAATTGAGTTGATTTAATCATTCTCACCATTGTTATAATTCTGTTAAGTTTATTAGCTTCCTCATAGGGTGATCAAGTTTTTCATTTTAAGTTTAAAAAAATAAAAAAATAGTATTTCTACTTAAGATTTTTTAAATAACCAATTCACCCCCCTCTTGGTGATCCTCAGGTTAGTTCATTGAGGTCTCACAATCTCCTCAAAATTTTAAGTGGTATCATAATTGGCTTCAAAAACAAGGTTTTAGAAAACTTTTAAAAAATGATCAATGACTAATTTTGGTAATCGTAACATTTTAGAGGGTTATTTAATAAACTATAGATAATATACCTTTTGAATTTTAGAAAATTCACATGCCTACCTTTTTATAAACTATAGATTATCACATGTGGATATTAGTCCAAGAAGGATATTCTGCACCTTTTTGTCTTGTGAATGGCATCAAAACTAAACTATCATTTAATGAATGGAGTAATGAGGATAGGGATTTAACATAATTGAATGCAAAATATTTAAATTGTTTCTTATGTGCATTGAAATTTGAAGATTATATGCATGTATCCTCTTGTAGCATTGGAAAACATATTTGGGAAAAACTATGCATAACCTATGAAGGAACTAGTGAAGTAAAATAGTCTAGGCTAAATATCCTACTTCATGACTTTGAACTATTTTACATGAAACACAGTGAATCAATTTCTAAAATGTATGATAGGTTTACACAAATAGTCACATTCCTGCATGCTTTAGATAGAGAACTTACAAATGCTGAAAAAGTCAATAAAATTTTATATTGTCTACTTAATTCTTATGATACAAAGATAACTACAATTACTGATTCTAAAATCTTAAATATTTACTTGATAGATAATTTGCTTTGGTCACTCATTGCCTACAAGTAAGGAGTTAGTCAAAGGCAAGGTAATGTAGGAGAAAAGAAGAAGTAGAGAGTTGTAGAACTGAAAGCAAATGACTCTGACAGTAATAGTTATGCAGCAGAGGAAGATGAAAACATTGCCTTAATGATGTAACACTTAAAGAGCTTTTTGAATAGGAAATAGAGGCATTATCAACATCATTGGTGAAAAGGAAAAAATAACAAAAATGTTAAAGTTTCTTCTAACACTATTTTCTTCAAATGAAGGAATCCAGGCCACCTATGAAGCCTTTCCCAACCTGAAGACTCACCCAATCAAGGAGAAGGGTGAAGAGAAACAAAAGTTCAAGAGGGGCAAGCAAAAGACAAAAAGATTTTTGGGCTGGCTCCTCCATAGAATTCTCAAAATCAGAAGCATAAGAGGAGGTAACAAGCTAATGTCTTATGGTTAACGATAATCTTGATCAATCATATCAAGATGAGGTATGTTCACTTTCCTATTATGAATTACTCATTATTTCTGAAGAATATTCTTGATTCTTATAGGAAGTTGAAAAAGATATATGCTAGATTAATACGAATTTTCTACTTCACAAAAAGAGCAACCTAGTATAATTACTGAGCATTCTAATTTACATAATGATCACATGACCTTCCTTGATGAGTAAGATGTCTTAAACAAGAAGAATATTAACTTAACTAATGCACATAAATCCTTGAAAATATTGCATCTTGAACTAGTACTAAGTATTAGAAGCATGTGAACTAGAACTAGATGGTAGGGAGCATACATTAAAAATTAAAATGTTCATTCATGAATGTGCAAACAAATTGTTGGAAGCAAAACTAACTGCACTTGAGAATAACAAACCACAACTACCTTAGAACAATCTCATAAGCCCTCAACACAGCATGCATCACATAAAACTAGGAGAAGGAACAATGACCCATATAGGTTAGTAAATCCATTTCTTAGTGTTATTTTTAATTAGTGATTAAGCTTTGATTTATTCCATTAATCTCGGGTTAATTTAAGTAAGTATTTAAAATAAATCGTACAGTATGAACGGCTGAGAAAAACTTGCTTAAGTTAATTTGATGGCTAGGGTTTTGAATTTAGAACACATCGTACAGTATGATCTCATTCATAAGGTATGATCTATTCACAGAAATCATTTTAAAAGCTAAGATCGTACAGTATAAAGTAAAGTCATACAGTACGATCACTAGAGAAAAAAAAACTACATTTTTTACTTTTAAAACCCTCTCCTCCTGTGTGTGTGCATGGTTGCTCAGATTTACATGCAGTTTGTGGCCAGACTCAAGAAAATAAAAAATAAAATAAATAACAAATTACATTGTCAAACTCATACTCCTAATCTAGTCAGTCTTGAGTCTTCCTGTTGTCCTGAGTAGCTTGTGATCTTCCTAAGGTGTTACTCTTGTGGCATGTTAGGTCACATAGCCCACACTTGCACAATCCAATGTAAGACACATCTTAATTTGAGGCCTAAATTACATTCATCATAGCTTAGGATGCATTCATCTCATTATTTAAGCATAAGATGGAACCCAAACTCACTTGGGTTCCCAAATCTAACCTTTGAATGACATTGTAGGGATGCTCTCACAAATGGCCTAGTGAGAGTACCTGGATAGTGGATGCTCGAGGCACTTGACTGGGGATATGAAGCAGTTCATCACACTGGAGGCTAGGTCAGAAGGCATGATGACATTATGAGATAACACCACAAGAAAAGTGGTGGGCTCAGGTTTAATCGATAATGCTAAAAGCTTTATTATTGAAAGCGTTCTTTTAGTTAATGGCTTAAAACATAATTTATTGAGAATTAGTCAACTGTGTGAAAAAGTTTTTGACATTATATTTCTTTCTAAAAAAATGCATAATTAGTTTAAATGAAAAACTTGTGTTAGAATGAAAATAAATGAATAATGTTTACATACTAGACTTGAACTGCAGTGAAAATTCAAATTTTATATATTTGAAAATAATAGTTGATGATTCCTGGCTATGGAATAAGAGACCATGTCATGCGAGCATGAAAACCCTTAGGAAGATTACCCAAAAAGATCTAATTAGAGGCATACCTACATTAGACTTCACTAAGGACCACCTCTGTGATGCTTGCCAACTAGGAAAATAAATCAAGTCTTCCTTTCATTCAATTAAGGACATCAACACATCTAGGCCACTAAAAATCCTTCAAATGAACCTATTTGGACATGTTAGTGCAGCCATATTATGAGGGAAGACATATGAATTTATAATAATATATGACTACTCTAGATTTACTTGGGTTAGATTCTTAGCACATAAGAGTGAGTCATTTAAGAAATTTAGAACTTTCTTCACTTAGATTCAAAGGAAATTAATATGTGAAATTTCAACCATTCATAGTGATTATGGTGGAGAATTTGAAAATGGTAGGTTTGAATCTTTTGTCAAGAGATAGATATAGAACATAATTTCTCTTCCCATAGAACCCCTTAGCAGAATAGAATAGTTGAGAGAAAAAATAGAACCTTGGTAGAAGCATCTAGGGAAATGCTAGCTAAATACACTCTCCTTAGATACTTTTGGCCAGAAGTAGTGAATAATGTTTTTTATGTTTTAAATAGGGTGAAAGATATATCCAAGTTAAATAAGATACCCTATGAACTCCTTAAGAGTAGGACACCCAATCTTTCCCACTTAAATGTCTTTAGACATAAATAATTTATCTTAATCAATGGAAAATCACCCTCAGGAAAATTTGATCCAAAATTTGATGGAGTCTACTTAGGTTATTCATCTATAGGGAAAGCTTATAGAATCTTCAATACGAGGATCTTAGTAGTAGAAGAGTCTACCTATATTGTGTTTGATGAATCAAATAGAACCTCTGAATCTCAACCTGAAGATGAATAAGTAGAGGTCATTTAAGGGGTACAAGCCACTGCTATAGGAGATAGAATAAAATCTCAAGAGTATTAAAATTAGGTATAAACATAGGAAGGAGGTTAATTAATATGTATTTATTCCATAATATATCCCGCCAATATATATCAAGCCATATTTGATGAATTCTGGATCTTAGCAATGCAAGAAGTATTAAATTAGTTTGTTAGGAATAATATTTTGGAGTTGGTGAGTAGACATAAAGACTAGAGTGTTGTATGAACCAAATGGGATTTTAAGAATAAAAGGAATGACTTTGTCATAGTAGTATGGAATAAGGCTAGGTTAGTAGTTAAGGGGTACAATCAGATTGAAGGGATTGATTTTGAAGAATCTTTTACCCTGTAGTTAAATTAGAAGTCATCAGGGTGCTCTTAGCCTTTGCTTGCTTTAAAGGATTTACACTATATCAAATGGATGTTAAGAGTACTTTCTTAAATGGGGTAATAAAAAAGGATATATATGTTGAGTAACCGCATGTTTTAAGAGCTTAAAATTCCCAAATTATGTCTTCAAACAAAAGAAAACCCTTTATGGATTGAATCAAACACCTAGAGCCTAGTATGTAAGGATGAGAAGATTCCTTCTAGATGGAGGTTTTATTAATGGTAGTGTAGGCACCACCCTCTTCCTAAAGAAATAAGGAGAAGACCTACTCATAGTACAAATCTATGTTGATGATATACTATTTGAATGTACAAATAAATATCTTTATGACAAATTCTCAAAAACTATGAGTGATGAATTTGAAATGAGTATGATGGGAGAGTTAAAATATTTCCTTAGATTTAGTATAAAATAGAAAGATGATGGAACCTTCATTAGCCAATCTAAATATATCAAGGACATTCTTAAGAAATATAAAATGGATAATACTAAGGCAATAAACACTCTCATGAGCTCTACCATATAGTTAAATAAGGACCTAAATAGAAAGTATGTAGATCAGAAGAAATATAGATGAATAATTAGATCACTTCCTTTCTTAACTACTAGCAAACCTAATATTATGTTTAAAGTTTATCTTTGTGTTAGATTTCAGGCTGATCCAAAAGAATATCACATGACTGCTGTTAAAATAATCCTTAAATATCTCTTAGGAACCCAAAATATAGGAATCTGGTATCCTATGCATATTACTTCCTTGGAAATTATAAGATATTTTGATTCAGACTTTCTAGGATGTAGAATTAATAGGAAAATCACTTCTAGAATCTACCAATTCATAGAACAATCCTTAGTTTTCTGGTCCAGCAGAAAATAAAACTCTATAGCCATATCTACCGCTGAAGCTAAATATATAACTATAGAGAGTTGTATTGCATTAGTCCTATTGAGACTGGAGCTGAGCTTATTAATCCGATTAAACTTCAGGCTATATTAATTTCATATGATGGCTTATATGGATGTATAGGAACGTGCTTTCTTCTTTGGAGCGTAACCTATTATGTTGCTCTATTTTGTCTATATATACATATAACCATTGTTTGTAATGGGGAGATTTAAAGATGAACAATATTTGAGTTGTTTTTACTCTATTTTTGGGTTTTTATATCCTGAAGGATTTTAGGTGGTGATGCCCTCCCAAGGAGTTCTTGGGTTATGTGTGGGCTACCCGATTCAGACATCTCTCGCATTTATATCCGTCGTTGCGTCACCCCCCCCCCCCCCCCTTCACTGGTGTCATTTGGTATCAGAGGCAATAGGTTCTTCTTGCTCTGTATCTTTAGAATTCCTCAGGTGGTGAAGAGAAGAACCTGATGAAGAAGCTCTGAAGTTGATCCAACAATTGCCAAGCATCCAAGAAGCGTGGTGGCCATAGTCCTTCCCCCACAGCATTGACAGCCACCTTCTCTTTATCCTAGTGTGTTTCTTTGTTCTTATGTGTGGACTTCAAGACAACAATTAGAAACCAGATTCCTGTTGTTGTCAAATTGTTTGTATGTTATCCAGGAAAAAAAGAAACCTCAAAAGAAATGAGAAGAAGCAGATTATTGAATTGTGCCCCATTACCTATTTTTTTGCCTTTTTGACTCTTTGTATCCTGAGACATTCTCAGGTTGTAAAGCCCAGAAAAAGGAGTAAGAAGAATCTGTAAATAAGCTCTAAAGGGTGTTCCAGCCATCGCCAAGCATCCAAGGACATTCCAGTCATCGTCATTTCTCCCATCATGTCTTGATCTTCAGTGGCAAATCATCTTCCGTGGAGAATAAGCCTTGGTGGAGGAATGACCTCAGTGGCAAATCGGCCTTGGTGGTGAATCATCCTTGGTGGTGGAATCAACCTCAGTTGCAAAATGGCCTCAGTGGCGAACAGCCTCGGTGGTGAAATCTGCCTCGGTGGTGAATCAGCCTCATTATCTTCAGTGACAAATGACTTCGGCGGTGAAAACATATTGCTATCTTCTCCAAACTATCACCTCCAAATAAAAAAATTAAAGAACTGTAGAACTACAACTAGCTTTTGTTAGTTCATCCTCCATAGCCATTTAATGCCACTGATTGCATCCCCTCCCTTGCCCTTGGTAGTGAGTTAAGATTTTCTTAAGGTAACCAAGTGGTTACCTCTAGTGGTGTGGTTAATCACCATAGGATATTCAAATTGAGCCCAAATGTAGTGGGCTTAGGCCTTGAGGTCAGGTGAATTCATGTCCTAAGTTTCACTTGAATTTGTGCCCATTTGGTCCACCAACTAGAGAATTCAAAATCAGCTCTTAAATATAACCTAGAAGTTTATTTAATTCATATTTAATTCATATAAAATCTTAAAAATTCACACAAGGTCTCTAATTTCTCATAATTTAACCCTTAATCCATAAAATAAAACTCACATGATCTAACCTTTAATGTAATATTAATTTAATTTTTAAGAAAAATCCATAATTAATTAAATTAATTAATTTAAAATATTTAAAAGTTCAAAGAAAAAGAAATACTTTGAAACATCCTCTTAGGATATTTCTGACCTTTGGGGGTGATTCCAAGAGGTTTTGGAATGATTTGGATCAAAATCAAATATCCCTTTAAATTAAATAATTTTAAAAATCCCAAAATATCCCAACTTTAAAAAATCACCATAAATTCTAGAAAAATCCATTTTTATCAAACTTATTTTCATTAAAATCTAGTATTTTCTAAAAATGACAAACCTTCATATTTCCATCAAAGTCAAATAGTCAACTCCCTAGACAATCATAGTTCAAAACTAGGTTAAAACTTCAACAAATCATAATTTAATGTAGAAAATTCTAAATTGAGAAAACTTAGAGTCTAATTACTCATCTTGAGGTCTAATATTTATGAAAAATACTAAAACTCTATAAATCACTTTAATTTTAAAAGTCGACTTTTAACCCCTTAATTAACACAATTAAATAATTACAATAACTTGAAATCCCTAAAGTTCAATAATTCACTTTAAATTCCAAAAAATTCTAATTTTATCATTCAATCAAAAATTAAACCAATTAATTTATATTTCTCAACCCTTAATCCTCAATAAATTAAATTAACTCAATCAACACCGGTTACTACTAGATAATCTAGGCCTACGAGGCTTTAGCTTAGTCCCAAAGAAGAAATAAACTTCATGGCTCTTGTGAGCAACAAAGGTAGTAACTATTTAAACATTAAAATATACCTAAATTAATATTTAACACATTATTATTTAAACTCAAACATAAATTTCCCCCTTTGACCTTTAACAAACTCGAACACTAGATAACTTCAACAAATTATCCAATTTAGGACATACCCAAGCCACACATGCTATCTCACACACTTTAGATGGATTCCTAGGACAACCAACTCTAGTCTAAGTTAGGTTGGTGTTTACATTTTACTATTGTGTGTCAGTTTTTCTGAGTGTTTAGTACATGTTGTGCTTGAAAATTGATTGATTCAGTATTTACTTACATTAAGTGTAATATGTGAATTGATGTGATGGGCAGTAGATTACCCTTATGTTAGGAACTATATGATTGCTTACTAAGTTTTTTATAGGTGTTCATGCTCGTACATGGGTAAAATTAAGGGGGCAAAGTTAATGATTTAACTGATATATCTTTATGCAGGTTCTAAAATTTTACAAGTCCCCATTGAAATCAAAATAGTGTGGCCAAGTGAGTTTGAGATTTTTTTTTTTTTTCAAATATATAAATTTCTTGGGATGTGAATTATTTTATTTAACTACCTAGAATAACCTTATAGGAGAGTATAGATTTTTTTTTTTCAATGTAATTTAATTGAGTTGTAATAGAGTTGTGAAAGTCAGCCTTTGAGTTGGAATGCATAAATTCAAAGTTGGATTTCAAAGAGGAAATAATATCCCTTTAGGGAGAGTCCTCTTCCATTTAGAAGCTTGAATTTAGATTATTTTAATACACAAATAAGAAAGAATAACAACCCCCCCCCCCCCCCCCCCCCCCCCCTAAAGGGAGAGTTTTCTTTTCATTTGGGTATCCAGATACGATGAATCCAAGGAATTAGAAGAGGAGAAGGACGAAGAGTTGAAGAAAGAAAGTATTCCACTCAAAGTTAATTGTGTCCGTCTTAGGATTAGAATCCAAGTTTGTTATCAGTGGGGACCTACCATTTTTAGATTTTTAAAAATCGGGATTTAATAAACATGCATTATTTAATTTATTTAATCAATTGATTTGATTGATTTGCTTTGCTTGCACATAGGATTGCATGTTTTTCTTAGTTTTTTTGATGATTTGCCTATTATGTTTTGCTTTAGCTTGGAATTCTATGAGAGGCTCATGAGGGTACGCAAAAAATATTTTCTACTTAAGTTAATTAAAAATTTTTAGGCTAACATAGAAACTCTAACGATCTTAGAAGTAAGCTCGGGATCACCGAGAGGCTTGCACTCGTAGGAGATTTAAATCCCACATCCACTTAAAAAAACAAATTTCAAAACTCAAATAGTATTCTTTGTTAAAATTAAATCAACATGGATAGTTATCGTCGTGTTTAGAAGATCAATTAGTAAGTGATATTTTCTTCCTTTGGGAAGACGTATTCTTTATTATCAAGACTCTGAATATAAAATTAATGATCTCTCATCCAGATTGTAATAGTTAAATATAAGTAGAATGTCATTTTGACCCTTTGGGGTCAGTTTAGTTCTTCCTTGAATTTGACTATCATAACCCAGATGAAATTTTAAGTTTCACTATTTGAACCCACCATGGAATGATATCTTCTCCTCCCGAGGTAATATATCGCTCATAATGATGTGTTTGATTTTGAAAAAAAAAATCCTAAATTAAAATTCCCCAAAGAAAACTAAAACTTTTCAAAACCTTATTTTTCAAACCATTCAACCCCAAACAAGAAGCGGACACCTAATGGTCCATAAATTCTACTTATACCGACATGTGTTAACTTTTCACAAAACCTCTTAAATTAGGAGAAAATTATTATATTTAAAGCATAATACTATAATCTTATAGTGAATTAATGTTTCCTAAAATATTATTTAACTTGGTCAAATTATGGTCTATTATAGGGACGGATGGGCAGCTCTCTCCATATGAGTAGCTCTATTCTACAGACTCAGGATATGAGATGTTTGTTATGAACTTATACGTTACACAATTTTTTGGACATATATATTTTTAATATTTTAGCTAACATATTATATTTTATTATAAAAAAAGTGCTGGGTAGAGTGACCACTATCGTGGAGTGGAATACTCACACCCACCAACATCAAGAGGATCAATAATGAGCATATTATCAAGTAAGTAAAGCTTATATAAGTATTAGAACCTGGATATAATTATTACATGTGCATTTCATATTTTTCAGGAGGGTTATACATGACTTTGAGAGAGCCGTGCTACAATTGGTGAATATTCCTCTATGGGATTGACTCAGTATTTAGATTATAATACCTAGTCACAAACAGTGGACAAGATGTAGAAGTGAAGAGTTTACTGGTTAGGTTAGCTAGCAAGCTTATGCATTTGAGGAGGCACAGTCGACAGGTACAATGGACTATTCAGGTAGCGAGCAGGAGTTTGTGAGATAGAAGGTTTTTGTCATGACAGAAGACCAAAAGTAAATGCAAAAAATACAAGCTGAAATGCATATGCAGCAAAACTAAATACATGATGAGTTGAGTAGATTAAAGGAGTGGTTTTGTGATGAGTAGGCTATAGTGGCTGAGTAAAGTGAAGAGATAGAGGAGGATTAGTGCTAGTTTTAGGGATCATGCTGATATATGCATTTATCATGTTGAATTTAAAATTTGGTTTACAATATATTTACTTTATTCATATGTAATGAAATATTGTGTTTTTTTATATACATATAAATTTTATTGAATTTGTGATTTCGTTATTATATTTTGTATGATTATTTTACTATGCTTAATTGTTCCTCTCAAGATAATTGTAAGAGAATCCAAGCAGGAAAAGGGGGATTTTTTTTAAATGCAACAGTTTTTTGGTAGATATTCTGCCAGAAATAACTCTGTATAGGATTCTGACATATTTTTAAATGATAACTATTATTATCTTAATACATTTTTATACATCATTTATGAGCTAATTGTTTGTACTCATGAGAAGGACCAAAATCACATAGCCAACGAATTTATGATTCATAACAATTAATTATTGTCACATATTTTAATATAATTAGATTAATTCATAATTTGTATATTAAATATAAAATAATTATAATTTTTTATTTGCATATCTTAATCAATTATTTTGAAATGGCAATAAAGATAAAAGTTTAGATGTTATATGAGAATTTACATATGAATTACGGCTTATTTTTCACTTTTTTCGACCACGATCGATGTATATAGAGGTGTCAAAATGGGTTTTCAGGTCATGTTCTGGTTAAACCCAACCATGACCCGCCTTTATTTGACTCAAGCAAAATTCGTCCCATTTAACCCGAACTCGACCCGGTTGGGTTTCGGGTCAACCTGACACGACCTAGCAACCCGGTGTTTAAACATATGAATTAATTAACAACTTTTAAGTTTTTTATATTTCAAGCTATGTAAGAAGCTAAGACTAACAAGTAACAAAGCAACCTAACGATCCTAACTTTTGGACCATTTTTGCAGTTTATTTTTCAATCTCAGCAACAACCAAATGAGTCAATAGCCACACATCTGATTCTGACACAAAGGGATCAACCACTAAAAGAGACACAAGAGGATTAACAATGGTAAAAGACTAAAGGGAAAGAATTGAAAAAACACTAATTTAAAGGTTACACAAATTACAATTCTTTGAAAAGTTAGTTACATGAATTACAAATTACAAATTACAAATCAAATTATAGTAAATACAAATTTGAAAAAACAACTAAAAAACAATGTCTTCAAGTAAAATCTACTACAATAAATAAAATGGTTAAATATATAGAATTTTAAATAATGAGATAGTGAAAACTAAAAAGATTAAGTAAATAGATCAAAATAACCCTCCAACTCATTAGCATTAAGTAAATATTGACCCGACCCGACAACCCGGTGTTTAAACATATGAATTAATTAAAAAATTTTAAGTTTTTTTATGTTTCAAGTTATGTAAGATGCTAAGACTAACAAGTAACAAAGCAACCTAACGATCCTAACTTTTGGACCTTTTTTTTGCAGTTTGTTTTTCAATCTCAGTAACCAAATGAGCCAATAGCCACACATCTGATTCTGCCACAAAGGGATCAACTACCAAAAGAGACACAAGAGGATTAATAATAGTAAAAGACTAAAGGGAAAGAATTCAGAAAATCACTAATTTATAGGTTACAAATTACACTTCTTTCAAAAGTTAGTTGTATGAATTACAAATCAAATTATAGTAAATACAAATTTGAAAAAACAACGAAAGAACAATGTCTTCAAGTAAAATTAACTACAATAAATAAAATGGTTAAATATATAGAATTTTAAATAATGAGATAGTGAAAACTAAAAAGCTTAAGTAAATAGATCAAATTAACCCTCCCAACTCATTAGCATTCAATGAATATTGACCCGACCCGGCAACCCGTGTTTAAACATATGAATTAATTAACAATTTTTAAGTTTTTTATTATATATATTTCAAGTTATTTAAGACGCTAAAACTAACAAGTAACAAAGCAACTTAACAATCCTAACTTTTGGACCATTTTTGCTTGTTTTTCAATCTCAGCAACAACCAAATGAGCCAATAGCCACACATCTGATTATGACACAAGGGGATCAACCACCAAAAGAGACACAAGAGGATTAAGATTAAAGGGAAAGAATTTAGAAAATCACTAATTTATAGGTTACAAATTACAATTCTTTCAAAAGTTAGTTGCATGAATTACAAATTACAAATCAAATTATAGTAAATACAAATTTGAAAAACAACTAAAGAATAATGTATTCAAGTAAAATTAACTACAATAAATAAAATGGTTAAATATATAGAATTTTAAATAATGACATAGTGAAAACTAAAAAGCTTAAGTAAATAGATCAAATTAACCCTCCAACTCATTAGCATTCAATAAATATTGAAATGTGAGTGAATAATGAATATTTATATTACCATCCAAGGAGGCAATTTGTGTTAAGCTTAGATGGTATATGTCTAAAATTCTAAATTTTGAAATATATAGTATATGCTCGGTTTAAGATAACATAAATATCACCTGGTTCCAATAGTATTTACCCCAATGGATTGTCACTTTCAGTTTACAATGTTTCTCATCATTGTTTTAGATTTCATAGCTTGACAAACATTCAACAAAGACATACATATCATAAATTCAGTCAATAGCCAACCAGTGAACCAGAAAAACTTCAAATAAATAAAACATCATCATTGGAAACAAAAGAATAGTCATATGAGGCCTTAAAGTGTAACTTCCATCAACAACATCATATTTTAGGAAAACTTATAAGCAAAGAACAAATAATATTGCAAGCATAAGAGGCTACATGAACGTCAGAAACTATGTCTAAGATAGCCAAGAAGTTAAAAAAATAAAATGTAAGTATGGCATTAATTCAAAAATGATAGAAATAATGTTTGCTTAATTGTACTAACTCAATAACATATAAGATTATGAGTGGCAAACTAAGCAAACTTAACAAACTAATATGCATATATGCGTACGATATAAAACATACCCCATACATTACTCATTAGTGCACAACCATTATTGTATAATCAAATAACCATATCACTAATAGAAGAGATGAGATTATGAGAAACAGCACACGTTTAAACCAAAGAAGCATAAGACTATAACAGATTAACTACCATAACTATATAACCATAAGATGAATAGTATAATTACCACTAAAATTGTTAATAGAGATCAAATCATGAGAAGGTCCGAATAATTCACCATCCTAAATCCTAAACTAATGGAGAAGTATATGTGCATAATAACAAGAAAAAGAATAATATTTAGCACAGATGGGCACAGATAACATAGAGTTTGAGACGATCAGAACTAAAAATCATTCACCGTTTTATCCCAAACAGGTAAATAATTAAACACTAAAATAGACTATTAGAAAAATAAAAATAAAAATGATAGAAAAAAATGTATATCTTTGCAAGTTGCAATAATCATACAATAGCTTATAAAATGTAGAGTAAAAAGCATAACATGAACACTAAAATTGTTATTACAAAAAAAAACTAGAAAACGCTTAATTAAAAAATCCTAAAATTCTAATTATTAGTGCATGTCGTTGAAAAACTAAAAAATGAGGTGAAAGAACTTGAATCCCACGAACCTCCAAAACCATTAACACTAAAATAGTAAAAAACCCTCAAATATTAAATAGTCAAAGAGATACAAACAAATGAAAAATATATTCGGCTTAGAAATTTAATGGTGACAAACTAAAGAAGGTGCAGAGTCAGAGGTTGTAGGCACTGACAACTACTGTAGAACTAACAACAACAATAACAACAACAACATCAAGCCTTTATCCCACTACGTGGGGCCGGCTACATGAATCCTTTTTCTCCATTGTGTTCTATTAAAAGTTAATTTTTATTTAAATCTAATAAAGAAAGGTCATTCCTAATATTTTCTATCCAAGTTTTTTTAGGCAATTCTCAATCTTTCTTAGCATAAGTCAATAATACCACAACTCTCCTAACCGGGTCATCGGAAGGCCACCGTTTTATGTGACCAAACTTTCTAAGGCGACTCTCTCTAATCTTATCTTCTACTGGATGAGTGGTAAAGCCACTCATCCACCTGAGCATCCTCATCTCTGCCACACTTAATTTTGTATTATGACAGCTACTGGAGAACAAATGAGAGAATATGAGTGAGAGGCAGCTAAGAGCCAAGAATGAAACATATATAAGATCCATAAGAGAAGAAGAGAGAGCGCGAGTTGAGACATCGTAGCTAGTTATCACCCAGATATATGAAATTGTGAATAGCCGAATAGCCGAATAGCCGAATACACGAACAAGATATAATTTTAAACCTAGCTTTTAATCGACGCAGGTTGTAATCGGATTAATCTCGAATTTTCTGGTCAATCAGAACCGACCAAATTTAAAAAACGGGCCGTATTACTAAACTTGAACCTAACCCATATTAAAAATAAGTTGATCTGAACTTAAAATTTTTTAGATGGGATCCAGCCAGATTTTCAATCGGGTCAGGTACACCCTGGTTGTATTCGCAGTTCACAGCAGTCCACGTAGACATCAATGTTCGCGTCCACTGTTTGCCAAATGGAACGAGGCCTGTGTGCCTAACGATAGACGTACACTGTTTGCTCTTAGTCCTCTGGCTGAGGTACCCCACGTCACGGGCGTTATGTTCGCCGTTGTGATGGTGACGTTCACGCAAAACGAGAACTAACGACGCTATCCTTGCCGTTATGTTCCAGCCTGTCTTTTCTATTTTCGGAGTCAGTTTGGAATTCTGGGAAAAAGCCGACCGGAGCCGATCCGATCCGGTCGAATTCCTTTCACGGAGAAATGAAGGACTGCGGCTTACCCGTTCCCGAAGAGAGAGATTGTCAGCTGGCGCAACGCGAAGCCCGCAGGATGGGCAAACCAATCCATGTGAATCTCCACGTGGCAATATTTTGCTGGACGGTGGTCCCCTAAACAGCCGTTGCCGTTCTCGATGCGTGCTTCGCGGCATCTTGTTTAATTTTTTTAAATGTCTTTTTTTTTAAATTTTTAAATATATTTTTAAAATTAATGAAATTTTGAAAAAATAATGTTATATAATTTTTAAAACCAAATTAAAAGGTTAAGCTCTTTTTATGAAATTAACTAGAATATTTTATTTAATTAAATATATTATATTGTTAATGGGTTGGATTTGGTGGCCGAGCAACCCGAGCCCATTTGTTAATGGTGTAACAATCAATTTAACTTGATATAGAGAGCAATGATTTTTCACCTAAAATAACATTTTTTTTGGCGCATGGCTTATTTAACATACTTTATTATAACAAAAGTTGTAAATATTTACATATCTACTTTTTTTTTTTTTTTGAAAAATGATAAATAAGTAAATATTAATATTTAAATTTTTGATAGGTAAATATATAAGAATTTTATGATATGTATATAAATATGTAAAAAGATTTTAAGAGAAGCTCTCCACAAAGAGAATGGTTACAAATACAAACGTAGTAGATATTTTTTATTTTTGTTAAAGAAAATTAAATTTTTTTTTAAATTAGAAATATTATAAATACAATATCATGATACATTAAATATACATCACAAACTAAAGTACATTGCAATATTATCAACTAGAAAAGATGTTGCTCTTTTGTGGTAGTCTTCTAACATAATATTTGTTAAGGTAATACTAATTAAGAAGGGGCATCAAATGGGGCTCAACTCTACCCGGTAAAAAATAAGGTTCAACTTTTGCAGGGTTTCAAAAGATGCATGTGATTGAAATAGACGATCGATCATGTTATTTGTGTTTTTTAGTCTTAGAGATTTCCCTACAAATAATGCAATTCTAAATAAAGCATATTTTAAGTTTTGGGTCAATGTTTCCCACAGGAGCAAGCTCCTAAGATTAGTTACAACACAAGCATATTCAAGGACATTCACTTTTAATGAGCTTTGCTTTCATTTAGTTTTTTGTGTATTCATGAGTGGGTACATAGTGATTTGTTCCAATACAAAACCAGAAGTATAACAAGGCTTATATGCGTAAAAATGAGATAAGTCAATTAGACTCTAAGGCTTAGAAAATAGCAACCTCAATATAAGTAGGGTTATATAAGATAATAGGATTATAAGGTTCAAAGTCTATTTTGTGAGGGCATCATTTGGATGTATGTGGAAGGTAACGATGTTCCTATTGGGAAAATGACACACAGTCATGGAAAGATGATTAGGGAACCTTAAATAATAGGTATGAAGAAATCTTCTTCCTAAAGGGAGCTTATAAACTTTAAAAAATTAATATTATCCTGACTTAAGGACACTTAAGGAAGAAGCTTAAGAATGAAAGCTCCAAAGTTGATGAGATTTATGTTCAAGAACATCAAATGACTATATCATTAGAATAACCCAAATAGTGGCTATCATAAGCTATAAGGTAGTGTTAACAATCTCATGAGGTTTATTAACATCTTTGAAAAGTGTAGTGGTCTGTTTATCAATAAAAATAAGAGCTACCTTATTGTGTCTAGTTGTTTTGATTAAAAAAATATATATTTATGTATATATAGTTTTGAAAAAGAATTAATTTTCTTTGGGAAATATTTAATTTTGAATTTTAAAATTGAACGCGTCATTATGAACACTATATCGCCTCGAAGGACGAACATACCGTTCCCTAATGGGTTCGAATTTCAAAATTATAATCGTATCCGAATTATCATAATCAAACTCAAAGGGAGAATTACATTCGACCTTGAAAGATCAAAATGGACTTTAAGCAATTGTTTGATTATTCTAATTCGGATAAATGATCATTAATTTCATAATCGAAGCCACGATAATAATTGATATATCTCTCCGAAGAAAGAAGATATCAATTATTATGGATCGTTCGAAAATGACGATAATGATCGTCGAGTTTGATTTTCCCAAAGAAAGTTAATTAGAGATTTCTGGGTTTATAAATCTCCTACGAGCGCAAGCCCTCGTAGTTAATTACATCGTAGAAAAATTAGAGATTTTCCTACGAAAACTCTCGATTAAAATAGCGGTGTAAATTTTACTTAAGATTTCAAAGCTAGATATCAAAGGGGGTTAAGGCGTAGAATTTCAAGTGGGATTGGTTCAATGTTGAACAATTATTTTCGGAGCCAGAGGAAGAGAAGTAGAGAGTGTTTTGAGATTCTGAATCACTTCAGAAACACTCCAGTCTATCCTAAGTGTTAGGCTTGAATTAGATTAAACGTGATTTAATGTTTAAGTGATTAATTTTATTAGAAATTTAGGATTCAATTCCCGGAGGTTGAGGTCTTATGGCCCGAGCCAGCCTCAGAACCTAAGTCTAAATTGGGTACTAAAAATTAGCACTCCGAACCTAGCTAGTGCAATGCAATTCTGGTCTTATCCCGGCCTGGATTGGGGAGCCAGCTAAACCACCTAAACGATTTTAAAATATGAATCCGGTCTTTTTGTGTAGAGTGGTCGGGACGTTATTTAAGAAAAGTTTTTGAGAGCGGGGCCGACATCTAGAGCGGATCCTAATTGGCCCCTTAGACTCATGTTGGGTATTCGATGTCTAAATAATGCAATTAAATGTTAGACTCTTTTAAATTTGTTGCTAATGCGATGCATGCTAATTGACTCAATTGAATGCAAAATCTGTATGTAGCAGTTTAAAAATTTTTGGCTTAGAAAATAGATTTTTCCCTAGAGATTGCATAACATCCCCTTGACAGATCGGCACCCTCATAGGCCAGGTGGTCTGCCAGAACCCGCAGGCGGGGAGATGCCTAACAAGGAAGAGAAGGTATAATATGTATGCATGAAAAACCCTCGGCGAGTCCGAGCTTACTTCTTAGGACCGTTTAGAGTTACTATCTTATCCTAAAATTTTTATTTAATTAAAATAGAAGAATTTTTTTGACAGACCCCTAAGAGCCTAAATTCGTATTCCAGACTAAATCAAAGACGACATGCATATAAAAAGACTAGAAAAGGCAGGAATTCTAATGCACAATCAATTAAATTAATTAACTACATTAAATATATCAAATTGAATGTCCATATGGCAAGTGCCACTTATTATTACATCATAGAAATGACAATAAAGTAAAGTGGCCGGGCACCACTGACTACAACCCGGATTTCTAATCCTAAATTAAATGAATTTGAAATTTGGGATTCTTCTCGTTGTCCATTTCTTCGTCTTCTCACGAACATCTCGATTCGTCGGTTCAGGATATCCAAATGGAAAGAAACTCCCCTTTGATCGGGGTGTTATCTTTCCTCTTTGGATATTTGCAAAGTATCCTAATTTGAATTCCAAATGGAAGAAGACTCTCCCCTTTAGGGATGTCTTCACCTCTTTGGAGTTCAAATTGGATATTTATATCCCAATCTCAAATCATTTTAAATAAATACAACCTTGACTGAATTAAATTTACATTGAAAGAAATAAGAAAATCTAGACTCGATCCTGCAAGGTTATCCTAATAATCAACAGTTGTATGTTCATTCCCAAGCAGTTATAATATAAAAATTTGGAATACATTTCTTTAGCCACACTTGGCCATGCTCTTTTTATTTAAAGGGGGTCTTAAGCGCGGCAGGTACCTGTGCAAAGAGTTATATATTTTTTTTTTATTAACTGCCCCCTTTAATTTTTAGCTCCTTGTATGAGCATGGCCACCTGCATAAGATTGCACAAATATATATACATTTCGTTCCTAGCCTATGGGTAGGTCTAACGTACAATCAAACCACAGTGCAAAATACAATAAGCAGATAAGTAAATAAACACATCAAGTCTAAACTAGCAAACAGCATGCAATGAAAACTCGAAAACCCGGCACACAGCGGAAAAGTAAACACCGGCCTAGCCTAAAACTAGAGTCGGTTGTCCTAGCAAACCATCTACAGTGTGTGTGAGGTAGGTCGTGGGGTTTTGATATGTCCTAAATAGGATTATTAGATTAAAGTTGCTCAAGGTTTGATTGTTGATTTTAAGGGCTGGAAAGTTAATGTATTTTTTTAAAAAAAATTTGATTGCTGATTTTTAAAGGTTTGATTAATTTAAGTTTGCCATTAACTGATTCGTGGCGTTGTGCCACCAGGCTCGAGGAACCAGCCTCCTTAGGACACTTAGCCCCGCAGCCCGGAGTAGTCCAGCCGATAAACCAAATTAATGTAATTACATTAAAGATTTTAAACGGTTAAATAATTAATGATTAATTTATTTTAAGGTTTAACACCCCTTAGAATCCATTCGTGGCGTTGTGCCACCAGGCTCGAGGAACCAGCCTCCTTAGGACACTTAGCCCCGCAGCCCGGAGTAGTCCAGCCAATAAACTTCATCTTTAGGATGGTTGTTATGTTTTAAAACGTTTGTTGAATGTTTTAAACATTAAGCTAATGTTTTCTGGAGTTTTGGAATAATTTTGAATTTTGTGAATTTTTGAATATTTTAATCATTTAATTAAGGGGTTGAAAATTGACTTTTTGATTAAGTTCAAATTCTGGAATGTTTGTATTTTATTAAAATACTAGACCTTATTACAATCAGTTAGAAGGTAAGTACGTTGAAATCGGATTTTTCTACATTTTATTACGAAGGTTTGAAGTTTTGGACTAGTTTTTAACTATGGTTTGACCAAATTGTTGACTTTTTGAAATATTACAGATTTATAGATTTTAATATTTTTAATAAATACTAGGAATTATTATGAGTTCAATGCAAGTGAATTTGGTCAATTTGGATTTTTTTGGAATTAATTATGAATTTTAGAAATTTTGACTATTTAACGAATTATTAAAATCCTTAATTAGAGGATCATTTTGGGGTTTTTCTCCAAATGAATCCCAAACTCCTTGAAATCAACTCCAAAGGTCAGTAATGACCTAAGGAGGGATTCCCAAGTGTTTGGGAAATTTTTGGAATTTTTAATAATTTTTAATTAATTATATTAATAAAATAGTCAATTTCACTTAAAATTCAATTAAGGTTTAATCTGCTGTCACATTAAATTGGTTTCAATTTTCATGGATTAATAATTTAATTGTGGTCAGTTAGAGGTATTATACACATTTTTTAGATTTGTAATTGATTTATTACAATTTTTAGAAGTTTTAATGGCTTAATTAAGACTATAACTTAGGAAAATTATTTAGGGGTCTTAATGACTTCTAAATTCAATGAAAATCTTTCCCAAGGCTGAAGATGTCACTAAGTTTAAGTGGTTCAAGTTTCAAGTCAAGAGGGTACAAATTCTAATTTTTTTTTGGAAATATTCTAAGTCCTCTAAACGAGTCCTTAATTATTGTTCTTAATGTCACTAGGTTTTAGGCTTGCAATCAATGTCATTTTAACCCTTAAACACAACATAAGCATGCAAATATACACAAACACAATCAACTCCTAAATCTAGGAGAACCTAGGCTAGGTGGTGTGTGAAATACCTAAGCATACAAATATTGATGGTAATTAAGATAATAAAGTTTTGATTAGTGAATGATTAAAACCTAATCACTCACTAATCATTTCCCAATGACTTCCATTCACACATTCAATCCATGCTTAAAACTTCAAGGAGATCTCTCAAGGCTTAAAGATTTAAATATATATATATATATCTTAAAATAGATTTTAAAATACATAAGTATATATATATATATATATATCTATATTTTTTAAAAAAAAAAAAATAAAAAAAAAATAAAAAAAGATTCAAAATATATATATATATATATTTTTTAATTGAGAGATCCACTGATTTTGAGAGCCATTTGAAAATAATATTTGTAAATTTTAAAATAATTGATGTGATGTTTAATTAAATATTAACTAAATATTAAGATATTGAAATAATTCCAATTAATCACAATAAATCAAAATTTAGACTTGAAAATTGTTTTAAAATAAAATTCTTAATTTTATAAAGATTTTGGTAAATTGTTTTAATTTTTATGATTTAAGATGAATTGATTTTGAAATTTTGGAGTTTTAAAATGATTAAAACACTTTAAATTAATTTGAAATTAATTAAAATGAAAATAATTAATAACTCAAATTAAATTAAGCTTTAAATGTTTCTGAAGTTTTGAATTATTATAAATAATTTGATCTGAATTTTCAAAAATATTTAATTCTAATTTATGTTTGACTATTTGAATATATATATCTTAAATTTATTTAATTATAAATTGAAGTATAAAATATCTACATAAATTTAATCAATATTAATTAATTAAACATAATTTCTAAAATTTTCCTAAAACTATATTTTAAAATATAATTTTAAACTATTTAAAATATTTAATTAAATATAAATATTCTAATTATTAACATAATATATTTAATGATCAAAATATATGTTTTATTCTAAACTAAATTTAATTTTAAATTAAAGATCTTAATTTCCTGAAAATTTTGATATATTATATTAAAAATTTGGAATTATATTTTATTTTTAATGATTTTACAAAGTTTCTGTTAATTAAAAATATAAAAAAAAAATAAATTCAATTAAAACGAATCTGGCGGCGGAAATGCCACATGGCGCGCTCTGATTGGCGGGATCGAAACGCGGCGGCGGCGGCAATCATTGGCAATGATTGCGCCGCCGCGCAATCATTGCCGGATGATCGAAATAGCGGCGGGACCCACGCGCTATTCACTTATCCGAGTCAGCGTCCCGCCGCAGCCGTTGGATCCACAGACGTTTGATCCGACGGTGGGGATTAAATCCCGTCGTTCAATCTCGACAGAGAATGATCGGACGGTAGGGAGTTAATCCCGTGGAAGAGAACGGATGGCCTAGATCTTGTCGAACGACCAATCGAGCGAAGGTTTGAATACACGGTGGAATCAATATGACGGAATGACGCGATCGGGACCGTTGATCGAGCGATCAACGGTCCAGAAAACGTGCATTCGAAACCCTAAAACGAAGACGCCCTAGGAAGCGTTTTTAGGTTCGTTCTCTCGATCGGGTGGACCAAATCTTTTAAAATTTTAAACACGAGTCGAGTACATGAACAGAAACAGTGGGGAAGCATTCATTTGGCCTAATGCATCCTATATACAAAGTTATTTAAAATGATCTAATGTGTGCTAGATCTAATGGTTTTAAGGGGTTATACCGTTGGATCTTCAAAAATCTCTGGATGGATGAGCTTGTAGACTGTCCAAGTGAAGATCCCCAGCAGAAATGCAAGCCCGAGAACGTCTGGATCGACTGCTATCAAGCTGGGATGGATTTGGTAGTGAGCTCGCCGGAAGATGGCCGCCGGTGACGTGCAACCACCTTGGTTTTGTAGTGGAAAGATGGGAGAGGGCCTGGAGAGCTAAAACGAATCGAGAGTTCGTTCTAGGAGGCTGGGGCAAGTGAGAGAATGTATCAAATCGAATGAGCTGCCTTAGGGCTTTTTTTCTCATATTCAAACGTCCCAGATGGTTTTGAACGGCTAGGATCGACTGGCTGGGTCTCCAGATGTTGCCATGTGTCACTGGAGTTGGTGGAAGGCTGAGGGGGAGGACGGGTCAAGGACATCCTATGTGGAAAGCTCATTTTGTCTCTTATGAGATCAAGGGTTTGATTTAAACCGTTGGATCTTGATCTGAGGGCTATGGTGAGCTCTAGGAATGTTTTGGAATGGCTCCAAATTGCTAGGGCTGAGTTGGCATGGAGATGCCATGTCATTTGGGCATTAAATTCCTTGGAGACATTTGTTGACTATGTTGACCAGTCAACTGGTCAACAAAAGGTGAGGTGGCACCTAGGAAGTCCTAATGAGCTAATTAGAAGGATCCAAAGGCAACCTATTAGGAGCTTGAGTGATTAAAGCCTAACCATGCAAATTTGACCAAGATTTTCACATGTATGACTTGGTCAAATTGACTATGATGAGACTTTAAATGATTTGAATATGCTTTAAACTATATTAATAAGATTGATTTAAGGATTTAAATAGCTTGAATGTGTTGCCTTGGCTAGATTTGATTCAAATGGGTCTCATTTGATTAGACTTGGGCTAAGTTGACAAAGTCAACATTTGACTGGGTCAAGGGTCCACTCAAATCCAAATCATTAGAGAAAGGTGATCAAAAAGTTTTTGATAAAGTTTGAAAACATTTGGGTATTGATTTAATGTAGAAAATGCTTAATGATTAATTTGGTCAACCTAGGTTGACTGGGTCAAGAAGGTTGACCCAGGGGGTGGAAATGGGTTCAACACATTCAAAATAATGACATTTAGAGTCTATTGGATGTGGTTCCAAGTCCTGAGGAAGTCATTTAGTTCAAAACACCGGTTTGGACCCTTAAAGGGCCTCTTGGGTCAAAACTGTTGACTTGGTCAACTAAATGGGCTCAGAGGTTGGGAATGGGTCCAACAGCTTTGAAATGATATTTGAAACTTGCTGGAAGTGATTGCACTCAATTCGGAGTTTATTTGGTTTAAAATCAAAGTTCGAGCCTCATAGGGCTATTTTGGTCATTTTGGGCTCATGGCCACTAGGGGTTGGGATGAGTCCAGAAAATTCCAGTTTATCATTCAACATATCAATATTAAGGGTCTGGAAGTGACTAGAGAATTTGGTGAATGCTCTAAAGTCAAAAACTTCATAGTGATAGGTCCAGTGGCATGGGCTGTAAATATTTGAAGGTTTTACAGCCTATGGATTTTAATTAAGTTTCTGGGGTTAGAGACCTCAGAATGGGCTCAAATTTGGAGGGTCTCCTCCAGAGACATGTCCCATCAGTATGCAACTGACAGACTCTAAATCGGAGGTCATTTAACTGGGTTTCAAAGTGTTTGAAATTTCAATGGAAAAGGCCTTTAGGACAAAACCTTTGGACCTTGGATTTGGCTTGATTGACCTAAGGTCTAGGTAGATCCTAAAGTCTAAGCTTTAGAAGAATCCTAGGATAGATCCTAAGGTCAAGATTCTAGGAGGATCCTAGGATTGATCCTAAGGTCAAGATTCTAGGAGGATCCTAGGATTTAAATTAATTTGGAAATTAAATTAATTTAAGGTCAAGAGTAGTCCAAATGACCTCATACAAAAATGAGGTCAACACTAGTAAGGTCTACAATAATTGCATTAACACTATTCAGCATAACACTTATTTTGTTAAAGGGTCTTTACCTATTAAGTACTTAGGGGTCCCTCTCTACAAGGGTGGAAATAAAATTTTTTTATTTGATGATCTTATTACTTCTGTGCAAAAGAGGCTCCTCTCTTGGGATTCTAATTTTCTTAGTTATGGTGGTAGATTAACTCTTATTAAAAGTGTCTTATGCGCTTTACCTGTTTATTCTTTTCAAACCTTGCAACCTACGCTTATAGTTTTTAGTAGAATTGAGAAATTAATCAAAAAGTTCTTTTGGCATGGTTCTAATGGGAATTCAAAAATTATTTGGTCCTCATGGGCCAATTGTTATGGGGTTATGAATGAAGGTGCTTTAGGTTGTAAGGATATGTTGGATTTATCTCATGCTTTCTCCTTTAAATTGTGGTTTAATTTTTGTGCTAAACTTTCTCTTTGGTGCAAATTTATAAATGATAAGTATTGTGTGGGTAAGCATCCTTCTATGTGCAATTACAAAGCTGGGGACTCCATAGTGAAAGACTTTATAACATCAAGTGGAGTGCGGAACCCCATGTTAAATGGGGGCTTAGTAGAGCCAACATATTATCCTGGCAAGACCAATGGCTTGGAGGTATGTCCATTGATTCCATTTTTAATTCTATTTCCACAGCCACTACTAAAATTGCCTCTTTTTCACCGATAACACTTGGGATTATACCAAACTAGCCGACAATCTTTTGGGAATGTTATTTTCAAAATTATTAATTTGCCCAATAACACTGATTCTGATGATTTGCTTTTATGTGATTTGTCTCATAATGATAAGTTTAATTTAATGGATGTTTGACATATGTTTATGTTAAAAAAGCTATTAAGAAGGTTTTCGTTATGATTTGGCATAAAAGTATCTTGAAGACCATCTCTATTTTTATGTGGAGAATTTTGCATATATCCCTTCCTATGACAATTTGAGGAAAAAAGGTTTCATTATTACTTTGATGACATTTTCAAGTTAAACATTTTCAATGTTAATATGACTATTAAAACTCTGCTTGATGTTTGGTTCATCAATTCTAAAGGGCATATAAGAAATATTATTCCTTCCTTGATTTTGTGATACATGTGGTTTGCTAGAAATAATGCTAGGTTCAATAACACTTGCATGGATGCCTATCATATTATTAAGAATATTAAGGACAAAGTTTTTAAACTGTTTCAATGCCAAGCTTTTGACCTCAAAGAATTTTAAGAATTATTTTTTTGTTGCCCGTCACTTTGGTATTATTCTGCAGACTAGTTGCTACTTCAAGGATTCTAATTTGGTGTATTGGATAAAACCCCTAAATAATACTTTTAAGCTTAATGTGGATGGTTCTATTAAATCTAATGCATTTGAGTGTGTTGGTATTATTAGGGATGACAAGGGTAATATGGTTATGGCTTTTTCTAGTCCATTGGAGAAGTGCTTTGTTGTTAGTGTTGAGCTTTCTGCCATTCTTAACGGCCTTAAATTATGTTTCTCGCTTGGTATTACCAATATTTGGATCGAAGTGGATGCCACGTCCACTATTTATTTTCTTATGCATCAGTCAAATTGTGTTTTCAATCTGGAGTTTTTCTATCTTATTAGAGAAATTAATTAGTTGTTGATGTTTGTTTACTTCTTTATGTCTCATGTGCATAGGGAAGGTAACGTGTGAGCCGATTGGCTGGCGAATTTGGGTTGCATGTTAGATAGTCTTACTATTTTTCCAATTCTAATATTTCTTAGATTCTTAAAGGCATGATTAGGTTGGATAAAATGGGATTGCCTTGTATCATAAATTAGCTTCATGTTGTGGTTTCGTTGTTTGCTGGTTTGGGTGGGTTGTTTTGTCTTGATGACTTCTGGTTATGTGGTTCTGTTGGTGTTGGCCTTGTTATGGTTTTTTTCTTCGATTCAATACAACACTGTTGTGTGTATTATGGTGATGGGCTTGAGCTGTGACTGCACCTTTTCGTATACTGATAGTTTCCTTATTTGTTGCTCTACTACCTCCATGAGGTGTAGTGTGACCTGGCATTGGCTGTGCTTTATGGCTGTAGGTAACTATGGGAGAAATGTTGGGGACTGGCTCAATATTCACTATCTCTATTTTGGTCTTATGTTGGGTTTGTCCAGTTGCTGGGATGCTTTGGTTTATGAGATTAGCTTTTACTATCACTAGGGCCTTTTTCTTTATCTGTGCATTCTGTAATTGGAGGTTGTTTTAGCAGTTTGGCTTAGTTGGGGGGTTTGTCGGTGGCATATGTGGCCTTCAGTTTATCCCTTTTGCTGGGTTGGTACTCCTTCCAGGAGCTCTTCTGTCAGTGTCTTGGTTATTATGTGCCTTTATTCTACATACCTCTTTTACTTTAGATCTATTTTGAGCTTTTGGATGTGGCTGATTATTTATGGTGGTAGGATTGAGCGTCATTTATGTTACCCAAGTGATGGCTGCTTTGTTTCTATCTTCCTGAGCTCTAATAGCTTGTCCCTTTGCTTGGGTTTTATGCATTGGATTGTTTCTTACGGGTCTTATGCTATCTTGTTCCCGTAGTATAATTTATATAATTACATGGTTGGCACCTTTTGTTCTGTGGTATTTTGTCTTTGCTCTTTTTATGGTTATTATTTACAGACTGATGCGTTCATGTACAATAACGGCCCTTCCAGCTTTTGTTGCTTCTTGTCATGGATGGATCAAAATTTATATACTATCAACTGCTGTCTTGATTATTTATTTAGATTAGTTTATGTTGTGTTCACTTCAGTTGACACTCTGCTCAGTTTCAATATTATTCACTATAATTTCAAATGGCATAACATTTTTATAATCGTGAGATTGATCTACTTCTTTGGTAATATTTATTGTTTTGTTATTTTTATTTGGGTTTTGTTAATTGCTTTATTTAGTGTCCCTACAGGCCTTTTTTATAGGTTTTTGGAGATTAGTGCTCATTTTGTGCAGGGTCCTCTTTTGATTGGAAATGCTGAGCTGACTGTTGATTCATTTTCCTTTTTAATTTTTATTGTTAGAATGTTATTATGTAATCTTGTAGTCGTGCTTAGTGGGGATCGTCGACTCTTAGGTATTTTTGCTTTTTCTTTTGTAGCTCTTTTGAGCAGTAGCAAGCTAGCAATCCCCTTAAGGACTTGTAACCCCTTTTTTTATATTAATGCATAGGCCCCTACTGTGGATTTTAACTTTTAACCACTAAAAAAGGAATAAAAACTTTATTTTCTAAGAGGTTGTAAATGGATTTAAATAGATGTAAGAAAGTGATGACTAGTTGATTGAGTGTGATACTATGCTCAATTATGATCCCATGATTCTATCATTCAGAGTAATTAGAGCCCTTTGTTTACTTAGTTATGTGAAAATTTAATGATCATTACTAGCAACCATAAATTAAGTGATACAAGGGCACCTCGTAAGGTAAGTTCATCGACCTAGTGTTAGGATGATAGATAAGATATACACTCCACTAACATAAATGAGAGAAGCCTAATGCTAACAGAAAAAACATGCAGATGTTCGCTCGTAATGCAATATAAAAATTAGCAAGTGATAATGAATCTAGTATGTATTAAACTTAAGTGTACGTGTCGATCAAGTAATAAAGTATAGAGTTGAGTATCAATCCTATGAGGAGACAAGTCTATCTTATAATTACCTTAGTACTGTCTAATTGAATTGCATAATTTACCCTATTAAATCCATTTGAAAGTAGTTTTCTAAAATTTAACTGCTACAAATGCTAAAATAAAAGGTTAAGTAAATTTAAAGTGTTATAACTTCTGATGGTGATAAGTGCAAAAGTTGAATCTAGTGCAAAAGTTGAATCTTTTGATGTTTGTTATAAATCGGAATATATATACTCTGAGATCTCTATTGAGCTTATAAAAATGTGGGTCTCTGAAAGGATGGTGCTGGTGGGGGTTAGAATATAAAATGTATGATCGCACTATCACATAGGATAAAATAGTCGTAGGCCTTTACACTCTGCGCAAGCAGACCAGTAGAAGAGTAGATGAGATTATTCATATAATTATCCATAGAGAATTGTAGCTTTCACCTATACATCTCAATAGATAATAACATGTATAACCCAATAATCATGAGATTTTTCACATTCAATATATTATCTCGAATGGATTTATTTGATGTGGGTGTCAGTTTCCCACATTCTCTAACTAATGTAAATTTTTGTCTATAATTATCTTAGGAGTTCATAGGAGTTTGTTTCAATTTTATTTGGTTTGTTATGATTTTAGAATTATAGTTCAGTTAAGGGAATTCTAATTAGTATGAAGTTGAAGAATAGGTTTTGAATTGAAACATTCATTTAGTTTGTTATCTATTATGATTTTATAGAGTTATGAAAATTTATTTGGGATATTGTTTATTCGTATTAAGTTTTATAATTTTCTGATCAATTAGTTCATAGCGTTGTCACAACAGGCATGAGGACCTAGGCCTTCTTAGAACATGTAGCCCCGTAGCTCGAGGTATTCTATCTTATAAGCTTCACTTATGGGGTTTACATTGCATTCATAGTTTGAATATTTGGATTTGCATGATTAATTAAGCTTGGTTAATTGATTAATTATTGAATTTGGTTAATTAGTTAATCATTAATTTATTATTAATCATTTATGTTAGGTGACAACTGCCCTTATTTACACCAGGGCTGTGATGTTTATTTCACCATCGTTGAGGCTAACTTAATAGACTCGCGAGCTTGAGTTACCTAGAATTATCTTATTATTTAATTAATTTTATCTATTACTTAAGAGAATTTTCTTTTACTAATGATTATTTATCTTTAATTAGTTCATTACAGATTGTAGGACTAGTTATGAGTTTGTTAATTATATTTCATTAATTAGTTTAGTTGATTTGGATTTTGATAGTTCTCTATATTATTATTGGTAGCAAATGAACTTCAATAAAAGTTCCACACTAGGTTTAAATAACAAAGCTAAATCTCTCATCTACATGGAGATAAATAATATAAAGCTAACACAAAGATCAAAATAACATACTAGAGCTTGTATTTTATTTCATTTTTTATATTCTTCTTTAACATGGTGATGAAAATCATATTTGAAAGCTCAAAATTATTAAGAACTAATTTTTTTAGTTATTTAACATTTTAAAACTAAAAAAATTCATCCTAGCGAGGCCCGCTTCGTACAGGAAAATAATAATTCACATGACACAAGTAGGTGGCTTACATATATGCTTAAAAGGTCTCTAGGGTTCATAGAGCGGATAAGCCACAACCAATAAGGCCAAGACTTTGTAGGTGCACTAACCTATGGTCAATGACTAAACCATTCTATAATACATTATAGGGTGGGAAAGTAAAAAAAGCAGTATTGTGTGTGCTAGTGTTGCCATTCGTCACATAATAGAGTAGGTCTTTATAAGTTGCAAAAATTATACCTAACCTGGCAAATATGGGCATAATCGCATACCCCCAACAAAACGTTTGAGCCTTTCCATATGGCCCAAAAAAGATGACACACCAATCAATGACAAATGCAAGATAAAAGTCCCTTGCAAGTAATATTAAAAAAAAGAATATGTGTAAGGGAATGGAACTAATAAATGATAATATCATATAAAGCTATGTGTATATTTAAATTAAAGTATGAAATTATGAATATATGACATATAAAAAAAATTCTGCTAGGATCGTGCGGCGAGTAAATCATAAGTGCATTGCTTCATTAACATTGGCATACATACAACTGAGGAAATGCAACCATTCAACTATACATAAGTATGAGACTTAAAAATTGTATATGATGCTTGTAATTATCAAAATCAACTAATGGAGTTTGATTGGAAAACATACATGTATACGTATATAATAGCTCTCATTATTTTTAGAAAATTGCTCACACGTACATATATTGCTTCCAACATAAATAATAGTCCACCTAAATGAATACCCATTCCTAAACAAAAGCAATGAATTTACGAGCATAAACCATCTCAAAGAATTTCATTTTTACTAACATTGTCTATTTCAAAAGTCACATTGTCTCTTTGTAATGTAATGTATGGAACACAAAACCTATAAGCACAAAGAACATGAAAGCTCATTAATATGGGACATACACCTATGCATGGAATACATGAACACTTACTATCATAGATATAAATCCCTACACCATGTCATCTCAAATATACATAAGCAACATTCCAATAAACTTGTGAATTTCACTTAACACATGATATTAAAGCATGATTTTGAATGTAAACATTTTTAACACCAAACTTCACTAAACATGCTAATATCAATGAAATCATTAGGAGAACAATTCATCAACTAGCATGGAAAGAAACGTACTTTATAGTTTAAGTGATTACTTTTTCTATGCTTCCCATAAATATAAGGCACTCATGACCAAATGTAATTTAAAAGGGATGAGTGAAATAACTTTATCTTCTTATTAACAACTTACAATTCCTTAATGTGATCATTTAGCATTTATCCATTGAGCATGGATGTACGTATATCATACTACATATAAAGCATATATCTTAACCTAATGGGTTACCAAAACTTGATAATCAATATATTAAAAAAAAATGTGCATTCAACTGTATACAAAATCCTTATTGAAGAAAATTTCATAAAACTTTAATCATCAAACAAATAAATGTCATTATGTCATGACTGTGTATGCAAACTCTCTCGCATGGAAACAAAAGAAATAAGAGATGAAAATTTACTTGCACCAAAAGCTTTCATATGCCATTAAAACCCAAAATGCAAGGATCGTTTGGAGGGATAGTTAAGAACACACATTCACATAAATCTCAACATACACATGATTATAGTGCCATGCATTTATATTGAACTTATATTTTAACCATCATTCATCTGAATGCCACGAAAGGCTTATGCATTCTTCATCTAACCATCACTTGTAGAATGACTGCAATGAAAATATACATTAAAGTTAAATACAAATTTACATATTTACATATGAATCTCTCCAAGCTAGCCATAAATCACTTAAACATATAGCAAATTTTGATTAAATTCCATTTAAGAGATGCAACGTCGATTCTCCATAACAAACTTATAATGCTATTTTAAGAAAAATTCATGAAGCATGTTGGGAAGTATTATTTTATCACAAATAATGGTAAGCAAGACAAATTGGATACAACTCAAACTCAATATAGCTTAATGTCAACATGAATATTAATCCTTTTTTATGTTCTTTTTATCAATACTAAGCAAAAGGGAAACCAAACAA
Source organism: Dendrobium nobile (assembly GCA_022539455.1). Lineage (NCBI taxonomy): Eukaryota > Viridiplantae > Streptophyta > Magnoliopsida > Asparagales > Orchidaceae > Dendrobium > Dendrobium nobile. The sequence continues at coordinate 27,913,630 of CM039731.1, forward strand.
GCCATTTGCAAATGCTAATTGAAAACACTTTAAGTAAACCACTAGAAACATGCAATCATATGAACACAAATAGTTGAGATATATCATGAGAGGTTTCACAACTGTATTTACACATGTTACTATAGTTATGATTATTTTGCAATCAAACATCTTCCAATAAGAAATTGCCTAATTTTGATATCATTCGTTTACCATAAGTTAGGACAATAGAAAGATAACAAGTTGAATAAAAAATCAAGATAATTACTAATCTCTTTTAACATTAGTTATAAACGAATCATATTTCATCATTAGTCTATCAATGATTATCCCTTCAAGACTTCACACTTTATGTCGAATTGGCTTAATGACAAGTATATTGTTGACCTCATTTGTGTATGAGGTCATCAGAACATGTCTAGACTCCTACTTGGTGATCTTATGGTTGACAGTTGTCCACTTTTCAATCATAGAGACCCTAATCAAATTTCAATCCAGCCTTCAATCCAACTCCCACCCTAGACTTCTATCCTCTATATAATCATAGCTAAGTCTAATCTTCAATCAAACCATGGTATTATCCATTCAACCCCAATCATTTATCTAACTGTAATTGGTAAAAATAAGAAATTGCAATAAGGGTAAATGATAAAAAGAAAAAAAAAACTCCTAGGCAGACATAATTTCTGAATCATCAAACCAGGAGCAAAGTAATGAGGTATAAATTTTTATTTGTATATTTATGTGTTGTAGTTAATGAATGCATATATGTTCTTAGTTTTGTTTTGTTCATTATAAATGTTTTCAGTACTATTTTTTGATGTTTTTTTTATTTGTAATCTTTTTATTTTATTTTTCATGTATGTTTTTATGATTTATCTATGATCAACACACACAAATTACATTTCACATTATATTTGCATAACATAATCAATTCACTTCTCTCAAAAAATTTTAATGAAAATCTTACCTCCTTTTTTACCTAAAAATTTTAAGTAAAGTAATGATTGACTTTTCTAAATTATTAAAGGAAGGAAATACATGATTGTCTCACCTCATTTCCTTAATAAGGTTATTGCACTTTTTGAATAAAAACTATATCAATTTAAGAATTAAACTTTTGAAATTAAATCTTTTTTATCATCTACTATAGGAAAATGCCTTGTTACTAGTGGTCCAAATTTGTCAATAGCAATCAAAATATGCCAAAACTATAAACTTTCCGGCAAAATTCCAACGCAAAATGATCCGATGATAATTCATGCGTAGGAAAGTCTAAACCAGCACAAGTTTTTCATCATAAATGTTTCCGACAGTTTTTCTAGTGCAATTTTGACGAAAATATTATAGGAAATTAGGGCCTTTTTGGTGGCGTATTCCGGCGTAAAATCCGTCAGTAATTCCGGCAAAAACTGTATGCCAAAATTATCAGCGAATAATTTGCCACCTTAAGCCACTGAACTGTTATCGATGAACATTACCATCAAAATATCTGTTGAAACTTACATTACAAATATATGCTAGAAATGTCATTTTATTTTCATCTTATCGTATTATCGGCAGTATTTCTGGCGAATAATATGCCAGAAACCTAGAGTATAAGCAAAAAATAACCTTTTTTTTCTTTTGAAACTAATTTCCACAATACAACCTACATAGAAAAAAATGCAATACTCTATACATTCAAACATTCAACTCTAATCAAGAATATTACCAAATTATTGAACATAAATATATACAAGAAAAACAAAAACAAGAAGAATATCATCAACAAATATCCAATAATAAAAAAGTCAAGATGTCCAAACAAAAAATAAGTAAATATATCGGGGGCAGCTCTCTAGGGTTGCATATTATGTTAATTCAAGTTTTTCTAATATCTATCTAAAAATCATACCACATATAGGATATGACATAATGTGTATCCATTGTTGCATTTTACTTTGATTCTAACCCAATGCCTATCATGTTTCATTTGCTCTTTGTTATGCATGCACAAAACATCTCATTAAGATATTGACTAGTTAAGATATTGATGATCACCATAAGACAGTTAAAGTTGGCGATGGTGATTGCATTTGAGGTAGCTCTCAGACACGAGCCAAACTAAGCAAAGAATGTTGCAAGTTTGGTGGAGTCAGTGAGGGTCCAGTCATGTTCGGGGTTCGGCGTAGTCAGTGAGAGTCCAGTCGCCTTCAAGGTTTGGAAGAGTTGGCAAGGTCCGATTACATTTGGGGTTCAGTGGAGTCTGTGATATTCTCATCATGTTCGGGATTAGGAAAAGTCGGCGAGTGTCCGGTAGCATTCGGGGCAGCTAAGCAAAGCAAGTGTAAAGAAATGAGAAGAATAAGAAGAAATGTGGTGGAGGGGTCAAAACTGGGCCCTTTTCGTTGCTTTTTTTTTTTTACAGATTATCAGTCAGTTAGTCACCGACAAAAAATGCATCGGTAAAAATTTGTCGAGTTTAAGTAAGTTGGTGCAATTTTTATTAGTAATTCCCCTAGTGAAAACTAGTAGAATTTTTGCTAGAAAATATAAATTTTTTGGTCAAACTCTGGCGGAATATATGCTTGTATTCATACGGTGGAAATTTTGTTAGAAATTATGCCAAAATATACTGATGTATACTCTGTCAGTTTTGCCGTCGCATTTTCTTGCGTATTTTTATTTGTCGAAAACTCTAACTATAATGGCATATTTTCCTGTAGAGATCTTACATTTCTTTTATCTCATAGGAATATGTTGCAAGATGATGAATCAACTTCATAATTTTCTTAATCAAGTTGTTCATTTTTATCATTGGATCAGATTTACTTTGAGTCTTTAAAGATTAAGAAAGAAAGTAAAATTACAAAATTAAAATAGGCACAAAATGATCCCAAAATAAAAAATATGTGCAATGTATGCCAAAATTAAAAGATGCACAAAAGTGTATCAAAAATTAAAAGATATGTAAAGTGTGCCAAAAGCTGATAAAGAGGCACAAAATATGCCCACAATAAGTTAACTTACCTTCCTTATATTTTTAAATCATAAAAAACCCATGTATCTAAATGATACTTTTGATACTTGAGTTTGAAAATCATGATTCTTAACTCACCATTTTTTGCTTTGATATTCTATTAGATATATTTTATATAAGAAGATTGAAAAAGATATTTTTTTCTCTAATTCTTTTTCTAAATTAGATTTTTTGTTTAAAAATGACTTTAACCTATAAGGAGCCTGAGCTTGGGCTAATAAAATTTAAATTTCTAAATTTTATGGATCTTAGTGCCGTCAATTCATTTCTTACTATATTTTTGAATAAAATTAAGAGGTGACTTTCTTATTTTGAGAAAATTTATTATAATTAATTGATCTTAGCGCCCCTCTTTCTTGATTCTTCATCAGAACTCGTTTCAAGCTCGATGTATATTGAGGGATTTCTCTTTTCAACAGAAGGGCAGCCAAGACCGCGTGCTCTTTGGGCCATCCTCCCACCTCTTTGAGGTAGATTGATTGGAGGCCTAAAGACTATGCGCTCGATGTCGTCTTCAATACTAGAATCATTTCTTTTTTTATTCTTGACTTTTTCTTTTCTCAAATTTTCCACCTGATTAGAGTCTGTTATGTGTGTTCCATTTTGTTTTTTGTTTGTTTTTCTTCTTTTTGATCATGTTAAAGTAGGAGAATATGTTTGATTGGTTGTATTTATGATTAAGTTGCATATGTTCATCTTATATTTACATTAATTTAATTGTTGTTTAGGTTCTAAAAGTTTTTATTATTATTTTTTGTTTATTTATATGCTAAAAAAATGAAAAAGAAAAAAAAAGAAACTTTTTTATTTCTCCTATTTTAATATAATTATCTTAGTGAGGGAAAGATTAGGAGAAAATATTTTTAATTTTATAAATTCAACCAGTAATGTTTGTCATCATCAAAAGGGGGAGATTGTTTCAACTCGAGCTCATGAGTTTATCTTTATGATGTTAATAAATATTGTAGCTCACATCCTATTATCTACTTGTATTTGCAATATATTTTGTTTGTGTGTGTACTAATTTTTTAGGAATACCATACAACTTCCAACGAAGATTTAAGGCTCAAGATTGGATAGAATATGCTATATTGTAATAATTTTTATGATATTCATTGATATATTTTTTTATTTTTTTGAGTCAAGTTCTGTAAGGGTATATGCTTGCTTGGTGACAAAGCATGCACACACTCAGGGGGAGTGAGTTGAGTCAAAATCAGAAGTTTAATGTTTGAACTAATCATATTGTATGATTTATATCGTACTATACGATTGGCTAATCTAACTAATCGTGCTGGACAATCTAAATCATCTTGGACGATTAGTTATGATAATGAAAAATAACCGCCAATCACAAATTAGGCAAGGTTTTGCATTTCATATTTTGTTCTAATCATCTATGATGATTTACACTATAATAGATGATCTATAAAAATCTTGCCTAAATTAATCATGTGATTAGTCAATCAAATCTGCTTAATTTTGATATTCTCATCATACTATACAAATTAGATCATATTAGACGATCAATATAGACGATTTTTGTTATCCCAAGTTTTGTCCTGGACGAACTACTTTTTGGTTGAACTAATCATCCCAAATGATCTCAATATCATACTGGATGATCTATTCAAATACTTAAACTAATCGTATAAGGTAATATTGATCATACAAGCTGAAAGGGCTATTTTGTACTAATCATACAAGATAATCTATCGATCGCACTGTATGATCTTTGACGACAGAATTGAACTTTTAGGGTTTTTAAAAGCCCTATATTTAAGCTTTCTCAAGGCACTTGGTAAGTGCCTTTGGCAGTCATTGTGTCTTCATTCTTCTAAAGAAAGTTTGAAGAGAGAACTTGACAGGGAGAGAGAAAATGGTTGAGTTTAAGAGGGAGAAGATCATTGGAATAGGTTTCAAGGGAGTGTGAAGGGGATTTCACATGGTTAATCTATCAAACTTGAACCTTAGTACCATCAGATTCAAGGTTCATGTTGAGGAAAGTTTTAGGAAGAAGAAGATCTCTTTAGTGCCAAAGAACCCGGCTACTCCGCCATCATACCAAGGAAGGTGAAAGGGATTCGTGGTTCTCTGCCATCTTCTAGATGGAGAAAAAAGAATCAATGTTCTTTGCTTGTGAAAGGAGTTTCAATCCTCTGCCACACCGGGTTGGTGGAAAGATTTTGTAAGGGCTTCTCCGCCTTATTGTGGGGGTAAATAAGAGACATTAAAAGGTTTTAGTGAAATACTCGGAGGGTGCCTCCGAGGAGTGGACATAGTTTAGGTTAGATCAAACCACTATAAATATGGGGTGTTCTTTCCTTTTTATTATTTTTTGTATTTATTATTATTATTTTTATTAATTGCATGAGTGAAAATATTGATATATCTTTTTATCGTGAATTTAATTCGTTTCCACGTCAAGTTATAAAAGGATTTTTCATTACGTTTAAAGAAGTTTTTAAATACCAATTCACCCCCATGTTGGTTAGCCTTAGGGCTAATTCTTTAGGGTTTCACACACCTCATGAACTTTCACATGGGACCACCTCCACTTGTCATCAAACATCAAACCAAACCTGTTGGACCGAAATCAAGCCCTAGGTTAACCTTGTTGACCAAGTCAACCTAAGTTGACTAAATAGGCCCTTAAGGGTCCAAACAATTAATTTGACTAAAATGACCTCCCCAAATCTTGAAACCACCCCTAGTGAACTCCTTTGATCATTTTAAACTTATTGTGCCAAATCCCTGCCCTTGGATCAACTTGGCTGATTAGATCAACCATAAGCCCTTTGTTTACTTAGTTCAACACCTAATTAACATCAGACTCATCAAAACTTCTTTGAACACCTCCCCTAGTGGTTTGGACCTAATTGGATAAGTTAACACAGTCAATAGTTGACTTGGTCAACTTAGTCAAAGGCTGGTCAAAACCTAGCCTATTTGGGGTAAATCCTTTCATTTGGCCAAATTGACTTCTTTAAACCTTTAATCCTACTATAATACATGATTTAATACCTCCTAATCATTTATGAATCAAATCCAGCTAGGTTTGACTTAATTAACTTGGGCATTTGGTTAAAATTATCCATGTACTTGACTATATATTCAATCTCTTTCCATGTAGCCTCATGCCTCTTTTAAACTATTCCATCAACACTTACATATCACATAGATGCCATCTCATCACCCTTTGACCAGTTGATTAGTCAAAGTAATCAACTTAAGCTCAATACCATTCCTAACGTTCAACCCATTCATTCTAACCAAACCTCCTCTAAACCAAGCTAATCCAAGGTTTTTAAATAAGGACAAAAGTCCTCTTAGAGCTCTCTAAACAAAGTCTAAGACTTGGATTAACTTAAATAGGAAAAGTGGTCCCCCTCAAGCCCAAAGCCACCTATAGTAAACAAGCTCGACCTAAGTTTTCCCCTGACCTTCTAGTAGCTTAGGACACTTGTCCCTCATCAGAGCAAGGGCTCTGATTGATCCCATCCCTTTAATTCAAAACCTAATCTTTAAGGAATGAAATTAGCTCATTTGACATATTCATTAAATTCCTAGCCCCGAAGTCTCCCCAAAGCCTATTCTCTTTTCCTTTTTACTCTCCACGTCTCCCTCTACCTTTCTCTAGTTCAAAACCACCGGAAAGAAGTCACTAGCACTACGATCTCCAGCCAACCTAGCTTGAACTCGATGCATCTACATTTTCCATTGATCCAAGCATTTTCAATGGTGGTATCCTTCTAGTAAATCATACATGGACAATTTACAAGCTTAGAAAATTAAAAATCTCCCAAATCCACCAATTGGATTAAGGTAAAAGTTTAACCCTGTCTCTAAAAACTTGGGTTGAAATAGCTTTCTGAAAAGTGACTTTTAAACCAAACAAACACTTCCCAACTAATGCTCTTCATGTATCATAACTATTTTTAAAATTTCATTTCATTTGGTTCAGTGTTTTGCAAGAACAAAGCATTTTATTATTTCCTAGGGTTTATCAAGCCTATGCATGCATGTATATTTTTCGGGCCATTGATCATGAGATAAATGGTCATGATCTCATTGATTAAAGATGCGGTTCAATCATGTATTTGCTTCTATGGTTTGGTTTATGGTCCAGCTCCATCCAGGCAGTTGATCCAAACCACGGAGGATCCTATATTGTACGAGTCTTGCTGACTCAAATAAGTGGCATGCGACACTGCATTGCCACCTCTCGTAATGATTGGAAATGATTGCCACAAGGTAATCATTGGCAATCCTCACCTCTCTGTTAATATAGAATTTATCTAACGGTCAAGATTATGCCACAAGGACTGCCCACTACCACGGTATCGTTTCGATGCTCAGGATGTTGCCGTGTAGCACAACGTATCCTGCCATCACCATTAGCACTTTAATTAATTTTATTAGTTTTAAAATCTTTTTATTAACAAAAAATTTAAAAATTCATAGTAATTACATTTTCAACCAAATTTTACGAATATATAAACCCTAATTTTTTCAGAATTTTATGTCCTTTTACTTAAAATTAAAATCAAGTCAATATGAGTTATGGATTTTGGATCTTTGCATTTAATTGATATAGGGTTCTTAATCAACCTTTTAATGATTATCAAATTAAATATTTTGAAGCTTAGCAATATAGTGTGGCATGTTCCCCTCTATTTTTAGTAAAATTTTCAAATTACTTTGAGTATTATTTTAAAACTATTTGATCTTGTATTAATCTAAATTCTAATTAACCTTTTATCGAGCTTTAATCTTCATTTTTGTTTACTAATCTTGTTGATTGAAATTTTAAATCAAAGCTTAAGTGTATGTAGAGCTGAGTTAGTCAAGACAAAAGCTAGTCTGAGTTAATTGCATGTGTATTACTTCCTTAGTATATTCAATGGTTGCTTAGCTCTTACAAATAGCATTTGACTTTGGTGGTTGAAGGTGATGGTGGGTGCTCTCCTTACCATAATATCATAATAATATTAGTTAGGGGATTTGTTTGTAGGTGGATTTCACATTGCTTATGTTATGGTTTGACTTAAGTATTGGTGAAATCTACTTTCTTCAATATACCTAGATATAGGTCACATGCTCCTTGTGCATTTGTATGTTGTGGGTATATATGATGTATTTTGTGGGGTTATTGACTCTTATTTAAAATCCATTTAACCTAGTGACACCTAAAGACTATACTTAGGATTTTAGAGAAATTATAGGAATCCAATCATGCTTTTGATAGAAACAAAACTTTGGGATCTTAAACTTAGTAACACTACCTATCCGAGGCTAGGAGTTTGTTGATTTTAAGGGTCATTAAGCTAAGAATATGATTAATCCTAAGTTAATCCTTAATTAAGCCTAGAACTTCAAAAATTCACAATAAATCCAATTTGAATCCAAAAATTCCAAATAATATTTCAAAATGTTCATACTTAAGCCCTTAATCAATAAAAAGTAAAATCCCTATTAGATGACCATTAATTTAATTTTAATTTTAATTTATTTTTTAAGGAAAGTTAATAATTAATTCATTTAGTTAATTAAAATTATAAAAAAAATCTAAAAATATTGAAACACTTAGAAATATCCCATTAGGTAATTTTTAATCTTTTTGGTGATTTCAAGGAGTTTGGAATTGATTTGGATTAAAATCTTAAAGTCCCCTTTAATTAAACAATTTTAGAAAATCGAAAAATGCCCCAACTTTGAAAAATTATAAGTAATTTAATAAAATTTTAAATTGGCCAAACTCAAAGCCATTTAACTCTAATTAAAATCTAATATTTTAAAAAATGTCAACTCTCCAAATTTGGTCAAAGTTAAAAAGTCAACTCCCTCATCAACCATAGTTCAAAACTTCAAAAATTTCTAACTTAATATAAAAAAATCTAAATTAAGAAAACTCCGAGTCTAATGACTCATCTTAAGGTCTAATATTTAAGAAAAATAATAAAATTCTAGAAATCACTTTAATTTTAAAAGTAAACTTTAACCCCTTTAGTAACACATCAAAATAATTCAAAAAATTCAATAATTGGTTAAAATCTCTGAAAACTCTAACTTAAGTAATAAAATCAATCAAACAATATTTTAATACACAACATACACACTACGGATGTAGATTTTATGATGGATTACCTTGAGCTACGGGGCTAAATATCCGAGGAAGGTTTGGTCCCTTTAGCCTATTATGACAACGCCACGAATGGATCCAATGGAGTGTAAAACTTTAAAATTAAATGACTCTTAATTACTTAACTAAATTAAAACCCTTAATTCAACTACATCAACCTGGTTTGTAGGCTGGACTACCTTGAGTTGCGGGGCTAAGTGTCCTAAGCAGGCTTGGTTCCTCTAACCCATTGTGATAATGTCATGAACATATATTTAACCCTTAAAATTAGCAACTGGTCGAATTAATTTAACCCTTAAAATTAGTAACTGGTCAAATTAATTAAAATTTAATGGTATTTTAATCTCTAATTAATTAAATTCATTTAACCAAATGACATTTAAAACATTTTGAAATAAACCTTAATACATTAAAATTTAATCTCAACCATAATTTTTTCCTTCAACTCTTAACAAATCTAAACAATAGATAAATTTAATAAACTATCCAATCTAGGATATATCCAAGCCACACAGCCAATCTCACACACTTTAGATGATTTACTAAGACAACTAACTCTAGTCTAGGCTAGGCCAGTATTTATTTTTTACTATTATGTGACGGGTTTTCTGAGTTTTCATTATATGCTGTGATTAAAATTTGATTGATGTTAGTGTTTACTTACTTTAACTATAATCTATGAATTTATTTGATGGGCGACAGTTTACCCTTAGGTTAGGACCGATCTGGTTGCTCACTGAGTTTTCTATAGGTGGCCACGCTAGTGTAGGGCAATAAAAGGGGGGATAAATTAATAATTATTATAATTACTGCTTGTGTTTTAGCTGCTTAGCCCTAAATAAATAAGAGTGTTGCCAAGTATGATTTACTTTACTACATATATTTAAACTACTTGGGATGTGTTTTATTTCTAAATGCTTAGAATAATCTTATAGGAGAGTTAAGATTTTTCTTTCCAATATCAATGTAATTTGTTTAAAAGTTAAGAGTTATGAAAGTGCATTTGAGTTGGGATACAAGTATCCAAAGTTGTATTTTAAATAAGAAAGGATATCCCTAAGGGGAGGGTCCTTTTTCATTTGAAAGCCCAAATTTGGATCATTTCACTACCCAAGGTAAAAAGAATAACCTACCCTTCAGGGGAAGAGTTTTCTTTTTCATTATGGGTATCAAGACACGATAAATCCAAGGAGCCCAAAAAAGAGAAGGATAAACAGTTGAAGACACAGAGTAACCCATTCAAAGTCACTTGCATATGTCGTAGGATTTTAGAATTTGGGTTTGTGGTTAGTGGTGCATGGCCACTTTTAATTTATATAATTTCTGAGTTGTAATAAACACATAGTTTGCCTATGAATATTTATTTAATTGATTTGATTTATTGATGTGTTTGATTTAATGTGATTTGCAACTAGGGTTGCCTATTTTTCTTAGTTTTTAAGTGATTTACATGCCGTTTTTATTTTAGCCTAGATATGCGGAGGCTCGTGATGGTATGCTAACAAACTTTTTCTACTTAAATTTAAATAAAAATTTTAAGATAATATAAAAACTCTAACAATCTAAGAAGTAATCTCGGGACCACCTAGATTCTGTATAATCATATAAATTTACTTCTCCTTCTTATTAGGCACCTCCCCGCCTGTAGATTCTGGTAGGCCACCTGGCTTTTGAGCATGCAAATTTGTCAAGAGAATGTTATGCAATCTCCAGGGAAAAATGATTTTCAAACCTTTTTAAAATTGCTTCATAAATATTTTATATATTTAATCGAGTCAATTAGCATGTATTACATTAGAAATAAATTTAAAAGAGTTTAAAATTTTAATTATATTTGATTCAACCATTTTCACCTAACATAAGTTAAGGCACCAATTAGGATCTGCTCTAGACTTTGGTCAACTCAAATTAAAGATTTTCTCAATCCAAAATTTAAAAACCAATACTTAGATTAGGTTGGGACACTTCTGAATTATTTCAAAATCTTTAAGTATCTCTTACCTCTCCTCCGTTGATTCCAAAAATAAGTGCTCTAACTTGATATAGTCTCAATTGAGATTCCAAATTCATCTTCTTTGATTCCAATCCTTAAAAACTCTAAATAAAATTTATACCGTAATTTTAATCAAGAGTATTCGTTGGAAATTCAGCCTCCTTATGATGCAATTAACTATGAGAGCTTACGCTCATAGGAGATTTAGAACCTGCATCAACTTTTTAAAAATCAGTTGTCAAAATTCAATTAATTTTCTCTGGAAAAGTCAAAATCAACGATGATCATTATCGTTAGGGGTGTCAATTTTTGACACGACCCGAAACACGGCCCGAACCCGAAACGTGTCGGGTTCGGGTTCAACAAATCAACCTGTTTTAAAAATAGGGTCAGATTCGGGTTGACCCAGCAACTCAAAATTGACCCGAAAGTGACAAGAAAACTCATATTTGACCCAAAAACCCAAGATTAACCCGTTTTTTACTCGAAAATCAAAGATTGACCCGATTTTTTACCCGAAAATTAGAAATTTTGGGTCAACCCCCAGTCATTTGTGTCGGGTCGGGTTCGGGTCCGGAAACCTGACCCGTTTTTAAAAATGGGTCGGGTTCAGGTTGACCTGAATAGTTCCGGGTTTGACCCGAACCCGCCCGTTGACCCGAATTGACACCCCTAGTTATTGTCATGTTTGAATAATTGATAATGAATGATATTTTCTTCCTTTGGAGAGATATATCATTTGTTGAAAAATTTTTGAATATGACATTAGCAATAATTCATCTAGATTATCGTAGTTAGATATTCGATCGAACCACACTATGACCCATTAGGGCCATATGTGGTTCTTTCTTAAATTTGACTATAATATTTTAGATGAAATTTGCAACTCTAAATATGAACCCCATTTCAAAATCTTATTTCCACCCCTCGAGGTGGTATACCTTTTATGATGGGATGCCCAATTTCAAAATTAAAATTTAAGGTCAATTTTAAATTCCACAAAGAAGATTAAACTTTTCAAAATCACTTTTCAACCCAAACAGCTAGTTCAGAGGGTTGACTAATGAGAAGCTTAGTTTGACACAGACGTAGCAGAGCAGCAACAACAACTTGATAATGATATGGCTTGCTTTGATAACTATGTAGCACAACAACAGCGACAACACGACAATGACATAGCTTTGTTTGGGGAGTAATTTGCTTCAATCCACTAATTCTTCCAAAAACAATCACCACGTCCACCTGATAAGGATCCTTTGTACTTTTAGTTTGCTTTGTATTTTCATCCTTGTGTTTGTATTGTTTTTACTTTTGTGCTTTATGATGTATGTGTTTATCTTTAGTATCTCTCTTTAGTTATTGTGATGACAAACAAGGGAGTAGTTTATTGTTGGTAGATTGTACTTTGTGATTAGAATGATTAATCTTATATTTTCTAATTGATTTTGTGCTCTTTACTTATACATTGTTATATATATATATATATATATATATATATATATATATATATATATATATATATATATATATATATATATATATATATCATCTCAATATTTCATTGGCATATTTTTTTACATCATTGGCGTCATATTATATTTACCATTAGAAGCAACTAGACCTTAACAATATAACCAAACCTATATCAACTATACATCAGTAATATATCTTGTAGGTTCTCCTCTTTTGAGTGTTGATATTTCAATTATGAGAAAGAGTAATCTCACCAAGTTCAAATGACTTTATTTTGTTAGTGTGTAGGATTAATAATTGGCTACATAAGCCTGTGTAATCCAAAGTTTGATCCTTAAAGTTAAATATCACACCCTATAATTTATCATGCTCCAATCATCAATATGAAGTAGCATTATGCCCTAGGTCAATAATATCAAGGTGTGTGCTTTTATTGACTTGCTAAGCTAGTGTTTAAACTCATTAAAGTTTATCATTAGCATCAAATAAATACACATATAGTTGATAGATTCGCTGAGCTAGGACATGACTCAACAATGTATTTATATTAGAGTGGTGTTGGCCATTTTGGTTCATCCTTAAGTCAATAGGCTGATGAACATGAATCTTATGATTTCATTACAACATTATTATGTCACTTTTCTTGAACTCTACTTTTGTAAAAACAATTATTTATATGTGCACATAAAATACTCCATTATACATAAAGAATATGTAACAAAGTAAGATAATCACATATGGGATGGGTCCTAGTAATAAGTTTATAATCTTAGGGGTCATCCTAGACTGGCCCACCCATTGAAAGATAATGATGTGTCATAAGTAGTCAATTGAGGTAGATTGGATCAATCTCTATGGCTTAAAGTAAGGTGGAAGCTATAGTTAATGACCTACAACAAGGAATAGAATAAACTCAAATAATTAGGATTTTAATTTTATGTGTGTGCGCTAAATGCTGATGATTGTCTAAGATAATATTTCAAATACAAACTTTCAAATCTTGAGGGAATATTTTGCAATGTCAATAAAAAATTGATTAATTAAATTAAAATAAAATCATATAATCAATTTTAACCTTAGATGGTCGACCATCATTTAGTGGAAGTGGTAGTTGTACATGAGTAACCACTTCTTCACTCTCCTCCACTCATTTGATTGAACCCTTTTGTCCTCTCTTTTGTTTAGGTAAGAAGGCTATATGTCCTTACAATAATCAAGTAAAAAAGAATTGATGACTGCATGCTAAATTTATTATATTTTATTACGAGAATAAAGTGTTGGTGGCCACACTTAAGGGTATCAAAACCTGACACGACTTGAAACCCGACCCAAAAAGTTATGGGTTCGGGTAAACTTGTTTGTCATACGGGTCAGGTTTGGGTTTGTAATTTCAACCTGTTTGTAAAATTGGGTAGGGTTTGGGTTGACCCAAAAACCCGAAATCAACCCGCATTGACCCGTTTGTCTGGTCATTCTGTCAAATGTCAATCGTGTTCAAGTCAGGCGTCAGACATCAGCCGTCAGGCATCAAATGCCAATCCCGTCAAGCGTAAGGCGTCGTGTATTGTCTCCAGTCGAGGATGAGTTCAAGGATTAGGGACGCCGCCGAAGATGGAATCTAGTTGAGTTTGAGACTTCAAATTACCGCAGTGCCGCTGCCTCCGGGCTCTTATAAGCTGTTGCTATCTTTGAGTTTGAGCTGCCGCTGCCTTCGAGTTTGTGCTGCCGCCGGCGAAGGCGCATGCTTAAGTTCAATGCTTTGTTCTGCTGCCGGCGACAGCGTCCGAGAGTCCACATAATGCAAATGTGGCTACCGCTCGCGAGTTGTGTTGGGTCGAGTTTACTCGGTAACCCGCACAGGTCGAGTTTACTCGGTAACCCGCATAAGTCGAGTCCGAGTTAACAATCCTGCACCGTTTACAAAATCGGGTCGGATTAGTGTCAACCCGTTTACGGCTGGGTCAACTCGGGTTCAACCTGAACCTGGCTCGTTGACCCGAATTGACACCCCTAGCTAGACTTATGCGGGAATTGGATAACGCTTTTAGCCCTTTATCATATTTGTGAGGGATAATTCTAATAGTTTGATTTAAACCAAGATATTAATTGATGTATAAATATTTCCCTATCCTTCTATTATCATTTCATATCAACACCTTAACAAATTTCCTATAAAAATACTAATCTCGTGCCCCTTTGAAGTCGTTAGCCATGGTTTTGTCAAGTAAAATCTAGTATTGTAATAGCCTTCATTTGAACTAGAGACAATTCTCTATCATTCACAAGTTTTTATATAGCACTTGAATTTGGGGCTCTCGGCCAAGAATTTTTATTGCCTCAGGTTACCTGACGTAGAGATACATCAGGTAGCCTATAATATATCGCCACGTGCTCTTACTCTTTACCGCGTGACCCGACGACCCAACCTGGAACGAATCCGGGATTACTATGTTCGCGTATTGCTAGGTACTACTCGGTATTTGCTCGGTATTTGCTCGGTATTGCTAGGTACTACTCGGTATTTGCTCGGTATTTTCATCAACAACGCCAACTCCAAACTCCTCTCCCGCCCCTACGCCCGAGTGGACCGCCGCCACCTCAAATCCCGCATGCTCCTCGCCTGTAACAACTCAAATCCCGCATGCTCCTATCTTTAAATTTCTTGAAGCCAAACAGAACCTAAAAATAGACAGAGCAACAAAAAAAAAAACAGTCAGAGAATCTCACCTCCTTCAACATCCTGAATGCTTCTTCCCCTTGCAACAACTCCGGCGATGACGCAGTCGGCGAACAAGGTGACCAAATACCCCGCGCTAGCCAGCATAAATACAAAAGGGTATTCCTTATCTGTCAAATCCTCAAATGTTGATGAAAATACCGAGCAAATACCTCCGTCATCCTTATTAACATAAACAGTATATGTTATTAATCCTCGACGCCACCGGCTTCTCACGCTGCCTGGCGAGACTCGCATCTGAAGCTCCATCCCGAACTCAAGCGACGAAACGCCGCAAATACCGAGCAATACTGAGCAAATACCGAGCAATACCGAGCAAATACCGAGCAAATATCGAGCAATACCGAGCAAATACCGAGTAGTACCTAGCAATACCGAGCAAATACCGAGCATATTCATTCCAAGTCGGGTTGTCGGGCCGCGCGGTAAAGAGTAAGAGCACGTGGCGATATATTATAGACTACCTGATGTATCTCTACGTCAGGTAACATGAGGCAATAAAAATTCCTCGGCCAAAGGGCCTTCTCCATGATTGCATGAGAAAAGAAGAAGGGAAAGCTTTATAATTTAGGCTTTATCTGGGATGACTTTTTTATTACTTCTTAAAGCAGTTTTCTAATAAAAAAATTAATTTTTGTACTAAAAAACTGCTTTAAGAAGCACTAAAAAGGTAGTCCCAAACGAAAACTTATGCTTCATTTTGGAATGACTTTCTTATGCTTCTTAAAGCAGCTTTTTATTACAAAAGTTAAAATTTTTGTACTAAGAAAATTGTTTTAAGAAGCATAAAAAAAATTGTTCCAAACCAATCTTTAGGCTTCGTTTGGGACAGCTTTTTCATTGCTTCTTAAAGCAGCTTTTTATTATAAAAATTAAAATTGTTGTACTAGAAAGCTGCTTTAAGAAGCAGTAAAAAGTTTTCCCAAATAAAGCCTTACTTAGTTTCAAAAGTCTTAGGCTTCATTTGGGACGGCTTTCCTACTATTTCTTAAAGCGGCTTTCTAGTTTAAAAATTAAAATTTCAATACTAAAAAATTACTTTAAGAACCAATATGAAAATCATCCCAAATAAAATCTTAACTAATGAAGCCTAATCCCCCACCCCCCCCCCCCCCAATAAGATACGGGAGTAAGAAGGTAGTCGTATACATTCAATATATGAATGCTTATATAATGGTGATGTTAGGTAAAATACAAGATTTTTGCCGGCAATGATAGAGTCACGAATAATATTTCTAGTGTGATAATTAATACTATAGTTGTATTACTACAATATGATTTGTATTTCATAACAAATATTTTTATTTGAAATGACGATACAGGAGGCATCATGCAAAGCGTTGGAGGGCTAACCCTGATGGATCAAATCCATCAAAAAGTATGTGTAAACAATTCAAAAGTAATTTTTATTTAATAAATTCAGAAGTAATTAATTTCATGCACACATAATAATCCTTATAAAAAATAATTTTTATTTAATAAATTAAAAAATACAAAGCAATGTACTATTTATAAATTTTTTTTCCCAAGCTTTTACAACTTTAGAAAGCCTTATAAACTAATAAAATACTATTATGAATTTTATCATAATAAAAAGAAAAAAAGGCAATAAGTGAAATAAAATAAAATAGTTTTTTTCTTTGAGGCTTAACAATTCTTTAATTAAGTAGTATATCTATAATATTAAAAATAAGATTTACATACATGCCATTAAGGTTTGTTGGATTTGTCTTGTCGAGACGTTCAATTTCACTACAAATATGAAAGATTTGGAGATCATTTGGTTGTACAATTAATAATCCAAAGTTTTTAATTTGCTTCAATCTTTTTTGGTGTCGATGGATTTGCCTCATCGAGACATTCAATTCAAATATAACTTTTCTAAGTTAGAGCTTGAATAATTCTGATTTTGGATTTAGAAGCTCTCAATTTAATTACGTTTCAAGATTCGTGCCGTTCAACACAATTTTTAATGACTTAATCGGTTAATCCTATCAAATTTTTTATAGTGGCTTCATTTGATTTTATAGCAAGAAGATTTTGGATTTCTTTCAAATGCATTAGGATTGGCCATATAAATTGATGATGATATTTAAAACATATTGAATATTTTTTATTTGCTATTTCTTATACGTTGTCTAATTATTTGTATTTTTTCTAAAATATTTTGACTTCGTTATGAACAATTTTTTTATTGCTTTCTAAAACAGTTTTTTAGTACAAAATTATTTTAAGAGGTAATAAGAAAGCCATCTCAAATAAAGGTTTCGTTTGGGACGACTTTCTTCCTGCTTCTTAAAACAACTTTTTATTACAAAAATTAATTTTTTGTACAAGAAAGTTGATTTAAGAAGCATTAAAAAAGTCGTCCCAAATGAAGCCGAAGTCTTAATGAATTGCCAAACTATTATTAAAATTATTTAAATTCATTTATAAGTAAATTTTGTATCATAATTAATTGAGTTCTTGATTGTAATTAATTATAATTAATTGTAATTAATTGCTCTTGATGGTAATTGGTTGCAAATATGTAAGTGTTTTCCTCGCCTCAATATTTTTTTTTCCTCCCCTCAATATACATGTCAACTCCATCGTCGGTCCACTTGCGTAGGTATAAATTTCTAACTTAAATCCTGCTCACGACGCTTGCGATGAGCCGGCAAACCTCCCTACGCGCTCACGTAGCATTTGGGGAGGGAAACCGGTGCGACACTTGCGATGAGGTGGGTAATCCCCATGACGAAAAATAAGTACCCGTACGCTGCTTTGTAACTAGGGGAAAACAAATTGTGATCTTTTAAACATGTACCAAAGACCCCTAAGCGCTAATGTAGCGTCGCGGGGATTGAAAAAAATATAGCCGCGGTGTCACCTGACTTCTACCTGAAGCGCTCATGTAGCGTGGAGGAGAAGGCTGCCTCTTGGTTTTTCCCCTAAGCGGAGGAGATGCCGGGAGGCTGCCAAAATTTGGACTTAATATACAATGATTTGGATCAATTTTGATTTTCTTTATCTTACGTGAAACGGAGGGGAATCGAGAGCTGCGTGGTGGTCGATGAAGAGTACAAATGGCGACGCGAACTGGAATAAAAGACACTATATAAGCACTAAAGAACAAAACATAAAGGTTCCAGCCTGCATTACCTTATGATAATTTAATTATGTTGTTATAGATAAAATTAAACGATTAAAATATAATTAGAGAATGAGATAATAGTGATTAAAAATAATTAATGAGCAGCATTTCACATACGGAAGAGAAATTTCTACAGCTTATGAAGTTTAATCATCATATTATATTATATGAAGCACTATAATTATATATGATCGTTTTTTGTTAATTGATATTCCCTAATTCTAGTTTAGGATCTAAGGTTGGTAATTTTTGATTGAGAGTAGTGTCTATGAAATGTTTTGAGTGTAAAAGAAAATGCATTAGGTTTTTTTTTTTTTTTGCTTCAAGTAAAATAAATATAATATAAACTTAAATAATTATGGCGGCTAGATGACTATGATGATGGTGGGTGGGTGAGCTTGCGATAGTAATGACTGGCTGTGGGTCGTAGTCGATAGTGGCCATTGACGACAAGCTATGATAGTCGATGGTGGAGGTGACTGGTTGTTACGATGACTGGTCAGAATAAAAAAATAGTAGCCAATTAAAAATTCATATTACAGTCAAAAAAATAAACCAGTAAAAATTTGTTCAATACGAAAATAAAAGGCTTCATTTGATACAATGCTGCTTTTTTATTATTTTGAAAAAAAAAATAATTATTTTAAAAAGAATTTTAATAAATAGTAAAAAAATAATTTCAAATAAATCCTAAATAAACAAGATTTAACTATTACTGAGCCCTTATTGTTTACGACATTCAAGTCAACAACTTTGTGCTAGAGTAACATATTCAGTGACAATCGGCACTTTGTTGGAAATTACCTTAGTTGCTCTCTCTCTCTCTATATACCTGTTTTTATTGTCATTCACATCAACTGTTACTGGTTGACTTTCAATATTTTTATTCTATTTTTCTTCAGCTTTCTGTAATCCCATCAATCATCACTGGTTGACTTTTTATACTGTAGCACCAATCATTTTTTTTAAAATTTTTTTTTAGAGAAAAAACATTATTGGTAGCTCTTTCTGATTTATTAAAATAAATATTTTGATTGACACTACATACATCTTCATAAACATTATGAGAATTTTTTTTTATTTTTCACATATCTGATCTTTCTATTATCCATAATAGAGGAGGTCGTGTGAGGCATGCCAATTTGTAAATCGGTCCCGGCTCATCTTAATAAATTGTTAGCAAGATGAGCTCAATAGACTAATGAGCGAAGCTTGAGGGAACATTGACTCAATTTATTAGCACACGAAGGCGACTCATTTACAGATATTAATGTAAAATATATTTAAAACATATTAATATTTAGGAGTTTAAGTATAAATTTATTTAAAATATTTTAAAATTATATCTCATTTTTTTATTTCAATTAATTATTTATTATTTCTTTTATAAGTGTTTACTCTATCCAAAATAATTTTATGCTCCTTATCAATTGTCAATTGCATCTAATAAAGTCATAAGAGATGAAAATAAGGATATATTTGGAATGATCGGTGTATTTTATAAAAGTGATTGGAAAACTAATCAACTTTTTTGAAAGTCTTAGCATAAAAAAATATTGAAAATAATAATGAAATAAAAATTATAATTACAATTTAAAAAATAAAATTGTGAAAAAAAAAGAATTGTACTGGTGGAATATAGTATGAATACCTTGAATTGAACATCTTTGCCTGCTAGGCAAGAGGATAGCAAGTTACAAATTCTGTCTCTGTCTCGGTAGAAACATCTTAGACTAATCCTATACTATGAACTATGAGGGCTTGTTGCCAAACCAACCCTGTTCGCCTTTCTTTTGAATCTTTTCTTTTGAAGAGTAGGGGGGCGAGCAGCCCTGAAACTAATAGGCCCGGAAAAAGGCCTTTTTTTTTCATGGTCGCCACTGTTGTCTTGTAGTAGAGTAGGTCGGGGGAAGCTACCGCTTCTACGACAGCTCCGCTTCCTCGTCTTGCTTCTGACAAAGCTTCTACTTTGCATGACAAGTCTCCGATCCAATGTAAAAAAAAAAAAAAAATACAATTTTAAAATCAGTCATTTTGTCCTTGCAATCAAGCCATCTATTTGTTGGCTGGGGCAATCTGTACCATTGAATGGGCTCATGGATCTCAACCACGGCCACACGGTGAACCACACGCCACACGAAGCCAAGCTACTGAGCAACAAGGATGTTCTCTTCTTTGACCCTTAAATTTTATGTCCTTCATCTCATTTTGTTTTTTTTTTAATTTTATTTTTATTTTTCGTTGCGCAGCCATTCCTATTCTTTGCCTCTAGTTCTTAGGAAAAAAAAAAAAATCTTTTTCATTCTTGTTTCTGCGAACAAAGTCGGGAAGTGAATGGCGACGGCCATCTCTGGTCAGATTGCGCTCTCTCCAGGCCATGTTCTAAATTTCAGACCAGGTTTCCTTCTCGCCATCATGGACTTTCGTCCTGCTTTGCTTTGTTTATTTGTGTATCTTGTTTTTTCCCCGCATTTATTTGTCGCGGGGGGCATTACAGATTGATTCCATTGATAAGTCGTATAGATTCTTGTGATTGTTTCTTACTTTGTGCTGTTTTGCGTACTGGGAGGGCAATTAGTTTTTCTTCCAACTGAATATTTTCTTGTGTACCTGCTCGTCAGAGAATTTTTCTTTCAATTTCTAATTTGAGATATGATAATTTGGGATTCACTTGCTACTTTATGGAGATTGAATATAGCTGTTTTACTATTCTGACTCGTCTGTCGCTTGTGTTCCTGCTAATTGGAGGAATTTTCCTTCAATTTTAGGTTTTTCTTCTGAATCTAGAAGTTGGATTTCTGATTGCATGTTGGGAGATGTATTTTAGAAAGTGAGAGATTTGGTAAGAAGTTGAACTTGGGGCTCATTCGGGGTGAATAGTAATTATTTGGAGATTAAAAAAGTAGAGTTGTTTTATTCTTCTGGCTGAAACTGCACTTATGTTCCTGCTAATTGGAAGAATTTTTCCTTCAAGTTTTTTTTTTTGGAATCTTGTGGCCGGAGTTCTGATTGCACGTTTTTGGGATGCATTTCAGAAAGTGAGAGATTTGGGAACTAGGTGAAATTCAGAGTTCTTTGAATCACTTGGGAGTTTGATTTATTAGAGTTATTTATTCTTCTAGCTGAAAGTCTACTCGTGTTCCTGCTATTTGTGTATAATTTGTCTTCAATTTTTCGGTTTTGCTGCTGAATCTTGGGGTTCGACCTTTGGTTGCATGCTGTTGAGATATGCATCGGGACTTAAATTTGGGGAAGAGTTGATATTTGGGGTTCATTCATGGTGTTTGGTGCTTCTATGGAGATTGAATGTTAATTGTTATTCTCTTTTTCTGATGGAAATCACACTTGTACTCCTGCTAATTGGATGAAATTTCCGTCAAATTTGGGTTTCTTTCTCAATCTTAAGGTTTTAGTTCTGCTTGCACATTGTTAAAGATTGAATGGATCTGTTTTCTTTGGATTGAAACTCTACTTTTCATCATCAACATACATTGTTAAAGATTGAATGGATCTGTTTTCTTTTGATTGAAACTCTACTTGTCATGGCCAACCTTCTTGTTAGCCTTATCCCAACTATTTGTGGCTAACTTTATAAATTCTCATTTTTCATTCGTTCCTAACGAGTGATGTATGAGGTATTAAGCTTATTATGTCAAATTATTTTAAACTACTTATATGCATATTATCTTATGCCTACTCTTTTTCTTTCATTCTAATCTTGCTTTAATTTTATTTAAAAATCCAATGAGTTCAATTTATACCATTTGGTGTACATGTCCAAGCCATGTAATGATGGCACAACAACAATATCATCAAACTTTTATACCAATACACGGGGTCAGCTACAAGAATCCTTTTTCTCCATTATGTTCTATTAAGAGTAAAATTCTCATTTAAATTTAATAAAAAATATCATTTATAATATTTTCTAACCAAGTCTTTTTAGGTATGCTTCTACCTTTCTTAACATAGGCCAAATCCAATACATATACTATCCTGATTGGGTCATCGGAAGGGCGATGTTTTATATGTCCAAACCATCTAAGACGACTCTCTCTAATCTTATCTGCCATTGGAGCTACTCCAACCTTTTGATGTATATACTCATTTCGCCTTCTGTCACTAAGAGTGAAGTCACTCATCCACTTGAGCATCCTTAACTTTGCAACACTTAATTTTATGCTTCTCTTTTGTTGGCCAGTATTCTACGCTATAAAACATTATAGGTGTTACCACCATCTTATAGAATTTTTCCTTAGGTTTGAGGGATACTTTTCTACTATGTTGCACCGATACACCTATTTATGAAGGCGTGCTGTATCCGATACACCGATACACGGATACACCTCCGATACTCCACCGATACGCGTCGGATACGTCAAAGCCGTATCCAATTAAAATACTATTTAATTTCAAAAGGACACGCGTATCCGATACGCGTGTCCGTTGAAAAACAAAAAGAAATCTGAAAAAAGACTCGTATTTACTTCCGCGGTTGCGAGCAAGATTTTCTCATTTCCGAGATGGATTTATGTCCCTTGATGATATGAAAATATTAAAAATTACTAATCTTTCACTTGATGAGCCTGAATTAAAAGCTATGATATTTATTGAAGATGAGATAAGTTCAAAGACAAACCAATGAAGAAGATAATTATATCATTCCTTCTATTGAATAGTTGAAACTTCATGTGCTAGATAATTTATGTTTATGCTTTTGTTGTTGTACTAGACATTTAATGCTTACTTATATTTTGATATTATAAGCTACAAGGCTACAAATGATGTTGTTGTCATTTTTTTTTGTAATTTCAAATATTATGCTTTGATTGTTTTCTTAATTTTTATGTATGATTTATAAATTATAATGCCGTGTCCGCGCCATACCCGTATCCTGTATTTTTAAGAATTGGCGTGTCCCGTATCCGTATCGTGTCGTATCCGTGTCGCCGTATCCGTATCGGTGCAACATAGCTTTTCTATCACACAATAGGCCCGATGCAGCTTCTCCACTTCAACCATCCAACTTGATTTCTACTAATAGTATCCGTCTATTTCACCATCACTTTGAACAATATATCTAAGATATCTAAAATGTGTACTCTTATTAATGGCTTGATCGCCCAAAGTCACAATCCCCCACTAGATCTATTACTACTAAAATTAAATTCTATGTATTCGATTTTAGATCTACTTAAATGAAAACCTTTAGGCTCTAAAGTTGACCTCCATAATTCAAGTTTTCTTTCAACTGCCTCTCTAGTCTTATCAATAAGAAGAATGTCATCAGCAAAAATCATACACCAGGGCACATCCTATTATCAAAAAGATGTTGATCCTTAATATAATCCAATTAAAATAGGAAAATATTTGATCAAACCACCTTGTGTTTGAACAAAAGTAACAGCTCTTTCATACATATTGTTAAGCCTCAATATCTAAATTGAAATATTTGCTTAGTTTATCTTTTAAATTATCAACCAAAGCTTCTGTGAATCATCAATATAAATCAATATATCTAATAGAAATAAATCTATATATCATGTACATCAAAATATAAATCTATAATCATTCCTCAAAATCATATTTACAATATCCAAAAGATCATTACATTCAATAATCTATGTCATGCTCTTGATTACAAAAAGAATAAATAAAATATAAAGCTAACAAAAGGAGAAATCTTAATATCTCAATCAACCTCACTCCATAATGTCTTGATTCCTTCCTTGACCTAAAATCAATAAGATTATATAATGAGCTTACAATGCCCAGTAAAAATTTAACCAAAGCTTTTAATGCAATATTCATAAATCAATATGCATGACCATCTCAATCAATATAATCAATGACTTTCAATATCATTAATGATTAGTTATCAATAACACAAATCAATACAATCAGTAACAAAAAACTAGAGTTATTGCATTGAAATCCATAAATCAATAATAGGCACGAGAACATAAATGCATTAGTAATCAATAAATCAAGATTTTAGGGGAAAACACATTGGTACTGTAATAATTCAATATTATTAGTCTATTAGTGAGGTGAATCATGAACGTATAGGAGTTATATCAGTATGCTATGTATGAATAGTGCTGACATATGCCTGATATAGCCCTTTATAATATATAAAATCATGAAATTGTATATGCATGATCATTAATACGAAATGTATGAATTAGTTATATATTATCATTATCATATAGCTCAGCAAAGTAGGTTATCTAGATTTAATGTGGTGTTTTTAACATCTTTAATATCAATTATTTCTCAGTTGGTCATCAGTCATATCCATCACACTTATCATTTATTCAGTAAATAAATTATCATTACATATGACTTTCAATAATTTATAAAGAGTTGTCATTCTCTACCTTTCGGCGTAATTCAGTCAATCGGTTACAGTCTACAATTAAGATTACACCACAAATTTTTTATTTTAAGAAAAGCCCGTCGACCCATATTTCTGCGTAGGATATTATATTTTAAGCGCCAACACGTATTAATTATAACATTAATAGTCAGCTTCCCTTGCTCACATGCAAATGTCACATTTACCTTGAATCAACTGTATCAATCTTTCTTTAATGTATAAAATGCAACATAAAATGAAGGAATCTATAAAATATAAGAAAAATTGTATACTAGCCAATAACTTAAGAAAATCATAACTTTTATTTTACTCGGTAAAATTCAATAATATTACAGCCTAAATATCCATATTAGTCATATTTGTCATATACAAAAAGTTATACAATAAAAGTGTGGTAAATTAAGAAAAAATGCATTTTTATCCTTTTTTGGGGAAGTAAAATTAGTAGATACAAAATTATTTAAAATAAAAATATGTTTTAAGTTACTTACTACGATCAAAAGACTTTTTCCAACTAAAGCAATGGACGAAATAACAAAAACCAGACTTTTTCTCTCTTCCTCTCCCGATTCCTTACTTCTTCCATGGAAAGCTACGAATGGGGAGGAGGAGATGGCTTAATGCTTAGGTTTAGGATTAAATATATATAAAAACACTATTTTTAGCACACTTAAACATCTTAGCATTGCATATCAATTCATGGCATCATCACGTTCAAAAACCCAGCGCCACCACGCCAAATTATTTTTCTAATTTTTCTAAAATTAAGGCGCCAGAGCACCTACATACCCAGCACCTGCACCACAACACTCCAATTTAGAAATTTCAAAAAATTTATTTTTCATTTTAAAATAATTTTCATAATTATTAGGTTGTTTCGCATATCCTTAATGACTTGAATATAAACTTTATTAACTCATTTCTTTTCTAGAGCACTCTAGGGAAAACTTTCTTATATGCTTTCTCTAAATCAATAAATATCAAATGTAGATTCTCTTTATTCTCTCTATACTTCTGGTGTAACCTAAATTCTAGAATCAAATAGGAGAATACTGGGATAAACATGACACTACTTTTAGTAAACAAAAGCTAGCAACAATAGAAAGAAAACTTAATAGGAACAGATGTAATAGAACTACTAGGAAACTCAGCAAAAACAAACTAGTATATAAAATAAACTACCCTCATAATAACCTTAAGAAAAAAGGTCACCTCACATGCAAATATGAACATTAGGTATTGGTGCTCCAAGGAAAATTCAAACCAGAGGTTCGCCACAGAAATCTTGATCCAATACTGGTCGGCACTCCTCCGGCAAATACCAATAAGCCGGCCAAACAGCACACCACACTCACTATATTTGGAGAAGAATGATACAATTGGTAGGGAAACCATAAAGAGATGAAATAGATAGAAGAATTAAGTAGAGGAAGATGGTAGCTCTCAAGCTAGGAAGAAAAACCCTTAGGTTTAGAGAAGATTTCAGCCAACAACCAACACCCCACCAGTAGCAAACAACCCCCATTTATAGTGGAAAATGAACCCAATAGCCACATAAATGTACTGCCCCCAAGCAACCAATATGAGCCAACATAACATAGAAAATAGCCTAGGGAGGGGAACATGCAACACAAGGAACCAACAGCCAGAAATTCAAGCAGAGAGGATCCGAAATCTGCTTTGGAACCCAGCAGAAATTCCAACAGCCACCAAGCCATAATAAGCTAACAGCCACCAAACCATATTAAGCCTAGAACACCAGATAACCAAGGATAAATGGGCCAAGCCCAATAAGGAAATATCAACCCATAAATAAATGCTCACTTAGCCAAAAGAAAACAAGCAAATAAAATCAACATGAGTAGAAAAACCGAAGTAGGAAAATTACCTAAGAGCATCAACCTAGCACTGTTCATTGGTTGTCTTCCATCATAGGATATATAAAATCCAAAATTACATAATATTCAAAATACCAAATACAAAATAAAAATCATTGATTGCATCAACTTCTCCATCAAACCTCTCAATAAATATGTAGCTTCCATAGTAGATCTATCTAGCATGAATCCAAATTGAGTTTGAGAAACATTATGATAGAAAATACTTGAGTTTGCAAGCAAACATCGCAATAATTGGTAAAAATAGCGAGAAAATAGAGGAATCGTGGTGGAAAAACAACCAAACGATAGCAAATCTTATAACAAACAAAGAGAAACAAACACAAAGCAAAGATACAAGAGATCATCAATTCGAGAGGAGGATCGTCTCTCCCAAATCTCTAGACAAGAGAGTCTAGAGCCTAAACGCCAAGAAACCTTAATTTCAATCAATCAAAACCCTCTCCCCCCTAATCCCCTCGTGCACTTTAATACAAAAGCTTTCCTAATCTGATTTCCCTCCCAAAGCTCTAGCTGCTCCCCTCTTATTCATTTCGAATTCAATTGTATGGGTGGGATCCATCCATTGGGCGGAAAACCCAAGCAGGAGGTGGACTGTACATCTGCTGAGTTGGCCCAGCCGATTCTTCCTGAACCGGCGTAACAATACCGCCCTCCCAAAAAATTACCTTGTTCTCAAGGTGAAAACCCGGAAACTTCTTTTTCACCATCTCGTATGGCTCCCACGTGGCCTTGTAGTCAGGAAGGTTTTTCCACTGGATCAACACTTCCTTTGTTCCTTCTTCTTTCTAGCAAACCCCCATTGGCTCTAAGGGTTCCAAAACCACCTCTAAATCCTCGGTAAGTGTCGCCGGTAGCTCGGGATTGGCTGTATAATCACCAATGGCCTTCCTCAACCGCGACACATGAAAAACTGGATGTATAGTCATCGTTGGTGGTAGTTTCAGTCGATATGTTACTGCTCTGATCTTCTCCAGTACTTCATAAAGCCCAAAGTACCTTGGAGCAAGCTTCTCATTCTTCCTGTTGGCAACTGTCTTCTATCTATATGATCAGAGCTTCAAGAACACTCTCTCCCCTACTTCAAAATGGGTGTCCTTATGCCCATCAGCTCGTTTCTTCATAATCTGTTGAGCCCTCAGTAAATGTTTCTTCAATTCTTGTAGCACTCTATCCCTCTCCTTCAAGTACTCCTCAACTGACGAAACTGGAGTACTGCTACTTCTGAAGTGCACCGTGGGGGGGATTCCTTCTGTACAATACCTTGAATGGAGTCATATGAGAAGCAGAATGAAAAGAAGTGTTGTACCAGTACTCAACCCATGATAGCTACTTTGCCTATAGCTTGGTTGTCTTTGACACGAAGCATTTAAGGTAAGTCTTCAAGCTCTTGTTGACTACTTCCATTTGGCTATCCGTCTGTGGGTAGTAAGCTATGCTCCTGTTCAGAACTGCCCCCTGTAACCCAAACAACTCTCTCTAGAAGTAGTTGATGAACACTTTGTCTCTATCTGATACTATCATCTCTGGTACTCCATATAATCAGACCACTTCTCTGATGAAAGCTGAAGCCACAGTCACTGTACTGTAGGGGTGTTGGAGGGAAATTAAATGTGCATATTTGCTCAACCTATCCACCACCACTAGCATCACCGTGAAACCTTATGATCGAGGCAACCCATCAATGAAGTCCATTGATATCTCCTCCCATACTCGTCCTGGTAGAGCCAATGGTTGTAATAGTCCTTCTGGTGACATAGCCATGTATTTGTTCCTTTGACAAATCTCACATTTGGCTACCATCTCCTCTACATCTTTATGCATCCCCTTCCTGTACAGCTCCGCAGCTAGCTTCCTATTTGTCTTATATAAGTCTTAATGGCCCCCAACAACGCTTCCGTGAAACTCCTGCAGTAAGTTTGGGATGTGGATCGAGGTCCGGGGCATCACAAATCTCCCCTGATATAGCAGTTTGTCTCCCTCCAATGAGTACCCTGGGTGGCTACTTCTCTTCCTTCAGTAAATCTGACCTGATCTTTTCCAAACCTTCATCTCTAGCACTTTCTTCTCTGATGGCCTCCCAGTCAAGCATCAAAGGAACAGATAGTGTCACTGTCTCCAGCTCCCCTATACATCTGGACAAGGCATCTTTCACCTGATGACCCAAGTAGTCTATACTGACTTGTGTGAAGCAGCATTTTTTCAAGTTGGTTCTCAGTTGGTGCTCCTGCAGCACTTTTAACACCCTTTTCAAATGCTCCCAGTGCTCCTCTGGCCTGCTATAGACCAGGATGTCATCAAAGAATACCAATACAAATCGTCTGAGATAAGGTTTGAAAACCTTCATAAGTTCCTTGAAAGTAGCGGGAGCATTGGTGAGGCCAAAAGGCATTACTAGGAATTCATAATACCCCTCATGAATTCTAAAGGTCATATTGGGTACATCCTCCTTCATCCGTATCTGATGGTATCCTGATTTCAAATCTATCTTATTGAAGATCACTGTTCCTCTCAATTTATCTAACAGCTCGTCAACGACTGATATATGAAACTTGTCAGGTACATTTTCTTTGTTGAGTGCTCTATAATTCACACAAAAATGCCAGCTGTCATCCTTTTTTTTCACCAATAGAACCAGACTAGAGAAGGGACTAATGCTGGGTCTGATAATTTCTGCCTCTAGCATCTCTCTAATCAACTTTTTGATTTCATATTTCTGGAATTGAGGGTAGCAATAAGGTCGTACACTGATGGGTGACACTCCCTCCCTCAACACGATGGCATGCTCCTGCTCCCTCTACGGTGGCAATCCCTGAGGTGGCTGAAACATCTCTTGGAATTGCTGAATCAATGATTAAATGGAGAACGGTATATCCCCTCCCTCCTCCAATCTAGCTCCCTCCAGATGATTCAACTCCACCAAATACCCTCCGCCAGCCAGCTGTATATCCCTCACCATCGTTTTAAGAGAAATCATAGATTTGGATAGCCCCACATCTCCCTTAATCGCCACCATACTTCCATCTACCATCAACTCCATCGTGAGCACTCCCCAATTCACTTTGGTGTCTCCCATAGTTTGTAGCCATTTTATCCCCAGGATGATGTCTATACTCCTAAGGTCTAGCGGAAGAAAGTCTTTCTTCACCTGTATCCCCTGGATCGTCAGTCGCACTCCTCTGTAAATCCTCTGGCCTTTCTCCACCTTTTCCATACCCATCATCACCTCGTAACAACTGGTATCCACCAATCTCACTCCCAATTGGTCAACAACCTGGGTGAAAATGAAATTGTGAGTAGCCCCACTATCAATCAGCACCACCACCTCCCTATCCTCTATCTCCCCCTTCACCTTAATGATATGATTCATAGTGAATCCTACCACTGAGTTTAGGGAAACCTCGGCCAGATCCAAATGCAGCTTGTCCTCCATCTCCTCCTCACCTCCCTCAGTTTCCTCGTCATCGCAGACGATGAGTACCTGAAGAGTTTGATCATTGTACCGATGCCATGGCGTGTACTTTTCATTGCACCTGAAGCATAACCCCTTAGCCCTCTTCTCCTACATCTCTTTCTCTGTGAGGCGCTTGAAGTTTCCCCCACTTCCTCCTCCTGTCTTCTCCTTGGTGGCCTCTCGGCTCCCTTCCGTTGTAAGACCTTTAGGTGCTAGATGGGTGGTCCTCATTCTGTAAGTCCCCCCCTGTGCTGCTACTCTTGGCTCCCCCTCTCCAGATTCCTCTGATTTTTCACCAGCTGGGCCAACTTCATGGCCTCCCCCAAGTTATGGGGCATCAGAACCTTCACTGCTGCTTGGATCTCCGCCTTCAACCCTTTCATGAAATTTCCCTCCAATACTGTATATGAGAGCCGCTACACCCTGCTAGCTAGGTGCTCAAATCGCTCCTGGTAGTTTGCTATTGATCCCTCCTATGTCAGAGCAAATAACTGCTCATAGAAATCTCCTCTCCGGTCGTTTTGGAAATGTTCTATTATGCAGTCCTTAAATTCCCTCCAGTTCTTGATAGGCCTCTTCTGGTCTCTCCATTGATACCACGATAAGGCTTTTCCTTCCAAGCACAAGCCTGCTGCTGTCAGCTACTCCGCCGTCAGCTCATTGACGGTGAAGTATCGCTCCACCTTATAAATTCACCCATACGCATCTTCTCCTTCGAATATGGGCATCTTCAACTTCCTCACCTTCTGGTCTCCACCATTTCCCATGATTCTTCCATAGTTTCCCTTCTCCCAAGTGTTAGGCCCTCCCCATGTTTCCCGGTCTTCTCTTGCCCTGCCATA
Source organism: Dendrobium nobile (assembly GCA_022539455.1). Taxonomy (NCBI): domain Eukaryota; kingdom Viridiplantae; phylum Streptophyta; class Magnoliopsida; order Asparagales; family Orchidaceae; genus Dendrobium; species Dendrobium nobile. The sequence continues at coordinate 27,944,685 of CM039731.1, forward strand.
GCCCAAACCCCCTTCGAAATTCCCCTTCTTTCTTCAAAATCAGCACCTCGGCGGCCATAGTATCCCTCGTGGTACTCCCCATATCCCCCTCTTTCTTCCCTCTGGACAGTCTCCAGATGGGATCTTTTTTCTCCTTCCATGATTTCCACCTTATCTTCCTTCCTACGAATTTTAGAATTTGTGTTTTTTCCTTCCATCCCTTTTGCCACGGAAGCCGCCGTTTGGTTTTGAATTTCCAATATTTTCTTCATCATGTCTCGGAGATTGGCGACTTGTCCCTCCATGAAAGAAATCCTTTTCTCCACCGTTGTTTTGATTTGATTCATCTCCCCTTCAAGCCTTTCCTCCAAGGCATCCACCTTTTTGGCCGACATCACAATCCGGAGTTTGTAGATTCACAAAATCTGAATTTTGGAGTCAAATAACAACAACTTCCTCCTTTTCCGGGCAAGAAATTGCTGCTGGAATTTGCCGAAAATAGCCCTCCACCGATACCAAGACTTGCTATGATAACAATTTGATAGGAAATATTGAATTCGTAAGTAATCCTATTGGATCTACTTGAGTTCGCAAGCAAACATAGAAATAATCGATAAAAACAACGAGAAAATAAAGGAATTGTGGTGGAAAAACAACCAAACGATAACAAATCTTATAACAAACAAAGAGAAACAAACACAAAACAAAGATGCAAGAGATCTTCAATTCGAGAGGAGGATCGTCTCTCCCAAATCTCTAGACAAGAGAGTCTAGAGCCCAAATGCCAAGAAACCCTAATTTCAATCAATCAAAACCCTCTTCCCCCCTAATCCCCTCATGCACTTTAATACAAAAGCTTTCCTAATCTAATTTCCCTCCCAAAGCTCTAGCTGCCCCACCTCCTATTCATTTTGAATTCAATTGGATGGGTGGGACCCATCCATTGGGCGGAAAACCCAAGGAGGAGGCGGACTGTTTCCGCCTCCTGTACATCTTGCTGAGCCGGCCAACGGGCTGGCTGGACCGGTTCTGCCTGAACCGGCGTAACACATTACTATCACGTCATAACTTAATGCTGAATAACTCTCTCTTATAGTTTTGATGACATATAAACTTAATTCCCCTATAATTCGCACACTCTTGTGCATTATCTTTATTCTTAAAAATATAAATTAACACACTCCGCCACACATTTTACCTCTTTTTAGTTTTCAAAATAATATTGAATAGTTTTGTAAGCCAAAAAATTCCTTCATCTCCCAAGCATTTCCACTCTTGAATATCCTTCCATCGCTCAACATATTTCAGACTACTCTTGATTCCTAATACTCATTCTAGAATTACCTCTCTCCCAAGAAGAATTTGATCATCTATTACAGCAGTTCCAGCTGACTGCTATCTCTCATGCGATTTAGTCCACTGGTTCTGCTGCAGTTGCTCATTTTATATGTGACTTGCGTCTGGGATTTTAGTTCTTCTTCCCACATGACAGGTAACACAAAACTATTTTCCTGTCTTAACGTGTAACCCTCCCTCTTGTCATCATTAAAAATGTATCTCCCTTTTTGGCTGCTGGGAAAGGATCTATCAGGCTCTCCTCATTAATACTAGATAATTTGTTATATGTCCCAAACTTTCTTGCCAACCCATTATAATTACGATAGTGTTACCAAATCCCATCATTTCTTCATAACTCCCAAAGCACCCCCCTTCTCTCTCTCTCTCTCTCTCTCTCTCTCTCTCTCTCTCTCTCTCTCCTCTCTCTTTAATGTATTTTTTAGAATCTCTATATGGAAAAGATAATTGGTGGTTTTGAAGTTAGAGGTATATAGCATCTCTTTGACAGTGCATCCATTTCTCTCTCTTATTGACAGTCAGATTCTTTTTTTTGAAAATACGGATTTAATTTTTCATTTTTCTTATAGATCTTCGTACTGATAATTTATTGGAAGATATGTAATCCACTTTTTGTTTATTTAGTGCCAAAAGTTGTATCATGCATCAACCATCGTGCCCTTATGCCCCCAAACAAATTGGTGTGGCTAAACATAACCATTGTTGTCTACTCTATGTTGCCCGTACTATAATATTTCATATGATCATTCCACAACAGTACTGGGGAGATGACAATCTAACAATATGCTTCTTAATTAACCTATATCTTCCATAGGTTCAAATTTGGTTTAACCTTGTCTCTTTTTCATTTTTTTTTTTTAATAAAATCTCTTCAGTTATTCTTCTGTAATTATGCTTTCCTTTAAAAGAATCAAAATTAAAAAAAAAAAATCCACCATAATCTCTGCTTGTTAATCAAAATGTATATTTGTGGCAAAGTTTGATTACTTCATAATTAGTACTTCAATTTACTAAAGAGGTTTAGCTCAAACATTATGATTTCTGATTTTGAATTGGCCTCATACTCTACTTTCAATGAAAAAATATTTGGGATCCTTAAAAAAAGAATGGAAAAATGTCAAATTCATGATTAAATATGAAAAAGAGTATTTCCGTGTTGTTCATTGTGATTTTGTATATGATTATGGCCATTTTTTCTTGATTTTATTTTACATTGGTAGACATGTTACAATGCACTATTTTTTATTAGTTCATGGTTACACTACATGAAATTCATTAAATACTAGCGGAACTTCTGGCGGTCATTTGGCTACCGGAATTACCGACGGTTAAACCGGCGTTTTGACCGCCACTATTTACCGGCGGTCGGATCGCCGATAATAAAGAGTAAATCAACATCAATTTTGGCGGTCAAATGACCACTGGAAGTTCCTTCGGTATTATGTTTTCATGATGGTATTTACCAGCGGTTTAGCCGCTATTTTTAAGTGAAAATTTTCCGGCTGTTTAAACCGCCTGAAACGCCGCTGGAAAGTGTCCTAAAACTGAACATTCCTCCTTCCTTATTCCTTCGCCTGGTTCATTTGGTTCGTCTAAAGAACGTACACGCTCACCAAAATCTACTAATGCAATCAAAAAATACAGGGGACCCTTTATTTTTTGATCACAAAAAGAAAAGCAGACTTCCTATATAAAAGAAGACACAAAATACCTCCAAAAAGAAGAGATAACTTAAATAAGACTAAGCAGCGGAAATTAAAACTACAAACATTGATTTTAATAACTTAAACTCTTACCAACGACTCCAAATAAAATAAATAGACACCCTAAAGTTGCTTCACTTAGAGAAGAGGGATACAGGTGGAATGGCACTTGCGGAGAGACGAAGAGATTAGAAGCCAAGAAGAAGGGTGGAAAGAGCCCGCAGGATTTCCGGAGGGGATGAGAAAGAAGAACGGACAAAGCTCACAAGCTTTTCCAATAACCCGCAGGTTAGATTCCAAAAATCACATTTCATAACTTTCAAACATAAACAACCCCTCATATTTATAGGTATGAAAGGGGGATACAAAAGGACACATACATTAAATTATCACAAGAACCTGAACATCACAAGCATTAATCCCAAATGCTTTTCACGGAAAAACACAACCCAAGCCAAGGAACCGAAACAGCCACCGCGGGAGATAAGGAGGCCGCACGGAACCGAGGAGCCATAACCACGGGAAAGAGCCCAGGTGCGGAAAACCAGCAGCCGGCCGGAATCCAAGGGGGCAAAGACACTAAAAGCCATGGTGGAATTCAAGGAGCCACACATGGGAAAATAAAACATCAATCTTGGGATTTCAAAAGCCCTTTTGGAACCCAAGAGACACCATAACTTAAAACATTAAAAACTATAATAAAAGTGCATTAAATAGAAAATAAATATGAGCTAAAATCATAGCTAATAATGAGCTAACCCTTAGTTCAATAAGTGAACTAAAGATCAGCTCATAAATGAGCTAAAATTTCAGCTCAATTTTGATTGAGCTAGTAAGACTCAAGGGAAGCCAAAAATCTAATTATTTTTTACATGAGTTGACCCCCCTTTGTCTACATCATCTACCCTACCTCGGTCGCCTGCTCGTTTGGTTCGTCCAGAGAAGTTGCGACCTTCCACCCTCGCCGAATTCCTCCCTAGCCTCGCCGGCCAACCTAGACCTAGCTGATTTCCACTCGCCCAGCCTAAGGTGATGTCCATGCATCTCCTTAAGTTTTTTTTTAATCTCCATGCTCGTTAGTCTACAATGGGATAAAATGTTTACTATGCATGCCTTTGGTGTTGATTTAGAGAAAGCATATGATAAAGTTCCAAAAGAAGTGCTATGGAGGGTTTTTGAAAAGATAGGAGATAATAGCACTTATATTCAAATCAGTAAAGATATGTATGCATGAGCTATTACTTGTGTTCAAACACAAGGTGGTTTGACCACCAGTTATTTTATTTTGCCGTCGGAGGCTTGCCGACGGTTTGACCGCCACAAACCACTGGTAATGACCGTCGGTTTTCTGGCTGTATTTGCGCCTTTACCTGCTATTTTGCGCCTAGTAATTTCCGGCTATTATAGCCGCCGGAAAGCCGCCATATTACTGCTGGTTTCCATTTCCTACGCGGTTTATTCTGGCATTTTTGAGACCGCCGGAAAACTAAGATAAACCATCGGTTGAGTCTATTTTTTATTATTATATTTTCAAGATCCTCCTATGCCCATATGTTTAGTAACTGATTTTCCTACTTCGTCATAATATGATCATTTCTCATTAATCCTAAATTATTATGCATTCATATAAGAATTGTCTTTTGTGGTCTGCTCGACTTAATTATCAATGATTCCTTTTTTACCCAATACCCTATTCAATATAAGTAGTTTGATTGTAGTTTCATAAAATTTATCTTTAAGCACCATGATTTTCTATTAACATATTCAAAGCACTTAGCTATTTAAACCTCTCCGAATATAACTTGTGAAGTTAAAGTCGGAGAGGTTTAAATAGCTCTAAGGTGCCAAACATATGATACTAAGTATCACTTGATATTTTAATACTTAAGAAAATTGAGTCATTGACTAATAATTTATCATTTCACTCAACTCAATTTATTAATCATGTATTAAATTTTTATTCTACTAATTCTAAACACCTTATCTATAAAAGTCATATATTTTTTATTTACTTTGGAAGAATTTATATTTATATACACGAGAAAGCTAGAGTAGCTAGTGCTAGATAAGATTAGAGAGAGTCGCCTTAGATGGTTTGGTCATATAAAACATCGGCCTTCGGATGAACCTATTAGGACAGTTGATGTATTAGATATGGATGTTAAAAAAGGTAGTGATATACCTAAAAAGATTTGATTAGATTGTATTAAAAATGACCTTTTTATTATATTTAAATGCGAATTTGTCTTCTTTATCAGACACAATGGAGAACAATGATTCATGTAGCCGACCCACATATTGGGATAAAGGCTTGTTGTTGTTGTATGAAGAGTTTAGTTTTATCAGAATTATACTAATCACAAATAATATATATGTAGGTACTTCATATTGAAAATTTTTTTGAGTGTTTTCATAACTAATAATAATATAACAAAAACTTAATTTTGATTTTGATTTAATCTTAGCTCTGCAACTTCTTCTAATCCCTAGTCTTTATCTGTGATATGATCTCATTATCGTGTATATTTTTATACAATATTTATCGTGTCTAAAATGCAAACTATTATCCATGTGGTAATTAATTCATGCATTGATTCTTAGCCTTGGCACGCAGCTAAGCTTGTTACTACTAGCTTGTGTTTTGCATTTTGTAAAGACTACTTAAAAATTCTTCATGATTTGATACCAAAAAAGTTATGTGAATACTAGATAGAGAGATAGGCTGTAAAATTGGGTATTATAACAGTTAAAGAACATAATTTTTTTATATTATAAACCTTATTTTTTATTGATTTAGAAAAGTGCATATGATAAAGTTCCAAGAGAAGTGCTATGGAGAGTTCTTGAAAAGAAAGGAGTCAATAATGCTTATATTCAAATCATTAAAGATATGTATGCAGGAGCTATTACTTGTGTTCAAACACAAGGTGGTTTGAACAAGTATTTCCCTTTTTCGGTTGGGTTACATCAAGGATCAGCCTTAAGCCCATATCTTTTTGCTTTAGTCATGGATGTTCTCACTAGACATTTGCAAGAGGATGTACCTTGGTGTATGCTTTTTGCTGATGATATTCTTCTTGTTGATAAGACTAGAAAGGGAGTTGAAGGTAAACTTGAATTATGGAGGTCAACCTTAGAGTCTAAAGGTTTTCGCTTGAGTAGATCTAAAACGGAATATATGGAGTGTAATTTTGGTAGTAATAGACCTAGTGAGGGGATTGTGACTTTGGGCGATCAAGTCATTAATAAGAGTACATGTTTTAGATATCTTGGATCTATTGTTCAGAGTGATGGTGAAATAGATGGGGATATTATCAGCAGAATTCAAGTTGGATGGTTGAAGTGGAGGAATGCATCAGGCTTGTTATGTGATAGAAATGTACCCCTCAAACTTAAGGGAAAGTTCTATAAGATGGTAGTGAGGCCTGCAATGCTTTATGGTGCCGAATGTTGGCCATTAAAAGAGAAGCATAATACTAAGTTAAGTGTGGCAGAGATGAGGATGCTCAGGTGGATGAGTGGCTTTACCCTTAGAGATAGGATACGAAATGAGCATATACGTGAAAAGGTTGGAGTAGCTCCAGTAGAAGATAAGATTAGAGAGAGTCGCCTTAGATGGTTTGGTCACATAAAACGGCGGCCTTCCGATGACCCGGTTAGGAGAGTAGAGGTATTAGATTTGACTTATGTTAAGAAAGGTAGGGGTAGACCTAAAAAGACTTGGTTAGAAAATATTAAGAATGACCTTTCTTTATTAGATTTAAACGAGAATTTGACTTTTAATAGGACACAATGGAGAAAAAGGATTCATGTAGCCGACCCCACGTAGTGGGATAAAGGCTTGTTGTTGTTGTTGTGTTGTTGTTATAAACCTTATTTTTTATCATAAACATTATTCTTATTCTAACTATATTTATATTTGTATATTTATATTATAATCTTGAATTTTAAATATATTTAACATTCATATATGTACATTTATAATATACAAATATTTATATTCGCATTAATGATTAATGGATCTTTATGTCGAGCTTTAATAGTTTATTCACAATCATTAATAAATTGAACAATGAGCTCTTCAAGCTTGTTTTATTAGTTAATGGAACGATCACGAATGAGCTCTAAAGAAGGTGAGCTATGAGTATCTTTTCAAATGTTTAGTTCATTTGCAGCCTTAGTCTCTAAGACTTATATTTATTGATGAAGTTGAATTTAAAAATACCCACAGGAAGGCATTATTTGGAACTTCAATCTTTTTTTTTTTTGAGAAGAAATGCAAATAGCATTATAAAAAAGAAAAGCCTAGATACAAACTACTTAAACAAAAGGCAACCTATCACATTCCTCCTTCAAAAGAGCAACAAAGGAAGGAGGAATATTATTCTCTCTAAAACATCCCAAATAAAGTTATACTCACAAGCTAAGTTAGCACAATAATCCACTAACTTATTACAATGCCGACTAACAAAATGAAATAAAACCTTATTGAAATCCTTCATGAATAATAGGCCTTCATCTATCTGTCCTCCCATCGTCTTCTCCGGTATACTATACAATTTGTCGAGAAAGTTGATGACATTTCGATTATCCCCCTCAATCACAATACCGTCTGCCTCAAGCATCCACTCTTGTATAACATTTCTTAATGATTTGAAAGCTAATAACTCCAACTGTGTACTATCTCAATGAACATAACCAAAACCAAATGCCAATAAAAATCTTCCATTGCTATCTCTAACAACTCCACCAACTCCAGCTTTATTCGATTTGCATAAGGAGCCATCAATATTTATTTTAAACCATTTAGGAGGAGGAGGGTGCCAAAAATTGAACAGTCCAGAAGATTGATTAGCACCTCAGTGACCCAAGATGATTTTGTCTGTGTAAAATAGCCATAAAACTGATAACTCTCGCCGCAATGACAACAACATTCTCTTCCACACCACCATGTTTCACTTTGTTTCTACTATTCTAGGAAAATAGCAGCAAAGTTAAGTACAATTTAGCAATGAATGGATTCCTTACCGAAGTCAATTTCAAGCTCGTCATACAGTCTGTGAAGGAACAATACACCAGCACCATAAATCCCCATGCATTCAACAAACTTATTACCTGAACAAGTTTCGAACAAGTTGTTGTACAATGATCAATGTTTTCCACTTCATGGCAGCCTCTCGGATAAAGATTGGAATAAGCTTGTCTTCTATAAAAGAGAAAATCTGTAGTAGGAATTGCATTCCTGCATAAACACCAAATAAATAATTCAACCCGAGGATTGAGTTTAAGCTTGTACACCCATGGATCATAGACTTCATTCGAATCTTCATTCATTCGAAGTTTTGAAGCCACTGCTGAAATGGATTTGCCAGATAATTTGAACTTTAGCTCCATTCTATCTTCCTCCAAGTTCTGAAGTATATCAACTTTGATGATCACGTTGACGAGTTCTTCACCAAAGAACTTATTTAGAATAGGTGAATTCCAAGCTCCATTATCAATGAGAGAATCCAAATTTACATTCTCCTCCTCCCAATTAGCTACAAGGCCATTTCTTTATGCTTCTATCAAGAATCCAAACATCCTTTCGAATATCAATCAAAGAACCGAAAATAATATTCCACCTTATGATACCTTTGAGAGAACTCCAACCATCAATAACAATCTTCCATATAGATGAACAACTCTTCTTCACCTCATCCTTCCACCAAAAGTTCTCATATTTAGCCACAAAGTTCCTATTCAGCAAAGAATTTTGATTATCTAATAGACTCCAAGCAAACCTTGCCCTTAAAGGCCTTACTTCAGATATTGCAGAGTATAAACCCAATCCACTGTGTATTTTTTGTTTGCACAAGACATTCCAAGCCACGTAGTGAAGACCATGAGAGCCATCATGCTTATTCCAAATATAATTCCTGCAAATCTTGTCAAACTCTTTCAAAATACTTAAGGGGACCAATGAGTGTGAGGAGAGGAATAAGGGTAGAGCAAGAAAATCAGTTTTCACCAATATTATCCTTCCAGCAAGAGAGATAAATCTATTTCCCCAAGCATTGAATCTCTTGGAGGCTTTATCCAAAAGATGTTAAAAATCAGACTTCCTCTATCTTCTTAAAGCAACTTTGATTCCCCAGTATTCAATTTCATCAACCACCTTAATGTTTAACAACTTTGAGATTTGTTTCTTCTTATTTCACCAGTATTTTTACCCACCAACATGGAAGACTTTTGAAGATTTACCACTTGTCTAGTCCACTTGCAATAATCTAGGATCAACCTCTTCATATTTTTGATATTCTTCAACTTTGCATATGAAAAAAGTAGAATATCATTTGCATACAAGAGATGAGAAACTTTTTGTGCATTTGGTGATATTTTGATACCTAGATCCATGCCTTTGCTCAAAAATGAGTTAGAAAGTAATTGAGAAAACAAAATAAATAAAAAAGGAGAAAGTGGGCATCCTGTCGAAATCCACATCTCCTCTTAATCCACTTTGAGTTACTTCCATTAATCATAATAGAGAACCTAGGTTCCAACACACATTCCATCATCAAATTAGCAAATTTAGAAAGAAAACCCAAGATATTTAACATTTGTCTCAAGGTTGCCCAACACATACTGTCATATGCCTGTTCCATATCAATCTTGATTGCTATTAACCCATTCTTTGCTTTAAAACATCTGATTTTGTTGCAAACTTCTTGAGCCAAGAGAAGGTGATCCGAGATTGATCTTCCTTTCATAAAAGCCGCCTATTCTTCTGAGATTACCTTATGCACCACCAATAGAAACCTATTTAATAAGACTTTAGCTGCAATCTTATAAATAGAGTTACACAGGCTAATAGGACGGTATCCAGCCGGTGAAACTGGATCTTTGACCTTAGGAATCAAAACTACCAAAGTCTCCTTCCATTCATTACAAAGCAAACCCATCGAGAGAAATCTATTAATAGCTTTACATACATCTTCAGCAATGATATCCCAATAAGTTTTGAAGAAGGAATAAGTTATTCCATCATATCCTGGAGCTTTGTTTTCTCCCAAATTCCTGATGACATCCAGAATTTCCGAAGTAGAGAAATCGGCATTCAACTTGTTTTTATAATCATCATCCAATACCTTCCAAGGAGAAGGCCAATTATACAAACAACACTCCCTTTCCTTCTATTTCTCATTGAAATATTTTAAAAAAAAACCTCTTCTACCTCTTCCCGTTTTTCAACCATTTTTCCATCCATCCCTTTGACATGATTAATCCAGTTACCATTCCTTCTAACATTTGCAAAAGCATGAAAATATTTGGAGTTAGAGTCCCATTCCTCAATTCACCTTACCTTAGCCCTTTGCTTCCACCAAGTATTCAACCTAGCAAGGTAGACGTTAAGTTCCCCCACCTTAGCTCTCAAGAGCCTCAACTTTTCCTCACACAATCCTCCTACAGCCTTCTCTTCTTGTAGTTGCAACACCTCCTTTTTCAACACATCTTTTAGAGTTAAAAAATTCTTCAATTTTTCCTTACTCCAAAAGAACAATTCTTTCAATGTTATTTTGCATTTTCTATTTAAAATCTGCATATCATCTCCAACATAGGACTTTTTTTTCCATACCTTCGAAACAATACAAGAGGAGGCTTGAAAAGAAACCCAAATATCTTCAAACTTAAAAAAATTCTTCTTCTTAAAAGCTGAGTAAAAAATCTTTAAGATAATAGGGCAATGATCTGAAGCCACCCTAGCAATGTGCCTCTCAATCGCCACTTGGATTTCATCCAAAGCTATGGAATTAAGCAAGCATCTATCCAACCTTTCCAAGATCCTTCCCCCACCACTTTTATTATTACACCAAGTGATCCTTGGTCCAACTACTCCAATTTCATGAAAATCATTATGATTCATAAAGTTTATCATATCTTTAGAACCATGAGAAAAAACAAACTTCCTACCACCTCTTTTGTCCTCTTGAGCTAAAATACAATTAAAGTCACCACCAATCACAGAAGGAACCTTTCTATTAGATACCTCTTGAAGATAGTCCCACGATTCCCTCTTATGAACCTCCATACTACCATAAATAGTAGAGATCATCTAAGGCCCTTTGTTAAACACATTCAGGTCTCCAATTACACATTGATTGGAAGACTTCACAATAGAGAAAGAAGCAAAATCAGATCTCCACATCACCATAATACCCCTGACAATCCTTTAGATGGAATTAAAAAGTAATCCCAATCAGCTCCCATCATTTTTTGAAATGTCATTCTATCCAAGGAAGAGATTTTAGCCTCCACCAAGCCCACAAAAAATGCATTAAAGTCTTTAACGAACTCCTTTAAGTAAAGAGAGGCTTCCCTCTTCTTAGTCCCTCTACAATTCCAAAAAGCAATATCATTCATTGATCCATCAAGGGGGAAGAGCCCCCGCCTCTTATTTTAACATTCCCGTCAATGTTTCTAACACGAGGAAGGATTTTAACCGGCCCAAAAAATCTCAATTCCTTTGCTAATTTAACATTAGCCCCATCATTATTGCCACCAACCTCCTTCTCCATCACCCCTATCATTCAATCTCCCGTCGGCTTGATATTTTCCATAGAAACACCATTTTCCAAAGATAAACTTGTATTTATGTCACTCTCAGACCTCTTACTAAGAGTCTCATGACAATACACATTTTCCTCCACACAATCATTCAAAGCTTGAAATTTATTATCCACAATATTGATAGGAGAAGTGATGGGTGTAGACTTAATTACCTTGTCAACACCTAGCTCTTCCAGCTCCTCAGTAGACGGGTTGCTGAACTCCAAAGGATTAGCCAATTTTTCATTACCCATCTCACTTTCCATAGTAATCTCATCCTCTTCCACCACCATAATATATTCAGTAACCTTCTCTACTCCCACATTTACCACACTCTACGTTACATTGATCCCCAAGCCGACAGAATTCTCCGTCTCCATAACAGCAGGATTACATAATGGCTTCTTAGTAAAAAGCTTCTGCACCGGCCTTCCACTAGAGATACCTTTAGGAAGCCTCTAGTTTCTTTTGTAATTTAGATGGACCCAAGGTCCATAAGTTGTATTTTTCTCCATATCTCATCTCAAATCAACATGGTTGACTTGAACTTGCTTGATAACACCATCCACCCTACTTTCGACCAATGTTTTTTCCTTTCTACAATAACCTTGACATGACTAATCATTCCTCATTCATAGCAAAAAGTGGAAATCCTCTCATATTCCACTTTTTGAAAAAATCTTCTCGCCATGCCTTCCACCCAAACACCCAAGTGAAGAGGTTGGTCTAGTTTCACACGAACACAAACTCTTGCAAACTCTCACCCATTGAAACATATTACCATCCAACATCAATGGTAAACCCACCATAGATGCAATCCTTGCCACATTGTTTTCATCCCAACATTGCAATGGCAATTGAGGCATTCTAATCCATATGGGAGAAGTAAGTCCTTTCATCGAAGAAGGAGAAAAATCTGGAGACCATCTACCATTCTAACAATGTGACCATTCACAAACTATGGACCTCCTGAAAGAACTCCATCCAATGCTTCCGATGTTTTGAAAGAACATAAAATCCAACCCATCCCTAGTGTAGTAAAATGAAACTGGCCAAAAAGAGCCCATTGACACCTTAACTCCCAAGCCACTATATGTGAAGGGATCTCTCTACCAAATACCTTGGCTACCAAAGAGTTTCCAAGTCTATTAGCATTTATAATTTCAGTAGCTTCAACCACTTTTACTGCCTTCCCATCATCCGTTAACTCAACATCCTCCTTAAAGTTTAACTTAATATACGGCTTCTTAGTCCATGGATTGTCCAAGCCGCTATCTCCCACCTTATTCACAGGCATTTTATCATTAACAGGCAATGCTTTGCAATCTTTACCCGAAGTAGATTCTACCAACACTTTCTCAAACGACTTATCGTCGTTTTGATAAATATTTTTGTTAACCAAACTTAGGGAATTCGTGTTTATCACACTATCACCAGGGATTGCATTTGAATTTCCGAGTCTATTAATAAAAATTTTCATGCCAGACACAGAAGCCTCGGGATCGAAAGGTTTTAATGGAGAAAATCCAGACGATTTCAAAACGCGTGGAGTCTTACAATCCACGTTCAAAGATATATCCTTCCCCTTACCTTCAATATGCTTAATCTTATTAGATTCAAAACCAAAATTTTTGTTTATTATAAACGCACCTTTTGATCGCCTCCTGCGAGCTTCATCGGCATCACGATCCAAACCAGCTTTCATATGACCATGATCAATTATATTCAAAACAATCATTCCACCAATAGACTCGGCCTTCGTAGTTGAAGCCACAAATGACCGGCGGCCGTCCGCCGCCATGACCTACAAACCTGCAGAAAATGTGGATGAAAAACCGGGAAGTGGAATTTAAAAAAAAAAAGGAATTTTATCTCTCTAATGGGAGCTTCTCTCTCGGTGGGTTGCTTGGTTAACTAACTACACCACTATTTTTCTTTTGCTAATATAATTCGTGCCTTTGTTAATACCATTATCATGCAATTTTATGGGAGTTATTATAACGGTAAGGCTAATGGTAATGATGATATCTATGGAGTTATGTTTAAACTTTTTTCAGATGTCTTTAACTTGGAGATGATGGATTCACGTTTCTAAGTTGGATTTATCCATATGTTTCCAAAATGCTTCACGTTGATGCTTATTCTACACTCTATATTTAGTAATGCAAATCTTTGCTTAAGATTGTCAAAAAGATTGAGCTTCTTGATGAAATTTTTCTAGCATATTGATAGACCGGTCCATTGGACCGGTCCAGCAGGTCCATATGAGACCGGCTCATGTTAAATGGGGCGGAACTCTTCCGCCCCTGTAGGCGTCGAACACAACCGCAAGCCTTAGGAGCCGGTTTTGGAAAGATTTTGGAAGGAATTTTAGGAAGGAAATTGAATGTAGGGATTGTTTAGGGATTTCCTTTTTATTTGTATGCATTAAATAGTTTGTTTTCTTCGGGTTAGGGGACCTTAAATTTGGCTGAAATTTGAGATCTCTTGGAATTAGATTTTCCTTTGGGCTCTAGCGGCATTTAGAGATTTGGGAGAGATTGATCCTCCTCTCGAATTGAGGATCAATTGTATCTTGCTATTTTATGTTTTCCTTTCATCAAATAATACAAATTATCTACTATTTCGAGGTTTTGAGCAAACTTTTGTGAAGAATTCCTGCTGTTTTCCAAAGATTGATAGGAAATACTTGAGATCTACAAGTGTTTCCTATCAAATTGGTATCAGAGCAAGTCTTGGGACCGTTCGTGGGCTGTTTTTGGCAAATTTCAGCAGCTGATTTTTGGTCGGGAAGGACGAAGTGCTATTTTTGTAATCCAAATCCGGAATTTTTGGATTTAAAAAGTTTGGATCGAGATGGCGGCCAAAAAAGTTAATGCGCTACAAGAAAGGCTTGAAGGGGAGATGAACCAAATCAAGGCAACGGTGGAGGAAAGGATTTCCTCCATGGAAGGACAAGTAGCCGATCTCCGGGACATGATGAAGAAAATGTTGGAAATCCACAACCAAATGGCGGCTTCCGTGGCAAAAGAGGAGGAATGAAAAAACATGAATTCAAAAATTCGTAGGGAGGAATATGAGGTGGAAATCATGGAGGGAGAAAGAAGAAAACCCTTTCTGGAGCCTTTCCAGAGGGAGGATAAAGGAGGTAGGTATGGGGAAAGGCATGGGTATGGAGGAATTGAGCAAAGAGGTGCTGATTGGGAACGCCGGGAGGGACATTATGGTCGCCGAGATGTTGATTTTGAAGGAAGAAGAGGAGAATTAGAAGGGGGTTTGGGCTATGACATGGCATGGGAAAACTGGGAGACGTTGGGTGGGCCGAGCACTTAGGAGAGGGGAAGCTAGGGAGGAATAAGAGGGAATGGTGGAAATCAGAAGGTGAGGAAGTTGAAGATGCATATTTTCGAGGGGGAGGATGCGTATGGGTGGATCTATAAGGTGGAGAGGTACTTTTCTATTAATGGACTAACGGAGGAGGAGAAGCTGACAATAGCAGGCCTATGTTTGGAGGGGAAGACACTGTCATGGTACTAGTGGAGAGGCCAGAGGAGACCTATCAGGGATTGGAGGGAATTCAAGAATTGCATAATAGAATTTTTTCAAACCGATCGGGGAGGAGATTTCTATGAGCAATTCTTTGCTCTGGCACAGGAGGGATCAGTAGCAGACTACCGAGAGCAATTTGAGCACCTAGCCATTAGGGTGGAGCGATTATCATATACGGTATTGGAGGGAACTTTATGAAGGGGTTGAAGGCAGATATCCGAGCAGCAGTGAAAGTTCTGATGCCTAGTGACTTGGGGGAGGCCATGTATTTGACATAGTTGGTGGAAAATCAAAAGAATCTAGAGAAGGGGGCCAGGAGCAGCAGCTCATGAGGATCTTACAAGACGACAACCACTCTTTTAGCACCCAAGGGGCATGCATCAGGCAACATTAATGAGACCACAAGGGAGGAGGGAGTGGGAAATATTTCAAGAGGTTGACAGAGAAGGAGATGCAGGAGAAGAGGGCAAAGGGTTGTGTTTCAGGTGCGAGGAGAAGTATATGCCAGGACATCGGTGCAAGGACCGAACTCTTCAGGTTCTTAACGTCTGTGATGACGAGGAAACTAATGAGGGAGGTGAGGGGGAGTTGGAGGAAGAGATGGAGGAGAAGTTGCATTTGGATCTGGTCGAGGTTTCCCTGAACTCAGTGGTAGGATTCACTACGAATCATACCATGAAGGTGAAGGGGGAGATAGAGGGCAGGATGGTGATGGTGCTAATTGATAGTAGGGCTACCCACAATTTCATTTCCACTCAGGTCGTCGACCAATTGGGAGTGAAATTGGTGGACACCGGTTGTTATAGGGTGATGATGGGTACATGTAAGGTGGAGAAAGACCAGGGGATTTGTAGAGGAGTGGTGTTGACCATCTAGGAGATTTAAGTAAGGGAGAACTTTCTTCCACTAGAGTTAGGAAGTACTGATGTCATCCTATGAATGAAGTGGTTGCAAACCTTGGGGGAAACCAAGGATAATTAGGGAGCACTCACGATGGAATTAATAGTGGAGGGGAGGAAGGTGGTTATAAGGGGAGATGCAGGGCTATCCAAAGCCATGGTAACACTTAAGACCATGGTTAGGAGCCTATAACAGGTGAGGGAAGATTATCTCGTGGGACTACACAAGCTGGATGGGATCAGGATGGAGGAGGGAGGGGATGTTTCTCTTTCAGTCCAGCCCTCGGTTCAACAATATAGTAAGGTTTTTCAGTCACCTCAAGGATAGCCACCTCGGCTGGAACACAGACATATTTCCACCTTGAGGACAAGGTGGATCTTTGGGAGGAAAGTATTGATAGACCGGTCCAATGGACTGGTCCAGCCGGTCCATACGGGACCGACTCACGTTAAATGGGGATGAACTCTTCCGCCCCCTGTAGGCATCGAACACAACCGCAAGCCACAGGAGTCGATTTTGGAAGGAATTTTAGGAGGGAAATTGAATGTAGGGATTGTTTAGGGATTTCCTTTTGATTTGTAGGCATTAAATAGTTTGTTTTTATAGGATTAGGGGATGTTGAATTTGGCTGAAATTTGAGATCTCTTAGAATTAGGTTTTTCTTTGGGCTCTAGTGGCATCTAGAGATTTGGGAGAGATCGATCCTCCTCTCGAATTGAGGATCAATTATATCTTGCTACTTTATGTTTTCCTTTCATCAAATAATACAAATTATATATTATTTTCGTGGTTTTGAGCGGACTTTTGGGAAGAATTTCCACTGTTTTCCGAAGATTGATAGGAAATATTTGAGATTTACAAGTGTTTCTGATCACATATCCACTGCAACAGACATTTCATTTTGTTCTTGGTGTAATTAGCCTTATATTTTAAAAACTTTTAGTACGATACTTGCTTGAACCCAAAAAACAAAAAAAACCTTCCATTGCATTTCAAAAATTTCTTAATTATTGATGCAGGCTAACTAGAAAGAAGAGTCAAGATAGGAGAACACTAGGACAATTAAATCAAACCCGATTCAATCTAGATTGCAGACATCCAAACAAACACCAAAACAAAACAAAAAAAAATCGAACAAACAAAACAAAATTATAAAATAAAGATACTATCCTCAGAACAATCAGCAAGCGGTTTCCTCACATGCAACGAAAAGTAGGTAAAATATGATAAGTGCTTAGGGCTTGCAAACCAAGAGTCCACCACAGCAACAAGGTCCAACATCCAACCAACATCCTCCAGCAAATGTCACCAAATTCTGCCAACAAACACATCCAATAGCTCAAGAAGAAGGATACAAATGGAGTGGAACTTGCATAGAGAAGAAGAGATTATAGGCCCAAGACGAAATAGAGAGGAGGAAGAGAGAATTGGAACAAGCTCTTAAGCATTTCCAAGAAAGGAGAAGAAACCCTCAGGTTTTTAGAGATTTTTCTCAAGATAATCAATAACCTTTTCATGTCAAAATCATCTCTAAATTATAAGAGAGAAGAGGGCAGCCAAACAGCCATTTCATCACCATCTAAACCAATAAAAAAAGGCCAAAAATAATTCCATAACAGCACTTGAAAAGACAGCACGGGGAACCGGGCAAAAGCAGCCATGGGAAAGGAGCAGGCGCCTAGGGAATCGGGACAGAGCAGGGGGATTGGAACAGCCACGGGAAGGAGAAGTAAACAGCCACGGGAAACAACATCAGGGAGAAACTGAGGGGACACAAAGAAGGGGAAAAGGCAAGGTTCCAACTCCACATAATGAGCTTTCAAGTGCAATGAATCCTTCAAATAATGAGCTAAAACATCAGCTCAAGCATTAATGAGCTAGAACCAAGTAGCTCCCAAAATTCAGCCATAAACCAAAGCAGCTAAGGCCCAACCCGAGAGTAGCCAAGGCCCAACCCGAGAGGCAACAAGCAGCCGAAAGACCAAAAGAACCCAAGCAGCTAGCACACTCAAGGTTTGCCATGCCCAAGCACACCCTACTCATGATCATTGGATGTTTTCCATCATAGGATAGCATAAAAAAAATTAAACAAACATTATAATATTCAAATTACAAAAAAACAAAAAATAAACTGAAATAATGCATGCATCAATTAAGGATCAAAAAAGGACGTGCAAATCAATTTAAGTGAAGTAAAGTGGATTAGGATTTTGCAAGGATCTTGCAATTAAGATACTATAAACTTCTGATTTACACCTCTTAATATCAATGGATGATTCCTTGTGTTTATGAATATGTTTTACCTTAAAGTTCACTTTGAGCAAGAAACCATATCCGATGGTCATTATAAGTTAAAAATTTTCTTCAGCTTTTCTGATAACTCTTTTACATAAGTGCCCAACTCATTTATGTATTAGCTGCACATCTAATGCACATTACACTGATGCATAGCAGGTGATAAGCTGTTCTTATATAAGGGACATTATGTGAATTGTGGCATTCCCAGGACAATATCAGCTGCTGGGCCGGGTAAAGGTGGGGTATTGGAAAGACCAACAATAGAGAGAACTACCCCTGGTCGAGAATCTGAGTTTGACCTGAGGTACTTGCATCAACCTGACTTATTCTTCATTGCTATTGCAGCTATTATTTGATGATTATAGATTCTAATAATTGATTTTCTTTGTCGTTTTCTTAAATTATGTCTAATCACAATCAGTATAAGAATTCGTTTATTTATGCATTTTTACCAGTAAGGTTAATGATTCCTTTTTGGGTAGACCTTGACTTATGCTCTAGGCCTTTGGATACAAAGTTCCATGCAATGAGAAGAGAGAATGCATGGTCTTGTTAATTTCATATGATGCTTTGGATGATCACTCATACTCATCATCATTTGCTTCATCCCAACTAGTGTGGACATAATTCTAATTTTTTATTTTTTCATAGATATTGGAGTTATTTTATGTTCTATAAATTTTATTATTTTATTTAGATTTATCTAATAAATGTTATTAAATTCGTTAGCAATTTGATAGTAATTTATTAGCAATTTGTTAATTTGTTAGCAATTAGCAGTTTATTATTTCTCATCTCTGTAAGTATGGGAATTCCAAGTCACTTAAGATGTGGATATGGAGATTCTTCATATATTTTAAGATTTGGCCTTTGATCAAGTGTGAAGCCTAAAGAATTTTAGGAGAGATTATCTTGTAATACTAGTGTAAGATTTGCTTCTCTCTGTACTATATCAATCCTTTTTTATCATTTCATCTTCTCTGTTACCTATTTTAGTTTTTCATGTCAATGCATATAGATTTAGCAACAACATTTTATCAAATTAATTGATCTCGTCCTATTTATTTTGATTTAACGCATTCAACTCTTTTTAAGTAAAAATATTATAGCATTCAAAAAAATCTTTCGAACTATAAGTCCAATTTTAAAATTTCTCTAACATTATACCTCTATTTTGATGTAGGAATATAATGTTGAATCAAATGATTTTGTAATTGTTTAGTCCATGTGTAAATCTAGGCCATAGCCTACTTGATTTCATTTAAAGTGTGGAATATTATTATATTATTGATTGACCTAGTTCTTTTATCATACTTCAGTTAATAATAATCTATCTTTAAACTTTGATATCAAATTTGATGCAATATATTTTAGGGTCTAAGGTTCTCTAATGCAAGCATATGATATAATTCACAGATTTATCTTCTCAAACTCTAATTTGTATTTCACAATCTATCAATTTAAATAATGATTCGCCTCTTTAGATGAAAATAAAAAACATGTATAATCCACACAAAAGTGTGACCTCTACAAGCCGTTGAACTCAGATACACAAAAGTGTTGACCTCTATTCATAGGCAAGGAATTTATAATGAACATGATAGCTAGCTTGTAGGCGAGAACAGAGAACTTGCGACAAACACGGCAGTTCATTTATGGGAAAAATAAGATGTTGGTTTCGATTAAACACATATAACTATGAAAAATTGAAACCTCAGCAAAATTAAAACATATAAAAGGATTTAAATTCACCTCCAAAACACGCTACCAGATCTGTAATGCACATACAAACAAACATAAAGCATACTTTAGGTTTCAAAGTGAAATGTTGTGCGCATTCCAATGTCCAACACTAGAGCTAATAGTAAAACTTTAGTATTTTAAAACCTCTCATGCATCAAAATATAAATTTTTAAAATTTAAGCGCACTGCCTTGAGAAGTGTGTCACTACTTCAAGATGCTTGCAACAGCCTTAGGAAGCTTACGACAGCCTAAGAAGTGTGAGATCATCTCGAGAAGTATGTCACTGTCTTAAAAAGCATCGAGCGCATCAACGAGAATGCACGTCATTTAAAAATAAACTTAAATTCTTAGTATGTGCTCCGGTAAATGTGCTTAAGGCTCAAACACGAAAGTCTGAGAAGGCTACACAGGGTTAAAAGCGAGCTAATTTAAAATTTTATTTTTTAAAGCAATATCCTGAATGTGCTCCGGTCGTAGAATCAAACTTCTAAATCCATGGTTCGAGAAGGTTGTTGAAATAAAATATAAATTTTAATTTTCAATTCAAAACCTCCTTGAAAGCACTGGAGTCGAAATGAATTAGATCAATAAGTGAATACATGATCATAAAATTCATCATACTTAATTTTAAGTTCACATTAGGCCTTCAATGCATCTTTAAATAAAATTTGTATAAAAATATAAGCTATCGATTTCAACTTTTGTATCACAAGTTCGCTAGGTCAATAACTGAATCTGATCTGTATTAGCGGGCAAACAAAGTTGACAAGGTTCAAATAATAGAATATGAATTATTTAAAGTTTTGATGAAGGTCATGCTAAAAGTGAATCTCAATCGGAGGAGAGCCCACCTGTTTAAATGCGTTTAAAACCAAATGAAGATGCAAACATTTTTAAAGAAACTTAAACATCATCTTGATAACAGCCATTTGAAAGTAAATCTCAGTCGGAGGGATCAATTTTCAAAATCTATCAAAATTCTAAAATTTTAATTTTTATCAAAATTCAAATATTTAAAGGGAAATTAGTCACCCAATAACTTGAAGCAAAATCATCTATCATACGTAATCATTTGATGAGGGTGATGAATTAAATAATAATCTATGTTGCACCGATACACCTATTTATGAAGGCGTGCTGTATCCGATACACCGATACACGGATACGCCTCCGATACTCCACCGATACGTGTCGGATACGCCAAAGACGTATCCAATTAAAATACTATTTAATTTCAAAGGACACGCGTATCCGATACACGTGTCCGTTGAAAAACAAAAAGAAATCCAACAATAACAACAACAACATCAAGCCTTTATCCTACTACGTGGGGTCGAAAAACAAAAAGAAATCCGAAAAAAAAAGATGCGTCATATTTACTTCCGTGGCTGCAAGCAAAGTTCTCTCATTTCCGAGATGGATTTGAGTCTCTTGATGATATGAGAATATTAGAAATTACTAATCTTTCACTTGATGAGCCTGAATTAAAAGCTATGATATTTATTGAAGATGATATAGAAGTTCAAAGACAAACCACTGAAGAAACTAATCATATCATTCCTTCTATTGAATAGTTGAAACTTTATGTGCTAGACAGTTTATGTTTATGCTTTTGTTGTTGTACTAGACATTTAATGCTTACTTATATTTTGATATTATAAGCTACAAGGCTACAAATGATGTTGTTGTCATTTTTTTTTGTAATTTAAAATATTATGCTTTGACTGCTTCCTTAATTTTAATATATGATTTATAAATTATGATGCCGTGTCCGCGTCGTACCCGTATCCTGTATTTTTAAGAATTGACGTGTCCCGTATCCGTATCGTGTCGTATCCGTGTCGCCGTATCCGTATCGGTGCAACATAGATAATAATTTTAGCTCACAAAGAGTAAATGTCCAATCATGAATATCACTAAAATTCATTCTTAAACAATCTCTCGTTAATAAAGATGTGTCATGTGTCCTTTAACAGATGGTTTAGCTCAACAACTCCACATGATAAACAATTATGATCGAGTCCCTTTTGACCGATTAGTTTGGCCCACTGAATCTATTATATTATGGTCACGACCAAAACTCGTATGTTTCCCAATGACTATCAACCTTGAGTAATGAATCATAAGGTAAATTTGATGGGGCACAAACTTCTCTATTAGCTAAGATTGACTTGAATTTCTCTCTTAGACAAACATTCAGATAAGCATTCACCCACATCTATAAGACACCCTTATATGAAATAACCCATAGTTGTGGATAAGGATCTTTCGGTTATGGTTGGTCAATTAGCTTCTCTGACTAAGTATAGTAGGAACTATGATAATCCGGGATGACAGAATCATATGATCTTGATTGGATTCATCATCCATCATTCACTTTAAATGCCCCGTGATAAATGTCTAATCTCAAACATCCAAACTTCTTGCTACTATACGCTAGATACTTAGTGCCTACCTAACGATTAGCATTAATTGAAAATGCTCTCTCTTCATCTGGTGGGGTAGTTAATCATACGGGCATGTGCCTATGAGAAACCTAAACTTAGATCTTAAAGTCCCCATTAAATCAGAGTGAAATTTTTAGGTTGTCTTATTTCCAACCAGTCCGCCTTACAAAAATTTACACTGAAACTTAATCTATTAAAACCAATTTTTCTTGTTATATTCCCTTCAAACGACCTCTGACATCCTTTTTCGACCATCCTTTAGTTACCTCGAGCCACCCAAACCATATGACTACAAATTCTCTCTTCTAAAGTGGGACTTAGGGCCGGAACAACAACTCAGTTATTCATAGTAGTGGATAGGTCCTTCTGCAGTTCTGCTTTCCACAACAAACTCAATAACCCATCGTTACCTCTCAATAATCCATCGGCATTGCTTCAAATTTTGAAAATTGAAGAACTTGGTTGATAGTGAACATGAGGATTTACGAAACTTAATTGCTCATCTTATATGTATAAATTCATTTACTCGTTATTTTTTGAATCTGCATTTCTTTTTTGTTTGCAAATCTATTAATCATTACTTGGTCCTCACCAAGGAAGCTCCACTAAATTAGGACATTAGTCCACTTGTTGCTTTATTTCCTATTTAGTCTACTTCCACTATATATTGAGCATTTATGTGCCGAAAAGATTGGTTCTTACTATATTTACTGCCTAATGCTGTACAGCTAACACAAATTACTTATATGCTTATTTTGGGATACTTGATGAGTTAAGCCTTGGATTTATGATTGAATTTTGGAAAAACTATGTCTTTGATATTTGAAATTAATTTTAGTTGCCATCATTTTGTATTTTTTATTTAATTGCATTCATTTCATCTGTATTTGAATTATTTTTATAGCATATTTATATTTGTTGAACTTTGAATATGAGTACCTTGTTTGATATGCATATTAATCGTCATGATTATTTATTTCTTCATTCTATTATGTTTATTATTTTTAGAATACAATTGAGGGCTGATCTGATGTACTAGGAAAGAAACAAAATAATGTAATTAATGGTTGATTTGATGTAATAGTAAGGAATAATTTCCTCGCGTTTATTCATTTTCTATTTCATTGTTTGTTTGAAAGAGCAAAAGGAAGAATGTAATTCTCTTGTTCAAATTCTTTATGATATCATTGAGTGTATTTGGATCCCTGCATCCATCTACTATTTGACCTAAAAGATTTATATTTGTCATTTATCCAACATGCATATTATCTTCGACATACAATGTTACAAGCCCTCTTCGTCTACCTGGCAAGCCTTAAGATTCACTTTGCTTGACAATAATCAAGTTTTGAACTACATCAAATATTCTTCTCCACGTTGAGCCACCTTCACATGAAAATATTATTAGTTCTTCATATCGAGCCATTTTCACTTGCGTGATAGTGTCAGACCTTCTCTTTCCTTAAGCCATCTCATGGCTTACCTTCTTCACATGTGCGCCCCCCATAGCTCGGCTGTCGCTTTGGATATCAACTACTCCAGCCATGTTGCATTCATCGCTTTCGCCTCTTGTCATCACAACTAGTCTTCAACAATTTCTCTATTGTGACTCACTTCTTCAGCTCTTTATTACATATTAACTTTTTGTTTGGCTTCCCCTTTTCTCAATCATAATTCATCCTAAATAAGAAGATAAGAACCTCAAGATTTTGGCCTACTTGGCAATGACTCTTAAGTCGCCCATCTCCTAAAGCTGCTGATTCATCAATAAGGCTTTCTAATATTTTAAT
The DNA here is from genome assembly GCA_022539455.1 of Dendrobium nobile. NCBI lineage: Eukaryota > Viridiplantae > Streptophyta > Magnoliopsida > Asparagales > Orchidaceae > Dendrobium > Dendrobium nobile. The sequence continues at coordinate 27,969,037 of CM039731.1, forward strand.
CTGTCGATCTCTTGCGTTCATACTTGCTTGCTGACCAATTTCTACTCCTGCTCCATTGATTTTCCTTCGTTGATTGTCGATCTTCTACAACCGTAGATTTGTCAATTAGACTTTCCAATGTGATCCATCAATATCCTTCAACCATCTATTTTCATTGATTTCCAGTATTCATCATTAGCCTCACCCGTTGCCCCTCTGATTGAGTGCATAGTTGAACCTTTTTCGTATATGACAAAATACAACATTTCTAATGAAAGGCAGAACTCCATGCCTTTAGGATCAAAACTATTTAGTAAAGTTCAAATGGATCTACTCCAAAAAATGTTCAGTCAGTCACAACTATCCCTGCCTCTATTGTGATTGGTACATGTTTATTGGCCCAAACATTATAAAGTTAATCAAGGGCTATAGATTGCAGATTTTAGTACCACAAATCATGATAGGTGATATATCAATTTTAGAAAATTATAAATCATGCAATAGAGGACTTATTTTAAAATTGTTGTTGATTCACTATCAAAAGCTGTTGGAATTGGGTCTGTTTGTATCTCAAATAAATCAACTCTCAATCTAGTATTGTTAGTGCCAAACCTTGTTTGTAACCTTTTATTTTTCAATAATCTCACCATTGATCTAAATGAAAAGCTAAATTTCTTTTTAATCTTTGTGAATTTCTGGACTTGAAATCAAGGAGAATGATTAGGAATGCTAACATGTGTTTGGAGATTTATATCTTCAAAGTTGAATCTTTAGAAAACCTACCCCTTCTCTCTCCATAAATAACCTTCCATAAAACCTACCTAATGTCTATATAATTAGTCCTATTTAAATTTAAAATCCTAGCAAAACTCCATCATATCTCCTAAATTTACTCCTTGTCCAATAAACTAATAAAAGATATTAAATATTTATATTTATTCTAATCCTATTGTAGCCATCCTCATCTAAAGTTTCCCCACATAAAATTTTTGAGAAAATTAAAGGTAAAAAAATGGAAAGGTGTTGACCTTTGTATAAAGTCCAAAAGAACAAAGATGAAAATCCCGTAAATCATACCTCAAGACCATCGGCTCCTCAAAATCTTGCCGAAATCTCGCCGATTCGGCGTCGTTCGCGTCGCTTCCACGCTAATCCTGCAACGACAACCTCGATCCCTGATTTTTGACGCCTTTAAAAGCCAACCGAGCGGACAACATTCCCTACCTTCTCCACTACAGAAGCTCTTCCCACACGCGAATCCCCCGACCAAAATCCCTTCCTCTCGGTGCCGACCCAGATCTCTTCCCCGTTCGCCACTCTCCCAAGCCGACACCTCCAACCCCATCTCCTCTTCCCGTCCGACTCCAACAACCCGCAGCCCCCTTGGGTTCGTCCGATCCAGAGAAAGCGAGAGAGAAAGAGAGAAAGAAAGAGAGAGAGAGAGAGAGAGAGAGAGAGAGAGAGAGAGAGAGAGAGAGAGAGAGGTGTTCCCATACCTCTTGACCTAGCCTCCACCCGACTCCATCTCTTTCGACAAGATCCCCTCTTGTCTGATCGGAAGCCACACGGGAGCTCGCTGGTAGTGAAGGTAATTCCTCCCCTTTGCACGCTCATTCGGCCAAATCCCGTCATTTTGCCGAACAGAGAATGGAGAGGAGAAGGATTTATTATTATTATTATTATTATTATTATTATTATTATTATTATTATTATTATAAATTAATAATTATTAATTAATGATAATGATAATCATTTATAAATAGTTATTTAATTATGATTAATTATCTTTGATTATAGTTAATTAGTATTAATATGTAATTAATTTTAATTAATTAAATAAATTATTTTAATTATAATTAATTAAATAATGATATTTAGTTATAATTAATTATTTAATTATAACTAATTATCTTTCATTTTAATTAATTATTATTAATTATAATTAATTTTAATTAATCAAAATTAATTATTTTAATAATAATTAACTACTAATTATGATAAATATTTATAATTAATTACTTAATTATAATTAATTATCGTTATCTTTTAATTAATTAATTATTATTATTTATAATTAAGTAAAATTAATAAAATAAAAAAAGCTCTCTTACCTCGATGTTCATGTCGGACTGGAAAATCGCCCCAAGCACGCCTTTAGTGCTCGTGGTGGGATGGGACCCCGATGCGACACCGACGAGGTAGGCGAGTGACCCCTTGATCCACATGCCAACACCGACAACCCCGTGAAGGTATGAAATTTTCTAAACTCAAAACCCTACTTCAATGTTCGTGGCAAACTAGAGAACCTCCCCATGCACGCCTTTATTGCGCGTGGTGGGATGGGAACCTCACTTATAAGTACCCCGAGCAGGGGAAAAGCAAAACTGTCTCTTTTCATAAAAATGCTTTTTATAAACCCCATGCACGCCTTTATTGGCGTAGTTGGCGAAAAACAAAAAAATTACTGCCGCGGTGTCTCACAAACACCAACCGTGCACGTCTTTATTGACGTGGCGGTAGGCGGCCTTTTGGTTTTTCCCCTAAACGGGGGAGACGTCGGGAGGTTGCCGAATTTTTGTCTGAAATAAGACAAGGACTTGGAACAAAATTGGACTTGTGGACTTGTTGCAATCGATTTAAATGAATATAAGCTCTAAATGAACTTGAAATACAACATAAGCTTGGACTTGAAACAAGAGAATTTGACTGAACTCAAAAGAACAAAGAACATTGACTTGAGATTGTAGTTTGGGACAACTACAAGGACCACTTGAACTCAAGCTCCTCTTTGAACTCAAATGAACTTGGACTCAAATTTGAACTTGAATTATACATCAAATGGACTTGGATTGAACTTGCAAATGAACTACAAAGAAGACTTGAACTCTACAAGATAGCATGGGACTATTTGAACTCGAATGAGTTGAACAATGAGCTTGATTAAAGATGAGTAAACAATAAGGAACTTTGATTCAAAATGAGCAAGACTATAAATAAACTTGAACTCATGTTGGACTTGAGCATGAACAAATTATAATGATAAATACTGGACTTAATTTGAACAAGATTTGAACAATTGGAACTTGGATTATTTGGACTCATATTCAAGTAAATGCAAAGGAGCATGTCATAATTTGAATCCAAGTGAACAAATGCAAAGAAACTTAATGTAGACTTCAATGAGTCATAAAGGATCTGACTTGAGTGAATTATAAGAAACAAGCTCAACATAAAGGTGGAAGACCTATCCAAATCTCATCCAAGCAAAGGACTCGTGCACAAATTCACTACAAGCTTTGGCATGAATTTTATTTGGGCAAACATTTTCAACTCATAATAAATGTGAGTGAAGGGATTGGTATTAAACTCATCGTGTGTCCTGTGAACTATCTTTGAAGACAAAAGTTTACAAGTAGATTTGAACTACCTTTGAAGACAAAGGATTTGCAAATAGAATTTGTGCACAAACAACAAAAGACAGTGGGAGGAGATGTGATAGCCTACCTTTAAGTCATCATGCAAGATTTAAATGAAGACATCAAAAGTTGTGATCATTCAGGTGTATGCAAAAGAACATCTTACGAACCATATAAAGATTATGAGGGTTGATGTGTATATCAATCGTATGAGCAATTACAATTGTCCACTTGCAAATAAAAGTGGGTTACAAGCAAGCATTACCACGGATATTCCCTGATTCATCGTACATGTTGCAAGTATAATGTGATCTTTAAGTAAATAAGTCCATGGGAGAAAGGGCTTGATCATCATGCAAGAAACCATAATAGCTGTTATTACATTTATGTGCAAACACTAATGAAAGATCGTAGATGTCATAAGAAATTATAGTGTGCCTATAAGCGACTGCATAATGTCCATCATGTACACAGTGATCTATCTACAAGTATCTACAATTAAAGCAGACGATTAGTTAGTGCACTACGATCCACCTGCAGAAAGCGACGAGTAGTGCACGACAGTCTACCTGTACGAAGCAGCAAACCACTGATCCAGAAGCTGCTACAATACGCCACCAAATCTACAACACTCATACGAGAAGGCAGAAGGCGTCCACAAGACTACAATGTCACGCCACCGGATCCACAACTTCTATGCGAGCAGACAGAAGGCGTCTACAAATACTTTCAAAATACCCCTGCACGTGCACCGTAGCTTGTATACACATAAGCACACAAAGGGGTATGTCAAATCAATGAATTTCCCAAATACCCGTATGGGCCCTGGCGAGCGTGTTATTGGTACACACGTGATGTCTAGGGATGCTGCGCGGGTTATTAAATTTGAACCCGATCCTCTTAAGTAAATAAAAAGGAGTAGACAGGGTATAATTATAAAATGCCCCCAAACACCCGCATGGGCCCCGGCGAGCGTGTTATTGGTACACACGTGACGTCTAGGAATGCTGTGCAGGTTAATAAGTGAACTCAAGTTTGAACCTGATCCTTCTATACGAGTTAATAGAAGTTGACAGGATTCGAACAATCAAACAAGTATACGGCGATAGCGACCGATATATTTGTTTTAATACATTCATATTAGGCCTTCAAGGTCTATAACAATATGAATTCACTAATAGGCACAGAGCCTACGAAACCCGATCCTTTGTCGACAGCCAGACAAAGTCGATAATGTTCAAGCTACAAATGGAAATGCCCCCCAAACACCCCAATAATGGCCGTGTTGAATGTTTATCTCAACTGGAGGGGTTCACAGATATTTTCAAGCTCCACCCAAATATTCCAAACATCCAAAACTCCACATAGTCCAAGTACCCATTAAAATTCAAAATTCACAAAAATCCAAAAAATCCCAAAATCCAAAAAATATTTAAAATTTAAATTACCCATTCCAGCGCTTAAAACAAAATCCATCCACCCTCCACAATAGTTTGCTGAGGTGGACAAATTAAAATTTACTTCAGCTCACAAAGAGTCAAATGCCTAGTCGAAAATATTACTAGGGTCCATTCTCAAACAAGCTCCTGCTAGTAAGGACGTGGTACGTGTCCTCTAACCGGCGGTCTGCCGCCAAATGACACCGCAGGATAAACGATTATGACCCGGGGCTCTCTAAACCGAGTGGTTTTGCCGCCAAATGGCACCACGAAATACCGGTTATGGCCAGCGCCATTACGTTCCTTATTAGCATCAAATCCCATAGATATGAATCAATAGTATATGATTGATAGGGCACAAAGCCCTATGTTAGCTAAGGTGGATTCAAATTTGTCCTCTTAGGCAAATACCCACCCCAGGTCTATAAGGTCCCCTTGGACAAAGCAACCCATGGCTGCCGACAAGGATCCTTTTGTCAGGTTGGGTCGACTATCTCCTCTGACTAAGTAGACCAGGGACCATGATGGCCCGGGACGACGGAACCATGGGATCTTGATCGGGTCCATCATCCATTCCTCCACCATCCACTTTAAGTGCAAGATGGTGAAATTTTCTATTTTAAATATCAAATATGCCCAAATTCCCAAACTTCAAAACATTTCAAATACCTCAATCCATTGTTGTTATTATATGCTAGATAACACGTATTCTATATGTATCTTATTGACGACTAGCCTTAATCGAAAGTTCTCTCTCATTATTGGGAGGGGTAATTAACTATAGGGGCTTACGCCTATAGGAAACCAGAACTCAGATCATAAAGTCCTCACAAAATGAGGGCGAAATCTCTGGGTAGTGTCTTATCTACAAACCCATCTGCCTTCCAAAATTTACCTCGGAACTTATCTGTTAAAACTCCCTCGCCGGATAAATCAAAAGTGAGCAGAGGCCGGGGCTGAATTTTCAGAGCCCACAAAAGGAAGGGAAAGAAAAGAACAAATTTTGACTAAAACCACCTAATAGGTATGAATATCCGTAAATCTCTCCCAATGTAGGACATTTGCTTCTTTAAGGCATCAATATGCTTCTGCTAAGGAGATTTAAACAATTTTCTTCAAATGCATCAACCAAATCAAGAAGTGCTTGTCAATTTTCCTTCAATGCACTAGAATTAGGATAGGATTTTGGAACATAAGTTCTCTTACTGATAAATTAATGTAAGTAATTGATATTATAATTCATAGAAAGATAAATATTTTATGCATTCAGAAAACTAAATAGGTTAAGAAGAAGGCTAAGAAGATTGATAGTTTATGATTTAAACTTCCGCATTATTGTAGAAGTCGTACTAGAAATGTTGTATGTATGATTATAGATAAGAGTTTGAAGGATAATGTTATAAAGTTTGATAGAATTGGAGATAGAATTATTGCTTTAAAGTTTATTATTGATGCTAAGACTATTTATATTATAAGTGCTTATGCTCCTCAAGTAGGTTTGGATATGTATTTAAAATTAAAATTTTGGAATGACTTAGAAGAACTAATTCAAATGATATCACTTAAAAAAAGAGTTTTTATTGGAGGAGATTTAAATAGACATGTTGGTAGAGAGGTAGAAGATTTTAAAAGTATTTATAGTGGTTATGAGTTTGGGGTGACTAGGGGTGTAAGTGAGCCGAGCCGGCTCTAGCTCGACTCGTTTATGGGCTCGCGAGCCGAGCTTATCGAGCTCACGAGTCTTCGAGCTCGTTTAGTAAACAAGGTCGAGTTCGAGCTTGAGCCGGCTTGGCTCGTGAGCTCGCGAGCCGGTATTAATAAATATTAATATTTTTAAAGTAATTTTATATTATTTATTTAAATATTTAAAACATAATAATAATAACTACCTAAGTTTTATTTAAATATTAAATATTTCATATTTTTTTCTAAATTTTGACTAAGTTTTAAAAATCTCGCTTAAGTTTTAAAAATTCCACATAAGTTTTAAAAATCCCGCCTATGCTCGAGCTCATTTATAGTGGGACGAGCTCGAGCTCGAACTCTCGCTTTCCAACTGACGAGCCAAGCTCGATAAGGCCTAAACTCGACTCGACTTGACTCGCTTACACCCTTAGGAGCGATTAATGAAGGTAGTAAGACTATATTAGATATTGCTCTAGCTTATGATTTTATAATTGTTAATATCTTATTTAAGAAAAGAGATGAGCATCTCATCACTTATAAGAATAGATATAGTAAAACTCAGATTAATTATTTCTTATAAGAAAAATAAATTATTTTAGATTTCAAATATTGTAAAGTTATTCCGAGTGAAAATTATATATCTGACATCGCTTATTAGTTTTGGACTTTAAAATGAAGTGGTAGAATATTAAAAATATAATAAAATATTATTCTAAGATGAAATGGGGGCATTTAATGAACACTAACAAAAATATTTTTAAAAGTAAGATTTGAGGTAGTAAGATTTTGTTTGTGCTAAAGGAAGCGAATGTTATGTGGGATAAAGTAGCTAGTAATATTAAAGAATATTGTAAAGGATGTATTTGGAGTTTCAAAAGGTAAAACTCCTAATAATAAAAATAGTTGGTAGTGGAATCAAAATATGCAAAAAAAGATTAAAAAAAGCTTTATTATAATAATTAGTTTAGATGTAAAAACTCTGAAAATTGAGAAATATATAAAAAGGCTCATATGGTGTTTAAGAAAACAATTTGCAATGCAAAGATTTTAGCTTTTAATAATTTATATAATAGATTAGAGTCTAAAGATGACAAAAGATATATGTATAAGTTAGCCAAACAAAGTGATAGGAGTAGCAAAAATTTTGTTCAAGTGAAGTGCATTAAGGATGAATATCAAAAAGTGTTTTTTTAGTAATAAAGATTTTAAGAATACGATTGACTTTAGTGACCTTAGCACTCTAAATGAAATTAGAGAATTTTATTTTTATCGATGTATTAGTAGAAACTGAAGTTAAAAGGGGCTTTAAAGAAAATGAAGTGTGAAAAAACTAGTAGACCTAATGATATTCCAATAGAGGTGAGGAAATGCTTAAGAGATCAAAGAATTTTTTGGCTTACTAAACTTTTTAATATTATTTTGAAGACTTAAAAATGTCAAATGAATGGAGAATGAGTGTGTTGATTCATATTTTTAAGAATAAAGGTGATGCACAAGATTGTGCGAATTATATAGAAATTAAGTTGATGTATCATACTTTAAAACTTTGGGAGAGAGTTATAGAACATAGGTTATGACGTGATACTAATATTTTTCAAAATCAATTTGAATTCATGGCGGGTAGGTCTACTATGGAAGCTATTCATTTATTGAGAGGGTTGATAGAGAAGTTTAGAGAGTATAAGGATGATCTACATATGATACTTGTTGATTTAGAGAAAGCAATTGTGATAAAGTTCCAAGAGAAGTGCTATGGAGAGTTCTAGAAAAGAAAGGGGTTAATAATGCTTATATTCACACTAGGGATATGCATGCAGGAGCTGTTATTTGTGCTAAAACATAAGGTGGTTTGACCAAGTATTTTTCTATTTCAGTTGGATTACATCAAGGATCAGCCTTAAGCCCTTATCTTTTTGTTGTAGTCATTGATGTTCTCACTAGACATTTGCAAGAGGATGTACTTTAGTGTATGCTTTTTGTTGATGATATTCTTCTTGTTGATGAGATTAGAGGAGTTGAAGGTAAACTTGAATTATGGAGGTCAACCGTAGAGCCTAAAAGATTTCGTTTGAGTAAATCTAAAACCGAATACTTTGAGTGTCATTTTAGTAGTAATAGATCTAGAGTTAGGTTTGTGACTTTGATCGATAAAGTCATTAATAATTATACTCGTTTTAGATATATTGGGTCTATTGTTCAAAGTGATGGTGAAATAGATGGGGATATTATTAGTAGAATTCAATCTGGATGGTAGAAGTGGAGGAATGCTTCTGGTTTGTTGTGTGATGGAAAACATGGTGGTGAGACCTGCAATGCTTTATGGCGTGGAATGTTGGCCATTAAAAGAGAAGCATAATTTTACGTTAAATATTGCTTAGATGAGGATGCTCGGGTGGATGAGTAGATTTACTCTTAGAGATAGGATACGAAACGAGTATATCCTTGAAAAGGTTGGAGCAGCTCTAGTGACAGATAAGATTAGAGAGAGTCACATTAGATGGTTTGGTCATGTAAAATGGCGGCCTTCCGATGACTCTATTAGGACAGTAGATGTATTAGAATTTGGCCTATGTTAAGAAAGGTAGAAGTAGACCTTAAAAGTCTAATGACCTTTCTTTATTAGATTTAAATGAGAAATTGACTCCTAACATAACACAATGGAGAAAAAGTATTCATGTAGCCGACCCCACGAAGTGGAATAAAGGCTTGTTGTTGTTGTAGTATTGTCATATTTTAATTTGTTGGAAGTAGGATCCGCTATTTGATGATGGAGCATGATGTTTATTTTGGGTGTAGTGTCACATTTATTTGATTTATTATCATTTATAGTTGATGGAGCGTGATGCTTATTTCAGGTTATTATCAGCTTTATTTTCTAGATTAGAGTGTTTTGTAGCATGGAAAATTAATGTGGATATAAATTCTAAAATAGTATTTTATCATGGATATTAGAGTTATTTTTTGCTCTTTGGACTACATTATTTGTATAAGATTATTCTATTTAATGACATAATTTTTTAAAAAATTTGTTAGCTATTTGTTAGTTTTTAATCTATAAATATGAGAATTGTAGTCGTTTGAGATAGTTTATGGCATGGCAAAATTCCTATTCTAAATTTGGAGACTTATTCTTCTATTCTAGTATTTTGATCAATGATTGTGAGATTTGAAGAATTCTGGGAGAGGTGATTACCTTGTACAAGATGAGTCTTATTACCCCTTTATTTTATTAAGTTTTTTTAATATTTTTTCATTTCTTGAATATTAAGTTATTTATTTTCAAGGCCATTTTTCATCACCAACTATTTGGAGTTAGCTTTATGAATCCTTAATCTCCCTCAATAAACCCCTCTTAAGCTTATTTTTTTCAGTTCTTCACAATTTCTAACCATATTAACTTGACAAAGAATGAAGGGAGCTATAATATTTAAGTGGAAGTGGTGAACTAGTATTGCTTGATGCACATACACAAAGACCCTCATAGGTCGTAGAATTTAGGCTTGTTTTTTGTGGAAGTTTATGTATGGAGATATGATTGGTTTAGGTAAACAATGGATAGCTTAGGATGTTAGAAAGAGGATACAAGAGTTGGTTTGGGCTATAATGTGTAGTTTTGGTATGTGGACTTAAAGAAAGACAAGTTGGATTGAGACATATTTTGACTATTTGGCTTAACTTGAGAAGATTAAGGGGTGGGGGGGGGGGGGGGGGGGGGGGGGGGGGGGGGGGAAGTGATGGGAATTAGATAGAAGCTTCATAACACTTTAATTGGAATGTGAGGATGAGAATGGGTAAAAGAAATTCAGTAAAACAAAGGAAGAGATAATTCACTAGAATGGATAAAAGAAACCCAGTAAAACAAAATAGTAACTAGATAATCATCTTTCTCCTCAACAAAGAAAGGGTATCACTCTCAACTTTGCCAAAGAAAGAGAATTCAATTCAGTCATAAGGCTAAGTTTGAAAAAGAGAGTAATCTCACTTTGTATTTAAAATATGATAGTTAGAACCTAGCTTTCAATGAATATTCATAGGCTTATACATCATGAAGAATATGAAAAGATATAGGAATACCAAGGGTCAAATAAAAACAAATATATATATATATATATATATATATATATATATATATATATATATATATATATATATATATGAATGTCTATGATCAACCATATAATTACATGAAACATTGAATATAAAATGTCTTCCTCTTCTTTTATCCTCTAATAGAGAAGTTGCTTTATATCCATTTCAAATCTTCAAGGAGAATTTACCTCGAAACCATTCCAAATCTTCATGTAGAAGTTACTTCATTATACTCTCACCTCCAATGCCATGCATAGCTTACTCTAAATGTCATTTGTACCTGAGGGAATGCCATCCCAATTAAGAGTGGATGATAATATTAAATTCTCATGCAAGATGGTGAAAATTTGTCCCAACATACACACAACCATTATTTATTTTTCCATACTTACAACTTTAACACATTAAAAATGAAAGAGAAATAATATGACCATGTAAAAGTTAAAGAACTATATAAGAATGCATGAAATGTAAAAAATATTGTGATCATGCAACACGTATAGAGGAGCCATCCATTTAGCGATACCAATATATTACATTTCTTCTTATCTTCTATTAACTCTCATTCATGTACTGCATTGCATGAGAATACAAAAAATATTGTGATCTTGCAACACTTATAGAGGAGCCATTCATTTAGTGATGCCAATATATTACATTCTTCTTATCTTCCATTAACTCTCATTCATGTGCTGCATCACTTAGTCTACCAATTAATCATTTGATATTAATTTTTCCCAAGTCTTATTGATGTATCTTCTATCCTTCTTTGTAAATGCCCAAATCCCATGTCTATTATATCTTCAATATATTCAATTCTTGTTGACCCTTTAATGTAATGAATTTCTCAACCCATCATTCATAATTTTATCACACATTTATTTTAGGATCTTATTTTTGCCTTACCTAATTTGTTTATTAATAATAACTTTATCATCAAACTCTCAGAACTATACTACAAGTCTCTATCATGTTGTCACTCAATAACACTTATTGTTAGTTTTGTATGGAATTTAATTTTGTCGATCAATCCGGTTGTACCGGTGCCTCAGACCTCAATTCCGTAGTTTATGCTTAAATGTGGTGTAGTTCCGTAGTTTTTTCTCAAAAAAATATTTTAGTTCTATAGAAATTACTTTTAAATTTCAATTATTTTTTCTCATTATATAGCACTCATGAAGAAAAACTTTGAATCACTTTGACTTGTTTTATTCTTTTTTTTTTTTCTAGTAGGTAAATGCTAGTCTTATATAAAGAATGGAAACACTTTTAAGCATAGACTCTATCTGAAATAATGTGTTGTCCTTATGGTTGAAATATGTAAAAATTCATTGATTCCTACATTCACTCTAAGCAGCTTTGCTCACTTTAGAACAAGCCATCCATTCTTTAGATGATTATAAAATTGAAAACTAGGACTTAGCGGATTAGAAACTCGCAATCTCCATTAATCATGCCGTCTAAGAGTGCTTTTCTGGTACATACAAATTATATTTCCCTGCTGTTGCTATCTTGGCATAACAAGAAAACCAAGCACAACCTGGCTTCTCTTTTCTGCAGAAAATCCAGGAAAATAGCCCCACCGTATCGCGTAATCCTTCACAACGACAATTTCAACAAGCGCGAATATGTCGTCCAGGTTCTTATGAAGGTCATTCCAGGAATGACACTCGATACTGCAGTCAATATCATGCAAGAGGCACACTACAATGGTTTGTCGGTCGTAATCGTTTGTGCACAAGCTGATGCAGAGGAGCACTGTATGCAGCTGAGAGGAAATGGTCTTCTCAGTTCAATTGAGCCTGCAAGTGGTGGGTGCTGAAAGAAACACCATGCATGAAGCAGCAAATACTGTTAGATGAATCAGAAATCTTCTGATATATTTCTGTATATTACAAAAGAAAGCAAAGACCTGGAGGAAATCATTCTTAAGCTTTGATGATGTATTTAGAGAGAGGGGAAACTTTTAAAGAAAATATTGTGCTGAAAAGAAATATTTCTGTATATTACAAAAGAAAAATTAGAACTGTATGTTTCTTTTTTAAAAGGTTTCGTTTAGATTTCAGGTCACTAGAAGAATGAGCAAACCAGAAGAAACACTTCTTTTGCTTAAGAGAAATTATTCTGTGGAGTTATCGGACTATCCAAAGATCAATCAGAATGTGTCAAATCACCTGGTACATAGTAGTACCGAGTAGCGATATTGAACAAAAGATGAAGTGGGGCGTTCTGGTTGGTCCCTGAACGTCGTCTGGTGTCCACATAGAATAACTAGAGTTCTCAACTAACAGATTAAAATGAGCCGCGTCCAATCTAAAAATTAAAATAATGAAAAATCTATCCCAATAGATCCTCAGTTCTATTATAAAGAAATGATTCAAAAAATTATATATATAAAATCTTTATAATAAAAAGAACATAATAAATTCAAAATTATAGTTTATTATATTAAAAATTATTTCTTTATTTTCTGAATTAAAATTTAGTTATAATTACTATATATATTATATCCATTATTCATTTATTATTTGTATTTTTTAGATGAGAAAAATTACATACAACTTTTTTCTTATTATCTTTTTCTTCTTAATAATTTTTTATGCGGTTTTTTTAGCTATTCATGAATTCGATTCCTATTTTATCACAATTTCAGATGATTTTGGAGTGATATTAAATTTGAAAGCTACTATGTTTTTTCATATTAAATCAACTTTTTTTATATGAAACAATGTTTAATTCCAATGTTTAAACTATATACAAAATTGTTCGTAATGGGATTAGACAAGGTTTCCTTACTTCTACTCATGTTGTTAGACAAGAAGACCACCATTCTTCTGCCCTTTTTATATTTGTTATGTAATATTTTTCTAGAGGTCTGGAGAAACTTTAAATTTTACATCTCTCTTAATTTTTATAGTTTTAGGTGTTTTCATGTCTCTCATCTTAATTTTGCTAATGATTTCATTATTTGTACTAAGTGGCTTTATTAACAATAACAAAAGTGGCTTTATTACAATTAAGTCCATTTGTTCTCAATGTATTAATAAAATTCATGATAAATTTGTTATATCTCATATGTCTTTATCGATCACTTATTTGGGTACCCCTCTCTACAAGGGTAAGAGAAAATCTTATCTTTTTTATGAGATCATCATGGCTATGCAAAAAAAAAAACTTAACATTTGGGCTTTCAATTTCCTATCATTTGGTGGGAGACTTGTCTTAATTAAAAGTGTTTTTTTTTTTTTGCTTTGCCTATTTATTTAGTACATACTTTAAATTCCACTATTTCCATCTATAATAGAATTGATAAGTTAATCAACAAATTTTTTTTTTGGAGCTAAAAATGACAAATTTATTATTCCTGGGCTTCTTGGAAGAATTGTTGTGGTGGTTTTGAATAAAGTGGGCTTGGCAGTAAGAATTTGTCTGATATGACTAAAGCTATTTTCTTTAAACTTTGCTTCTCTTTAGATCTAGTAAGAGTTTATAGGCTAAATTCTTAAAGAACAATATTGTGGCAACAATCATCCTCTTTTATGTGTTCCCAAAAAGGGGGATTCTTCCATATGGAAAAGGCTTTGTAGCATTAATTGGGAGATGGAGAAGTTCATTCATTGGGGTATTGGAAGTGGTAATGTTTTTATTTGGCAGGATCACTGGATTTGTAATTACTCTATTAATAATTTATTAAATACTAGATCTATCTCCCCTTTGTTCATTAAAGATTTATTTCTGATGGGAAATGGAATGTGGAGATGTTGAAGGATGTTCTTCCTGATAATATTCTTAACAATATTATTAATATTCCTCTGCAGGTTGACAAAGATGATTGTATCCTTTTTACAAAGGCTACGGATGATAATTTTGTTTTTAAAGAAGCTTGGCATTTAATTAAAGATGATAGGTCGATTAATCCACTTTTTTGTGCTATTTTGCATAATTCGATTCTCATTTCTTATTCTATTTTAACTTGGAGAGTGATTAACAATTTTATCCCTATTGACTTCATTCTTATTAAAAGAGGTTTTTTAATGTTGTTTCTAAATGTCAATGTTGTTATCATGTGAAAATGCTTAACCATGTTTTGGTTAATGAGCCTATTGCTATTGAAATGTGGCTTTATTTTAAAGAGCTTTTTAACTTGAACTTTTCTCATGATTACAACAACATCATTGATATTATGAAAGTTTGGTTTGTTAAGTCTAAATGTCATATTATAAATATTCTTCCCAGTATTATAAATTGGTACCTTTGGACAAGTAGAAATAATTAATGCCAAACATAAAAGGGATCATTATGAATGCAAAGCGTATAATCCTTGAAATTAAAGAGAAAATCATGTATCTTCATGTTGCTAAGCTCATTAAACTTGAGAATTTTAAAGGTTGCTATTTTGGTGTTCATAATATTAATTTTGCCAATAGTTTAAGGGAGAGTGTTTTTTTTTTAATTGGAAAATACCTTCTCAAGGTTGGTTTAAGCTCAATACGGATGGGTCTTTCGATGGAAATGTGGCTGGCTGTGGAGGTATTGTGAGAGATCATCTTGGTAAGGTGATTAAGGGTTTTGCTGGTCCTATTTGTGTTTTCGGTACCCTTATGGCTGAGCTTCATGCCCTTATTTATGGTATCGATATGTATATTAAGTTAGGTCTTAACAATATTTGGATTGAGGTTGATGATATGCTTATTACACATTATATCAACAGCTCCCATTTATTTAATGTTGATAATTTCTTTCTGATAAGAAATATTAAACAATGTTTATCTTGTATAAATTAAAATATTTCTCACACCTAGCATGAAGGTAATATTTGTGCTGACGCTCTTGCTAAAATTTGTTGAAGTATTCTCCACTTTACTGAATTTCAAGAGGATCTAATCCCTAAAATTGTTAAAGGTTTGGTGGTGTTGGATCATACTGGTTCACCTTATTTAAGGACCCATTAATGTGGGGTTTCTCTTTGCGCATGCTTTGGTGATTATTGGTTTTGATGGCCGTTTGTTTAGTGGCTTGTGTAATTTTTTCTTCCAGTTAATGGGGGTTCATTGAGTGGTCTTTTTCTTGGCATGTGGTCTGCGGCTCTTGCTGCTCGTTTTCTTTTTTTCACATGACATGCTTGTATTTTCATTGGTTATGATTTTCTAATATAATTTAATTAGTATATCCTATATTTTCTATATCGACAACTTGATTATGATGCCTATGTTGTATGGTATGCTTTTTAGTTTCTATCCTTTGCATCTATTCTATTTGCAGACCACTGATTTAAGTTACCAGTCTATTGTGTTTTGTATTTTTGTTGGTATATTTACAGATCTTGTTATTGTTTGCTCTTCAGTTTTATAATTTATATCTTTTCTGCAAATGAATGTTGAACCTATATTTGGGATGCTGATTCTTCTATCCACCAACATTTATTAGTTGAATGTTTATTCATTGCCTCTATTTTATGAGGTCCATAATTATATAAAGTATAAGTTTAGTTCCTTAAACAACTAAGAAAAAAATTATATGATATATTCTTCAATTGACTCTCACATTGCACAGTTTACATTGTAAGAAATTAAAAAATAAATAAATAAGATACGACATAGTGAGATAAATCATATAAACAAATATTTATGATATTGATAGCATAACTAAATAAATAATTTATACAATGGCTTCAATTTTTGAAATATAATTAATGACTGATTCTGGCTACTTAATTAAGGAGAATAAGGAGATATAGATGGGGGAGTGGGATTGATTCGGGCAACGGAAATCAAGAAATGAGGAGATCAATCGGGATAGTGAGGCTTAGGTGTCCTAATCAAAGGAGACAAATTAATTATAAATTGCAGATTAATTAAAGCTTCTACTTCTCCTACCAAATACCATCAATCGTCTTAATTAATTCTTCTTCTCAGTCGTCACGCGATGTTTCTCTCTCGCTCTCTAGGGTTTGCTAGGGCATCGCCCTAGCTGCCCCTTTCGGTTGCTCTGTGCTGGGTGGTTCTTCTCAAGTGCTTTAGGAAAGTTTTTTTCTCCTTATTGCTCTGCTCTTCGCCATTTTTTCCTTTTCTTTTTGGTTTTATGGCGCCTCCTCATTTTCTGGATCCTTTTTTTTGTTAGATCCTCCTCTCTTTCGTTTAAGGACGTTCTTTCTGGTTCTTCACCTTCTTCTGCTATCTTTCCCGAACTTAGGGTTTCTTCTCATAGATGTTTGCCTGCTCTATGGATTTCGGAGGCAGAAATCCAGTCGCTAGCTGCTCCGTTCAAATTTGCTCTAGTTGGAAAATTCTCTGGGCGTAGACCATCACTTGATGCAATTAGGAGTTTCTTTTTCAAGCTTAAGCTTAATGGCAATGTCGACCCTGTCACTGTCCTGAACCAGTGTAACGTATTTATTAAGCTCTTTAATGATTTGAATTACTGTATGGTCTTTGCTCATAGATCGTATTTTGTGAGTAATTGTTATATGAAATTGATAAAATGGTCACCTACGTTAGATATTTAGATCGAATCACCAGTTATACCTATATGGATTTCATTCCCTAACCTCCAGCCTCACTTGTTTGCCTCGTGTATTCTTCATGACTTAGGCTTGATTTTTAGCAAACCATTGAAAACTGATAATTCGACATCCACTGGTTCATGTCCATCTATTGCGCGTGTTTTGGTTGAACTGGATGTGTCCAAACAGTACCCGAATAAAATTTGGATAGGCTCGAATAACATTGGGTATGTTCAATCTATGGTTTTGAAAGAATTTCCTTAGTATTGTGCACATTGCCTACCTTTGGGGCATTCTAAGGCCGGGTTTAGGATTCTTCACCCTAATCTTGATTCAAATACCTTGCCTCCTCCTTCTAATTCTTTGGAGGTTGGTGGCTCTGTGGAAAACTCGTCTGTCCCAGTGGCTCCGACCAAAATTATTGGTATTGAGTCTGCTGTGAATGGTTTACCTGAGCTATCTAATGTCCCTGCTTTTGTTTCTTCTGATATTGTCTCTCCTGTTCCAGTTGAAAATGTCGTGGTATGTGAGGGGGTTAGTCCTATTAATTCAGTCCAGTTGGACTTTATTGCAATTTTGGAGGGAGTGGCTCCTGTTGCCCAGGTTCCTCGGTTGTGTTTGAGTGAGCATGGTGTTTTTAAATGTGGTTTTAATTCTAAATGTCTTTATCATGTGCAGGTATGTCTACCCATGCGGCTTGGCTGTGCAAAATGTGCATTGTGTAGGCTTTATTGCAATTTTGGAGGAGTGGCTCCTGTTGCCCAGGTTCCTCGGTTGTGTTTGAGTGAGCATGGTGTTTTTAAATGTGGTTTTAATTCTAAATGTCTTTATCATGTGCAGGTATGTCTACCCCATGCGGCTTGGCTGTGCAAAATGTGCATTGTGTAGGCACTGAGCCTTCTGGCTCTCCTATTCCTCCTAGTCGCGGTGTGGAATTATCTCCGATGGTTATCGAGAGTCCATATACTGTCTCTTCCTCTATTAATCTGGCTTCGAATATGCAGGTTAATGAGCAATTGGTTTTAACTCCTAAGGATGGTTTTGAGGGCAATGGAAATTTTTTTAATATCCCTGTATCGGTTATGTCTAATGCTAAAATGAAAGCCCATATGGTTAAGTCAAGAAAAAACTACGTTTTGTTTCAAACTGATTGGTTAATTTTGGAGGACTACCCTTCTGGCGGGGATGAAATGAATTTTCAAGAAATTGAGGAGGATATTATCGAATGCTCTACCGATCATTACTATTCTTATGTGGGTGGAAAAAGGCATAAAAACAAAGGCAAGAAGAAATAGGTTGGGGTTTTTGCTTTTAACTATTTCGTCGTTGGTTTTTGAATGTGGCTGGACAATGATGAGGAGGCTCCCTGCTTCCCCTAGCTGGTTGGGCTGGTTGGCAACCTGGGTGCCTCATTTTGTTGCTAGGTGGATTCGAGACGGTGATCGTATTACTGACACCTATGGATGGTTCGTGTTTGGCTGTGAGGCTGGTCTTGGGGGCCTCCATTCCTGAGTCACTATGTTGCTTCTCATCCTTTGTTTGGCTTTTTATCTTCTTATTGTTTGTATCTCGAGCTGTTGGTTCTGTGTCGATTGTTGTTGTATTTCTCTTTATTTTTGGAATAAAATTTGCATTTATCAAAAAAAAAAATCCTCTTCTCAGTTGCAGGACAGGCTTCTCCTTCGTCTTCCTCTTCCTCCTCCCTCTACTTTGCTATCTACTAAGTAAGCTTCATAGATAGTAATGGCTGAAGGTTGTTCCAACTTTGACTCCGAATGCATACCTCCGCTCAGGTAATATAAATTTACAATTTATATTTTAATATATACGATTCATTGTTGGTTGTATACTTTTAGTAAATAACTTTAATGAATGTTAATTGTACTCTTCTGAGGGTATTCTATTTTTTCGCTTTTAATAATACAATAATTTAATTATAATGCTTTTCAAACAAATTATGTCTGCTTTTTATTTGGACTAAGCTTGATATATTTAACTAATTAATATGACAAAAAGAAAACTGATTTGAACACAGGTGGAAGGTGAGAATGGGCATGCTATTCTCTTACAAATAGTTCCGGCTTGAACGATCTTGACCTCATCATCTCCAAAGCCACCATTTCAGCCGATAGAAGCTTAGAGACCCCAGCTTCATACGCTACATGCAACGGTCTCTAGACGGCGACCAAGAAGGAAATGGATCTTACGACACCGCCCAACTCAAACTCTGCCGCGACAACAAAGTCAATGTTGAACACATCACCTCTGATTGCGTTGCCCTTAAAATAAGCTTTGTTGATTGCCCTGGCATTTTCTCTGAGGTCACCGCCGTGCTTTTTGAACTCTCTTGCATGATGGATACGGGTGAAGTGTGGACCCACAACGGTTGCGCCGCTATCATCCTCTACATAAAGGACCGCGACACGGGTTGGTCCATCTCTGATCGGGCACGCTTGAGTTGCTTACTGAAGCACATATCGACTGTGTTGGAAGCTCACCACTTACCTTATAAGTTGTGGGGGGTGCGACTACGTCAAGAGGCCTACCGAATCCATACGGAGCGACGACTACATCAGTTGATGCAAGAACAAATGGACTATCAGGTCACACCGCCACCATTGCATGCCCAGGAAGATCTTTCCATGTTGGCCATTTCAGTTGTGGAGGAAAGCAAGAGGTTTGGTGGAGATTACAAAGGCAAAGAAGTTGTGTGGTCACATGAGAGAGATTATTTTGTGGTGACTGTGAGGAGTAGGGAATAGGGATACGCCTAACTTAATGTTTGATGCAATGTGTTCTCTAACGGATTTGAATTTTGAAGCGCTACGTGGCTCTATCAGCTCAAATGGACGATGTGCAATTCATATGATTGATTAACTTTGGATTTTGGTATATAAATTTGGAATAGTACTTTAATTTTTTATGCATGTACGTAGAAATACAATGTGCGATGGCTTGATGGATGTGGAACGCTAAATGAGTTGGAGAGACAAAGTATAGTTCGAAGTTTGAAGGCGGTCTTTGAGCGGAGACGGTCTCATGTGAGTAATAGCCTTTGCACTTTTTTACCATTAAGAACAAAAAGTTATGTTAGTACAACAAATACATTATTTATTTGTTTATTTTTTAGTCCAGGGGTTAAGGATGGAGATGTGTACTTTCGATCGACCTGATTTGCTTTCGGACATGAGCAAAGTCTTCCAGCAAAATAACATCTCAATAAATAAGGCAGAGTTTGCCAAGCAAAAAGAGATGGGCGTTGGTACTTTTTATATCACCAATGCCTCGTCATCTTCTAATGTCGATGCTATTGATCAACGAAAACTGGAGGCGATAAATAAGGAGATCGAGGTTGGAATCTTCCTTGAAAAGAAGAATGATAGTGAGTGCAACATCGTATCTCCGGTTCACAGAAGATGGTGTTTATATTCTATTAACTTATAAATATTTTTCTAGAAAAATAAAATTATGCAAATAAAGTATATTCAATGTATATATAACATTATGAACATTTTTTTAACCATGATTTTAAGAAAATTGTGCAATTTATTTCATGTCCTCTGAACTTCAAATTACAAAGTTATGATTTTTTAACTCTTCAGTAAGGCTTTTAAATTTGTAATGTTGAAAATTTGGAATTTGTGACTAGTTTCGGCTTCTTAGTTCTTCCCTTTTTTATTAAAATAAAAAATGTGTTCCATTCTTAAATTTAAATTCTCGATGATTTTTTTTTTTAATTGAGAAAACTCATAGAAGGGCCTACGCACTAAAAATCAAAATTTAATTACAAGTCTTTAAAGAGATCGATAATCTACTTGACACCGGAGTGTCCCCTGCTTCAGTTCCACCGCCTCCTCTGTTTTTGTTTTCCTTAATTCATTTTTTTCGTTGTAACATTCATTTGTTCCATATGACTATGTATGTTGCTTTTCCTGTAGCTGAGTAAGCTTTCAGCGGCTTTAAAGCCTATTCAAATAAAGGCGGGAGGTAGATTTTTCGGAGATCAAACAAAATCATGTTCATTCTTTATGAATTTTTCTGTATCCTGTAGGAGTACAGGTGGTGATCGGAGTTCGACAAAGAAGTAGCAATCTTCTGTGGAGCTCTCGGGAGAAGGTAAGCTTTACTTCCATCTCCTAGTCGCAAGTTATTCATTCGTCGCCTTATCAGCCGGCGTCAAATTGGTATCAGAGCCGGCAAAGATGCCGCCTCGACGGAATCCCCAGCGTCCGACGAGAGACGTGATTATCGAAGATTTGCAAAGAGAAATTCATCAACTACAGCAAAAATTGGCTAGGTTCGAACAAAGGGAACCAGAGCAAGAAGTTCAAGAAGAAGAAGAGGAGGTGAATCCTTTTCATCAAGATTCTCACAGTGAGGAAGAAGAAAGGAGAACGATGCAAGGGCGTGTACATCGTTACAGAGATGATGCTGGATTAAAGATAGATCTACCTCACTTTGATGGACGGTTAGATCCTGATGAGTTTGTCAACTGGATATATACAGTAGAACGAGTCATTGAATTTAAGGAGATTCCGTAAGATCGAGTCGTCAAGATCGTTGCGATCAAGTTAAAAAAAAGTGCTTCCCTGTGGTGGGAAAACTTAAAGCGTAGCAGAATTCGTGAAGGTCGTAGCAAGATTACCACTTGGAGTAAGATGAAGAAGGAACTTCAACGAAAATACCTACCGGAGAGATATCGGCAAGAGCTGTTCTTGAAGCTTCATCGACTACAACAGAATCAGTCATCGGTCGAAGAGTACATTGCAAAATTTGAACAGTTATCACTTCAATGTGATTTATCTGAACCCGAAGAAAACACGAACGCTCGATTCATGGAAGGCCTACAGACCACAATCGCCAATGTAGTTCAGTTACAGCCTTACTGGACGTTACAAGATGTCTTTAATCTTGCTATCAAGGTGGAAAAACAACAAAAATCTAACAGGTGGAATCGTGGAAAGACAATAGCTTCAGAGAACCCAGTGGAAAAATCACATTTCAAGAAGACAGAGGGGAAATTGACAGTGATAGCTACTGGGAACAAGGAGGGCCAAAAATCTTTTAATGGGATACCAAGAACTGCTGGGACAAACACTTTGGCGCCAAGAAAGTGTTTTAAATGTCAAGGATTTGGACATATAGCTTCAGGATGTCCCAATCACAGAGTTATCACTATACTAGAAGACGCAGACCTTGATCAAGAAATGGCAGATGAAACTATTCTGATAGATAATCAGTTGTCCGAAGAACCTGAAACTACGGTTATCTCCGCTGATGAAGGTAGTCTACTTGTTCTTCGCAGGGTGCTTAGT
Source organism: Dendrobium nobile (assembly GCA_022539455.1). Lineage (NCBI taxonomy): Eukaryota > Viridiplantae > Streptophyta > Magnoliopsida > Asparagales > Orchidaceae > Dendrobium > Dendrobium nobile. The sequence goes on from CM039731.1 coordinate 27,991,463, forward strand.
TTCCAAAGGGATGATACGTGTCAAAGACATCGTATTTTTCAAACGAGATGTACTGTGGGCGGGAAGGTATGTCAAATGATTATTGACAGCGGAAGTTGCGAGAATGTGGTATCTACTATTATGGTGGAGTAATTGGGTTTGTCTACTGAAACTCATGCCAAACCATACACTCTTTCTTGGATCCAAAAAGAAAACGAAGTCAGAGTCACGAAGAGATGTCTTGTTAACTTTTCCATTGGAAAATTTGAAGATCAAGTTTGGTGCGATGTCGTCCCGATGGATGATTGTCATCTTTTATTAGGACGACCTTGGCAATTTGATAGGAAGACAGATGGGATCTTGATCGGGTCCATCATGCCATTCCTCCACCATCCCTTTAAGTGCAAGATGGTGAAATTTTCTATTTTAAATATCAAATGCCCAAATTCCCAAACTTCAAAACATTTCAAATACCTCAACATTGTTGTTATTATATGCTAGATAACACGTATTCTATATGTATCTTATTGACGACTAGCCTTAATCGAAAGTTCTCTCTCATTATTGGGAGGGTAATTAACTATAGGGCTACGCCTATAGGAAACCAGAACTCAGATCATAAAGTCCTCACAAAATGAGGGCGAAATCTCTGGGTAGGTCTTATCTACAAACCCATCTGCCTTCCAAATTTACCTCGGACTTATCTATGTTAAAACTCCCTCGCGGATAAATCAAAGTGACAGAGGCCGGGGCTGAATTCAGAGCCCACAAAGGAAGGGAAAGAAAAGAACAAATTTTGACTAAACCACCTAAAGGTATGAATATCCGAAAATCTTCTCCCAATGTAGGACATTTGCTTCTTTAAGGCATCAATATGCTTCTGCTAGGAGATTTAAACAATTCTTCAAATGCATCAACCAAATCAAGAAGTGCTTGTCAAATTTCCTTCAATGCACTAGAATTAGGATAGGATTTTGAACATAAGTTCTCTTACTGATAAATTAATGTAAGTAATTGATATTATAATTCATAGAAGATAAATATTTTATGCATTCAGAAAACTAAATAGGTTAAGAAGAAGGCTAAGAAGATTGATAGTTTATGATTTAAACTTCCGCATTTTGTAGAAGTCGTACTAGAAATGTTGTATGTATGATTATAGATAAGAGTTTGAAGGAAATGTTATAAAGTTTGATAGAATTGGAGATAGAATTATTGTTTAAAGTTTATTATTGTTGCTAAGACTATTTATATTATAAGTGCTTATGCTCCTCAAGTAGGTTATGGATATGTTTAAAATTAAAATTTTGGAATGACTTAGAGAACTAATTCAAATGATATATCACTTAAAAAAGAGTTTTTATTGGAGGAGATTTAAATAGACATGTTGGTAGAGAGGTAGAAGATTTTAAAAAGTATTTATAGTGGTTATGAGTTTGGGGTGACTAGGGGTTGTAGTGAGCCGAGCCGGCTAGCTCGACTCGTTTATGGGCTCGCGAGCCGAGCTTATCGAGCTCCCGAGTCTTCTGAGCTCGTTTAGTAAACAAGGTCGAGTTCGAGCTTGAGCCGGCTTGGCTCGTGAGCTCGCGAGCCGTATAATAAAATATTAATATTTTTAAAGTATTTTATATATTTATTTAAATATTTAAAACATAATAATAATAACTACCTAAGTTTTATTTAAATATTAAATATTTCATATTTTTTTCTAAATTTTGACTAAGTTTAAAATCTCGCTTAAGTTTTAAAATTCCACATAAGTTTTAAAAATCCGCCATGCTCGAGCTCATTTATAGTGGGACGAGCTCGAGCTCGAACTCTCGCTTTCCAACTGACGAGCCAAGCTCGATAAGGCCTAAACTCGACTCGACTTGACTCGCTTACACCCTTAGGAGCGATTAATGAAGGTAGTAAGACTATATTAGATATTGCTCTAGCTTATGATTTTATAATTGTTAATATCTTATTTAAGAAAAGAGATGAGCATCTCATCAATTATAATAATATATAGTAAAACTCAGATTAATTATTTCTATAGAAAAATAAATTATTTTAGATTTCAAATATTGTAAAGTTATTCCGAGTGAAAATTATATATCTGACATCGCTTATTAGATGGACTTTAAAATGAAGTGTTGAATATTAAAATATAATAAAATATTATTCTAAGATGAAATGGGGGCATTTAATGAACACTAACAAAAATATTTTTAAAAGTAAGATTTAGGTAGTAAGATTTGTTTGTGCTAAAGGAAGCGAATGTTATGTGGGATAAAGTAGCTAGTAATATTAAAGAATATTGTAAAGGATGTATTTGGAGTTTCAAAAGGTAAAACTCCTAATAATAAAAATAGTTGGTAGTGGAATTCAAAATATGCAAAAAAAGATAAAAAAAGTTTTATTATAATAATTAGTTTAGATGTAAAACTCTGAAAATTGAGAAATATATAAAAAGGTCATATGGTGTTTAAGAAAACAATTTGCAATGCAAAGATTTTAGCTTTTAATAATTTATATAATAGTTAGAGTCTAAAGATGACAAAAGATATATGTATAGTTAGCCAAACAAAGTGATAGGAGTAGCAAAAATTTTGTTCAAGTGAAGTGCATTAAGGATGAATATCAAAAAGTGTTTTTTTTAGTAATAAAGATTTTAAGAATACGATTGACTTAGTGACCTTAGCACTCTAAATGAAATTAGAGAATTTTATTTTTATCGATGTATTAGTAAAAACTGAAGTTAAAGGGGCTTTAAAGAAAATGAAGTGTTGAAAAACTAGTAGACCTAATGATATTCCAATAGAGGTGAGGAAATGCTTAAGAGATCAAAGAATTTTTTGGCTTTACTAAACTTTTTAATATTATTTTGAGGACTTAAAATGTCAAGATGAATTGAGAATGAGTGTGTTGATTCATATTTTTAGAATAAAGGTGTGCACAAGATTGTGCGAATTATATAGAAATTAATTGATGTATATTACTTTAAAACTTGGGAGAGAGTGTATAGACATAGGTTTGATGTGATACTAATATTTTTCAAAATCAATTTGAATTATGGCGGGTAGTCTACTATGGAAGCTATTCATTTATTGAGAGGGTTGATAGAGAAGTTTAGAGAGTATAAGGATGATCTACATATGATACTTGTTGATTTAGAGAAAGCAATTGTGATAAAGTTCCAAAGAAAGTGCTATGAGAGTTCTAGAAAGAAAGGGGTTAATAATGCTTATATTCAAGTCACTAGGGATATGCATGCAGGAGTGTTATTTGTGCTAAAACATAAGGTGTTTTGACCAAGTATTTTTCTATTTCAGTTGGATTACATCAAGGATCAGCCTTAAGCCCTTATCTTTTTGTTGTAGTCATTGATGTTCTCACTAGACATTTGCAAGAGGATGTACTTTAGTGTAGCTTTTTTGTTGATGATATTCTTCTTGTTGATGAGATTAGAGGAGTTTAAGGTAAACTGAATTATGGAGGTCAACCGTAGAGCCTAAAGTATTTCGTTTGAGTAAATCTAAAACCGAAAACTTTGAGTGTCATTTTAGTAGTAATAAGATCTAGAGTTGGGTTGTGACTTTGAATCGATAAAGTCATTAATAATTATTTACTCGTTTTAGATATATTGGTCTATTGTTCAAAGTGCTGGTGAAATAGATGGGATATTATTAGTAGAATTCAATCTGGATGGTAGAAGTGGAGAATGCTATCTGGTTTGTTGTGTGATGGAAACATGGTGGTGAGACCTGCAATGCTTTATGGCGTGGAATGTGGCCATTAAAAGAGAAGCATAATTTTACGTTAAATATTGCTTAGATGAGGATGCTTCGGGTGGATGAGTAGATTACTCTTAGAGATAGGATCGAAACGAGTATATCCTTGAAAGGTTGGAGCAGCTCTAGTGACAGATAAGATAGAGAGAGTCACATAGATGGATTGGCATGTAAAATGGCGGCCTCCGATGACTCTATTAGGACATAGATGTATTAGATTGGCCTATTTAAGAAAGGTAGAAGTAGACCTTAAAAGTCTAATGCCTTTCTTTATTAGATTTAAATGAGAAATTGACTCCTAACATAACACAATGGAGAAAAAGTATTCATGTAGCCGACCCCACGAAGTGGAATAAAGGCTTGTTGTTGTTGTAGTATTGTCATATTTTATTGTTGGAAGTAGGATCCGCTATTTGATGATGGAGCATGATGTTTATTTTGGGTGTAGTGTCACATTTATTTGATTTATTATACATTTATAGTTGTGGAGCGTGATGCTATTTCAGGTTATTATCAGCTTTATTTTCTAGATTAGAGTGTTTTGTGCATGGAAATTAATGTGGATATAAATTCTAAATAGTATTTATCAAGGATATTAGAGTTATTTTTTGCTCTGGACTACATTAATTTTGATAAGATTATTCTATTAATGACATAATTTTTAAAAAATTTGTTAGCTATTTGTTATGTTTTTAATCTATAAATATGAGAATTGTAGTCGTTTGAGATAGTTTATGGCATGGCAAAATCCTATTAAATTTGGAGACTTATCTTCTATTCTAGTATTTTGATCAATGATTGTGAGATTTGAAGAATTCTGGGAGAGGAGTGATTACCTTGTACAAGATGAGTCTTATATACCCCTTTATTTTATTAATTTTTTTTAATATTTTTTCATTTCTTGAATATTAAGTTATTTATTTTCAAGGCCATTTTTCATCACCAACATTTGGAGTTAGCTTTATGAATCCTTAATCTCCTCAATAAACCCCTCTAAGCTTATTTTTTCAGATTCTTCACAATTTCTAACCATATTCAACTTGACAAAGAATGAAGGGAGCTATTAATATTTAAGTGGAGTGGGAATAGTATTGCTTGATGCACATACACAAAGACCCTCCATAGGTCGTAGAATTTAGGCTTGTTTTTTGTGGAAGTTTATGTATGGAGATATGATTGGTTTAGGTAAACAATGATAGCTTAGGATGTTAGAAAGAGGATACAAGAGTTGGTTTGGCTATAATGTGTAGTTTTGGTATGTGGATTAAAAGAAAGACAATTGGTTGAGACATATTTTGACTTTTGTCTTAACTAATAGAAGATAAGGGGTGGGGGCGGGGGGGGGGGGAGGGGGGGGGGGGGGGGAGAAGTGATGGAATTAGATAGAGCTTCATAACACCTTTAATTGGAATGTGAGGTGAGAATGGTAAAAAATTCAATAAACAAAGGAAGAGATAATTCTACTAGAATGGATAAAAGAAACCCAGTAAAACAAAATAGTAACTAGATAATCATCTTCTCCTCAACTAAGAAAGGGTATCACTCTCAACCTTGCCAAAGAAAGAGATTCAATTCAGTCATAAGGCTAGTTTAAAAGAGAGTAATCTCACTTGTATTTATAAAATATGAAGTTAGAACCTAGCTTTCAATGAATATTCATAGGCTTATACATCGTAGAATATGAAAAGATATAGAATACCAAGGGTCAAATAAAAACAAATAATATATATATATAAATAATATATATATATATATATTATATATAATATATATATAGAATGTCTATGATCAACCATATAATTACATGAAAATTGATAATAAAATGTCTTCCTCTTCTTTATCCTCTAATAGAGAAGTTGCTTTATATCCATTTCAAATCTTCAAGGAGAATTTACCTCGAAACCATTCCAAATCTTCATGTAGAATTACTTCATTATACGTCTCACCTCCAATGCCATGCATAGCTTACTAAATGTCATTTGTACCTGAGGAATGCCATCCCAATTAAGAGTGGATGATAATATTAATTCTCATGCAAGATGGTGAAAATTTGTCCCAACATACACAACCATTATTTATTTTTCCATACTTACAACTTTAACACATTGAAAATGAAAGAGAAATAATATGACCATGTAAAAGTTAAAGAACTATATAAGAATGCATGAAATGTAAAATTAAATATTTGTGGAGTGTCCAGTAGATCTCAACCACGAGACTAGTAGCGGAAGAAATCAACGATGACCCCCCATGTTTAGACGACTTGCCCAAAGCGTGTCCCCTACAATAACTGTTCTGTGATGCTTGTCTGATCGACCATCAGTGCTTGTATTTCTCTATCGTCATCGTCAGATAGTCTACGTTGTCGTGGAAAGTGGCGAAGTGTACACATAGTTGAAAGATTTGGAGTGAATCTCTCTGCTCATAGCTATGAAGAGGAGATCATTGTCTATTCGCGCAGAGTGAAGTATGCACTCTAATAGCTCTCATGTTGCATGCGTCTTCTTGTTACCATCAGATCCCAATTTACTACTGGTCTCATTTCAAGGTGTCTCGTGGTCCTCGCTCGTGTTTAGGGATTCTCCAATAGTAATTCCCTGTATACCCTCCCTGTAGGCGGACAGATCATTGTATCTTTTATTGTCTCTCTCATCGTCTAGTGTTAATACTTCGTATTTAGTTTGATCTCTCTGAGTCAGATGTGTCGCTCCACTGCTGAAGAATGTATGATATTAGCACGCTCATAGAGAGTTTATCTCTGATGTGTAAGCTTTTGATATTTGCTCTTCAATATATTGTCGAGTGTAGTGTAAGTAACTTCGTTGGTGATGGCCCTGTCGCAACTGTGTATATGGAGAAATTGTTCTTCTCGAACATCTCTTATCAAGCCTAACTTCACTGACTTGTATGTAACCATCTCAGATCGCTCTCTCGCATAGAGTCTCGCATTCGCGCTATAGTTTTCTGTAGGAGTTTGACTAGCAGATATTTTAGTAAAGAAGATAAGAATCCTCAAACATATTAAATATATGGGTTTAGTTTTTGTTAATGTTAGTGTTCATGGTTGTATCTGTATAGATCTAGTGCGCAGACATTAATCTTTTGCAACGCTGATACACATATATCACATGATTACATAACGTTGCCTCATTATCATGATGTGGTCAACTCTTCAAGAGAAAGACCCTTTTATTGTCCTTCTTAGGTTTGGGAGAATCGGGGAATGTTTCTCAGAAGATGTTATAAATACTGATGGAATTGCGCGCGTGCCTCTTATCTCTCTCACACCGCTCTCTCGCTCGCTCCGCCTAAGTGTCCCGTATTCGCTCGTATCTTGTGTGAACACGGGTACTCCCCGACTCCTCATTGTGCATCTCAGTTAGAGTTTATCGAGCCTAGAAGTGAATGTGAGCGTAACGCTCACAGTCGCTATTGTGCTTCGCTGCTCAATAAGAGAATACTATATCATGAGTCACTTTTCTCGTCTGTGATCCGCTACGATAATGTCATAAACAGATAGAGTGTGTTACCTGTCTCTGACCTCTGCGCTTCGCATGGCCGTGTTTTGAGGATCAACAGTGTAATATAGACACACTTGATGGATTACTGGACATTAGAGAACTTTGGATAACTCACCGTTGGCACAGCTGTAGTTCCTGCCTGTCTTTTTTCTGATGTCTGATTCGTCATCCGCGCCGAGGCTCAAAGTGCATGCTCTTCGCTTAATATCATAGGATAGAAGATGCGACACTGAGCTGTTTCTATAAGTATGTGCTCTCAGCACTACTGTATATACTGAACTATTGTGTTGGAAATACTGTTGACTCACGAGTGCTCTCGCTTATAAACTATACTAACGACTGAGAAAAGACTTCACACTCCCTCGCACTAGTCAATCAAGATCTCCAAACTGAGCGAATGCTCTAGGTCTTGCTTCCTCTTAACGTGAGATAGATACAGACGTAGATGCCTCGCATCGCGAGTCTCTGTCCCACTCTCTTACACGTCTAGCATGAGTTTATGTCAGAAAGATTCGCAATGATACTAGTGGACCATGCCTACTTTCTGTGTCCGTCAGATTGTGATACAAAACTCGCCATACTCTACAGTGCAACAGTTATATACTCAGGACTCACACCCCAGATATGCTGAAGGTCTGCCGCTGTTTGTTTCTGGTATCATATATTGCGAGAGAAGTAACCCGCTGTGATTGTGGCTCAACGGTAGTGTCTTTTGCTGGGTGCTGTAGTGTCTTGGATTCTTAGAAACGGTGTAAAACCAAGCACAGAGGCCACTGCGAGGTTTATCTGGTATGCGTAGCTGAGAAATGGATATGACATCTGAGGAGAACTATGGTAAGTGATCTACGCAGCTAGATAGTGATTTTGGAGCTCGCTGCTAGATCTCTCTACTTTCGATCTAGACCCACTAAGATCGCGAATTGCTCCTTGCAACAGCAAAGCCTGGCTTATGTCACGTTCCTCACGCGAGTGACTAGTTGTTCGACAGGGCTAATTTTACTTGGTCTAACTTATTAGCTGCTTCTGCAGATATGTGTACGCTGCAGGCTTCATATCCATAGAGATCTATGCTAATGTGTAGCGTTCATTGAACTGTGGCTCTCCATGGTGCGTGCGTTGCTCTGCTTGATTAGGGATCGTGTGGGTCTGCTACATAAGTTGACTGGCAGAGGACCGGCTGACTGATAAGTCGCTGCTGAGCTATGAGGCAAAGTATGCGTGTAACTTCCTCCTCTCAGGTGTCTCGATGTGGTCGAACTCGCGTCTATCCAGTGGACATAGAGTGGTCGCGTAATTATCGGTTGTGTGCGGTCGTGGTGAAAAAGAAACTATCATGCGTAAGGATCAGCAGCTCACAGAATCACTGTTCGACGAATCAGAAATTCTTTGATATATTCTGTATTTTAAAAAGAAAGCAAAAAAAAAAAAAAGACTGGAGGAAATCTTCTTATGCTTTGATGATGAATTTAGATAGAGGGGCATTTTAACGAAAATATTGTTACTGAAAGAAATATTTGTATATTACAAAAGAAAAATTCGACCTTAATAAAAAATCCCTTAAATAAAATAATACCTTACCTACTCCTAATTTCACCCTACATCACCCAACAAATTACCTATCACAACAAATATTCTTAAAACTTCACAACTCACACTTCCATATACCCACCATTACACTATACTCTCTCTACTTCACAATCCCCCACATCCTATTTTATTAAATTTTTAATTAATCCTATAATTATACCCACTCACACACAAAACCACCACAAAACCCAACCCCACCCACCCTAACCCACCCCCCCCCCCAACCCCCCAAACCCCACAAACACCTAAACCCCACCCATTCCCAACCAACCCCCCAACCCACACACACCCACCCCACACACAACCCACTATACCCCACACACAACCCCCCCACACAAAAACCACACCAACCCCAAAAAACCAAACAAAATACAACACCCCACACAACCACTAACACCACACAACCACCACCCAAACACACAAACACAAAAACCCAAATCAACAAATACAAAAAATCATCTCCCCCCAACCACCCAACAAAAACAACACAAAAAAACAACCACCAACAAACATCCTTAAAAAAAAAAAACTACAACCATCCAACTCAACAACAAAAAACACCACCCCCAAACCTCATCTAAAATCTCCCCACCCCCCCCCACACCCCCCCCCCCCCCCCCCTCCCCCCCCCCCCCCCCCCCCCCCCCCCATATCCATAAATCTTTAAATCAAACCCTATTCTATAATTTTCCAACTTTCAAAAATCAACTCTATACTCTCTCCTCACCTCGCTCTCTAATATCGCCGCTCCTCGCCTCTCTCTACACCTTATTTAAACTATATACCAAAATAGTTAGTAATGGGATTAGACCAAGGTTTCAACAAAACACCATTATAACTCACTCTCCCCATTAACTTAAATAACTTATAAATTACAAAATATAATATTTATTCTCACAAACCCAAACAAAAACAACCAAAAACAATAAAACTTAAAAACCATAACCAAACAAAATACATCAAAAAAAATTAACCACATATTCAAACAACCCACCCCCCTATTTAACAAACAACCCCCATCCTACCCAATATAACCACCCATAAACACCCAACCATCAGAAACACCAAATAACACCAACCCAAATTACAAAACACCTAACCCAAAAAATTTAACCCCACACACCCACTTTACACTCTCCCAACAACATCCAAATAAAACATCATCACAAAAATTCACATCCCACAGCCCAAAAACCTAATCCCCAAATTTATCAAACCCAATCTACCAACACCACTCTCATTATTATCTATAAAACTTCACACTAGAATATAATTATAGCCTTATACCTCCTGTTCTTTATTACATACTACTAAACAAATCCACTCCCTCACTCAACACCAAATCGACTATTAAAATTTAACAACAACAACTATTTATATACGTATTATAAACTATAAAAAAATATCTTACTTCCTGGCTCTCATTGGCCACATGAAATGTTCTGTTAGTCGCGCCTCCTTTGCAATAAAGTCGGGCCCTTCCCCCCGGCCCCCAGTCAAGACTATCCCTCTGCCGCTCTGACGCTAAGGTTGTGAGTGCTATGTTGCCTTCAGTCTCGGCTTAGTTTGCTTCTCTTTAGTTCCTAGCCTCCCTAGGTTTTTGTGTTGTCTGGTCTTGTGTGTAGGTGCACGCTGTTAAAGTTCAGATAGGGCATGTGCTCAGATGTGTCTTGCAGCCCAGAGGGCTCATTGTGGTTGTGAGTGTCATCATCCCGCACGCGCGCGCTCGCGGCTGTGCTGCCAGAGAGATTCTGTACGCTCGAGATAGGGGGAGTTACGCTGGTGACAGGATGGTAGCTGCGCACGCCGTGTGGCCTTGGTTAGACGGGGGTGATCTAGAGAGAATGCGGGTGAGTGTGCTCTGGCGTGTCTCGTTTTCTAGAGCGCGATGTCCGTCTACTCCTGTGTGATGTGAGTGAAAAATAGCTCGCTCAGTGGTATGTTTTTATTTGGCAGGATCACTGGATTTGTAATTACTCTATTAATTAATTTATTAAATACTAGATCTATTTCCCCTTTGTTCATTAAAGATTTATTTCTGATGGGAATGGAATGTGGAGATGTTGAAGGATGTTCTTCCTGATAATATTCTTAACATATTATTTAATATTCCTCTGCAGGTTGACAAGATGATGTATCCTTTTTACAAAGGTATCGGATGATATTTTGTTTTTAAAGAAGCTTGGCATTTAATTAAAGATGATAGGTCGATTAATTCCACTTTTTGTGCTATTTTGCATAATTCGATTCTCATTTCTTATTCTATTTTAACTTGGAGAGTGATTAACAATTTTATCCCTGTTTGACTTCATTCTTATTAAAAGAGGTTTTTTAATGTTGTTTCTAAATGTCATGTTGTTATCATGTGAAAAGCTTACATTGTTTCTGGTTTGAGCCTATTGCTATTGAAATGTGGCTTTATTTTAAGAGCTTTTTAACTTGAACTTTTCTCATGATTACAACAAACATCATGATATTATGAAGTTTGGTTTGTTAAGTCTAAATGTCATATTATAAATATCTTCAGAGTATTATAATTGGTACCTTTGGACAAGTAGAAAATATTATGCCAAACATAAAGGGATCATTATGATGCAAGCGTATAATCTTGAATTAAAGAGGAAAATCATGTATCTTCATGTTGCTAAGCTCATTAAACTTGAGAATTTTAAGGTTCGCGTACTATTTGGTGTTCATATATATTTAATTTGCCATAGTTTAAGGAGAGTGTTTTTTTTTTAATTGGAAAATACCTTTCAAGGTTGGTTTAAGCTCATTACGGATGTGGGTCTTGTCGATGGAAATGTGGCTGGCTGTGGAGGTATTGTGAGAGATCATCTTGGTAAGGTGATTAAGGGTTTTGCTGGTCCTATTTGTGTTTTCGGTGACCCTTATGGCTGAGCTTCATGCCCTTATTTATGGTATCGAATGTATATTAAGTTAGGTCTTAACAATATTTGGATTGAGGTTGATGATATGCTTATTACACATTATATCAACAGCTCCCATTTATTTAATGTTGATAATTTCTTTTGATAAGAAATATTAAACAATGTTTATCTTGTATAAATTAAAATATTCTCACACCTAGCATGAAGGTAATTATTGTGCTGACGCTCTTGCTAAAATTTGTTGAAGTATTCTCCACTTTACTGAATTTCAAGGGATCTAATCCCTAAAATTGTTTAAAGGTTTGGTGGTTTGGATCATACTGGTTCACCTTATTTAAGGACCATTAATGTGGGGTTTCTCTTTGCGCAGCTTTGGTGATTATGGGTTTTTGATGGCGTTTGTTTAGTGGCTTGTGTAATTTTTTTTCCAGTTAATGGGGGTTCATTGAGTGGTCTTTTTCTTGGCATGTGGTCTGCGGCTCTTGGTGCTGTTTTCTTTTTTTCACATGACATGATTGTATTTTCATTGGTTATGATTTTCTAATATAATTTAATTAGTATATCCTATATTTTCTATATCGACAACTTGATTATGATGCCTATGTTGTAGGTATGCTTTTTAGTTTCTTCCTTTGATCTATTCTATTTGCAGACCACTGATTTAAGTTACCAGTCTATTGTGTTTTGTATTTTTGTGGTATATTTTACAGATCTTGTTATTGTTTGCTCTTATGTTTTATAATGTTATATCTTTTCTGCAAATGAATGTTGAACCTATATTGGGTGCGATGTGATTCTCTTTCCACCAACATTTATTAGTTGTAATGTTTATTCATTGCCTCTATTTTATGAGGTCCATAATTATATAAAGTATATGTTTAGTTACCTAAACAACTAAGAAAAAAATTATATGATATATTTCTTCAATTGACTCTCACATTGCCACAGTTTACATTGTAGAAATTAAAAAAATAAATAATAAGATACGACATAGTGAGATAAATCATATATAACAATATTTTATTGATATTGTTGCATAACTAATAAATAATTTATACAATGGCTTCTATTTTTGAAATATAATTAATGACTGATTCTGGCTACTTAATTAAGGAGAATAAGGAGATATAATGGGGGAAGTGGGATTGATTCGGGCAACGGAAATCAAGAAATGAGGAGATCATCGGGATAGTGAGGCTTAGGTGTGTTCAAAGGAGAAAAGCTAATTTTTAAATGCAGTATTAATTAAAGCTTTACTTCTCTACCAAAAATACCATCAATCGTCTTAATTAATTCTTCTTCTCAGTCGTTCACGCGATGTTTCTCTCTCGCTCTCTAGGGTTTGCTAGGGCATCGCCCTAGCTGCCCTTTGGTTGCTCTGTGCTGGGTGGTTCTTCTCAAGTGCTTTAGGAAAGTTTTTTTCTCCTTATTGCTCTGCTCTTCGCCATTTTTTCCTTTTCTTTTTGGTTTTATGGCGCCTCCTCATTTTCTGGATCCTTTTTTTTTGTTAGATCCTCCTCTCTTTCGTTTAAGGACGTTCTTTCTGGTTCTTCACCTTCTTCTGCTATCTTTCCCGAACTTAGGGTTTCTTTCTCATGATGTTTGCCTGCTCTTATGGATTTCGGAGGCAGAAATCCAGTCGCTAGCTGCTCCGTTCAAATTTGCTCTAGTTGGAAAATTCCTGGGCGTTAGACCATCACTTGATGCAATTAGGAGTTTCTTTTTCAAGCTTAAGCTTAATGGCAATGTCGACCCTGTCACTGTCCCTGAACCAGTGTAACGTATTTATTAAGCTCTTTAATGATTTGAATTACTGTATGGTCTTTGCTCATAGATCGTATTTTGGGAGTAATGTTATATGAAAATTGATAAATGGTCACTACTTAGATATTTAGATCGAATCACCAGTTATACCTATATGGATTTCATTCCCTAACCTCCAGCCTCACTTGTTTGCCTCGTGTATTTTCATGACTTAGGCTTGATTTTTAGCAAACCATTGAAAATGATATTCGACATCACACTGGTTCTATGTCCATCTATTGCGCGTGTTTTGGTTGAACTGGATGTTGTCCAAACAGTACCCGAATAAAATTTGGATAGGCTCGAATAACATTGGGTATGTTCAATCTATGGTTTTGAAAGAATTTCCTTAGTATTGTGTGCACTATTGCCTACCTTTGGGGCATTTCTGGCCGGGTTTAGGATTCTTCACCCTAATCTTGATTCAATACCTTGCTCCTCCTAATTCTTTGGAGGTTGGTGGCTTGTGGAACTGTTGTCCCAGTGGCTCCGCCAAATTATTGGTATTGAGTCTGCTGTGAATGTTTACCTGAGCTATCTAATGTCCGCTTTTGTTCTTCTGATATTGTTCTCCTGTTCCAGTTGAAAATGTGTGGTAGTGAGGGGGGCTTCTGTGCTGCAATTTTATGTTGACCTGTGGTTACGGAGCAAGTTTTATTGGTTTTTTATGATCTTTATCATGTGAGGTTTGTCTACATGGCTTGCTTGAAATGTGCATGTGAGGCTTTATTGCAATTATGGGGGTGGCTCTGTTGCCCAGGTTCCTCGGTTGTGTTTGAGTGTGCATGGTGTTTTTAAATGTGGTTTTAATTCTAAATGTCTTTTCATGTGCAGGTATGTCTACCCCATGCGGCTTGGGCTGTGCAAATGTGCATTGTGTAGGCACTGAGCCTTCTGGCTCTCTATTCCTCCTAGTCGCGGTGTGATTATCTCCGATGGTTATCGAGAGTCCATATACTGTCTCTTCCTCTATTAATCTGGCTTCGAATATGCAGGTTAATGAGCAATTGGTTTTAACTCCTAAGGATGGTTTTGAGGGCAATGGAAATTTTTTTAATATCCCTGTATCGGTTATGTCTAATGCTAAAATGAAAGCCCATATGGTTAAGTCAAGAAAAAACTACGTTTTGTTTTCAAAATGATTGGTTAATTTTGGAGGGATACCCTTCTGGCGGGGAGAATGATGAATAATTTCAAGAAATTGAGGAGGATATTATCGAATGCTCTACCGATCATGATTCATTCTTATGTGGGTGGAAAAAGGCATAAAAACAAAAGGCAAGAAGAAATGGTTGGGGTTTTTGCTTTTAACTATTTCGTCGTTGGTTTTTGAATGTGGCTGGACAATTGATGAGGAGGCTCCCTGCTTCCCCTAGCTGGTTGGGCTGGTTGGCAACCTGGGTGCCTCATTTTTGTTGCTTGGTGGATTCGAGACGGTGATCGTATTATGACACCTATGGATGGTTCGTGTTTGGCTGTGAGGCTGTCTTGGGGGCCTCCATTCCTGAGTCACTATGTTGCTTCTCATCCTTGTTTGGCTTTTTATCTTCTTATTGTATTGTATCTCGAGCTGTGGTTCTGTGTCGATTGTTGTTGTATTTCTCTTTATTTTTGGAATAAAATTTTGCATTTATCAAAAAAAAAAAAAAATCCTCTTCTCAGTTGCAGGACAGGCTTCTCCTTCGTCTTCCTCTTCTCTCCTCTACTTTGACTATCTACTAAGTAAGCTTCATAGATAGTAATGGCTGAAGGTTGTTCCAACTTTGACTCCGAATGCATACCTTCCGCTCAGGTAATAAAATTTACAATTTATATTTTAATATTACGATTCATTGTTGGTTGTATACTTTTAGTAAATAACTTTTAATGATGTAATTGTTACTCTTCTGAGGGTATTCTATTTTTTCGCTTTTTATAATACAATAATTAATTATAATGCTTTTCAAACAAATTATGTCTCTTTTTATTTGGACTAAGCTTGATATATTTAACTAATTAATATGACAAAAAAAAACTGATTTGAACACAGGTGGAAGGTGAGAATGGGCATGCTATTCTCTTACAAATAGTTCCGGCTTGAAACGATCTTGACCTCATCATCTCCAAGCCACCATTTCAGCCGATAGAAGCTTTGAGACCCCAGCTTCATACGCTATCTATGACACGGTCTTAGACGGCGACCAGAAGGAAATGGATCTTACGACACCGCCCAACTCAAACTCTGCCGCGACAACAAAGTCAATGTTGAACACATCACCTCTGATTGCGTTCGCCTTAAATAAGCTTTGTTGATTGCCCTGGCATTTTCTCTGAGGTCACGCCGTGCTTTTTGAACTCTCTTGCATGATGGATACGGTGTGAGTGTGGACCCACAACGGTTGCGCCGCTATCATCCTCTACATAAAGGGACCGCGACACGGGTTGGTCCATCTCGATCGGGGGCATGCTGAGTTGCTTACTGAAGCACATATCGACTGTGTTGGAAGCTCACACCTTACCTTATAAGTTGTGGGGGCGTGGACTACGTCAAGAGGCCTACCGAATCCATACGGAGCGACGACTACATCAGTTGATGCAAGAACCAATGGACTATCAGGTCACACGCACACAATTGCATGCCCAGGAAGATATCTTTCATGTTGGCCATTTCAGTTGTGGAGGAAGCAAGAGGTTTGGTGGAGATTACAAAGGCAAAGAAGTTGTGTGGTCACATGAGAGAGATTATTTTGTGGTGACTGTGAGGGAGTAGGGAATAGGGTACGCCTAAGTTAATGTTTGATGCAATGTGTTCTCTAACGATTTGAATTTTGAAGCGCTACGTGGCTCTTCAGCTCAAATGGACGATGTGCAATTATATGATGATTAACTTGGATTTTGGTATATAAATTTGGAATAGTACTTTAATTTTTTATGCATGTAGTAGAAATACATGTGCGATGGCTTGATGGATGTGGAAGCTAAATGAGGTTGGAGAGACAAAGGTATAGTTCGAAGTTTGAAGGCGGTCTTTGAGCGGAGACGGTCTCATTGTGAGTAATGCTTTGCACTTTTTTCCATTAAGAACAAAAAGTTATGTTAGTCAGACAAATACATTATTTATTTGTTTATTTTTTTAGTCAGGGGTTAAGGATGGAGTGCATGGGACTATTTGAACTCGAACGAGTTAAACAATGAGCTTGATTATATATGTGTAAACAATAAGGAACCTTGATTCAAAATGAGCAAGACTATAAATAAACTTGAACTCATGTTGGACTTGAGCATGAACAAATTATAATGATAAATACTGGACTTAATTTGAACAAGATTTGAACAATTGGAACTTGGATTATTTGGACTCATATTCAAGTAAATGCAAAGGAGCATGTCATAATTTGAATCCAAGTGAACAAATGCAAAGAAACTTAATGTAGACTTCAATGAGTCATAAAGGATCTGACTTGAGTGAATTATAAGAAACAAGCTCAACATAAAGGTGGAAGACCTATCCAAATCTCATCCAAGCAAAGGACTCGTGCACAAATTCACTACAAGCTTTGGCATGAATTTTATTTGGGCAAACATTTTCAACTCATAATAAATGTGAGTGAAGGGATTGGTATTAAACTCATCGTGTGTCCTGTGAACTATCTTTGAAGACAAAGTTTACAAGTAGATTTGAACTACCTTTGAAGACAAAGGATTTGCAAATAGAATTTGTGCACAAACAACAAAAGACAGTGGGAGGAGATGTGATAGCCTACCTTTAAGTCATCATGCAAGATTTAAATGAAGACATAAAGTTGTGATCATTCAGGTGTATGCAAAAGAACATCTTACGAACCATATAAAGATTATGAGGGTTGATGTGTATATCAATCGTATGAGCAATTACAATTGTCCACTTGCAAATAAAAGTGGGTTACAAGCAAGCATTACCACGGATATTCCCTGATTCATCGTACATGTTGCAAGTATAATGTGATCTTTAAGTAAATAAGTCCATGGGAGAAAGGGCTTGATCATCATGCAAGAAACCATAATAGCTGTTATTACATTTATGTGCAAACACTAATGAATGATCGTAGATGTCATAAGAAATTATAGTGTGCCTATAAGCGACTGCATAATGTCCATCATGTACACAGTGATCTATCTACAAGTATCTACAATTAAAGCAGGCGATTAGTTAGTGCACTACGATCCACCTGTAGAAAGCGACGAGTAGTGCACGACAGTCTACCTGTACGAAGCAGCAAACCACTGATCCAGAAGCTGCTACAATACGCCACCAAATCTACAACACTCATACGAGAAGGCAGAAGGCGTCCACAAGACTACAATGTCACGCCACCGATCCACAACTTCTATGCGAGCAGACAGAAGACGTCTACAAATACTTTCAAAATACCCCTGCACGTGCACCGTAGCTTGTATACACATAAGCACACAAAGGGGTATGTCAAATCAATGAATTTCCCAAATACCCGTATGGGCCCTGGCGAGCGTGTTATTGGTACACACGTGATGTCTAGGGATGCTGCGCGGGTTATTAAATTTGAACCCGATCCTTAAGTAAATAAAAAGGAGTAGACAGGGTATAATTATAAAATGCCCCCAAACACCCGCATGGGCCCCGGCGAGCGTGTTATTGGTACACACGTGACGTCTAGGGATGCTGTGCAGGTTAATAAGTGAATTCAAGTTTGAACCTGATCCTTCTATACGAGTTAATAGAAGTTGACAGGATTTGAACAATCAAACAAGTATACGGCGATAGCGACCGATATATTTGTTTTAATACATTCATATTAGGCCTTCAAGGTCTATAACAATATGAATTCACTAATAGGCACAGAGCCTACGAAACCCGATCCTTTGTCGACAGCTAGACAAAGTCGATAAGGTTCAAGCTACAAATGGAAATGCCCCCCAAACACCCCAATGATGGCCGTGTTGAATGTTTATCTCAACTGGAGGGGTTCACAGATATTTTCAAGCTCCACCCAAATATTCCAAACATCCAAAACTCCACATAGTCCAAGTACCCATTAAAATTCAAAATTCACAAAAATCCAAAAAATCCCAAAATCCAAAAAATATTTAAAATTTAAATTATCCATTCCAGCGCTTAAAACAAAATCCATCCACCCTCCACAATAGTTTGCTGAGGTGGACAAATTAAAATTTACTTCAGCTCACAAAGAGTCAAATGCCTAGTCGAAAATATTACTAGGGTCCATTCTCAAACAAGCTCCTGCTAGTAAGGACGTGGTACGTGTCCTCTAACCGGCGGTCTGCCGCCAAATGACACCGCAGGATAAACGATTATGACCCGGGGCTCTCTAAACCGAGTGGTTTTGCCGCCAAATGGCACCACGAAATACCGGTTATGGCCAGCGCCATTACGTTCCTTATTAGCATCAAATCCCATAGATATGAATCAATAGAATATGATTGATAGGGCACAAAGCCTTATGTTAGCTAAGGTGGATTCAAATTTGTCCTCTTAGGCAAATACCCACCCCAGGTCTATAAGGTCCCCTTGGACAAAGCAACCCATGGCTGCCGACAAGGATCCTTCTGTCAGGTTGGGTCGACTATCTCCTCTGACTAAGTAGACCAGGGACCATGATGGCCCGGGACGACGGAACCATGGGATCTTGATCGGGTGCATCATCCATTCCTCCACCATCCGCTTTAAGTGCAAGATGGTGAAATTTTCTATTTTAAATATCAAATATGCCCAAATTCTCAAACTTCAAAACATTTCAAATACCTCAATCCATTGCTGTTACTATATGCTAGATAACACGTATTCTATATGTATCTTATTGACGACTAGCCTTAATCGAAAGTTCTCTCTCATTATTGGGAGGGGTAATTAACTATAGGGGCTTACGCCTATAGGAAACCAGAACTCAGATCATAAAGTCCTCACAAAATGAGGGCGAAATCTCTGGGTAGTGTCTTATCTACAAACCCATCTGCCTTCCAAAATTTACCTCGGAACTTATCTGTTAAAACTCCCTCGCCGGATAAATCAAAAGTGAGCAGAGGCCGGGGCTGAATTTTCAGAGCCCACAAAAGGAAGGGAAAGAAAAGAACAAATTTTGACTAAAACCACCTAATAGGTATGAATATCCGTAAATCTCTCCCAATGTAGGACATTTGCTTCTTTAAGGCATCAATATGCTTCTGCTAAGGAGATTTAAACAATTTTCTTCAAATGCATCAACCAAATCAAGAAGTGCTTGTCAATTTTCCTTCAATGCACTAGAATTAGGATAGGATTTTGGAACATAAGTTCTCTTACTGATAAATTAATGTAAGTAATTGATATTATAATTCATAGAAAGATAAATATTTTATGCATTCAGAAAACTAAATAGGTTAAGAAGAAGGCTAAGAAGATTGATAGTTTATGATTTAAACTTCCGCATTATTGTAGAAGTCGTACTAGAAATGTTGTATGTATGATTATAGATAAGAGTTTGAAGGATAATGTTATAAAGTTTGATAGAATTGGAGATAGAATTATTGCTTTAAAGTTTATTATTGATGCTAAGACTATTTATATTATAAGTGCTTATGCTCCTCAAGTAGGTTTGGATATGTATTTAAAATTAAAATTTTGGAATGACTTAGAAGAACTAATTCAAATGATATCACTTAAAAAAAGAGTTTTTATTGGAGGAGATTTAAATAGACATGTTGGTAGAGAGGTAGAAGATTTTAAAAGTATTTATAGTGGTTATGAGTTTGGGGTGACTAGGGGTGTAAGTGAGCCGAGCCGGCTCTAGCTCGACTCGTTTATGGGCTCGCGAGCCGAGCTTATCGAGCTCACGAGTCTTCGAGCTCGTTTAGTAAACAAGGTCGAGTTCGAGCTTGAGCCGGCTTGGCTCGTGAGCTCGCGAGCCGGTATTAATAAATATTAATATTTTTAAAGTAATTTTATATTATTTATTTAAATATTTAAAACATAATAATAATAACTACCTAAGTTTTATTTAAATATTAAATATTTCATATTTTTTTCTAAATTTTGACTAAGTTTTAAAAATCTCGCTTAAGTTTTAAAAATTCCACATAAGTTTTAAAAATCCCGCCTATGCTCGAGCTCATTTATAGTGGGACGAGCTCGAGCTCGAACTCTCGCTTTCCAACTGACGAGCCAAGCTCGATAAGGCCTAAACTCGACTCGACTTGACTCGCTTACACCCTTAGGAGCGATTAATGAAGGTAGTAAGACTATATTAGATATTGCTCTAGCTTATGATTTTATAATTGTTAATATCTTATTTAAGAAAAGAGATGAGCATCTCATCACTTATAAGAATAATATAGTAAAACTCAGATTAATTATTTCTTATAAGAAAAATAAATTATTTTAGATTTCAAATATTGTAAAGTTATTCCGAGTGAAAATTATATATCTGACATCGCTTATTAGTTTTGGACTTTAAAATGAAGTGGTAGAATATTAAAAATATAATAAAATATTATTCTAAGATGAAATGGGGGCATTTAATGAACACTAACAAAAATATTTTTAAAAGTAAGATTTGAGGTAGTAAGATTTTGTTTGTGCTAAAGGAAGCGAATGTTATGTGGGATAAAGTAGCTAGTAATATTAAAGAATATTGTAAAGGATGTATTTGGAGTTTCAAAAGGTAAAACTCCTAATAATAAAAATAGTTGGTAGTGGAATCAAAATATGCAAAAAAAGATTAAAAAAAGCTTTATTATAATAATTAGTTTAGATGTAAAAACTCTGAAAATTGAGAAATATATAAAAAGGCTCATATGGTGTTTAAGAAAACAATTTGCAATGCAAAGATTTTAGCTTTTAATAATTTATATAATAGATTAGAGTCTAAAGATGACAAAAGATATATGTATAAGTTAGCCAAACAAAGTGATAGGAGTAGCAAAAATTTTGTTCAAGTGAAGTGCATTAAGGATGAATATCAAAAAGTATTTTTTTAGTAATAAAGATTTTAAGAATACGATTGACTTTAGTGACCTTAGCACTCTAAATGAAATTAGAGAATTTTATTTTTATCGATGTATTAGTAAAAACTGAAGTTAAAAGGGGCTTTAAAGAAAATGAAGTGTGAAAAAACTAGTAGACCTAATGATATTCCAATAGAGGTGAGGAAATGCTTAAGAGATCAAAGAATTTTTTGTCTTACTAAACTTTTTAATATTATTTTGAAGACTTAAAAATGTCAGATGAATGGAGAATGAGTGTGTTGATTCATATTTTTAAGAATAAAGGTGATGCACAAGATTGTGCGAATTATATAGAAATTAAGTTGATGTATCATACTTTAAAACTTTGGGAGAGAGTTATAGAACATAGGTTATGACGTGATACTAATATTTTTCAAAATCAATTTGAATTCATGGCGGGTAGGTCTACTATGGAAGCTATTCATTTATTGAGAGGGTTGATAGAGAAGTTTAGAGAGTATAAGGATGATCTACATATGATACTTGTTGATTTAGAGAAAGCAATTGTGATAAAGTTCCAAGAGAAGTGCTATGGAGAGTTCTAGAAAAGAAAGGGGTTAATAATGCTTATATTCACACTAGGGATATGCATGCAGGAGCTGTTATTTGTGCTAAAACATAAGGTGGTTT
The DNA here is from genome assembly GCA_022539455.1 of Dendrobium nobile. NCBI lineage: Eukaryota > Viridiplantae > Streptophyta > Magnoliopsida > Asparagales > Orchidaceae > Dendrobium > Dendrobium nobile. The sequence goes on from CM039731.1 coordinate 28,013,642, forward strand.
GACCAAGTATTTTTCTATTTCAGTTGGATTACATCAAGGATCAGCCTTAAGCCCTTATCTTTTTGTTGTAGTCATTGATGTTCTCACTAGACATTTGCAAGAGGATGTACTTTAGTGTATGCTTTTTGTTGATGATATTCTTCTTGTTGATGAGATTAGAGGAGTTGAAGGTAAACTTGAATTATGGAGGTCAACCGTAGAGCCTAAAAGATTTCGTTTGAGTAAATCTAAAACCGAATACTTTGAGTGTCATTTTAGTAGTAATAGATCTAGAGTTAGGTTTGTGACTTTGATCGATAAAGTCATTAATAATTATACTCGTTTTAGATATATTGGGTCTATTGTTCAAAGTGATGGTGAAATAGATGGGGATATTATTAGTAGAATTCAATCTGGATGGTAGAAGTGGAGGAATGCTTCTGGTTTGTTGTGTGATGGAAAACATGGTGGTGAGACCTGCAATGCTTTATGGCGTGGAATGTTGGCCATTAAAAGAGAAGCATAATTTTACGTTAAATATTGCTTAGATGAGGATGCTCGGGTGGATGAGTAGATTTACTCTTAGAGATAGGATACGAAACGAGTATATCCTTGAAAAGGTTGGAGCAGCTCTAGTGACAGATAAGATTAGAGAGAGTCACATTAGATGGTTTGGTCATGTAAAATGGCGGCCTTCCGATGACTCTATTAGGACAGTAGATGTATTAGAATTTGGCCTATGTTAAGAAAGGTAGAAGTAGACCTTAAAAGTCTAATGACCTTTCTTTATTAGATTTAAATGAGAAATTGACTCCTAACATAACACAATGGAGAAAAAGTATTCATGTAGCCGACCCCACGAAGTGGAATAAAGGCTTGTTGTTGTTGTAGTATTGTCATATTTTAATTTGTTGGAAGTAGGATCCGCTATTTGATGATGGAGCATGATGTTTATTTTGGGTGTAGTGTCACATTTATTTGATTTATTATCATTTATAGTTGATGGAGCGTGATGCTTATTTCAGGTTATTATCAGCTTTATTTTCTAGATTAGAGTGTTTTGTAGCATGGAAAATTAATGTGGATATAAATTCTAAAATAGTATTTTATCATGGATATTAGAGTTATTTTTTGCTCTTTGGACTACATTATTTGTATAAGATTATTCTATTTAATGACATAATTTTTTAAAAAATTTGTTAGCTATTTGTTAGTTTTTAATCTATAAATATGAGAATTGTAGTCGTTTGAGATAGTTTATGGCATGGCAAAATTCCTATTCTAAATTTGGAGACTTATTCTTCTATTCTAGTATTTTGATCATTGATTGTGAGATTTGAAGAATTCTGGGAGAGGTGATTACCTTGTACAAGATGAGTCTTATTACCCCTTTATTTTATTAAGTTTTTTTAATATTTTTTCATTTCTTGAATATTAAGTTATTTATTTTCAAGGCCATTTTTCATCACCAACTATTTGGAGTTAGCTTTATGAATCCTTAATCTCCCTCAATAAACCCCTCTTAAGCTTATTTTTTTCAGTTCTTCACAATTTCTAACCATATTAACTTGACAAAGAATGAAGGGAGCTATAATATTTAAGTGGAAGTGGTGAACTAGTATTGCTTGATGCACATACACAAAGACCCTCATAGGTCGTAGAATTTAGGCTTGTTTTTTGTGGAAGTTTATGTATGGAGATATGATTGGTTTAGGTAAACAATGGATAGCTTAGGATGTTAGAAAGAGGATACAAGAGTTGGTTTGGGCTATAATGTGTAGTTTTGGTATGTGGAGTTAAAGAAAGACAAGTTGGATTGAGACATATTTTGACTATTTGGCTTAACTTGAGAAGATTAAGGGGTGGGGGGGCGGGGGGGGGGGGGGGGGGGGGGGGGGGGTAAGTGATGGGAATTAGATAGAAGCTTCATAACACTTTAATTGGAATGTGAGGATGAGAATGGGTAAAAGAAATTCAGTAAAACAAAGGAAGAGATAATTCACTAGAATGGATAAAAGAAACCCAGTAAAACAAAATAGTAACTAGATAATCATCTTTCTCCTCAACAAAGAAAGGGTATCACTCTCAACTTTGCCAAAGAAAGAGATAATTCAATTCAGTCATAAGGCTAAGTTTGAAAAAGAGAGTAATCTCACTTTGTATTTAAAATATGATAGTTAGAACCTAGCTTTCAATGAATATTCATAGGCTTATACATCATGAAGAATATGAAAAGATATAGGAATACCAAGGGTCAAATAAAAACAAATATATATATATATATATATATATATATATATATATATATATATATATATATATATATATATGAATGTCTATGATCAACCATATAATTACATGAAACATTGAATATAAAATGTCTTCCTCTTCTTTTATCCTCTAATAGAGAAGTTGCTTTATATCCATTTCAAATCTTCAAGGAGAATTTACCTCGAAACCATTCCAAATCTTCATGTAGAAGTTACTTCATTATACTCTCACCTCCAATGCCATGCATAGCTTACTCTAAATGTCATTTGTACCTGAGGGAATGCCATCCCAATTAAGAGTGGATGATAATATTAAATTCTCATGCAAGATGGTGAAAATTTGTCCCAACATACACAACCATTATTTATTTTTCCATACTTACAACTTTAACACATTGAAAATGAAAGAGAAATAATATGACCATGTAAAAGTTAAAGAACTATATAAGAATGCATGAAATGTCAAAAATATTGTGATCATGCAACACGTATAGAGGAGCCATCCATTTAGCGATACCAATATATTACATTTCTTCTTATCTTCTATTAACTCTCATTCATGTACTGCATTGCATGAGAATACAAAAAATATTGTGATCTTGCAACACTTATAGAGGAGCCATTCATTTAGTGATGCCAATATATTACATTCTTCTTATCTTCCATTAACTCTCATTCATGTGCTGCATCACTTAGTCTACCAATTAATCATTTGATATTAATTTTTCCCAAGTCTTATTGATGTATCTTCTATCCTTCTTTGTAAATGCCCAAATCCCATGTCTATTATATCTTCAATATATTCAATTCTTGTTGACCCTTTAATGTAATGAATTTCTCAACCCATCATTCATAATTTTATCACACATTTATTCTAGGATCTTATTTTTGCCTTACCTAATTTGTTTATTAATAATAACTTTATCATCAAACTCTCAGAACTATACTACAAGTCTCTATCATGTTGTCACTCAATAACACTTATTGTTAGTTTTGTATGGAATTTAATTTTGTCGATCAATCCGGTTGTACCGGTGCCTCAGACCTCAATTCCGTAGTTTATGCTTAAATGTGGTGTAGTTCCGTAGTTTTTTCTCAAAAAAATATTATAGTTCTATAGAAATTACTTTTAAATTTCAATTATTTTTTTTCATTATATAGCACTCATGAAGAAAAACTTTGAATCACTTTGACTTGTTTTATTCTTTTTTTTTTCTAGTAGGTAAATGCTAGTCTTATATAAAGAATGGAAACACTTTTAAGCATAGACTCTATCTGAAATAATGTGTTGTCCTTATGGTTGAAATATGTAAAAATTCATTGATTCCTACATTCACTCTAAGCAGCTTTGCTCACTTTAGAACAAGCCATCCATTCTTTAGATGATTATAAAATTGAAAACTAGGACTTAGCGGATTAGAAACTCGCAATCTCCATTAATCATGCCGTCTAAGAGTGCTTTTCTGGTACATACAAATTATATTTCCCTGCTGTTGCTATCTTGGCATAACAAGAAAACCAAGCACAACCTGGCTTCTCTTTTCTGCAGAAAATCCAGGAAAATAGCCCCACCGTATCGCGTAATCCTTCACAACGACAATTTCAACAAGCGCGAATATGTCGTCCAGGTTCTTATGAAGGTCATTCCAGGAATGACACTCGATACTGCAGTCAATATCATGCAAGAGGCACACTACAATGGTTTGTCGGTCGTAATCGTTTGTGCACAAGCTGATGCAGAGGAGCACTGTATGCAGCTGAGAGGAAATGGTCTTCTCAGTTCAATTGAGCCTGCAAGTGGTGGGTGCTGAAAGAAACACCATGCATGAAGCAGCAAATACTGTTAGATGAATCAGAAATCTTCTGATATATTTCTGTATATTACAAAAGAAAGCAAAGACCTGGAGGAAATCATTCTTAAGCTTTGATGATGTATTTAGAGAGAAAGGGGAAACTTTTAAAGAAAATATTGTGCTGAAAAGAAATATTTCTGTATATTACAAAAGAAAAATTAGAACTGTATGTTTCTTTTTTAAAAGGTTTCGTTTAGATTTCAGGTCACTAGAAGAATGAGCAAACCAGAAGAAACACTTCTTTTGCTTAAGAGAAATTATTCTGTGGAGTTATCGGACTATCCAAAGATCAATCAGAATGTGTCAAGTCACCTGGTACATAGTAGTACCGAGTAGCGATATTGAACAAAAGATGAAGTGGGGCGTTCTGGTTGGTCCCTGAACGTCGTCTGGTGTCCACATAGAATAACTAACAGATTAAAATGAGCCGCGTCCAATCTAAAAATTAAAATAATGAAAAATCTATCCCAATAGATCCTCAGTTCTATTATAAAGAAATGATTCAAAAAATTATATATATAAAATCTTTATAATAAAAAGAACATAATAAATTCAAAATTATAGTTTATTATATTAAAAATTATTTCTTTATTTTCTGAATTAAAATTTAGTTATAATTACTATATATATTATATCCATTATTCATTTATTATTTGTATTTTTTAGATGAGAAAAATTACATACAACTTTTTTCTTATTATCTTTTCTTCTTAATGATTTTTTATGCGGTTTTTTTAGCTATTCATGAATTCGATTCCTATTTTATCACAATTTCAGATGATTTCGGAGTGATATTAAATTTGAAAGCTACTATGTTTTTTCATATTAAATCAACTTTTTTTATATGAAACAATGTTTAATTCCAATGTTTAAACTATATACAAAATTGTTCGTAATGGGATTAGACAAGGTTTCTTTACTTCTATTCATGTTGTTAGACAAGAAGACCACCATTCTTCTGCCCTTTTTATATTTGTTATGTAATATTTTTCTAGAGGTTTGGAGAAACTTTAAGTTTTACATCTCTCTTAATTTTTATAGTTTTAGGTGTTTTCATGTCTCTCATCTTAATTTTGCTAATGATTTCATTATTTGTACTAAGTGGCTTTATTAACAATAACAAAAGTGGCTTTATTACAATTAAGTCCATTTGTTCTCAATGTATTAATAAAATTCATGATAAATTTGTTATATCTCATATGTCTTTATCGATCACTTATTTGGGTACCCCTCTCTACAAGGGTAAGAGAAAATCTTATCTTTTTTATGAGATCATCATGGCTATGCAAAAAAAAAACTTAACATTTGGGCTTTCAATTTCCTATCATTTGGTGGGAGACTTGTCTTAATTAAAAGTGTTTTTTTTTTGCTTTGCCTATTTATTTAGTACATACTTTAAATTCCACTATTTCCATCTATAATAGAATTGATAAGTTAATCAACAATTTTTTTTTTTTGGAGCTAAAAATGACAAATTTATTATTCCTGGGCTTCTTGGAAGAATTGTTGTGGTGGTTTTGAATAAAGTGGGCTTGGCAGTAAGAATTTGTCTGATATGACTAAAGCTATTTTCTTTAAACTTTGCTTCTCTTTAGATCTAGTAAGAGTTTATAGGCTAAATTCTTAAAGAACAATATTGTGGCAACAATCATCCTCTTTTATGTGTTCCCAAAAAGGGAGATTCTTCCATATGGAAAAGGCTTTGTAGCATTAATTGGGAGATGGAGAAGTTCATTCATTGGGGTATTGGAAGTGGTAATGTTTTTATTTGGCAGGATCACTGGATTTGTAATTACTCTATTAATAATTTATTAAATACTAGATCTATTTCCCCTTTGTTCATTAAAGATTTATTTCTGATGGGAAATGGAATGTGGAGATGTTGAAGGATGTTCTTCCTGATAATATTCTTAACAATATTATTAATATTCCTCTGCAGGTTGACAAAGATGATTGTATCCTTTTTACAAAGGCTACGGATGATAATTTTGTTTTTAAAGAAGCTTGGCATTTAATTAAAGATGATAGGTCGATTAATCCACTTTTTGTGCTATTTTGCATAATTCGATTCTCATTTCTTATTCTATTTTAACTTGGAGAGTGATTAACAATTTTATCCCTGTTGACATCATTCTTATTAAAAGAGGTTTTTTAATGTTGTTTCTAAATGTCAATGTTGTTATCATGTGAAAATGCTTAACCATGTTTTGGTTAATGAGCCTATTGCTATTGAAATGTGGCTTTATTTTAAAGAGCTTTTTAACTTGAACTTTTCTCATGATTACAACAACATCATTGATATTATGAAAGTTTGGTTTGTTAAGTCTAAATATCATATTATAAATATTCTTCCGAGTATTATAAATTGGTACCTTTGGACAAGTAGAAATAATTAATGCCAAACATAAAAGGGATCATTATGAATGCAAAGCGTATAATCCTTGAAATTAAAGAGAAAATCATGTATCTTCATGTTGCTAAGCTCATTAAACTTGAGAATTTTAAAGGTTGCTATTTTGGTGTTCATAATATTAATTTTGCCAATAGTTTAAGGGAGAGTGTTTTTTTTTTAATTGGAAAATACCTTCTCAAGGTTGGTTTAAGCTCAATACGGATGGGTCTTTTGATGGAAATGTGGCTGGCTGTGGAGGTATTGTGAGAGATCATCTTGGTAAGGTGATTAAGGGTTTTGCTGGTCCTATTTGTGTTTTCGGTGCCCTTATGGCTGAGCTTCATGCCCTTATTTATGGTATCGATATGTATATTAAGTTAGGTCTTAACAATATTTGGATTGAGGTTGATGATATGCTTATTACACATTATATCAACAGCTCCCATTTATTTAATGTTGATAATTTCTTTCTGATAAGAAATATTAAACAATGTTTATCTTGTATAAATTAAAATATTTCTCACACCTAGCATGAAGGTAATATTTGTGCTGACGCTCTTGCTAAAATTTGTTGAAGTATTCTCCACTTTACTGAATTTCAAGAGGATCTAATCCCTAAAATTGTTAAAGGTTTGGTGGTGTTGGATCATACTGGTTCACCTTATTTAAGGACCCATTAATGTGGGGTTTCTCTTTGCGCATGCTTTGGTGATTATTGGTTTTGATGGCCGTTTGTTTAGTGGCTTGTGTAATTTTTTCTTCCAGTTAATGGGGGTTCATTGAGTGGTCTTTTTCTTGGCATGTGGTCTGCGGCTCTTGCTGCTCGTTTTCTTTTTTTCACATGACATGCTTGTATTTTCATTGGTTATGATTTTCTAATATAATTTAATTAGTATATCCTATATTTTCTATATCGACAACTTGATTATGATGCCTATGTTGTATGGTATGCTTTTTAGTTTCTATCCTTTGCATCTATTCTATTTGCAGACCACTGATTTAAGTTACCAGTCTATTGTGTTTTGTATTTTTGTTGGTATATTTACAGATCTTGTTATTGTTTGCTCTTCAGTTTTATAATTTATATCTTTTCTGCAAATGAATGTTGAACCTATATTTGGGATGCTGATTCTTCTATCCACCAACATTTATTAGTTGAATGTTTATTCATTGCCTCTATTTTATGAGGTCCATAATTATATAAAGTATAAGTTTAGTTCCTTAAACAACTAAGAAAAAAATTATATGATATATTCTTCAATTGACTCTCACATTGCACAGTTTACATTGTAAGAAATTAAAAAATAAATAAATAAGATACGACATAGTGAGATAAATCATATAAACAAATATTTATGATATTGATAGCATAACTAAATAAATAATTTATACAATGGCTTCAATTTTTGAAATATAATTAATGACTGATTCTGGCTACTTAATTAAGGAGAATAAGGAGATATAGATGGGGGAGTGGGATTGATTCGGGCAACGGAAATCAAGAAATGAGGAGATCAATCGGGATAGTGAGGCTTAGGTGTCCTAATCAAAGGAGACAAATTAATTATAAATTGCATATTAATTAAAGCTTCTACTTCTCCTACCAAATACCATCAATCGTCTTAATTAATTCTTCTTCTAAGTCGTCACGCGATGTTTCTCTCTCGCTCTCTAGGGTTTGCTAGGGCATCGCCCTAGCTGCCCCTTTTGGTTGCTCTGTGCTGGGTGGTTCTTCTCAAGTGCTTTAGGAAAGTTTTTTTCTCCTTATTGCTCTGCTCTTCGCCATTTTTTTCCTTTTCTTTTTGGTTTTATGGCGCCTCCTCATTTTCTGGATCCTTTTTTTTTGTTAGATCCTCCTCTCTTTCGTTTAAGGACGTTCTTTCTGGTTCTTCGCCTTCTTCTGCTATCTTTCCCGAACTTAGGGTTTCTTCTCATAGATGTTTGCCTGCTCTATGGATTTCGGAGGCAGAAATCCAGTCGCTAGCTGCTCCGTTCAAATTTGCTCTAGTTGGAAAATTCCCTGGGCGTAGACCATCACTTGATGCAATTAGGAGTTTCTTTTTCAAGCTTAAGCTTAATGGCAATGTCGACCCTATCACTGTCCTGAACCAGTGTAACGTATTTATTAAGCTCTTTAATGATTTGAATTACTGTATGGTCTTTGCTCATAGATCGTATTTTGTGAGTAATTGTTATATGAAATTGATAAAATGGTCACCTACCTTAGATATTTAGATCGAATCACCAGTTATACCTATATGGATTTCATTCCCTAACCTCCAGCCTCACTTGTTTGCCTCGTGTATTCTTCATGACTTAGGCTTGATTTTTAGCAAACCATTGAAAACTGATAATTCGACATCCACTGGTTCATGTCCATCTATTGCGCGTGTTTTGGTTGAACTGGATGTGTCCAAACAGTACCCGAATAAAATTTGGATAGGCTCGAATAACATTGGGTATGTTCAATCTATGGTTTTGAAAGAATTTCCTTAGTATTGTGCACATTGCCTACCTTTGGGGCATTCTAAGGCCGGGTTTAGGATTCTTCACCCTAATCTTGATTCAACTACCTTGCCTCCTCCTAATTCTTTGGAGGTTGGTGGCTCTGTGGAAAACTCGTCTGTCCCAGTGGCTCCGACCAAAATTATTGGTATTGAGTCTGCTGTGAATGGTTTACCTGAGCTATCTAATGTCCCTGCTTTTGTTTCTTCTGATATTGTCTCTCCTGTTCCAGTTGAAAATGTCGTGGTATGTGAGGGGGTTAGTCCTATTAATTCAGTCCAGTTGGACTTTATTGCAATTTTGGAGGAGTGGCTCCTGTTGCCCAGGTTCCTCGGTTGTGTTTGAGTGAGCATGGTGTTTTTAAATGTGGTTTTAATTCTAAATGTCTTTATCATGTGCAGGTATGTCTACCCCATGCGGCTTGGCTGTGCAAAATGTGCATTGTGTAGGCTTTATTGCAATTTTGGAGGGAGTGGCTCCTGTTGCCCAGGTTCCTCGGTTGTGTTTGAGTGAGCATGGTGTTTTTAAATGTGGTTTTAATTCTAAATGTCTTTATCATGTGCAGGTATGTCTACCCCATGCGGCTTGGCTGTGCAAAATGTGCATTGTGTAGGCACTGAGCCTTCTGGCTCTCCTATTCCTCCTAGTCGCGGTGTGGAATTATCTCCGATGGTTATCGAGAGTCCATATACTGTCTCTTCCTCTATTAATCTGGCTTCGAATATGCAGGTTAATGAGCAATTGGTTTTAACTCCTAAGGATGGTTTTGAGGGCAATGGAAATTTTTTTAATATCCCTGTATCGGTTATGTCTAATGCTAAAATGAAAGCCCATATGGTTAAGTTAAGAAAAAACTACGTTTTGTTTCAAACTGATTGATTAATTTTGGAGGACTACCCTTCTGGCGGGGATGAAATGAATTTTCAAGAAATTGAGGAGGATATTATCGAATGCTCTACCGATCATTACTATTCTTATGTGGGTGGAAAAAGGCATAAAAACAAAGGCAAGAAGAAATAGGTTGGGGTTTTGCTTTTAACTATTTCGTCGTTGGTTTTTGAATGTGGCTGGACAATGATGAGGAGGCTCCCTGCTTCCCCTAGCTGGTTGGGCTGGTTGGCAACCTGGGTGCCTCATTTTGTTGCTAGGTGGATTCGAGACGGTGATCGTATTACTGACACCTATGGATGGTTCGTGTTTGGCTGTGAGGCTGGTCTTGGGGGCCTCCATTCCTGAGTCACTATGTTGCTTCTCATCCTTTGTTTGGCTTTTTATCTTCTTATTGTATGTATCTCGAGCTGTTGGTTCTGTGTCGATTGTTGTTGTATTTCTCTTTATTTTTGGAATAAAATTTGCATTTATCAAAAAAAAAAAAAAATCCTCTTCTCAGTTGCAGGACAGGCTTCTCCTTCGTCTTCCTCTTCCTCCTCCCTCTACTTTGCTATCTACTAAGTAAGCTTCATAGATAGTAATGGCTGAAGGTTGTTCCAACTTTGACTCCGAATGCATACCTCCGCTCAGGTAATATAAATTTACAATTTATATTTTAATATATACGATTCATTGTTGGTTGTATACTTTTAGTAAATAACTTTAATGAATGTTAATTGTACTCTTCTGAGGGTATTCTATTTTTTCGCTTTTAATAATACAATAATTTAATTATAATGCTTTTCAAACAAATTATGTCTGCTTTTTATTTGGACTAAGCTTGATATATTTAACTAATTAATATGACAAAAATAAAACTGATTTGAACACAGGTGGAAGGTGAGAATGGGCATGCTATTCTCTTACAAATAGTTCCGGCTTGAACGATCTTGACCTCATCATCTCCAAAGCCACCATTTCAGCCGATAGAAGCTTAGAGACCCCAGCTTCATACGCTATATGCAACGGTCTCTAGACGGCGACCAAGAAGGAAATGGATCTTACGACACCGCCCAACTCAAACTCTGCCGCGACAACAAAGTCAATGTTGAACACATCACCTCTGATTGCGTCGCCCTTGAAATAAGCTTTGTTGATTGCCCTGGCATTTTCTCTGAGGTCACCGCCGTGCTTTTTGAACTCTCTTGCATGATGGATACGGGTGAAGTGTGGACCCACAACGGTTGCGCCGCTATCATCCTCTACATAAAGGACCGCGACACGGGTTGGTCCATCTCTGATCGGGCACGCTTGAGTTGCTTACTGAAGCACATATCGACTGTGTTGGAAGCTCACCACTTACCTTATAAGTTGTGGGGGGTGCGACTACGTCAAGAGGCCTACCGAATCCATACGGAGCGACGACTACATCAGTTGATGCAAGAACAAATGGACTATCAGGTCACACCGCCACCATTGCATGCCCAGGAAGATCTTTCCATGTTGGCCATTTCAGTTGTGGAGGAAAGCAAGAGGTTTGGTGGAGATTACAAAGGCAAAGAAGTTGTGTGGTCACATGAGAGAGATTATTTTGTGGTGACTGTGAGGAGTAGGGAATAGGGATACGCCTAACTTAATGTTTGATGCAATGTGTTCTCTAACGGATTTGAATTTTGAAGCGCTACGTGGCTCTATCAGCTCAAATGGACGATGTGCAATTCATATGATTGATTAACTTTGGATTTTGGTATATAAATTTGGAATAGTACTTTAATTTTTTATGCATGTACGTAGAAATACAATGTGCGATGGCTTGATGGATGTGGAACGCTAAATGAGTTGGAGAGACAAAGTATAGTTCGAAGTTTGAAGGCGGTCTTTGAGCGGAGACGGTCTCATGTGAGTAATAGCCTTTGCACTTTTTTACCATTAAGAACAAAAAGTTATGTTAGTACAACAAATACATTATTTATTTGTTTATTTTTTAGTCCAGGGGTTAAGGATGGAGATGTGTACTTTCGATCGACCTGATTTGCTTTCGGACATGAGCAAAGTCTTCCAGCAAAATAACATCTCAATAAATAAGGCAGAGTTTGCCAAGCAAAAAGAGATGGGCGTTGGTACTTTTTATATCACCAATGCCTCGTCATCTTCTAATGTCGATGCTATTGATCAACGAAAACTGGAGGCGATAAATAAGGAGATCGAGGTTGGAATCTTCCTTGAAAAGAAGAATGATAGTGAGTGCAACATCGTATCTCCGGTTCACAGAAGATGGTGTTTATATTCTATTAACTTATAAATATTTTTCTAGAAAAATAAAATTATGCAAATAAAGTATATTCAATGTATATATAACATTATGAACATTTTTTTAACCATGATTTTAAGAAAATTGTGCAATTTATTTCATGTCCTCTGAACTTCAAATTACAAAGTTATGATTTTTTAACTCTTCAGTAAGGCTTTTAAATTTGTAATGTTGAAAATTTGGAATTTGTGACTAGTTTCGGCTTCTTAGTTCTTCCCTTTTTTATTAAAATAAAAAATGTGTTCCATTCTTAAATTTAAATTCTCGATGATTTTTTTTTTAATTGAGAAAACTCATAGAAGGGCCTACGCACTAAAAATCAAAATTTAATTACAAGTCTTTAAAGAGATCGATAATCTACTTGACACCGGAGTGTCCCCTGCTTCAGTTCCACCGCCTCCTCTGTTTTTGTTTTCCTTAATTCATTTTTTTCGTTGTAACATTCATTTGTTCCATATGACTATGTATGTTGCTTTTCCTGTAGCTGAGTAAGCTTTCAGCGGCTTTAAAGCCTATTCAAATAAAGGCGGGAGGTAGATTTTTCGGAGATCAAACAAAATCATGTTCATTCTTTATGAATTTTTCTGTATCCTGTAGGAGTACAGGTGGTGATCGGAGTTCGACAAAGAAGTAGCAATCTTCTGTGGAGCTCTCAGGAGAAGGTAAGCTTTACTTCCATCTCCTAGTCGCAAGTTATTCACTCGTCGCCTTATCAGCAGGCGTCAAATTGGTATCAGAGCCGGCAAAGATGCCGCCTCGACGGAATCCCCAGCGTCCGACGAGAGACGTGATTATCAAAGATTTGCAAAGAGAAATTCATCAACTACAGCAAAAATTGGCTAGGTTCGAACAAAGGGAACCAGAGCAAGAAGTTCAAGAAGAAGAAGAGGAGGTGAATCCTTTTCATCAAGATTCTCACAGTGAGGAAGAAGAAAGGAGAACGATGCAAGGGCGTGTACATCGTTACAGAGATGATGCTGGATTAAAGATAGATCTACCTCACTTTGATGGACGGTTAGATCCTGATGAGTTTGTCAACTGGATATATACAGTAGAACGAGTCATTGAATTTAAGGAGATTCCGTAAGATCGAGTCGTCAAGATCGTTGCGATCAAGTTAAAACAAAGTGCTTCCCTGTGGTGGGAAAACTTAAAGCGTAGCAGAATTCGTGAAGGTCGTAGCAAGATTACCACTTGGAGTAAGATGAAGAAGGAACTTCAACGAAAATACCTACCGGAGAGATATCGGCAAGAGCTGTTCTTGAAGCTTCATCGACTACAACAGAATCAGTCATCGGTCGAAGAGTACATTGCAGAATTTGAACAGTTATCACTTCAATGTGATTTATCTGAACCCGAAGAAAACACGATCGCTCGATTCATGGAAGGCCTACAGACCACAATCGCCAATGTAGTTCAGTTACAGCCTTACTGGACGTTACAAGATGTCTTTAATCTTGCTATCAAGGTGGAAAAACAACAAAAATCTAACAGGTGGAATCGTGGAAAGACAATAGCTTCAGAGAACCCAGTGGAAAAATCACATTTCAAGAAGACAGAGGGGAAATCGACAGTGATAGCTACTGGGAACAAGGAGGGCCAAAAATCTTTTAATGGGATACCAAGAACTGCTGGGACAAACACTTTGGCGCCAAGAAAGTGTTTTAAATGTCAAGGATTTGGACATATAGCTTCAAGATGTCCCAATCGCAGAGTTATCACTATACTAGAAGACGCAGACCTTGATCAAGAAATGGCAGATGAAACTATTCTGATAGATAATCAGTTGTCCGAAGAACCTGAAACTACGGTTATCTCCGCCGATGAAGGTAGCCTACTTGTTCTTCGCAGGGTGCTTAGTTTCCAAAGGGATGATACGTGTCAAAGACATCGTATTTTTCAAACGAGATGTACTGTGGGCGGGAAGGTATGTCAAATGATTATTGACAGCGGAAGTTGCGAGAATGTGGTATCTACTATTATGGTGGAGAAATTGGGTTTGTCTACTGAAACTCATGCCAAACCATACACTCTTTCTTGGATCCAAAAAGAAAACGAAGTCAGAGTCACGAAGAGATGTCTTGTTAACTTTTCCATTGGAAAATTTGAAGATCAAGTTTGGTGCGATGTCGTCCCGATGGATGCTTGTCATCTTTTATTAGGACGACCTTGGCAATTTGATAGGAAGACAGTACATGATGGAGAATCGAACACTTACTCGTTCAAACATCAGAACAAGAAGATTGTGCTGGTTCCTATCAGTGAGGGGCAATCCACAGAAAGTAGTCCACAGCTACTCACAAGGTCCATGTTCTTGAAGACTCTCAAAGAGGAGGGAATTGGTTTACTTCTGGTTATCCTTTTCAGCAATGATACAGTCGATAACTATAACAGTGGAGTCCAGGATGTTCTTGAGGAGTTTGCGGATGTAATGGTCGATGTGCTCCCTTCTAAGTTGCCCCCTGAGAGACAGATTCAACACGCTGTTGAATTTGTACCTGGAGCCGTTATTCCTAACCGTCCTACTTACAGGTTACGACCTGATGAACAGGCTGAGCTTAAACGACAAGTGCAGGAGCTACTACACAAAGGATTTGTGCGGCATAGTGTAAGTCCTTGTGCCGTCCCCGCGTTATTAGTCCCTAAGAAAGACGGGACTTACAGAATGTGTATAGATAGTCGTGCTGTCAACAAAATTACTGTCAAATATCGATTCCCCATTCCCTGCATTGATGATATGTTCGACCAGTTGCAGGGAGCTACAATCTTCTCCAAGATCGACTTAAGAAGTGGATATCATCATATCAGAATGAAGATGGGAGACGAGTGGAAAACTGCGTTTAAGACGCATGAAGGTCTATATGAATGGTTGGTGATGCTGTTTGGCTTAACCAATGCCCCCAGCACATTCATGAGACTAATGAATCATATCCTACAGCCTTTTCTCTATAAGTTCGTGATAGCTTACTTTGATGATGTACTCATCTACAGCACTGATCTTCAGGAGCACCGAATCCACCTTCGAAATGTGTTTATGATTCTAAGAGAACAACAGTTGTTTGCGAACAAAGACAAATGTCAGTTTGCTATGACTGAGATATCCTTTCTAGGATATAAGTTATCAGCTAAAGGATTGCGGGTAGATTGGGAAAAGATTGAAGCCGTGCGTAGTTGGCCTGTTCCACAATCCTTCACAGATATCAGACGGTTCCATGGACTTGCTTCATTCTACCGTAGATTTATAAAGGGCTTCAGTACAGTGGCTGCTCCCATGACTGAACTTTTAAAGTCTGATCATTTTGAATGGACGGAGGAAGCTCAACTGAGTTTTGAAACTTTGAAGAAACACTTATCATCAGCTCCTACACTAGTCCTTCCCAATTTCTCTCAGGCATTTGAAGTAGAGTGTGATGCTTCTAGTCTAGGAGTAGGTGCTGTGCTCACTCAAGGTGGTCACCCTGTGGCTTACTTTAGCTAGAAGTTAAGTGAAACTCGTCGGAAGTATTCCACTTATGATAAAGAGTTTTACGCCTTCGTTAGAGCTCTTCAGCACTGGAACCATTATCTGCTTGCGAATGAGTTCGTATTATATTCAGATCATGAAGCCTTGAGGTACTTAAGTCATCAAAAAAAATTGAAGGCACGGCATGCTCAGTGGTCCGAATTCCTGTCCTCCTTTCATTATGTGCTTAAACATAAGGCTGGACACAGCAACCAGGTGGCTGATGCACTCAGCCGACGCCATCTATTATTTCAAACACTGAATCACAAAATCGTGGGATTTGAAGTGATCAAAGATTTATACAGTCAGGATCCATATTTTAAAACCATATGGGAACAATGTCACAGTGGCAACTATAAATAGTTCCATTTGAAGGAAGGATATCTTTTCTTTGGGAGGCGACTTTGTGTGCCAGATTGTTCTCTCAGATTAGCTCTTGTGGGAGAAAGTCATGATGGAGGCTTGGCTGGGCATTTCGGTAGAGATAAGACCATTAGTTTGTTGTCTGAAAACTTCTTTTGGCCTGCTTTAAAGAAGAATGTGGGACGATATGTGCAGAGCTGCAGTGTCTATAAACGAGCTAAGACTTCTAGTTCCCATGCGGGATTATATACACCTCTGCCGGTACCTTCGTGTGATGCCCCAGATATCAATAGTGAAAGGATTCTTCTATCATTTCTTTTTCCATATCTTTTACTTTTCTTTTTCTCGATCGTATCCATACAGTCATCCAGAGATAATTGCATTACAGGAAAGAAATACAGCAACAACAGTAATCCACATATATCAACATAAGCATCCAAAAGGTCATATACAATAGCCAAACGGCTACAAAACAGAAGTCTACCATGGCTATAAAACAAAGCTACAGCAACCGAAGAAACATCACGCGGGAGGCTCTGTACCTGAAATATTAACCACATATAATGAGCTTACTAGCCCAGCAGGTCACCAAAGCCTAAAACTGAAATCAAAGCACGGCGATGCTATCAATATGCAGGTCAATCAAGTCAAGTCAATCAATGGTCAATGAGTCTATGCAATACGGAAATCAATAGTCGATACAGCGGAAATCAAATCAATAATCAATGCAGTACGGAAATCAATAATCAATAATCACAGCGGTAAAACATCGATAAATCAATATTCCTCAGCAATCAAATCAGTATGTGACTGGAAGCCAATATCTATCCATCGTAGCAGTGTCTATCAATCAATACTATCAGTTCAATCAATCGTGTCGTCTAGTCAATCATGTCGTCTAGTCAATTCGTTGTATCTATATCATTTATCAAATCAGTCAATACTCTTGCAAATCAGTCAATCCAATTATTCAATACAATTCACTCGATATCAATATACAGTATGATACTACGGCAACGAAGACGGTTCAATAATGACGACGTACGATGCTACAATAGGAAAATCATCTCAATCAATAGAGCACTTTCCAATCAATTATATCTATCAGCGGAGAAATCCATAGAACAATCGAATCAAATCAATAAGCATTTAAAACAATCCGTACAACGAAATCATCAGGTCAATTGAAATCAATACAATCAGCTCCATAAAGAAATCTATCCTATGATAAATCAAATTCATACGGCAATAATCCATTCAATCAATCAATCGATAATCGATACGACGAATCAATGTATCAGTGTATCAATAGCATATTAGGATCTGTCGTATCAATGGTATCCATATGTCAATATCATAATCCATATCAATGTCGATGTTGGTATCTATCAATCGATAATCTATGTCAATGTCGATGTCAATATCTATGAATCAATACACAGAATCCATATCAATGTCGATGCCGGTATCTATGAATCAATACAATCCATATCATAATCCATAATCCATGATCCAGTCGATAAAATCAATCAGAAAAGTAATA
Source organism: Dendrobium nobile (assembly GCA_022539455.1). NCBI lineage: Eukaryota > Viridiplantae > Streptophyta > Magnoliopsida > Asparagales > Orchidaceae > Dendrobium > Dendrobium nobile. The sequence goes on from CM039731.1 coordinate 28,031,230, forward strand.
CGATAAATCAATTGTAGCAAGTCAATACAACGCAAAATCAATAGTATCAATGATCAATAATCAATCAATAAAATCAATAAATCTGTTCAATAAATCAATTCAATAAATCCATCAAGATCAATAAATCAATCGAAAATCAATAAATCAATGCAATGCAATATCGTATACATGCAATTCCATACAATGGTCTTACTAGACAAGCACAAACACTAGCTATGATCAATAGTGTTGTTGTAGAAATCCATAGTGCTGTTGTAGAATCCATATTGCTGCTGTAGATATCCGTACGTTGGTTTCAATCAATAAGAGTCGTCACTCTTTTTGCCCGTCGGCCGCCCGTCGGCATATAAAACTCCTTATGACTCCCATCTATAGTGCTGTTGTAGAAATCCATAATCGATGTTTAAAGGAAAGCCCGTCGGCCCACCATCCTGTACAGGTCAATATCTATCTCCAACCAACGTTCAACCAGGTTCCCACTTGTTTTTCAGTAACAATCAATTCAATCAATAGTCAATGCAATAAGAAATATTAAAGCAATCTAGAACAATCAGATCAATAGACATACGCATATCAATTCAATCTATCAATTCCAGAAAATTCAGAAATCATACGAAAATCGGGCAGCGTAACGGCAGTCGGTCAAATTTACACAAAAATCCTGCAAAAAGCACAAATTCCAAATTTCTCTAAATTACAGTAGAAGATCCACAACATCAATACAAGACGATTATTCTATAGAATCCAAATCAAATCAAGTCCTGATATTTTCTATTCAATTAAAATCACGTGGAATCAATTCCGACCGGTAAAATCTTCGCAGAAAACACTCAGGTCGTGTGTAATAATCATATCTATAACATACCAAAAGTTGTGCGGTGAAAGTTGTATTAATCCCAAATCAGATCAAAATTTCGACTACGAAAACACAAAACAGATCACAACTCGGTCAAAACTCATCTTTGAAAACAGAAATAGGGTTCGGAGTCCTTACCACGAGATCTTCACTTTTCCCAACAACGACGTCGGACGAAAAGCGCTCCGCGGCCTCCAAAACCAGGTTTTCCTCTTTTTCCCTTTCTCTTTCTCTCTCTAAAATCAAATATTTTGATTTAAAAATGATTTTCTCTCTCCTCAAAACGAGCTGATTTTCTTATATCATGAAGCAGATCGGCCCGGCCGATCGCCAAATCGTCCTGGGACGATCAGACCAAAATAATCGTCCTGGACGGTTCCCAGAACTATTCTCAGGACGATATTTTCTACAGTGCAGATCGACCTGGACGATCTCACTATCGTCCTGGACGATTCTGGGAGGAAAAATCCAAATCAGAGAGGAATAGTAAGGGAACGAGGTCTCACACTTCGTCTCCATGGGTGGATATCAGTTTGGATTTCGTAGTAGGATTACCCCATACCTAGAGGAACAAGGACTCCATTATGATTGTGGTGGATCGCTTCTCTAAAATGAGTCATTTTGTAGCTTGCACAAAAACTTTGGATGCCACACACGTCGCGGATCTATTTTTCAGGGAGATTGTTCGTCTTCATGGGATTCCGAGAACTATCACCTCCGATCGGGATGTGAAGTTCTTGAGCCATTTTTGGAGGACTCTTTGGGGAAAACTCGGCACTCGATTGCAATTTAGTTCGGCTGCCCATCCTCAAACAGATGGACAAACTGAGACTGTTAATCGCAGTTTGGGTAACTTGTTGAGATGTTTTGTTGGGAAGAATATACGCCAGTGGGATCTCATCTTAGCCCAGATCAAATTTGCTTTCAATCGATCTGTTAATCAAGCTACCAAGTGTAGTCCTTTTGAGGTCGCTTATGGGTACAATCCCATTACTCCGCTGGATCTTATACCAAATTCATCTCCTGCTGTCTTCAGTATTGATGGTGAACAGCGTAGCCGAGAGATACAGCAATTGCATAAAACAGTTCAAGAAACCATTGCCAAGCATAATGCCAAGTGTAAGAATCAAGCTAACAAGCATCGACGGAAAGTTGAATTTAACGAAGGTGACATGGTATGGATTCACCTCCGGAAAGATCGATTTCCTCGCGGATCTTTTGCGAAGTTAAAACCCAAAGCTGATGGTCCTTTCCGTATCATCAAAAAGTTCAATGATAATGCTTACCAGATTGACCTTCCGGACGATTATAACATCTCTGCTACCTTTAACGTTGCTGATCTAACACCTCACTATGAGCTAGATGACTCTCCTACCCCGGGAGAATGACACCGGAGTGTCCCCTGCTTCAGTTCCACCGCCTCCTCTGTTTTTGTTTTCCTTAATTCATTTTTTTCATTGTAACATTCATTTGTTCCATATGACTATGTATGTTGCTTTTCCTGTAGCTGAGTAAGCTTTCAGCGGCTTTAAAGCCTATTCAAATAAAGGTGGGAGGTAGATTTTTCGGAGATCAAACAAAACCCTGTTCATTCTTTATCAATTTTTCTATATCCTGTAGGAGTACAGGTGGTGATCGGAGTTTGACAAAGAAGTAGCAATCTTCTATGGAGCTCTCGGGAGAAGGTAAGCTTTACTTCCATCTCCTAGTCGCAAGTTATTCATTCGTCGCCTTATCAGCCGGCGTCACTACTATTGCTCAAAGAGCTAAAATCAAAAAGTCAAAAAAACCTAAGAGTCATATATTCCTATCTAATTAGAAACCAAAAGAAATAAATAGAAAAGCTAAATACTGTACTCAAGAAGCCAGGCCCAAAAATAAATAACCTGACCAAGCTTAGATATACAATAAGCACAATCGAGAGGGCTGGCTAATAGATTGATGAAGAATAAAATAAACGTCCAGATTAAACCTAAAGAAAGATGTGATGATAACAACAATAAAATTCCTGAGATCAGAGTTCTGAGAGGCCTACAAGAAGAAAAAGACACATGTAAACAAAGAGACATAGCTAGAACTATAAAGGATCATCTGAGACTCCATCAGAGTTCAAAGCATACCATCAACCAGAACTCAACTAAAGAGCACAGATTGCTTGCAACCAACTAAGAAGGCCAACCAACAAAAAACTGAATCAAAAGCAGTGACGATCCAAGCAGCCAGAGGAAAATAGACAAACAAAAAATACAGCAAAGAAAAAGCAACTGAAGCAATAAGACATGAAACTACACTGGGAAAACCAAACAAAAAATAGAAATGATTATTCTTGCCTAGTGTAAGGTAAGCCATCTTATCCAATCTCACAAAACCTCTCAATAAGTGAAGCTCATTGCAATTATGATACAGTTAATTAGTGGTGGATATAATAGAACTATTTTTAGCAAGTCAATTAGCACAACGATTCCCTTTTCTTCAAATATGAGTAAATACATTATCAAATTTATTAAGATAAAGATTGGTGTTCCTGAAGATATAATGAAGAGAGGCATTGCTGCAGTTGTTAGATAAAATTAAATTAACTAAAAGCCAAGAATTAAATTCAATCTAAATTTTATGAAAGTTGTGAACCAAGAAAATTTTCAAGCCTATAAGCAATGCATTTGCCTTAGCAATTATAACATTATAATGAGGAATGGATCAAGCGCAAGACAAGCAAAAATAAATAATCATGATGATCTCTGATAATACCCCCACAATCAGCTTTGGACCGAGAAACAGAACCATCAATATTTAATTTAACATGATCCAAAGGTGGCTTTTCCAGAAAATGACTTTGGTAGGCAAATCATTGTCATATTAAAATACTCAAAAGAAATTTAGAAAAAAGAAAGCCATATTTTCTTACCTTTAAAATACTTAAAACAGAGTAAATTGGCTGCAACATATTGATGAATTTTATTTTTAAGATCAATGTCAGAACTCATCTTGATGACAAAATGTTCGTAATTATTTCTTTCAACCACATCAATGAAAAATAATCTTAGGAACCACAGTACAGATATAACCAACGCCTTTTTTTATAAAAATATTGAACGATAAGAGAATGACAATTTATATTAAAAAGGTTCAAGTTCAGGCCCAAAACATGATCCAAAAACCACCAAATATTATTTGCCAACATGCCATCAATAAAAACATGATTCATAGTTTCCAAGTTAAAGCAACATTGGTATTCAGAGGTAATATAAAAACCTTTTTTCTTGAGCATGTCATCACTTAGTATAAAGCCCTTAAGAATCCTCCAGGCTAAAATAGATATATTAGTGGGTATAATTCCAAATTTTATTATAAACAATATTGAAAGTAGATTTCAACCAAAAGGAGTCTCAAACATCATCATTAGAGAACTAATCATCTGTCGACAACTTAAAGATATGTTGATTTGTGGATAATAGGTTAATGGGGATATCACAAATGCTAACAACAGTAGAATATGAAATATGCTCATTAATAAGGTCATGCTTCCATTTAACATTCTTAATAAAATTGGAAACTTTTCAATTGGACAATAAATGAGTGTTAAGAATAGCATCAATCATCTTGTCAAAAGTAAGAGAACCTAAGCCTACTCCCCATTGAATAAAGATCTTAGCAAATCATTTGAATTTACAGATATGAGACCAGACAACATATTGCCCCTTTTTATAAACACATTGGATATGCAGAATATTATTGCAGTATTTTTATGCATGAAATTGGCCCATGCTTTATTGCACTTGGCTCTGATTCTCCTTTTTTTAATGCACATTGCAATGGATTAATAAGTCTTTCGACAATTTGATAGCCATCGAATATATGGGATAATAGAAATAGTGAATGGTACCAACATATAACTCTACATCTTAAAGTTTGAATCTTTTTTAAAAATCATAAGAATAAAATAAATTCAACAATTTAATTAGTCTGTTGAATTGAAACAATATTTCCTTATTTTCCTAAAAATTTTAGTTATAATAAGTAAATATTTAGGCATCTATTATTCATTTATTACGGATATATTTCATAGGAGAAAAATTATAAGAAAATTTTGGGTACTTAAAGTTAAATTATAGAAAAAAAATACTATGTTCTTTTTCATACATCATCAAATTTATAGCAAATGAAAACTCTACATCAATTTTGTTTTGTTCCAATAAAATGCCTTTCTCAAGCAAATGAATGGTGACATAAATGATGTTCATTGTATTGATGACAATTTCTAATTTTATTATTAAAGTTTCATTTGAGATGATTTTCTAACTATTTTGTAAAACAACACTTTTGTACAAAAATTTTAGTTCAAAAAATTTATATGCTAAAAAGCTACTTTAAAAAATAATAAAAAGTTATCCCAAATGAAGTCTAAGATGCTAATTTTTTTTTAATTATATTATGTCAGCATGGGCATGCAAATTACTATAATTATGTTTAAATTAGTGTTATACAATCTCTTTATGTATGTTGCTAATGATATGATTTATATCAGGATATTATAATATAACTTTTTTTCTATTATTTTTTTCATAATAATTTTTAGAAGCAATTATTTAGTTATTTGTGAATTTGGTTCCTCTGTGATCACTCAGTCATATTCCTATAATATCTGACAGATATTTAATTGCAGAAATGATATATATATATATATATATATATATATATATATATATATATATATATATATATATATATATATATATATATATTATATATATATATATATATATATATTGTATTAAATTGATTTTTTAAATGGAATAATATTAAAATCCAATTTTAATAAATTATTAAAAGTAACATGCAATATAAATATGCCTTTCTATTTCACAACACCCATCTATTGTTTGATTGAATTTCAAAAGTTGAACATTCCTTCAACTTGAGGACAATGTGAATACAATATGTTTATGATGTTGCTAAACTTTAAATGGCGGCAGTTGATGAACAACCGGAAGTCTGGTGTTGGTCGGCGAAGAGCTTTTGTGGCTGTCGATGAACTAGTGGAAGTCCGGGGACAATGGTTTGCGAAGAGTTCCGACAACAGTCAACGAATGGGAGGAAGTCCTGTGGTGGCTGGTGAAGAGGTCCGACATCGATTGACGAAAGGGCGAAAGTCCTGCGGTGATAGATATAGAAGAACTCCGGTGGAAAGCAGGAAGAACTCAAGTAGCGATCGAGAAGAACTCTGACGATGGTCAGGAATAACTCTAGGGGCGGTCGGGAAGAACTCTGATTACATTCAAGAAGAATTCCGACGACAATTGGGAAGAACTCCTACTATAGTCGGGATGAACTACAGTGGTGGTTTGGAAGAACTCTGGCGATGATTGGTGGAAAGAAAGCTCCCCAAAATTTCTCTTTCTTTCCCCTCCCCTTCATATGAAGAATGGGGGGCTATTTATAGTTTTTTGGGAGTGATGTGACTTGTAAATATGAGAAGGATCAATGTCAACTTGGGAGTGTTAGAATAGATGATTGGTATTGACTCATTTGATCATGCACTATTGATTGAGCATTTAAGTGCCTTAATTTATTCCGAATATCGATCTTGAGCTCATTGGATTCGTTTCGTCGAGCCACTCGATTCGATTACAAGAATGTATTTAATGGTCATTTATTTATCCGATTAATATTTTGAAGCCTTCAAGTATGCTTTGGACCCTTGATTTAGTTTCATTTGGACTCGCATTGAATTTACTTTGGTGTTGATGGGTTCATTTTCCTGGGGCGTTCAATTTGACTAGAAACTTGCTAAAATTGGAGATTAGATGATCCCCATTTTAATTTTGGAAATCTCAATCTCATATTTACATCGAGATTCATGCTTGGTCAAGACTACTTTTGGTGACTTATCAAATATATTTATAAGTGAATCTAAAAACATCAATAATGAAAAAAAGAATATATAAATTTTAAGAAAATTTTGGACTAGGGTTTAGTTTGGGAAGGTTTTTTACCACTTTTTAAAGCAAATTTTTAGTAAAAAAAAATTAAGTTTTTTTACTAAAAAATAATTTTAAAGAACAGTAAGAAAGTCGTCCCAAAAGAAACCTAAATCTAAAGTGGAAAATCATCGTGGGAGCAAGAGATTTTTTAGTTATAGAATGGTGCGACGTTATGATCATTTTGGCTATAAATTTGCATCATTTTCGCTCAATCAAAAATAAAATTTGAGATTGTTTTTTTACAAAAGCACAATTAGTTAATTTATTATGATTAATATTTTTCAGGCTCTGTAGAGATTAAATCAGTGAAAATATCAAAATAAATAATAATTAAATACGATAAAGTTAGAATCATTAACTTTGTAAGAAAATAATAAATAAACAAGATACGACACCGTGAGATGAATCATATAAACAAATATTTATGAAAACATAAATAAAAAAAAATGGCTTTAACTTTTGATGTATAAGTAATGAGTGATTTTGGCAACTGAATTGAGGAAAATGAGGAGAAATAGATGGGGGCGTGGGACTGATTCAAGCAACGGAAATCAGCAAATGAGGAGAAAAGAGGGGGATAGGGGGTTTAGGTGTCCTAATCAAAGGAATTTTCGTCCTAACAAATAGCTTAAGAGTAGACAGATTAATTATAAATAGCAGATTAATTACAGCTTCTGCCTCTCCTACCAAATACCATCAATCGTCTTAATTAATTCTTCTTCCCAGTTCCCGGAACAGGCTTCACCATTGTCTTCTTCTTCCTCCGCCCACTATGCTATCTACTATGTAATGGCTGAAGGTTCAGAGATAGAAATGGCTGAAGTTTCTTCCAACTTTGACTCCGAATGCATACCTCCGCTCAGGTAATATTTACAATTTATATTTTACCATATGCGATTCATTGTTGGTTCTTTAATTTTAGTAAATAACTTTAATGAATGTTAATTGTTGGCTGCAGAGGTGCGTTGACAATGAAACATTGGAGGATTGTACTCTTCTGAGGGTATTTTCTTTTTCCTCTATTAATATTACAATAATTTAATTATTATGTTTTTCAAACAAATTATGTCTGCTTTTATTTGGATTAAGCTTGAAATATTTATGTAATTAATATGACAAAAAGAAAACTGATTTAAATGCAGGTGGAAGGTGAGAATTGGCATGGTATTCTCTTACAAATAGTTCAAGCCTTGAGCGATCTTGACCTCTTCATCTCCAAAGCCAGCATTTCAGCCAATAGTGGTTGGTTCATAAGCTACATGCAATGCTCGCTTGATGGCGACCAAGAAGGAAATGGATCTTACGATATTGCCCAACTCAAAATCTGCCTTGACAACAAAGTCAATGTTAAACACTTCACCTCTGATTGCATCGCCCTCGAAATAAGCTCTGTTGACTGCCCCGGCATTTTCTCTGAGGTCACCGCCGTGCGTTTTGAACTCTCTTGCATCGTCGATACGGGTGAAGTGTGAACCCACAACGGTTGCGCCACTGGCATCCTCAATCGCTTGATATGTGACCATATAGCACACCCAAAAGAGAAAATCATAGAATATAAACACCATCTTTTGTGAGCCGGAGATATGGTGTTGCATTCACAATCATTCTTCTTTTCAAAGAAAATCCCATCCCCAACCTCATTATACATCGCCTCTAGCTTGGGGATAGAATCGTTATGATGCATAAGGAGATTGTGGATGGAATCTTCTTTGAAAAGAAGAATGATTGTGAATGCAACATCATATCTCCTGCTCACAAAAGATAGAGTTTATATTATATGATTTGCTCTTTTGGGGGTGCAATATGATCTTATATCAAGCAGCGATTGTTTAACATATTTCCTCGGTTTTGTTTGATTTTAGATAAAAAGTGATCAATGTCAACTCTTAATTTAGATTTTTCTGTCTTTGTTTACTTAATTAAATGTGTTTCATCCTTAAATTAAATTTCTCATCTGTTGTTTTATTTCATTGGGCTCCAATTCTCTAATGGACGTATCATTATTGGTCGGCGTAAATCCTTCGAAATTTTTGCTTAAATTAAGTGAAGATTATCTTTTGCTGTTTCGTTGAGAAAAAAAAACATTTCCTTATTTTTCATAAATTTTTTTCATATATAATAAGTAAAAATATAGACATATATTATTCATTTATCATTGATATATTTCAGAGGAGAAATTCATAAAAAAAAAACTAAATTAAATTTAAATTATGTGTCATAGCCTCTCTTTTTTTTTCAAAATCCGTTTTATAAAATTTTTACATCAATTTTGTTTTATTGCAATAAAATGAGTTTCTCAGGAAAATGAATGGTGGCATAAACGATGGTCCAAACGTTTTTTAATATTTCTATTAAGTTATAAATATTTTTCTTAAAAAATTAAATTATATAAATAAATTATATATACTTCATAACGTTATGAACATGTTTATAAACATGATTTTACTAAAATTGTGCGATTTATTTCACTAACTCTTGACTTCAAATTACAAAATTATAATGTTTAAAACTATCCTAAATGGTTGTTTGCTTACCTAAAAAAAAAAGGAATATTTTAGGGTTATTTTGATGATTGTAAAGTAAATATATTACTTTATTCATTTGTGTTTGGTATGAAGTAAAGTAAATACAATGTAAACTGCAAGAAAGTTGTGGTGGTTAGCGATGGGGCCGAACAAGGTGACCGCTGACAGAGGGTTCTTAGATGGTGACCGGCAGCAGACGGCAGCGGAGAGGGCAACAGCTAGTGGTGGTGACCACAAGCCGGAAGAGACGGTTGACGTTGGTGGCAGGTGGGGGGCGGTGGTGGACTGTGGTGGCCAATAGGGGTGGCGATCGACTACGGCTGCTAGCAGTGGTAACCGTAGTTGGGGGACCGATGTCCAACGGTGGTGGCTACAAATATAAACCCATAAAAAAAAAACTCAATTATCAAGTAGTGTGATTACAATGTAGCACTATATATGAGGTGTATGCATCAATCGACCAAGCATACAAATAGGCCTAAGGCTTAAGTTTGTTACCTAACCACGATGGATGAGAGCTAGCTTGCTTTTTGATTGCAAGCCTTCGCCTTAGATCCAACTAGCTGTAGTAAGCTAATATGATCTTCAGTTCTTTGGAGAATGAGATACAATAAGTTAGGCAATGGTGTAAAAGTTTTTTAAGGTGCATGGAGGAATGAAATCAAGAGGTCAACAATAAATCATCTGAATGTGGTAGAGTAAGAGAAAGCTCAATTTGGTTGAGGATTTTTTTTTTTTAAGGGATTTGCCTAAATTACATTAAATGAAAAAGGGAAATACAAACAAGGCTCATAAGAGGCCAAAACCAAAATTACAAAGCTTTAAACTCAAAATTAAATTATAGATTGCAAAGCAGCCTCAAAAGGAAAAATAATCCAAAATTAAGTCATTATGTAGTCAATAAAAATAACCAAAAACAAGTTAGAAGGCCATGAAACCTGTCAGACTCAGGAAATAGTAAGAGGCTTCCTGCAAAACCAACAGAAAAGCTCGCCACCCACTTGCAGGCTAGGACCATCCATTGGAGGCAGCAGCCCAAAAGCCATACAAAGGAAAACCATAAGATAATTAAGTAGCAAGAAGTCCCAAATTCCCAACAAAGAAACAATGTTAACAGAAGTAACCATATTATTGCCCTCACAATCCACCACATCGGAAGAGTTAGCAACATAAGGAATAACCATAGGAGGAGCCATATTGTAACTATCATTGCCTTTAGTAGATGGGTTTATGGAAAAGAAATGCAAATCATTAACTTAATGTGAATTTTTAAAAGGAATATTAAGATCATTTAAAGCCAAGTCATCGAATCCCACAGCAGGGAAGTGACCTTTAGCATTTATATCCGGGACAGATTTAGGCACAACAGGCTTTCTCAAGTGAGGATGTAAATAAAAACACTCAAAAAATTTTGTGGCCAATAGATTTACATTGAACACAAAACTCAGAAAAATCATCCATTAACACCATTTGAATATAGCAAATTTTTTTCAGATAAAGCCAAAGTGACTCAGGGTATGTTTTGGTGATGTCAAGTACAACAAGAATATGGGCCACCAATGGCCTGGAACCAATGGCAATGACGTTATCCATTCGATGTAGTCGACCAGATAAAGAACCTTTGCTGTGAAGAATACGATAAGAGAATGCATATGGGTGGATATCTTGGGAAAAAATCCAAACTGGAACAATCAGAGACTCCTCTGAGATATCAAGAAAAGACAACCATTTTATCAATTTCATAAAATAATTATTAACATAATACAATCTATGTGCAAAAATTCGACCGTAGTCTAAATTGTTTGATAACTTATTCAACGCATGCCTCTGATCCATGAGGCTAATCGAAAATGCACTCGAGAGCTTCAAGTTCAAAAAAAATTTAACAAATAGTTACTAAAATTGGCCTACACAATGGAAACTTTTCGATCAGGGCAGCTTTGAAAGACTTAGCCAGATATTGAACTTCTTCCTTCGAATTTTATAATGCAGATAAACCCCAAAGAGTAGTAGCCTTCAGGTTCGAAAAATCATTTAAAGAATAAGAGCCAAACAAAACATCCTTAAATGATTTCAATTGATTCTTATAAGAAAGAAAGCCAATATAACTTCTCTTAAAAGATACATTAGCAATTAAAAAGCAGAAGATTTAACATAACTAAAACCTGAACAAAAAACCTAAGAAACATGCACGAAAAGTAGAAAAATACGAAAAAATGGAGTTAGAATAAACCCAATGGAAAGGAAGAGGAAACCCCGTCGAGGAAGGAGGGGATGTGGCTAAAGCGAGGCCCTTATGAAGCGGTGAAAATCAGATATCCTATCGTTTGAAATATTACCATATTTTAAACATTAAATTATACAAACAAACACCAAATCATAAAAATTGTAAAAATATTGAATTAGAAATGGATAATTATATTATTTTTAGCATGCCTTATTATAATAAGAGACAAAAGATTTTGGGTAACGATAGGATGCTCAAAACTCCTTGTTAATTAGGGGTACAGGGAGTAAGCCAAAAGCTCCTTTTTTCTTCCACTTTCATAGTTCATCGTTATTTTTGAATTAATACCATTTCCCTTTGAATGCCAAGAAAGTTTAAAACTTTAGGCTATAAGTATCAAGAATTTATAATGTTTCTAACTCTTAAATCAAATTATTATAAAATCAAAAACTCAAACTTAGAGAAAACATTTGAAAATCTTACTAAATGTCTACAAAAAATAGACTGTAAAATTGAATAAATACAACAAACCAAGAGAATCATTTAGCTTAAATGAGCTTGTCTTCAAAGATTTCTTCATTTGCTTGTGAATTTTGAAAAGATCAATGCTTGAAAATTATTCTAACTTGACACCTTCTCTAATATTACTAAAATATGGCCTCAAGCATGGAAGAATAATAATAATAATAATAATAATAACAACAACAATAGTAAAATTATTCTAAAAATTAATTAGAATGATTAAACAGTTGAGGATTATTTACAAGCTACCCTATTCTTAAACTACTGCAGAATATCGTTGCAGTGCATTGCAATTGCAGCGGGGATGCAACGATTTTTTAACCGCTGCAAAGAAACTGTAGCGGTTATAACTACCGGGAAAAGTAAAAAATTGTGCTGCGATAGCCCTTTTTTTGTAGTGCTTGCATGAAGGACTAGGTTTAGCTATGACTATGGCATTGGTTGACTCCATAAAATTCAAACTATAATATGCCCAATTAATCATGTCTGCTACAATAATATTATTGCTCTATATATTATTATTTAAAAATATTATCCTCATGATCATGATTAGTCTTATCCCAACTATACGGCCATAACATTATCAATATCTGCTCTATTATGATATATTTAAAATATAACTAGAATATGTTGACCAAATTTTTTCCCTAAATTTTGTTATGAAATAATATAAATTATTTTTAGGGTGCAAGGCAATTATGCATGTATCCAATTATTTAAAAAACAAATTGACACATATATAATAATTTGCTCATATACTTTGCAAATAAATATGCAAAATCCAATTTTTATAAATGCTATACATTTATTTCATTATTAAAAATCATCGAAGTTTTGTTAAATCACAATAAATATCATCATTGTTTTAAGTTCATTATTAACTACAATAATTTAGGTATATGCATAAAGATATAATAATTGATTTATCTGTTTTCAAATTTAAATGAAGAAGTCGTTAAAATTAAATAATTATAATGGCTTTAATTTTATAATTATAATTCTTGGACTGATTCCAGCAACGGGAGAGAGTAAAAGGTGCATAAATCATCAACTGCAGAGATAGTGAATGTTTAAGTGTCCTAATCAATGGAATTATCATCTCAACAGTTAGCTGAAGAGAGAAGAAATAAAAAAAATATAAATAGAATATTAGTGCTTATGCTTCTCTAACGAAATACCATCAATCCATCACAGTCTTTTAATTCTAGGCCTGTCTTCTTCTTCTTCTTCTTTTTCCTCCGCTTACCACTTTCTTTGCTAGCAATGAGTTTGATATTGGTTGATGTAGGAGTATATAGATTATGAGTTCATAACACCATCATCAGATGTCAAGGATGATTTGGTCATGTTTGCCATTTTGATTGTGGGGGCCAATAAGAATTTTGGTGGAGGCAATTGAGGTAACTTAGGGGTATGCTTGCCAACCTCAGTTGCCTCGAGTGTCAATTGAAAGTGATTATTTTATGGTGAAGTGAGGAATAGCGGCAAATCAAAACTAATATATATTTAATGCATTTAAATTATGATGTGCTACATGGCTCTATTAGTTCATATGGACAAGTGGCCAACTCATTGAGCTTTGTGCTTCCAACAATCCATTGCAAAGAGTACTCATGCAAATCTATTAGCGTACATATTGTATCAAACATGCGCTTATGATTGTCTCTACTCATCACATTCACCACAAAGTAATTCCTCTCATATAGCACTTGAGGCTGGCACAACTCTTCGTTTCCTTTCTTGCCTCCACTAAATCTCTAGTTGACGTCAACAACCGAAAAGGTCAACTTGAACTGACCCTCTTTGATATGCATGATGGTGGTACGACCTCATAACCAATATTCTCCTACATCAACGTGTGTAGTTGCCGCTCCGTAGTTTTGGTAATGCAACATTTATTTATTTATTATTATATAATTATTATATATTTATTATTCAATATAGAGATTAAAAATGGATTGTGATATTTAGACCGATATGATTTGCTCTTAGTGGTGAGAAAAAAGGTCTATAAAAACATAATCTCTCAATAAATGTGGTGGAGTTCATCAAGAGAAGTGATTTGGTCGTTGACACTTATTGCATCGCCGATGTCTCATCATCACCATCTAATGTTGATGTTATCGACACACAAACGTTAGAAGTGACGCACAATGAGATCGGCAAAAGATGGTGTTTGTATTCAAAGATTTGTTCTTTTGGGGGTGCTATGTAGTTGACTCTCTTGTTTTTTTTTTTTTTTTTTTTTTTTTTTGGGGTATGATTTCATAAGATTTTGAATAAATAATGATCAATCTTAATTGTTCATCGGTAAGGCCTTTACATTTGTTTAGCTGTAAATTTGCAATTGTTTTAATAAGGTCTTTCCTTTTTAAAATAAAAAATGTATTACATCATGAAATTAAAATTCTCATTGATTGTTTTATTGCATTAGGCTCCTTTGTAATTGCCTTTCTTCATGAAAGTATCAATGGATGGCTGCATGATGCAATGCATGTCTATGGACTGGGCTCAACTTCAGCATACCATTCCACTGCTTATCATATTTCCTGGTTTTCTTGTCTTTTACCTAAAATAGTGCATTTAAGCTTAATTAAAGTTTAGTTATAATTAGTATTTATATTATATCCATTATTCCTTAGTATTTTTTTAATTATTTTTTTTTCTTCTTAATGATTTTTTTAGCTATCCATGAATTTGATTTTTCTTTGCTCACAATTTCAAATGATTTCTGAGTGATATTCAATTTGAAAACTATCTATGTTTTTTTTCTATTAAATCAACTTTTTTTATATGAAACAATGTTTAAACTATAAATAAAAAATTGTTCGTTATTATTCAATTTTTTATCAATGGATTGTATTGAAAAGTTTATTTATAGAAATTTGTAGGATTTTTTATGAAATGCAATTTGGTAATTTATTTGATAAATCTAAAATGTTAAATTGCTTTTATAGTTGAATTCAAATATATCATAATAGCAATTAAAGCATAAAAGAAATCTAATGTACGTTATTTTCAAAAAGGTAAGATCTACAACTATACTCTTTTCAATGGAAGGTATCAATATCTAAATATATTGATCATTAATACGATATTGCACTTGAAATATAATTAATTATCAGGTCGATCTTGAAAAAAATTAAGGGAAATTTACATACATACCACTTTATAACATCCTATTTACATATCTAACACTCAAAATTTTAATATTACATGCATACCACCTTATATTATTTTAATATCAAATATACCACTCATATTTCTTTCTTACCACTCATATATTTCATTTCTACCACTCATATTTGATATGAAAATGAACTAAGGGTGGTATATATGTAATATTAAAGTTTTAAGTATTAACTATGTAAATAGAATAATATAAAGTGGTATGTATGTAAATCTCCCAAAAATTAATTATGAGGTCCATAACTAAATAAAATATGTGTTTAGTTCCTTAAACAACTAAGAAAAAAATTTATATCATATATTCTTCAATTGACTCTCACATTGCACTGTTTACATTGTAAGAAAATAATAAATAAATAAGTTAAATGGCTTTAACTTTTGAAATATAAGTAATGAGTGATTCCGGCAACTGAATTGAGGAAAATGATGAGATATAGATGGGAGCGTGGAACTGATTCGGGCAACAGAAATCATGAAATGAGGAGATCGATCGGGATAGTGAGGCTTAGTGTCCTAATCAACGGAATTTTGGTCCTAACAAATAGCTGAAGAGTACACAGATTAATTATAAATTGCAGATTAATTACAGCTTACGCTTCTCCTACCGAATACCATCAATCGATCCATCTCCGTCTTAATTAATTCTTCTTCTCAGTTACCGGACCGGCTTCTCCTTCGTCGTCTTCTTCTTCCTCCGCCCACTACTTTGCTATCAACTAAGTAATGGCTGAAGGTTCAGAGATAGTAATGGCTGAAGGTTCTTCCAACTTTGACTCCGAATGCATACCGCCGCTCAGGTAATATTTACAATTTATATTTTACTATTTACGATTCATTGTTGGTTTTTTTTTTTTTTTTTAATAATAAACTTTGATGAATGTTAATTGTTGGCTGCAGTTTGTGCGTTGACAATGAAACATTCGAAGATTGTACTCTTCTGAATGTAATATTCTCTTTTTCCTCTTTTAATAATACAATAATTTAATTTTCATGCTTTTCAAACAAATTATGACTGCTTTTTATTTGATTAAGCTTAAAATATTTAACTAATTAATATGACAAAAACAAAGCTGATTTAAATGCAGGTGGAAGGTGAGAATGCGCATGGTATTCTCTTACAAATAGTTCAGGCCTTGAGCATCTCCAAAGCCAGCATTTCAGCCGATAGTGGTTGGTTCATGAATGTTTTCCATGTCACCGATCACCATGGCCACAGGCTTAGAGAACCCAGCTTCATACGCTACATGCAACGGTCTCTTGATGGCGACCAAGAAGGAAATGGATCTTACGACATCGCCCAACTCAAAATTTGTTGCAACAACAAATTCTTTGTTGAAGACCTCACCTCGGATTGCATCGCCCTCGAAATAAGCTATGTGGATTGTCCCGACATTTTTTCTGAGGTCACGGCGGTGCTTTTTGAACTCTCTTGCATGGTGGATACGGGTGAAGTGGGACCCAGAACGGTTGCGCCGCTGGCATCCCTGATTGTTTCTAGGGCCCCAAAAAGAGCTAATCATATAATATAAACTCCATCTTTGGTGAGTCGGAGATATGGTGTTGCGTTCATAATCATTCTTCTTTTCATAGAAGATTCCATCTCCAATCTCCTTATGCATCGCCTCCAGCTTGGGGATAGAATCATTATGATGCATAAGGAGATTGCAGATGGAATCTTCTTTTAAAAGAATAATGATTATGAATGCAACACCATATCTCCGACTCACAAAAGATGGAGTTTATATTCTATGATTTGCTCTTTTGGGGGTGCAATATGATCTCATATCAAGCAGCGATTGTTTAGCATATTTCCCCGATTTTGTTAGATTTTAGATAAAAGTGATCAATGTCAACTCTTAATTTAGTAAGACCTTTAAATTTAGATTTTTCGGTCTTTGTTTACTTAATTAAATGTGTTAAATTTATCATATGTTGTTTTATTTCTTTGGGCTCTAATTCTCTTTTCTAATGGACGTATCATTATTGGCCGGCATAAATCATTCGAATTTTTTGCTTAAATTAAGAGAAGATTATCTTTTGATGTTTCGTTGAAAAAAATATTATTATTATTATTTTCTAAGAAGAGAACTTATGTGTTTAGATGATCGCAAATTAATATAAGATAATAGAAATGATTCTTTATTTTTCATAAAAGTAAGGACATAATAAATTCAACATTTCCTTATTTTTCATAATTTTTTTTAGATATAATTAGTAAAAATAAATCAATTCTATTTTATTGCAATACAATGTGTCTTTCAAGAAAATGAATGTTGACATAAATGATAGTTATTTCTATTAAGTTGTCATTTAAAAAAAATTATGTAAATAAATTATATACACTTCATAACATTATGAACAAGTTTTTAAACATGATTTTAAGAAAATTGTGCAATTTATTTCACTAACACTCGACTTCAAATTACAAAATTATGATGTTTTAAAACTATCTTAATTTAAAGTAAATGCATTGTTTTATTTAGTTTTGTTTGGTATGAAGTAAAGTAAATGCAATATAAACAGCAAGAAAGTTGTGGCCAGGGTAGTTGGCAGTCGGAGGCGGGGCCGACTTTGGTGACTGTCGAAAGGATGTTCTTCGATGGTGATTGATGGCCGGTGGCGGCGACAGCTGACAGAGCGTCAACCGGCGGTGGTGACCATCGGCCGGGGGCGGGTGCTGGCGGTGGTAGCTTGTGTGCGGCGGCGATTGACTGTGGTGGCTAGCGAGGGCGATGGTGGTGGCTGACAGGGTTACCGCCGGTGGGGGACCGATTTCCAACGGTGTTGGCTACAAATGTAGATCCATCAAGAAATCCTCAATTATCAAATAGCGTGATTACAATTTAGCTCTATGAGGTGTGTGCATTAGTCGACCAAGCATAGGAATAGGCCTAAGGCTTAAGTTTGTTACCAAACCATGATGGATAAGGTAGCTAACTTTTGATCACAAGCATTCGCCTTAGCTCCAACTAGCTATAGTGAACTAAGATGATCTGCAGTACTTAGGAGAATGAGATCCAAAAGGTTAGGCAATGGTGTATGAGTTTTTTATGGTACATGGAGGAATGAAATCAAGAGGTCTACAATAAATCATCTCAATGTGGGTAGAGTAAGAGTAAGCTCAATTTGGTCGAAATTTTTTTTTTTTTAAGGGACTTGCCCAAATTACATTAAATGAAAAGAGAAATACAAACAAGGCTCAAAAGAGGCCAAAACCAAAATTAAAAATCTTTAAACACCAAATTAAATTATAGATTGCAAAGCAAGCTAAAAAGGAAAAATAATTCAAAATTAAGTCATTGTGTAGGCAATAAAAATAACCAAAAACTAACCAAGAAGGCCGTGAAGCATATCAGACTAAGAAAATGACAAGAGGCTTCTTGCAAAACCAACAAAAAAGCTCGGTTGTTAGACTAGGACCATACTTTAGAGGGCAACAACCCAAAAGCCATATAGAGGAAAACCACAAGAAAATCATGCAGCAAGAAGTCCCAAATCCCCAACAAAGGAACAATGTTAATAGATGTAACCATATTATTGCCCTCACAATCCACCGCATCGAAAGAGTTAGCAACAAAAGGATTAACCATAGGAGGAGCCATATTGTTATTATCATTGGCTTTAGTTGATGGGTTTATGGGAATTTTTTTGGCAAATCCTTAACTAAATGCAAATTTTCAAAAGGAATATTAAGATCATATAAAGTCAAGTCCTCGAATTCCAATTGCAGGGAAAGGACCATTAGCATTTATTTCTGGGACAAGTTTAGGCACAACAGGCTTCCTCAAGTGAGGATGTAAATGAAAACACTTAGATTTTTTGTGGCCAATAGATTTACAATGAACACAAAACTCAGAAAAATCATCTATTAAGGACCAAGCCAAACTGATTTAAGGTATGTTTTGTTAATGTCAAGTTCAACAAGAATACCAACCACCGATGGCCTGGAACTAATGGCAATGACATTATCCATTTGAAGTGGTCGACCAAATAAAGAATCTTAGCCATAAAAAATACATTGAGAGAATACATAGGGATAGAGATTTGGGAAAGAAATCCAAACTTGAACAACTAGAGACTCCTCCGAGATATCGAAAAAAGACGAACTTTTATCAATTTCATAAAACAATATTTAAAAAAATATGATCTATGCGCAAAAACCCCGGTCATAGTCTAGATCGTTTGATAACTTGATCAATGCATCCCTCTGGTCCAAGAGGGTGATCGAAAATTCACCCGAGAGCTTCAAGTTAAAAAAAAAAAATTAACGAATAGCTACTAAAATAGGCCTACATTAGGGAAACATTCCGATCAAGGCAAATTTGAAAGGTTTAGGAAGATATTGAACTCCTTCCACCGAAATTCATAAAGAAGATAAACCCTGAAGAGTAGTAGCCTTTAGATTCGGAAAACTATTTAAAGAATCAGACATCCTTAAATGATTTTGATTGATTCTTATAAGCAAGAAAGCCATGATAACTTCTCTTGAAAGAAATATTGGCAATTAAAAAACATAATAAAACCTGAACAAAAAGACCAAAGAAACCTGCACGTAAAGTGGAAAAAATATGAGAAAATGAAGTTAGAATGAACTTCCCATAACAAGGAAGAGGAAACCCCATCAAGAAGGGAAGGTGATGCAGCTAGGACGAAGCCCCAACAGAGCGAAAGAGGAGGCAGCTAGGGCGAAGCCCTTGCGGAGCAGAGAAAACCTCACATCTTATCATTTGAAATATTACAATATTTTAAACATTAAATTATATAAACAAAAGCACCAAAATCACAAAAATTATAAAAATATTGAATTGGAAAGGGATAACTAAATTATTTTTAGCATCCCTTATTATAGGGGTGTAAGTGAGCCGAGCTGGCTCAAACTCGACTCATTTTTTGCCTCATGAGTCGAGCTTATCGAGTTCACGAGTCGAGCTCGAGCTCGAGTTTGAGCTCGTTTAGTAAACGAGCTCGAGTTCGAGCTTGAGCCGGCTCGGCTCGTGAGCCGATATTAATATTTTAAAATAATTTTATTTTATTTATTAAATTTAAATATTAAAGAAATAATAATAAACACCTAAGTTTTATTTAAATGTTAAAGATTTCATTTTTTTATTTTGATTAAGTTTTAAAAATCCTGCTTAAGTTTTAAGAAGCTCACCTAATTTTTAAAAATCTCGCCTAAATTTAAAAATTCCAGCCCATGGCTCACGAGCCGGCTTGAGCTCGGTTACAGTCGTTCAAGCTTGTCTCGACCTCGAGTTCGAACTCGCTTTTTAACTAACAAGCTAAGCTCGATAAGGGCCTAAACTTGACTCGTCTAGACTCATTTGCACCCCTACCTTATTATAATAAGTGACTAAAGTATTTTGGGTAACTGTATGATGCTCAAAACTCATTGTGGATTAGAGGTATAGGGAGTGAGCCAAAGGCTCCTTGCACTTTCATAGTTCATCGTCATTTTTTAATTAATAGCATTTCCCTTTGAATGTCAAGAACGTCTAAAACTTTAGGCTATATGTATCAAGAATTTATAATGTTTAACTCTTAAATCAAATTACCAAAAAAATCAAAAACTCAAACTTGGAGAAAATATTTGAAAATCTTACTAAATCTCTAGAAAAAATAGACTGTAAAATTAAGTCTAAGAACTTTAGAGTAAGAAAAATAACAACAACAGACCAAGAGAATCATTTAGCTTAAATGAGTTTGTCTTCAAAGATTTCTTCATTTGCTTGTGAATTTTGAAGAGATCAATGCCTTCCTTGAAAATTATTCTAACTTCACACCTTCTCTAGTATTACAAAAATATGGCCTCCAACATGCAATAATAATAATAATAATAATAATAATAAAATTGTTCTAAAAATTAATTAGAATGATAAAAGAATAAAGAACAATAACGCATCCAATTATTTAAAAAAGAATTTGACACATATATATAATAATTTGTTCATATACTTTGCAAATAAATATGCAAAATCCATTTTTATAAATGCTATACGTTTATTTCATTATTAAAAATCATCATTTTGTTAAATAACAATGAATGTCATCATTGTTTTAGTTAATTACTAATAAAACTATCATCAGTTCATAACACCATCATCAAATGGCAAAAGAGATATGTTCAAGTTTATCATTTTGATTATGGGAGCTAATAAAAAGGTAAGTTAGTGAATGTGAGGAGTAGTAGCAGATCTAAACTAATATATATTTGATACAATGTGTGCTTTAATGAATTTGAATTATGATGTGCTACATAGCTCTATTAGTTCATATCGACAAATGGCCATCTAATTGAGCTTTGTGCTTCCATCCATTCATTGCACAGAGTATTCATGCAAATCTATTAGCATACATATTGTACCAAACATCAGCTTAGGCTTGTCTCTACTCATCACATTCACCACAAAATAATCCCTCTCAAGTAGCACTTGAGGCTGGCACAACTCTTCGTTACCTTTGTTGCCTCCAACAAATCTCTTGTCGGCGTCCACAACCAAAATGGCCAACTTGAACTGGCCTTCTTTGACATGCGATGATGGTGGTACGACCTCATAATCAATATTCTCTCGCATCAACTTGTGTAGTCGTTGCTTCGTAGATTTGGTAATGAAACATTTATTTATTTAGTATTTTGTAATTTATTTTATTTTTATTATTGAGTGTGGAGATTAAAGATGGCAGTGTGATCTTTAGACTGACGTACACGATTTGCTCTTAGTCGTGAGAAGAAAGGTCTTCAAAAAGAATAATCTACCAATAAATGTGGCGGAGTTCGTCAAGAGAAGAGATTTGGTCGTTGACACTTTTTGCATCGCCAATGCCTCATCGTCGTCATCTAACGTTGATGTTATTGACCCACCAAAGCTAGATATGGTGAACAATGAGATCGAAAAAATTACATATAGGGTTTTTCTTCTAAGATTTGTTCGTTTGGGGGGGTGCTATGTAGTCGCCTCTTTAGCTTTTTTGTACGGTTTCATTATATTTTAAATAAATAACAATCAATGTTAATTGTTGATCGGTAAGGCCTTTACATTTGTTTAGCTATAAAATTGCAATTATTTTAATAAGGTCTTCCTTTATTAAAATAAAAAATGTATTTCATCCTGAAATTAAAATTCTCATTGATTGTTTTATTGCATTGGGCTCCAATATAATTGTCTTTCTCTATGAATGTGTCAATGATTGCATGATAGGAATCGAACCAATTCTGTTTAAATGCACCAACATATAGTAAAAAGAACATAATAAATTCAAGATTATAGCCCATTATATTAAAAAAATATTTATTTGTTTCCTTAATTAAAATTTTGTTGTAATAAGTATATATTTTGTATCCATTATTCATTTATTATTTGTATTTTCCACATGAGAAAAATAACATACAACGTTTTTCTTATTATTTTTTTCTTTGTAATGATATTTTATGCAGTTTTTTTTTTTTTTTGAGCTATTCATGAATTTTATTCCTCTTTGATCACAATTTCACATGATTTCTGAGTGATATTTAATTTCAAAACTACTATGTTTTTTTCAGCATTAATTCAACTTTTTCATGTTAAATCCCCAAAATTAACAACGCAATCCAGCCAACAACCACAAAACTGACCACCACCAGCCCACAAAAACAACCCAGAAAATAAAGTAGAGAGTAAAACCACAACCCCGAAGAGACAGTATGGAGCACAGCCCAGAACACCCAAAATAACCTAAGAAAAACACAAGGGAAAAACAACCCAAACCAAATAGACCCCATAAGCAATAGAAAGGAGCCAAGACCCAAAAGGAAAAATAATTTCTTTTTGGATTTTCTTCTTTTTTCAGTTTTCCAACTGTGTGAGTTCCCTGGCATTTATTACATGTTTTTCATCATCACTTGTAGGTAGATTGGTGTATTCATTACAAGTCTCTTATAATTGGTTGTACGTGCTCATGTTCATAGCAGACTCTCGATTCTTATTTGTAGATAGCATGTGCATTTGTATTTGCATGTGATCTGCAGCGGTTAGAGCATCTCAGCTATTATTATCCTCAAATAGATCAGACCAGCCGTCATTCTTGTACTTAGGCTATTGTATATTTATTTGCAATTTAACTAGCCTCGATGGTAAGGAGGCTATTTCCTTCATAATTCTCTTACTTCACTTATAGGCGTTCTACATTCAATGTGTATGATTTCTAGCAAATCATCATATTCATTACATGCCTCTTATTGTCTACCTATAGACAATTCATTGTGCATGTTATTGATTATTCATCGCATTGCCTGATGATTCGTGACATGATTGACAGCACAATCATTATTGTTAGCTAGCATTTACAATTTAATTGATATAATCATTGTAGCATTCATTAGAGATTTTGTATTGTGTCCTATAAGCAAGAGGTTCTTAAAGTTCTTTGTTCGTTACAAGTCTTTTGATTATTCATTAGTGTCTATTTGAATGACTTGAACCACATTTTAGGATTTGCATTTTTAATTTTAAATATGCATTTTAAGGTTTAATGTTTAGTTCCCTATTATTCATTTTTGTAATTTTTGTTCCCAGCAATTTTAAGTTTGGTCTCCTGCATTTTGGTTCAAGTCAAATCCCCTATTCACTAAAAAAATTGATAGCTTCCTAGCATCTCCCCGATTAGGGGAAAGTTTGAGAGTGGGAGCTGGGCCTTCACACATTAGAGAAAAGCATGTATGGTTAATGTCAGGTGACATCGCGATCATGATCTTCAATCCCACCAGGCCAGAGAAAGGCGAGTATGAACCTTCGGTGGAACCTATTTAAAATGCACAATTCTTTCCCCGCATGCATGACAACACATACACAGGTAATTAAATTTGTACCCACCAAATTAGAAAAGAGCGTGTATAAGGCCTACCCACCTCGTCATATGCTTCGCACCTGATTTCCTCCCATCATGCTAAAGAAAAATGTGTATATGTGTTTTTCTGATGCGTCGCGAGCACCATAAATGGGATTTTTTTTTTAAGTTTGGACATTTTACCTTTGTGAGCGAGGATAGTGACGACGGTGTCGGCGACATTGACAAGCACAAACGCTTCTTTTCTCACTTTTTTCTTCTTTTATTTTTTTATTTGTTTCCTCTCTCTCTCTCTCTCTCTCTCTCTATATGTATATATATATATATATATATTATGAGGGTAATAATAATAAAAGGACAAAATGGAAAAGAAGATCAAACACTTATCATATTTCTTCAAATTGTAAAATAATAATTATTTTCAACCTTATAATTTGCTTACTTTAGTTAACAGATTATTCAAGCAAGTATAATCAACTAGAAAAGTTAATTATCAAAGATAAAATATGTGGGCAAGCAATTCCTTATGACCACTACACAAATGCTTAACTAAAACGGTTAATAATTAGGAAAAAGGAAACCTTTTCAATTAAAGCAACTAGCTTTGCATAGAGAGGGAAAGTTGTTTGCTGCTTCCAAGAGAACGCAGCGCTATTAGCTTTGTGTTGGGTTAGGATTTTGAGTGTATGGGAGAAGGTATTTACTAAGGCTTCGTTTGGGACGGTTTTTTTATTGTTTTCTAAAATGGAGTTTTAGTACAATTTTTTTTATTTTTGTACTGAAACTCCATTTTAGAAAGCAATAAAAAAGCTGTCCCAAACGAAGCCTAAGTCATGTGAAGAAAAGGGGCAAAAGGCTTGCTGAGAAGGGGAAGATCAGGTACTGTTTGGAGAGAAAGGTCGGTTTGTGGTTCGGCAAGGAGCAGGAGTTCGACTAGGGAAAGGGATTCAGTATGAAAATTCTGAAGTAAAAGAAGCTGAATTCTTGAACATTGTGATAATTTTTGGTTTAATGGTTGTAATTTAATTAAGAAACTCCACAGTTAAATATGTTCATCCCAAAACAATTATGAAATGGATGGCCTACTAAAAAGTTTTACCAATAAAATAAAAGCGTGAGGCTCTTAGACCAAAGCAGACGATACCTCAATAGTTAAGAGTTTGAGCTGTTACAAATGGTATCAGAGCAATACACATGTCGGAAGATCAAAACTAAGTGTCGTACAAGACAAAGTGCTACGCCATGGGAGCCATGTCTTGAATAATAATGGGATAAAGTGCTACATGACGGGAACCTCCACTTGAACTTGTAGGGGCTACCTATAAAATCCTATCTGCCTAGTGGATGATTCTAGGATAAAGAATCTGACGAGCATGTCAGTTATTTAAGTGGGAAATTTATTTAAGAAACTTCGCAGTTAAACATGTTCATCCTAGAAGAATTCTGATACGAGAGACCTAATAGGAAAGTTATACCAACACCACAAAACTATAAGACTCTTAGTCAAAAGCTGAGTTATTGCATTCGGGTAATTCGCAGCAACAGGAGATCGTTAGGGTCGGCGGCTGGGCGAATTATTGGGTCAGGTGACCGAACCCATCTCTACGTTCGGTCACCAATAGAAATGCCACATCTGTTAGGCGTTTTTTTAATTTTATAACTTTGCTTTATGTCTTGTCAGAGTGAGCGACCCGACCCGATAACGCATTTCATTTGAACTTTTAAGCATTTGCCGCCCTATTTTTGCAATTTGATACCCACAAAAGACGTAAATATGTACTGCTGTAGAAGAAAAAATGAGCCAGAAAATTGCAGAGAAGAAATGGACTGCTCAGCGAAGAGGGAGGTGGAAGAGGGCATGGAAGAGGGAGTGCATGAATCGGAAAGGATGCATGAATCGGAAGGGCTGGTGCATGAATCGAAATCGAAACCTAACTTGGCCGGAAATTCCTCTGGTTTCAACATATTGGTAAGTTTCTTGGAAAAACGATTTAGAAAGTTGTAAACAGTCAGTTTTAATCTAATCGTCGTAGAAAGAAGACGTAGGTTTCAGCTCATTAGAATCTTAGGATCTTAGATTTTGCGATTTTTAAGCAGAATAATTTTTTTTTGTCGAAAAAGTAAAAAAACATCTAATGTTGTTGCTTAGCTTTCATTATTGATTTTAGGATGAAGATGATAAATAAAAAAACTGAACTTGTTTGATATCTAGTTTCCCTTCAGTTGCACTTTACTTGCGCTTTCAGGCTGTTTATAAAGATGAGACAGAAGCATATGAATGTTTTTGCACTTATGCTCACGATAATGGCTTTAGTGTCCGAAAGGATCATCACAGTTTTTGGCCAAATTCTAGAAAGATAAAATCGAAGGACTTTGTTTGTTCAAAAGCTGGTTTCAAGAAAAGATATAATCTTAATTCAGGAAAGAGAAAGAGATCCACTAGACCAGTTGTCAAAACTAGTTGTCCAGCCATGGTGAGGTTTGTCACAGATGAAGATGGTTACTGACATGTTAAAAGATTTATTGAATCCCACAACCATGAATTAGCTAGCCCAGCCAACCGACACCTTTTAAGATCATGTAGGAATGTTATTGAGGAAAAAGCTTTCATCTTAAAATCGATGACAGATGCAGGGATTAGAACCGTTGATGCATATGCCTACCTTGCAGAGGAAGTTGGTGGATGTGAGAATGTCGGATTCTCTAAGAGGGATGCCTACAATTTTATTCAGAAGGAGAAAAGAGCAATGATTGAAATTGGTGACACTAATTCTTTGATTCAATTATTTAAAGATCGACAAGTTGAGGACCACATGTTCGCATGGGATGTTCAATATGATGATCAGGATAGATTGTTAAATTTTTTCTGGGTTGATGGTAGAAGCAGGATAGATTATGAATGTTTTGGAGATGTGTTGATTTTTGATACTAGTTACAGGCTGAACAAGTATAATTTTGTTTGTGCGTCATTTGTTGGTGTTAACAATCATTGGCAGAATATTTTGTTTGGGATTGCTTTTTTGTCAGAAAAAATAATTGAAAGTTTTACATGGTTGTTTAAAATATTTGTACAAATAATGGGTAATAAATATCCAACAACAATATTCACTGATAAGGACCAAGCTATGGCTAGGGCCATAGAAGTTGCATTACCTCACACTCATCATAGATTATGCCAATGGCACATCTTTAAAAAGGTTCCATCAAAAGTTTCCATCTACAATAGCAATAATAAAGTTAGAGGACTCTTCCATAAGTGTATGAGCTGGAGTGATTCTGAGGAAGTGTTTGAGGAAGCATGGAATGAAATGATCAAGGAAGGGAATCTTCATAACCATGAATGGTTGCAGGATCTTTATAAGATAAGGAGAAAGTGGTCAACTGCTTTCAACAAGGATTCTTTTTGCATGGACATTTTATCAACGCAGCGTAGTGAGTGTACTAATAATGTGTGTCATGGCATTTCTAAGCCAACAAGTTCATTAACTGATTGTTTTCTTGGGTTGGAAAAGGGTACTGATGAATTGGCGGCGAAATGAGCAGGATGGGGATTATAAATGCAGTCAATCTGAAATTGTTCCCGTGATAAAGAACAGCTCAATATTAAAACAAGCTGCTAGATTTTACTCAAGAAAAATATATTCAATTTTTTAGGAAGAATTTATAAAGGTTGTGGGAGAAATGAGTATAGATTTTGTCTCGACTGATTCTTCAAAGTTTCTAGTCAACTACATAGAGAAAAAGAATCAAAACTATCCTTGGGTTGTTCACTTTGATGCAACAGAAGGTAACATTCAATGCAGCTGTAAGAAGTATGAAACCATGGGATTGCTGTGTTCTCATTGTTTGAGGGTTTTTAAACAGTTGGATATGGCTAAATTCCCTGAGAAGTACTTATTACTTCGTTGGTCAGCAAGGGCTCGACAAGTTTTTTATTCATGTTACTTGCTTAATTCTCAAAGAAGTAATAATTTCCAAAGTGGTAGGGGATTCATATTCAGAAATCAGGTGAGCAGGTTTGCATATCAAATGAGCACAGAAGCTCAAGGGAATGAGGAGGTATAGGAGTTTATTCATTCCTTATTGCAAGACATGCATAAAAAATTATACTTAATTCTTGGTGGCAAGAAAAAAAATCAGAAGGATGTTGCTAGTTCCCAAGATGGAACTGCTAATTTGAAAGATCCTCTAAAGCGTAACCTAAAGGCATATCAAATGCAAGACTGAAAAGCCATTGGGAGAAGAAGAAACGGCCTAAGAGTAAGTTTTTAATAACTTGTTAATTATTTAATTCCTAATCCTAAGACTAAAACTCTAGTTTCTAACATATAAGAAACCTTTGGTGGGGGATAACCCAATAGATGAACCTTCTTCAACGCAGATGAACTTTTCAAGCATGCCAGAATGTTTCAGTGAGGAATTTATAACCGGCATACCATCATGCCAACCTGGAGCTGAATACACCAAATTGATGATGGATTTTATTTCTTCGGAGTTGGAATTTAATGAATTTGCAATGTAATAATATTTAATTGGAGTTGATGATTTCATTTATTGGTTGTAATAAAATTTTTTATGTGAATCATGATTTTATTACTAATATTAAAAATATTCTTTAGTTGCGCTTTAGCTGCGCCATGATTGCACTTTACTTGTGATTTACGTGCGCTATGGTTGCCTTTTACTTGCGCTATGGTTGTGCTTTACTTGCGCTATGGTTGCGCTTTACTTGCGCTATGGTTGCGCTTTACTTTAACAAGCTCATACTTAATTAATTTAAAATATATTTTAAAGCTATATAATATATTTTAATAATAACTTATATTAAAATAAAATAAAACTTGAACATTTCAGAAGAGATGGAGGAATCCAACCGAGCTTTCGCATTTCTATTGTTTAGCTTTGTTAGAAGTTACAGAATATGGCACATGTTACACAACAATCAAAAACTATATATTAACATAATAAAATGTACATTTAGAATTCATGGACAATATTTACAATAAGTTACAGAATATTTACTTCTTTGTTGTAAGAAAAAGAAAATATGCTAACTCTGCCCTAAATTTTGGCATATGTGTTTGCCAATCTTGAAAGAAATTCCAGTCTACTTTCTTTCGTTGCACGGCTTTCTCCATATATTTATAAACGAACATTCCACAATCGTAGTCGTTTGATTGTGTTGGAATTCCACGAACCGCCTGTACGTTCCATTTCGTTATATCGCTTGAAAAGCATCCTACGGTGTCCTCGTGCAAATACTTTATCTGTATAAATAAAACATTTTATAAATATATTAGATATATAAACATAGTTATTTGGATTTAACTTAAAATATGAATTGCATTTACAACTGTATGACAAATATTTTTTTGCTCAGGATTTGGTAATGAATCATACATTTTCCAGACTTTCTCTCTCAATTTTCCTATAAGAAGAACCCAATGCTTTTCAAAAATTATGAGTTGAACAATAAGTTTGCTTTCTTTAACAAAAACAGGATTAACGTGTTGGATAAAAATTTGATAATCTTAGTTGTAAAGCTTGTATATCTGCAATAATTCAGTTATATAAGGAAAAAAAAGGTGAAAAAAGGATTAAAATATTATTTATACTTACCCTGTATAATGGAGAAACGTACAAGTAACGTTGAAATTTGTCTAACATGATCCTACTCTGCTCTAATAAAAAAAAGGCAAAAGCATCAACATGGTTATCTACTAACCAATCATTTGTAAGCAGAATGTCAATATCGACTCTTTTTATTTCTATGTTACTAGATGTAAATATTACGTCGTCCCTACAACAACCAAAAAAATAAAATGTTAAAGCGCAAGTAAAGCGCAAGTTAAGCGCAACTAAACTTACTTTTTATCAAATTTTATGAAACATTCATTCATAAATTGTTGTTGCTGCTCTGTTAGAAATGGCTTCCTTGGATAATCCATAATATGCAATGCAGGTCGTGGCTCAATTTTTATATTATCAACAGCAATAACCTCCTCTTTGTTCTTCTTTTTAACATATGGGATGAGGCGTTTTGATGAACTCTCTGCTTTTTTATCATCTTCTCTTTTTCTTTTATGAATGATGTGCTTTGATGAACTATTTGTTGGTAGTGGCACATCTTCTTTGGCCGATGGTGGTGGTGGAGGAACATCTTGTATTAGTGGTTGTGGAAGAAGATCTTCTTTGGCCAATTGTGGAGGTGGAGGAACATCTTGTATGTGGCTGTGGAAGAACATGTTTGGGAGGTTGTGGAATAGCTGGAAGAAGATCTTCTTTAGGTTGTTCTGAAGGATGCATAGCTGTATTTTTTCACTCATTGGAGGCTGGAGGAAAAACTAGATATAGGCGGCTTCTCTGGATTGTGATTACAATTCATTTGAAATTCAATAAATTTGTACTTCAGGAAGTCTTGATCAGCTTAAAGTTTATCCACAATATCTTCAACACGATCCAATCTAGCTCCCAAATTCTCTTGAATTTTATTCAACATCTTCTCAAATATTTCAAAACATTTTTTCTGAATAGCCTCTAAATCTGCCCTTCCAATGGGTGGCTGTTCAGCAGAAGGTTCAGTGGTGTAAATTTTTTTAATAGGTGGACACGTAGAAGGTTGAGTTGGCGGCAGAGGTGAACTTTCTGGTGGTTCTTTATGAGGAGAATCAGGGGGAGAGAGAGGGGGAGAGGGAGGTGGGGAGGGAGGTGGGGTGGTGTCAAGTTTTTTCCTTACGGATGACTTAATTTTCTGGGGTGAATGTAATTTCTGTGGTTCATGCCCTGCCCGGGTTTCCAAGTTTTGTATGGCATTAATGTCAGCCCCGTATTTCTCGGCTTCTTCATTGCTAACATTCTCAAGACAAACATAAATCTGCAAAAATAAAAAACGCATTAATTTCCTAAAGCGCAACCATAGCTCAACCATAGCATAATTTGCATCATGTACACGAAAAAATTATCTCATTTTTCTTTAAAAATTTAAATAATTTTGCTGCATTCTCTTGAGTAAAGTATAATTCAGTATACCCCTCCCATCTCAGAAAACGCGGTCTTATTTCTGGATAGAATTGTTTATTAAAAAAAAAATATTCCAAAAACCAAATCTGTATAATGTCAAACATAAAAAATTAAAAGTTAACATTAAAAAGCATTATACATGGAGAATAACCAGTAGGAGTGGAAACTTACCAGTAGAAGAGGAAAAAAATCATTGATGTAACACAATGGTCTTTGCATTTGAAACTTCTCAAAAATTGTGTTGAATTCATCGATCATGAAGTTCCTTAAACATGAAGCTCAATTAATGGAAGTGAACTCACTTAAATTATTTGCAACATATGTGAGCCTTCTAGGAGTTTTATGATTGTTCAGTGGAAAAAAAAATGTTAGATAACAAAAACATAATAAAGGTCTTTATTTTTGTAGCATTATCAGATAATCTGTCTAATTTTGACATTTCTATTTTAATTTCAGTTGATAGAGGTTCATTTAGAGGATCAATCCTACATTTGATATCAATGCCTATGTTAGGCAAACCTGTTAGAAAATTTCAGTTGTTGAAGTTAAAAAAACATATCCCTATAAAAAAATTCCATATTCAAAATATTACATATCAACAAGATAACCTCATCAGAAGTGAATTTCAGTACATGACCAAGGACGATGAAGCCTTCATCAGCAGGACTCCAAAATTTGAGAACCTCAAAAAGAGGTGGTATATACTGCTGGAATGCGGGGAACTTCAAAAATTGATGAATGTTCAGATTCTTTAATGTTTGCTCTATTTCATCATCAATAATCTCGACAAAAGCATCACAATGTTTCTGAAAAGAAGTAACATAGCATCTAGATGTTACTGACCTTTGATATGGCGTCCTCATCTATAAAAATAAAAAAAAATCAGAACTAAAGCGCAACCATAGCGCAACCATTGCGCAACCATACATTTCGTAATTATTTAGCTTAAAAGAAGGTTTAAATTCAGAAAAAAAAATTGAACATCACATTGAACATATATGCTAGTTATACAATTATTACTAAACCCTAAAATTTAGCAGAAAGCGTAAACCTTTCGTATCATTTGTTTCATCCATTTACGAAGAGAAGAAGTTTGAAAAATAAAAAAATAAACATTTGAACATTACATTACATTACATTAAACAAGCAATGGTAAAATTATAACTAAATCAAACCCTAAAATTTAACAGATAACTTAAACGCAACGAAAGCGCAAGTAAAGCGCAAGTTAGGCGCAACCATACCTCTTCCTGATTGATGATCTTTTACAATCTCGTCGTCTACCTCCGGCGGGAATAAGCTATTGCAGAACCGAAGGTATTGGAGGAATCCGAGAGCGCTTACCAGAGCTGGAGTAACGGTGAAAATATCGCTTGAAAATAAAATACGCGGCGTTTCCATTCTTTATTTTCCGGAATTCAAATGAAATGCGTTATCGGGTCGGATCGCTCACTCTGACAAGACATAAAGCAAAGTTATAAAATTAAAAAAACGCCTAACAGATGTCACATTTCTATTAGCGACCGAACGCAGAGATGGGTTCGATCACTTGACCCAATAATTTACCCTGCGGCTGAGAGTAGATCGGGTTGGATGTGGGGTGCAGGGGTTCGATCGTTTGAGGAGAAGGCCATAAAGGTCCACTAGTTCAGTTCTAGGTCGATGAAAGGAACCGGGTCGTGAAGTTCGGCTGTAGGCTGTGAGAGTGGGGAAGGGAGGTAGAGGCGTGAGATCGGACAGTGAAGTCGATCTTGGCTGCTGTAGCAGTGTTGGCCTGCAAACGGAGGTGGCAAGCTGCAGAATCAGACAGAGATCTTGGAGTCAAAGCTGGAGGAATCAGTCGAATGCGGCTTTGGTTCGCGTGTGGGATCGGCCGGGTGTGTGAGGGGCTGTCAGAAGGGTTGAAGAGGGGGCTACAGCTTGAGGAATCGGGCGGATCTGGTGAAGTTCAGTAGGCATAATAGACAGGAAGAGGCGGATGTTTCTGTCGGGTGTGGAGGTCAGAAGCGGCGTCGAGGGGGTCTAATTGGAGCAAGTGGCCTTCGACGGGTGACTGGGTGGATTGGATTGGAGGCAAGATGCAGGTGGTAGGGAGTTATGGTCGTTGAAGTCGAAGAACAGGAAGTCGGTGGCCTGTAGCTGGATACAGGTTCGAGAGCTTCGAGATGGGAGCTCGGATGAGAAGGGGAGTCGTTGAAGTCGAAGAAAGAAAAACAGAACAGGAGGTCGCTTGACCTTCATTTATCAGCAGGAATGAAGCTCGATTGAGGCAACCAAATCCCACATTGTCCGGACGTCACTCACCGGGAGTTTTCATCTGGATTTTAGAAGAAATTTCGGAGATTTTAACAGGATTTCGACAAAGCGTCCGAGGTGAGATTTTTTCATTGATTCTTTTTTTAAAGGGGATTTACCTACATGTCACTTTATGATACTCATATTACATATTTAACATCATAAGCTTAAATATTTCATTCATACCATTCAAACGCAAACTTAACATTAGAATTAGCACTTTGTTCTCACTCCGTTATTCCTCCCGTTGAAACCCCTCTTCCCACGTGCGTCGGACATTCCCACCTCCTTCCCGTTCTGAGCATGCTCTCTCTGTTTTGCATCGCACAACTTCCTATTCTAGCTCTTACGTGCTCTAGAAAAAATCCCTCTTCCCGACGTGGTCTCTCTGTTCACCGAGTTTGGAGGCTTCGGTATTGCTCTCCATCTCACCGAGGTTATCTAAGACAAGGATGTGGGCAATGGTACATGGAAACAAAGCAATATATCATTTTCAAACTCTATTTTTCTTCCTTCATGATACAAAGAGAAAAAGGAAATAAAAGTACAGAACAATCATGAGGCAACTTGATGATGAATAGAGGATAGGTTAATTTTATAGAGTTAAGAAATAAGATATATAAGCAATGGAAATATGTGTAAATTGCATTCACCGCAAGCGTGAAAGAAACTGCTGTTTTTATCAGAAAAATAGGTGGTCTATCACAATTTTGTGGAGATGAGATAAATTGTTGCTGCTTTTATCGAAAACGAAATGACTTGCCTTTCCACAACAAGTAAATGAAACGAAAAAGACCTAAATCATAGGAATGACAACTCGCGAGAGGAGCGAATCATAGCGGGAGTTCATCTACAGGGATCTTAGCATTTGGTAGAAAGAGAAAGCAAACAGAGGACTTCCCAGGAAGAGCAAGTGAGGAGATTGCGTTTCGCGGGAAGGTCACACGAGCAGTTTGCATGGCTAAGGCTTGCCGCAGGAAGAGACGGAGTAAAGGTTGGTGGAGACGGAGTGGTAATTATGTTGTTAAATTAGTATCTGGGTGGTAGAAATGTAATATTTAAGTTTAAGATGTTAAATATGTAATATAAGTGTTATAAAGTGGCATGTATGTAAATCCCCTTTTTTTTATTATGCTAAATGATAATAATAATAGATACATAAAAAATGATACATAATTTTAGATTCCTTGAAATATGTGCTTCAATGACTCAACTTGTGAGTATTTTCTCAAAATCTGTGCATATTGTCTAGGGATGCATGCCGATTTTCTCGTACGATTTTCATTTAACAAACTTATAATCAATCTTCGTTATTGTTAGGGGTGTCAATATTTGACACGACACGAAAACCCGACCCGGACCCGACCCGGAAAATTCGGGTTGAACCCGACCCGATTTCAAAACGGGTCGGGTTCGGGTTCCAGAAATTGACCCGTTTAAAAAACGGGTCGGGTTCGGGTTGACCCGGCGGGTTGCCGGGTCAACCCGCCAACCCGTTTAATTTAAATAAATTCGAAATTCCGCTCCCTGCCCGAAATCGAATCGGTGAATCCCGATTCGGCAATTCCCGCGTGACCGGCTGGCTGCCCTGCTGCCCGCGGTCCGGCTGCCAGCGGTCCGGCTGCCCGCCTGCCCGCGGTCGTTTCGCTCGCGACTTCGCGTCAACGTCAAGCCGTCAATCCAGGCTGGACATCGCATCGCGTGACCAGCCATCCAGGCATCCATCGCATCGCGTGACCGCTGCCGCCGGTCGTTTCGTTCGCGTGACCACTGCCCGCCGGACATCGCTGCCCGCTGCCGCCGGCGCCGGACACCGCTGCCACGCTGAAGCAGATCCCGACCTTGCCGTGTCCGCGGGTCGGGTCGGGTTGACCCGAACCCGAAGCGGGTCGGGTTCGGGTCCGATAAATCAACCCGTTTGTAAAAACGGGTCGGGTTCGGGTTGACCCGAATAGTGCCGG
Source organism: Dendrobium nobile (assembly GCA_022539455.1). Classification (NCBI taxonomy): domain Eukaryota; kingdom Viridiplantae; phylum Streptophyta; class Magnoliopsida; order Asparagales; family Orchidaceae; genus Dendrobium; species Dendrobium nobile. The sequence continues at coordinate 28,066,629 of CM039731.1, forward strand.
GTCATTTCCGGGTTCGACCCGAACCCGACCCGTGACCCGAAATTGACACCCCTAGTTATTGTCAACATTCTGAACGCAACGACGAAATCCATTTTACGATCAGATATCGTTTAAGCAACGTCACGCGTCAATTTTGAGTGTCAGTCTCTGATTTTGACTAATTCCCTCTAAATCTTCTATGAGGCGGTTCCTCTAAGGTGAATTCGACGTTTTGATCATAGCAGCACAATCCGTTTGATGATCAGAAGTTTAACCCTTGAAGTGAAGCCTCGTGCATACCGACTGTCACTTGAATTATTAATTTCACTCCTTTCATGCTTTTTTTTTTTTGCAGGGGTCAACAATCACTCAATTGTTACTTTATTTTATCTTGTATAATATGTCACATACACTCTTATGTTATGTATTCAATTTAATTGTTTGATTATATATATATATATATATTTACATGCTTGTTAGTTAGAGATTCAAATTGAAAAGAATCACCCTATTTTTGTTTCTCCTTTAACTCCGAATAGGCTTTGTTGTGATAGCTTTCTTTTTGCTTTGTGAAGCAACTTTTGAGTAATAAAAATTAGTTCAAAAAGCTTTTATACTAAAAAGTCTATTTTAAAAAATAATAAAAAACTATCATAAACAAAATCTTATTCATAGAATCAATTTGATTTCGATAATAGCTTAGTAAAACATAATGATGCCAAAATTAAAATTTTAATTACTTGTTGAGCTTTGCCTCAAAAAGGTCGCCCATAAAACCAGAAGGCTCAATACCTCTGATAAGATTTATAATGGTGGCTCCACAAAGATCATCAAGCATCAAGGTATTGTACACAACGTTACCAGTCCTACTTAGCATAAATGTAGAATCCACAAAAATAAATCCATCACTTACAACATGAACAATTTTGTCCACTTCCCAATGAAAAATTATTAGTTGCAGAGTAGACACCGTCCGCACAAGCACTAGGTACCTAGCAATACTCAGCGGTACCCAACGGTACCGAGTGCCGGTACCTAGCGCGAAACAATGCTTGTGTAGACGGTTCTCCACGTCCGCACTCCGCATCTAATAATCTCTCCTTCCCAATGGACTCATCCGAAACTTCTTAAACAATAGTTGAAATCTCTCCTCTAATAGGGCTATCTTATTAATAATAGTAATATCATCAGAGGCTATCATTTAAATGTCACCAACAAGAAACCCATCAATGCCACCGTCATTTACAGGTCAAGAACCAACCAAATCATTGTGCTCCATAAACTCACCAAAAAGATCTACTGGATTGCAACAAAGGGAGCCTTGGCCCTAGAATCAACTTTCTCAAGAGCAAGATTGTTTATAGGAAAAGCCTTCAAATTCTTTAACAAATCTCAGAGTAGATTAAGGCTTCGCTTGGGACGACTTTACTTACTCTTTTTTAAAATAAATTTTTAGTATAAAATTAAAACTTTTGTACTAGAAAATTACTTTATGAAACAGTAAAAAATGCCGTCCCAAACGAAATCTAAGACTTCATTAAGATGCTTTTTACTGCTTTCTAAAACAGTTTTAGAAAGCATTAAGAAAACCGCCCTAAACGAAACCTAAACAATAAGCTTTATGACATAAATTTTGATAATGAGAATAAGATGAAGAAATTTTTTCAAAAACAACCCATTGACAATTAACAAATTTGCACTGAATCAATCATGATATTAGACTATTAGTAATCTTTTTAAATAACATAACTGATGGAATATATATAACAAATTTCTAAACTGTAATTACACTATAATCAAGTGTCATGTATATCATTATATACTTGTGAGGTCTTTAGATCTGAGACCAACTCCTTCCATCACAGAGAAGAGAAGCACTTACCAAGAATCTTTAAAAGTAAGAATCTGTTTAGAACTCTGCTAATGCTTTAGAAAGAACTGTATCCCTAATGTAAGCATCACGCTAGGTTGCTTAATGTTTCCCATCCATAATATTACGTGCTCAACTGCTGCTACATGTTTCCTTCTGAAGCCAAGAAGCCTACAGTAGTTTCACAGAGCTACCTTCAGATATGCTAGGCTTTGTAATCTTCTATTAGTTTCATATATGTATATGAACTACATTTACTCTATGGATCCTCATTCCGTTAGTTAAGGACTCAAAGAGATAAAACTGGTCCTGAACTCTGTTTCCATTTGTTCCAGCCTAGTTTTCGGCAGTCCCATCATAATTTATCCTGTCTGTTTTTCAAATTAGCAACATAATTTAACCAAATATGTGCATGCGTATATGCCCATAATGTACGTTAAGAAAAATATAAGCAACTTACTTTCTAAAGAGGTGTGAATCATTCTTTCTAGGATTTACAGCAACCGTTGAGAGGGAGAAATCCTTTTGCTCATTGGATCGTTCCATATTACTTCCACTTTTAACAGTCTCTCCAAGGATCTGCACTGCTAAACTTCCGCCTACAATGGAGATTTGAGATCAGGAGGGGAGGTCGTCGAAGTGAAACAAAAAGCTAATCGTGAGCTTCTATGAACAATGGATGGAATTCATATAAGAAAAAAGATGATGTTAGAATGCAGCTTGCATCAAAAACAGATTTTGTGGCTCGAAATGGGTAATGCAACAACAGTCTAAGGCTTCATTTGAGACGGCCTTTTTAGAAACATCTTTTTAGTATACAAATTAAATTTTTTGTACTAGAAAGCTGCTTCAATAAGCAGTAAAAAAACCGTCCCAAACGAAGCCTAAGACATCATGCTAGTTTCGAGTAAAAAGAAAAATGAAAAGAAATTATCTGCTAAGCTCTCAAGACAGATAAGTATGTCAGCTTACAGATTACAAGGAAAGCTCCAATCCATGTAGAGGTACCCCATCTCTCACCAAGACAAAACCATGCAAAGGCAGAACCCCATACTGGTTCAAGTCCATAGATTATTGCAGTTTCAGTAGCTGATACATCGCACATAGCATTCATCTGAAAATATTTAGCCATGGAGCATTATTAGTGCTGATTTTGTACAATAAGAGCCACTATTGATTAGAGTACTGGTTGGAGTTCTCCCAAATGATCAAAGCCATTCAACGGAAATCAAAATATGACAAAAAGGAACTAACCTCTACTAGCAAGCACAAACCAGTAGAGAATATGCCTGTATACATAGCAGGAATCCAAGGAAATGAAATAATCGAATCCCATAAATAAGACCAAGTACACGATCCAAGGCTTACGCCCTCCCCATCGATTAAATACTTTTGAAATATAAACCAGATTGCAGAGAACAAGGCCACAACAAAAATCTGAAAACAAATGATAAATTCAGAGGTGAGCAAATTAAAAATGAAGATAAAAGAGAGAATTGATATTAACAGTTTCAAAACAAATAGAATGGGATCTCAAATAGAGTTAAATTTTACCTCGTATCCAAGAAGAGCCAAGAACTTCGTTTTCTTAGTGCTTCTTGAAATTTGCTCGGTCCTGAGAATATGAATCCCGAAGAACACCGCACTTAATAAGTTCAAAATATCACCAACCTACATTGAATCACATAAAATATGCAAAATATAAGATCTTACGAAAAATTAATTGCTTTCGAAGAGATAATGTTATCGCCATCATCCTATCTCTGAACTAGCAAGGGTGGTTATGATTCATGTAAGAAAACAATGTATTGGCAGAATAATTGGTGATATTTAGGGTTCATTTGCCTGAACTCTAATCTGAAAGTAAAGACCAGGTCTGGATCAATTTTTAAGTGGCTCTCCATTCTTATATGAAGATCATGGAGTAAGGTTGCACACTTCTCTTTCAAGATCCTGCAATGACAGGAGTTTCATGAATAGGCATACCCTTCTTTTTCTGATCCAGTGACTTAACAACAAAGGAGAAAATGCAAAACTATGACGAAATGTGTGTTTAAAACTACCTAGAACCCTAAACAGTATTTCAATAGGGCATGTGACAAGTCTAAAGAGCACCTAGAATACCAAGTGTAGCCAGCCTCAATATAAATGAAATGATAAAAAGCAAGCTCAAAATAGTCCTCAAATTAGTCTCAGAATATCATATTTCTTCAATTAAATCATTCAACAATATAAAACTAATCCCAAGTCCCTCTAGTTGAAATTGATAGACATGAGGTTACAAAATTGATCTCTCAATTTAGTCTCTCAACTATACAAAAATAAAACAATTTAATCCCTAAGGGACCATTTGGGATAACTTTTGTGTAGTTGAGGATTAAATTAGAGAAATCTGATAGTATGGGACTAAACAGGCCACATTAATGATCAATTTTGAGCTTTTTTCCTATTTAAAATGGAAAGAGTAAGTTATAGCCAACATGATTGGGGGTCAACATAGGAAAATAGGCTATAATACTGTCAGCATTAGAAGATGGGAAATAAGATTGTTTGAGATCTCACTTTCAAAAACATTAGATAAGCCATCCCTTGCAAAACAAAAAAGGCAAGGAGATAGAGGGCATCCAGAAGAAGAATTGAAGAAGCTTTCAAGAGCACCATTCAGACATATAGAAAAATTAACATCAGAAATGCAGGCAGTGACCCAATCAATAAATGTGGAGGGGAAGCTTTTTTGTCTCATTCTAGAAATAATGAAATTCTTGGAGATTATATCAAATGCTTTAAAAATATTAAGTTTAGCATAAAGAAGTTATCCCCTTTCTTGGTATTAACATCCCTTATAATTTATTTGGCCAAACTAATGTTGTCAGATGAGATCCTGTTTTGAATGAAGCCAAATTGGCTATCATGGATAATGAAAGGCATTAAGACAAGAATTTGAGCTATGATCTTATAGAATATGTTAGAAAGAGATATAGGTGTATAATCATAGATGGAGCTGACATGATGATTTTTGGGGACGAGAGCAATAGCAAAAGTTTCAACGTTCCAGAGAAAAGTACTAGTGGTGAAAATGCATAACAACTCGGCAAAGGGGCTCACGAATGGTATCCCAGGTAGAAACATAGAACTCAAAGTTGAAGCCATCATGCACAGACTTTTTGGGTGAGGAAAAAACAATTGCCTTAACTTCATCATCAGTAATCTTAGTGAGTAAGAAGATAAGATGAGGAGGCACCACCTTTCCGGGAGAAATCAGGATTTGGTTCTGAGTTTGGGGCAGCTTTGTGTTAAAAATATTTTTGAAGTGAGAAATAAAGCTAAAACAATGTCTTTATGATGATTAAAGGTGCCTAGATCAGTAGTAAGCTCTTTAATGCAGTTATAATTCTTTCTGTTTTAATTTTCCCATAGAGGAAATTAAGGTCCTCCTCACCATTAAAGAGCTAAAAGCTTTCGGCTCTTTGAACAATACAAGTCCAAGCATCATAGTGAAAATCTAGATCATCGTGAATTTCTTTTTCTTTGACAGTAAGAGAATGATTTAAAGGATCATTGTCAAGAGCAGCAAAGCAAGTTAACTGTAAACTTCAAGCATTTCTGGTAAAAGAGATGTGTTGGAGGAAGTTGACCGAGAAGGAGATACAGGAGAAGAGAGCAAGGGGGTTGTGTTTCAGATGTGACGATAAGTACATGCCAGAGCATAGGTGTAAGGACCGAACTCTTCAGGTTCTCACCGTCTGTGATGACGAGGAAGCTGAAGAGGGAGGTGAGAGCGGGCTAGTAGTGGAGGAAGAGAAGTTACATTTGGATGTGGTGGAAGTCTCTCTAAACTCATTGGTGGGATTCACCCAAGTAACACCATGAAAATGAAGGAAGAAATAGCTGATAGAGAGGTGATGGTGTTGATCTATAGTGGGGCTACCCACAATTTTATCTCTAATAAGATCGTGGATTTGTTGGTGGTAAAATTAGTGGATACTGGAGGATATGAAGTGATGATAGGCACTGGGAAGTTGGAGATGGGTAGAGGAGTATGTAGGGGAATAGTGCTGACGATTCAGGTGATTCAAGTGAGGGAAGATTTTCTTTCCATGGAGTTAGGAAGTACTGATGTCATCCTGGGGATGAAGTGGCTGCAGACCTTGAGGGATACCAAGGTCAATTAGGGAGCACTAAAGATGAAATTGGTGGTGGGAGGAAGGAGGATGGTGATCCAGGGCAATGCAGGACTGTCGAGAGCTGGAGTATCCCTTAAATCCATAATCAAGAGCATACAGGAGGTAGGAGGAGGATATTTGGTGGAACTGCAATGCTTGGAGGGGGTGACTGTAAGGGAAGAGGGCGATATCCCTCTTGCAGTACAACCACTAATGCAGCAGTTCAACGAGGTCTTCCAGCAGGCTCAAGCCTTGCCACCACCTAAAGAGCAAGAGCATGTAATCATTTTGAAGGAGGGGGTGTCACCAATTAGCATACGACCATACCGTTACCCCCAAATTCAGAAGGATGAGATTGAGAAGCTGATTAGGGAGATATTGAAAGTAGAGATCATCAAGTCAAGTGTGAGTTCTTTCTCCAGTCCAATCTTACTGATCAAGAAGAATGATGGGAGCTGGAGGTTTTGTGTGGATTAGAGGGCGTTGCCGTGCCATATAAATTTCCCATCTTGGTGATTGATGAGTTATTGGATGAGCTGCATGGAGCAGTGGTGTTTTCCAAGATGGACTTGAAGTCTGGCTAAAATTAAATTCGGATGGAGGATATTCAGAAAATGCATTTCAGGACACATGAGGGGCACTGCGAGTTCTTGGTGATGCCATTTAGGCTTACAAACGCCCCTGCTATCTTTCAGTCATTGATGAATCAGGTGTTTAGGCCGTACATCCAGAGGTTTGTCTTAGTATTCTTTAATGACATACTTGTGTATAGCAGGACCACAGAGGAGCATCTGGAGTATTTAAGGTTGGTCTTTGGAGTTCTACAGGGGCATCATCTCAGGGCCAACTTGAAGAAGTGCAACTTCGCACAGACTAGTGTGGAGTACTTGGGACACGTGGTATCACAAGAGGGGGTGGCAGCAGACCAAGCCAAAATTGAAGCAATATAGAAGTGGCCTCTGCCTAGGAGCTTGAGGGAGCCGAGGAGTTTCCTAAGATTGACTGATTACTATCGGAGATTTGTGAGGGGATACAGTACTATATCTTGGCTCTTAACCAAGCAACTGAAGAAGCATAGCTTCTTATGGGGAGAAGCAGTGACACAAGCTTTTGAGAGATTGAAGAAAGCGATGACTACATTACCAGTTTTAGCACTCTGAGATTTCAGCCAGATTTTTTTGGTTGAGACCGATGCATTCGGATATGGGTTGGGGTCTATACTCATGAGAATCACAGACCTATAGTAAACTTCAGCCAAACACTATCAACCAGAGCTAGGCTAAAGTCAGTATATGAGAGGGAACTAATGGCCATTGTGTTGGCTGTTCAAAAGTGGTGCCCTTACCTATTGTGTCGGCATTTCATTGTTAGGACAGACTAGAGAAGCTTGAAATACTTATTAGAACAAAGGGTGTTGACTGAGGAGCAGCATTGGTGGTTGTCCAAGCTACTTTGCTACGATTTTGAGATCCAGTGCAGGCCAAGTCTGGAAAATAAGGCAGTTGATGTCTTATCAAGATGTGTTGGGGAGCTCTAGGAGATGACACTTTCAATGCCACTGATGGTGGATTGGGTGGCTATCAAGGAAGAGAGTATGTAGGATGAGGAGTTAAGGAAAATTAGGGAGGATTTGATGAAATATATGAGTAGCCATACAGGGTACTCACTTGAGGGGGAGAGACTCTTACATCAAGAGAGGTTTGTGATGCCACAAACTTCCATCCATATTTCTCACCTACTACTAGAGTTCCATGGGAGTGCAATGGGAGGCCATTCCGGGGTATAGAAGATATATAGGAGACTGGCTGCTGAGTTATACTGGAAGGGGATAAGGATGTGGAGGAGATGGTGGTAAAGTGCGAAGTGTGCTAGAGAAACAAGTACATGGTGATGGCTCCAGGGGGGGCTACTCCAACCCTTGGCACTTCCAAATAGAGTATGGGCGGAAGTGTCTATAGATTTCATAGATGGCCTACCAAGATCAGAGGGATTCACAGTCATCCTGATGGTGGTTGACAAGCTGAGTAAGTATACGCACTTCATTCCATTACAAAATCTCTACACCACTATGGCAGTGGCGGCAACATTCATCAGGGAAGTGGTTAGACTGCACGGAATCCCAGAATCGATATTGTTTAACCAAGACAATGTATTCCTCAGCCATTTTTGGAGTGAGCTGTTCAGGTTGTAGGGCATTGTTCTCAGGAGGAGCACCACCTACTATCCTCAAATGGATGAGCAAACAGAGGTAGTCAATCGGAGTTTGAAGACTTTGTTGAGGAGTTTTGCTTCTGAAACACCGAGGATGTGGGCAAAATGGCTAGCATGGGCTAAATATTGGTAATATGTCTTACCATTATGCTTCTCAGATGACTCCTTTTAAAGTACTGTATGAAAGGAACCCCCACACTTAGTGCACTTTGGGAGAGGAAACAACCCAGTTTCTTCAGTTGAGCATTATTTGGAGGAAATGGACAAAGTGTTGGAGGAGCTAAAGAAACATCTGTTGAGGGCACAAAAGATCATAAAAAAAACAGGCAGATGCACATAGGAGAGACATACAATTTAAAATGGGGGAGAATATGTTTTTAAAACTACGACCTTACAGACAGAGAATAATGGCCAACAGAAGAAACAAGAAATTGTCCCCGAGGTACTTCGACCCTTACGAGATAGTGGAAAAAATCGGAGCAGTGGCGTACCTTTTGAAGTTACCCCCATCCTCCACCATACACCTAGTCTTCCACGTGTCATAGTTGAGGAGAGCTCTATAGGAGCATGTCGTTAGTGCAGAGTTACCAGCTATACTGACAGAGTTAGAAGTGTTCTTAGAACCACTGGAGCTAGGGAGTAAGATCTGATAAAGAGGGAAACAAGGAAGTGCTTATTGAATGGAGGGACCTTCCAAACTTCGATGCTACTTGGAAACCATATGAGAGAGTGAAAGTTCAATTCCCATCGTTTCATCTTGAGGATAAGGTGAGTCTTTGAGAGGGGGGTAATATTAGGCCGGCCCAAGGGCCGCCTGGACCAGTCCAATGCTATAGTAGATGGGCCAGGGGGGCGGGCAGAACAAGAGAGAAGAGTGAGAGGGCGGCTGGACTTATCGGGCCCACATCTTAATTAAGTTTTGCTCAGGAGGGAAATTTGAATTAAGGGTTATTTAGGGATTTCGTAATTGTCCTATTTGATTTAATTAGTCTCTATGGTTAGGGTTAGATTATCATCTTGAATTTGAATTTGAATTTGGGATCGCTTGTGTGGTGCTGGGGCTCTAGTCTTTGGCTAGGGATTTGGAGGGTTGGATCTTCCTCTCGAATTGAAGGTCCTTATATTAGTTTGTTGTTTTCTTCTTCTATTATTGAATTTGAAGTGATTAATCTCCAATCTGCAAAAATGTGCTATACTTTGCTATATTTCTCTGAAATACATTGATTTTCTGCATTATTTGTGGCTTTTTCCTATCAGATGCCCAAGGATTAGATTTGATTCCAGTTTTGAGCAATTTCAACATGGCATAAAAAGAGCATATGGGGCCTCCAACAATATGGGTAGAGAAGGAAGATAAAAAAAACATCCCGGAATTGCTTTAATTTAGCCCAGAATTTTTTGAACAAGAATCTGAGATTAAGAGGTTGAGCAAAGCGGATATTGAAAATTAAAGGGTAGTGGTCAGAGCACCTTGGACTTTCAATTTTGTAGTAAGAGAGGGGAAAAGCATCCAACTAGGCCACAATAACCAAGACTTTATCAAGCTTAAGGTGAATGGGATCATTCTCTCTATTATTGAACCAAGTGTAATAAAGCTCAATAGATGAGAGTACTTGCATGCCAGTTTCAAAAATCATGTTGTTGAGAACCTAAAGTTTACTCAAAAGCAAAATGGTTACCAACAGATTTTTCAGAAGAGTACCTGCTACAATTTAAATCACCCATAATAACCCAAGATTGATTAACAGAAGTCTCAATCAATTTGATGATGTTCCATAAACCTTCTCTTTCTACCTGAGAGTTTGAAGCTTAACAAACAGTAAGTAGAATAGAGTTCATACTGCTACAGCTGATAATGCCAAGAGTGAACTGGGCATCAGTAGAGATAGGGCTGAAATTGATGGCAGCCTTGTTCCATTAATCCAGATTCTCTTGGGCTGGGAGAGATCAAAATTGTTAAAACTACCTTCATTAGGATAAAGGGTGTGGTTGTTGCAGAACCAAGGGTCTAAAGACATATGGAGCTGATTCTGCTATAAGAATGCAAACAGATCAATATTGTAAAGCTGGATTAGGTTTTGGCATGAATCTCCTTACATTCTAAAAAGAATGGAATAAGCCACTGGGTTTTTTAGGAGGGGTTGGCCGATTTCTTGTCCTTGGAGGGTTTTGGTGTCTTGGTTTGTTGTTGAGAAATTTCTTGGAGGATAGTTAATTGAATGTTATGGATTAGCTTGAGGCATCTTCTTCATGTTGAAGGATAAAAAATTTGTTTGAGAAAGTGTTGGGTTCAATGGAGGGGTTGGCAGAAGCCGTAGAGTGTTGGCTCCAGAAGGATTATTGCAGCCCTTAGTTCTACCAGATCGAGTGTGGGAGGTCTCTATAGATTTTATAGATGGGTTACCTCGATCAGAAGTGGATAGGACATTTAGGTTTGAGATACTTCCAGAAAGGAGTGTGGCTATAAAGCTACTATTGTTTTGTAGGTTCCAATGGTTTTCTAGGTGCATTAGGAGGCCACAGGTACCTAGGCTTCTGATAGGAAATGCTTGTAGTTTTCAAGCAAAACTTATCAACCATGGAAAATCAACGAAAAATCTTCACAAAACTCCAAGTAAAACTAGAAAACAGTAGACATTTTTGTATTATTTGATGAAATGAGTGGGAAAATACCAAGATACAAGTGATCATCTATTCAAGAAGAGGATCAATCTCTCCAAAACTCTCTAGACACCACTAGAGCCCAAGAACATTAAAAGCACTAAAAAATCAGCCACAAAAAAGATGCCCTAACCCTAATATAAACTTCTACTTAAAGCAAATAACAAAATAAATGCAAAAGAACTAAACAGTCCCCCATACAAACTCCATTAGGTAGTGGACCCTACCCCGGGGGGGGGGGGGGGGGTGGCGGGAATTGCAGCCAGCGGCTCAACAGGCTTACGCCTACTGTAATATCTGAGCCAGCCCAAGGGTTAGGCCGGTTGGACCCATCCATGCGTATCAATACCCCGCTCCCAAATAACCACCTTATTCTCAAGGTGGAAAGATCGAAACTGATGTTTCACCCTCTAGTAAGCCTCCCATGTAGCATCATAATCAGAAAGATCCCTCCACTTGATCGACACCTCCTTAATTCCTCCCTCGACCTGGCTCACCCCCTGGAGCTCTAGGGGCTCCAATATTACTTCCAAATCTTCAGTCAATGATGCTGTCAGCTTTAAACTCACTATGTGATCCCCCACAGCTCTCCTCATGTGACAACTCAAATTCTGGTAAAAGAAAATCAAACCTTATTTAAATAAAGTTTTTAAGTACTGGTAAATAAAATCGACAAAATATTGATGTAAATATTAAATTTTTTTCTGAATAGATGTGTTCATTGGTGTGGATAAAGAGAATAGCAGTTTTGGAGTGGTGTCCACTCCATCTTATCATCCAGTGCGGAATTACTGAACGGGATAAAGATTTAATATATTCCATAGCAAGTTCGGTTATACACTCACCCGAGACTGTATAAAATGCCTCTATTCCTGTATAGGAAATTGGCAGTTCTCCTTTAGGAAGAGGCGGAACATGCTCTGGCTGAAGCAAGAGGCGGAACTAGCTGAAGTAAGAAGCAGAAGTTGGATTTTCGGTTTGGGAAATAACAACTGCAGGCTGAAGGATTATAAGAAATTCATAAGTGCACAGAAAGCTGTAAGAAAAGTTCTGCACAGAAGTTCTGAGTGCTGTGGGAATTCGGTAGTGTAGAAGGAAATTCTATAGCAACTATCGAGATAACGTTGCGAGTGGTGGACTATAGCAAAGACTAGGAATTCAGCAAAATTCCTGTAGCAGAAATTCGGCCAGAGAGTATTTCTACGGTAAATCAGGAAGGGAATCCTGTAGCGGATTCAACGCTGTGCTGAAGGGAGCAATTGGGAATAAAGGTATTTCTGAAATCTCTGTTTTATAGAATTCAGTTAAAGAATTTTCTGAATTACAGAAATATGGTGTGTAAGAATAATTTTAGTGAAGGAATTTAGTAATTGTGAAAGATAGTAGCAAAGTATGCATATGCTAAAGTGATTTTTTTTGGATGTGAAGAGAAGGCAAGCATACGGCGGCTGATTTGTGAAAGACAGAAGTTGGTGTAGGAATTTTGGCTTTGATAGGAAACAAAGAACAGTAAAGAAAGAATAGAAGGAAAATTGTAAGGAGAAAGAGGTAAGTACTTTTGATATATTTTTAGTTGTATTTTATATTACTAAAGAGTGACAAAAGTTCTAACATTGTACAGTTATAAGATTAGGATTCATCAAATATATTCATGCAAAGAGAAACTTTTGAGGTGACTTATAATAGAAGAAGAGTAAGAAGGAAAGGTGTGGAAGAATCAAATCGTCAAGAAGGTAAGTAATGCTAAATTAATGTGTAAAGAAATTTATGTATTATGATTAATTTATTTTCTTTGTTGGAATGTTTTATCCAAGCTTTTGAATATGATCTATTGTTACCTTTGTTATATCATGAAAGTTTAATTAAGATTGGTATAATCATTTAAATGGTTCTATGTAAGAATGTTTGGAAGAATGTAAAGCCTTAGAAAATTTCCATATTAATTCTATACAAGTGATATCATGAATGATAATGAAGGCAGATGTAATTGATAATTATGAAAGAAGTTTTCTTTTAACTTTTTATCAATCATATTCTTCCTACAGCAAATGTATGATTATATGCATAATGGAAGGATTATAACCAGCGCAATAAGTGTGAACTATGAATGTATGAATTTTTAATATCAAATTAAGTTAAAGATTGGCTAACCTATGATATGATGTAATTCTACAATATTAGGTGGGCAAAAGGGACCCAAATATGAACCTGTATTGTAGGTGGGGCAAAAGGGATCCCAAGAGAAAAGATACCTGCATAGCAGGTGGGGCAAAAGGGACCCCTAAGGAGGCAAAAATGACCTCAATGAAATTCAATGGCGATAATGCCAGGTTTTCCTGGGCTCCATTGAATAAGGTTACGAAAGGATAGCCAAGTCTTTTACTAATGGAATTTGATATTCAATGGAAACTTCAATAAAGTAAAGAGTAATGCTAATAAATATTTATGAGACTTCTACTATTAGAAGTAAGTTTAATCATGGATGACTTTCATGTTTTGAGTTATTCTTTTGGATTATTCTTCTTATTGTATTATGCTGTTAACTTAATTTGCATAGCTTACTGAGCCTCATAGCTCACCAGTTACTTCTTACTGGATGTTGTTACAGGAAAAGGAAAGGAACAAGGGGTTGCTGACTAGGGTCAAGTATTACAATCAAATATGTTAGTTTTATTTATGTTTGAATAACCTTAGTAGAGGTATGTTAAAAATTCCCTAATATGGTTGTTTGGGATTTTCTGTAGTGGCTCTGTAATTATGTATTGTGGATGTTTAAGACTTTTAAGTGCTTTCGTTGATGTGTTCACTGAGGTTGATGAGCTATGTTGCACCGATACACCTGTTTATGAAGGCGTGCTGTATCCGATACACCGATACACGGATACGCCTCCGATACTCCACCGATATATATCGAATACGCCAAAGCCGTATCCAATTAAAATACTATTTAATTTCAAAAGGACCGTTGAAAAATAAAAAGAAAAAAGACGTGTCGTATTTACTTCCGCGGTTGCAAGCAAGATTCTCTCATTTTTTAGATGGATTTGAGTCTCTTGATGATATGAAAATATTAAAAATTACTAATCTTTCACTTGATGAGCTTGAATTAGAAGCTATGAGATTTATTAAAGATGATATAGAAGTTCAAAGACAAACCAATGAAGAAGATAATTATATCATTCATTCTATTGAATAGTTGAAACTCCATGTGCTAGATAATTTATGTTTATGCTTTTGTTGTTGTATTAGACATTTAATACTTACTTATATTTTGATATTATAAGCTACAAGGCTACAAATGATGTTGTTGTCATTTTTTTGTTCAAATATTATGCTTTGATTGATTTCTTAATTTTTATGTATGATTATAAATTATAATGTCGTGTCTGCGCCGTACCCGTTTCCTGTATTTTTAAGAATTGACGTATCCCGTATCCGTATCGTGTCGTATCCGTGTCGCCGTATCCGTATCGGTGCAACATAGTTGATGAGATGTTTTAATTGATTTGGAAAGGATTGTTATGAAAAAAATGTTATATCAGGAAAACTTATATGTTTAGTTATATGTTACACTCTACTGTATTAGTTAGGGATACTGTGGGGTGTCACATCTCAATTGTGATACATGAAACACTGGATGTATAATAATATTGGGGGCAACCTCAAATGATACGCCACTGCTCTAATTCTCTCTACTATCTCATAAGGACCAAAATATATTGGTGTCAGCTTCTCGTTCCTCCTGTGAGCATTTGTCTTCTATCTGTACAGTTGAAGCTTTAGGAACACCCTATCCCCTATTTCACACTGAATGTCCTTCCTATGCCCATCCGCTTATATCTTCATCATTTGCTAATCCTTCAATAGATGTCATTTTAACTCTTCCAACACCCTGTTCCTCTCCTCCAGGTATTCCTCTACTGAAGAAACAGGAGTGCAACTCTGCCAAAAATGTACTATATGAGATGTGTCTCGTCCGTACAATACTTTGAATGGGGTCATCTGGAAGGCAGAGTGATACGAAGTATTGTACCAGTACTCCACCCATGTTAGCCACTTGACCCACATTCTAGGTGTCTCAAACACAAAACATCATAGGTAGGTATCTAAACTTTTGTTTACCACCTTCGTCTGCCCATCTGTCTACGGGTGATAAGTGGTGCTCCTCTTCAATACCATCCCCTATAGACTAAACAACACCCTCCAAAAGTGCTGAGGAATACCTTATCCCTATCGGATACTATAGACTCAGGTATCACATGCAATCTGACCACCTCTCTGAAGAATGATGTTGCAACTATCACCGCAATGTAAGGGTGTCGTAGGGGAATGAAGTGAGCATACTTGCTCAATGTATTCACCACCACTAGGATCACTAAACCCTTCTGATTGAGGTCATGGTCTTCTTCAGCCTCTCAAAAGCTACTATGGCCGCCTCTCCCCATAAGAACCTATTCTTCTTCAATTGTTCCGTAAGTGGCTAGGCGATGGTGCTATATCCCCTCACCAACCTCCTATAGTAGCATGTCAACCCTAAAAATCCCCTCAGCTTCTTGAGATTCTTGGGAAGTGACATCTCAACATAGCATCAATCTTCACCTGATCCGCAGCCACACCCTTTTGAGACATCACATGTCCTAAGTACTCTACACTGGCTTGTGCAAAGTAGCATTTCTTCATATTGGCCATCAGCTGCTGCTCCTGTAACACCTCTAGGACCGCCCTCAAATGCTTTCAATATTCCTCCCTTGACCTGCTGTACATCAAAATGTCATCAAAGAAAATCATCACAAATCTCCTGAGGTAGGGTTGAAACACGTTGTTCATGAAGGACTGGAACGTGGTTGGGAAATTAGTGAGGCCAAAAGGCATCACCGAGAACTCATAGTGTCCCTCATGCATTCTAAAGGCAGTCTTCAGCACGTCAAACTTTTTCATTCGGATCTAATGGTACACTGACTTCATATCTATCTTGGTGAATATAATTGTCCCACTCAGCTCATCCAATAGCTCATCTATCACTAGGTGAAAAACTTGTCTGGTATAGTTTTCTTATTCAAGACCCTATAGTCCACACAGAACCTCCAACTCTCATCTTTTTTCTTGAGCAAAAACACTGGGCTAAAAAATGGGCTCACACTAAGCCTGATAATCCTTGACTCTAACATTTTCTAATCAATTTCTCAATTTCATCCTTCTGAAATTGAAGATGTATGACCTGACACTGATGGGTGACACCCCTTCACTCAAGATGATAGTGTGCTCCTAGTCCCTCTGCAGTACCAATCCCTAAGGTGGCTGAAAAACTTCCGTGAATTGCTGAATCAATCATTGTACTAAAGGAGGAATATCCCCACCCTCCTCAAATCGGATCCCCTTCAGTCTCTGCAGCTCCACCATTAGGCCTTCAAGGTCTACAACAAAGATATAAAGCCTAAGAAAATCCAATCCTATGTCGGCAAATAGGAAGAGCCGACAAGGTTCAATCCATAAAATAAATGAAATTCCCCATAAATGCTCCAATGATGATCGTATTGACAGAAATCTCAACCATAGAGGACACCACACATTCAAAACACCCCTTCAAATGCCCATAAAATCTAAAATTCCAAAAATCATCCAAGATCAAAATATTTGAAGTTGAAAAAAGAACCAAAATACTTCAAACAAAATGCATCCACTCTCCATAACAATTTGTCGAGGTGGATAAGTTTGAAAATACACCTCAGTTCATAAAGAGATAATGTCTAGTCAAGAATATCACTAAGATTCATTCTCAAATAGTCTATTGCCAGTAAGGACATGGTATTGGTCCTCTAATCAGCTGTTTGGCCGGACGACTCCACAAATAACCCATGGTTTGGCCAGATTGCTCCGCATGGTTAACGATTACGACCGCGACTCTCTGACCAAGTGGCTTGATCTAACGACTCCACTATATTACGGTTATGGTCACAGCTTGCATGCTTCCCAAATGACTTTAAGTCCTTGAGATACGAATCAATATGATATAATCGATATGGCACAAAGCCATCTGTTAGCTATGCTGGATTCAAATCTATTCCCTTAGACAAATATTCACCCTAGGTATACAAGGTACCCTTGGATGAAGCAACCTATGGTTGCCGACAAGGATCCTTCTATTAGGTTAGGTCGACTATCACCTCTGACTAAGTAGACCATGACCATGATGACCTGGGATGACAGAACCATGGGATCTTGATCAGGCTCATCATTATTCCCCCACCATACACTTTATGTGCAAGAAGGTGAATTTTCAAATTTAAATATTAAATATCAAAATTAAACCCATGTTGCTACTATATGTCAGATATATATTACGTATTTGTTTGATGACTAGCCTTAATTGAAAGTTTTCTCTCGTTTTCGGGAGGGGTAATTAACTATAGGGTCTTGCGCCTATACAGAAAACCAGAACTCAGATATAAAGTCCTCACAAAATGAGGGTGAAATCTCTGGGTAGTGTCTTATTCCAAACCCAATATACCTTATAAAAATTTACCTCATAACCTAATTTATTAAAACTCTCCTGAAAGAGGGGAGGCTAGGGCGTGAATTTTTTAAGCCCACACCATACTATCATAATTCTCAAGATCTCAATAGGAACTTTCTTGGACTTAAAAATTTAGCTTTTATGCATCTCATTACGAGCTAATGCTTCTCTTTTTAGCATCAATCAACACTTAATAATTTCGTCAATAATAATCTCCTAAGAAAAATTCCCTTCTACAAACTCTCATTTAATATTTTATTAAAAAAGTGATTTCATCTTTCATTGATGTTATTATCTTTAACAAAATTTTATTATCTTTGGTCTTCACTATTAATGCATCTAATTTGATTAAAGTCTAAATCTTCCATTTCTTAATTTGCTAAAGCTTTTGTCTTGCTTCAGACAATTTCAAACACCATCATACATAAGAACCTTAACATAAGCGGGCCAACATATGAAGTTCAAGAAATAAAGCATACACTTGAAAGTCTTATATAAATGTAAATTAGTGTTTGATTAAAAAAGGTGAATTACTTACACACGGAGAGCCGCCATATTCAAGTATAGCAACACCCACTAGAGAAAGAAGTGCTCCAGACCAAGTCATGGCAGGTACGGTTGCTCCAAAAATGCCATCAATAAATGGCACAACAATTATCTACAAACAAGGTAAGGCATTTTTGTTTTTAATGTTTTGTTATGGTTTAGGTGCAAAATAGAATGTGACAATGAAGCATGATGGATTGAACCACACCGTCAAGGCAGAAATAAAGGATGCACGTCCAGCTTCAGATGTGAGTAGTCCAAGGGCTTGACTTAGATAGCCCAAACTTACCCAAAAACCTAACTCCATTCCTGCAGACCGAGTTTGGGAGTCCCCATGTGCCTTTAACATGAAAGGAAGGAAAGGAACTGCTGTCAAAGCAAAGCGCACTACAGTGAAAAGTGCTGGATCTGCAAGTTGCTCAACTTCTTTCAAGACAGGAATATCACTTGCTGGAAAATGGTGAAATGAATTTTAGAGACAGAAATAATATGGTAGGGAAAAAGGTGTAATGGAATAGAATGGTTAAAAAGTTCCTTCATCAAAAAGTTCATCCAGTCTACAATATCCTACAAAACTACAATGGATATCACAAGGAGACTAAATTTACACCCAAAAATATACTATTATTTAAATATTTATGAAGAATCGTAAACATACAAATTTAAATAACTGTTCAACAGTCTGTTCCCACTTCATTAATTCAAGCCTCCAAGCTTAATCGTGACACTATCAACAACACCAACCCTTCCCTATAACTACGCCTACAATGCCAACCTTCACACATCTAACTTCAATCCCTCATCATACCTTCTCCTCATAGCATAGAAATCATTCATCCCCAAACTCCACAAGAACAATCATTCAAATGCCACCAAACACCAGTCCAACCATTGCCTAAAATACCCCACTCATTTCTGAATCCGCAAGCCCCGCACATCAAATGATAACCTCATCCTCTTCCCAACATCAACACATTCTAGTTACTAATGATCATCACATGCTCATTAGATCTAAAACAGGCTCCCCAAACCCCAAGTATATTTTTCAGCATGCATCATGTCAATCTAACATGCTACACTCAAGCTATCAAGGATTGGAAATGAAGACAAGCCATATCTTGAGAATTTCAAGCTCACTAACAATAGGAAATGTATACACTTGTACACCTCCCTGCACGCCAAAATGTCCCAGGTTGTCGATGGACATTCAAAACCAAAATCAATTATGATGGTATCATTATTCGACACAAAACCCACCATGTGCACAAGGATAGAAGCAAGAGTAAGGGATAGACTACACGGATACATTCAGTCATGCAGCTAATATGCCCACAATTAGAATTCTCCTTTCAATAACTCTACATCACAACAGGGATGTCTTACAACTTGATGTATCCAATGCATTTCTTCACAGTAAGCTTAATGAGGCAGTTCACATGCATATATGCCCTCAATTTAAAGATTCACAACACCCCAATTGTGGGTCTACTGGAGGAAGCTATATAAGAATTCAAACTGGAACCAATTAATGATTCACCACATTCTCAGTAAACCTACTGAGTCTGGGATTTTAATACAGGCTCGAGTCTTATGATAAAAACATTAGATGACATAAATTTGAATATTCTACATGATTTTCTGAATTCACCCAATTTATTTTCTCTTTAATTTAACAAGCACAATTCAACAAAGCGAGTAGTACATGCAGGTTACATGAATATCATATATGGTTCAAATCTTCACGGAGCCCAAACCAAAACAAGAAACCACGCATAGCTGTACACATTGGGAAACAGATATTATAAAGATTTAGTTTTAATTTTTGAGCCCTCGAAGTCCAAACAACTCAATTGGACAAAAACAATAACGTCAATGGAACTGCTACTCTATTAAAATGCAAGCGTATAACTAAGTGGTACCAGCCCCTTCGCCGCCAGTTATAAATTTCATGAAAATCAGCTACTGATCAAAAATCTAAACCCTAAATCTAAAACTTCAACACATTCGGAAACCAAAATCAGGATTCACAACAAGCATTGGAATGCAATGAAAAAGCATCGGGAAACAGAGAGATTCGTTACCATAGATCACTGTAATCACGTTCAACAGTATGATGCTCCTAACCTTCTTCGATGCAAAAACAATCCTCTTCCACAGCGGCCGCCTCTGGATCGAATTTAGGCGAAGCCTAGCCCTCTGCCTCCGGCTCAGCGGAACAAATGTCTCCGCTTCCTTCTCCACTGGAGTAGCTCCCATGATCTGCCTCCATCCCTTTTCGACCACTTCCGGGGATAAGAACTCGAGATCGGCATCGTTCTTCTGGTGCTCGACGGACGGCGGAGGATCGAGCGGCGACGACCGAGGGAGTCGCCTCGCCACCGTGAACTGTCTGATCGGATCATGAAGGAAAAAGGTAGAGAGCGATAAGGAGGAACTGCCCAGTGAGGGGCGTGAGGCATCGATCGGTGGCCAGCGCCATGTGGGAGGGCCAGTAGAAGCCATGCGAAGGCGCTGTAGAAAACTGTGAGAAGTGATATGGCCTCTGGGAATCTAAATCTTATGGAATTTAGCCCCCCTTAGAATCCACGAGAGCAACGGATACAGAGCACAGGGCCACAAAATGTTAAAAATCTTTTACTCAAGCCTATGTGTGTCTCGCATAATATTTAAAATCAAATAAATATCTCTTTTATTTTTTATTTTTTATTTTTTTTAAATAATCCCAAAATATCATTTCGGAATAAAATATCCTCTATTTTAAAAAAAATAAATTGGAATGGATCCTTCAGCAATCATTCGCATGAAACTGGGAAATTATTCTGTGAGGTCATCGGATGCCGTCTGAATACGAATCAGGATGTGTCACATAATTTTTTGGTTGTATACTGGTGATGTGTAACGTTATGTGTCAGGTGACGTGACGCATTCTGATCAGCTTACGAACGATCTGTTGATCGCACAGAATAATTTCCCCATAAACTTTTGAGAAAAAGCTGCTCTACCATTGCTTTCTTCATTTATAGTGATCTTTTGCATGTACTCAATTTGCCACAAAGTTTATATCTCCATCTTCAACTAGTTATTCAAAGTTATTGATGATTTTTACAAATATCATTTAAACTTTAAATCCATAATAACATTAGTGGCAATGATATGGCATTTGATATTATTGAATTTTGCACTAATTACTATTTGATAAATGTATTGCTCAAGATTAAAGCAAAGGAGGGCATTTTCGTAACAAATTGTCATCCTAAGAAGGTCAACTCACAGTCATATCTTGATGAGAATGTTTTAAAGTTTAATTATCTTCAAGATCTAATAGATTCACTTTCTTATATATAAGTTGTGCTAGTTTATAGAGAGTATTATCTTATAAAGAATTTAGTTTCAATGTGACTCTAAATCTATTTTTTTATGATTATGTCAAATATTAAATGAGCAAAAATGCAACATCTTCTATAGTTTTTGTTAACTTCTCAAATTACATATATTATGTTATGAATGTTGGGTTATGTCCCAAGAATTGCACTATATTATGTCCTTTATATTTGTTGAATGCACTCTATTGTGTCAATTTCTCTTCAATGAACCTTATTTGAATCATGTTCACACCATTTTATAACTATGTTCGAATATTGCTCAAATCTTATTCAATCCATGTTCAAACCTTGCTAGAACCTTGTTTAAACTAGGTTTTAACCCTTTTTGAAATCTTGTTCGAGTAGTGCTCAGATCTTATTTGATTTTTGCTTGAACGGTGTTCGAACAATGTATGAATGAGGTTGGAACATGAACCCAACTTTGTTGGAATATGATTTGAACTCTTTTTCAAACTAATGTCCATCACATTAAACTTTAAATAAGTATTATGCGGATTGCGGCAAAAAATGGGTGGCCAAAATTGAAATTTTTGGCATGCTTTTCAACAAAAATAATAAGCATATTTTTTCAATTTTATGTATTATGATACTTAGAGAGAGAGACACACACTTAAAGACAATCTTATTATTATAGAGAGCACATTGTCATCTTTAATTAAAAATTAGCCCTTTATTCAATACCATCAATTTGTTTGATTATTTTATGAGTATCATCTATATCAGCTAGCTATGGATTTAGATTAGCGAAGTTCAAGCACCATTCAGAGCAGCTTATGGAAAGCATAGGCATAATTTTGATTATGGTTCATATATTTAAATCACAAACCTTCATTTATCTAACAATCTTGAGATGCACAAGCATTAAAAAAAATAAAAAAAAAATGTACAAGCATTCTTCATAGGAGCTCAATGATAGAAGGATCCTAGAGCTCCACTCTCAATAAATAAGACTAAACCCCCACTCCATACATAATGAGGGTTGGACTGAAGATCAAAGAGATCTCTGAAATATGAAGAATTCTATAACTTTTTCACTGCCACTACAAACCAATCTCTATAGCTACCTAACCTTTGCCTTCAACCATCCATGATCATCCATCATCGTCAAATCACTGTTGCCTTGCCTGTGATGCTGGTTGTCGCTGCCTAACATTCACCATCTACCACCATCATTGGACATTCTTTGTCATCTAAACACTATCATCAATCCTCTTGCAATTATCGCTGGACTACGATCTTCCGAACATCATCGCTCAACTATAGTCATTCGACTATCATCGCCAACTACAAAACTCCAACCACCATTACATAATTATAACTCTCCTACCACCATCAACGATTACATTCTTCCACCCATCTTCACCCAATTATGACCTCGTAATCACCATCCCCAAACTACAATCATTTAGTACCAGCATCTAACTATAGTCCTCCACCACTGTTATTTAATTATTATCCTCAAACCATCATTTTCTCATTGCAATCCTTGAACCACTCTCACCTGATTATAATCCTAAAACCATTGTTGTTTGATTACGATCCTCGAACCACCTTTGTTTGACTAAGGTTCTCCTATCTCCATTGCTCGACTATAGTTTTGCAACCATCGCCTAACTATGGCCCTCTAACCATACCATGACCATAGTTGCTCGAACACCATTACATAATTATGGTTTTCCTAGCACCATTTATATATCTATGATCATCTACCCACTATCATATAACTACAATCATTTTAATCACATTCACTCGACTACGATCATATAGCTATCATCGCCTAACTACGATCATCTAATCAACATTGCCCAACCACGACCCCTCAACCATTATCAACCATGCGACTATAATCTCATGAACACTATAGCCGAACTAAACTGATGCCATTGAAATTGTTGTCCTTCATCACCAATAGCATTTACACACACCATTACCTATAAAACGGATGCACATTGTCGACACCAATACTAACACTAGCCAACTTCATCACCACTATCGCCAACAACGTGAATATAAACTATCACCTATAAGAGGTTGATCCATATCATTGTTACAAAGGTCAAGGCTTACTTACGTTGTTGCCGCTAACATCAATGTATACCATCATCTATAAAGTTGATGCACATTTTGTCGATACCAACCCTAACTTCCAACATCAATTCAAAAATTTATATTAAACTTCTTGGTAATTTTTTTTCTTGGTAATTGGTTATTGCACATTGTTAATATTAATTATAACTCCGATGTCAACACCAAGAGTCTTACTAAAGTTGTTGACCATTAGTCTCTCTCTTTTAAGGAGAACGACCGAATGAACATCAAATAATCTATTAAATGCAACTCCCATGCCATAAATCTCTTCAAACTTTCACCACAATATTCATTTTAAAGAGTTTAGATCTACAATATTATATCAACAACTTCTCTAATTACATTGAAGAATATCACTTGTAAAAAAAACAAATACTTGTTAAATTATTATTAACTACATCATACCCCATAAATTTCCCATTTCTTGATATTCCTCATAAATTTTTTAGTCTCTTGCAACACCATTTTTTACCTATATCTGCTAAATTTTTTAATAAACTCCAAATATTAAATATTCATCTATCATCTAAACATTCTAAAATAACATAAATACATATTTATGATATATAAACATTGCATGCTTTGATAATATATTATCATTGCCTTATGATATATAAAACATTATTTTGATAATATATTATTATTATCATTGCATATAAACTTGAAAAAGTCTCTCTTTTTTTTTAAATTTGATATGTAAATCAGTAGACGTGTAGTGCGCACATGCAGACTAGCATCAACGGGCCCACTAAACCCTCATAAGATTTTCAAATCCTAGAAGCCAATGAGATTTTTTTTTTTTTTGGGATGTTAGGGGATTGGAGGGCGAGTGAGAGGGGAGAAGTGCTTCCATCAATCACCATCTGTCACACAAAAAAAAATACATGATCTCAGGCAGAAGTACAAGCCAAAAAATATACAGGATGCCAACAGATATTGGCCACATGTATTGGCCACATGGTTGAAGAATGGACTATTAAACCACAGGATTCACAGGGGTCTATTTCCTATCACATTGAACCTTAAGAGCTATCGTTTTCCCCGACACGGACATAGTAACCTCATCAGAGAGAGGAGATTAGTTGTTCACTTGAAAATAGACCCTGCCAAACGAACAATTATTACGTCCTCCGACCGGACGTAGAGGAACGTCCGATTGGAGGCCAAATCCCGCCAAAAAACGAGAAATACCGAGCAATACCAAACAATAACGAGAAATACCATCACGTGAAGACCCAATACCGAGTTATACCAAGCTATACCGAGCAATACCGAGTTATACAAAAGTTGTACCGAGTTTTTCCTAACAAAAACTCGGTACAACTCGATATTGCTCGGTATAGCACGGTATAACTTGGTATTGGTCTTCACAGAGCGGTATTCCTCGTTATTATCAAATAATATTTAGCAATACCGAGTTTTTTGGCGGAATTTTACCTCCAACCGGACGTTCCTCTACGTCCTTACACCGAACCTAATAAAAGTTCCTGCCAAACAAAGTTGGGGCATGCTCCTAATTTTATAAATAAAATAAAATAAATAAATAAACAGGGCATAATTAGCATACTTAAAAAAATTGTCTTTCTCACAATTTTCATAGGTGACATAAACAATGTTAAAAAAATGTATTTTATTTTGTATTGATTAACCTAACATTTAAATATTTAAAATGATATGAATTATCAATTATATGCATTTGCAAATGATATAACAAAACCATAAAAAATTTAACAAATTATTGAAAATAAAAAATGATTATTTTATCATTCAATATAGCAATTGAATTGAGCTGTATATAATAGTATCATCAATAGAAATGTCTTTAAGTGATAATGTTGTAAATATATAAATAAATAATATTTAAATGGAACACGTGTAATTAGCCAAATAATCATTGATCAAATAAATCTGTATTCATGCCTACAAATCACTATAAACTCCATAAAAATTCCTGGTGCAAACTACGAATCATATAAAAGTACCGATTTTATTTACTTTTTGAAGAATTTCTGTGCTGAAGCATAACTTATTATATACAAAATCCGATCCCAAAATCTTCGCAATAATTTCAAAAACACTTACCCATCTAATCACCCATTTGATTGGTCTCATAAAATTAAATTAAAGGCTTAGAAAAATGATTACGCTCCAAGTGTGGACGTCATCCGGACTCCAATCACGTGAAGATGTGTGAATTTTTTTCTCTCTAAGAGAAAGAAAAAAAAAATGTATTTCACGTCATTGGAGTCAAGAGAACGTTCCGAACTCTGCAAGTAATAATCTCTCCAAATATGAAGAGCTCATTTCGTTAGGAAACATAACAATAAACCCTAAAAAACCCCCCCCAAAAAAAAAAGGTGCATCATATTACTGCGTTCATAAGCCGTTTGAGATTTTTCCTACTGAGTTATCGCTTCAAAGCCAAAGTCACCGAGAAATCATAATATGATGGCAATCCACATATATTTATCCCTTTCAAAGTTCTCCATTATTTTAAGTGCAATAAAATGTAAAATTTTGCCCAAAAAAAAAAGGACAAAAGAGTAAAGTTGGAAACTCAATAATCAGTCGAGCATTGCGGTAACTCGTCCAATGAGCTCTTCTTTTTTACCGCCTACCTTCATCTTTTTACTAGCAAGAAAGCATTTTAGATCCGAAACAGTAAGAGATTGTAGCTTACCTCTTGCATGGAAGTCAAAGACCTGCAAGGCAATAAGTATTAGGACTTTCCTCCTCATCACTCTTCCCATGCTAAAAAGACAATCGTAGCGTGAATATGGCTTGCCTTCGAATTTACATCGGAACTATCGGAGGGTTGCTTTGTCTTCATCTTCATGGAAGCATCTGATTTACCTTCTTTACTGTGAACTTGATAATGATGAATAGTAAGATCAAAGAAACTAGTTTATTATATTGAAAAAGGACCACGAAAATAGACATTCTAATAAGATTGCAAATTTAACTTAATGTTTGGAACAGCAGGTTATATTCAGAAGATAATTTTAACTTGCAGAGATGTTATCAACTGATGTAATAAATACAAAAAATACAAGACAAAATATTTGGCTTGATAAGAACTCAATATATACATAAAGCTTGTATTTTCTCATTAATTTTATCATAAAAAATCTCAAATATACTCTCAAATTCATCAACAATAACAAACATGTGAACTGCCTCAGGAATTTTTGAACTAATTTTTTGAACATGTCATCGCCTAAAATTTTTTTGAACTAAACATTTTTGTACTCAAAAGCTACTTTAAAAAGCACTAAAAAAACTGTCTCAAACAAAATCTTAAATCCAAGACCTCCATTTTGGAGGTAAGAGGCAGTACCACTAGGCAACATGCTCAATGATATTTACTCAAATACTTGCTAAACTTGATTCACATCATTTGGGCTACAAATAAACTTCTAAAAGTAACTATCCTAACAGCTTGCTTGCAAACTTTTCTTCACATATGCTTCTTTCCTAATGAATGTCATGAAGTTAATCATAAATGGTTAGTCATTACATTTGACACATTGAGTTAGCAATAGCTATAGATTTAATTATCTCAATAGACGCCCAAATTTTCTAAACATAACGCCTTGGCTACCTACAACAGAGACATGGCTTCTAAAATTTTCTTATCATGAAAAAATAGAGAGAAAGAGAGAGATATTGTGTTGTTTTTCAATAGTTTATCCCAAGTTTTGCATGCTAGAGCTCTCGCCCCCTCCTATTCTTATATTGCTAATTGAGATAATAAAGATTTTGTCTGGATCCAACGAATTTCATAGGACAAAATTATAGTATGTTCTAGGTATTGTCGACATTCCGAACGCAACGGCGAAGTCCGTTTTGTGTTCAAAGGTCGTTTGGACAATATAGCGCGTGAATTTTGGGTGGTGGTCCCCTGCTTTGACCGTTTTCGCCTGATTTGATTGCGAGGGGTTCCCTCTTAGGCAAATTCGAAGCTAGTGCTCTGATCACAACGGTGCATTCCGTTTGGCAATCGGAGGAGGTTTGTCCCTTCAAGTGATACGCCGCGCCAACACGTGCGTCACTTAATTCACCCGTTTCACCTTGTTTCACACGCTTTTAGTGTGTGGGTCAACAATTATAAGATAGCACCTGCAGCTTATATTTACATAGAAGAAAGATGACTTATCTTGTTTTCTTTGTCAAAGCTCCTCTTACCCAAGGCTTCATTTTTTTCAACTGCATTAATGTAAACTTGCTGAGTTAGAAAACTGGCATAAAGATAATGATGCACTTGAATGGAGAAATACGCTGACCTTTCTGAGCCTTTGAAAAAGAATTATGAGTCAAAGAATCGCTCATCACTTTGTCTCTCACGTCTTTAGAACTCTGAAAATAAAATGATAGTAAAATTTCCCACAGAATTAGGGTCAAAGTTCAGAGCTCAACAGCTTACACATGGTAAATTGTCCACTTTTCTTTGTCGTAAAATGCTTTCATGTAGGTAAATTTGATTTTAGTTACATGAAGGTCACCAGCAGTAACTCAAAAAACATCTACATGACCATTACCCTAACTTAAAAAAATAATAATAATTCAGCAAAAGTTGTAAAAAAAACAAAAAAAAACCAATTCTTCCTCGCTGACATAATAAATGTAATCCTCAGTCATCTCATAGGTTTACTGCAGTTTTTTTTTCTTTTTCAGTTTCAGATGTCAATACGGAATTTTTTGACCAAGCATATCTTATTAAGACTTACTTCCATAGCATTAGATGGGGCTGAGGCAGGCTTTATAATGGCAATTGTATCATTTCTATAACCTGATTCTGCAGAAATCAAACAGAACCTCATTTATATCTCATCACATGTTTAAGAAAATAAGAATTTCTGTTGTAAAAACATTAAAAAATGAAGCCTGTCTCTATGAAAGGCATCATATCATACCAAATACACTCCTTAAATGACTTTAGATGTAACATGTTTGAAGTAACTCTATGTTTCCTTAAAAAAAAAAAAAAAAACCTAGACTCATTAAGTATATATACACCAAAGCCATCATGCTGAATATGTAAGAATCCATCAATATTGTTGATAGTTCGTTATTGCAACTTTTACTCTACACAAGATAGGCAAACTCTGCAAATGTATTGTCCATTGATATTAAGGCTTCGTTTGGGACGGCTTTTTTATTGCTTTTGAAAACGGAGTTTTAGTACAAAAATTAAAAAATTTGTACTACAACTCTGTTTTAAAAAGCAATAAAAAAGCTGTCCCAAACGAAGCCTAAGACGTAAGGAGGTGCAAATAAGGTACAATGCTTCCACCGCGCGTTCTCATAGAATTCAAAATTGTGAAGTTCTCTTGAAAAGTAGTGTAAAGTGTGATGTCAATCACTGTCACAGTATAAAGTTTTGTTTGGTTCGGTTCGTATTGAATGAAGAATTTTATTCTGTCAAACATTTCTGTACTTAACTCAAAAAAATTATGTTTATCAATATCCTAAAATAGTTTATTTCACATTTTAATCATGTTTTTGATTATTGCCTCACTTTTCATGTTGAGTGAAGAATTTTATCCTCTATCAAATTAGGCGATAACGAACTATCAACAATATTGCTTGATGGCTAAATTGTCTTTTCAAAACTTACTACACAGTAGAAATGGATCCAAAACTAAAGACATGTAGGAAACTTGTTCTAATAGAATAATTAAATAAATATAATTATGTGAAGAAGTATAATGTATTGTAAGAAAGATTAGAGGAATTAATTATAGAGCTTTCCAGGATTGTCATCAGAAATATTGTCATTTGCTAATTTAATATTGTAATGTGAGATATGCAGATAATTTGGTGTAAGTTATTGAAATGTTTATAGGTATTAAACATGTCACTTCTACTAATTGTTGGGGTTCAAAAGAGGATTTGTCTTGCAGGGTGCAAAACAAATCTAAATTAAATTTTTTTGAGAAAATCAAGAATTAATTTTAAATTTTAATTCTGGAGTCGAACAAACCATTAAGGATAATATACCGCCTCGGAAGGTGGGGATAAAATCTTCTAACTGGTTCAGACCCAGAATTGTAAATCTTCTATTGACTATCGTAGCCTGATTTAAGGGAGAACCACATATAACCCGGAAAGTCTAAATGAAGTTCAGTCAAATATCGGACTACGATAATCAAGAAAACTAATTGTTAATTTCATATTCTAATCGATGTTAATCCATGATATATCTCCCCGAAGAAAAAAAATATCATCTGTTTGCAATCGTTCGATTATGACGATGACGATTGTTATAAGTTTAATTTTCCAAAAGAAATATTAATTAAGTTTTGAAAAATTGATATGAGTTCTAAATCTCCTACGAGCGCAAGTTCTTGTAGTTAATTACATCATAAGAAATTCAAATCTCCTACGAAGACTCGATTAAAATAACGGTAGAAATTTTATTTGGAGACTTTCTATGAGTGATGTCAAAGGAGGTTAAACTGGAATTTCAAGTGGGTTTGAAGTAAGATTGAGCACTTATTTTCGGGTCAAAGGAAGAAGGGTATGAGACACTTTGGGAATCTGAAATAATTCAGAAGTGCCCCGATCAAAGCTAAGTGTTGGGCTTTAAATTTTGGATTAAGAGAAAATTTAGTTTGAGTTGAGCATTTTATTAGAAATTTAAGATTATATTCCCGGAGGTTGGGATCTTATGATTCAAAATCCGCCCCGAATCCTAAATCGAAATTTGAACACTGGAGCATAGTAGTATGAACCTAGTTAATGCAATGCAAAACCTGGACTTACCCCGGTCTGAATTAGAGAGCCAGCTAACCACCTAGGCAATTGAAATCAATGAGTTCGATCATTTTATGAAAGAGAAGTAGGGATGTTTTTATTAATGTTTTTTGAGAGTTGGGACCGACATCTAGATCTTGTCCTAATTAATCCCTTGACTTATGTAGGGTAAAAATGCTAAAGTAAAATGTAATTAAAATTTTAGACACACTTTTAAATTAGTTTCTAATGCAATGCATTCTGATTGACTCGATTTAAGGTTTTAAAAATATTTTTCCTTAGAGATTTTACAACATCCCCTTAACAAATCTGCG
The DNA here is from genome assembly GCA_022539455.1 of Dendrobium nobile. Lineage (NCBI taxonomy): Eukaryota > Viridiplantae > Streptophyta > Magnoliopsida > Asparagales > Orchidaceae > Dendrobium > Dendrobium nobile. The sequence continues at coordinate 28,097,114 of CM039731.1, forward strand.
CCCTCAAAGGTCAGGTGGTCTGCCAGAACCCGCAGGCGGGTAGGTGCTAACAAGGAAGAGAAGGAAAAAATATGTTTTATGCGAACTCCCGATGGTCCCGGGCTTACTTCTTAGATCGTTAGAGTTTCAATGTTATCTGAAATTTCATTTTGGTTTTAGTAGAAAACTTTTTGACGTACCCTCATGAGCCTCCCATTGAATCCAAGTTAAAACAAAAGACGACACACAAACGCAAAAAAACTAAGAAAAAAAGGCAAGATCCTATGCGCAAGTAAAATAAATCACACATCAATAAATATAATTAATTCCTCAAATTAATGTCCGTATACAAGTGCCCTATTTATGACAAAACAAAAATTACATGTAGCAGTTATATTTATTATTTATTTAGCCCCCTTTATTTTCTTGTATGAGCATGGTCACCTACAGAAAACTCAGTGAGCATTCAAATCATTCCTAATCTAAGGGTAATCTAATCACTCATCACATCAATCCACACAATGCAGAAAAAATAAATAAACACACCAATCAATTTCAATCACAACATACAATGAAAACTAAAAAAACTCGGCACACATCAGTAAAGTAAACATTGGCCTAGCCTATATCTAAAATCGATTGTCCTAGCAAACCATCTAAAGTGTGTATAGAAGGTCGTGTGGTTGGGGTAGGTCCTAAACTAGGTTGTTTATTGAGATTGTCTAATGTTTGAGTTTGTTAAAGGTTAAAGGGGAGATTTATGTTTGAGTTTAAATATTAATATGTTAAAGCTTAATTAAGGATATATTGTAATTGTTAAATGATTATTACTTTGTTGTTTACCAAGGATATGAACTTTATTTCACCTTTTATGAGGCTAAATTAATAGCCTCATAGGCCTAGGTTACTCAATAGCAATCAGGGTTGATTAAGTTGATTTAGTTGGTGGAAAATCAAGATGGTTGATTAATCTTAATTAATCCGATTAATTATTGATTTTAAAGTTGAATTAGTTTATATTTTCTATCAACAGATTCGTGACGTTGCGCCATCAGGCTCGAGGAATTAGGCCTCCTTAAGATACGTAGCTCCGCAACCCGGAGTAGTCCATCATAAAAATCTTGTTGATGTAGTTGAATTATGAATTTTAATAAGTTAACTAATTAAGAATGATTTAATTTAAATTCTTACACTCCGTTGAATTCATTCATGACGTTGTGTCACCAGGCTCGAGGAACCAGGCCACCTAAGGACACGTCGCCCCGCAGTCCGGAATAGCCATCCTAAAAACTTCATCTATGGAGTGGTTGTTGTATATTAGAATGTTGGTTAAATTATTATATTAATCAAATTGAAGTTTTATGTAATTTTCATTAATTATCGGATTTTTTAGAATTATTTTAATGTGTTAACTCAAGGGTCAAAAGTTGATTTTTTAAATTAAAGTTAATTTTGAAGGTTTCAGACTTTTGATAAATATTAAACCTTATGATGAGCAATTAGAGTTTTAGTTTGCTTAATTTGGAGTTTTCTATGAAAAGTTATAATTTTTTAAGTTTGGACCTAGATTTTGACTTAAGTTTGACCAAGCTATTGACTTTTTAGCTTTGACTAATTTTTGAAGATTTGACATTTTTTATAAATATTAGATTTTATTTTGAGTTGAATGCCTTTGAATTTAATCAATTTGATTTCTTTTAGAATTAGTTATGATTTTTAGAAATTTAGGTATTTATTGAATTTTCAAAAATTGCTTAATTAAGGGTGTTTTAATGATTTGAATCTAAATGAATTCCCAACTCTAATGGCTAGGACTGACCTAAGCAAAGATTCTCAAGTGTTTGGAAGTTTTATAAAATTTTTAATCAATGAAATTAATTAAAAATTAATTTTGAATTAAAATTAAATTAAGAATAAATTTCATGTCAACTTAAAGGAGTTTTATTCTTTTTAGATTGTAAATTAAATTCTGGTCAGTTTAAGGTATTATATGTAATTTGTGGATTTAAATTTAATTTATTAGTATTTTTGAAAGTTTTGAGAGATAATTAGGGTTTTAATATTAAGTAAAATAATTCAGGGGATTAATTACTTTTAAAATCAATGAGAACATTTTTATGGGCTTAGAATATCACTAAGTTCAAATAGTTTAAACTTCATGTCAATATAAGTTTTAAAATAATATATATATATATATATATATATATATATATATATATATATATATATATAATATATATATATATATATATATATATAATCAAAATAATTTTAAAATGTTATTGAGAGATCCCCTAATTATTTAAAATAATTAACATAATATTTAATTAAATATTAAATTATTAAATAATTACAATTATTTAAAATAAATCAAGATTTTAATTTTAAAATTAATCATAAATTAAAAACTTTAAATTTTGAAAATTTAAAGGTATTATACACATTTTTCTGATTTAAATTAAATTTTATTTGAATTTTCAAAGTTGTACGCTTATTAAATATATTTAAATTAATTTAAAATTAGTTAATATTTTATTTAAAAAAATTAAATTAAATTATAAATATTTATGAATTTTTTAATTATTTATAACAGTTTATTTGAATTTTCAAAATTATTTGATTTTAATTTGAATTAATATTTAAATACTTAACTAATTAAAGATAATTTATACTATAAAATATATCTTAAAATATTTTAATTTCAAATAAAACATTTTAAAATTATTATTGAATTATTGAACTTATTTTAATATTAATTCATGAATTTTTGAAAATTTTTAAATTAATATTTTGATAAACATTTCACTAAATATTAATATTTTAAAATAATTTAAAATATTTAAAAAATACTTTAGATTAAAATTAAATTTTTAAGATTAAAAAATTAAATAAATATAAATAATTTAATATTTAAAATAATTTAAGATATATTAAAAATTTTTAACTGATTTTAATTTTAAATTAAAGAGAATAAAGGTATGAGTAATTTGATATATTATATATTAATTTTGAATTAAAATTGAATTTTTAATGATTTAATGAAAATTTGTTTATTAAAATAGGTTTAAAATAATTCAAATTAATTAAATTTTAAAACGACGGCGGGATGACACGTGGCATCCACGGATTCGGCAAGCGCTGAGAGCTACGGCGGCGGGGCGCCATGTCTTTCCACGCGGTAATTGCCAGAGGATCCATGCGTTAGTGCTTTGTTACTCACTTAAACACGTCAGCGACGGGTAATTGTCGTCAGATCCAAGTGAATTCCATCTAATGGCGGAGAACAAATCCCACAATTTGATCTTCGTTGAGAGATATTATACGGTGAGATGTAAATTCCGCGGTTCTGAATCAAAGGTCTAGATGTAGCCTGACAAAAAGATCGCCACTGGATCAGATCCACGATTTAAAATGACCGTGGAATGCCGGGATTTGAACCACTGATCAACGGCTCAAATTAGGCATAGTTCATGCAGAACATAGCCCGAACCATAGAAACAAAGATCGCTTCGTTCTCTCAAACTGTTTGATCATCTGCAATGAAATTTTAAACATAGATAAAACTAATGAAGAGCATTCATGGTAAGTATTTTTCAAGATCTAAAACACACTTTACGAAAAGCTAAATAGCTCTATGTGTCCTAAGCTAGGTTTAGAATTTATACCTAATATGACCATTAGATTTGAGAGATAATAGTTTAGTTGAGCTTGTAGACTGTCCTCGTACAACTTCCTAGTTGAAACCATGGTCTGATAAGCTCTGGATCGGCCGGATGAAGCCTTGGTCGAGTTAAGGTCAAGGTGGCCGGAATCTTGCCGCCGGCAAGGCTTTAACAATGGGGTTTCACTTGGGAAATGAAGAGGGTGGTTTGGAATGCTCAGATGAAAGGATTTTGAGCTATGGGAAGTTTGAGGAAGTGAGAGAGAGGATATGTTAAAATGATTCAAAAATTGGGGCTCTTTGCTTAGTGTAAGCCTTAGGGTTTAAATTGATGGCCTGGATTGATCAGGGGTGTTGACCTGATGGAGGATGTGGGCTCTGAAAATTCGTCCCCGACCTCCACCAGCACTGATTTTGCTTTTTCTTTGGCGAGTGAATTTTAACGGAATTAAGATCCGGGGTAAATTTTGGAAGGCAGATGGGTTTGTAGATAAGACACTACCTAGAGATTTCGCCCTCATTTTGCGAGGACTTTATGATCTGAGTTCTGGTTTGCTATAGGCGCAAGCCCCTATAGTTAATTACCCCTCCCAATAATGAGAGAGAACTTTCGATTAAGGCTAGTCGTCAATCAAATACGTAGAGTATACGTGTTATCTGGCATATAGTAGCAACATACACTTGGGATGTTGAGAAATTTGGATGTTTGGAAATTTGAGTTGAGATATTTGAGAAATTTGATATTTAAAATAGAAAATTTCACCATCTTGCACTTAAGCGGATGGTGGGGGAATGGATGATAGACCCGATCAAGATCTCATGGTTCCGTCGTCCCGGGCCATCATGGTTCCTGGTCTACTTAGTCAGAGGAGGTAGTCGACCCAACCTAACAGAAGGATTCTTGTCGGCAGCCATGGGTTGCTTCGTCCAAGGAGACCTTGTAGACCTTGGGGAAATATTTGTCTAAAGGGACAAATTTGAATCCACCTTAGCTAACAAAGGGCTTTGTGCCCTATCGATCATATCATATTAATTCATATCTCAAGGATTTGATACCACTAAGGAGCGTATTGGCTCTGACCATAACCGGTATTTCGTGGTACCATTTGGTGGCAAAACCACTCGGTTCAGAGGGCCCCGAGTCATAATTGTTTATCTTGCGGTGCCATTTGACAGCAAATCCGCTAGTTAGAGGATGTGTACTACGTCCTTACTGGGAGGAGATTGTTTGAGAATGGATCCTAATGATATTTTCGACTAGGCATTTGGCTCTATATGAGCTGAAGTTACATTCGAATTTGTCCACCTCGGCAAACTGTTGCGGAGGGTGGATGGATTTTGTGCTTTAAGTGATTGAATGGTTGAAATTTGAATTTAAATATTTGGATTTGGATGATTTTTGAATATTTGGATTTTCAGGTATTTGAGTAGCATTGAAAATATTTGAAATTAACCTCTTCGGTTGAGATTTACATTCAATACAGCCATCATCGGGGTGTGGGGTCATTCATTGACTAAACCTTGTCGACCCTATCAACTTGCCGATAAGGAATCGAGTTTTCGTAGATTTCATGTTTTTATTAGTGAATTCTCTTGATTATAAGCTTTGAAGGCCTAATATGAATGTATTAAAATAAATACACCGGTTGCCACAATCGTGTATTTGTTTGAAGGTTCGGACCATGTCGACTCCTATTGATCCTCATAGGAGGATTGGGTTCAACTTGAATTCACTTATTGACCCGCACAGCATCCCTGGACATCACGTGTATACTTAGAACACGCTCGCTGGGGCCCATGCGGGTTTTTGGAGGCATTTTATAATTATACCCTGTCTACTCCTTTTTACCTGCTTAAGATGATCGGGTTCAGATTTAGCGACCCGCACAGCATCCCTAGACGTCACATGTGTACCAATAACACGCTTTGGGTACCTATGTGTATACAAACTACGATGGGTATCATACTAATATTTATAAACGCCTTCTGTCCGCTAGCATGAATGTTACAGATCTGGTGGCGTGGCATAGCAGCTTCTGAATAGAATTGTTCGTTGCTTTATATAGGCAGACTGTCGTGTACTACATATCGCTTTCTGGATTATAGTGCACTAATGAATCTCCTGCTTTAATTCGTAGGTGCTTGCATTTATTGTAGCCCTTTAGCATTTTGCTTGTGAACATTGTATTGGGTACACCATGGGTTTTCTACGATAGTTTATAGGAGTCTGTATCTGTCACCAACCCCCATGCACGTTGATTGGTGTTGACTGTATGAGGCCATTATACTTACTGCATATATGTTGCCATAATCTATAAAAGCTCTTTTCATTGTATATTGCATCATATGTGTCCCTTAACTTACATGGCTTTCATCACCACCTTGTGAACGATCTGTCGAACGTACGAATATATGGCTATATTTGTATAGAATCCAACACTTCTACATCATTTCAATCAATGTTACTTATGAGTGAATTGTCAGTTCTATTTGTATTGACTTCAAGTGTGCCACAACACTCAATATACATTGGTTGTAGGTTGGACTACTGCATGCATTGTCAATATTCTGTGAGCAAAATTACTTTGAACGTAGATCTCCCAGCATCATATTCGTTGTAGTCATTTTCCCTTTTGTTCGTAGATGACATTTTGTATATTATAACGGATCTATAGACAATTTTGTTTGTTACACACCATCTGGTGTTTACTTGTAATGGATTGATGTATCTACTCAATATTGAAGGGTGATTGACTGTAATAGTGCTGTAGCATTTGCTCGTTGAAGTTGATCGTAAAACATTATCACATTCACCTAAATATGTTTCACAGTCATTTACAAACTTTCATAGGTTTCTTGTAGTTGCTTGTAAATGGATCATTCTGTGTGCAATAGATTCATGTTAATGTTTATAGGTGCATTATTCTATCCACCACAAGTCTTTAACATATGTTTTGCATGTGAATGGTCATGATCATTGTATATTCTTTGTATATGACTATTGGTAAATCATCAAGTTCATTGAGAAATACCATGTCATTGAATGATGTTCTTTACAACCTTGTAAATGAATGATGCTCACATTCCTTTGACTCACAAGCTTCTCTTCTATTCCATTTGTATTTAGAGCTCATTGCTTTGCAACTTATGATTTAATTTTAAGCATGATCATGCCTTCTTGCACAAGTTCAAACTTAATTCAAGTCCATTGTTGTTCAAAACTCAAATTATTTGTATTTGTTCATTTGAGTTCAAGTTATGCATAGTCCTTTGCATTTTCTTGTATACAAGTCCAAGCGACCCAAGTTCAAGTTTACAAGTCTTTATAGTTAAATTGCAAGTCTTTGCTTGTGTTCAAGTTGTTCAAGTCTTTGCTCACATCATTTGATTTTCAAATCAAATGCAAGTTGAAGTTCAATTAAAGCTCAAACCAAGTTTGAGTGTAATCCTTTGTAGTTCATCAAGTCCCTTGTATCACTTTAAAGTTCAAGCTTATTATTGTTCAATTTGAGTTCAAAGAAAAGCTTGAGTCAAGTTCTCATTTCAATTTTATTTTAATTAAGTTCAGAATTTGATCAAAACCATGAGGATCAACCTCCCTCCCTCCCTCTCTCTCTCTCTCTTTCTCTCTCTCTCTCTCTCTGTGTGGACGAATGAAGCAGAAGATGGAGAGGGATTTGAAGTGGGGTTCAATATTAGAGGGAGGTGGCTTGGAGTTCAGTTTTGCTCAGGTAGGCGGGTCGGAGAAGAGTAGAAGATGAGATGTCGGAGGCTTCAGTTTGGTCTAGGGAAGGTTTGGAGGTTGGAGAGATGGATGCGGGAGTTCGGCCGAGGTAAGCCCGACGAGATGAGGAAGGATTAGTCGTGGAAGCTACCTGAGAGAGGGAGAGTTGAGCGTGGGAAGCGGATGGAAGAGAAGGCCTTTTGGCTTCGTTTGGTTGGCATTTAAAGGCATCAAAAAGCAGAGATCGAGGTTCTGCGAACTGGAATCCCGGAACGGCGCCGAAGGAACAGTGTTCTAGCGGGATTTTGGACAGATATCACGAAGGATTCGATGGATTTCAGCAGGTATGCGATTTTTTGTTTTTTCGTTTTCCCTTGTTGTCCATAGGTCAACAGAGGACAAGTGTTGATGTGATACCACATGCGTAGGAGCTTCTTAAGAAATTAAAAGTGATTGACAATGAAATTACAATTAAGAGCTTATTGAGATAACAAGTAAAATCATTAAAGGCTCTTAGTTGTTAACTTGCTTAGGCGAAGGAAGTACATGTAAATTAGCCAAAACTCCTAAGTAACCAAAAATAGTAGCAATACCCAAAAGCTATTAATCAACAATCCGCAACTTAATAAAGAGAGTTTTCACCTTGGGGATTGGTCACTCAACTACACTAGGCTTAGCAGGAGAAGATCTTCAACACACTTAACGATGCCATGAGGAAGGTCGCAACACCAATGATCTTGAGCCACGGAAAGGTTGACGGTGGTGGAGGAGGCACGGACGGATAGCCGTTGACGGTCCACGAGTAGTCCTCGAATTGTTCGTCGAGGACGTCTATGAGTATGGGGAGGATGCGATTCAAGTAGTCTTCCACCGTGTCATCGAGTCCAAACCCGACGTCGAAGAATGGAGACCGGGTGATATGGATGTCACCGTAGATGTCGAGCACCAATCCGCTATCAAGCTCCGGATCCGCCATGCATCATCGAAATAGAGGTGGAAATGCGTCGCCTTCTTCTTCCCTTGGCTTCTCAATTCACAAAAGAAGGAGAGAGAGAGGAGGGTCGGCGGGATTCCCAAGGAGAGGGTGAAGCCGGCGGGTGCAAGGGGAAGGAGCTTGGGTTTGGAGAAATTAGGCTTAGTGGAGACTGTAGGGAGATTAATCAAAATCTGAAATTTAATTTCAGTTTTGATTAAAATTGAGAGGGAATTGACTTGGATTTTGAATTTCAAATCCAAGAGAGTTATGGCATTGATTGGGGAATTAATGGGGGGAGTTAAGGAGGGAGGAAGGGGGTTACACAAATCTGAAATTAATTTCAGAATTTGAGTAAATTGGAGGGAAGGAAATTTGAAATTGATTTCAAATTAGTAAGAGGATTAAGGGGCAATTAATGGGCATTGATGAGGCCCATTAAAGAGGAGGCCGGCGGCTTAATAGAGAGAGGGAGCATGTGAATTCAAAAATCTGAAATTTGATTCAGATTTTTGAACGAAATTGGAGGGGGATTAATTTGAAATTGATTTCAAATTAATGGGATAATCAATGCATTAATTGGTGGCATGAGTGAGGGCCCATCCATGGTGGCCGGCGGCTTCATGAGGGAGGGATTTTGTGTGGGGAGCAAGTGATTGGTTTCCACGTTGGCTCATGACGTTTAGGAAGGATTAAAATGAAATCCTTTGAATTTGAATTTTGTTATGAAGCGGATTTAAAACTTTCCTAATTTGGAAGTTCCAAATTTGGAAAGTTTTCGAAATTCAAATCTTGAATTTTCGAACTTGGGAGTTGTAGGGAAAGGGGAAAGAGGAGGCCGGTGATGAGAAGGTTTACCGGCAGCAAGGGAAGGGTGGGGTGGCCGACGACTTAGAGTGGCCTAGGGCCGGCGGGTTTGGGGAGAAGGAAAAAGAGTGGGATGAAGGGGATAAACCACGAGCCATGGACTCTTCCAATGACTGGTGGGTGTTGCTTTTGGCCCTCACCTTGGGCTTTCTCTCTCACTTCTCTCTAGCTCTCATGCAAGAAGAGTAAGAAGAAACAAAATCAAATTTTCATTCAATAATTCATTAGCTATTACAAGAGAAAAGACCCATATATATAGGTCTCAAGCATACAAGAAGAAATAAAGACTAAGTTGCCCTCAGGGCCCCAACATGACTCAACTCAACATAAGGATACAATAGGAAAACATAAAAATAAAATGCATAACAACTAAAATATAAGCTCTGAATCGTGGCCATCGATCGGTGATGCTTCCGGCTATACACATGTTTGGACTTTGGATCGATGTCCTCATCAAGTGTTCTTAGCTGTTGGGTGGCAAGGGGAAAGCCTGGTTCAAGCCTCGTTACCATTGGATGGTTTAGGCAAGAGGGGAGAACACTTTCTATCTTAGGCTAAACCAAGACCTAAGCTCGGTTTGGAGAGCTTAAGGAGAGCTTTAGGACCTGAATGGAATCCCTACAACAGCTAAGATATAAGGTGATAAGATATAATTAAGGAGTTGATCATCTAGATTAGTTTGAGCTTGGATTGACTTCTTGGACCATTCAACTGGTCAAAGAAGAATGAGGTGGCAAGGAGGGGGTGTAGGGTGCTGCTTGAAATGAGTTTGAGAGGAGTTAAAGGGTTGGAGTCAATATAGGCATAGATGAAATGATGTGGAGGGAAATTTGACCAAGAGAATTAAAGTTGACCAAGTCAAACTTAATGGGATTTGACTCATGATATGGTTGAGGATGATTGAATTAATCATTGAAGTGGGACTAAAGGGTTGAGAGAATTTGATTGAATGTGTAAGATGATTTGATCAAAACTATGAGGATCTGACCAAACTGAAAGGGTTGACTTGGTCAAACATATTTGGATTTAAGTCAACAATACCTTGGAAGACTCCAAACCAAGCATTGAGATGACATTCAGGTTTTGGAGGGGTTAATTTGATTGGATAGAACAGTTTGACCCAAATAGGTCAAGTTTGACCAAACTTGGGTCCAGTTGACCAAGTCAACTATTGACTTGGTCAAGGTGTCCAGTGAAATTCAAACCACTTGGGGTGGTGTTCAAAGTGGTTCGGGTGGATTTGAAGTTGATCTGAATTGATTAGATGTAAAAGAGCTTAAGGGTCGACTTAATCAACCTATGTAGACTTGGTCAACCAGGTTGACCCAGGAGCAGGGGTTGGGCTTAATAGATTTGAACTAATATTTGGAGTCTGGTGGAAGTGATTTCAACGTCTGGATTGGTCATCTTGGTCAACCTGACCATTTTGATCCTTAAGGGGCTTTTGGGTCAACTTAGGTTAATTTTGGTCAACCAGGTTCACCTAGGGGCTGGATTGAGAGTTGATTGGGGTCTTTATGGATGAAAAGTGTAGACTGTCCTCCATTGGATCACCAATCAAGGGATTTGGAAAAGTCCTGATGACCTCATACAAAAATTAGGTCAATACTAATGCAGTTGCCTTAAAAGGAAACCATTGAAAATATACTTGCAAAACACTCATGAATCATACATTGGATTCGAAGTTAATGATAGGATGAAGCATTTAATATGCGAGGGGAGTTTCATGGTTTGAAGGCACTAATACTTAATGATAGCCCTCATTATTTTATGTTCATTGCTTTGCTCTTCAACTCCATTTGTACTTAGTGGCTGTAGCAAAAAATTATTAGAATGTGAAGCATCTTTTTGAGATCACTTCAAAATTGTCAATACAATAGAAGCTTCATGTAAGGAGAGTGATGCTGTTAGAGTAATTCAACATAATAAAATGAATTTTTCATCTAACTACAAGTGAGTTGAGTAATGGTCGAGCTTTGAACCAAGAGACAAGCAAAAACCATTAGAATGTGAAGCATCTTTTTGAGATCACTTCAAAAATTGTTAATACAATAGGAGCTTCATGTAAGATCAGGAATGATGCTCTTAAAGTATTTCAACATAATAAAATAAATTTTCATCTAACTATAAGGGAATTGAGCAGTAGTCAAGGTTTGAACCAAGAGACAAGCTTAAAACTAACTAGTGACACCTATTGGGGTTTGTATTTTCATAACTTAATTAATTTGAAAAGAAATGTACACTTCAATAATTGAAGTGCTTGAAAGAAGTATTTGATTTGGTCCCAAATGAAATTATAATACAACATAATCAAAAAAATACAAAGTAGAATGTAAAGCTTATAATTTTTGCAATATAATAATTTGTTTTGAATTTTGTTTTATATATATTTTTATTTTTTTATATAGTTGTCCCCCCTAAAAATTAAAATTGGTTCAGCCCCTAATCTTAACCCTTCCACCACCTCACCAAAACTCCTAGAAATCTCTTAACAACATCCTCCTCACCCATTCTCATAGGCACCAACATCATTGGCATGTTAGACTAAATAAAGCTAAAAAGAAAAAAAAAACAGGAATACAAAACTTAGGATGTCATTGGGTTAATCTTAGCGCTCATAACATGTGTATTGGATCAGAATAAACTTTTAAATTCCTTCACTTTTTTTGCTATGACTGGAAATCATGTTTAGGAGGGTGGGCGTGCAGCTGGTAAATAATTCTTATGAGAAAGATCAAAAAAGAAATGTACCTCTTTGATAAGTTTCAGATTGACTAACAGGTGGAAGTTTTGCTGTTGCTTGCACAACTTCATTCAATGGTTTTGGGATTGAGAGTTGAAAAACACATGTTGTTGTAGTTTCTGTCATTCCATCGCTTGTCAAGGCAGCAGAAAGATTTTTTTCATGATCCAACATACTATTAGCAGAAATAAAACAATGAGCTGGTTTTCTGGTGCGAAAATCTTGTAGGTGCAAAAGGAAAAAAAACATCATTACAAACCGCATTACTAGACATATTTGTGGAGGATTGACAATCTTTTAAGTACCTAAAGTTAAATGGAGGTTCTGGGAAATGAGGCATTGATCAGTTGCAGAAGTATTGATTTTATTTTCATTACTTGCAGTTCCATCCGCTTTCCAGCCAGGTTGCATCATAGGAGTTTCAAGTGAAGATACATCCTTCATTATAAAGAACAGTATTTTATATCCATGCAACCACATCAAGTGCTAAAGGTAGCAACATAGGTATCTGGATGCAATTAAACATTTACTTCTCAAGCATTTCTTAAAAAACATATTACTATAGAATATTGCGACAATCAGCAATATCTAAAAGACTATATTCTGATGCACATGGATTTTAGCCTAATAGTAACTTATAAGTGCACAATTAGAGAAGCTGTGTAGCAGCTAACAAATGACTTAATCGTTTTAGAAGTTAATAACATAAAAATCATCAAGCACTTTAAGTTCAAGGAGTACATAATTTTTAATTCTGTATCAGAAGGAACAAAGATATTATGTTCGAAGACCACTTCAATGATGAAAACAAAATGCAAGTGAAATACAGTAAAGATGATAATAATTAAGAAGAAACTTTAAAATTTTCTGTTAACCGGCACGTGTACCTTCACTTTCAGCGGACCTTGACCAAAGAAATCTGAACCTGCATTGAATATGATGGATGATAAAATTTAAAGATTGAGGTTTTCTCCATTGAAGACACCAAACAGTTGGTTATGGTTAATGATCACTGTGATGATGATAATGATTAAGTCCTCTTCAAAACTAGTAACATGAGCCATTAAAAAGTAAATGAAACAACCAAAATACCAGTGACCTATGACCACATATCAAAGGACCCGCTCAGGCTGACCTCAACTACAAGCGTAACAACTTGGATAGTATGTTGGACAAGATAGGAGTGAAGCGATGCCCAAAGCAAACTGAACCACATGAGGTTTCATTTTCATTCAATACAAATTCAAGCATCATAAAATTGGCAAGGCTTATCATTATAATTTAGTGCGGATAAATTTTCTAACAGATTCAACCCACGACTGTATGTTTGACCTGAAATTACCGGAACAATATGTCTCTAGAGATTTAACTTGAAAAAGACTTGCATGATTTGATTTGGATAGGCAACAGATTTAACATAAGAAAAACCTGCGGGATTTGATTTTGATAAATACCAACACTAATATTCAATGGTTACATACTCTAACATAATTCGCCGAAGAAAAAAATCATGCATGCATAAAGAATTGCGTTTGCACTGAACACTGAATATATGCCAATGAAGAGGCATAAAATATACTCACTTCCTATGGTACTAATGAAAGAGTTCAAAGCATTAACTGCCATTGAAGATCTAACTGTCTGTGGGGCTGGAGACAACCCTGAACCTCGAAGAACAAAAGCTGAGGGCAACCTGTATATAACTGAAGTTTAGATGCTCCAAACTGAGAAGGAAAAAAATATTAATCAGTTGCAAGGGTGCATATCTATAAAAAAAGTTGACCATTGCTTTTATGCTTGTCCTCCATAGCTGAAATGGACATTGACATAGTAATCACTCGATAAAGGTTGACCATGCTGCTTGGCACGAGTGTAAAGGAAATAGTCAACTTAAAGGATATTATAGCCCAGGCAACAAGACTATCTAACAAAAAAGAACCAACTAAATTGAATTTTTAAAAGAGATTATGGGAAAGAGAATTTATCAAGAATGCAGGGAAGAAGGGAGGGTAACAAGTTTTGTCTTCTTACCTTAAATTTCCAAAGCTCCTCCAACAGTTCAAAATTCTCTCCAACAGGGGGCAGTTTGCTCAGTCCTAACATAAAAAATCAACTAGAAAATGCTTTGGGACGATTCTTAAGCCCAAGGTTCAGGAAAAATGTAGTCATTTTTACCTAAGATGTGTCCATTGCAAAGAGAAGGAAGAATAATGCAAGCAGTAAAAAGTCTATCTTTCTCCACGAGTGTTATATTGCCATCATGCAAACTTTGCAAAGCTTGGGAAGCAATTAAATCTGTGATCTGAAATAGTATGCCAATTTGGTGAATTAAAAATTGCTATTATTTGACTTTAGAAGATGAGAAAACTGAGCAGGATACCTTATCCCTGGTAAACCAAATTACATCGGGTGAAACAAGGAAAATAAGACCATCTATTTCTGATTGTACCCTCTGCAATTGCAAGGTAAAAAATATATCATTTTATAAGACAGAGAACAATAATGAAAACAAGTGACGAAACAAGGTAATGGTTATGTATTATTTATTGGATAGAAAAAATAAAACAAAAATTTATCAATAGCTAGTTTTCTTAGAGAGTGATGAAAACAATAAGTTTCATTTTTTTACTTCACTTCTATGTCTTGCCTATTTATAAAACAAGGTTCATGCCATGTTGATCCCATCTAGTTTTCATTCTCCACATTCATCATATATTAATCTATGGTACTCCCCTCGCAACCACATTGAATATTTGTGGCCTAGGGGAAGAAGAATATGTCACTTGGCCAACTATCATAATAAGAACCACTATCAACTCTATCATGTAATTACCTTTCATGCAAAATGCTTGGACATGGTTATATTATTCAGGTAAGACTTCTTCGGAGTATTTTAGTGCATGATGTAACATTTTATGAGAACCGAAATGATGTTCTTTCATTCTTGTACTACCTTTATTTTAACTTCTTTATCACAATAATTGCATTTCCAATAAATGTCTTACTTAAAAATTTGCATTCAACACTATACTTACATACCGGGTTTTTTATATTACTTCTCCTATTTCCGATTGAACTCTTTCAAAAGTTCCCACCATTTCAAATAACACTAAACTAAGAATTTCATCCAAAACAGTGAATAGAAAAAAGAAAAGATAAAAGAAAATAAAATTACAAAAAAGAAGAAAGAACATTAAAGAAGATAAGAAATTATGGAGAAGGGCTACCGGTGACAGAAAACAGTAGCTACAACATAGTAATGGTGGTAGCATAGTAGCAATGACGGTGACAAAGCTGCATCTGTGGCTCTTTGCCTAGGAAGAAATCTCCTGTGCAACTCCCAATTCTAAGCGTGAGTTGAGGTTCATGAATTTTGTTTTGTTCCTTAATGATATGGGTTTAGTTATAAATTATAATTCCAATTGAACTTCAGGCTTTCAAATTAAAAAAGCTAATCACCTTCTAAAATATGAAATTCAGGTGCATGCCTCATTATAGAAACTGCAAGGCACGCCTCAAATAATTGAGCCATATGTCTCATTTATCCCCATTAGGTGCATGTGTCACTCAACCTAAGGTGTGCCTCAAATTGAGCAATTTTATACATTGTTTGCTATTATCTCACACATAGCGCAGTCACAATGATAAAACGTATGGTATTGTAAGAACCGGACCTATCCGGTTCATCTGAACCAAATATTTATCAACAAGCAGACGACCCAGGCGGGTCGCACGTGAGCGTAAGCAGGCTAGAAGGGTCAGTTTTTATTCCGAGCGAAGATTTGAGTTTGGGAATGAAAGAAAACGACTCCTCGTGAGTATATCTTCATTTTACTTGTTCCTTTTACATCATTATCACTAAAGAAAGCAAACCGAGAGAAGAGGAATAGAGAGGAAGAAGAAGAAAGAGTAAGGTATGTTCGTTGATGTGGGCTCCGAAAATTTGGCCCCAGCCTCCCCGCCGCGCTGATTGTTTGCTTTTATCTTTTCGGCGAGGGAGTTTTAACGAACTAAGTTTCAGGATAAATTTTGGAAGACATATGGGTTTGTAGATAAGACACTACCCAAAGATTTCACCCTCATTTTGCGAGGACTTTATGATCTGAGTTCTAGTTTCCTATAGGCGCAAGCCCCTATAGTTAATTACCCCTCCCGATCACGAGAGAGAACTTTCGATTAAGGCTAGTCATCAATCAGATGCGTAGAGAATACGTGTTATCTGGCATATAGTAGCAGCATGGGTTAAATATTAGAAGATTGAAAGATTTGGATATTTGATATTTAAAATAGAAATTTCACCATCTCATACTTAAAGCGGATGGTGGGGGAATGGATGATGTACCCGATCAAGATCCCATGCTTCCGTCGTCCCGCGGCATCATGGTCCCTGGTCTACTTAGTCAGAGGACGTAGTCAATCATAGGGGATAAATTTGAATATACCTTAGCTGACAGAGGGCTTTGTGCCCTATCGATCATATCCTATTGATTCATATCTCAAGGATTTGATGCCAATAAGGAGCGTATTGGCTCTGGCCATAACTGATATTTCATGGTGCCATTTGGCGGCAAAACCACTCGGTTCTGAGGGCCTCGGGTCATAACCGTTTATCCTGCGGTGCCATTTGGCGGCAAAATCGCCTGTTAGAGGACATGTACCACGTCATTACTGGTAGGAGATTATTTGAGAATGAATCCTAGTGATATTTTCGACTAGGCATTGGCTCTTTGTGAGCTGAAGTAGTTTTTAATTTGTCCACCCTGCAAATTGTTGCGGAGGGTAGATGAATTTTGCTTTAAGTGATTGATAGATTATTTTGAATTTAAATATCTTGGAATTTGGGATTTCTTGGATTTTGGACTTTGTGGAGTTTTGAATTTTGAACAGACTTTTGGGAGACATTTGAAAGTATTTGTGAAACCTTCAGGTTGAGATAAGCAATCAACGCGGCCATCATCGGGGTGTGATGAGTTATTTCTCTTTGATGATTGAACCCTGTCGACTATATCAATTTGCTGATAGGTGATCGGGTTTCATAGGCTTTATACCTTTATTAGTGAATTCTCTTTATTATAGGCCTTAAAAACCTAATATGAATATATTAAAATAAATACACCGATCGCCACAACCGTGTATTTGTTTGAAGGTTTGTTAACCTCTGTAAAAATCACACAAAGAAGGGAAGAAACCAAAATCCAACATACATACCTCATGTCCGTTGGATCCAAAAATCATGCTCAAAACCCGCTGAAATGTCAGCTATTCGGCGCTGGCAGCACCGATTTGCGTCTCTTCTCGCAATTCCTGCTGAAATCCCGCTCTCGAGCTCTATCACACTCCCAAATTTTCCCATTTGAGCTCGAATCTAGTTTGGATCTGAGCTCAATTTTCTATATGTGTTTGTATAGCTCGAGCTCAAGGTTCACAAGTGCAAGTTTGAATCCAAGTCCCCTATGGTTCGAGTTCTTTGTCATCAAGTTCATGTCCTTCGCAGTTTGTTCAAGTCCACTGAGTTCTTGCAAATTAAAGCTCCACTTGATGTTGTATAACTTGAGTTCAATGTCCACAAGTGCATACTTCAATTTTAAGTTCATTATTAAGTCCAAAATTATGTCCACTTAATGTACAATCAAAATCAACTTGAATTCAGGTTCATCCGTATTTGGTTCAATTTTGACTTTAAGTCTTTATGATTCGTTCGAGTTCAGATTCATTTGGATTTGAATTCATTTAGGTTAATTGCATCAAATTCACAAGTCCTCTGCGGATGTTCAAATTGCAAGTTCACTTGAGTCCAAATCAAGTCCTTTGCATGAGTTCAAGCTTCTTGTAGTTGTCCCAAACTACAATCTTTTGCATTTGTTCTTTTTTGAGATCAATCAAATTCTCTTGCATTATTCAAACTCACTTGAGTTTAGGTTCATTTGGTTCAAATCAGGTCCAAGTGCAATCTTAAGTTCACCCAAAATTTTGGCAACCTCCCGGCGTCTCCCCAGTTTAGGAGAAAACTACAGAAAACTAGGCCTCCCATCACGCTAGAGAAAAGCGTGCACGATACGTGCCCTCAGACGAGGACACCGCGGCCATAAAATTTTTATTCCCCACCACGCCAGAGAAAGGCATGCATGGGTTTTTCGGGCACCGATTTAAAATAAGCAATTTTATATTTGACCCCGCCTCGCCACAGGCGTCGCACCGGGTTCCCTTCCCACAACACTAGAGAAAAGCGTGCATGAGTTGGTTTTCCGGTTCACCACTAATGCCGAAAATGGAGTTTGTGATTACCCGTCCCGTCGCAAGCATCACGACGAATTCCCTCCTACCACGCTAGAGAAAAGCGTGCATAGATTGCCGTTCGCCGCATTGCAAGCGCCGGGAATGGGTTTTTGAAGTTTTAGAATTATACCTGCGCGATCGTTGGTGATGACGGAGTTGGCACTTAGATCGAGGGAAGGAGAGGGCAACTTCTTCTCTTTTATATTAATTACAATTCATATCAATTAATTATAATTATTTAAGTAATTATTTTTAATTAATCATTTTAATTATAATTAATTTAGATAATTAATTAAATCTTATTAAAATTAATTAAAATCATAAGTCATAATTAATTTATAATTAATTATAACTCATTGATATTAATTAATTTTAATAAATTATAATTAATTAGTAATAATTATATTTTATAAAATATAATAAATTAAAATTAATTTTAATCAACTTTAATTATAATTAATTAAATTAATTATAATTATTTTGATTAAAATCAATTGTAATTAATTATATATAAAAAAACATGATTAATTAAAATTAATAATTCTAACTAATTATAATTAAAATGACATAATTATAATTAAACATAATTATTTTATTTATAATATTTTTTACCCCTCGGTTCGACGGAATTACGGGATTTGGCCGAAGTAGAGCGCGTGAAATGGAGAGAGTTGCCTTCGCAGCAAGCAGAGCTCCCTTCGTTGCTTGCGATCAAAACAAGAAGGGGAAGTCGGTTGAAGGAGCGAAGTCGGCCAGTAATGAAGGAGGTAGGTTGGTCGCTCTATCCCTCTCTCTCTCTCTCTCTCTCTCTCTCTCTCTCTCTCTCTCTCTCTCTCTCTCTCTCTCTCTCTCTCTCTCTGTGTTGGATCGAACGGAGCAAGGGGAACGGGAGGAGGTCGGCGGCCTGAGGAGGTGGAGTTCGGTTAGAGCTGGAGGGGATAAAAGGAAATGGGATTTTGATCGGGTGAGCAGGTCGGGTATAGAGGAGAAGAGGCAGCGGAGATCGGGATTTGTTCGTGGAAGAAGAAGTGGTCTCGGTCGGCTCTGGTCGTGGAAGCAGAGAGAGCAACTGGGTATGGAGGTCCGGTATTTAACGATGT